>OY728141.1:300118823-302618823 GCA_963277665.1 Viscum album | reverse complement strand
GATTTTAAGATGCTCGTGAGTGGACTGAATGACTATGCATCGGTCGACTTCCATACTATCAACCAGTGCAGTCCAATGAGTTATTCTTTACTAGAAAGACAAATCATATCTAAAACCATTATTCGTAACCTATGTATATAAAACATAATAAAGGGTGATCATATATGCTCAGTAAGTGTAACCAAGGGAGATATCAATGATCATATATGGACAACATTAGTAGGAAATAACCTTCATCCTATTTTTGTACAATCTTCCATCAGGTATGTTGCCCATTCATTTATAGACACATCTATATCATTTTCTGAATATGAGTTTTTGCGACAGTTATGGTAGTACTGAAAAAATATAAATACAAAAAGGATTAATAAATATTTTAAATGAACTTGTAAATATTTTCTAAAATACCTCGTCAGGGATGGTAGTTTGTTGAGGAAATATGATCTGTTTCATAAATTTCCAAACATAATAACCACAGTCCTTTCCATTTGATTGTTTTGGACACATCATAAAAATCAATAACAATAAGTAAATTGTTTTGATATGTGATTGGATAGTGCAATGCTATTATATATACCCAGATACTTTTCCAGTTGTAGATCTTATAGGCTTTCTCATCCTTATGCCTTGGATTTATTCCATGCATTAGACGATATTGATGCACCACCCTGTCATAACAGAACCATCATTAAAATATAACATAAACAATATAACTAGATTTTTAGTTTTAAAATATTGGATCTAGTGTATTACAAATTAACAAATTCCATCATTCGTGGTTGGTTTTTTGGATATCCATGCATTGAATCCCGAAAATAAATCTTTAGAGTATCAAAATTGACTGCAATCAGCATCCAATGCTCCCTAAAAGTAAAAAAGGAATAATCAAATAAATAAATGAAAATATAGTTGATATGATTAAATTTTAGAGTTTTACCCCTGCATCATTGGTATTTAAATTTTTATGTCATCCATAATTTTGTTTTCAAATGATTTGAGCAGGGATGCCATTATTATAGCCTCTTTATCAGAATCTATTTCTTCTTTTGAAGAGGTGGTGTGAGGACTAAAGAGTCCAAATTTTTCTTCATAGGAAAATCCATTAATTTTTTTTCATATATACACCTGCGAAAAATATAAAATGTATTTAGTCATTATTATCATAGTATATCAGCTTTTGTAAAATAAAATCCTGAAAACATACCTCATGTATAAATTTACAACTGAGGAACCAAGCCATTCATACTTGAGGATTTCATTTACATTTTCAGTACTAATGAAATCTGATGTTTCCTCTCTGTAGATATTTTTTTCAAAAACAATTGTGTGAGCACTACTGTCTGTCAACTTTGTATCCACATGATCCTACAATGATATTAACTGTGGATATACAACGGGTGGGGTGAAGGTGCTCTTAGTAGACCGAATCAATCGGTTGGTTGATCCTTTAGATAGTTTTGATATGATATTTAGTTTCACCCCTACTCTTTGTCTTTATGTAATAAAATTCATCAATTGAGACCTTTTTTCATTAAATATTAAAGGTCCATCTTGAAAATAACTTCAAAATGGGTACCTCCATGTCGACATGTTTTTTTGCAATAACTGACGACCATGCGATAAATGTTCCAACATCTTGTTCAACTGTAAGAATTTCGTCATCATCATTTGGAACAGCTATCTCGGCACTCGGCTCATTTTCTACGTTTACTGACACTCTAAAATGATCTTTTGGTAGTTGTCTGTGGTGTTGCATGTTTTTCTGCGTATTGAACATCGCATACCTCACTACAAGGCGATAGATGGGAGTTGCTAGATATAAATCAAAGTCATTTTCACCCTGTAGAATATTAGTATAGGAAAGGTATCAGTGTCTATGTGAATCAAATTTCTTAGAAACAATTATTAAAACATTGATTACCTCAGCTAAGTCAGGTTTTTTAGGGGAATGGCTTTCCTCAAAGACGGTGGGGGGTGTGTCCGGATCGTCACACACGGGTTGTTGTTGAGTTGTTTCTTCTCTTTGCCTCTCCCCCATAAATATTTCTATCATCTCTTTTAGGTATTGTAATTTTTCTTAAAAAATAGCTAATTTTTCTTGTAGCTTTTCCATTTTTTTCATTTTCATCGTCCGCTTGTTTTTGTTTTAAAAAATATGTTCGGGGTGTCTCCCCAAAACCCGCACCTCTGATGTGGCCATACTGGTCTGGCCTCTTTAAGGCTGCTGCAAGTATGTCGGCATCCAGTGCGGGTGTTGTTGATTCATGTGACTATGTCAGATAGAAAATATAGTAAAACTAGTAGTCATTGGAATGTAATAGCGATGTAAAACAATTCAAATTTATATTATGTCATACTTACACATGTTTACCACACTTTTTGTGTGTTTTCATCTATCAGTATCCCCTGTTTATTTACAAGATCCTCCTTCCATAGCACATGACGTGGGATGGATTTGGCTTTTGATTTCGATTCATCAATCTGCATATCAACAAGGAAACATGGTTATGGTGTTGTTTTATATGACATAAAAGTCGTACGGTAGATTTAAAAGACGTACCAATTTTTTCTCAAATGAAGCATAACCCAACCTTGCTTTACGGTAAGGGTACGCTGGTTCTGCTGCGCATTTTTTATTTTCAGCACTCAGTTGCTATTTCATAAATAAAAAACTGTCAATTAAAGTGATGAATACAAGAAACGTCAAACAACGTATTACCCCACACAATGTACCTGAAATGTCTGCTCCCCACAACGGTTGATAAATGCGCCCCACGCTCCTTGGGATATCAAGTGTGCATAAAGAGGATGTGGGTGCAGCTTGATTTTTCCTTCAGTATCTTTACAATGATATTTCATTAAAATTGTGCAGAAACCTCTATGAATCCTTCCTGTGACTCTTAATACATATTCCTTGTGCGAGGAATCTACTATAAATGCACTCTGTAATGGATGATGAAGATTAAGTCAATGTTTTGATATTTTATTTCAATAAATTAAAATAACGATATCATAATGTTATCTTAATCTCTTCCCACATTAGTGCATTAAGACCAGTGACAACATGGTTCCATGACTGTACATCAATTGGCACGTGTTTCCGAGTGACGATTCCAATGTAGATACTAAAGATGGCTTTGTTGTGGTTAACATGTTGGCCTCGCTTATTTCGTCCCACCTTAAATTTGATGCCTTTTTATTTTTTCTTAAGGATTTTGGCTAACATTGTCAAACTACAGTGCTCTTGTTATTTTTGTCCTTCCAGGGTTTCATTTCATACCATTTCCTCATAAGTATCATCAATATCTTTCTCCTGATCACTAGCATCAGCACTGGGACCAGCATCAACAGGTTGAGAAACATGTAGTTGCTCTGCACTGGGACCACCAACAAAAGGTTGAGAAACATTATGTTGCTCTGCACTGGGACCACCACTAGATGGTTGAGAAACCTGTTATTGCTTTGCACTAAGACCACCAGCAGGTGGTTGAGAGACCTTTTGTGCCTCGGGATTGGGTGAATCAGTAGGTGGACAAGTCATTATCTATATAAGTGGTTTAACATTTAATTTTGACTACATAAAAGCAGCAGCAGACAGATAATAACATAACGTAGCACAATGTATATTATAATAAACAAATAACCTGATTATTGTACTCTGTTTTTTTCTTTAAAGGATGAAGAGATTTGACTCCTCTATTGACTTTGTAAGTCCTTTCATTGTGGTCTCTTATGAGATCCAAAACGCCGTCTACATTGGGACTACTGTGAAATGATTTTGAAGTCACTATAAAAGGTTCATCCTCTATTGAACTTTTATCTGACCCTTTAGGTGTTTTGGTCGATAACAGAACAATAGACCAATTTCGGTTTGCGGGGTCTGAAACATAAAATACTTGTACTGTCTGTGATTCCATTATAAATGGTCCGTCTTTCTCCCCTTACTTAAATCAACGTTCACGAATCCTAATTCGCCTGTTTTAAAAGTACTCCTGTTATCAAGCCACTTTCATTGAAAATCGGTACTTTAAATTTCATATAATCCAACTCCCATATTCATTTGATGATGCCAAAGTATGACATATTAGCATAAATTGGATTTTTGTCCTTAGAACCGGAAACATGCATCGCCTCATCCACAAGTGTAACCCAACTATTATGCATGGTCCTGTCTTCATCATGTTCATTAGTATAGAATTTATAACCATTAACTACATAATCATAGTAAGATAATACATACACACTTTCTCCTCTAGCTAGCCATCGAAGTCGTTCTGAAATTGAGTCTGGATTTTCATCTAACTACTTCAAAATATGATCCAGAAACCATCATATAAACTATCAATTATGTGTATCTGATATCCATTTTTCATCCCTATATGGATTCAGTCGCCTAATAATATCTTCTTGAATATGAACATATGGGTCAACGTCGAAAATATTATGCAAAACGTAAAGGTGTGCCTGTTCAAAATCTGTAATATTGATTGTAACAACCTCTCTTCCAGAAAATCATTCACCCTCAAATTGCTCAGTGTGACGAGATTTTCCTAGGCCAACATTTTCCAAACCAGACAGTTATTCAGTAAAAAATTCAATGGCTTCCTCAACAATATATTTCCCCGCAATACATCCCTCTGCCCGAATTCAATTTTTGACATACCATTTCAAAATCTTCATATACCATTCAATGGGGTACATCCATCCATAATGTACAGGTCCACATAGTTGAATCTCTCTCACCAAATGAACCATCAAATGAACCATCATGTCAAAAAAAATTGGAAGGAAGAACATTTCCAATTCACATAATATGACAGCGATTTCCCTTTCCATAGTTGGAAATTTCATCGGATCTATAACTTTGCTGCATGTAGATTTCAAGAAGAAATAGAGCTTCATTAATGTATGGTGGCCATTCTTGGGAAAAATGCAACGTAAAGCTATAGGAATTAGATCTTGTCTCAAAACATGGCAGCCATGTGATTTCTGACCCTTTAATTTTAAATCGTTCATCGACATGATGTTCTTGATATTTGTTGAATACCCCTCTGGAAATTTAACTTCATTCAAGAAGTTTCAAAACTGATATCTCTCCTACCCGGAAAGAGTGTAAGTAGTAGGAGGAAGAAATGTTCGTTTTTCACCCTTCACTGGTGCCAACTCTTCTCGTATTCCCAACTCAACCATGTCCAATCTAGCCTAAATTCTATCCTTCATTTTTTCGAGTGAATTTAGCAATGTGTCGATGAAAATATCACATAAATTTTTATCCATACGCATAACATCAAGAAAATGACTTACATACATACAATTCGAGTATGGTAATTCAAAAAAACTGATCTCTTTTTCCAACTAGTTTACGAAAGGTTTTTCGAGAACAGTTTACCAAAAGTAGTGTTCAAATCTTTTACCTTCTCAAACAATTGATCACCTGTTAGTGGAGATGGTGTTGTACGTTATTTTGAACATCCGTCAAAAGATGTCATCCATGATCGGTACTTATGTCTTCGGGGTAGAAATCTGTGATGTCCTAAAAACATTGTTTTCGGTTAATGTTTCAACCTAATTAATTTTGTACCTTGCTCGAAAACGGGACACCCTTGAGTTCCTTTAATGCTATATCCTAAAAAAATTTCATAAGCAGGAAAGTCATTTACCGTCCTATACAACATGGCTTTCAAAGTGAAATATTATTTTTTGTAAGCATCATACAACGTAACACCTGAATCCCACAATATTTTCAAATCTTTCATCAATGGAGCCAAATAAACATCAATATCCTTACCATGTTGTTTTGTTCCTGATATAAGCATAGATAACATGATGTATTTTCTTTTCCTACATAACCACAGTGGTAAGTTATAATTTACCAACATAACCATCCATGTAATGTGACTGCTGCTTTGAAAACCAAAAGGATTTGCTCCATCTATAGATAATGTCAGACGAAGGTTTCTCGGATCATTTCCAAATTTAGGATACTTGGGATCAATTCTCTTCCACTGAGAAGAGTCTTCCGAGTGATTTAGTTTCACATCATTAATTCTTGTATTTTCATGGAATGTCAATTTTCATGCAGTCTCCTCACTTCCATATAGGCGCCTAAACCTTGTAATGATTGGAAAGTACCATACAACATTCTTAGGACTAGAATCACCTTTCATGTATCGAGAAGAACCACACATTGGGCATTATTTAAGTGATTTCTAGTCCTTGAGAAACAATATACAGTCATTTGGGCATGCATGTATTCTTTCAGAGATCATTCCCATCGATCGTAGAATTCTTTTGGCATCGTATGTTTGGCTTGGTAGTTCGTTGTCTTCTAGGAGCATGTCATTCAAGAGAGCAAGTAGTTCTGTAAAACAGGCATCACTCCACTGATTTCCTACTTTCAAATTATACATCTTCTGTACAGCTGACAATGCTGTATATTTAGTTCAACCAGCATACAATGGTGTTTTTTCTCAACTCATTAACTTCTCAAACAATCTTGGGAAATCATGAAGTTCATCTTCAATTGTCCTCATCATTTCCTCAATACGATCTTCATCATCATTGTCATCTGTAATCACACCATCCATATGATCGTCTTCACTTTTCATGCTTGTAATCATACCAGATCTTCCATAAAATGATATGTTATCTGAGCCACTAACTACATTCGTTTTTTCCCCATGTTTATTCCAACATGTATAAATTCGATCTATTCCGTGACAAATCAGTTGTTCATCCAACTACTCTGGACTAATTTGTCTTGAATAACAACAGTGTAAACACGGACATAGGATTTGAGAATGGTCACATGCATGATCTATTGCAAACTTGATAAACTCTTTCATGCCATCTTCATTCTCTTTTTTCAACCGATTGGCATTTATCCATTCTTTATTCATATTCATCGTCTTTATCGGTTCGATCTCGGACTTTCCTAAGATTATGTTTTAATTAATCATGTAGCATTGTTTGGGTTTTAGAAAAAAAATCATGGTACAAATGACTCTAAAATGAAATAGAGGAACCTACACCAAAACATGTGAGAGTACTTGAACTCTGTCTATATATGGGGGATTGTGCCCTATCTTTTGTATACATAATGTGTAGGGTTCTCAGTCAAGGTTAGTTATATACTAGACTTTCTAAACTCATGTAGAATCCATATACATGGTGTGTCCAGTAGGGTGAACATCGTCTATAGATAAGATACCAAATTTAATCTGACATATATCAAATTAATTCCAAGTTAGTCTTACAAAGACTGCATGATGCATTTTAAAATACATGACATATAGACACTGATAGTGGATTCCAAGAATTTGGAGCCTGGATGATAAGGTTTTCGCCAATTATATCCCTAGAGTCATGATGTAACTGATAAGGGGTACCCTAGATTTGGATCGTCTTTGATATAAGGGGTACCTACCTTAGACCCCTACTTCTAGTCCTTAGCCTCCTTCATATGGGGAGGCATGCCTAAGGTCATTTGGAGAATTGTTCTGGATAATATTCATATAGTGAGTTGGGGAGGGATGTTACAAAGTGGTATCATAGCTTGTTCTATTTTATGGTTAGGTAATATTCTATATAGGAGGTCTATGGATGTGTCGAAGGTTGTAATGGATACCAGATTGGTGAATCAAGAACCCTTATTTTGGTAGGAATTCTTGGTTACTAAGGAATGGGATTACTATTCTTAGTTTTTAGTGTTATGTTTTAATGATTTTTCCTTGGGTGACACATATGGGTTTTGAGGTTTATGTTTTTGTGTGTGTTTATCTCTTGTAATAATGGAAATATTTTATGTGCCTGAATCATTATAGGCATGTATAATTTAGATGAAATACATGTTCTTGCCCATATTTATTAACTGATGAGAGGTTTGAGTTGTTTAAAGTGTCAAAAATATTATTTGGTGTTTTCCTGTATAAATTCATTGTGGAATTCTACTCAGCTGGATAATGATGTATTTTCATTGATGGCAGGTCATTTGGATCTAATAGAGGTATGTTTTCCAGTGGTGAAAATTTAGTCCCTTAGACAATGGATATCTGGAGACCCACTATAGGTTAGATTGAGTGTTAGATTCCTAGTGATGGCTCAATGATGGAAGATATTCTTGAGAGGTGGTATGAGGATGGACATGAGTTACCCTAAGGTTTTGGAACCACAGTGGGTTATGGAAAGGCATGTGGCATGCCTTACAGTATCAAAGGATTGTTTTAGAGGGTAGGACTAGTTGGGTGCCTAACCAGGTGGTTTTGAATGTACATTTGGATACCGTGGTGGGATCATAGCTAGATTCACATGGTTATTAAGGTGAAGCCTATGTGGTGGGTGGTTGTGTGGTTAGCCTTGGCATAGAAGATACCTTGGGATTTTGGTTGAGACTGAAATGCATGTGAGGCATGGTAAGTGGGTTAAGAATATGAGACTTGGTTAGAAAGGAAAAGACTCATGTGATATTGGGTTGGGTTTCATGATTGTGTTGCATTAGAGTGCACAACTATTCGTTTTGGATGAGGTTTTATTCGAGAGTGGGAAAGAACTTATGAGAGTATTCTCGATGGTTCACTCTACATTTTAGGAGGAGAGTGTTGTTGGTGAGGCCTTTTAGGAAAGGTATCGGTGTGTGAGGGTAGGCACATGCGATTGAAGCACAGTGCTGATTTGTTCATGGATCAGTAGAATGTGTCATGTGTAGGTCTATTGAGAATGTTTTGGGTTTTGTACATGCCTGAGTATTGTTATAGTGGTGGTGCTATAGTGGTTTTTGGTTTAGTATCACACTCAATGTGAGGTGACTAGTGCATTCAGAGAGACACATGTGAGAATGGTGACACGGGGCCTTTGGAGAAAAATTAGAGATGTTCCATGGAAGTGAAAGTTGATGTGGTGATGGAAATATGTACTATGGTATAGTCAATTAGATCTTGGTCCTTGAAAATAGTTTTCATCGATGAAATAGTGTGGCTCAGGATGAGTGTCACGCGTGTGGGTTGTCACCCAGATGGGGATAACACTCATGGAGTAGTATAAGGGTAACCATATGGTGGGAAGTTCACAAATGACAAGTTAGAGGGTTTGACCCTCATTATAGATGATTTTTTGACCACTATTAAAAATCACATTCCGATGCATCAGGAATGTGCATCAGTTAATGTTGTTTATGAGAACTCAGGAACAAGTGGGTTTTCAGCATATAGCCATTGTGTGTAGTGATGGATGCAGTGTGATATATAGAGTTTTGTTGGTCGGTTTATAAGACTATGACAAAAATACTCATATGGTGGGGATATTCATACTGGTAATGGTTTCATGACCCATGTGTCTAAAGGGTCTTGGGATAGATACCGGTTTTACATGGTCAATGTGACATCAAAATTTCGATGTGTGGGAGAACATGAGTAAGAATGGTTCTTCAGTAAATACCTTCTACTCAATTGGTAGCATATGGATTGGAAAACCACCCAAAGGTACCACCTCAAGACCAATTCCCTACACTGAATCCTCAGCCCTAAGAGGTTCATCATCAAAATCCAATTATAGAAAAAAAATATTATCATTGTAATAGTATAATCCTCAACATGAATAAATATTATCTATACTTAATGATTATATATACTCCTACGACTGACCAGTGGCGGCGGAGGTGGGCGGCGGCAGAGGGAGAGGCGGCTACGACGGCGGAAACAGCGGTGGTCGCGGTGGCGATCCTAGCGTTGGAGACAGCGGCGGTCATGGCGGAGGAGCAAAACCAATGGCATGGAGGCAACGACGGAGGATCAAAACCCAATGGCGGTGGTGGAGGAGGAGGAATAATAGGAGGAGTAGGACGAGGAGGAGGAGTAGGATGAGGACAAGGAGCAGATGAGGAGGAGAGGTCGCTGTGGAAGAGGGTCCTGGTTCAACTTCTGTGAAATCTTTACCGCGTGCGAGAGAGGAGGTCCTGTTAGGGTTATTAAATAGAAACCGCAAGAACCTTTATCAGCGCTTTTATTTAGAGTTGATAAATATTATAATTTTATACAAATTAAGATATCAGTGCTAAAATAAGCGCTGATAAATGTGCCCTTTTATCACTGCTAAAAAAAAGTGCTGATAAAGGGTATACCTTTATCAGCTCTTATTTTAGCACTGATAAAGGTTATATTTATCAGCACTTTTAACTAGCACTGATAAAGGTATGCCCCTTTATCTGCTCTTTTTCGTTGGCTCTGATAAAGGGTGGCACCGGGAATGCCCAGTTTTTTTGTAGTGAATGTAGTTGGATTTTTTATGAGAAGTATTCTAACTACACTTACCCACACCTCTATCTAATGGGTAAACAATATAATGTTTCTGTGGATGGAAAACTAACGCCTCATGATACGATGACCGTTCAATTATCTCCCACCACATCTCATGGTGGCCATTAAGATGGAACTATATTTATATATGATATATATAATGTTTATTTATTCTTTTTGCATATTTATTTTTATTTTATGCCATACCTTTATGATTTCCATTATGGGTAATCACGATAATTTCATTTAAGGAAGTACGTACTACCGCCCCCTCAAAATGATATGACTCGTTAATGCCATATGTGGGATGTATAAAGGATGGTGTTAATGATATTATATAAGATATTATTTTGGACGTATAATATTCCTATGTATCATTATGTTTTAATTCCATTAAAATAAAATATAGAAATTAAATTAGCATTCATGTGTACGTACAACTTACCATCTCCATGAATGGTGCATTTCATTTCTTACCTCCAAAAGTTTTGTACTATTATAAATGCATGTATATATTGAATATATATGATATATATGATATATATGATATCTAAATCATTAATATCATTCTGTATATAATGAACTTTTGTCCATGTGAACAACTTGTAATTATAAGTAGTCCATTTTTTACTCAAGTACCAAAAAATCGACAAAACAAATGTTATTAACTTAAATGATTACATAATTTTTATAACATTGTAATAAATGACATAAAAGGAATAATAAAATTTAAGAAGTTTATTAATAAAGTATAAATTAACTTAATTTTATTATTCAGGAATAACAAGTAACAAACGAGTGAAGTCGGAAACGAGGTAAGGGGTTTCTTATCTCACTTTTAATTTAGTGAGATTTCCATTGTTTTCCACTAATTTACTACATGAAGTGTATCATTTACTGAAATTTGATATATATTATCATGATCAACTATATATTCATGATATTATGTGAATAATTTGGTATTTATTAACTTTTGGTCGTACAACTCAGTTGATTACAATGTGATAAGGGATTTTCATCTCACATTTTATTCTCGTGAGCTTAATGCTATATTTTCTACTATTTCCTTTTTTATAGTGTATGTACTACCCATTATTGTATTAATTTCATAATATACTCTAATTTATGGTTATTTACATCTTCATTTTATGATCTTTATTTCATGGTTTGTATGTTTCACAAGTTACCAAATTGGTATGGGAACCTTTTAACCAAATTTCCATTCCTTGGGTTAATATTCTAATTCTTAATTATGTCATGCTATGTTTATGTGTGAAACCACTATTTATTTATTTATTTTATAATTTCCTCTCCCCTTTTTTTTTGGAAATAATTTTGATACACACAATCACTCCACTGATAAATTCCCCAGACATCGATATGAACGTGATACGAATAATTTTAACTCAATTTCCATTCACTGAGTTTAACATCCAAGTCACTAGTTTTGTATAAAAAATAACATGTGTGAATTTTCTAGGATTGATTTAAACTGAACATCCAATAATATTGATTGTATTTAAATAGGTCACACATTATTATGTAATTGATTTATCCTTAATCTAAGGATACCATTTTTATAATGGATTTCGTCTCAATTTACATTCTATTGAGACTTCATTATCGTTATGCACCTATTAAATTTTATACAATGTATAAATGTAATTTCTCATATTATATCATGGATCCATTTATTATCATGATATTATAATGTTCTAATTGAATTTTATTCCTGATTTATTTTTATTAAAGCGTCTCTCATTTTGTTAAGTCTCTTTAAATAAAATATCATTTTAAATGTTAAAAAAATTATTCTTATAAATATATATCATTATATTCCATGTTTTAAAAATAGTTTTTAGGATTTATTTATATAGAAATTAATATTTCTAAATGAAAATTAATTAAAAACTTCAAAGTTGTATGGGACACTTTTATTTTAAAATCTCTTTATTAAATTTTTTAAATGGTTTTGAAAATGGTTTGATAAAGCATTGTTAATTTCAATATCTTGTTTGATATATTTGAATGTGGAAATATTATCTTTCCTTTATAATTGTTTTATGTGTTGTTATTATGTTATGGATATTGGGAATTGTTTACATATATAGGTGGTTCCATGATAAACCTAGTGTAGCTGAGCCCAAGATAGTTATCCAATGCATTGGGTAACTTGTCAAAGGTAAACATTAATGTTTCTCCTTACAGATTTATGGAATATATTGTGTTGGGTATTAGAAATATGACTCCCTATGTAGTTGTGATAGCTAAAATGTATGTATGTTATGAATTCCATAAGTTACCTTTATGATTTATTATTTCCACATGATATTCATAAATCTTATGATTTTATGTGTTATGTTATAATTGAAAAGTATGGTTTCATTGATTGGTATTTATTGATTGACCAATGTTTCTTTTCCTTATTTTATAACCCCTGCTGAGCTTTTTATGTTCATAGAATGTTTTGAAATTTTTTTCATAGGAAATAAAGATGAATAAAGTCAAGGATCAGATCATGGAAAAGTCACTATGTCTAAAACAACAAACTAGACATGTATTTTTTCAATATTTTTTTTATTTTATGAATAATGGATACTGGGTAGTAGTGTCTACATGTAATATTCAAGTTTTTATGTAATAGTTATGGCCTAATTCTATAAAGCTCTAAAACTGAGAAGATCATGAATGTGAATTCTTGACATAATTCAAGATTATATAATGTTTATGGTCGGGTATTTATATTAAACATCCAAGAAAAAATATCAAGAAAACCCAAAAGGAGATAAATTTATAAAGTACAATGTTAAAAATAGTGTACTTATATTTTATGATAAATTTTTATAATGAAATTATTTAACAAGAAATGACAAAAATTAAGTCTCCATGTGACTATATATCACCCCTAATCCGTCTCAATTGGAAGATGAGAAAAACAAAAAGAATATGGGAGACTACATAACACCCATCCCTTTTACTGTGTCATTTAAAACATCATCTTTAAAAATCAAAATTAAAAACAATGATGTGATTATAAAGACCCAACCTTCTAATATATAAATATTAAATCGTCATGTATGACATTCCCATTCATAACATAATGATACCATAATCTTATAGGTCTCGTGACACTAGAAAGATGTATAACTAAACAACTTGTTCATAGGTGATCTATATCATCTCCAACTCAGTTAATCATAAATATAACCTCACCTAGACCTATCATACATAATTAATCTCTTCATATTCAATGAGACACAATCATAATAAATGGTGATATCATATTCTTTTTAAGGAAAAACTATGCATTCATCAACATATCATGTCCATAAGGTTATGATTACCAGAGGAATATAGTTTTAAAATTATAAATTGCATTACATAGATTTTAGAAATGATTCATGGAATATATCTTAGTAGTTCATAAGATATGAATAATAATATAATCAAATAACATAATCTATGAGATAATATAATTACCATAAGATATAAGTTTTTTGAAAACACATAAGTATAAAAAATCATTTTCTTAGTATCCATGGATAATTTCTCAGATGATTGTACTGGAATGAGATCACAAACTAAACCATACTATTTTTCAATGTTAAATCCCAATACTATCATTTTATATAGATATCATAACCTTCTTGGATTCACTACCCATTCCATTTGTATTTATCTCAGTATATAGGACCCACCCATAATAGGTTATAACAAAACCACCATACAATGTTATAAAATAACCACCATCCCTAGTTATAATGTAACCACCATACCTGGTTATAATTTAACTACTATCACGTAACAAAAAAAATCATATGATTTCCAAAAAAATCATAATAAATTCATCATATCAAAAACCATGAAAAAATTTGGTTTTATAAACATTTCTTCATGGAATATCACATGGGAAAGGAATAGGTTTAACAAAAATCTTTTCATCATAAACAAAAAACACCTATATAATGAATAATTATAGTATCATTGGATCACATACATAGAAAATAATAAGTAACATTGATTTATTTCATCTTTTAAAGAATCAGTTGTAACAATTCTTTAGAAAAATAACCCTTGCACTTTGAAAATCCCTTTTGAAAATTAAAATTTCATGTAACATTGTGAAAATCCTATACATTTAAAATATACATAGAATTATAAAAATGTATATTAAATTAATTTATTATTAATGATGGAATAAAATAATTTTCATTTGTTTAGTTAAAAAAATATCCTTCTTACATTCTCAGTAAAAAATATAAGGTACTATGTTGAGAAAATGATAAGAATATTCATTTAAAAAATTTCAAAAAGATAAAAATTGGTAAAAAAATAATTCAAGAAATATTTTTATAGTAGTAAAAATATTCTACAAATTATTTTAAAAGACAAATATATAGAAGAAAATGAATTTTCAATCCAATAGAGATATAAATTTGATTTTCATAAAAACATTATTCTTAACTCAGGAGTTCATAAAGAGATAAAAATGAATGTAAATATTTTTAATGAAATCTAAATAAGATAATAAAAACTCATTAGTTTCTTGAGATATATATTATAATATTTAAAAATCATTAACTTCACCTTAGATATGTCATTAAGAAATGAGATTGTGACATAAAACATTTAAACATTAGTATCTTTTGAATCGTTGGACCCACAAATAAGGGAAAATAATATGGATGTGTATATATCATAATTTCATGATAATAATAATATAATACATTCTCGGTTATTCTATACACCACACAGTAAGAAATATGGGGTGTATTCAGAATGTATCACACTGACATAATGGTTAAAAAAATCCTCAGCCTTAAGTCATGACTTCATAGGCACATAATAAAACCTATAGTATAATAAATATTGGTTTATTGAAAATATATTGTAAAACCATAATTATATATTTCATATCATATATTATTTATTTATGAGATTTGATTACCTACTTATTCATAATTCCATGTTAATATCATGTTTTGGGTGAAAACTGCATCATTTTTCATGTTTGTTTCATTTTGGTATTTTATTTTCATATAATCAGATCATGGTTCAATCATATTCATATTTTTAACCATGAAAAATTTATTATATATATTCATAATATATGTATTTATATTATTCCATAAAAATGATTCATATAAAATCAATTACTACATTCATAGCGATAGTAGGTCATATGTATGCATTAACAATGCATCCAATTTCTCAACGGATGGAACAAAAAGAAGGTAATTAATATATCAATTTTCATGATTAATTATTATTTCGTATATTTTAATTATATTCATTAAATTTATTTTTATTAAATTCCATTAAAATTATAAGTTTAAAATTAATCAGATGGTTTCTCAAGGCTGTAGTCCTCCGTACACTAGAGTGATGTTATCGTATCCCTATATAATATAAAATAAGAAGTTATATGTGATATAATAGTAAAAAAGTAAAATTATGTCATATATATCATAGAAATTTTTTAAAATCTTTCATTACAACCAGTCATGAGAGGTCTTAATGGGAAACGAATTACATTGGTTCGTGAGGTCATAGTTTACCATACGCATGATCAGTGGTCTAGTTTCCCATTTTATAAAAGTAAATATGGATATTAGTTAATAAATTAAAATATTGACAAATAATTATATGTTATATATTTATTTTATTATATCATTATACTTTAATAATATTTTAATATGGTTGAAGATGAAATAAAACCAAAACACTAGTCTAAGAATTTTACCTCTTCTTCGGAAAACCTCTTTATGTTTATACATAAATCATTCTTAGGAGGGTTTCAAAACAAAAATAATTACTATAGGATGTAATTTTGGAATTAGGTAATGTATTTTATTAGTTACTATAAAAAATAAATGGTTTTTTAATTTTTAAGTGCATAGGAGTGGGTGTTCCCTCTTATAAGTGGGAGACATGGCACACATGGATTTATTGAAAAGAAAATGATATAACTAAATTTTAAACATATATAAATGATAAAATATGATTCATTATCAAAAAATATATGATATAAAGTATATATAAGGTCGTAAAATAGAAATATGACAAGTTTTTAGGTCATTTTTGAACTTATCTTTTCAGTTTAACCTTGGTACACCCATTATAACATTCTCCTCTATCATTAATATTATAATGTTTTTAATATGAATTTTGAAAAAATAATAAGTTATCATTATTATAATTTAATAATTATTCTTAATTAGAATGTCTTATCATTTTTTTCAAATTCTATTTATAGAGTCAAAAAATAAATTAAAAATTAATCCCACAAACAAAAAGAAAAAATGTTTATCCAATGATAAAATTTTTATATTTTTGGAAGTTTATTATTTAAAAAGTGAATATTTATTTATTTCAAATAAATATAATTTTACTAATGATAAAATAATTATAAAATTTTAAATTTTAAAACATTTATAAATAATAGGTTACTTTTTAAATTATTTAAATTAAATAGTGGTATTTAATAATAATTTGTATTTTAAAAATTATAGGAAAGTTTGATTGTTTCAAAAAATTCACAGAAATTATCCCTAAGATAATTTATACATGTTTCTTCCAAAAAATAAGTTAGTTTTTTCCTCTACATGTTCGATAATTGGAAAAAAAATTATTATTTCTTCCAATGAACTATAAAAATCCTTTTCTTAAAAACAATTTCAATGCATATAGAGTCATCACTAAAAATAATGTACATATTTATAAATATATTTATTTTTTCTAAAAAATGTATAACAAATTTAAAATAAATCCTATTTATAATACCAAATTTAAAATCTAGGTTATAATAGTCACATTTAAATAATAACATTAATAAAATATCATAGTTAGTTAGAAATCATTGTTGCGTGTAATGAAAGATGTCGATAAAAATAAATTTATATGAAAAAAATCATAAAATTCAATGGGTGATACATTCAACCCCAATTAAAATGAATATCACCATTATAAAATGTCACATCAATACAAAAAATGAGGACCCTTCTACCACATCACATCCTTCATTTCCCACATAGTCTCTTCTTGTTGGTATTTTAACCACACAATATTGACCAGCTGAGTGGTATTGTTTCATAGAACTTCCTATGAATTATCCAAGATCTCTACTAGTTGTTCCTCATAAAAATATCACGCTATAGTGGTATTATATCTGAGTTTATTACATTTGATAGATCAGTTATGAACATTCATAGTAGAGATACATTGAACACATCACGGACTTGAGAGAGGTTCAAAAAAGCTTCTAATAGATAACATACAGTTCAAATATAATCCAAATTTATAATGTAATGATATACCTAAAGATTATTATACCCTTAATTTAAAATATAATTACATTATTACATGTTAAAGTCATAGAAACACCATATGATTAACTTTAATTTCAAATCACATCGGTGATTGTCATGAAAACGTTTCTGCCTACTTTGTGTCATCCTTATATGTTACTAAATTGCTTTAATGATATCTTCCATTTATTACCATTTCTCTGGTTTAAATATATTTCTTTATTCAAATTCATCCAAGACATTTCGGGTTCTATACTACTTTCTACATCAGGTTTCGTAATGATCCATATTAATTCTGTAGTAAAAGAATTTATTATACAAAAACAAAGATACAGGTATGGGTTGATCCCTTACCCCATAGAATACAAATATAATGATCTAATCATATGCTCTATAATTTCAATGGTTCTATCAAACATACCATCTATCTATGTATGATATGAAATACTGATACTCAACTATTTATCATGATCTTGCTGAATACAATACAAAAACATCATATTAAGACTCATATATAGCTCAGATATAATTGAATATGGTAATTCATACAGCCCTACCACTTCTCTAATGTATATATGAAGAAGATGTCCTTATGAGAAGTCTTATTTGATAGTGATAAAATGTTCTAGATTTGTAAGGTTATAAACTATAACCCATAAATTATAATTCCCTTCAGATGTTTTGAGGAGTCTGATGATAAAATCTAATTTGATGTTTTTCCATTTTCATTATACTTTGGGTAACAGTTGTAACATCACCTTGAATATTTATATCTCATCCTTAACAATCTGACAAACAGAGCACTGAGAGACAATCTCTGTGATATCTCTCTTTACACCATCCCACTAGAAATACTATATTTAATTTCAATACATATTCATACTTCCAGGACTAATTGATAATAAGTATCTATGAGCCTCCTCTAACTGATACATCTTGAAAACTAGAATTTTGGGGTAATAAACATGGATCCTAAATCTAATTACTATATTACATTAATTATTCAACCATGTAACATTTCTAACATCATTATGTATCTCAATATAATCCAGTTGTGTCTCTATAATATTTAACCAAATAGATGGTTCAACAATCATATGATAAATATAAAAATTCAACCCTTACATTTTTATTTATCGAAATATCCTTTCATATCCATAAATATTGTATTTTTTGTTATCTTAATCATGGATAATATATCCTCACCCTTTCAGATAAAATCATAAGCCACCTTGTTTTCATTAACATTATGGTAATTTATTGAGTATTCATAATCTATAATCAAATCCAACCATATTCTCTAGAACATATCCTACTCCTTCTATGTGAATATATAATTTATATATTTTTTATCAGTATATATATATCACTTTTACTCTAAATGATATTGTCTTTTTGTCTTCAAAGAAAAATTTACCATTGATAACTCCAAGTAATAGGTTTGGTAAATTTCCTCCTCAGTCATAAATTATCATGATGAATAAGATATGACCATGTCATTTTTCATGATAACATATCCCAATCACTTATTAGATCCTTAACTATATATTAAAAACCCTTCTACACTACAAATTAATTTAATAACAGGTGCACTGAAAAAAGATTGATTTTGTTTATTTACGTTTTATTGATATTCATCCACCCATAAGAACCTAGATCACTTAAAGTTGTACTTGGTGGGGAAATTATATATTCAAGATAAACTCCCCAGAAACCATTGATAATATTAGGATAAGAAAAGAAAACTACATAACTCAGTTACTGGGGTTGGTCTATGCCAATGTTCAATATCCTCTGTCATTTAGAGTTATTCTGATACATTCTCACATCAGATTATATGACACATAAATGAAATATTTATTATCTAAAATTAACATATTTTAATTTTATCATATTTTTTCTCTTTCAATAGGGAAATTAGTAAATTTAACAATTGATCTTCAATATATTTATTTATCTCATAATAAATAAGGATATCATATATAAATACTTCCACAAACTAATAATGGTAATATATAAAGACTCTATATATTAAATACCTGAATATAGTGTGTGAATTAGAAAGAGTAAATATCTTGACTATATTCTCAAACTGTTTATACCATGTATGGAATGCTACTGTGGGTATATCCCCATTCGTGACCCTTAATTAACGATATCCAGAACAAAGGTCAATATTAGAAATGTATGGATCTCAATATATTTAATAAAACAAGAACTTAATAATGAATAGAGGATACTTGTTCTTGATTTAGATCTTGTTCATCTCATATAACATCTGATTTCTTGTGAGGAAAATCATTTCATTGTCAGAAACAATCAAAATTAACATAGTTCTTTCGGGTTCCAGTCATTGAAAAATCCCAAATTTTATGTTATAGGAAAATGATAATCATACTGGGAAACCACATATTGATGAAAAATCACTAATAAGATGTATAAATCTTGAAACCTTATTTATAATATATAACTCCTTTTTTAACCTAGTTCATTTATGGTTATCATATATTCAAATCCTTAATGATGGTTTATAAATTTATATGAATTTCAAACAAAAATCCACTAGGGTTTTCTAATAATGTTTTTTGCAAGGCACATTGTCATGCACGAGGTAATGATAGAGTTTATATCAATGTTTCTTTTTTTGAATTATTAACCCTATGTATAATTTTTCTAGAGCCACGTCCACATATCCATCTTATAGGGTTGAAATTACTATGAAATCACTTGCTTTATCCATCATCCACATTATATAATATTTTCATATTATTATACATAACCTTATGATTATCACTATTGTTTTCCCATCATAGTTTACAAAAGATTACTAATACATCCTATAATATAAATTTTGAAGATCGGAACTTCTATTACATAAATATAACATCTGAATAGATTAATATTCATTACATAGGATAACTATATGGGAAAAAATTATATAATTCCAATCATTTATAAACATTGACACATAAATAAATGGTTTATATGTTATATAAATCATCTCACACTAAGTTCTTCACATTTAGAACCTTTATTATACAAATCACACATAATAAATTTTTTATTACATTTTGAAAATAAACATAAGAAAGTGTTACCCTAGATTCCCAATATGGGTAAAGATGGGATATATCAACATAAAATGAGTACAAGATAATGAAAAAAGAGAATAAAATTTATAAAATATACCATATATATCCAAGATTATAAACATGATCGATTGACCAAATCTTGGAATTTTATAAGATATGAATAATAATGGAATTAAAGAACATGATTCATGAGATTATAATGTTGGGATAAGATATATATTGGTATAGTTAATATAAGAAAAAAATCATTAGTAGTCAAGGATTGTTTCAAAAACTACCATAGTAGAATGATTCCACTCCCAACCCATCAAAATAGTCAAGGTTCAATCAATACATAAAGTATCGTAGTTGATAGTGTCCATTACAGAACCGGGTTCACTACCCATTCTAGTCCTATTAATCCCATGAGGTATCAATAATTACCTAAGGAATTTGAGGGATATATGTGTCCCACCCATCAAATATTTTAACTTCCCAACATTCATAGTTATAATAAAACCTTTTTACATTTTTATAACAAACCCACCATCGCATAATGAAATCCTTGCATAAGTGTGCCACAATATCATAAAAAATTAATCTAATGAGAACCATTAAAAATAAACAGGTTTCATAAACACTTCATCATATCATAACTCATATGAAAGGAATGGGTTTCATAAATAGATTTTTTTCGTAATAATAAAACATTTTGAGAAATAATATGGACTTTATTATTGGATATTATACCTAGAAATGAAAAACTAACATCAATGTATTTCATATAATATTTATACTGGTTTTTAATAATCACATGAAAATTTTCTAGAGTAAAATAATATCTCCAATTTGAAAATTAAATTTTTAAAAACATTGATTTCAAATAAAATTATTGAAATAATTTTTATTTATAATATACTTTAATACCTTTAAATAAATATTAAAAATATTTAGTTTCCATTATGGTATAAAATAATTTTCATTTCATATAGTATAAAAAAAATATTCCTTCCACATATTTGGTAAAAACAAAAAAAATCAAAATTCATTAAATGATAAGAAGATTTATTTTAAGTTATATTTAAAAAAAATAAAACAAAGGATTTAATTAATTTCAACATTATTTTTATATTTTTAGAATGTTTAATTAAAAAATTAAAAAAATGGACATGTATGAAAAATGATTTCTGACTGATGAGAGAAATAAAGTCATTTTTCCATAAAAACATTATTTTTAACTCTTGAGTACATAAAGTGAGAAAAATGAATGGAAAAATTTTATTTTAATAAAATAAGATAATTATAATTAAAAATATAAATTTCTTGATAGATATATCATAATATTTCATTATCAAAACATGAACATAAACAATCACGCAAAACAATGATATTAAAACATAAAACCTTTAACACATTGGTATATTCTAAATTTAAATCCACATAGAAGAAAGAAAATAATATGTTTATTTTTATCCCAAATTATATTTATAATAACATAAAATACATTCATGGTTAGCATATACACCACAAAAAATAAAAAAGTGGTGTATATGAAATGTCTCCCGTATAAATAAATGTGAGAAAATAATTCTTTACCTTACGTATCGACTTCCTTCATACTTGTTAAGACCTCCTATATAAAATATATATGTTTATAAAAAATATATTCTATAACTATAATAATATATATCATACCATATATAAATTACATATTACCTTTTATTATATGTTTATTAATAATTTATTGTTAAAAGTATGTTTTATATAAAAACTGCTTCATTTTTCGTCAACATTTTGGTTTGGTATTTATGTTAATTTTACATTGATAATGGTCTAATCAAAATAAAAATATTAACCATGGTATAATTATTCCATATAATCATTATATATTTATTTTAAGTAATCCATAAAATTTAGATAGTGAAAATAGATTATACAGTTCATGGGGATGGTAATTTATATGTAAGCCAGAACACAATGTCAGTTCTATAATTTAATGGAATGAAAGGAATGAAAATAATATATTACAATTTAAGATTAATTGTTATTTCATAACCAGTATATGTAATCATTAAATGTAACCTTATTACCATCCATGTAAACCATAACTGAGAAATGAATCACATCACTTCTTGAAGAGGTTGTTCTATTTACACATGAGGGATGTTATCGTGTTCCCACAAAATGTAAAGTAACAAGGTGTACGTGATATAGTAATTCCAGAAGTATAATTATGACATAAATATCATATGAATATTTTAAATACATCATTGTAACCATACATGATAGGTGTTTATGGAAAAAAATTATATTGTCTCGTGAGGCCATAGTCTACCATACACATAATCTACGGTTTCATTTCCAATTTAATGGAAGAGGATATAGATATAGGTTATCCCATTAATATTAAAAAAGTATTCATATATGGTAGTTATTGTTTATAATATCATCATATTAGAATAATATTTTATTTATTTACAATAATAAATAATACAAAAACATTTTTTTAAGAATTTTACTTCTTCTTTGAATAACTTCATTAAGTTTTAACCAAATTACTTGTTATGATGGTTTAATAATAAAAAAAATCCCACTAAGATTTTATTAGGTAATTAGTTAATATATTTGATAAGTTAAGAGTAAAAAACAATTCTTCTTAAATTTTCAATAGAAGACTATAGGGGAGCCCTTTAATAAGTGGGGGAAGGGATGCATTTTAGATTTTGGAAAATAATAGGGTGTAGCTGCATTTTAAGAATTATAAATGGTGCAGAAATGGTTATTTTGTTAACCCAATATTATAAAATGTCAAATAAGGCATGAAAACATAAATTTGACATGTTTTATGTCAATTTAACCCTTGCATGTTTAGTTTAACCCCTGGTAAACTCTTTTTAACCTTAATCATGATATTTAATTTGGTACTATTTTTACTAATCATTTTGAGAGAAAATTAATTTTATTTTATTCAATAAAATTACACTTTTTTATTGAAAACATTTAGTACATTTTTCTTAATTCCATTCACATGTATGAAAGCTTAATTTAAAATTAAACCTATAGATGTGATAAAAAACGGTCTTCTAATGTAATTGTTTTCATAAAAATATAATTTTTTAATAAAAAAATTATATTAATTTAATTAAAATGATCTAAATTTGTTTAATAATAACATAATTGAATTAGTTTTACTTTTAAAACATTTTTAGACAATTGTTATATTTTTATATTCATTAACTAGAAATAATGTTTTAAATAAAAATTATTATTTTCATTATTCAATTTAAAATTATTCTTATTAGAAAACTATAAAAAGATAACCCAGTAATGATTTTAACATATTTATTCATAAAATGAAAAAAAAAATTGTAAAAATAAATTCTCTAATATTTTCAAAAAAAATATTTACATTTTGTTATCTCAAAAATCAATATAAATAATTTTTTGAGAAAAAAGTATTTCCAAAGAATATAATGAATTTACAAAACAAATTAAGTACTTATTTATGAATATATTTTTTAACGAGAAAATATATAATTAATTTTAAAAATGTTTCTCTTCTTATTAAAACCATAATATTTAATGGGATGGATAAAATGGTCAATTTTCAATAATAATATTAATAGTATAGTTTGGTTCATTGAAACTTGTTAGTGTGTGTAACAAAAGAAATTGAAGAAATTAAATTTATTTGAAAACTATATTTCATAAAATTATAAAAGTTATAAAATGAGTAAAAATGAAATTTGAAATCTTCCAAATAATCTATATTTTGTTTCCAGATATAAAAAAACAAAATAATTTTTGATAAAGAAATATTTTTCTAAAAAAGCCTTTGGTTTATATTAAAACGTTTCATAATCACAAAAACAAGGAATATGAAAAATACATGTGATATAGAATGAAATAATAATAATAATTCTATGGATAAACAATAATATATGTATTTGACCAAACAATAACAAGAATTATCCCATCATTTACAAAACCAAGATCACGTGGTCTTTAGCCTATTGGAATATGTACTTGAACAGGAAAAGGAACACTCAAAACTAACCTATGAAAAATGTGAAACCTACTAATATTGAATCAAACCATAGTCTATCGATTTCAATAAATTTACCCCTAGTGGAATGACCCATACACACACACTAAGGTTGCACATGTCATTTTCCCTTTGCACCCAAGGTTCACAGTTTTCTATGTTTACTAAAAAACAATTCAAAACAATGCTTATAATTTATGTAAAATTATAACAGTGAATTGTTTCCACTCCCTTGATTTTAAATCCATATTTTTATTTGAAACCTACATTCATTAATTTCATCTAATAGATAGTGTTTATAAATCTATTTTTTAATAAAATCATTTAAAAATGAATATCTGGATACAATTTCACTTTAATATAAAGACAACATTTTCATAAATCCTACCAATGAAATTTTCCAAAAAAAAGAGTAACCCATGTCTTATATAAAATATATAGAAACACCTACCTAGAGGATATAGGAAAAATTGTAATATTTTAAAACATATTTTGGAAAGATGATATCGGGTCCACACTGGCCATGATCTATAAGAAAACTGATCAAATAAGCATCAAATCCACTAGATATGTCATTGACATCCCCATTATTGTTCGCATGAGACAAGGGAGAGGAGATAACAGGTGGATATAAAAAAAGGAGAGTAAAATTGATCCCAAACATGAAATTATATGAAGAGATCTGATAACAATTATGAGAGATATCCATGTAAGAAAGGTGGGAATCCTCTAGAGTGTTGGTAGAATTTTTTCAAGTATAATTAAAATTAAAAGATGATTTGAAAAAAACAACGAAAAATTTGATAAATTAAAACATATTAATTTTTTAGCTCACAGTGTGTGGGTAGGATTCATGGTTTTAAAAAAGATTACCAATCATACATATACTCATTTCATTGAAAATGGTTGCACACATTTACCCAAGTTGTGATTTTTGGCTTATGAAATAAATTCTCAAGTCTTATGACACCTTTGTACAAACACAAATGCACCCATAAATTTCACTTATAGAGCCAACTATTTTGACAATCATTGTTCAAAACATTTAAACTCCACAGAAGATTCATAGTGCCATACCAAATAGTTATCACGTTGTTAGTACTAATAGTTTACCTAGAATGTGTTCGCCAAAAACTAATTTTTTAACTTACTAATCACATAATCCACTAAAATTATCTAATAGATAATATAAGCTCAAAGTAAAAAATTACATGTGATTCGGAGGGAGTTAAAATTATGTACACCATAAAATATTCCATTCCCCATAAATTTATCATGATTCTGATCCCATAAAAAGATGAGGTCACTACATCTACATCACAAATTCATGCTACTATTACTCATGGATATCCCAAATTCACTTCCCAAGTATATTGACTGAGGGAATTATTTTACCTTTTTTTACTTTGTCGTGATGATCTTTTATCTGAATTTGTTTTTCAACCATGGTGGAGTCAGGATCAAGATCAATATTTTCTAATAAATTCATATATGAAACGTATCGTTGATACCTTCCCCACTAGGAAACATGAAACACATTGTGAATAGATTTCAATTGAGAAAGTGATTCCAACCTATAATCCACATTTCAAATTTCTTTAATATTGTCAAATGGAATGATAAATCTTGGTGCCAACTGACATATCTTACCCAAAAAATAGTGTCCCAACCAAGGTGAAACTCTAAGAAAGACCTAATAACCAATCTCAAATTGCAAAGATCACGAAAAATAGTCAACATAGTGTTTTTTGTGATCTGAGCATTTTATGTCATCTTCCTGACTAACTATACCTTTTCACCACCACAATAACAATAATCAGACCAACCAAGGTCCACTCTCTATCTATTCTCTGTCTGATATAGATTTTCATGGTTTCCCATACAACCCTTCAAATGGTGTTATTTTAATATAAATCAAAAAATTGTTATTATATTAAAATTCTTCCATATTAATATTATTTCTTCATGAACCACCATAATAATATATGAACACATGAAGTATATCCTCAACGATTTGAAAAGATTATTTTATCTTCTCATTCATCTATGGATGATATATCTAGATTATTTTATACTGAGAACCAATAAGCTTTTCAAAACCATTCCAACACATTTATGTAAATTGAGGGGCCCTCTAAGAAATAACTATTTATGGAACTACATAATTAAATATAACCTCTTATACAATAAATTATATGATCTACACCATCTTCATTGAATCCTTTATAGAGAGAAAATGAGATGATTTTGTAATTAAATCAATTTGTAGTGAATTGTAATCATTATGGTCATCACTCTATAGAAAACCAATGACAAACATTATAAAAATTTAATTGCACTTTCAGATTTGAATAGAAAATGATATCAAAAAACTAACAAGTATCTATTGCTCCTCCATAATTCTTGGACAGTAATGGCATCTTGAGAGAATGTCTACAACCGACTGCCTCATCCCCATCTACCAATATTAAGGTCTTAGACCATGACACTTTAGAAAATTATCATTGTGTATGGGATAATAATATCTTTGTTTATTATCCTTAAATTCTTTCCTCAAACATATAGACATAACCATCCATCCTCAAAAACGAAAACACTTAATGGGTTATTGAGGGTAATCAACTAAGGTCCCCCCTACCACCAAAAATTATTTTACTAAAGCACTATAAATCACAATATATATCCATTTAGAGCCAAATTTGACCATTAAATTTGGATCCAACCTTTCTAGAATTTAGGTAAACTATCTTACAAGCCTCTTCCACTCCCAATATCACCTTAATGAAAAAACTCAATGAAGCCCACTCCTCTATTTATTCCTCCTAGTAATGAGATTTTAATTTCTTACTCATCTAATTGGGGACCTCATTCCTCTTCTTTGAAGTATAATACATATAAAAATTGATGGTCTAGATATATTTAAATAAATTTCATGATCTCAAATTTTGATTCCTCTTTCCAAAAACATACTTTTGGATATTATAATCAAAATAAACCATAAATTTCACTCAAATAGAAAGTGGTGTGATGTTTTGAGATCATGGATCACATATTCTAACTAAATATTTTGGGTAGGGTGGTTCAACTCATAAGGGAATAATTTGTGAGAATGATAAGAGACCACATTCACTCTATACATTAAGACACACCATAATTACATATCTAAAGAAACATGAAAACATCAAAACCCAAACATGATTGTAGAATAACTTAATATAGATTTGCAGTCAACATCTTTCTCAGTTACTTCAAATTACTTTTACATTTTTCATTCCTCTCAAAATTAACACCATTCCAAGTTAAAGCATTAATTGGATATTCCATCGTGGAGAAGTCCTAAAAAAATTCCAATAATAGCCAATTATTCCCAATATTCTCAAAATTGGAAAATGAATTCTGTAGTTCTCCCTTGAAACTGCCACTTCAATCATTTAACACCCCCTATGATTCCCATATTTGATTTATCTTTCCACATAAACACCACTTAATGGATACAAATTCCAAATTTAGAAATCCCACTATACATTCGATTTTCTTTCCAAACACAAATGGTTAGATCTAATTGATCCTTTTGTTACTCCTCTAACATGTATTATACAAAAATATCAACAATAAAAACCATAATTAAAGATTCAAATAACAATTAAAAAAACATGACCATTAACACTATAAATACCACTGGAGATTTATTTACACTGGATTGGATAACCAGAAACATGACATGTACATACCATCTATTAAACTTTTTTATAGGTTTATTCTCTACTCAAACAATCATATAGTGGTACACCTATCGCATGCCAATTTTAAAAAAATAGTGATCCCATCTGAGTTTATGAAAGAGGTCATCAAATCATGGTAATGGATAAATGAAATTAATGCTCAACTAATTAAGCATTTGAAAGACAATATAAATTTAGAGACATAAATATGCATTCTTTTCAAAGGGAATAGGATATGACTATAGTTACATGATATGATGAATATATCCCTTATCCACAATATCCATGTAGGGACCTGAAAATTCTGTCAAAGGAAGAAAATACCCCCACAATCACATTATAGATGGAAGTAAGTACTCTTACAAGTCTAGTAAGGTGAATGGATTTAAATTGATTTGAAAATTTTAGCAGAAACATAAAGAAAATTATTTTTAACAGATTTTCAAGTGGTCCACGTACCATCACCAGGAAAGTCTCATGAACCACCAAGATCGTGAACTACCAAGTACGTGGAATGATCCACAAATCTCTTTCCTGCAGATCGATAGCCGAATAACACAACGGACAGAAAAAATATTCACCAAAGGAATCATGGACGTGAAATCCATCTATGTACCATCCCACAAATTCATCAGTTCATGGACAAAGAGAACGGGTAGGGTTCCATGAACCATTATCTCGAACAGAAGCCTCTGCAGACCCCAAATTTACCGAGTCTTCTAGGGGTCCAGATATCCCTACATGGGGAATCACAAATGTTGTTTCATTCCCAATAGATAAAATTTCTTTTATTCTCATTAAAATGATCATATGAGGACGACGATGGGATGGATGATGAAATCCTAAAGGAAACCCAAATGTTGAAAGAAGGCATTTGGAGAAGATTCTAGCTTTAGTCTTGATTCATCGACAATGACTGAATTGTGAACCACGATATCAAAGGTACAGTCGGCTGCAAACCCTAAAACAGTGGAATTGAACAATAAAAGAGAACCATGAACCACAAAATTATCATTGATGAACACCCCTTGAATGATAATTTCATGGAAACTCCTTCAATATGGTGCACTGTATAGTGTACCGTTACATGGACCGAACCACGTGCCTCGTACTGCATCAGTACATGGATGGAAACCAAAACAGTGTGATGGGCCATGTACCATAATGGTATGAGGTCTTTGATACCCATGCTTGTTTACCACATCGGTACATGTACGGCCCCACTACATGCATACCACTATAGTATGTGGAGTCTCCACTATCCCACATAAGAAATTGTTATGAGAAATATGGTGTAATCAGGTATCTTCTGCTCTGGTTCCAACCTCACCCCTCCATTACCGTCGAGTCCACCAGAATCCCTCCACTAACTAGTCATCCAACATTTGGCCAAAGCCTCCTCCGAAGATGCTAGACATGTATGATCAGACTATCGGGTGCGCCATCGTACCCCTTTGAGTATACATACCCATGGTAAGTGTAGCCACTAAGGCTCTCCCCAAAACGGTTTGGGCTTCGGGAATGCTTGTGGTTATAAATTCCCATAATAAAAAATCTTTGGATGCCAATGTCAACCTCTTGGTTCTATGGATTAAGGTTGATCACTTGGTTTTCCATTCAATTAGGAATAGTGATCAGTCAATGAAGCTATGTTCGCTTCCCCTTTTATTGAAAAAGACACTCCCCCCCTTTCTGAGAACAAATTCCAGGTCCCTCCAACTGAGGTATGTCCCCAATATTCCAAATCCGAGATGCATGACCTTTAATTTCATTTCACATGGAAAGGTTCAATGATCCACACCCTCACCCACTGTCTCCCCGGCTAGGCCCGCCGTAGGCTCACCCTTTCCCACCAACATGAGAGGAAGAATGTGCTTTGTTGAATATTTCACATCCACTTGTTTCCCACACCGACTAAGACTCACATGGGCATAGAGGTATCTGTCGATTACAAAACCAGCACATCTGATCTATGAGAACCATGATCACTGGTCAAACCAGGATTTGTAGTATGCCTACCAGAAGGCCCGAGATCAAAAGTGTTCCCTCTCATAGAGGGTCCACCAAATCATGTCTCATCAAATGGGTATCTCACATGTGTAAGACCCATCAAAAATTAACTACAAGAACTTTGATTCTTTATAAGTTGGGGATACATAGGACACCTACAAGAAATCTTGATCTAAAAAGGGTTCCCATCAATAAAGGGTCCACCAAACCATGTCCCTATAAATAGGATGCTTCCATACGTAAGCCACACATAGATATAAACTACATTGGATCTGATTCATCACCCGAGGATACATAGGAAACCCATATAATGGTTCTGATCCCAACATCAAATTACCTTACACCCACCATGGTTGACGATAAACTCCAGAGCGCCATATATTATAGATCATTTCAGTATTACCTCAATAGCATTGGATATATGCATACTTACGAAGATCATGAAAACCAAGGGTATCCCATGGACACAATATTCAAGAATGAACCAAGGATTCATGAACATATGAACACGACATAAATCTATAATTGGGTCATCGAACCTAAGATAATTCTCCCCTAGAAAAGTTTAGTGATACTGACGTCCCATCCTCTCAACCTAAGGAGTCCTTAAAAGTCGCTGGCTGAATCATAAATCAATGGGCAACTAACTTTGGAAAGAAGGTCCATGAATCAAGGACACTAGGGATATTGGGTGTTCTAGGTCCATGAATAAACCTATTGGAGACCATTTGAGGAAATAATATCTAAGAACCCTTCTCTGTAGAAAATACATGAGAGATGATCCTCATCAGACCATTTCCCCATCACCTAAATGGCGACACCTCGGAGGGAGAACAAAAATGGTGAACCCGACGTGAATCTATAACCAAAGTGGTGGTTCTGCCACAATGATAAAATACACAAAAGGATGCAGCATGTTTTCCCTTTTTTTTCCATGGTACATGAGAAATGGGCCACCTCAGATGCAGAACAAAAATGGTGAACCTGATGTGAATCCTTAACCAAGGGGCGTTCTTACCCCACTCAGGCCCCTTTTTCCCATGGAAGAAGAAAAGGATAATGGGGCCAAGCTGAATTTAAAGATGTGCATATGTTTAAAAGAATGCTACATTGACGAGATTTTGGGTTCTTTTTGTCATATATGTATGTCACATGTTTTTTCAGAGAAACCTTCGATCCAAATGACATCCAGATGACCAATGGAGACACATGCATCAGTGATCCCATAGGCATCCGGGGCCCCAACGAAGAATAGTACCCCCTCACCAACCCAGCATCTTCAACGCTGGGTGTCCAACATGTTAATCAAATAGTTCCACAGAAATGGTACTCTCTCCACACTAGAGGCCCATAGAAAACCCCTTCAGTTTACAATGATCTGCAAGCCGCCTCCTCATCCACAATCGGTAAACCAACATAAGGAGGAGTTGGTTGTTATCTCAAACTATTTCGGGAGAATGTCCCAAGAATGTGACAACGAGTACCTCCCTTATCTTTGGAAGTCATATGAATTTGATGCCGACAATTTCATGTCAACAGCACAGGTAACCTACTCATAAGCCACCACCAAAGAGCTTTGTCACTGAAACCGTATGACCAAGCTTCCTCCTACTGAGGAGAAATTTATGATGATGGCACCTACTAAAGTCCATGAGACCCAAGACCCTCGAGCTACCTGTCAATAGTGGAGAATATATAATCAAGAACACACTATCACCCAATTTCATGAGGAGAAACTCCTTTATACTAATGCAGTTGATTTCAATGGGTAGACATATGACTCTACCTCCTCCACCCAATCCCATCATAGAAATAGGGTTTCACAATATGAGAAAATTCACATAACTGGTAGTGATTACTGGTATCGCTGTGCAGAAAAAGCAGAAAACTAAAAGAAGATGGATATATCTACTGATGCACAATAATCCCACAATCCAAATAGGGCAGCAACAAGATATATGAAGGCACAAATATCTATTGATTCATATCAATCCCACTATCCAAATAGAGAGGCAAGAAAATATGAGTACAGTCAAATTTCTACAGATTCATACAAAGCCTATGGGAAAAATAAAGAAGGGAGGGAGCATAGGAAAATACATAATCATAAATATGAATTCCACTGGTCAAATATGGTGCAAAATAGAGAAGAAAATCTCTGGAAGACTCATTCCTCAGTCCTGACACAAGGTAATTACAATTATCTTCTGGAAATGCATGGAGGATCGGAGCAGGCACAAACTCCTACTTAGACATCCAAATGTGCCTTTATATCTGTTCCAGCCAAATATATATCTCTGAACATCCATAAAATGATGGAAAATAAGAAGTCAATCCCAAAGCATATCATCCAAACATGCCAATATATTATTTCAATAGCGGAAAAGGTGGGAAATTGGGTCCACGACCCGGTTTCCATAGACAGAATGACTCACTTGCAAAATGAGTTACTCACTCCAGAGTAGTTAGGAATCTCTGCTTAAGTCCAGTAGGTTTGATGAAAAAATCCCACAATATATGGATAATTAGATCAGGAACAAATACTCATTCCAACTGTGGGATGTCAATCCAACTGGGTGTCCACTCCTGGGCAGGCATATATCCCTGCCAAAAGTCAAGATGTCTGTCAGTGTATCCCGACATCATCACGGGACCCAACAAGATAAGGACTCATATATGAAGACAATCACCAATAGTATATGGTCCTAGTTACCCATAAGAGAGATCTCAAAAATGAAATGTGATAATGGAAACCGGGAAATTAAGAGCACATACTTGATCCTAGTATACGGGAATCTGGGGTTCTGGATTCCCTCAAACATATATCAATAAATTTTCCAGACCTTGTCAATCCATTAAAAAATTATGGAAGCTATTTTAGTCATTGAGAAGGCCCTCCCCGTAATGTCTCAACTAGTAGCTTTGAACGTCCTCCACAGTGCACCCATAAGGGCTCACTCTGTTGGCCAGGAATGATCGATCACGAGATCCAATCTATTGATGTGCTTCAGGGCATCCCTCCACTTAACCTAATGATCAGACAACAAGAAGGTCCTCCCCTTACATTCATTCACCCTGATTTTCCTCTGCATGGTATACGCTGCAGATATGCTTCTCCTTGCAGTCAGATATCAAGTCATGATGGTAGTCCTGACCAAAAAGACAGTCATTGCGAAGCCCCCCCCCCCCTTCAGTGGCATTTCTTATGAAGGCCCTCCTCATAATAATGTCAAGCAAAGAGAAGGTTCTCTACAAATTGCAGTACATCTTGAAGGTCCTCCCCAAGATGTGCACCATAGAAATCCTCCCTACATCCAACTATCAAGTCATTATGGTAGTCCTCGCCATAATGATAATCATTGCATAGGCTCTCCCCACAATGTCAGTTTCTATAATGGTCTTCCCCTCTGTCACATCAATAACCAAAACGTTCCTCCTCTCACTGTAGACCACCCTGAAGTTCCTCCCCAGTGTATATGCCATAAGTACATTTCCCAAGGTCGGGAGTCAAGTTTCAATAATAGACCTCTCCATAGTAGCACCAATTGTGATGTTCCTCCCCATAACCAAAATTCATAATGGAGTGAAGGTCCTCCTCTTTCCAGAAGAAATATGAGAAATCTATTATATGTTGAGGTTCTCGAAAAGATGGATTCAGACAAATCAGTCCCTCCATCTATACCAAGTGATTTTATTTCTCAACAAGAGGATGGCCTGGGTCTATGCTCATCTTTTGATCCACCCCTACACCATCCATAAATTAGTAATAATCCTGCCATCCTAGTTTCATGGATGGAAATTGTTAAGAAGTAGTCGAGTTAGTCTTATCATATAGAGGAGCATCCAGAAGAACAATAATAGCATATGATTCTTGTGAGAATAAAAATTATTAGGGATAATATACCAGTGTTGTATTGGTCTAAGACCACTTCTCACTTAAATACACTAGGAGTGTTGTTTGGGTAATTCCTTCATGACATTAAACTCAATATATGGATGACTCTTCAGTAGTTGAAAGGAAAATTCAGACTCTCTGTAGGGTATACGGACCACATCAACACTATAGGGGAGATTCGTTGTCTAATAAACCTAAAATCCATCCCATCATCATGACATCCACAATAAAAAATAAAAAAAGAAAACCCTTGAACTGGAATTCCTCCATGCACTGCATATGTTGCGTCACCACATTGGCAATTCCCCAACTGGCGTTCGCATTATGGATGGGGAGAACATGGATCTCTATACTTCACCCCTCGTCCAATCCAGTAGACCCAATTGGAGAAGACATCCTTTAATGTCATCACTTAGTGGAAGTAATCAAGTGAACCCCCTCCTCCGAAAATATGACATACTCGACAAAAACCAGCTCGAAGTAAGCCTAAAAAGTATTAGGACCAATGGGATCAAGCCAATGAAAAATTATATGTCAAGAAACAAATAACATCTCGGAGGCTTCCCGCATAGGGTAGGTCGACCAGCAAGTAGTTATTATATCATCAAAAGACCATAGACTCTGTGTAGGCCCAATTCAATACTCGGATCACACCTGTGTAAGAGTGCATGAAATTGAAAACATGGAAATAGTGGGAGAGGCCACCACAATGTGGGGACAACCTCATCCCACAGGGATGGGGGAATTTTTAAATTCAAAGTGCCCCCATATGACCAAAAAATCTAGGCCATAGTGCATCAATGAAAGAACTGGAACACCCCTAGACTACGGGGTTGGAGGAATTTTTAACTCAAGTACCTGCATAGAGAACATCAATCTTATACTATCTAGAAAGAACGATTGACAATGGAGTCACCCGTTTCACCCCTTCGTGTGGTTCACACCCTTCAAGACAAAGATGCATTACGAGTTCAGACCAGGTCTCCCTTCTAGTCAATAATAAACATGAAACAAAAAAAAAATCTGAAAAATGGATGGAGAAAGTCCAACAAAGGATACAGAAAGCCTTCTTACCATCGGAACGAGGTACAACACCCCCAATGAAGTATGCCTCAGTGAACGTGGTAAATGTCAACACCACATATCTCACAAGAAATGATGTTGAGTTAGGTAACATCATGGAAGATAGTTACATCCCAAATTCATCCCACACTGAGCCTGAAGCTATTCATACATGGAACCGGAGAGCGGTCCAAAATTTGGGTGCCCCATTAATTAATCTATCATTATCTCTCATGTGAAACCCCAAAAAATGAATAAATAAATCCAAGGTCTTCTATGAACCACAATATCCTATCCCTAAAATGATTCCCTAACCCTTGAGGAAAGGATCTCCAAGATGGTGGAATAAATGAATGAGATCCAGTGGATTAAGGCTTTGCTACATCAAAGGAGCTATCTTTCCAGATGTGTTCCCCCTAAGAAAGGTCTATAGGTGCTCCCAAAAGAGGTTCCATGGCCACAGGCACTCATCCCAATAAATTAATCCAAGCTTAGAGGTTAGTAAAACCTGATCATAGAAGGAAATGAATAATTCCTCACACATGGAAGGTATCTATAATATGTTAGGATAAACCCACAAATGATACCCTCGGCCGAATATCGACCCCATTTTCAAGAAGCATTGGCACTCCTAGTCTTGGCCACTGCTGCACTAGCCTTAGCTCAAGAATGGCATGATTTGCATCAAGGGATCTTGAATAAGGTCGAGCAACTAATAGCTTGACAAGAATCCATGGAGGGGTGGTGGGCTTCAATATAGCTTGATCCCAAACCCTACCCTGATTGGATAAACAATGTACCACCACCCCCAAATTTCGGAAACCCCAAATTCCCATTATTCAATGGATCAGAGGACCTCGAACATCATTTAATGCACTACAACTCTTATTGTGACCCCATTATGGGAACTCCAGAGTAGCATAAAGTAGTTAAAATTAGTTTCTTCATATGAAATCTACAGGGCTTGGATTTTGTATGGAATACTAGCCTACCATCCAATTCAATCACAAGCTGGAAGGACCTTTGAAGATAGTTTCTCTTCTAGTTCAGTTTAATGTTTCCTAAGATTTTGGTCATTGAACTTATGAACTACCAAATACAAGAGAATTATAGAGTCTAAAACATTATTGTCAGATGGAAAATCCTGATCGATTCTCTGAACCAGCTGCTTCCCTAGGATGAGATGCTCACCATGTGAAACAATATCCTTCAGGATGAATTGTGAACACTGATCATCCTGGTGAGGTACACAACTGGGTTTAGAGATTTCTCTTCCATTCCCCAAATAATAGAATACTCCTTGAGATGTACCAATATTAATTCTTGAGTTGCGCCATTAGAACCTATTAAAAGAGTGGGAAAAGATGAAGAAGCTTCTTTCACGCATAAGCCACCCCTGGCACTAGCTCGAGTTGTGAGGCATCCCCTGAAGCATGTGAGACTCCCTGGATGCCAAAAACCACCCCCACCTCAGAACGATGAGTGATGGACGGATAAAATTAAATAGTTTGGAAAAAAAAATGAATAAATGTTTACTCGTTCTGAGTATACCATGTCTGCAGTTATTACAAAGATACTATGAATTTCAACTTGCTTCAGCCAACAGCGCCAAAGCGAGCCACTAATGATGGTCTCAACGACCATCCAAATTATTGTCCCCATAACTGGACACTGGGACACACCATCCATAAATGATTTTTTTTCAATGATATTCTACAAAAGATGGTGGATGTCGGGAGAATTAATTTGGGCCCACCACCAGCATATGTGGCATATGATTCCATAGCATATTAAAGTGAGGAAAATGAATGGTATACAGTCACTAGTTAGTAGAAAAATATTGACAATTTGATGACACAAGAAGAACACCAATAGAGTCCATGGAATCCTCAAGGCACAATTGACACAATCAACGGCACCCCCAAAAACACCCAATAATAAAACGAACTTCCTCGGCCACACAGTTCTCAAAAGTCCAGAAGGGAAAAAAGATAGAGGAAGAATATGGGATTAAATCAAAACCGAAGTCTGTGATGACACTTTCAGACTTCATACGAGTAGACATGGTACTACCGACATCACCCCGCCAAATGGAACAATGAGAATCGCCCCGCCAAATGACACAACAGGCACTGCCCCACCAAATGGAAGTATTATAAGGAGACCATTGGATAGAAATAGTTACAGATCAAGAACAAGTCGTCGGATCCATTAATTTCATTCACTTGATGGACCCCTTTCAGGATAGAGATTGTGGCCATGAACTCGAACTCCCCACACCCAACCTGAGAGCTGGAGGGAGAGGCTGTAGAGGCTAGAGTTTTCCTGGAAGGCATGATTGTGGAAGGACTCAAATTCCCTGCCATTCCATAAATAAAACGGTTAACATCACAGAAACTAATAGAAGGACTCTTCGGTTGACATAACTAGAACAAAAATGCTCCTCTGCACACGTTAGAAGAAATCCATGCTTAGTTATCTTAAAATATCTATCAGGGGAATAGAAAATACCAAACTGTCTAAGGAACATCGGTGAACCAGTTCATCCAAACATGAAAAATTCATCAACACCATCATCCCTAGCTACATAGATAGAACCATCCACATCCAAAGCCCAAAAACGAAAAGTTTTTATGAAAGAGTAACCCCGAGCCAGGAAGCACCTACCTTAAGATCAGAAGTACGATATTCTAACATATTTGGATTTAGTACCTAAAAAACAGTAAATATTGGATGTGTAAAGTCTATATGGGTATCTGAGGGAGGCATTCATCAAATCCTTACTAAGACCCCAAGATTTTGAGGCCGATGTAGTAGCAACCAAATCCATCAGATAGAGACCAAGCCTAATAAATTTCATGATTTCATCTCCTTTCTGGAAAAGGATGAAGATGCCATCATTAAAGGGAACATCAAACCCGTATATGTGTCTATCAAGAGAAATTGAATTGATTTCTGGAGGATCTTCATTGAAAACGACTCTACAGTCATCCTCGTCACCCTGCGAATGCTTTTATGGTTGTGCTATGATGAAGACCGCTTGACACCCTGTACTAAAACTCTACTGGGATAAAAAAAAGTGAGCAGAAACTTTTTAGAAGAATCAAACATACAACTCGGCTTAGAGACATCATGTCAGATTCGGAGTTCATGATATTTCGGAAAAGTACAATCTTCAATGTCTTGTTAGCGAGGCCTTGGTAACTTTAACACACTCCAATTACATCATTATATCATTAGTGCATCAAATACTGATCTAGTGGATAAAATGGGACATTTCACACTAATAAATCCCCATTAGTGTCTTGTGAGTCATATTATATCGATATGGGGTTCTATGAATCGGAAGAAAAACATCTTTCATCCAACAACATTTATTGGATTACTACCCCGAATGGATTGAAAATTGCTCGTTCTGATCCCCTTCAACAACATTGGAAAGAGTATGTATTGTCCATTAACAAAGTTGAATGCACAAGTTCATGTTTGGATACAAAATCAATTGTATACATGATCCCCACTATGGTCACCAAGTCCTAATACATGGAAAAGAAGACTGACGCCCATGATGTCAAAAAAATCATTTTCAAAGATGCTATCGACCCGTCCATGGGACCTCAAACTACCCCTGAATCACACAGTAATCCAAAATATGATTCACTCTTGGCAATGGAGATTCCGTATCGAAAATTCTTTCCCCATTATAATAGGAAGAAGATACAGGTGACAAAGAAGAATAAGGAGATGAAGAAGACCACAAAGTTTTCACTCTTGCATTTGAATTAGGTGTCTCTACCAAAATATATGAACATAAGGAGATAAAATTAGGTACTCAATAAGACCCTCTTCCTACACTGATTAGTGTGGTTATGCCTGTCGAGGAGCAGGTGGCCTATTCCTCCTCCCTAATGAATAACCAATATGTGTTTTCCTAGAACTACACCGTAATACCAGGCCTTTATCATGAGGTTTCCACTCATCTACTAGGTCTACCATAAGATCATTGGGGATACAAGAAGGTATCCAGAAGGACACACCCTACGCATACTACCAAAATAGAGGTTGAAGTAGAAAAGATTATCAATTCTAACATCATACCTGAGGTCGAATATCTGATATGGTAGGAAAATATAGTCCCTGTCAAAAAGAAGAACGGAAAAATTCGAATCTGCATTGACTTTAGAAACCTTAACCGGCATTTCCTAAAAGATGATTTCTAGGCCCCATCACAGAAGTGTGGATCAAGGAAATAGTTAGATATTAGGCTCTCACTTTCATGGATAGCTATTCTAGATACATCCAGATCCAAATGGACAAGGGGGATGAAGAATCTACTAATTTTATGGCCCCTAAGGGATAATTTTGTAATAAAATGATGCCTCTTCGTATAAAAAATAATGGTTCCACATATCACTGTCCCATGCATCTCATCTTCCATCCCTTCTTGGGAAATTTCATTGAGTTTTATGTCGATGATATGGTGGTTAAATTGCAACATCGCTCAAACCACAAGGTCGATCATGAAAGTTTCTCCAACAAATTGCAATAGAATAGTTTAAGGATTAATCCCATATAGTATAGCTTTGGCGTTACCATGGGACAATTACTCAGCTTCATTATATTCCATTACAGCATCAAATTCGACCCTGAGAAGACAAAATCTATCCTTTTCAGGTCCCCACCTTGCAAACTCACCGATTTGATAGGTCTCTAGGGGCACCTCACCTACATTCGATGCTTCATAACTAAACTGGAAGGTATATGCTTTACTTTCACTGTTATCATGAAGAAAGGAGTTACATAAGATTGGGAAAATGATTTCCAAGAACTATTCAACATTCTCAAAATATAAATCCAAATCCATATGGTGTTGACTCCTCTAGTCATGGGGATGCGGCTCATTTTTTATGTAACTGCCTTGGAACGGTCATTCGGTGACTTCCTCATGTAGAAGAATGATGTTGGCAGTCATAACAGCCTCGATTATCTCATTTGAACAATGATTCATGCTTAAACTCGGTATTCAAAAATTTAAAAGAACTTCCTATCCCTAATCTTCGCGGTTCAGAAACTCAGGCATTACCTGCACCACATTGATGTCCAACTGGTCTCCCATTGCAACCCGCCCAAATATATCCTAAGTGGTCCCACACTAAATGGGTGCCTATCACGATGGGTGGTCATATTATAACAGTTTGACATAAGTTACATACCCCAAAAGGCTATCAAAGAGAAGGCATTAGAAAACATCCTGGAAGAGCACCCCTCTAGAGAAACAACACTGTTGGATGCCGAACATCCAGATGAAGAAGTGTTTTCCTTCTGTGATGACCCCCAGACAATGGAAATGTATTTCAATTGTTCTTCTAGAAGACCAATAGAGCAAAATGATGGAGGAACCCATGCTCAACAAAGTGTAGATGGGATTTATACTTGTATCCCTTAAAAAGGTCATCTTGCCTTACACATTCCTTATTTTGGAAAGGTGTAAAAATAATGAAGTGGAATATCAGGTCCTCATTGTGGGAATAGAACTAGAACTTCTTGTGCAATCCAAACACCTAAAAATAAAGGGTGACTCTGAGTTAGTCATCAAAGAGGTCAATTGTGAATATCCCATTATGAAATAAGTATTGGTACACTTGATGAACCATGTTTGAGAATTGATCGCAGAATTACCATCAACACCAATATTGACTTGTATCCCCTGGTCAAAAACATCTCAAGCCAACACTTTTGGAAAATGCATCAACAACCTTGGAAAATCCAGACTGGGATGAAATGGTCATTGGATTTTCTCTCTTCTGGATGGTATTTCCATTTATCCAAAGAAATACGGAGGAGATCGACAAAATTATCCCTTTTTGGAGAATTATGGTCACAACACCGGATGGATGACTGCCATTGAAAAGTAACTTCTGAATGGGGAACTCCCACTCAATAGGGCTGGAAAGGATAAGGTCGGAAGACCGGTTTTCAACATTTCCATGTACAATGGGGAAAACCATGAAAAGTTTATCTACAAATTAGGGCTTGATGAAGTCCTTCTTAGGTGCAATGATAGAGAACTGACTACTACTGTCATGAAGAAAGTGCACATTAGAGATTGTAGAGTGCACTAATCAACAACCAAGCTCTCTCACTAGAATATGAAGGCTTGGATATTACTAGCCCCCTATGAAATAGGATTGTACCATATTCACCAAGAAAGGCCATTCCTGCCAAGTTCAAGTAATTTCATACACTAACCCCAAAAGTTACTTCAAACAGCTACATACTCTTAGCCATTCTACACTTGGGAGATAAATTTAGTGGGACCATATCCTCCTGCAATAGACGAACAATTAAAGTACATACTCACAATGGCCTACTTCTTTTCCAAACGGGCCGAATCCACAAACTTAAAGAATTGGAGGTGAAACACATCGTTATCTGTGTGAAGGCCAACATCATTACCAGATATGGGGTCCCTCATACAATACTACTATATAATTTCAACAAATTCTTCCCTATTAAGTTTAAGGATCTATAACATGAGTGTGGAATCAAATCCAATCATTCATCTCGATAGAACACGGAGGCCAATGGGTTGATAGAGTATTTTAAAAAATTCATGTCCACAACACTTTAAAAGATGGTTGATAAGGATAAGAAATTATGGCTGAACCAACTCCATCATGCTTTGTGGGATTACTAGATTACAATCCACACTGCCACCTAGACAACCCCATACTCCCTAGTACATGGGGTTGAGGTGGTTTTTCCTATTGAAATCCAAGTTCCATTACTTAGTGTATTGATTTGAAATAAACTATACATAGACGAACAATCCCAGAGAATGTCTGATGAGTTCGAGAAGCAAGAAAAATAAAGGGTTCACATTTTACACCATTTTAAAATCTACCAAAATCGTACTGCACAAGCCTTCAACAAAAAGGTTCGCCTTCGATCTTTCCTCAAAGTATAAAATTTTTAGTCCTTATAACCGATATGATCCTTGAGAAGAATCCCCCAAAGCATGAACCAAAGTGGGAAGGACCTTATGTCATATATAGGGTCTATTCCAACGGAGAATACACCTTGATATCGATGGATGGATAGCTCAGCACGTCTCCCGCAAATGTAATGTTCCTGAAGAAGTACTTCACATAATATAAATACCATGAATTCATGGTCCAAAATCTAAGACCTTAAACTTTGAGTAGCAATAAAGTAAAGTCATATTCCAAATTATAATACCTTAAACTATGAATAGTAATATGATGAAGTCGAGGTCCAAACTCTATGACCCTAAACAATGAGTTATAATACACCCATGTCATGGTCCAAACTCTATGACCTTAAACTACGAGTTATTGTGCTTACCGCATGTGGTTAAACTGTTCCGTATTAGTCCATGAAACATAAAAATTGAACCAGGATGTCATGCTACAAACTCTAAGACCTTAAATTATGTGTAACAATAATGTGAAGTCACGGTCCATGCCATAAGACCATAAACTATGAGTAGTAATACAGTGAGGCTATATTCCAAGCACAACGACCCTAAACTGTGAGTTATAATACCACAATGTCATGGTCTAAACTCTATGACTTTAAACTATGAGTTATCGTACATACCACGTGATGTTAAACTATTTGATATTAGTCCATGAAACAAGATATTGAACCATGGTGTCATGGTCTAAACTCTTATACCTTTAACTGTGAGTCATTGTCCTTTCCAAATGATGTTAAATTCTAATAAACTCGACCCTAAACATGGAATTAAACTGTGGATCATGTCCTCATTGTATGAATTTAAACTACATGGAAAAATAAACCTAATTTCATGAAAATAAACTGTATGATCACTCATAGAACTATGTATGACTTGATTCCTACCCTCGCATGATTCATAGTGATGCCTCGAGCCTTAATCTTGTCCCATACCCCACCAAAAAAATGCCTCCATTATATCTTATACAACCCAACACTTGTGACGGAATCCCTATGTCCATTACTTGTCTCTCACATCGAGTATAACTCAAGTGAGATTAGGATCAGTGGTAAATATTCTTTTACGCAAACAAGTTATAAAGAAGTATGGTAGACCTGACACTTATAGCACATGAAAAAAAATAAACCTACACATGGACTACATTAGATCAGTATAGGTAACGTCCATAACTATATATTTCTTGATTAATGACCTAGAAGGATATGTAGTGACCCCTGGATTTTGCATCCTGGCCCATTCATCACCAAAACAATTCCCCCACATGTTCTTACACATGGATCGAGTCATATCGGTACCGGGAACGTCCAGAACTACGTATGGATTGATTCATGTCCTTGCATGATACATAGTGACACCAAGATTTGGCATCCTAGCCCATCCATCAAAAAAATGCACCTTTTTTTAGGTTAGTTTTTAATAGGGTGTCCATGAAAGGTCATAATCACCTAAAAATAAATATCGAAATTCTTCAGGAGTTGTGTGTGGCCCTGTCCTCGCTGTCATCAGATCCCACACATGCCCCTTACCCATGAGAAAACAAAAGATCCTACTTCCCCCTATACATATGATTCAGACCATTGTGGAAGCTCTAGTAGTTCACATTCAATCTTGGTCTAGGTATTATTTATGTTCCCAGGCTCATCTATCCCATTCTTCAAGCACTTTACCCCAGAAAAGCATAGATACACATTATCCTTAAAGGCCATTTAAGATGGAAGGCCAGTGTCCTGCAGACACCTTTGATTAACTATTCACATCATGGCTTGGAGGCTCGGCATATGTCTCCCACAAAAATGGACATCAATCAAAGGAAAATTCATCCCTAAGAGTGTTCTCTCCCATCTGAGTACGCCCAATAGCAAATAAGCCTCATGTAATTTCTCCTAATTTAAGCTTCCCCCGAGACTATGGTTTACACCTTATATCATCACTCTTGTCTATGGAAATCTGGAACATCCTAATTACAATTAAATCAAAGCTATTGAATATATTTGTAATAGTATAATCATCCATGATGCATGACCCAAAACTAGACAACATCAAGTTCTCACCACAATACATTACTCTACAAGGAAAAAATCGTCCTTTCTTTATGATGTTAAACTGCATAGTAAGGGTTTATGCCTAAACTTCCCTCTGATGTTGATTTTCCTATTCTTCGGAAATGAGTCGGAATCCTCACAATCACACGTTTCTCACATCGTTCATAGATCACGTGCGATTATGAATCTTAGAGAGATATCCACTATGACAATATAGAAAAATATTCCAGGAATTTGATCCTAATAGAACAAACCTAAATTAATTTCATGGTTATCTTCCCCGAGAGGAACACCATGTCATAGCTATGTGATATAAAACGACTAAATACTCCAAAAATGGAATGAATGCCTCACCTAGTGTGTGAGTCATATCTACGTAAGGGATACCAAATTCCATGAGTAAAATTATAGCCAAAATGTACCCAACATGTATATATACACTCCTGACAAACCTCATACTCTGTGCTTTGAGAAATATTGAATCCCTATAATCATTTAGGGACATATAAGATAAAATGTCAGTGTCATGTGGATACCTTTTCATGATTATGCACATCATGCCCTGGTTACATTACATTTGTTTCCCATAAAAAATGGCCTTAAATAATAGGAAAATATGTCCCTAGGAGAGTCATCTCCTATCTTAGTATGCTCAATTGGCTTCCAAGCCTCATTCCAACCATCCTGGTCTAAGGGCCCTCAATGTCATGATTTACATTTTCCTCCTAAAAAAATCTTGGATATATCTGAACATGCAGGCCTAATTCATCTATGGTCCCTTTAGAGGTTTCTATGGATACCCCATCCATATGTGTGAAGTTGATTAACATACAAAATAATCGTTCCACCAATTAATTCCAGGTTTCAATGAAGATGTTATGTTAAAATGCCCATTTTTTTCAGGAGAACCCCTTTTCAATGGTCAAATGACATATATAGGAAGTTCCCAATCTCTGTAATCCTCCATATCCCCAGGAGATGGAAGGCCAGTGTCCTACAAACACCTTCGTTTTACTTTGAACACCATGCCCCGGATGCTCTACATATGTCTCCTACAAAATTGTCATCAATCAAAGGAAAATTCATCCCCAAGATAATTATTTCCATATTACATATTCTAAAATAGAAATCATGTCTTGACACTCCTTGAGATTTGGAAAAATCATGGATAATGGCTTACACACCTTCTTCATTCCAAATTCTCTAACATAAAAATTATTTTTAACTAAACTGACCATTCACTATCTTTCCCTCATGAATTTGAGAACCAGGCTAGAATAGTTTCCCACTCAAAGCCTATATGAATGTCCCTAATACTTTCATACATTACTACCCAGGCCAGTCACCCTCTATGGACCCCAACATCAAATTAAAATCAAAGTGGTAAAAATCTTACCAAGGACATCTGAGATGGAAGGCTAGTGTCTTATTGAAACCATTGATTGACCATGAACATCATGTCCCGTTGGATCTGCATATGTTTACCATAATTAATGGTCATCAATAAAATCCAAATTCATCATGAGGAGAGTCATTTTTTACCACTGTATGCCTAAAACGGCTTCCTAGCCTCATACATGCCTATAATTCACAAATTATGGATGAAGAAAAATCCATAATACCGGTTTGAAAGATATTAGATAATTTTCTACTAACGATCCCTGAGTTGGAGCCCTTTCCCCCATTAAGTTTGGTCAAAGCTATTAGACCTAAAATATCACTAATAATTTTGATTGAAAGGATTGTGAGATGTAAGTGAAAAAGGTTCCATACTTTACAGGGTGAAATCTGTTGAAGGAACCTCTCTGTAAAAGCACAGTATCAGTTCATTAAAAATGGTGATCCACCAAAAAATATGTAAATCATGATAGGTCATAAACATGAAAGGGGTATCCTAATAAAATGTTAGGTTATGTCGGATAAGCCTGTGCCAATAATACTTAGGAAAAAATTAGGATGATAATGAAAAATATAAAAAAGTTAATGAGGTATTCCATAAAACCTCATCAATAGTCAAACTACACTCGTTGTGTCTCATGGATCATGAAAAAATTAGATTCCGATTCAATTATTTTAGTTTACTGGTTTCAAATCATGGTTAAAAAGTAATACCTGATTGAAATGATGCTTATGATTTATTATAGTCAACCGACATGATAGGAAAAGGAAAATAAGAAGCATTTAAATGAAAATCTGTTCAATCATTTTTCATAAAAATATATTGTGGGCATCCATAGCCTATATCCTCTTCTTATAAGAAAGATATGAACTTTATAAGAGACATTAATCTGAGTCGTAGAGTTGCATTAACGATTGGTACGACTCCTCAACCGCATGATGAAGCTTCAATAAATTCTCAGTCTCAGCCTTCGTTCTCTCTTATAATGCCTATATATCTCTCATGGATTTGAGGCTGGTCCATTCTCCTTCTTAAATTTTCCATCACCCCTCTTCAATAGAGGCTACAGCCCAGGACCACTTCTGTTTGAGCTGCTCTAATTTATGGTATTCATTATTCACATCTGGGTCAAGATGTTCTACAAAATACTCTTCCTTTATCAGTTCATTTTGCAAGTAGGAAATTATTCCTGAATGAGTGGTAGCATCATCAATTAGGATTTGTTTTGTGGAACCTAGATAAGTTGTCAACTCTACCGCAGAGATTTGAGATTCAAACTCACTAATTTCTTCCTGAGTAGCGAGAACATTCCTAATATATCATAAATATCATGATAGTTAAACCCACTGAATCCCAGGACCACAAATTGGAATCTCTTCCAATAGAGTCTCTGCCAATAGAGTCTGGTTAGTTAATCTCTGCCAATATAGTCTGGTTAGTTAATCTCTAAATGTTCCACCATGCCTTTTGCTAAGAGGGGATAATATCAACCAATCTTTCTTGATAAGTCTGATAATAACTCAGTGATGAAGAAATGTTGTCAAGAATGAACATTACCAATGAGAGACTAGATTTGGAAACTAGAGTGTGTCTTATCCCGAAAATCACCTTGTCTCTAGTAATTTTAATAGAGGACAGAGTAGTGACATCTTCCACTATTACTGAAGATTGTGGTAGTGATTCTGAGGATTGGGAGAAGACGACCATTCCTGCCAGCCCCGTAGCAGAACCGCTATCAAAAATAGGTGTTGTTACATCTTTAGTCATCAGTTTCACAATGTGGATACTTGGGAATACAGAATTCTTAGTACCATCCTCAGCCAAAATATTTTCCCTTAAGGTGGTCCTCAAAAGATTGAATATTAATATAAGGCATGTGGGGATAGTAGCTCAAGATAAGGATATTGGTCTTGAAATTATGGGGGTAGGAAACAAAACCCATTTCAGAACTGGAAGAAATGGCATGATAACCTGTTCTACGTTTTAAGGGGATGGAACATCAGCCTCCATGATTACGAATTCCCCAAAGCCACCATGAGAAGGCAGAATATCAGTTTCTGATGTGACTCCATTCTAAATGAAAAATCTACTCGATCAAGATTAATAGGATCCTTGATATTCGATGGCCCTCCAAGATTCCGCAAGGCCTAGGGAAGTCCAATGGATTTGGATCATGCTATAAATACCACCCAATATTTCACTATGAGAGTTTTCTCAGCATGATCAAGTGATCCTTCAACTTCTATATGTCCTTACATTATTGGGGCGGAGAGTTTTCTAGTGGGAGAAGGCATACAAAAGGGGTTAACAACACATCCAGTATTGTCAAATGGCCATGTTACCCTGTTTTTATCAGCCGTAACAAATGGAGACCCTTCCTCTACACTAAAAGGGATAAGAGAGTTAGATTCTTGAGTGGTCTCCATCTGGTCACCAATAGGCCCCACGTCAATGTACATATATGTACCAGTGGGTCAACAAGATATGGGTACTTGGTTCATACACCTTGTGAATAGAAAACTACTTGTGATTCCCCTTTAAATATGCTTTGATAGCTAGGAGTCATGCTTGCAATTTTTTGATTTTCAGGGGGATTGATCCTGATTAAGATCACCAAGAGGTACTGGATGAGTAAATGACTTGGAAGAGTCTACAGTAACCACTTCCATATGTTCTTGGGCTCCAGGGGATCCTTATGCAGTACCCCTACCATTGATTGGACGCATTTCCCAACCACGATACCTCTATGTATATAAATCGTGGAAAATCCTTTTTTCGAGATCCTATAGGTCCTTGAAAAATAAAAAGGAGAAGATGGGGAAAACATTTGGTATATTTTCAAAATAATAACTTATGGGTAGAGAGTACTGCAAGAACAACCTCTCACATCAATTGTGGGAATAATACCATAAACGCCATGTGATCCCACTAGTAATGCCTATCTGCAGAGCATGAATGAATTTACCCATATTAGTCATGTAAGCAGCCACCTCATCAGGATCTTTATCAGCTGAAATACAGGTAAGAGAAATAGATCCCCAAAAACCCTAAATAATGAAGTGTTCCCTCGGAAGAAGCCTCCATATTTCTTCATTTTAAGTGCTCTCCCTCAATTCATCCCAGACACTCCAGGTGTTTGGAAATGAAGTCTTAATTGGGATGGCCCACATTAGCGAATTGGTGCATGGAATGAAGTATATTTTGAGAACCGAAAATATTTTCCTGGTTTCTCTAAATACACAGAACCATGAGAAGAGGACTTTTTATAAGCTGGTGGAAGAAAGTACGAAGTTTTTTCATGGGATCCGAAATAATTAAGCCAACGTCGTCGTCATCATTATTAGTTTCCCTCATTAGCATCATGGTAAGTACTTGATGTGAGTACTTATAGAGACCACATATATAGTGTATTAGGTTCTTGAGGTCCTTAATATAGTAACTCACCCTATCAAGATCCTCATGAAAATAAAGGTCAGTCTGTGATGACACGTAGATAATTTCAATAAGGGAAACTTAACTAGACTGGAAGAGTTTCCATAAATCATGAGGGTGTCAATCATGGGTTAATGGATGAACTTTTCAAATGGTCTCATTGCCTCCAGGAAACTATAAAATCTTCCTCGGAAGGAATGGAAGATGGACTCCTGGAAGCAGCTCCAACAGCTTGTTTGGCCACCTGTGAGGTCTTAACCCCATATTTCACATCTTTCCATAGTAGGGGTGAGGAACCAGAGGCCTTATGAATACTTTTACCTATTGGGAGTGTTTAGAAAATCTATTTTTTTGTGCCTTTCCAATCTCTTTGGATACCATGTAAGTTGTCACAATAGGCACCTGGTTGGATAATTGTCTATCGATATATGACTCAACCTAGGCCTCAGCATAATTATTTTTATGGAGGGAAAGGAATCCCCATGATCCTAAAGTCTTTCAAAACTCTAGGTGTCCTCCCAGGTAAACATTATCCCTAGTTTACAGGCTATCATCTGATTTTTTTGGACGAGCTCTATTGAGAGCAGAAGGGACCAAATTCTCAACGTAGTTTATTTGATGACTCAATTTTCAAGGCACATATCCCTCACAAATACGTTCCTCTCTAATATGGGTAACTAGGTCACCTTCTCACAAAGAAAATAATTAACCTTGGTCGATGAAGTCTTAAGATGCATTATTTTTAATAGAACCACAAGAGTAACCATAAGTGTTGTGTGAGAAAAGTTCATAAAAATAGAGAAAATCCTTTATGTTCTTCTTATTGTTTTCAATTTCCCCCTCTTTCTTATCCTCTGTATCCCAAGCTACCGGCATGACCCCACTGGTGCTCTAAAGGTATGGTTGAAGGGGGTAATGTACAATAGGTAATGAATTGATGAATGAATAACTTCCCGTGTTGGCTCCCATCCAGCCCCAAATAATTCTGAAGGGCCGAGACATCAGATAAGGTGACCACCTTCTCTAACTTGACTGTATATGTGGTAAATCTTAGCCAAAGCTAGGATATCTAAATTAATATATCTATCAGTGGACAATTGAGAAGTCATGATGATAGTTTCGGATCTTACACCACTATATTCTTTAACTTCTGTGATCCACCTACTCAGAAACGTGGAAAAGAATACTGCAAGTTGAAACAATAAACCGACATTAGAGATGATCCCCCACACCCATTTATTAAAATTTCCTTCTTCCCTGGTAGGCCAGTAAGTACCCACTCGCCTCTAGGTGGTTTTGGTAGGACAAACCCTGGGTCTCTATGGATTGCGCTCTAGACCAGTATACATAACAAAAGTGAAAAACTAGTCATCAAAAGAATCATCCTAGTTTGGAAAGGGATCATTTTCCTTCAGAAGTTTCTTCTCTTGGACAATGAAATTCTTGGATGAAGGGTGTTGGGTTCTTTCCTTTTCAACCTAAGTATTGTAGGCCTGAAAATAATCATCATACATGTCCCTAATGATAGGGTCTCCGGAAATTAGTTGGATGTCCAAATGACTGATGTCAACCTCCCCAGGGGTTAAATTGAAGGTATTGGTATCTGGACTCCACCATTTAAGAGCTCTAAAATGAGGGTAGTAGGATGATGGGTGTATGTCTGTGAAACCCAATAAGCCTCGTATTGTCTCAAAGTGTTTAAATCTGTTTAGAATTCATCGTAACTCTGACGATCCCAAAAAGTATAACCCTAGCCCAAGACATACTAGCCTCTGGGGACAAGGTCCCACGAATATGAACAACCATGTTGCTCGTTCACTATATCCTTCCACACAATACTCTAGTAATAATGGTCTATATCTTTGGGCTTCCAATACAATTACTCTAAAGTTCAAAGAGCGTAGTTCAACAAAGACCAGGATGTATTATTTCTATGAAGGTACCTTCCCTTGAACGAAGTCAAATCTTTCATAGTAGAGGTCTTGATTATCTAGGCAGTAAGATGATCAATCCAATTTGGTTTCGGGATCACTATGTGAGACAATTGACCCATCCTATATGAAAGGAGCTTGTCTGAAGGTGGGTACTCCCGTTAGACCACGGTAAGAAGATTCTATAGATTTTGGTGAAATGGAATGACCATAATTTTTTTGTCAACCTAAGCTGCCATGTTCTTCAAAATTTCCTCAGCTATAGAAAGAGGGGGAGTAATAGTGGCCTCAGAAGAAGAAACAATGTCCGCAGAAGCCTACGATGCAACCATTGTAGCCTCCACAAGAAGAACCCAAAGAAAATAAAAAGATAGTCAAAAATATTTGTTGGATAAAGAATATGTAATAATGGATAATGGACTTAAAATATGTCTACATAAGGATCCATGTACTGTTCCATGTAATGGTATGTGGTAGCCACATCTGGCATACTGCCTAGTGTGTGTAAAGCACAATCCACAAACTGAATGACACAAATATGAAACCCCACTTATGGCTACAATATTCGGATGCATTTATCCACATACAGTTGTGGTTCATGAACCATTCATGATTCTTTATTATGTGGATCATTGTTGGTGAATAGAAAGGTTCATGAAAGGTAGATATCATGAACCATGTCTTTGATTAAGTTCATGTTCAGAAGTTGCGGATTATGTTTTAAGTTCAGATTATTAGGTCTTATATTTTGGTTCATCAATCCATGTTCGGTAAGCGGAAAACCAAACTACGTAGTATCCTCCTATGTAGAATCAAGATTTTAGATTTATAATTCCACAATTATATTTGAATAAAATATAAAATATGGTACGTATACATTGAAATGGAATAAATATTGGTTCACGATACGTATGAAGCAGTTCACAGATGGGTTTTCGCAAGGACCATGGTACGTGAGAGAAGAAGAAGATGGGGAATTATAAATGACATTTCTACATGATAAACAGTAAAATACAAATGAAAATGGCCCTTATATATAGGTTTGGTCCCATCATATTAGGTCCATCTTCTCTACCACGAATCTTTTTCATTTCAGGACCACTTCTTCATCAGAATAGTCCCCTTTTCTTTCCAAAATAACCCCATTCCAATGGGGCCATTTATAGGGTCCTAAGAATTCCTCCCATGAAATAAAATACCCCTACATTCACTTTACAGAAGGAAGAATGTATTTCTACACGTCTAGTAAAATAAATGGACTCAGATTCACATGAATATTTCAGAATAATATTGAAGTAATTAATGTTTTAAATGATTTTTATGTTTTCCACATAACATAACAAGGAATTCTTCATGAACTTCTTAGATCATGAACCACCAATTAAATGGAATGATCTGCAAACTGCTTGCCCACAAAGTGATGGCCATTGAACCCAGTGGACCATGAACCACTTCGCTAAAGGAATTGTGCACATGAAATCCAAACACGTACTATCCCGCGAACTCATAAGTTCACAGAAAAAGTGAACACGTAGGTTTTTGGGAACCATTATCAAGAACTGAAGCCTCTGAAAACCCTGGATTTACTGAGTCTTCAACGGGTTAAGATTTCTATTAATGTGCCTCCACAAATAGTGTCTTGTTCCCAAATGATACATCTACCTCGATGCTTTGTAAAAGGACCACAGGAGGAAGACGATGGGACGAAGGACGAAAGACTAAAGGGAACACGGAGGTTAGATGAGATAGTTCGAAAAAGATTCTATCTTTAGTCTCAATTCACCGATGAATCCTGAATTTTGAACCACAATTTCCACAGGTACAGCCAACAATGAACAATAAAATGGTGGAATTGAGTAATAAAAAATGAACCGCGAACCTAATTGGTGAACCACAACCCCATTATTCTTGCAAATGAACTCCCCATGAAAGATAATCCCATGGACCCTCCTTCAATATGGTTCCCCACATAGTGTACTGTCACGCGGACTAAACCTTGTGTCGTGTACTGCATTTGTACGTAGATGGAACCCAAAGCAGCGTGATGGGCCGCATACCACTATGTTATGCAGTCATCTTTACCCATGCCTGCATAAGGAATATGCATATGGATGGACCCTCTACACGCATACCACTATGGTATGCCTAGTCTCCCCCAACCCATATAATAAATCAGTACATGGAATGGGGTATTTTTGTATATTATTTCCTCCAGTTCCAACCTCACCCCTCCATTACCATCCTATCCTCCATAATCCTTCTCCCAACCAATCCTTTGGAATCAGGCCAACACCTCTTCCAAAGCCACAGGTCCTGTACGATCAGACCATTGGGTGCATCAGTTTTCTCCTTTGAGTCTATATACCTATGGTAATCAGAGTCATGAAGGCTCTCCCCCACAATGGTTTAGGCTTCAAGAATACCTGCGGGTCTACATTCCCGTGGTAACCCGGAGTCCAATCTTGGGATACCAACATGAACCTCTATATTCTAGGGATTAAGGGTGATGACGTTCTTTTTTATTCAATGAGGAATATTGATCTGTCAAAGGAGTTGTGTTCTCTTCTTTTTTTGGAAAGGATGAAACTCCCCCCTTTCCCAGAAAGTATTTTGGGGCCCTCCAACTAAGGTAAGACCCCAATAATAATAGGCCATGATGCATGCCCTTTAATTTCTTTTCACATGGAATGTTCATCGCTATGTTCCCTCACCCATGGTCCCTGCGGCCTCGTATGTCGTAGGCTCACCCACTACCAACATTACGAGAGGAAATAGGTGCTTTTTTGAATCATTCACATCATATTGTTTCTCACACAAAGCATGAATCACACGGGCTTAAAGGTTTGTGATGATTATAACACCAGGACATCTGAACTATGAAAACACTGATTCCTAATCAAACAAGGATACATATGATGCCTACCATAGGTCCTGATCTCAAAAGGGTTCTCTCTCATATAGGGTCAACCCAATCATGCCTCATCAAATGGGAAGCTTCCATGTGTAAGCCTGAGAAAATATGAACTATGGGAACACTAATTCTAGATAACACGAGGATACGTAGGATGCCTACCAGAAGGCCCAATCTCAAATGGGTTCTCATTCACAAAGGGCCCACACATCTATTTCCCTCCAAATGGACAGCTTCCATGCATATACCACACATAGATACAATCTATGTGGGTTATGATTCCATTCTTGTGGATATGCAGGAAATCTATCTTATGAGTCAGATCCCGATATCAAATCACCTTTTGTGCCCTATGGATGATGATAAACCTAGGAGTGCCTTATTGTATGGCTCAAGTCAGCAGTACCTCCATAGAATTATATATATTCATACTTACGACAATCCTGTAAAAACATGGGTAGACTATGGACACAATCATTAGGAATAAAAAAAGGATTCACGAACATATGAAACTGACTTAAATCTATAAGTGAGTCCCAAAATAGGTGGTAATTTTCCCTGGAAGGGTGTTGTGATCCTAACATCCCATCCTCTCAACCAATGGATTACTCAAGTGTTGTTGGATGAATCATCAATCAAAGAGCACTTGAATTTGGAAAGCAGGTCCTTGAGTTATGGATACCATGGTTGTTTGGTGTTTTTGGAACTAGGAATAAACCTATTGGAGATCATTTGAGGACACTGTATCCGAGATGGACCGATTGCACTAGTACTTGACCCCATGAAATTTCCCACGTGGTCCATATTAGTGTGGTATCTTCTTCGCAATGAGAAAGGGGTGAATTACCTTGCCCTGGAAAGGTTAATACAACCTTTTATTAAAGGATAATAATGCAAAATTGTTCAAAACAAAAGAAATGGTGAATTTGATGAAACCTATCTCTATAAGAAAGGTATAGTTGGAGATCCTCATCGAACCATTTCACAATCACCTAAAACGTGCCACCTCAGAGGTGGAAAATATACAAGATGAACATTATGCAATTATTACTTGGAATTTACCATGTGATATGATAACATAGTCATGGGTATCATCTCTAGGACTAAGAAATTTGTTAAATAGAACTCTATATTCCAAGTATGCCAACAAAAATCATCATTATTTACCTCAAGTACTCCCTCACTAATGTGGGTAGGGGATAGAGAAGTGATAATAAATAATATCAATGAAAATTAATAAAAAATAACATGATATAATTACAATATATTTAAAAATAGTTCATTCCCTCTCTAATATAGAATCCCACTCATAATTAATGACACACAAGACTCCATCGGGATGTAAGAAACAAATCTTGATGATGATAACATTCAATATTGGAATAACATAGACCATTTTATCAAAGTTATTAATAATGTTGAATATATCATGATCAAAATAAAAATCCCAAAATTCTTTAATTTTTTCTATCATCGCGATAAAAATTTGACATTTGAGTCCATATTCTGAAATCATTCCCAAAGGTTTACAAAGATCCATCTTGAAAAGAATAAGCATTGAACATAAGCCCGGATTATTAATTAAAAGTGATGATATAAAAGAATTTTCTTCACCTGTATGAAATAATTTCATAACCATAGAGGAGGAAATAAAAAATAATTCCTCTAATAATATCCATTCGTAACTTAGATTGCTCATTTGTATACATTTATATGTAAAGACATCAGGTCTCAACACCTTCCTATGATTTTCTTTGCTATATGAATATCTCTCTTGGAATGATTATGATACCCACGACCCCAGGAAGAATCCTACTAAACTTAAGATATCTTAGTGGTTGTTGATGTATCTATAATTTATTGGGTCATCCTTCTCTAAAATCACCTACGATGACCAGATTACCCACAATAATGACATGTACTGGAATAATTCACTTGGTTGGGCTTAGTATGGATAGACATTCCATGTTGATACAAGAATCATGTGACTTCTCTAACAAATCCATGAAAAAGGACCTGATGAAAACTTTTTACTCTTAAAATACCCATAACAATGAGAGGACACATGATGTATACCATATATAGTAACTAAATGCCTACATTTTCTTATTTCCCTCTAATTTTTACCACATCTGTTGCTACATTATTGACCACCTCAACCAAGGTTGAAAGGAATAAGATAATCATATTTAATTATTATTTTTTCCCAGTCTCTTCTCAAACCAATGATCATTAATGTAATAATTAGTAGAAATCCTAGGTTTAAAGTTAACCATCTTTATAAAATTGTTAGCATACTCCCCAACCGAATGATATCCTTGCTCTATGATTAAAAATTCCTTTGTATTTTCCCCTATAAATTTTAATTTTAAAACATCTTTTTTAATATATTCATGAAATAATCCAAGGTAAGAATATTATGAAGAATAGCTTCCATGATAGACTACATCAATTTCATAATTTCTCCCTCAAGTATGTATGTGTGAAAAATCACTGTAGAGTCTTCTGGATTTTTCAAAAAATGGATGACCCTTTCAAGTAACATGACCAATTATTATGATTCATGTGGTCTTTCTCACCATATATGATGGGTGGATTCTTATTGTTATGTTTTGATCTAGGATACTACATTCATCTATAGTTTCCAAAACTTTATTGATCTAGATTCTGTATAGTATAGATTATATCTGTGAACTTTTCTCCTAGCTTCCTCCCACAAATTTAGAAAATATATTCTCTAGGAAATTTTCTAGTAACCTAGAAGCTAATAACCAACTAACTTGAGGGGAAATAAATAATCAAAATCCGAAATTAAATAATCCAAAATTCAAATCATTAAAAAAATCTAAAGAAATATTAGATTATATTATTGGGATAAAAACATTAATAATGAATATTTTTATTTATATAAAACCCAAATCATGTTCATTTATATATCCTCAAATATGATGTCTCGTTTTCCTAAAAAATCCGCCCATAGAAACCCAAGTTCATAAATAAAAGTGAGTTTTCTAGGATTCCATCCCCACTTACTAAGGAAATTCTGTCCTCCTCAATCCTAAGAACAAAGTACCCTAACCCAAACCTTGTTTGTTGTTTAAAAATTCCAATTGGGTAATCAATCTGATAAAATTTTTTCTAACAAACCAAATGAGCTCATCACAAAACATCACCCATATTGGACCTCCAAATTATTTAGAATCAAAAAGAATAATGAAAATATTTTATTATTAACGAAAAAGAGATAAACATATATTGTATAAAAAAATATGAGTATCTATCCATGAGACTGAAAATGAAAAGTCAAAAAAAGATAAAAATAAAAATAAAATTGGATATGACAAAAGTTGAGTCTCCATGTGACCATTTTTTCACACCAATCTATTGCACAATAAAGGTGATGAAAATTAAGAGATTCTAGTAAACTAAATTAAACCATTCTCATTCCTCGAGACCTGAAAAACATTTTCTACAAATTACCAAGGTAAAAGTAGGTTTTAAGAACAAATCCAAGTAGGATTCAATCAATTATTCTATTCAAAGTCTAAAATAATGAAATTTATAGATCTATATTTAAAACAAAACATGTTTATAAAAAAATTGAGAGGTGAAATATTTTTATAAAACATTAATTGGATTTTATAAAATGGATAGATATTCACAATAACCATGAATATTACTGTTTCATGTGAGATATAATGATACAATAACCAATGAAAATGGATACACTATGTCATAAAAATGTGAGCAATCAAACACTAAATGTACCATTATGTATAAAACCAATCACAAGTGGGATCTACAATATTAAAATATGTACTCAGAAACATGAAGGAACACTGAGAATTAATACAGGAATAATGTGAATCCATCGAAATCTCATCACAACACAGTCTATCAATAGTACCAAACTAACACCTAGGAGTATCACATAAACACTTAGGTTTCATATATCTATTTCCAAGTACACCCCATGTTCTCAATGTCCTATTTTTTCCAAAAACCATTTAAATGATTCTCACAATTTATAAATCATTTTCACAATAAATATTCACTACTTATAGGAATTAAAATGATTTTTTTTAAAAACACCTTGGAGGAATTCTATCAATCAAATAGTGTGATTAAATTTATATTTAACTAAAATCACATTAAAGCACGTGTCTATTAAAAAAATACACTATTATAAAAAATTAATAATTATAAATATGTAAAACAAAATTATTTATAAAGAACATACAGTAAATAATGTACTAGAACCATTTCATAGAGAATATTACCTCATGAACATAAGAAAAAAAGTTAAACTTTGAAAAAATATATTAAATAACCCAATCCAATCACGAACCAATCGTGATATCAAAAATGGTTATCTAATTTTCGCATTAGGGTTAAATAGGGGACATATCAATTGACGATCATATATGAACATAAGATAAGCATAAGGGTTTGTGATCATGATAATAAACTAAAAACTATAAACCTAATCTATAATGGATCATAAAGATTATTATTAGTATATATCATTATTATAATAAAATACAGTTTTCAAAAGAGTGTAGAATCATTAATAATCATACATGATCTATTAGTTAATAACATGAAGATAGGGATATAGGAATAACATATGTTTCTAACATTGAAAACATGTATAAACAGATATAGGATAACTCATAATGTTAAGAACATTAAATCATGAACTCTCACAAACTTATGAACATGAAACCAGGTCTACATATATTCTCATGGGAATAAAATATTGGTCTACACATAATCTTGTGGACGTAGAAACCAAGTCAACACAAAAAATTGTTAACATGAAATAATTTTCATGAAAAACATATTTATCTCATGAGTTATCTATATTAATCTAATGAATTGGAGGCCTATAGGAAACCAACCTATCACATAATCATAATCCATTTATATGTATTCATCTTGATCATGAAATCTTTTAACATGTCATCATAACTTAACCATATTCAAGAAACATTGTTTTATAAGCAAATCATTATCATTAAAATGATCCATCGAGTAAAATAAAATGTAATGTATCATAGAAAAATACCCCTATTAAAATAAATGAATAATTTAAGTGCATCATCAAAGATGAAAATTCCTTTAAAATATCCCCTATATCATTTTACGGTGAAAATAATCCTTTCCTTATTAAACCAATTATTTAAAATTATTTAGAAAAAAATTACTTTTAAAACATAATGGAAAATTTTAAAATAAAATTTAAATATTTAAATGGATAGGATTGTAACCGCCCAAGCTTCCATGGTACACTTCTCTTTTAATAATATAGTAGCGTGTGTCATCAGCAACTTCGAGTTCCAACACACGCCGTAACCAATCAAACTAGCCGTTATGAATAGTAATACCCACTTTTTGAAATATTATAAATTTTATCTCTCAAAATGGACATCTTTTTTGGATTCTTATTATTGAAATTATCCTATGGTGAAATTTTGGTACTTTTCAGATAACTTTTATATTTTGATGAATAGTGAAAATTACTAAATTTTAATTAAAAACAACTTTTGTAATCAAAATAATTAATAGTGATAAATTATGAATTTGAGTGGTTTTAAAGTATATTTAGAATATATTTTTAAAATTTAATAAAATTTTGGTCATTGGACATAATTTCACAATTAAACCGGAAATAAACAAGTGTAAATCATTTGATAGTTATTATCTCTTAAAAACACGCTTTTTGTTTTAACGGCAGGAATAAATTTTAAATTAATTTCTGCCGCTTCTGTTTTTTGAATTTAGAAAAATGGATTCCATATTTTTAATCAGGATGTACAATTTTTGTAAATAGGTAACTTTCATTTTTAGACATTTTGAATAATTACTTCGGTAAATATTTTATTTACCATGGTTAAAGGGTAAATCCGGTAAATTATGGTACAAACAATATTATAATATTACTAAATTACCCTAAAACATGTCCTAAAATTATTGGTGGATACATGTCAGACCATGGGCATCTTTGGGTCTATTTTTGGGACCCCATGGAGCCACTTGTAGGTGATAGGGACACATTATATTAATTATGTTAAAGTAAATACAAAAATAACATAAGCATATATCTTCTTGGAAAACAGTTTTTACTTAGAGTTATATATGTCATAATTTCTACTATAAATATTCATTAGAAATATATAACAATTTCCTACATAATTGTATTTTATTTATAATTTTTAGACATTAAATAGTTTAATTTATTTATGACACAATGATGATGTAGTAATTACCGTATTAATGAAAGACTAAGATAATTGATATTATAAATACCCAAATAAATGTAATTTGAGACTTTTTATAAATTAAAATAATTTTATAGGTCACTATGACATATTATTATTGTTTATATAAATTTTTTTTTAAGTAATAATGTTGTTATAAATTTATAAAAAACAAAATACCCAATAGTTTCAAAATTGACATAAAAGAGTTTGTAAAACAAATATTATATTATTAATTTATATTAAATTCCTAAAAATCTATGTTTCGGCCAAGTGACTAATATCATGATATTTTTATCATTAATGGACCACTTGGGGGTATCATGGAGGTATATAGTATGTTTATTAACTCTATAATCTGAAAATACAAAGAGACATGGTAAGTGTCAAACTAATTAACTAAGAGTTAAAACTAAAAGATAAGGTTAATATAATGACCCAATCTTGTCAAACATATATTTTTTGAGTGTTTTTAGACCCATACCCACCTCGAAATTTAAATAATTCACTATTGAGCCATTAGAAACCGAATATGAATTTATTATAAAATAATACATCTAGATTTTCCAAAGGTGCCCCTCACCCCTCTTATAAAAGGGAACTCACACTTCTCACTGATTAACACTTTGAAAGCCTTTTGGATCAGCCAACCCCTTCCCAAATACTCTATAAACTTCCCTCAATTCCACCTAGTCGACTTAGTTTGATCATAAATCCAACCTAAGTGGCCCTTTTGATCAAATCAAAAGGAAGAACCCGAAGGAAAGGTAATGTTTTCACCACCCTTTTTCAAGTTCATTTCTTATTCAACTTATTATTTATTTGTTTTTACCATTATAAAATAATAAATCCAGTATCTTATATATAATATGATGTTATTATAAACATGGTACAACCATATTCAGTATTCTATCCAACCTATGAATGACATGTCACCATACGTGCGTACGTACGGCTTACCGTCTCCACGTCGTGGTGTAATTGTTATTCAAAACATTATTATTTGGATGGGTATAATAATGATGTGTAATTAAAGAAAATATAAATATAACATGATAATGATTCTGTATATACGATATAATATCCAATTATATATTATTTTAATATCAAAAGAATGATATTGTCGCTCGTGCGTACGTACGGACTACCGTCTCCACTAACGCGATGAGATTCATTCCTCATCGTATCCATTCAAGACTAATTCTCATTTGATGATTAAAATTAATTTTTAAGAACTTTATATCATTTTGGATATGAATAAGATACATCATATCCATAACAAACATGACATATGTAACAAAACATATAAAAGAAAATGAGTAAGTTATCACCCGAAACGACCATAATACTAAAGTATTATTATCAAATCATTATTAGAAGATCATATATTATATCATAATTATGTATATGGTTCATGTATAATTAAATAACAATGTTTTAACTATTATAACGAAGGGTAACATACCATATACTAAGGAAAAGTAAAAGGTAAGGGTTTATTTCACAATCTCTTCATTATCCGAGGTTGTTTATACGTAATTATCTACTGGGACCTCTTTATCATCCACATCCATGATTCATAAAAATGTATTTCAAAACATTCTTACTATTTTAAAGAATATGGGTTAAAGTCATTTATACCCTTGTTTGACTTTTTATAAGATGTTTTTAAAGGCATCTTTCCGTCGTTTTCCAAACAAGGTCATTTTTAACCTTTTTGATAGAATTAAGGTAGGAATGTCTTTTTAACTTATACGGCGGATGCGGCTATTTTACACCGTTATAAAGTTGTCGAAGATTCTATTACAAGCTTATAAGAATATTTTCAAAGTAAATGTTTTATTTAATAATTATGGTACTTTTAAATGATTTCAAACAAAAAGAGATATTTCTCTCAAATAGTTTTGATTTCATCTATGTCAACATCCTTTGATGGAATTCAAGCTTATTTGGAGTTTATTTATTATGATACAAAACTTCCATATTTTATTTATGGTTTTGTAAAATTTTTGACTGTGGATGTGTTATTTTCATACCATTTATGGTTTATGAAGAAAGTATGGAAATTTAAAATGTTAGTTTTAATACGAATGTTTATGTTATGTTTAAACCTGTTCATATGTGGAATGCATTGAACTTAATATGTGACAGGTGGAGACCACTATAGCTCCTCGATGCATCGGTACATCTCATTAGACAAACTAGTGTCTTGGAACGAGGCTTTGACAAAATCTTATTTGTAGTCTTGGCACGAGGCCTTGGCTACGTGGTTATGATAGTCTGACATTATGCATCCATCATTATAAAAGTGGTTATTGATATTGAATGTTATTATTCGACAAGTAGAATATCCATGTGAATAAATAAATGGCATTATTTCATTTTATCTTTTCCATATTATGTTGAAGTTAAAGTTTAAAAGGATTTTGTTTTAGCTATACATTGCCTTAAATGTTTATGATTATTTATGAATGTTTCCGCTATATTGTTATCCTTACTGAGCATCAAAGCTCACCCCTTTCAATGTTTTATTTTTTCCAGGATGTGAATAATTAATTTATGAATTACATTTTGGGATAATATGAGGGGGTATTAAGAAAAGATGTTGTTGTAGTAGTTTTCACTTTATGATGTAATGTAAACTTTATGAATGTATCTAGTTATTCCAGGGATACTAAACTAATCGGTATTTTGAGACTTGATCTTTTTTTATCATGCCCATGTTATGTAATAATGCACTGACTCTGGGCAACTGGGGTCGGGGCGTTACAAGGATAGTGGGATATGCTTTTCATGCTATATATGTTAAAATAAATATTTCTTTAACATTTTCTATATATAAATGTACATCATTTATAAAAAAATAATAATAATCATTTCAATTTTTTAAAATATTCAAGCATGGTTGAAAATAAAATCAATCTTTCATATGATAATAATAAAACATTTTTTGAAAACATTTTAATGAAAACATGTACATGATATAAAAATATTCTTGACCAAAGGGGAAATAATATCTGTATTATTTTTAAATACATTTTTTCAATAATTTTATGTACAAAAGAGAGAAAAATGGAACTATTACATGAAAATTACATGAATAAAAATGGAGGAATAAATTTAAATAGTATTTATCATATAAGTATCATACAATATTTTCAATTGAAATTTATGTATATGTAGTCCTTACTGAAATGGGATTCAAATATAAATGTCATACCTCATGTCCTATCTTTCTTCATATGTGTTCGAACCTCTAGTATACTAAATATATATTTTTTATAAATGTATTCTTAAATATACTATTATATATGATATATCATATATGACTTACATAAAAAATATTGATTCCCATTTACTAATAATTTGATACTAAAATGATTTTTTAATGTGAAAACTGCTTCGTTCGCCATTTATGTAATGATTCAAAAGACCCAATACATGTACAATAATTATTGTTCCATACTATCAAGAATATTAATTATTATATAAATATAATATATATTCATTATATATAAATATAAGGATCCATAAAATGTAGATTTTGAAAACTGCATTATATTATTCATGTAGTATTAGGTTGTACATACACATGAATGTTGTTTTCACTTTCTGATACATGATAAAATGGAAAGTTAAATAATAGCTAACCTTTACAAGATACTTATTATGTAATATATATCATATATAGTCATTAAATATTTCCTCATTTCCATTAATATAAATATTAATCTTAAAACCAACAACATCGCTCTGTGGAGGCGGTATTCTAGACAAAGGAATGTGTGATGTTATCATTTTACATTGGATTGGGACATAAAAAGTTAGATATAGAATTATAATTATATAGGAATTATCATTTCTAAATATCATGTAAAATATTAAAACCATTATAATAAAAATACATTAAATATAGTGATTGAAAATGAATTATATCGATATGTGGAGGTAGTAGTGCATACACACACACAAGTGATATCCTCAATTCCCATGTGATGTAAAAGAGGGTGAATAATAGTGTTTCCATAACAATAATAAAAAAATTTAATGATATTGAGTACAATTAATTTATTATTGTATGATGGATTCCATATATTTAGAGAAGATTAAAAATAAACAAATTGAATGAGGCATAGTAACATGATTTCTTATTCTTTGACATGCCGCTTTTTTCAATTATTTGAGGAAAATTTTATGTGTATTTTAAGAAGAAAAAACTTCAAATTCACATATATTAACATTTAAAAGATATTTTTGTTGGGTTTGGTCAAGATATATAGCTCAAGAAGGTGTACAGAGAAGATATAATGGCTACCCTTTTTCAAGATAGGGTATGGGCACTCTTGGAACTACTTATATTATTAAATTAATATAAATTAATTTTCCTTGAAAAAATTATTCAAATTTATATAATTCTATGTTATCATGATTATTATAATAAATAATATCTTAAAATAAAATTTTGACATTTTTTTCCTGTTTTAGTCCTTTTCTCTTAGTTTTAACCCTCCATTTACCCTTTTGAAAATTTCCTTCATATTAATGTTTATACTCATAATGGTTTCAAAAAAACCACAATAAAAATATTGGAAACCAATAAATCGACCATCGTTGATATTTTAAACCATATCTCATACAGTATATTAAATATTTAATTTTTTACGTATTTTAAATCAATTAATAAAATATTTATTAATATAAAATATCATTAATATAATTTGTGGAAGTACATGAAATATTTTTATATGATATTTGTATAACTCATGTTTCATTATTAAAAAAATAACCTATATTCTAATAAAGGTAATATATGGCCTCTATATAATCATACTAACTTGATTTTTTAAGTTTATATATCATATCAAAGCTTATATGTTTTTTTATCCCCTTGATTAAACAATTTTAATCTTAATCATGGTGATGAATTTTTTCATATTAAATCATTGTCTCATTACTTATAAGTAAAAATATTGGATAATAAATATGAAAACGCTGATTTTATTACAAACATAAACATGATTTATTACATAAAGCATTCACTTGATACAACAAGTATGATCGAGGGGTCTAGTGTCTTTGGGGTTTAGGATCATTAAATAAAAACTTAAAACATGAAGTACAACATCTTTATTGAAAACATCCTTTACATGACCACTATATTCCCTCGTACATAGCATTGCATGGAATAACCTGAGGACATGAATAAGAAAAGGGGTGAGCTATAAAGCCTAGTAAGGGAATAAAAATGGTATACATGAGGAGTACAATACATGTTAGACAATACGCATATCAATAGACTACAACAGAAACATGAACATAAAGGCATGATAAAGCATGATAATCATGACATGGAAATGTGGCAACAACACTTAACATGGAATTAGCATGATCCAAGGCTCATTGCACATAGAGCATGAGTAAATCCTCACTGCACATGAAGCAGGAGTAAACCCTCATTGCACTTGAGTAATCTTGATTCAACACTCATTTCACATGACGTATCATGATACTATACATTAACCAATGCATTGGAGTGGTATAAGGGTGCACCCTTCTTAAACATTTCATTTCATGCATAAGTGTGCCACATGGATCATAAAACAAGGATTCATAAAACATAATCATTTATTCCATGATAAAGGAATGTGGAATTAATACATGAAACATTATAATCAATAAGTAAATGTGCATAAAGTTGAAGACCCTTGATGGAGAAGTGGGCAGGGTATTCACTACACAATGACATTGGCTTAGAAAACTGGCGCGATTTCGACAGCGTAATAGTGTGACATAAGAATTCATAAAAAATGGTTGATGAGAGAGAAAGGGGTTTCTCATCATATTTACATGTAATGGAACATAAGGAGGTCATATAGATACATGTCCCAACAATTTCAATGGAATTTAGTGTAACACCCGAGACTTTTATGTTATATAAATCATCAAAGGAATCTTTTTCTACAAAACACTTGCTTAGCTTGCTTTACATGCAATCGCGACCTTCCTCGATAGCTTGCGTCGTACGCAATACCGAGTTTCACTAAACAACAATATGCTATTAAAACTAGACGTTATGAATAGTAATAACCACTTTTTGAAATTTTATAAATTTTATTTTTCAAAATGGACTTCATTTTTGGACTCAGAATATCGAAATTAGCCTAGGGTGAAATTTTGGTATTTTTCTGAAAACATTCAATTTTTGATGAATAGTGAAACCACTAAGTGGTAGGTTAAAAACTGAATTTTGCATAAAACGTAATTTTACCGCTTCTGTGAATGGAATTTCGAAAATCCAACAGACACCGTTGATATCAGTAAGTAAAATGTGGTTCAATGAGATAAAAATAATTTTTTGGTGAATAGTAACTTTTTACTTTTTTTACCGCGGTTAATAGTAAATAGGGTAACTAAGGGTAAATATGATATTAATATTACCCTAACACATGTCCTAATTCTATTGGACAAGTGTAATTCGACCAAAAACAAACTTAGGAATAAAATATGACCATTTAGGCCCACTTGGATTAGATTAGGACATTTATTATTAATTTATTTAAAGAAGGGTTAAAATAGTTAAAATCAAAGTTTAATAAGTAACTCATTTTTAATATGGGGTTATACATAAGATAAATTCGATTGTAAATATTCATTAGAAAGCTAAAACTATTTCCTACATGATGGTATTTTATTTGTAATTTTTAGACATCAAATAATATAATTTATTTATGACAGAAAGATGATGCAGTAATTATCTTATTAATGAAATATTGACATAATTGATAATATAAATACCAAAATAAATGTAATTTAAGACTTTTTATGAATTCCACTAATTTTATAGGTTACTATGATATATTAATGTTGATTTAATAAACTTTTTTCGAACATATAATTCTGTTATGACTTTCACAAAAATCATATATCAAATAGTGTCAAAATTGACACAAAATAGTTTTTAAATCAAATATTATATTATTAATTGTTATTTTATTCCTAAAAATCTAAGGTTCGGCCAAATGACTTAGATACGGATATATATATTAATAATAAACAATTTGGGATTCGTTTGGCATGTTATAGTAAGTGTATTAACCATATAGTGAAAGAAAACAAAAAGACATGGTAAAAGTTAAATTATATAACTTAGAGTTAAATCTAATTGATAAGGTTAAAATAATATCCCAAACTTGTCTAAATCATATTGGTTGATAGGCTTTCGACCCTTCCCCACTTTAGCTTCGAAATAAGACCCTTTGGAACCATTATAAACCGATTTTGACTTTAATATAAAATAATATTTTGAGATATTCCTAAGGTGCCCCTCTCCTCCCTTATAAAAGAGCACCTCCTCCCCCTCCTCCTCACACCAATTTGAGCACTCAAGCTCGGTCAACCCCTGCCATTTTCTCCTCTCCACTTCCCTAGAATAATACTAGAGGTCCTGGTCTTCTTCAAAGACCAATCTTAGTTCCCTAAGTGGAGGATTCAAAGAAGCGTTCCAAAGAAGAGGTAATATCCATTACCGATCTCTTCAATTTCTTTCTTCTTCAACTTCTTCTCCTTTAGTTGTTTCATGATAAAGTAATAACATCAGTATTACTTACATACTGATATGTTATTATAAATATGAAACAACCCTAATTCACCTTCTATCCATCCTACAGAAAAATGAAATCATCGCGCGTGCGTACGTACGGAATACCGTCTCCACGCCGTGGTGTAATCTATTTTTCCACCATCACTTTACAAGGATGGGTATAATGGTGTAATGAGTAACTATTTATGATTATTATAAAGTAATATTGTTACTGAAATAATATATATATACTCCAATACAGTTCCACGATCATAGGAACGATATCATCACTCGTGCGTACGTACAGAATACCGTCTCCACGATGTGATGCGACTCGTTCTACATGATCATCATTACATAGTAATTATATAAATGAATTGAATGAATAAATATGATATATGTTACACTAATACCATTCTGGATATAAGGAATCTATAACCTTAAAAGAAGAATAAGAATGTATTCGGCAAAACACGCATAAGAACAAAAGGCAATAAAGACCCGAGTAACAGGTAACAATGAAATATTACTAACAAGAAGCTAAGAATATGACTATATATGATATAATATCAATATGTATGATTCTGGAATAAGTCAATAACATTATTTAAACCATTATACAGGAGCTTCGGACACGTACAAAGCAAATCGGACCTAAGGTAAGGGAAATATCACAATCTCATTTTTATCCGAGATTGTTTATTCGTAAGTATTTACTGGGGTGTATTTTATCATCCACATCCATGTTTCATCAATATGTAATATTATTTCCATCCACCTACAATTGTTTAAATCCATTTTTACCCTTCGGTGAGTTTTTAGTAATATGTATGAAAGGAATCTTTTGTCATACAAGGTATTTTTTGACTTTTCCGACAAAAGTACGAAGAATGTTTTTTTAACCTATACGACATGAATGGATTTTTAAAACATTATTTCCAAGAAGCTTCCTTTACAAGTTTTTAAGTTTATTTTTAATCAACTTCTTTTATTTTTAAAGTTGAATGACATGTTATGAAAGGAAAAATGTTTTTGAAGAAGAAAGGATATTTTCCTCAAGAATGGAGTTCAAGTGTGTTATCAAAATTATTTTCCATCTAAGAAAATAAAGGGTTCTGTTTTTATCCCTATTATTACATTGATTTGATCATGTTGTGATGGAATTATTTTTATGAATTCCTTTATCTTATATGAATTGATTTATGATGTCATGATGTTTCAAGAATCCCATTTTTGTTACATGTGTTATGCGATGATGTATGTTTTATGATTATGTGGCACAAATAAGAAAGGATTCATTATAAGATGGGTGGGACCTATATCTCCCTCCAATGCATTGGGTAAAGATTTTATATCTCATGAGATAGACAGGGCTGGAACGGTAGGTTATACCGGTTCAGTGAAACAGGACTGAAACGAGGGTTACTCGGTTCAGAAAGGGACTTTGTCCACTAAGATAGTCTTGGCAATGAGTCATGACTAACAAGAAATGATTTTCCATGATTATATGTGCATGACACAAAGTTTCAAGTTTTATGTTATGATTATGGGGATCTCATTTTCACTTCTATGATTTGTTCCATGTTAAGATATTATGATCTCTTTTGCAGGTTATGATTTTCAAAAAGATATGATATGATTTTTATTTCCTTTATTTGCCTTGCTGAGAATTTGAGCTCACCCTTTTATGTTTTCTTTTCCCCAGGTCAGGAAGATGGATATTAAGTAGAATATGCTAAAAGGGACCCTAGATATGATGAAATAAATGGGAGACACTGTAGAAGATTTATGAACCAGTTGTTTATGTTTCCCAGTTTCTAAAGACACTATACCTATATGGTCCTTTGTGGTTTTGTCATATGTTGTAATAAGTGTGCTTCAATTTTGAAGTATTAACAATGTATGTAAAGTATGGGTCGTTTTAGTTGGTATCATAGGAAAGGTATAGTCAACCTTTGGAAACTAGGATGTGAAAGCCTTAGTAAGAACCCTAAGGATAAGTCTAAGCATAGAACACAATCGTAGTGTTTTAGAAATGGCCTTGAATAACCTAGGATAAGACCTTAATCATGAAAATTTTATTCTTGAATTATGTGGTTTTCCTATTATAATTAGTGTTTCTCACACTATTCTTCTTGGTTTTAGTCAATGGCTGGAACCCGAAGGAACCGTGTTAATGCGGAATGCGATGGGCAATGCAATGATTGTCCCCCTAAGCAACCAAACGATATGGGAGCTGGAATGAAAAATCTTGTAGCCATGCTCACACAACTTTCTCAAGCTATGAATCATGCAGGACTTCCAAACGAGCAAAGGAAGGAGCAACATTCTGTTGAATCCTTCATGGGGCAGCGTCCACCTTCTTTCAGCGGGTCTACTGATCCATTAGTTGCTGAATAATGGATTAGTACTACTGAAAAGATATTTTCAGTTCTTCAATGTTCTGAGCATGATAAAGTCATCCTAGCAGTGTATCGTTTGGAAGGAGATGCTGATCAATGGTGGAATCTTATTAAGAATACGAGGCAAAGGGATGAAATTGAGTCTATGGAATGAGACGAGTTCGAGAACTTATTTTTCAATAAGTACTTCCCTCGTATTCTCCGAACAAAGATGGAGAAAGAGTTCCTTGAACTGAAGCAAAGGGATGATGAATCTGTTAGTACCTATGAAGAAAATTTTACAAGACTTGCAAGCTAAGCTTCTGGTATTATTATCCAACCTGAGAGTAAGATCGATCGATTCTTTAGTGGCTTAAAACCAAGTCTTCGAAGGGAGTTAGACATAAGAGACTTCAATAGCTACGAGGAAATCGTTCGATGTGCACTCAAAGTCGAGATAGAGATTGGAGTAACCCATCAGTCACATGGGTTTGATAAGAAGAGGAAGATGGAATTCAAAGAAAAATCTAAAGAGCACACGGAAAAGAATATGAGCTTTTCCTTATGCTAAAAGTGTGGAAAGAAACATGGAGGGAGTTGTCTTAAAGGGACAAGTAAATGTTTTAAATGTGGAAAAGAAGGTCATCGGGCATTTGAATGTCGTGATAATGGGAAGAAGATGTCTAATGACGCAAACAAAGGAAGGGATACACAGAATGAACCTACTACACTTCAATGTTTCAAGTGAAAGGAGATGGGTCATTATGCCAATCAATTCCCAAATCCAAGGGTTGATGATGGTGGTCGACGTCAACAAAATCTTAAGGCTAAAGACAAAGGAAAGTCACATGCAATTTCTATCCATGATGTGGAGTACGATAACGAAGTGGTGAAAGGTACACTTACCACCCACTCTAAAGTAGCAAATGTTTTATTTGATTCTGGATCCACCCACTCTTTTATTTCTAAAGAATTTTCTAAGGGTATCACCGTATTACCTCAACAATTAGATGTTGAGTTAGCTGTGACAACACCTAATGGCACAACAGTCGCATCAAAAGTTTATAATTCTTCTCCGATCGAAGTTTGTGGGAAAGTGCTTCCTGCAAATCTTGTGATCCTTCCTTTAGTGGAATTTGATGTGATTCTTGGCATGGATTGGATTTCTCTACATGGAGCTCATATCAATTGCCAAAGAAGGGAAGTCACATTTCATATTCCAGATCAATCTACGATCGTATACCAATGCAAGGATGAACATAACCTTCCAGTGGAAATTCCTTCCATCTTATGGGTATTGATTCCACTAAATGAAGGATATTTATCTCAAATGGTTGGTGAGAAACTCATGATTAAGAATATGCCCATTGTACGGGAGTTTGATGATGTCTTTATGGAGGAATTACCGGGTCTTCCACCAAATCGTGAAGTTGAGTTTTCAATAGAACTCGTACCGGGCGCTTTGCCAATTTCAAAGACACCTTATAGAATGGCCCCAATTGAGTTACAGGAATTGAAGAAGCAACTCCAAGAGAATCTTGATAAGGGATTCATACGCCCTAGTGCGTCACCTTGGGGAGCACCTGTTCTATTTGTTAAGAAGAAAGATGGATCAATGAGACTCTGCATTGATTATCGAGAACTTAATAAGATCACTATCAAGAACAAATATCCTCTCCCACGCATTGATGACTTATTTGACCAACTATGCGGAGCTCAATAGTTTTCCAAGATTGATCTTCGTTCAGGGTATCATCAATTAAGGGTCAAAAGGGAGGATATACCAAAGACGACATTCCGTACAAGTTATGGACACTATGAATTTATAGTGATGCCATTTGTTCTTACTAATGCCCCTGCTATCTTCATGGATCTAGTGAATAGAGTCTTTAGAGACTATATTGATCAATTTGTGGTAGTCTTTATAGACGATATTCTTGTCTATTCAAAGAGCAAGGAAGAGCATGAAGATCACTTGAGAATTATATTGAAGACCCTGAGAAAGGAGAAGCTTTATGCCAAATTTACCAAGTGTGAATTCTGGCTTCAAAAAGTTGCATTTTTGGGTCACATAATCTCAAAAGAGGGGATATCTGTGGATCCAGCAAAAACAGAGGTTATCGAAAGATGGTCGAGACCAACAACAGTAACTGAGATTCGAAGTTTTCTTGGTTTGGCTAGATATTATCGACGTTTTGTAAAAGATTTTTCACGATTATCTAATCCACTCACCAAGTTGACTCGGAAAGGAGTTAAGTTTGTCTGGACAGAGGAATGTGAAGAGAATTTCAAGCAGTTGAAAAGAAGGTTATCCAGTGCACCTGTGCTCACACTGCCTTGTAGTGGAGAAAGGTTTGTGATCTACAGTGATGCATCCAAGAAGGGATTGGGGTGTGTTCTTATGCAAAATGATATGGTGATAGCTTATGCCTCACGACAGTTAAAAATCCATGAGCAAAATTACCCAACACATGATTTGGAGTTGGCTGCGGTAATCTTTGCATTAAAGATTTGGAGGCATTACCTTTATGGTGAAAGGTGTGATATATATACTGATCATAAAAGTTTAAAGTATATTTTCACAAAAAAGGAGCTGAATATGCATCAAAGAAGATGGTTGGAGCTGATTAAGGATTATGACTGCTCAATCCATTACCACCCTGGGAAAGCAAACAAGGTGGCAGATGCATTAAGTCGACAAGACCATGCTAGTTTATCCATGATGAGGATCACAAAAGATCCAATATTTATGGATTTACAAAGGATGGATCTTGGAATTATAATGGAATGGGAAAAATCTTATCTTTCTCAAATGAATGTTCAACCATCTATACATGTGAAGATTAAAGAGGCACAGAAAGAAGATGTAGAGTTACAAAAGAAGGTGAGAAATGTTCCTGAATTCAACCTTGATTGTGATGGGATAATAAAGTTCAGGAATCAGGTTTGTGTTCCTTCCATCCCCGAATTAAAGAAGGAGCTGCTGGATGAGGCTCATAGTTCTTCATTCTTTATTCATCCTGGAAGCATGAAGATGTATAGGGACCTAAAAGATTACTTCTGGTGGGATGGAATGAAAAGAGATGTTGCTGAATATGTCTCTCGATGCTTGGTTTGTCAACAAGTTAAAGCTGAGAGACAGAAGTCTAAGGGGATGTTACAACCATTACCCATACCCGAATGGAAATGGGAAAACATCACTATGGACTTTGTCACAGGACTTCCTAAAACATCCAAAGGCAATAATGCTATCTGGGTCATAGTTGATCGTCTTACAAAGTCTGCACACTTCATTCCTATTAGAGAGGATTTCTCTCTAGATCAGCTTGCCAGGATATATGTAAAGGAAGTGGTAAGATTGCATGGAGTACCACTTTCTATTATATCTGATCGGGATCCGATATTTACCTCGAAGTTCTGGTGAAGTCTTCAGCATACTCTAGATACAGAGTTGAGTTTCAGCACTGCTTATCATCCCCAGACAGACGGTCAGTCTGAGAGAACAATTCAAACCCTAGAAGATATGTTGAGAGCTTACTCTATTGATTTCAAAGGAGGTTGGGATCAACACCTACCTTTGGTGGAATTTTCATATAATAATAGCTTTCACTCCAGTATTCAGATGGCTCCTTATGAAGCTCTCTATGGAAAGAAATGCAGGACTCCAACTTGCTGGGATGAAGCTGGGGAAAGAAAGATATTAGGACCTGATCTCATTGATGAAATGGCAGAAATGGTCAGATCTATTCAACAACACATAAGAGCAGCTCAGAGTCGACAGAAAAGTTATTCAGACAACCGAAGAAAAGACCTAGAGTTTGAAGTGGGTGATAAAGTGTTCTTACGAATATCTCCCTGGAAGAGGTTTATGAGATTTGGAAAGAAGGGGAAGTTGAGCCCTAGATATATCGGTCCTTTCGAAATACTGGATCATGTTGGGAAGGTAGCTTACCGATTGGCGCTTCCACCGAATCTCTCTCAAGTTCACGATGTGTTCCATGTATCTCTCCTGAGAAAGTACATACCGGATCCTTCACATGTACTCAGCTCAGAAGTTGTACCGCTGGAGCAAGATCTTTCTTATGAAGAACAGCCGATAGAGATTCTGGATCGTAGCGAAAAATTCCTACGAAACAAGACCACTCGATTGGTGAATGTTTTATGGAGGAACCACCAACTTGAAGAAGCTACATGGGAGCTTGAGGATATGATGAGGGAAAAGTATCCTCATCTGTTTGTTACAAAGTGACGAATTTCGAGGGCGAAATTCTTTTTAAGGGGGGTAGAATGTAACACCCGAGAATTTTATGTTATATAAATCATCAAAGGAATCTTTTTCTATACAACACTTGCTTGGCTTTCTTTACACGTAATCGTGACCTTCCTCGATAGCTTACGTCGTACGCAATACCGAGTTTCACTAAACAACAATATGCTATTAAAACTAGCCGTTATGAATAGTAATAACCACTTTTTGAAATTTTATAAATTTTATTTTTCAAAATGGACTTCATTTTTGGACTCAGAATATCGAAATTAGCCTAGGGTGAAATTTTGGTATTTTTCTGAAAACTTTCAATTTTTGATGAATAGTGAAACCACTAAGTGGTAGGTTAAAAACTGAATTTTGCATAAAACATAATTTTACCGCTTCTGTGAATGGAATTTAGAAAATCTGACAGACACGGTTGATTTCAGTATGTAAAATGTGGTTCAATGAGATAAAAATAATTTTTTGGTGAATAGTAACTTTTTACTTTTTTTACCGCGGTTAATAGTAAATAGGGTAACTAAGGGTAAATATGATATTAATATTACCCTAACACATGTCCTAATTCTATTGGACAAGTGTAATTCGACCAAAAACAAACTTAGGAATAAACTATGACCATTTAGGCCCACTTGGATTAGATTAGGACATTTATTATTAATTTATTTAAAGAAGGGTTAAAATAGTTAAAATCAAAGTTTAATAAGTAAATCATTTTTAATATTGGGTTATACATAAGATAAATTCGATTGTAAATATTCATTAGAAAGATAAAAAGATTTCCTACATGATGGTATTTTATTTGTAATTTTTAGACATCAAATAATATAATTTATTTATGACACAAAGATGATGCATTAATTATCTTATTAATGAAATATTGACATAATTGATAATATAAATACCAAAATAAATGTAATTTAAGACTTTTTATGAATTCCACTAATTTTCTAGGTTACTATGATATATTAATGTTGATTTAATAAACTTTTTTCGAACATATAATTCTGTTATGACTTTCACAATAATCATATATCAAATAGTGTCAAAATTGACACAAAATAGTTTTTAAATCAAATATTATATTATTAATTGTTATTTTATTCCTAAAAATCTAAGGTTCGGCCAAATGACTTAGATACAGATATATATATTAATAATAAACAATTTGGGGTTCTTTTGGCATGTTATAGTAAGTGTATTAACCATATAGTGAAAGAAAACAAAAAGACATGGTAAAAGTTAAATTATTTAACTTAGAGTTAAATCTAATTGATAAGGTTAAAATAATATCCCAAACTTGTCTAAATCATATTGGTTGATAGGCTTTCGACCCTTCCCCACTTTAGCTTCAAAATAAGACCCTTTGGAACCATTATAAACCGATTTTGACTTTAATATAAACTAATATTTTGAGATATTCCTAAGGTGCCCCTCTCCTCCCTTATAAAAGGGCACCTCCTCCCCCTCCTCCTCACACCAATTTGAGCACTCAAGCTCGGCCAACCCCTGAAATTTTCTCCTCTCCACTTACCTAGAATAATCCTAGAGGTCCTGGTATTCTTCAAAGACCAATCTTAGATCCCTAAGTGGATGATTAAAAGAAGCGTTCCAAAGAAGAGGTAATATCCATTACCGATCTCTTCAATTTCTTTCTTCTTCAACATCTTCTCCTTTAGTTGTTTCATGATAAAGTAATAACATCAGTATTACTTACATACTGATATGTTATTATAAATATGAAACAACCCTAATTCACCTTCTATCCATCCTACGGAAAAATGAAATCACCGCGCGTGCGTACGTACGGAATACCGTCTCCACGCCGTGGTGTAATCTATTTTTCCACCATCACTTTACAAGGATGGGTATAATGGTGTAATGAGTAACTATTTATGATTATTATAATGTAATATTTTTACTGAAATAATATATATATACTCCAATACAGTTCCACGATCATAGGAACGATATCGTCACTCGTGCGTACGTACGGAATACCGTCTCCACGATGTGATGCGACTCGTTCTACATGATCAATATTACATAGTAATTATATAAATGAATTGAATGAATAAATATGATATATGTTACACTAATACCATTCTGGATATAAGTAATCTATAACCTTAAAAGAATAATAAGAATGTATTTGGCAAAACACGCATAAGAACAAAAGGCAATAAAGACCCGAGTAACAGGTAACAATGAAATATTACTAACAAGAAGCTAATAATATGACCATATATGATATCATATCAATATGTATGATTCTGGAATAAGTCAATAACATTATTTAAACCATTATACAGGAGCTTCGGACACGTACAAAGCAAATCGGACCTAAGGTAAGGGAAATATCACAATCTCATTTTTATCCGAGATTGTTTATTCGTAAGTATTTACTGGGGTGTATTTTATCATCCACATCCATGTTTCATCAATATGTAATATTATTTACATCCACCTACAATTGTTTAAATCCATTTTTACCCTTCGGGGAGTTTTTAGTAATATGTATGAAAGGAATCTTTTGTCATACAAGGTATTTTTTGACTTTTCCGACAAAAGTACGAAGAATGTTTTTTTAACGTATACGGCATGAATGGATTTTTAAAACATTATTTCCAATAAGCTTCCTTTACAATTTTCTAAGTTTATTTTTAATCAACTTCTTTTATTTTTAAAGTTGAATGACATGTTATGAAAGGAAAAATGTTTTTGAAGAAGAAAGGATATTTTCCTCAAGAATGGAGTTCAAGTGTTTTATCAAAATTATTTTCCATTTAAGATAATAAAGGGTTCTGTTTTTATCCCTATTATTACATTGATTTGATCATGTTGTGATGGAATTATTTTTATGAATTCCTTTATCTTATATGAATTGATTTATGATGTCATGATGTTTCAAGAATCCCATTTTTGTTACATGTGTTATGCGATGATGTATGTTTTATGATTATGTGGCACACATAAGAAAGGATTCATTATAAGATGGGTGGGACCTATATCTCCCTCCAATTCAATGGATAAAGATTTTATATCTCATGAGATAAATAGGGCTGGAACGGTAGGTTATACCGGTTCAGTGAAACAGGACTGAAACGAGGGTTACTCGGTTCAGAAAGGGACTTTGTCCACTAAGATAGTCTTGACAATGAGTCATGACTAACAAGAAATGATTTTCCATGATTATGTGTGCATGCCACAAAGTTTCAAGTTTTATGTTATGATTATGGGGATCTCATTTTCACTTCTATGATTTGTTCCATTTTAAGATATTATGATCTCTTTTGCAGGTTATGATTTTCAAAAAGATATGATATGCTTTTTATTTCCTTTATTTGCCTTGCTGAGCATTTGAGCTCACCCTTTTATGTTTTCTTTTCCCCAGGTCAGGAAGATGGATATTAAGTAGAATATGCTAAAAGGGACCCTAGATATGATGAAATAAATGGGAGACACTGTAGAAGATTTATGAACCAGTTGTTTATGTTTCCCAGTTTCTAAAGACACTATACCTATACGGTCCTTTGTGGTTTTGTCATATGTTGTAATAAGTGTGCTTCAATTTTGAAGTATTAACAATGTATGTAAAGTATGGGTCGTTATATTTAGATTCATGATACAAAAGTATTTCTTGAATGTTAAAGAGGAGAGAGAAGTTCATTTTGGAATTTCGGCATAGTAATGGGTGTACATGAGAGGCATTTAATGAGAGAGAAAGGGGTCTCCCATCATTTAAAAATAAATATGGAAGTATTATGGAGGTGGGAAACCATACCACAACATTCATAATTGAAATTAAAAGTGCAAAACAACTTAAAAAAAATTGGACAAAAATGAGAAAGGAATAAAAAACCCTTACTTGGAAGTGTGCTTCCAATGGATTGAGAGAGGCTTGAGAGGGGCATCTTGGGAGCTTGGGGCACCTTGAGAGGATACTAGATAGAGTAGGTCAGAGGTTGGAAGAACTCCAAAGGTTTTTAATGAGGAGTAAGTGGGAGATTTGGTGGTTTTATATAGGAAATGTGAGGGAATTCTTTATTATTTAGGTTTGGGACCCCTTGTATTAAATTAGTCCAAACCACAAACCACCCTATGGTTTTTTCGCATGTTTTTTGGAAAAGGGAAGAGGAAAAAAATATTTTATAAGGCAAAAGGTATAACTTCTTAAAATAATGTGGTTTCTTATGTGGAGGTGAGTCACACTCTCCTGGAAAACAATTTAAAAAGACAAGGTGTTTAATATGTTTTCAAGGGTCCATTAATGCTTTGAAAAGTAAGTCAAACAGACCCAAAATCACATTATTTTAAGGTTAAAACATATATTGGCCGAAAATAATGCTTATATTATTTTATTACATCACTATTCGGTCATTATGATGTCCTAAAACACATTATATATTTAAACAATATGTAATTTTTACCCAAAAAATTGACTGTCTCAGAAAATTATGAAAAATTCACCGTTGGATAATTTCGACGTCCTAATTCCAGAAATAAAATTTATTTTATCTAAATGATTTTCTAAATATGTTAATTTTTTCTTTTAAAATAAAAACTGACATTTAATGATAATTCATGAGTTTTGACAAAAATGGCTTTCAAACCTTAATAAAAATTACAATTGCATTCATAAAATTATATGATCATTTATATATAATAAAATTAATTTAGTAATAATAATAATAATAACTTATTAAAATATTATTTATTTAAAAAATCCCTTAATTTAAAAATATATAATTCTTAATTTAATAATAACCAAAAAATACTATTTTCACTTTAAAAACAATTTACAATGTATCAATTATGACAAGAAAGTATATTCATTATTATATAAAAAATGTACATTAACATATTACTAGAGATTTGTTAGATAACCCTTTAAAACATCCACATAAGACCTAAGGGTAAGGTGTGTGGTGGTGACAGACTCTTGGGGTGGCTCGGATAACATCGCTCGAGTGGTAATTTCTATCAACTTCTACATTTCCTGTATACGGTCACGTTCGAGCTTGACATGATGAAGCTCACCTTGGGCTTGGTCAAGAGAAAAACCCAAAGACGCCACCTCTTTTCCAACCTCTGACAAATGGGATTCGTATGAAGCAATTCTACTGGATGAGTCCATCACTTCCTTTGTCTGAGTAAACTGGATTTGTTAAAGCCCTATATTAATACTAATCATCTGATCACTGTTCAACGGATATAAAAGAAATGGTCACAATTCTTAACATAAAACCAAAGAAGTTGACATTTTATATAAAAATTTTACATAAAGAGACATTTAACTATATCACGAGGGATTTCCATTAATGAAACTTTGGGTTGTTACAATATTCCCCACTTAAGAAATTTCACCCTCGAAATTTTATTTTTCCCACACTAAAACAGATTTGGGTAACTCAACTTCATCATTTCCTCCAATTCCCAAGTCACTTCTTCAAACTTGTGGTTTCTCCACAACACCATGACAAGGGGCATTGTCTTATTTCGTAGAAAATTTTCTCTATGGTCTAAGATCTTCACTGGTTGCTCCTCATAAGAAAGACCATCCTCCAACTGTACCACCTCATAAGAGAGTACATGTGAAGGGTCTGGTATGTACTTCTTTAAGAGGGATACATGGAATGCATCATGTACTTTGGCCACGGTAGGTGGAAGTGCTAGTCGATAGGCCACAGCTCTGACACGGTCAAGAATCTCGAAGGGGCCGATGTACCTTGGACTTAACTTTCCTTTCTTTCCAAACCTCGTGACCTTCTTCCACCGAGATATGTGTAGAAAAACAATGTCTCCACCTTTAAACTCAAGGACTCATCGATGATTATCTGCATAACTATTCTGTTGACTCTGGGCTACCCTCATATGTTGTTTAATGGTTTTCACCTTCTCCACCATTCCTTGACCATTTCTAGTCCAACAAGATTACGTTCACCGACCTCATCCCAACACGCTGGTGTTCTGCACCATTTCCCATAAAGGGATTCATATAGTGCCATTTGGATGCTCGAGTGGAAACTGTTATTATAAGAGAACTCAACCAGAGGAAGATGTTGATCCCATATTCCTTTAAAGTCCATTGAGCACGCTCTCAACATGTCCTCAAGTGTTTGGATAGTCCACTCGGATTGGCCCTCAGTTTGAGGATGATATGCCGTACAGAAGTTCAGTTCAGTATTCAAAGCATGTTGAAGACTCTTCCAAAACATAGAGGTGAATCATGGATCTCGATCAGACATAATAGAGAGTGGCACTTCATAAAGCCTTACTACTTCCCTGATATATATCTGTGCTATTTGATCTAATGAGAAATCCTCCAGAATAGCAATGAATTGTGCAGTCTTTGTAAGACGATCCACAACAACCCAGATTTCATTGTTGCCTTTGAATGTCCTTGGAAGTCCGGTGAAAAGTCCATAGTGATGTTCTCCCATTTCCATTTTGGTATGGGAAATGGTTGCATCATCCCCTTAGACTTCTTCCTCTCTGCCTTCACTTGCTTGCATGCCAGGTACTTTGATGTATATTCAGCGATCCCCTTTTTCATATTATCCCACTAAAGGGTTTCTTGGATATCTCAATACATCCTTGTGCTTCATGGGTGAATAGAAAAATTTGAACTATGTGCATCATCCAAAAGTTCCTTCTTCAGCTCCGGACATAATGGAACACATAGCCTTTTCCCAAATCGTACAATTCCTTCTTCATTAACATTAAACTCCGAGGATTTCCCTTTTTTGATAGCTTCCACTTTTTCCGGAATCCCCACATCATCCTTTTTAGCATCCTTTAACATTTCCAAAAGAGATGGTTGAGCAATCATTTTTAAAAGGATTGATGATGTTCCCATCATTATGATTCCCATGTCCATCTTCATCAAGTCTAAGAAGATTGGATCCATCTCAATTCTCATCATTTATAGAATCATGGGGTCCTTTCTACTTAGGGAATCTTCCACCTTGTCTGCTTTCCCTGGGTTGTAATGTATTGAACAGTCATAATCCTTGATGAGCTCTATCCATCTTCTCGGGCGCATATTATGCACTTTCTGTGTGGATATATATTTAGGACTCTTGTTGTCAGTATATATCTCACATTTCTTCCCATAGATATAATGTCTCTAGATTTTCAAGGCAAAGATCACCGCCGCGAACTCCAGATCATGCATTGGATAGTTTCTCTCATTGATTTTCAACTACCTTGAGGCATAGAATATCACTTTATCATTCTACATCAGCACACAACCTAAGCCCTTCTTCGAAGCATCACTGGATACCACAAAAATTTCAAAACATGTGGGTAAAGTGAGCATTGGAGCAGTGATAAGCATCCTTTTCAACTCTTTGAAGCTTTCTTCACCTTCATCACTCAAAGAAAACTTTACTCCCTTTCGAGTTATCTTGGTAAGAGGGTTGGATAATCGTGAAAAATTTCTCAAAAATCGTCGATAATATGCATCTAACCCCAAGAAGCTACGGATATCCATTACCAATGTTGGCCTCGACCATCTATCAATTGCATCAGTTTTGGAGGGATCCACAGATATCTCATTGCTCGTGATGATATGGCCAAAGAATGAGACTTCCTTCAACCAGAACTCACACATGCTGTACTTTTCATAGACCTTCTCCTTGTGCAAAGCCTCTATTATAGTTCATAAATTCTCCTCATCATCCTTAATGGTTTTGGAGTATATTAGAATATCATCTATAAAGACTACCACAAATTTGTCTAGGTAATCTCTAAAGACCCTATTCATCAAGTTCACGAAGATTTCTAGAGCATTGGTGAGTCAGAAAGGCATTCCTATGAATTCATAGTGCCAGTATCTTGTATGACAAGCAGTCTTGGAGAAATATTACTTCTTCACCCTTACTTGATAATATCCCGACCGCAAATCTACCTTGGAGAAGTATTGTTCTCCACGCAGCTGATCGAACAAGTCATTGATCCGTGGCAGAGGATACTTGTTCTTTATCGTGATTCTGTTAAGTTCACGATAATCGATGCAAAGCTGCATTGACCCATCCTTCTTCTTGATGAAGAGTACCGGTGCACCCCATGGTGAAGCACTTGGGCATATAAACCCTTTATCCATATTCTCCTGTAGTTTTATCTTCATCTCTTTAAGATCCATGACAGCCATTCTATATGGAGTCTTGGATATTGGTAGCGCCCCTGGTATAAGTTCAATTGAGAATTTATCATCTCTTCTAGGAGGAAGACCAGGCAGTTCCTCGGGAAACACATCTGTGAATTCCCTCACAATAGGCATTTCTTCAAGGATGGTTTCTTCCTTCGACTCAATCATCTGAGCCAGATACGCGTCCAAATAGGGCAGTAATATCCATGCTTGAGATGATGGAGCTAAAGGAGATTCATCTTCCTCCTTACAATTGTAAAGAATCGGGGTTTGATTCTCCATATGGGGTGTGATTTTCATCTCCCAACAATTTATGTTGGCTCTATATAAGGAGAGTCAATCCATGCCAAGAATTGCATTGAATTCCACCAGAGGGAGTATGAAGAGGTTCGCTGGGAAATTAAATCCGAATATTATAACATGGGAGGACTTATATTCATGGGATGAAATGATTACCCCATTTTCCATACTCACCAACATCTTCACTTCCATGATTTGTGGTGGTGCTGGGATTGTTCTACTAAACTTTTGAGATATAAAACAATGTGTAGAACCTGAATCAAAAAGTAAGTTCACAATTCTTGAATGAATAACTAGCATTAATATCACCACTTCGTTGTCGGGGTTCGCTTCGGCAGAAGTGATGGAAATATATCTTCCTTGATGCCTTGGGGGTTGTTGGTTGCCTCCGAAAATCCTTGTTTTAGGTCACTGATTTGAAAAGTTCCTCAGTTCTTTGCAGTTGTAGCAATGAACAATGCGTTGAGGTTCGAATGGAGTGTTCCTCTCCTCTATCGTAGCCACAGGTTTTTCATACCAATAGTTAACATCTAGGTGCCCTTATCTTCCACACCTAAATCATTTCCTCGTCCCCTTGAGGAAATTTCCAGGGTGCTTCTTTCCGCATTATTTCCAAGTGGGGTGATTCATATTCTTAGCACCATTGGATTTATCCATCGGGCCGCTAGAATTGATGTCCACCTTTTTCTTCTTGTCCCCATGATACCCCTTTGATTCCATGATCTCCATTTCATCCTTGAGGGAACATCGGAAAATTTCTTCATAGCTGTCGAAGTCACAGATCGCTAATGCTTTCTGCGGTCTAGGATTAAGCCCACCAAAGAAGCGGTCAACGTTACATTCAGGGGTAATGACAAAGACGGAAGCATATCATGCAATCCTTGTGAATTTTTCCTCGTATGCTCCAACAGATTATTCTTTCATTTGTTTGAGGGAAAGGAATTTTTTTTCCATCTTAAGCCGGAGGGTGCGCGGAAAATATTTATCGAAAAACAACATTCAAAAATCCTTCCATTCCAACACCTCAATCTCCTCCTCAAGCTCCGTATTTTTTATCAAAGTATAAAATTGATTAGCTTCACCGTCCATATGAAAATATTCCAGGAGAACCTTCTCTTTTTTATAACATTGAAGGATGGAGAAGATCTTTTCAATGGAGTTGATCCATTGTTCAGTGATCGTGGGATCAGATGATCCACTAAAAGTATGAGGAATTTGCCTCATGAAGCTCTCGAAATAAACTTGTTCTTTCTTTGGGGGGGGGGGGTTTAATGTTCCTCTTGACCCATGTTTCTATTCATATCTCGAGTTAGCTGAAAGATAAGCGTGACAAAGTTCATGATTCCCACACCCATTGGATTGGGCATCTCATTAGAACATTCATCACACTGATCTTCACATAGGTTGTTAGCTCGAGTCCTCCTATTACCGGCCAAAGGCTGGAATAAAAGGAAAGTTAGGGGGTAACACATAAAGGGTAATCCAAAGATAAAAGTTAATGAATTATAAATAAACATTTATTTCCATAACTCATGAGTCTATAGGTTTCAATCTAGTCTTTTCATGATCTACTTTCTAATATATTCTTAGGGGTATTTTTTTAATTCCCTTAATAAGGTTTCATACTAATCTTGTGAATATATAAAAACATATCCCCCGAGATTTTCGTAACCAAGAGTGCAGTAAGGCCCATTTTCGTGCACCATTTCTCGTTCGAGTATTGCTCAAAGCAGTGTTTTTGGGTTTTACCCCTAGGATACATCTGTGCTAGAGCCGCCTCTACCTGCTTATATCTAGACATGGATGTATTTGCTTGATAAACCACTTAATCAGTACATACCAAAACTTGGGTATGTTTTTATTATACTTAGTCTTATCTCTAAGGCTTTACTAGGGTTTTCTAATCCTAATCCCAAAAATAACTAAACCTATCCTCTATTACCAACTATGAAAACCCTGATTTTATTACAAACTTAAACATGATTTATTACATAAACCATTCACTTGATACAACATGGATGATCGAGAGGTATAGTGTCTTTGGGGATTATGATAATTACATAACAACTTAAAACATGAAGTACAACATATTTGTTTAAAACTTCCATTACATGACCACTACATTCCCTCGTACTTAGCATTGTATGGGATAACCTCAGGACATGCATAAGAAAAGGGTTGAACTATAAAACCCAGTAAGGGAATAAACATGGAATACATGAGGAGTAAAATACATGTTAGACAATAGGCATATCAATTGAGAACAAGAAAAACATGAACATAAAGGCATGACAAAACATGATAATCATAACATGGAAATGTTGCAACAACACTTAACCTGGAATTAGCATGAGCCAAGGCTCATTGCACATAGAGTATGAGTAAATCGTCATTGCACATGAAGAATGAGTAAACCCTCTTTGAACTTGAATTAGCATGAGTCAACACTAATTGCGCATGACGTATCATGATACTATAGTTTAACCAATGCATTGGAGCGCTATAAGGGCACACCCTTCTTAAACATTTCATTTCATGCATAAGTGTGCCACATGGATCATAAAACATGGATTCATAAAAAATAATAATTTATTACACGATAAAAGAATGTGGAATTAATAAATTAAACATTATAATCAATAAGTAAATGTTCATAAAGGTGAATACCCTTTATGGAGAAATTGGCATGGTATTCACTACACAATGACATTGGCTAAGAAAATCGGTGCGATTTCGGTAGCGTAACGGCGTGACATAAAAATTCATAAAACATGGTTGATGAGAGATAAATGGGTTCATCATAATATTTAAATGTAATGGACAGTAATGAGTTCATATAGATATATGTCCCATCAATTGTAATGGAATTTTGATTCATGATACAAAATTATTGCTTGAATGTAAAAGAGGAGAGAGAAGTTCCTTTCGGAATTTTAGCTTAGTAACGGGTGTACATGAGAGGAATTTAATGAGATATAAAGGGGTCTAACATAATTCAAACATAAGGATGGAAGTATGAGTGAGGTGTGAAACAACACCCAAAATTCATAATTGAAATAAAAAGGGTAAAAAAAACTTAATGAAAATTGGTCAAAAATGAGAACGGAAGAAAAAACCCTTACTTGGAAGTGTGCTTCTAAAGGCTTGAGAGAGGCTTGAGAGAGGCTTCTTGGGACCTTGAGGAACCTTTAGAGGATTATAGAGAGAGTAGGTCAGAGGTTGGACGAACTCCAAAGGCTTTGAGTGAGGAGGAAGTGGGAGCATGGGTGGGTTTATATAGGAAAAGTGAGGGAATTCTTTATTATTTAGGTTTGGGACCACTTATATTAAATTAATCCAAACAAAAAACCATCCCATGGTTTTTTCCCCCGGTTTTTGGAAAAAGGAAGTGGAAAACAATATTTTATAGGGCCAAATTCCTAAATTCTTAAAATAATAGGTTTTTTTATGTGGAGGTGAGTCAGACGCCCATGGAAAACAATTTAAAAAGGCAAGGTGTTTAATAAGTTTTGAAGGGTACATTAATGCTTTGAAAAGTATGTCAAACAAACCCATAGTCACATTATTTTAATGTTAAAACATATATCTTCCGAAAAAAAAGCTTATAGTATTTTATTACATCACTATTGGGTCATTATGATGTCATAAAATTCATTATATATTTAAACTGTATTTAATTTTTACCCAAAAACTTAACTGTATCAGAAAATTATGAAAAATTCACCGTTGGATAATTTTGACATCCTGATTTAAAAAATAACATTTATTTTATCTAAAAAAATTTCTAAATATGTTAATTTTCACTTTTAACATAAAAACTGCCATTTATCGAAAATTCACGGGTTTTGACAAAAAATGGCTTTCAAACCTTAATAAAATTTAAAATTGCATTCATAAAATTATATGATCATTTATATATACTAAAAATAATTTAATAATAATTATTATTATATTTTAATAAAATATTATTTAATTCAAAAATCCCATAATTTAAAAAAATAGAATTCTTAATTAAATAATAACAAAAAACATTATTTGAACAGTAAAAACTATTTAGAATGTATCAATAATGACAATAAATTATATTCATTATTATATAAAAAAATGTACATGAACATAGTAATAAATATTTGTTACATAACCCCTTAAACAGTCGCATAAGACCTAAAGGAAATGTGTGTGATGGTGACAGACTCTTGGGGTGGCTCGGATAACATCGCTCGGGTGGTAATTTCTATCAACTTCCACTTTTCCCGTAGACAGCCACGTTCGAGCTTGACATGATGAAGCTCAGCTTGGGCTTGGTCAAGAGTGAATCCCAAAGACGCCACCTCTTTTCCATGCTCCTACAAATGGACTTCGTATAGATCAATTCTACTGGATGAGTCCATCGCTTCCTTTGTCTGAGTAAATTGGATTTTTTAAAGCCCTATATTTATACTAATCATCTGATCACTGTTCAATGACTATAAAAGAAACGGTCACAATTCTTAAAATAAAACCAAAGAATTTGACATTTTATATAAACATTTTACATAAAGAGACATTTAACTAGATCAAGAGAGATCTCCATTAATGAAACTTTGGGTCGTTACAATAAATGTCATATTGATTATTTCTAAACCATTTCTCATACTAATTATTGATTTTAATTATTTATATAATTTTTATTTAGTTTAATAAATTATATATAACATACTCCTCCAAATCTAATTTTTTAATTTTCTAAAATCCACTTTATGGGTTAGTGATAACCACAGGATTCAAAATTCAAATTAGCAAAATTTCAAACCTTAGAAAAGAACAAGACATTAAACACCATGACCTAATCAAAAAGCCAAAGGCCACCCTAATATTATGAGTCTTCTGAACAACATCGCCACTTTCATATTCTATACATTGTAATAATCTCCTTGACACTATCATATTCAATTTTCAAAATTCAAAAAAAAAAAGAAAACATCATCATACCTCCAGAAGAACCTCTATTATATTTCCATTAAAACAAAACTTGAACCATTTTTCCATCAGCATATCCTTCGATGGAGACCACAACCTTAACCAAATGTATCCACCAGAACACAATGAGACCATCACCATGCATAGAATAAAACATAGCCATCATTTGCGCATGAGCCACCAGGAACCCACCACCAAAATGAACCACACACCAAAAAAAACATACAGACCCTAACACCCAACCAACCTAGAAGGGGGTAGTGGTCTCAGAGGCTAGAGAGGGGAGAGTAGAGGGAATCTAATAGTAATCCTCTGAACAAGAATTGTGGAATCAATCCCAACAGGAGTTCAGGACATAAATAAGTCGAGGGGATGAAACCTTAGGGAGAATGTGGAAAAATTGAAAATAGAGGTCGAAGACCTAAAAAATTGGAGATGAAGAACTGAGAAATCCATAACCACATATCCACTAAACCCAAAACCTGAAATACATTATTATTCTAGATACATTATATAAAGGAGTAGTGGATCCCATGGTCAATGTTCTATGGAGATGGACTGGAAGAAATCTGAACCAGCCCAGAAAAAAATTAGGGAGGTGAGGGGGAGGGACGAGAAGAGAATCTGATGGTGAGAGAAAGAGTGAAAAGAGGGGAAGCACGTAGAAGAAGAAATCACGATCAATTGAACGACTGAGGGTAATGAAAGGAAAGAGAGAGAAAAATATGAAGTGCTACCAATGAGACCACAAGGAGATTCTAGAAGAAACCCTAGAAGATGCCGAGAAGATAGCGAGTGGGAGAACATGGTGAGTGAGGTTCCATCGAGTGACCTAAAATATATATATATAACATAAAATATATATGACATAAAATACTATTAATGTAATTTTTGGAACTATTCAACTAATTTCACCTTGAAAGCAACATGATAGAAATGTAATTAGAATAATAACCATTAACACATATAAAATATGTTATATTTATCTTCTAATTTATAGGGACACTTTATGTCACCCAAAAAATATTACTTTGGGATATCTTCAAATCATTTACTTCATCTTTTCTACACCTTGAACATGCACTGTATCAGTGATGTGTAAGTATTTCAAGTAATTATTTAATCACTAAATATTGAAAAAAAGTACCAATAATTTTTTTTAATATTTAAAAGAATTTTTTTAACAAAAAATATGTTTTTTATCCTTTTCACAAAATTTTATAGATATAAATATCAAGAAAGTGATATTTTCCACTTTATATATACTGCTATATTATAAAGGTAAAAACAAATTCTAATGAAAAATATGACATATTTTCAAAGTGTGGATAATTTTCTAATAACTATATACATCTAATGAAATTAAGGGATGTTTTTAATGAATTTTTACCCTTATTACAATATTTTGAAACCTAATTAACCTATTTTTACATTATCACTATAACAAAAATAATATATGGTTGTTATTTAAATATACCAAAAATAAAAGGGGAATATTAAAAAAATATTTAAATCCTCTTTCTGATTATTTAACCCCTTTTTCAAGATTAAATATCTATAATAGAAATAAGTAAATTTAATATAGAAACTAAAAACACAAATAAATACATTTTTCGAATAAAAAACATTAAGTATTAACATGTTTCAATACCCAATTAAAAAAATAAAAATTAATTCAATGAACTTTTTTGAATAATTAATAACATAACTGAACCAAATGTACTTTTAATTCAAATTAAAAAAATGTAACTTTGTATCTTCTCCAAAAAATATATTGTTTTTAATAAATTTAATTATTTTTCACATTTCACAAGAAAATCACTATTTTTATAAATAAAAATACGAAAACATAATCTAATGAAAATTATGATATGATGATTTAGAAAAATATACTATTTTAATAAATTAAAATTTTAAAATTTCATAAAATAAAAAATTTTATTTTCTCAAAAATAATAATAAAACTCAATTTTTCTAAAAAACTTATTTTGAAGAAATATATTAATTCTCTAAAAATTTGTTTTTATTTCATAAGTATTTTTCCAAATGGAGTTTATCATTATAACGTCGTAATATATATATATATAATTTAGTTACTTCTATTCATATATTCCAATTCAAATGATACATTATAATGGACATAAAATAATAGTTATTTAGTTCATTAATGATTAGGTTTTCATGTTATAAACATTATTAAACATTATGTTATTTTAAAATACTAACGTGTAACATTATTCCCCACATTGAGAAATTTTTTCTTCAAAATTTCAACATGTTATCAAAAATACGTGGAATGGTATTTAAAAATTCATTTATTTAAAACAAACATTTTAAATAGGGTTAATAATATTTCCTATTGAAAAGATAGAATAGGATATATAGGGGTCATATAGAATAAAACATTACTAGTTTTAAATTTAGATGAACATTAGTTGGATGTGAAAATGTGTACATGGAATAAAATTCATTTTTGATGTAGAGTGATAGAAAACACCGATCACAAGAAAGTGAATACTAAATAAAAAGTTAACAGCCAAAACCCATAAATCAAGGAGGTGTAAAATCCCCATGGATTCCTCATAAATGATTGTAATAAGACAAATTTTTATTTCAAGATAATTTTCATAGATTTTTAAAATTATTTAACTATAAATTTATCATAATCAAGGAAATATATATATACTTTGTTTATTCCATTTCATAAGAATGATTTAATCATTTGGTTGTGCTTCGATAAATTCCCCTTCTATCTCATATCTGACCCCATGAAATATATATTCATTATGAATTTTTATTTTTTGAAGTAATAATGTAATAATTTAATAAATCCTTTGTTCTATATTTCTTTCCTTCTATCAAGAAATATTTACCAAAATAAAAAAAGTTCACATAAGTTATCGGTCATGACCTACCTTGAACATGATGAGGGAAGGGAGAAAAAACTACGAGGCCCTTCCTTCTTTAACTTGAAGGAGAGATAATGACCCCCGAGTCCAACCTTTAATAAGCCCCAGAGTGGCAACAAGAAACAAGGTTATAAAATCATTTGTTATAAGGAAGGCATTACCCCTTTTTTGAAAAGGATCCTTAGATAAGATAGTAAATCCAAAACAACACAAAAATTGGAAGTAAAAATAAAGAAAAAAACAATCCATTCCCATATGCATGTTCCAATATAAAGTTATACAATTACAAGAAGACTCCCAAGGGATGTACCAAAAGTAATGGAAAGAAGAAACACTAATGGTCCCAGCGTCTGAGATTATAAGATCCCACATGGTCCCTGAAGTCCTTCTAGAATCCTAAAAACAGTTATATATACAAATGGGGAGTATACATGTATAATCGATTGGGAAGACCAAAAGCTCTCGTGCATAAGTGGGGAGGAATTCTAATGCCCCATGAGAAATGGAGATAACCAAAGGAGGTACCAAGGAAACTATCCACCCAGTCCTCTCCAAGTCTCATTACCAAAATAACACAAGTCAAGTAAAGTAATATTAATAACACATTGATGTTTGGGTACCCCGCAATACTTTCCCACTAGTTATTGAAGACATCTTATGTGTTAGACCTCCCCCTTAATTTTCACTACAGTCTTACTTTAATACCAACAACAACCTTTTTTGCCACCAAAAAACACATCCCATCCACAAACACCTATTCCACAAAAACCACACACATCCCTTTTTGAAGACACCAAGTCCACAACAACTACCACCACGCCCAAAGACACCTTGGCCCGAACATCTACCTCCATGACTGAAGACACCTGGGCCTCATCCCGAAGACACTGGGGAAACAAAATACCCACACACGCATGGGCCAACCACCACAACTAACCTACCCAAATAGTCATGGGTTATTATTAAACTCATGCTATCACAGTCTGCCCAAAAAGTCTTTGGATACATGGGAAAATGAGCAGAAAATGAGCTAATAACTATCCACTCATGGGAGTGTTGGGAACCCTCCCCAATGAAATGGGGGAGTTTGACACGAAGTGCTTAAATTGGGTGGGGTGTAAATAAGAAACATAAGAACTAATTTATACATATAGGTAAACAAGCACTCATTCCAACCCAGGGGTTCCAAAATAAGCCCATCCACAAACACCCTCATTACTATTCATTCATAAAAAGCATAATAGCCACAACCAAGTCACAAATCATTACCAAAAAAGAATTACCTATTAAACCCACTATTGTTATCACATTCAAGTGATTCCATTTATATAATTCTTCACTCTTGGGAAAATAACAGGAATAGCCAAAGCCCATGGAAGGAAAAATAGCCAAGTAGAAAATAAAGCATTCACACCCAGTTCACTTGTAAATTCACAAAAAAAAGGATCCCTGAGATCCCTCTAAGTACTTGAAAAAATCCAAGACCCAATATACGACACCACACGACCCCAAATCCACATACTAATAACTTTAAAATACAGGTTCCCAACCCTATCCATGTCACCTAACAAGCATAAAGAAGAAGAACCAAACACATCACAAGAATAAACGATGGGAGTTTTCAGATTTTAACACACAATTCTTTTAGTTCTGTATTTCTGTTTGGTTAACTGGGGTGACCACAAAAAATATTCTTATTCATTGTGAATCCATTTAGTCAACTGAGATTACATGATTAAGTAGTTTCAATGATATATCCATTCAATAACATAATTATCCAGAAAATATTGGATCATTATTTTATATGAAAGTACCACCAATGACCATGATTTTCAGTGGACATAAGCCCATACAATTCACAACATATAAGAAAATGTAAATGAGTATATTGGAATCATCAAACACACCCTTTCATTCTTTAAAAATGGTTTATTATCTTTTTTAAGGTTTGGTTTCATCCATCCCTGAAGGAACATTATCATACCCACCCCGCATGATACAAAATAAAGAGATACGAAGGAAAAACACAACCTAGATTATAAAAGATCGATGTTTTTCTCCATGCGCCAAGATCTTGGTATGCACGACATTTATGGGAGGAACTCTGAGGACTCGAAGAGTGTGCTGGAAGGGCTCCAGTATAGGCGCACCACTATCATCGGGAAGGGGGGAACCAAATGAACCATGGAAAGGAAAGATACCAGTCAAGAATAAGAAATAAACCTCATGTGATAAAAGGTGAGGTCCTAGAGTTATGGTATATGAACACATAAACCTCATTAATGATGGATCATGGTTTCTCTATAGGATTGGATGGTTACACATGATGGATTTATTATCATTTAATAATTCTAATCATATAGGTGGCCATAACTGCTACAAGTTGAATGGCTTCCATTAAATATAGGGAAATGCATAACATGGTTAGAAGTGGAATGTATGGGAAATGGGTTTGACACCGAGGAAAATCCACACACTTTGGTAATTCAAGTGTTTCCCATATCTGGGGAGATTTTAGATATCATTTATGGGAATTTAATGGCTTTTAAAGGGGTATTAAAAAAATTTATGTCAAAATATACGTTTCGGGGGAGGAACAGGAAAAAAAGGGTCTGACACCATTTGTTGAGACACCGTAATGGTGGTAATGTCACGTTGCCACTAGATTAGGGGAACACCATATGTGGTGCCACTTTCATTGTTCCACTGGTTCGAAGGAACACCTTAAGCAGTGCCATCGTTTCAGTGTGTGACCGTGACGGTGCGGCTGCTAAGGTGCCACTGTATTGTTTCCCCCAGTTCGGTGAAACACCATAAGTGGTAACACTGTTTCGGTGTGCGACTGTGAACGGTGCAACCTTCACTGATTCATCATGACTGATGCCACCGTTTTGAGGGAACCATTTTATGGAACCGATTTTTTTGGAAAACTCCTTAAGGATTCACTATCTGGGCCATTACATCAGATACCTATTAAACTATTCTCGACTTCGAGAATCGAAACTAGATCCAATGAAAAGAGAGGGGTCTGAGTAACCACCTCGAAAGACACCTCTCAAGAATAAACCTCCTTGAAATCTTGGAACACCTATCCCTCTTCTAACTTCTGAACAACCATAGATACACTACCACTAATCTCTGCCAACTAACAAAACAAACATGTAAATCTCATATATTCTAGTAATATGTATTAGGGATTCCCTTCCTCGATGTCAAGATATTATCAACTTTTGGAAGCACTGACTCACACGTACAGGTTTAACTGCATCCACATTAATACGTTTTTATTAGAGATCAGGTCCTCCCCTCCCCACAGTCAGGTCTCTGCACACACAATCAGAGAACAAGGGAAATATTCTATTTTATAGTTAATAAGGTCAAGCACTATATAAAAAACAAGTACAAAACAAAATATAACAAAACTCAAAATATATATGGTTATTAGGAGTGCATCTATGCATTCTGTTCCCAGATACTCTCCTCGAGGCCACCATGCCTCCATAGCACATGAACCAAGGAGATGTTTCATCCACGAAGAACCTTCTCATCACTCTCCACGATCCTCATTGGTCTCTCCACAAACATAACATTGTCCATGGTGTACAGATCCCCATAGTCGAGGGTGTGCGAATCATCGTGTAGGTACTACCATAGTTGAGACACATGGAAGACATCGTGCACCCTCAGAAGCATAGGTGGTAGTGTTAAGTGATAAGACACTGTGTTGGCCTACCGCAACACCCTAATGGGCCCATCAAACATGGGAGAAATCATACTTCCTTTGTCGAACCTTTATTGGCCCCACTGAGGGGTTACCATCGAGAAAACATAGTCCCAGACTTGGAACTCCATGGGTCTCGTCCTAGGATCGGCATATGAATTTTTGTCATCCTGAGATGCCTTCATCCTCTACCATATAAGATGAACCTTCTCCATCATGCTTTTTACCACCATCAGGCCATGAAATCCTGCATCCCCATCCTCTATCCAGCACACGGGTGAACGACATGACCTCCCATACAAGGCTTCTAATGGAGACATGCCATTGGTAGAGTGATTTATATTGATGTTGTAAAACTCTACCAGAGGCATTTTTCATACCCACCATGACCCAAAGACCAAAACATATTCCTGTATCATATCCTTCAATTACTAGATGGTTCGTTCTGTCTACCCATCTTTATAGGGGTGGAGATCAGTGCTGAGCCATAACTAGGTGCCAAAATCAGGTTTTATTTCTTCCCAGACCTGTGAGGTAAACCAAGTCTCCCGATATAAGATTATAGACCTCATAACTCCCTGAAATTGCACCACATTGTCTACATACCTCTTTGTTAAGTCATCCATCTCACTCTAATCCATGTTATCCATTAAGGGAGATGATTTTGTCACTGGTCCACCACTATCCAGATAGTGTCACAACCCCCTTGACCTCTGTGTAGCCTTGTGATGGAATCCAATGAGATGGCATCCCATTTCTACTCAGGGACATCTAAAGGATGTAACAAACCTCATGGGTCACAATGTTCTTCCTTCACCTGGTGACACAAGTGGCACTTTGCCACAAACTCTGCAACTATCAGCTTCTCCACAGACCACCAAAATTGACCCCTCAAACCTCAGTATATCTTAGAAAATATTGGTTGCACTAGCAAGGGTGAGTTTGGGAAATCACCAAGAACTCTCTTGTGCATTTACAATAATACAAATAGCTTCCCATGAATCAGCATCTGATTCTACCCATCCTCTAACCGTCCTCTTGTATCATTTCCCTAGCTAACGTGATCGGACATCACTTCTGCCACTATGTCCCCCCACTGAGAATCCTTCACCTATTGCAATAGAGAAGACTATATTTTCATAGGAAATAGACACCCTCTACCATCCTCCACCATTTTATTCAAGTGTAGGGAACCCAACACCTCCATCACCTTCCAAGCATCAACTGATACTCAAAGCACATCCTTCCACGACTTCCTGCTCAAGGCATCAGCCACCATGGTACCCTTAACTTCAGTGTAAAATATTTTCAAGTCATAGTCCATATGAAACTCCATCCATCTCCATTATCGCAAGTTCATGTTTTTCTTGAAGAATATATACCTCAAACTCTAGTGATCTGTGATGACCACAGAGAACTCCCTGATGAGGTAATGTTGCCACAACATTAGTGTGAAAATGAATGCTTCATTTTCCAGATTGTGGGCAGCATAATTATTCACATGGAGACATAACTTCCTATACCCATAAGAGAGCACCCCTGTTGTTGAATTATCACACACCCCAAGCCTTGGAGAGAAGCATCACAGAACACCTCAATCGTCACCACTTATTTTGGAAACCTCATTATTGGTTCACTAACCACCTTCTCATTTAGATAACTAAAGACTGCCTAGCACTTCTCACTCTTTATTAAAGATGTGTCTTTCTTGATCAATGATGTCAAGGGTTCTTCAAATAATGAGAATTTAGGCAAGAATCTCTAAAAGCACCCTGCTAGACCTAGGAAACTACAAAAATGATCCACATTCTTGGGTTCAACCCAAGAAACAACCACCTCAACATTTGACAGGTGCAATGTTATCCCTTCTTCAGACAATGTGTGTCCAATGAAGTTCCTTTCTATTGCCTAGAACTTACACTTGGAGAACTTCCCAAAGAGATAGTGATGTCGGAGGACCTCTAAAACCATAATCAGATGCTTGGTGTGATCCCCCTATGATCATGAGTATATCAGGATGTCTTCAATAAACACGACCACGAACCTATCTAGATATTCCTAGAATACAGAGTTCATGATCTCAATTAACAAGACTAGTTCATTCATATTGCCGAAAGGCATGACCCTGAACTCAAAGTACACATATCTACACCTGAAGGAAGTATTCGTGATGTAACCCTCCTTCACCCTCAACAGGTGATATCCAGACCACAAGTCGATCTTGGAGAACCATCCTTCCCCCTTTAAATGATAAAAAGGTCGTTGATCCTCGTGAGGGGGTAACAATTCATGAACGTTACCTGATTTAGCATATGGTTGTCTATACACAGCCTGAGACCACCATCTTCCTTCATTCCGATCAAGACCAGAGATCCCCATGGTGACGTGCTTGGTAGAACAAAACCATTCATCATCAGTTTGTCACATTTGAATCTGTAACTCCCGAAACTCAGAAGGCTCCAACATAAAGGGAGCCATCAAAATCGGACGAGCATCGGTTCGCAAGTCTATCCCAAAACAAAAATCACACCAAAGGGTGTCTCAACCCACCTTCATCAATATTTTATAAGGGACAACATACTTCAATACCCCTCCTTATTCAAGTTGAAAGAGAGATAATGACCCATGAGTACCGCCTTCAATAGGCCCCAGAGTGGCAACTAGCACCATGGTTATAAAATCATATGAGATATGGAATGAATTACCCCTTTTTTGAAAAGGATGAAGAGATAAGATAGTAAATCCCAAACAACACCAAAAATGGAAGTAAAAGTAAAGTAAAAAACAATTCATTCGCATATGCATGTTCCAATATAAAGTGTTTCAAGTACAAGAAAACTCCCTAGGGAAGTACCAAATGAAATTAAAAGTAGCAACACTAATAGTCCCATTGTCTAAGCTAATATTGTCTTGAATGGTCCCTGATGTCCTCCTATAAACATTAAAATAGTTTTATATACATAGGGTGAGTGTACATGTATACTCATTAGGGAAGACCAAAAGACCTCCTCCACAAGTGGGGAGGCATTCTAATGCCCCGTGTGAAAAGAAGATAACCAAAGCACCTATTAAGGAAACTATCCACCCAAACCTCACCAAGGAATACTCCCCAAATAACAAAATTAAAGTAAAGTAATAGTAATAGCACATCGATTCTTGGCTACCCTGCACCACTTCCCCACTGGTTATTGAAGACATCGAACGCGCCAGACCTCTCCCGACGTATCCACTTCAGTCTCACTACCGCCCCAAAAACAACCATTTGGGCCACCACAACCATGAATCCCACCCACAGAGATCTGGTCTACAACAATCACACAAATCCCTACCCACTGATACCTGGGCCACAACATCTACTACCACACCCCGAAGACACATTGGCCTCATCCTGAACAAACATGGAAAATGAACTGCATGCACACATCTGGGCCAACCACCGAAACTACCCTACCCAAAGAATCACTGGATATAATGGAATTTAGACCATAACAGCCAGCCTGAAGAGACATGGGATATAGGGGAAAGGGAGCATAAAAGGAGCTAATAACCAGCCAATCATATGAGTGTTAGGAAAAACACCCTCCCCCATTAAATGGGTGTGTTCGTCTTGAAGTTATCATCATGGTTGGGGAACAAACAAGAAAAATAATAACTAAATTATGCATATATGTAAAAAATCACACACCCCAATGTAGGGGTTCCAAAACCATCCCATACAATAACACCCTCATTACTATTCATTCATAAAAATCCCAACAACCACAACCAAGACACAACCCATTCCCTGAAAATAATTCCCCATTGAACCCATTCTTTTTATCACATTCAAGTGATTACATTTAAATAACTCTTAACTACTAGGATACAAACAGGAATATCCACATGTCAAGGAAGGAAAGACAACCATGCATTAAATTAAGCATTCACACCCGGTTCACTTGTAAATTTACATCAACGAAATGAATCTATGATATCCCTCTAAGTACTAGAACCAAACCAAGCCCCATCATACATCCCCACACTACCCTAGATCAAAAAATAACCACTACATAATAGGGTATCCCATCCCCATCCAAGTATACTCACAAGAATCTAGTAGAAAAACTACACACATCACCAGAATAGAGTAAGAGAGTTTTCATATTTAAACACATCATTCCTTTAGTTTTTTCTTCCTTTTTGGTTAATCAGGGTGACCACAGAATGATTATTATTCATTGGGTATCCATTTAATCAACTAAGTTTACATGATTAACCATTTTCCATGTTACAGCCATTCATTCACAGAGTTATCTAGGAAAATGGGTTCATTAGTTCGCAATAATGTACCACCAATGGACATGATTTTTTGTGGAAATAAACCCATACAATTCACAACATATAAAGAAAAGGTAAAAGAGCATAATATCATCATCAAACACACCCCTTTATTCTTTAAAAACCCATTTATTATCTTCGTTAAGTTTTGGTTTCATCCATCCCCATAGGAACATTATCATACCAACTACCCATGATACACAATAAAGAGGGACTAAGGAAAATCCCTACCTATATGATCAATGATCAATGATTTTCCCAATGTGCCAAGAACCAGGGATGCATGACTTGCAGGGGAGGAACTATACGGAATTCAAGAGTGAGAAGTAATTGCTCCAACATAGGTGCACCGCTAGCCTCGGGAAGGTGGACTGCAAACACACCAAGGAATAGAAAGATACTAGCCAATAAGAAGAAAGAATCCATGTGAAATAAAAGGTGAGATACTAGATTTAAGGGATATGAATTCTTGAACTATTTTAAAGTCGGATCGTGGTTTCACCCCACATATGGGTGGTTATACACGATGGAATTAAATGTCATTTAATAATTCTCATCAGAGAGGTTGGAATATCGACTGTGAGTTAATGGGTTTCTTTTAAACAGAGGGAAACACGTAACAGGGGAGGGACTGGAATGTACAGGAAAAGGTCATGACACCAAGGAAAAAACAACACATTTTTGTAACTCAAGAGTCGTTCGGATCTTCAGAGATTTTGGATATCATTTATGGTATTTAATATCTTTGAAAGTGGTATTAAAACAATTTAACATCAAAAGATACGCTACGGGGGAAGAACTGGAAATTGTTGGGAACTGAAAAAAAACAAAGGGTGGGACACCGTTTGGTGTGACACCGTAATGGTGGAACTGTCATGGTTCCACCATTAGTGGTTCCACCGTTTTGGTGTGTGACCGTGACGGTTCCACCAATTCTATGAAACACTATAAGTGGTTCCACCATTTTGTTGTGAGACTGTGATGGTGCCATGAATTAGGTGGAACACTGTCAGTGGTGCCTCCTCTTCATTATGGGACTGTGACCGGTTCCACTATCATGGTGTTGCCATGACGAGTGCCACCACTCTGGTAGAGCTATTTGATGGAACCGAGCTTTTCAAATACTCTTTAATGAGTCACTGCCCATGCCATTACATCAGATACTTCTCAAAATATTCTCACCCTCTAGTTTTGAAACTAGACCCGATGAAAAGAGAGGGGACTGAAAAAGAAATAAAAAAGATACCTCTTAGGATTAAACCTCCTAGACATCTAAGGACACCTCTCTCTTATCTATATTCTAAACAACCATGGATACACTACCAATCCACTCAACCAATAAACCACACAAAATATGTAAAGGACATACTGTCTAGTCATATGGATTAGAGAGTCCCTTCCTCCATGTTAAGATATTATACTTTTGGCGGCCCTAACATTCCCGCACGGGTTCAACCACATCCACTTTAATGTGTTTTTATTAGGGATCTGGTCCTCCCCTCCTCATATTCCGGACTCTTCAAACACATCTATATAACATGGTTAATAATACATTTCATAATTTTCAAGGTAATGCACTATATAACAAACAAGTACAAAATGAAACAGAACAAAACTCAAAACAACTCTGGGTACAGGGTGCGCATCTGTGCCTCCCATTCCCAATTACTCTCCTCAAGGCTAACATACCTCCAAAACACATGAACCAAGGGGATCATTTTTAAAAAAAAAAACAGTTTCATCACAATCCTTGATCATCACAGGTCACTCCATAAATGTCGTGTAATCCTTGATATATCCCCCCCATTTGAGGACGTGAAAATAATCGTGTAGGTACAGATGGAGCTGAGACACATGGAAGACGTAGAGCACCCTTAGTAGCGGCGGTGGTAGGTCCATCTGATAAGCCACTTCACTTACCCACCGCAACACATAAACTTGTCCGATGAACCTGGGAGAAAGCTTACTTCCATTACCAAACCTTTGTTCCCCATGTAAAGGGGAGACCTTCCCGAACACATTGTCCCTAACTTGTATCTCCAAGGATCTCCTCATATGATCAGCATATGACTTCTGCGGATCGTAAGCCTCCTTCATCCTATCCCATAAAAGCTGAACCTTCTCTATCATTCTTTAAAAAACCTTCAATCCAAGAACACCTGCTTCCCCCACCTCTGTCTAACACACGGGTAAGTGACACTGCCTCCCGTAAAAGGATTTGAACAAATCCATGCCAATGACAGAGTGATAGTTAATATTGTAGGAAAACTCTACCAGTGGAAAGTTTCATACCCATGATCCCCCAAAGACTAAAACACATTCTCCTTGCATATACTCCAATGTCTAGATGTTCCACTCTATCTTCCAATCTATCTGGGGGTGGAAATAAGTGTTCTATCATAATAGGGTTCCAAGAGCATGTTTCAATCATTTCCGAAACCATGAGGTAAACCGGGTATCCCGATCATAGACTATGGACATGAGAACTCCACGAAAATGCATGAATTCTTCCACATACTTCTATGATAAGGTATCCACCACACTCAACTCCTTGATTTCTAGGGAGTGTGATCATTTTATCAACTAGTCCACAACTATCAAGATAGCATAACAACCAATTTAAACTATGGGTAGCCCCGTGAAAAAATCCCTCGAGATGTCATCTTGTACTTTCCAAGTCCACCCATGTTATGGGTTTCCCTCTATTTAATGGAAATACTTTAACTCCAAACCATTATGGCCATCTATTCGATGAGAATTATTAAATGGAAATTAATTTCATTATGTGTAACCATCCAACCGTGTGAAGAATCCATGATCTTCCTTTAAAGTGGTTCAAGAATTCAAATCTCGTAACACTATGATCTAACCTTTTATCACACATAGATTATCTCTTCATCGTGTCTAGTATCTTTTCCTTCCTTGGTGCATTTGGATATCCCCTTCCCAAGGATAGTGGTGTTCCTGTGCTGGAGCTCTTCCTTCACACTCTTAGAGTCCTCACAGTTCCTCCCCTGTAATTAATGCATTTCTAATTCATAGTGTGGAGAAAAACATCGATTGTTGATCATCCAGGTAGAGTTTTTCCTTCATCTCTCTTTACTGTGTATCATGTGGGGTGGGTATGATAATGTTCTTATAGTAATGGATGAAACCAAACATTAATAAAGATAATAAATGGTTTTCAGTGAATGAAGTGGTGTGTTTGATGATGTTATTGTACTCGTTAACATTTTCTTATTTGTCTAGAATTTTATGGGCTTAATTACACTAAAAATCATGGTAATTGGTGGTTATTTCTTGTGCACTAATGAACCCCTATATTTTGGATAATTTTATGATTGAGTGGATGTAACATGGAAACTAGTTAATCACGTAAACACTGATTATTAAATGGATTCCCAATGAATAATAATCCTTGTGTGGTCACCCTGGTTAATCAAACAGAAAGACAGAACTAAATGAATTGTGTATTTAAATATGAAAAGTCCCTTGCGTTGTTCTGGTGATGTGTGTGGTTGTTCTACTTGATGCTTGTGAGGTGACATGGATGGGGATGGGATCCCCTACTGTGCAGTTGTTAGTTTGTGGAATTGGGGCCATGTGGGGCTTTATATAGGGTCTTGGTTTGGTTATAGTACTTCTATGGATCTCATAAGATCACTTTGGTTCTTATGACTTTACATGAGAACAATGTGTGAATGCTTAATTTGTTGCTTGGTTGTTTTCCCTTCCTTGTCTTGTGACTATGCCTGTTAGTTTCCCGGTAGTGAATAATTATTTAATGGGAATAATTTGAATGTGATAACAGGAATGGGTTCAATGGGAAATTATTTTCTGGGAATGAGATCTGACTTTGTTGTGGTTATTGTACTTTTTATGAATGAATATTAATGAGGATATTTGGGTATGGGTAGGTTTTGGAACCTCTAAGTTGCGATGAATGCTTGTTTACCTATATGTTTAATTTAGTTCTTATGTTTCTTATTTGTAACCCACCCTTGTTTATCACTTCATTCAAAACAACAAAATTTCATGGTGAAGGGTGTTTTTCTAAACACTCCTTTGAGTGGCTGGTTGTTAGCTCCTTTTTTCTCCCTTTCTCAAGTAACCCAATACTCTTCAGAAATTTTGTGACGGCCATAGGTCCATTATATCCAATGATTCATTGAGTAGGGTAGCTTTCGGGGTTAACCCATGTGTGTGCGGGTTTTTTATTTCCAATGTGTCTTTGAGATGAAGCACAAGTCTCTTCCAGTGTGGTGATAGTTGTTATGGACCTTGTGTCTTTGGGCATGGCGGTAGTTTTCATCGCCCGGGTGTCTATGGGCATGGATGTGTGTGGTTGGTGTGGCCCATGGATCTGCGGGCTAGATTTCTGGTTGTGGTGTCCCAACCACACACATCCACACCCGCAGACACCGGGACCAAAACAACTATCTCCAAGCCTGAAGACACCTGGTCCAGAACAACTACTGATGTTCCTGAAGTAACCTAGGCCTCATCCCGAAGACACTTCGAAAACAAACTACCCACAAACACATAGGTTTACCACAACAACTACCATTACTGAATAATCTTGGGATATAATGGACCAAAGGACATCATAGCCTGCCTAAAGTGTCTTCAAATACATGGGAAAGGGAGAAGAAAAGGAGATAATAACCAGCCACTCATAGGTGTGTGGGGAAAGACACCCTCCCCCATGAAATGGAGGTATTCGACACGATGTTCTCAACATGGGTGGGGTGGGAAAAAGAAACATATGAACTAAATTATACATATAGGTAAACAAGTACTCATCCTAACTGAGGGGTTCCCAAATCAGCCCATACACAAACACCCTCATTACTATTCATTCAAAAAAAGAACAACAACTACAAACAAGTCACAACTCATTCCTAGAAAACAATTCCCCATTGAACCCATTCTTGTTATCATATTCAATTGATTCCATTTAAATAATTATTCACTACCAAGCCAATAATAGGCATAGCCACAAGCCAGGGATGGGAAAACATCCAAGCATCAAATTAAGAATTCACACCGGTTTTCTTGTAATGTCACAACAACAAAAGGGATATGTGAGATCCCTATAAGTACTGGAACCTAACCAAGACCCAACCTATGGCCCCAAAAAACCCCAAATCCAAAAACTAACAACTGAACAACTAGGTATCACATCCCCATCCATGTCACCACACAAGTATCAAGCAGAACTACCACACAAATCACTAGAACATAGCAAGGCAGCTTTCAGAATTAGACACCCCATTCCTTTATTTTTGTCTTTCCAATTAGTAAACTGGGGTGAGCACACTAGGATTATTATACATTGAGAATCCATTTAATCATCCAATTATACATGATTAACCAGTTTCCATGATATATCCATTTAATCATGAAATTATCCAGAAAACAGAGGTTACCTAGTGCGCAATAAAGGAACACCAATGGAAACAATTTTCCGTGGACATAATCCCATACAATTCAAAACATACAAGTAAAGGTAAAATACTACAACGTCATCATCAAACAAAGACCTTCATTCTTTAAATACAATTTATTATCTTCATTAAGGATTGTTTTCATCCATCCACATAAGAATATTATCATAACCACTCTTAATGTTATACAGTTAAGAGATACGAACGAAAAAACCCACATTTATGATCAATGATCAAGGTTTTTTCTCCATGATCCCAGAACTGAGGATGAGCGACTTGGAGGGGAAAAACTCTAAGGACACTAAGAGTGTGTAGAAAGGGTTGTAGCATAGGCACACCACTATCCTCAAGAAGGGGGAATCCAAATTCTCTATGAAAAGGAAAGAGGACATCCAAGAAGATGAAATTTTCTATATGCAATAAAAGGTGAGATCCTGGATTTAAAAGATGAATTCTGAAACCACTTAAAAGGAGGATTGTCATTTATCCATGTGGTTGGGGGTTACACACGATAGATTAATTATAATTTAACATATATAATATGAGAGGTTTCCATAATGTCTATGAGTTAATAGATTTTCTTTTAACCATAGGGAAACACGTAAGAGGGGTGTAATTGAAAAGTAGGGGAAAAGGGTGTGACACTGAGGAAAAAGCCACACGTTTTGGTAACTCCAGGGTTTCTCGGATCTTTGGGGATTTTAGATATAATTTATGGGATTTTAATAGAATTGAAAGGGGTATTAAAACACTTCTACATCAAAAGATATGTTTTGGTGGAGGAACTGGAAATAGTAGGAAACTGGAAAAAAACAATGGGTGGGACACCATTTGGTGAGACACCATCATGGTGCCACCATCATGGTTCCACCATCATGGTTCCACCATAATTGGTGAAACGATTTTAGTGTCTGACCGTGAGGGTGCCACCATCACGGTGCCAACGGTTCGGAGGAACACCGTTGTAGAGACCCTAAGATTGACGTACATGGGCATTACATTACTTTTGCGGAATACTTAATACATAACAAAAACATTCACACAAGGATCTTAATAGTTTAGTGTCTTTGGAAACTTGGAACATAATCTTCTAATCATGGTGAAAGATCTTCAACATCTCCCATGAAGATCTTCCACTATTTTTTCCCTGACCTAAAACCTTTCTTTTGATCCTGGGGAAAAATAAAACATAAAAAGGGTGATCTCAAATGCTCAGTAAGGGTAAGCATAGATAAAATAAAACATACCATATACATTGGAACTAAAAAATAGGAACATAATGTTTAAACATTAAAATCTTGGGAAACGACATAAACCATGGAAGTACATAAGGCATAGATCATAATGGAACATAAACCATGATAAAATAGCATGGGAATAAAACATGTAATTGTGGCATCCAATAAACACATGTAATGATTTCCATAGTAGCCAAGGCATTGCTGCCAAGACCATCTTAGTGTAAAAAGTCCCATTCTGAATCGAGTTCACCCCTTGTTTCAGTCCTGTAACACTGAACCAGATTAAATTACCATTCCAGCCATGTCTATATCATGAGATACAAAATCTTTACCCAATTCATTAGAGGGAGATATAGGTCCCACCCATATCATAATTAAATCATTCTTACATGTGCCACAAAATAAACAAACTTCATTCATAATAACCCAATGAATAAAATGGGTTCCATAAACATCATCCCATCATCACATAATTCACATAAAATAAATGGATATCATTTCATAATAAGAAAAGTGAAACCATGTAAATCATAGAGACATGATACTTGAATCATACACATGTGAAATAATTTTATTTTAGATGAAAATGGTTTTGATAAAACACTTGAAATGGATTCTTGAGGAAAATATCCTTTTTTCTTCAAAATCATTTTCTTTTCAAAAAATGTCATGAAATTTTAAAAGAAAAGGATTTTGTTGAAAATAGTCATGAAATCTTTTAGCGAAAGATTCATGAAAATAAGGCTTTATAAAACTGTAAAAATCCTTTTTTGCCGTATACGTTAAAGAAAAACATTCTTCTCGTACTTTTTCCAGAAAAGTCAAAAAGTACCTCATAACTTAAACAAAAGAAAGATTCCTTACATAACATGTAGTAAAAGTAAAAAATGGGTAAAAGGAATTTAAACATACATGAAAAAACTTTTATAAAACATGTGCGTGGATGATAGATATAACCCCAGTAAATACTTACGAATAAGCAATATCGGATAAAAATGAGATTTGCAAAATTATCCCTTACCTTATGTCCGATATGTTTCTTATGTATCTGAACCTCCTGTATAATGATTTAAATAATGTCATTGACTTATTACAGAATCATATTCATTTTTATGATGTCATATATGGTTCACTTATGACTTTATATTACCCGTTCTTTTGTAAATTCCATGTTATAGAGTGTTTTGGGTAAAATCGTTCCATTTGTCGTCCGTGTTTTGACTTGTAATTATTCATATGATTACTTAGATCACGATTACATACTTCCAGAATATAAAACATGATTTATATATAATATATATTCAGAATATACATATATATAATAGATCGATAAATGGAAAGAAATACACCGTTCATGGAGATGGTAGGCCGTACGTACACATGAACGCTGTTTTCGTTTCCTTATTGAGTTGAATGTAATTAAGTAGATGACATACATATACACATAAATCCAGTAGCTTTATAATTTCATATATTTCATTATTATTTCTTATATATACTTTATAATCATTTTTAAATGGTTAACATGGAAAATGAATCTCATCGCGTTGTGGAGACGGTAGTCCGTACGTACGCACGAGCGATGATATCGTTTCCATAATTATTGAATTGGAGTGGAGTGGATGTTACAATATATCAGAATCAGTATGATTTTATAATAACTATGTATATTTATTCTTTACACCATTATACCCATCCATGTAAGGTGTTGGTGGAAAAACAGATTACACCACGGCGTGGAGACGGTATTCCGTACGTACGCACGCGCGGTGATTTTCTTTTCCATAGGATGGATAGAAGGTGAAATGGGGTTGTTTTATATTTGTAATAACAAATCATTATATTAAAGATACTGATGTTATTACTTTATAATGAAACAACTAAAGAAGAATATGTTGAAGAAGAAAGAAGCTTGAAATAATCGGGAGAAGAAATTACCTCTTCTTCGATACGCCTCTTTGAAACCTCCTCATAGGGCACTAAGATTGGTCTTTAAAGTAGACCAGAACCTCTAAGATGTTTCTAGGGAATTGGAGAATATAATTTGTCAGGGTTTGGCCGATCTTGAAGGCTCAAATTGGTGTGAGGAGGAGAAAGAGGAGGTTCCCTTTTATAAGGGAGGAGAGGGGCACCTTTAGAATTCTTAAAAATATTAATTTATAATAAATCTAACCCCACAAAAAACCTCCAAAAAATGATTCATATTAGAATATTAGATGAGATAGGGTTGTAATCTCATCAACCAATCAAATTTATACATGTTTGGATCTTATTTTAAACCTTATCATTTTGAATTATCCTTATTTAATCTATTTAAGTTTATTTGTGGTAATAAAATTCTAAATTCTAAATTATAACAAATAATTACTTATTTGTTGTGAATTTTACATAATTGTTTACTTTATAACATTATAGACCATAAAATTTAAAATATATAATTTTTAAATATTTTTGTGATTTTTAAACAATTTTATAATATGTTATTTTTATAAAATAACAATACTGTCAATTTTGACACTATTCATTTATTTGAATTTAAATAAAATATATACCAAAGATATGTTCAAACTAAAAGCTTTAATAGATTCCTAAAAGGTCATATGTATCTATAAAATTAGTGGATCACATTAATTAGTTCATATAATATTTATTTTATTATTTTTGAAACCATTTATTTGGTTTATCTCTTAATAAAATAATTACTACAACATTTTTGTATAATTATTTAATATACTTCTTTGTTGCATAAAAATTTGAAATAAAATCATATGATGAAGATAAATATATTACCTTTCACAATAATACTTTTACTCGAATTTATCATCTTAAAATAACAATATTTAAGTTGTTATATTTATTAAATTATGAAGGTGACAACTTTGGCATCATTTAAAATAAAATAATATAAGTGGCATAATCACTTTTATAAGAATCCAAACGGTTATATAAAAGGTAATTGGATGATTAAGGTGTATATATACACTACCAATATGTTTTGGTCAGGTTTTTGGCCCTTTTAATGGGTATTATTATTTCAATAAAAACTATATTACTTGTTTTCCAATTAATAAATAATTTCTGTATCATTAATGTATCACCATTAAAGACAATTATTTAATCCCTATAAATTCTAAATAAATTATCAAGATGTATATAATTTTATTAGAATTATGGAGACTATTCATTTTCGATGTTTTATGATGTTTATCACTAAATTAAAATTATTATACTTATAAGATTTAAGAGAGTGACATGTTGTCACTTTCTTTGGTTTTAATAATAATTAAATTATTTTCATGGTCAAAAGTCCATAAAATGAATATAATCCAACCCTTAGTTGATATGGGATTACTTTTAGCCATCCAATTGAATTTTGTCATGTGTTAGGGTAATTTTATAATATTATATTTACCCTTAATTACCCAATTTACCTTTAACTATGGTAAATAAAATTTACCGTAGTTAATATTCATAATTCCCAAAAAGTAGCCTATTACCATAATTTGGACCCAATGATTCCAAATATGGAATAAAGTTTTTCAAATTCAATACAAAGAAGTTGCAGAAATTAAATTAAAATTAACCCTGTTGTCGAATGACAACGGGTTTTTATTTAAAACATTGCAAAAGATTGAATTGATTTAACCTACGAATTCAATGTAAAATCAATGCTAATGAAATACATTATATTAAATGGTAAAAATATATTCTATTTATACTTTAAAACCATTCAATATTATAATTTAACCATATAAATTATTACGATGAAAAAAGTTGTTTTTCATTAAAATATAGCGTGTTTTTACTATTCATCATAATATGAAAGTTACCGGAATAATACAAAAAATTTATCCAAAGTGAATTTTTATTTCTTGATTCCAAAGAAGAATTTTATTTTGTCAAATTGAACTTATGAACATGTAAAAAACTAGATTTAATGCGGGTGCACCATCAAAAGGCGGCAAAACTGCATTTTTTGAAAAATACTTATTTTACCCGAAAAAATTATTTTGTTCTTATACCATGTTCTAGAAAATGTGTAAGATGAATAATAATGTTATAAAATTCAAATTTTAGTTAATACTATTCATAACGACTAGTTGATAATAATATTATAATAATATATCGTTGTTTAGTAAAACCCGGTATTGCGTACAACACACGCTATCGAGGAAGGTCGTGATTGCGTGTAATACAAGACAAGTCAGGGTTTCGTGTTGTGAAAGAATGCTTCGTTGTTTCGTATAATATAATCAAACCATATTTCATTTATACATTGAATATATATATATATATATACTCAATGTTGCGTAGAAAAACTATTATCAAAATTGTGTGTAACACGATCCAAGAATAGTGTTGCGTATACTGCAAGATAATACAGTGTTGCGTATAGCACAAGGTAATCTTGGTGTAGCATAAAACACAAGACATTAATGAAATTAAATGAATATTTTTCATAAAATCTCGGGGTGTTACATTCTACCCCCCTTAAAATGAATTTCGCCCTAAAAATTCATCGGGGTTATAAATGGTTTACTACTCGAAAGTTTGTTTAATAGAAACCGACATTGTAAAAAGGAATACCAAAACATGGCTTCAAAAACTAAATTATGAAATGTAACGGTTACCCAAATTAACTCATCACTGGGTTTCCACGTAGGAGAACACAGGTGAAAATATGGATATGGAAGAAAAATCTAACCATCATGTTCTGATGGAGAGTGGTAGAGAACATGGCTATGAAAAAGCCAACAATCACAAAGCTATTGATTTGTGATTATCTAAGGTACCATCTGATTAATCAGATATAAGGGAACTAGGACAACATTTTTGGTTTTCAAGATCATTTCCCTAAAGTTGATGAATTAAAATAAATACTTGCATGATTTTGGTACAATCTCACTGTTGTTCGTGAATTGAACAATCTCCACTTCATCCCTTAAATAAATGAAGTTGAATTTGTTATTCATGATGTGTTAGCAAATCATGTGATAGAATGATTGGTCATTCCATCTCTTTCAAACAAAAGGTTAGCAAAAGTTATAAGTCCATCTTATGGTTAGATTAATCGTATATGGTTCCAAAAATGAAATTATACTTCATATATCATACCGCTTAATAAAATAAAACTAGTTTCTACTAACCAAGGGCTTCATGTAGGCCAGTGGTAGGCGATAAAGGCCAGTCGCACTTCGAATGTGGGTTCGATTCCCACAGCCTTGTCTGACGTGATGGGCTGTCGCCCGTCCTGCAGGTTGTCCTTTTTTTTAAAACTACACTACTATATCATCCCATCAATAATATCGAAAAAAGGTTCTATCCTTAAACAATACTAACTTATGTCCAACATAATCCATTCCAATCTTTAGGCCTATCCATAATATTGCAGTCCATTGTCATATTATAGTGAAAACGATTACCAGAGATTTCATATAAGAAGCATTTCAATACCATCGTTGATCCCCATATATCATAAGATATGTCTTTTTGGTCACATTACAAATGTTCAAAGGCCTTAATCATGTATTCTCTTGAAAAATGAATACCCATTGAACCTTAGTGAAAATATGAAGTTAACACCTTCCACATACCAAAATCCTCAAAATTCTATATACTCAAACCATGATATCACTTAGTCCTTATATCAATCATGAGATCATTAATACAATCAAACATCTCATTATCTTCTTATTCCTTCATTTTGCGCATATCATCTACTTTACAAAAATATTTGAATAAAGTTACATGGTTACTGGTACCATTCAACATATAATTTAAAATACTTTTAGGAAAAACAATAGTGTAACAATCCTTAGATGGTTCTTTATTCCATAGTACCATTAACTATACAACATAACTCTCGATAAACATACAATCATTCCAGTACCTTCTAAAACAACTGACTGAGCTTCAACACTTCGTTCAGCTCATATATCATTTGTAGTCTCCACATCATCATCCACATAAATACTACCCATATGACCATGCGGATTCTCTTCATGAGATTTTCTATTAGGGCATTGGTTTGCATAATGCCCGTACATTCCACATTTAAAACATCTAATCATTGTTGATGTCGTAGCAATACCATTATCCTTGTCCATAGTGTTAACTGAACCTTTTCATTTGCACTTACTGGCTTTGTGTCCTTCTTTTTCACACCCAAATATTCTTCCAGTTCCATTGAAACAATCTCCCTGATGCCTCTTCCCACATGATTTACATGAGGGAAATTGAACTTTCTTTCCTCTATGATCATCATGAAACTCCATCTTTCTCTTATAATATGAGTCGGGAAACTTACCAAAGTTTAGATTATTGATCATATTATGAGATTTCTGATTAGGCATAGTAATGATGTTTGGACTTCCAGATCTCGTTTCATTTGGTTTCTCATGAAGAAAATCATTCCATTGTCCGTCATATCCTCCATTATCATGAATCTTCCTGTTTCCATCCATTTTCTAAAACCCAAAATGAATAGTGTGAGAGGAAAAAATCATGTTAGGGAAAACAACATAGTAAAGGGGGAGCACGTTCAATATCTGAAATATTAGGTTAAATTCTAAGATCTTTACTGTAGTACTAGGACTATATCATATACGTATTCTTATCCTTATGTACATCCCTAGACATACCTTAGAAATATCTCTATGGATCTCACTAATGTTTTCGCATCCTAGTTTCCAAAGGATGACTAAACCTTTCCTCTGATACAAACTGTAGAGACCCTAAGCTTGACGTACATGGACATTACATTACTTTTGTGGAATACTTAATACATAACAAAAACAGACACACAAGGATCGTAATAGTTTAGTGTCTTTGGAAACTTGGAACGTAATCTTCTAATCGTGGGGAAAGATCTTCAACATCTCCCATAAAGATCTTCCACTTTTTGTTTCCTGACCTAAAACCTTTCTTTTGATCCTGGGGGAAAATAAAACATAAAAAGGGTGAGCTCAAATGCTCAGTAAGGGCAAGCATGGATAAAATAAAACAAACCATATACATTGGAACTAAAAAACATGAACATAATGTTTAGACATTAAAATCTTGAGCAACGACATAAAACAAGGAAGTACATAAGGCATAGATCATAATGGAACATAAACCATGAGAAAATACCATGGGAATAAAACATGTAATTGTGGCATCCAATAAGCACATGTAATGATTTCCATAGTAGCCAAGGCATTGCTGCCAAGACCATCTTAGTGGACAAAGTCCCATTCTGAATTGAGTTCCCTCCTCGTTTCAGTCCTGTAACACTGAACCAGATTAACTTCCCGTTCCAACCATGTCTATATCATGAGATATAAAATCTTTACCCAATTCATTGGAGGGAGATATAGGTCTCACCCATCTCATAATGAAATCAATCTTACTTGTGCCACAAAATAAACATACATCATTCATAATAACCCAATGAATAAAATGGGTTCCACAAACATCATCTCGTCATCACATAATTCACATAAAATAAATGGATATCATTTCATAAAAAGAAAATTGAAACCATGTAAATCATGGAGACATGATACTTCAATCATACACATGTGAAATAATTTCATTTTAGATGAAAATGGTTTTGATAAAACACTTGAAATGAATTCTTGAAGAAAATATCCTTTTTTCTTCAAAATCAATTTCTTTTCAGAAAATATCATGAAATTTTAAAAGAAAAGGATTTGGTTGAAAATATTCATGAAATATTTTGGAGGAATCTTCATGAAAATAAGGCTTTATAAAACCGTAAAAATCCTTTCTTGCCGTATACGTTAATGAAAAACATTCTTCTCATACTTTTTCCCGAAAAGTCAAAAAGTACCTCGTAATGTAAACAAAAGAAAGATTCCTTACATAACATGTAGTAAAAGTAAAAAAATGGGTAAAAATAACTTTAAACATACATGAAAACACTTTTATAAAACATGTACATGGATGATAGAAATAACCCTAGTAAATACTTAAGAATAAGTAATCTCGGATAAAAATGATATTTGCAAAATTATCCCTTACCTTATGTCTGATATGCTTCGTATGTATCCGAACCTCATGTATAATGATTTAAATAATGTCATTGACTTATTACAGAATCATATTCATTGTTATGATATCATATATGGTTCACTTATTACTTTATATTACCCGTTCTTTTGTAAATTCCATGTTAAAGAGTGTTTTGGGTAAAATCGTTTCATTTGTCGTCCGTGTTTTGACTTGTAATTATTCATATGATTACTTAGATCATGATTAAATACTTAAAGAATATAAAACATTATTTATATATAATATATATTCAGAATATACATATATATAATAGATTGGTAAATGGAAAGAAATACACCATTCATGGAGACGGTAGGTCGTACGTACGGATGAACACTGTTTTCGTTTCCTTATTGAGTTGAATGGAATTAAGTAGATGACATACATATATACATAAATCCAATATCTTTATAATGTCATATATTTCATTATTATTTCTTATATATACTTTATAATCATTCTTAAATGGTTAACATGGAGAAAGAATATCATCGTGTCGTGGAGACGGTAGTCCGTATGTACGCACGAGCGATGATATCGTTTCCATAATTATTGAATTGAATTGGAGTGGATGATACAATATATCAGAATTAGTATGATGTTATAATAACTATGTATAGTTATTCTTAACACCATTATACCCATCCATGTAAGGTGTTGGTGGAAAAACAGATTACACCACGGCGTGGAGACGGTATTCCGTACGTACCCACGCACGGTGAATTTGTTTTTTGTAGGATGGATAGAAGGTGAAATAGGGTTGTCTCATATTTATAATAAAAAATCATTATATTATAGATACTTATGTTATTACTTTATAATGAAACAACTAAAGAAGAATAAGTTGAAGAAGTAAGAAGCTTGAAAGAATCGGGAGAAGAAATTACCTCTTCTTCGATACGCCTCTTTGAAACCTCCTCATAGGGCACTAAGATTGGTATTTAAAGTTGACCAGAACCTCTAGGATGTTTCTAGGGAAGTGGAGAAGATAATTTTCTAGGGGTTGGCCGAGATTGAAGGCTCAAATTGGTGTGAGGAGGAGAGGGAGGAGGTGCCCTTTTATATGGGAGGAGAGGGGCACCTTAGGAATTCTTAAAAATATTAATTTATAATAAATCTAACCCCACTTAAAAACCTCCAAAAAAATGACTCATATTCAAAGATTATATGATATAGGGTTGTAATCCCATCATCTAATAAAATTTAGACATGTTTGGATCTTATTTTAAACCTTATCATTTTGATTTATCCATATTTAATCTATTAAAGTTTATTTGTGGTAATAAAATTTTAAATTTTAAATTATAACAAAGAATTACTTATTTGTTGTGAATTCTACATAATTGTTTAATTTTTAACATTATAGACCATATAAATTTAAATTTATAATTTTTAAATATTTTTTTGTTTTTTAAACAATTTTATAATATGTTATTTTTATAAAATAACAATAGTGTTAATTTTGACACTATTCAATTATTTGAATTGAAATAAAATATATACAGAATATATGTTTGAACTAAAAGCTTTAATGGATTCATAAAAGGTCATATGTATCTATAAAATTAGTGGATCGCATTAAATATTTCATATAATATTTATTTTATTATTTTTAAAACCATTTATTTGGTTTATCTCTTAATAAAATAATTACTACAACATTTTTTTATAATTATTTAATATATTGATTTTTGGATAAAAATTTAAAATAAAATCCTATAATGAAGATAAATCTATTACCTTTCACAATAATACTTTTACTCGAATTTATCATCTTAAAATCACAATATTGAAATGGTTATATTTTTTAAATTATGAAGGTGACAACTTTGGCGTCATTTAAAATAAAATAATATTAATGTCATAATCACTTTTATAAGGATCCAAACTGTTATATATTAGGTCATTGGATGATTAAGGTGTATATATACACTACCAATATGTTTTGGTCAGGTTTGTGGGCCTTTTAATGGGTATTATTATTTCAATAAAAAATATATTACTTATTTTCCACTTAATAAATAATTTCTATATCATTAATGTATCACCATTAATGACAATTATGTAATCCCTAAAAATTATAAATAAATAATCATGATATATATAATTTTATTAGATTTCTGGAGACTATTCATGTTCGAATTTTTATGATGTTTATCACTAAAATAAAATTATTATACTTATAAGATTTAAGAGAGTGACATGTTGTCACTTTCTTTGGTTTTAATAATAATTAAATTATTTCCATGGTCAAAAGTCCATAAAATGAATCTAATCCAACCCTTAGTTGATATGGGTTTACTTTTAGCCATCCAATGGAATTTTGGCATGTGTTAGGGTACTTTTATAATATTATATTTACCCTTAATTACCCGATTTACCTTTAACTATGGTAAATAAAATTTATCGTAGTTACTATTCATAATTCCCAAAAAGTATCCTATTAACATAATTTGGACCCACTGATTCCAAATATAGAATCCATTTTTTCAAATTCAATACACAGAAGTTGCAGAAATCAAATTAAAATTAATCCCGTTGTCGAATGAAAACAGGTTTTTGTTTAAAACATTGCAAAAGATTGAATTGATTTAACCTACGAATTCAATGAAAAATCAATGCTAATGACATACATTATATTAAATGGTAAAAATATATTCTATTTATAATTTAAAACCATTAAATATTATAATTTAACCATATATATTATTATGATGAAAAAAGATGTTTTTCAAAAAAATATAGCGTGTTTTTACTATTCATCAAAATATGAAAGTTACCAGAATAATACAAAAAATTTATCCAAAGTAAATTTTTATTTCTTCATTCCAAAGAAGAATTTTATTTTTTTCAAATTGAACTTATAAACATGTCAAAAACTAGATTTAAAGCGGGTGCGCCATCAAAAGGCGGCAAAACTGCATTTTTTGAAAAATACTTATTTTACCCGAAAAATTTATTTTGTTCTTATTCCGTGTTCTAGAAAATGTGTAAGATGAATAATAATGTTATAAAATTAAAAATTTAGTTAATAATATTCATAACGGCTAGTTCATAATAATATTATAATAATATATTGTTGTTTAGTAAAACCCGGTATTGCGTACAACACACGCTATCAAGGAAGGTCGCGATTGCGTGTAATGCAAGCCAAGTCAGGGTTTCTTGTTGTGAAAGAATCCTTCGTTGTTTCATATAACAGAATCCAACCATATTTCATTTATACATTGAATATATATATATACTCAATGTTGCGTAGAATAACTACTATCAAAATTTTGTGTTACACAATCCAAGAATAGTGTTGCGTATACTGCAAGCTAATACGGTGTTGCGTATAGCGCAAGGTAATCTTGGTGTAGCATACAACACTAGACATTAATGAAATTAAAAGAATATTTTTTCATAAAATCTCGGGGTTTTACAACCGTATGTGATGCCATAGGTTCGGTGGAAGACCATAAGCGGTGCCACCCTTTTGGTGTATGGTCATGCCGGTGTGACTGCTACGGTGCCACCGTCACAGTGCCACAATCACTGTGCCGCCCTTATGGTTCCATTGGTTTAGTGGAACACCGTTAGAGGCGCCACCATTTCAATGTGCGACCGTGATGGGTTCCCCCAGTTCGGTGGAACACCATATGCGGTGCCACTGTTTCAGTGTGAGACCTGACCGGTTCCACCATCACGGAGTTGCCGTAACCAGTGCCACAATTTCAGTGGAATATTTTGATGGAACCGAGTTTTTGGAAAACTCTTTAATGGGTCACTACCCCATCCATTACATCAGATTCCTCTCAAAATAGTCTCTCCCTTGAGAATCGAAACTAGACCCACAGAAATGAGAGGGGTCCGAACAACCACCTCAAAAGATACATCTAATGAGTAAACCTCCTCAACAAATAGGAACACCTCTCCCTTATCTATATTTTGAGCAACCAAAGATACACTACCTCTCCTATCTACCATGTATCAACACAAACATGTAATGGTCATATCTTCTGAGCAACCACGAGTCACCTTCTCTTCACGATCCTCAATCATCGCTGGTTTCTCCACAAACATCACATCATCCTCGATATTCAGTTACCCCAGTTGAGGACGTGTGAATCATTGTATAGGTACCGACGGAGCTGAGACACATGGAAGACATCGTTCTACCTCATTAGTGGTGGTGGTAGAACCAGCCGATAAGCCACTTCACTGACCCTCCACAACACCTTGAAAGGTCTGATAAACCTAGGTGAAAGCTTACATCCCATGCAAAACATCTTTTTTTCACGCTCAGGGGAGAACTTCAACAACACGTGGTCCCCGGCCTGGAACTCGAAGGGTCTCCTCTTATGATTGAAATATGACTTATGATGGTCCTAATCTTCTTTCACCCTCTCCCATATAAGCTAAACCTTCTCTTTCATGCTCTGCACCACCTCCAGGCTAATAAAACCTGCTTCCCTGACCTCTTTCTAGGACATGGATGAGTGAAACAGCCTCACATACAAGGAATCAAATGGGGACATGACATTGTTAGAGTGAAAGAAATTGTTGTATAAAAACTATACCAGAGGAAAGTTTCATAACCTTAATCCCCAAAATTCCTAAATCAATTCCCATAGCATGTCCTCCAACTTCTATATGGTCTGCCCTATCTACCCATTTGTTTAGTGGTGGAAAGTAGTGAGGAGGCATAAATAAGTGCCAAGATCATGTTGAAATCCTTTACAAACTATTTTGGTAAACTGGGTATCTGGATCTGAGACTATAGACCTCAGAACACTATGAAACCACACCAAATCGTCAACGTACCTCTATGCTAAGGCATCCACCACACTTGACTCCTCGATTTCCAGGAAGTGAGATGATTTCATAGCCTATCTACCACTATCCAGAAATCATCACCACCCCTTTTAACTCTGGGTATCCCCATAATTAAATCCATCGATATGTCATCTCATTTCCACTTAGGGAAATCTAAATGTTGTAACAGACCTCCTGGGGTGCAGTGTTCTGCCTTAACCTGATGACACATGAGTCACTTTTCCACAAACTCTGTCACTGCCCTCTTCACCCCAGGCCACCAAAATTGACCCCTCAAACCTCTGTACAACTTTGAAAACTCTTTGGTGCACCACTAGGGGTGAGTTTTGGAAGTCACCAATAACATTCATGTGCATTTCCATCAGGATGAATAACTTCCCATGAAACAACATATGATTATGACCGTCTCCCAACCATCCTCCCGGAGTATCACCCTTGCTAACACGATCGAGCATAACTTCAGACTCTATGTCCCCACATTGAGAATCCGTCATCTATTGTAATAGAGATGGTGGTACTATCATCTAAAACAGGAATCCTCTACCATATTTCACCCTTGTATACAGGTGCAGGGTATCCAAATCCTCTATCGCCTTCCAAGAAAATGTCGATTCTGAAATAGCATCCTTCTGTGAATTCCTGCTAAATTCATCATCCACCAAATTCCACTTACCTTTACTGTAAGATATTTTGAAGACATAGTCTTGAAGATACTCCATCCACCTCTGTTGCTGTAAGTTCAGGTCCTTGTGGGAGTAGATATACTTCAAGATCATGAGATCCGTGTAGACCAAAAAGCACTTCTCGATGAGGTAATGCCACCAAAACATTAGTGTGAACATGACCACTACAATTCCAGATCATGGGTGGAATAGTTATGCTCAGGGGGATGTGACTTCATAAACCCATAAGAGATCACCCATGTGGTTTCATCATCACACACCCCAAGGCTTGGCCAGAAGCATCATAAAACACCTCAAATGTCACCCCTTATTCTACAAACCTCAGTACTAGGGAACTAAACATCTTCCCATCTAGATAAATGAATGGTTCCTAGCACATCTTACTCCATATAAAATCCTGGTATTTCATAAACATGGTTTTCAAGTGTACTACATCTCAAAAGATGTTTGGAAAGAATCTCTGATAGTAACCCGCTAGGCAAAGGAAACTATGAACCACTGCCAAATTCTTGGATGATTCCCAAGAACCAACTTCCTTGACCATTGATAGATGCCATGTTATCTCCTACTCGGACACCACATGTCCCAGGATGTACACTTCTCATGTCCAAAACAAGCACTTGGATAACATGTCAAAGATCTGGTGTTATCGGAGGACCTCTAAAAACGTCCTCATTTTATCAGCATGATCTTCGTCTAATCATGAGTATATCATGATGTCATCAATAAACTCAACTACGAGCCTATCCAGATATTCCTGAAATATGGAGTTCGTGTGCCCCATGAACATAGATGGTGAGTTCGTAATGTCGAATGACATGACCATGAACACAATGTGCCCGTATCTACACCTGAAGGTTGTCTTCGAGATGGAACCCTCCTTCACCCTAAACTATTGATATCCTGATCATAGGTCAATGTTGGAGAACCATCCCTCCCCCTTCAATAGATAAGAAAGTTCGTCGATCCTCAGGATGGGGTAACAGTTCTTGACTGTTATCTAGTTTAGCCCCTGATAGTCTATACAGATCTTGAGGCTACCATCTACCATTTTTGTGAACAAGACTGAAGAACCCCATGGTGACATGATTAGTCAATCAAAACCCTTCTTCATCAGTTTGGCAATCTAAATCTATAACTATCACAAATCATATGGCGTCATTCGATAGGGAGCCCTCAAAATCAGACGAGCACCATGTAGCAAGTCTATCTCATACTCGACATTATGTTGATGGGGTAGAGTCACCACCTCTCTAGAGAAGATTTCTAAGCACTCATTGATGATCCTTGGGACTTCCACCACCTCTGTTTCTACTGACTCCACTTACAGCTCAGCTAGCATGGAAAGAAGGGGCTCCACTCACTGGTTTTCTTCCTGGTAACACCGCTCTCTGAATAAGTCACACATTTTCTAGCCATATTGGAAACCATGCCCCTTCCTTGTTAGTAGTCAATAACGAAAAAAATAGAGAACATATATTCGATGCCTATAATGATATCATATGACTGTATCAGTAGAAAAATAAGGTCCCTACTACACTAATTTAGTCCTAACATCAGTCTACATCCCCGATGAACATGAGGGAAGCTGGTCTGACCTTAGAATGGAATATTCAAAACCAGGGGCATGAGAATTATCTCTACATATATACCCAAATCATGGGTTATACTAGTTGAAACAAAAGAGTGAGAAGCTCTTGAATCATACATGGTGTAGGTAAGAGTTCTAAAAAAGATGATCGTACTTCAAATGACCATTGGTACCATTAGAAAAACTATTTATGCGGTGTGTAGCTGCCCACGCCTAGCTCCTCTGCCCCTCGGCTATCGACCGCCTTCCCGGCCACGCCCTGGTCAAGGTCCGTGATGAGAACCCCAACGTCAGCCTCCTACTGCAACGTCTACTCTCATATGAGCGGGAGCTCATTGTCCATACTGCTGTTTTTGAAAGAGCCTTGCTGGAAACCATGGCTACTAAGGTGGGAATAGAAACTTCCCACCCCCACTATACTACACTCTGTCTAGGAACATATTCTGAAAGTTTCCACGACTGCTATAGAGGAATCATCTCAGTCTTGGGCCCGCAAAGAAGGGTCAAGGACCGGAGATCGAAACTGGAACTACTAGGGCCTACTCCCCACTGACCAAAACCTAGAAGGACCTGATGCTGGAGTACTTCAGCTAACGGCCTTCCCATTTGACGATCCCAACTGGATCCCCTCTCACGGTACACCTCCCAGTGTGTGCATCCTCTCTACAACTTAATATTTCTTTTGAACCTATCATTGAGACCATTCCTTCATGACCACCTTCACCAAGTTGAGGGAAGGGATGTCAAACTACTAGTCCCTTCCTTCTTCATGTTGAAGTGTAGAAAGTGACCCCCTGAATCCCGCCTTAAGTAGGCCAAGGAGTGGTGACTATCACCAAGGTTGTAAAATCATATGTGATATGGACGTAATTACACCTTTATTTGAAAATGATCAGGAGATAGTATAGTAAATCCCAAACAAAAACAAAACTAGAACTAAAATTAATGCAAAAAATCAATTCCCATATGCATCTTCAAATATAAAGTGCTAAAAGTACACGAAAACTCCAAAGGGATGTACCAAAAGAGAAGAAAAGAAGCAACACTAACATTCCCAACATGTTCCCCAAAGTCCTCCGAAAAACCTGATAAAAGTTTCATATACGTAGTGTGAGTATACAGGTATACTTAGTAGGGAAGACAAAATGCTCTCGTGCACAAGTTGGGAGGCATTCTAATGTCCCGTGAGAAAATTAGATGACCAAAGCACCTAGAAAGGAAACCATCCACCCAAACCTCACCAAGGTACACTCCGAAAATAACCCAACTCATGTAAAGTAATAGTAATAACACATTGATGTTTGGGTACACTGCCCCACTTTCCCACATTTTATTGATGGCATCCTACAGCCCAGATATCCCCTGCCATTTTCATAGTAGTCTCACTACCGCCCCACCAACAACCTTTTGGGTTACCACAACCATGCACCCCCCCCCCCCCCCCGCAGACACCTAGGCCACAAAAACCACACATATCCCCACCCAATGACACTTGGGCCACAACAACTACTAACTCAATCTAAGACATTGGGAATATAACTTCTACCGACACACGCAAAGAAACCTAGGCCTCATCTTGAATACACCTGGGAAACAAACTACCTACACACACATACTCTAACCACCATAACTACCCTGTCTGGTGAATATTGGGATATATTAGACCCCAGGCTGTCACAGCCTGCCGAAGAGTCTCAGGCTACTCAGGAAGGGGAGTAGAAAAGTATCTAATAACCATAGACACATAAGAGTGTTGGAAAAAACACCCTCCCCCATTAAATAGGGGTATTCAAAACGAAGTGATCAACTTGGGTGGGGCATGAATAAGAAACATAAGAAATAAATTATACATATAGGTAAACAAGCACTCATTCCAACCAAGGGGTTCCAAAACCAGCCCATACATAAACACCCTAGTTAATATTCTTTCATAAAAAGCACAACAGCTACAAAGAAGTCAAAACTCTTTCCTAGGAAAAAACTCCTCATTGATCCCATTCTTGTTATCACATTCAAGTGATTCCATTTAAATAAATATTCACTACTAGGAAACTAACAGGCATAGACAAAATCCAAGGAATGAAAAATATCCATGTAGCTAATTAAGCATCCACACCCGGTTCTCTTGTAAATTCACAATAATAAAAGGGATATGTGAGACCCATTGAAGTACTAGAACCAAACAAAGCCCCAACATATGTCCCCAAATGACCCTAAAACCACAAAATATCAAATTAATAATAAGGGATTCCATCCCCATCCATGTCACTTCACAAGCATCATGAAGAACAACTACACAAATCACCATAATAGAGCAAGGAAGTTTTCAGATTTAAACACACAATTAATTTAGTTCCCTCTTTCCATTTGGTTAACTGGGGTGACCACAAATGGATTCTTATTTATTGGGAATCCATTTAATCAACTGAGTTTACATGATTAACTAGTTTCCATGTTATCAACATCAAATCACAGAATTATCCAGAAAACATTGTATCATTTATGTTCATTAAAGGACCACCAACAACCATTATTTTCAATGGACATAAGCCCAATCAATTCAAACATATAAGCGAAGGTAAAAGAGTACAGAATCATCATAAAACACATCCAATAAATCTTTAAAAACCATTTATTATATTTGTTACGTTTTGGTTCCATCCGTCCTCAATGGAACATTATCATACCAACCCCGCATGATACATAGTGAAGAGATAAAATGGAAAAACCCTACCTGGATGATCAAGGATCGAAGTTTTTCTCTATGCACCAAGAACTAGGGATGCAAGAATTGTAGGGGAGGAACTCTGATGACTCCAAGAGTGAGTATGAAGGGCTCCATCATAGGTGTACTACTATGCTTGGGAAGGGGGACTCCAAATGCACGAAGGAAAGGAAAGAGACACTACAATAAGAAGAGAGAATCCCCATGCGATAATTGGTGAGTTCCTAGTGTTACGGGATATGAATTATTGAACCGTTTTAAAGGTGTATCTTATTTTCGCTATGTGGTTGGGTGCTTAGACAGGATTGACTTAATTTTTATTTAATAATTCTCAATGGAGAGGTGGACATAATGGTTGTGAGTTAAAGGGTTTTCTTTAAAAAGTGGAAAACACGTAGTAGGGGAGGAACTGGCATGTACAAGAAATTGGTGTCAAAACAAGCATAAAGCCGCATGTTTTGGTAAAACTAGGGTTTCCCGGTTCTAGAAATATTTTAGATATCATTTATGGGATTTTAATGGAATTTAAAGGGGTATTAAAACACTTTTATGTCAAAAGATACATTTTGGTGGCGGAACTAGAAAATGTATGAAACTGGAAAAAATCAATGGGTGAGACACCATTTGGTGAGACATTGTAATGGTGCCACTATAAGAGTGCCATAGTCAGGATACCACCGTATGAGGTTCCACAATTTTGGTGTGCGATTGTGACAGTGCCACTAGTTCGGTAGAACACCATAAGTGGTGCCACCATCACAATGCCATCAGTTCAGTGGAAGGCTATAAGAAGTGCCCCCATTTCAATGTGTGACCCTAATGGCATGAACTATGTGGTTATACCATCATGGTTCTACCATAAGCGGTGCCACCATTTAAGTATGCGGCCATGACTGGTGCAACGATCATGATTCCTCCGTAACTGGTGCCTCCTTTTCTTTATAACCATTTGATGGAAGTGAGTTTTTGGAAAACTTCTTAATGAGACACTACCCGAGCAATTACATCATATATCTCTCAAAATATTCTCTCCCTTGAGAATAGAATCTAGACCCACTAAAAAATAGGGGTCCGAACAACAACCTCGAAAGATACCTCTTAGGAGCAAACCTCCTCGACATCTAGGAACACCGCTCCCTCATCTATCTTATGAGAAACCATGAATACAAAACCGCTCCTCTCTCCCGAGTAACCACACAAACGTGTAATGTTCATATCATCCATTCATATGGATTAGGGATTCCATTCCTTCATGTTAAGACACTATCCACTTTGGGCAGTATTGAATCGCCTGCATGGGTTTTATAGCTTCCATTTTAATGAGTTTTGATTAGGGATCCTCTCCTACCATCCCCATAGTCAGTACTCTTCACACACATCCAAAGAACAAAGGAAATGTTCCATTTCATATTTAACAAGGTCTAGAACAACATCACAAACAAGTACGAAACAAAACAGAACAAAACACAAAACAGATCTGTGTATTGGGATTGCATATGTGCCTCTCGTTCCCAGGTACTCTCTTCAAGGACACTATGCCTGCATAACACAAGAACCAAGGGGATGGTTCTTCCACGATGCGCCTTCTCCTAACAATACTCAATCCTCACTGGTTTCTCCACAAACATCGCGTTGTCATCAATATACAGATCCCCCTAGTCGAGGACATGAAAATCATCATGTAGGTACCGACAGAGCTGAGACACATGGAAGACGCCATGAACCCTTAGTAGCACCAGTCATTGTGGTAGCTAAAAAGCCACTAAAATGACCCACTATAACATCTCAAAGGGTCTAGTGAACCATGGAGAAGGAATAATTACCCTGTTGAACCTCTGTTGACCACACTAAGGAGATAACTTCAAGAACATGTGGTCCCCGACCTGGAACTCTGAGGGTCTCCTCATATAATCGACATACGACTTATGCCGGTCCTGAGCGGCATAATCCTCTCCCATATAAGTTGTACCTTCCCTATTGTGGTCTACACCACCTCCAGGACAAGTACTCATGCTTCCCCGACCTCTGTTCTATGCACGGTTGAGAAACACGACCTTCCATACAAGGCTTCGAATGGATCCATACCAATGGTAGAGTGATATCAATTGATGTAGGGAAACTCTATTAGAGGAATGTGTCGTACCCACGATCCCCCAAAGACCAAAACACATGCCAATAACGTATCCTAAAATGTCTAGATGGTCCACTCTATCTACCCATCTATATAAGGGTGTAAAGTAGTGCTGAGGCATAACTAGGTTCCAAAATAATGTTACAATCCTTTCTAGACCCGTGAGGTAAACTGAGTATCCTGATCTGAGACTATGTACCTCAAAACTCTATGAAACTGAACTACCTCATCCATATAACTTTTTTATATTGAATCCAATACACCTGAGTCCATGATTTCTATAATGTGATCTGATTTTGTTAGTCAGTCCACCACTATCCCGATAGCATCACAACCCCCTTGAACTCTGGGTATCCTCATTATGAAATCCTTCAAGATGTTGCCCCATTTCCACTCGAGGACATCTAAAGTTTGTAACAGACCTCATGGGATGTAGTGTTCATCCTTAACCTACTAAAATATGAGGAAATTTGGAACAAACTCTGCCACTGTAGGCTTTACCCTAAGCCAGCAAAACATACCCTTTAAATCCTGGTACATATTGGGAACTAATGGGTGCACCGATAGGGGTGAGTTTTTGAACTCAACAAGAACACCCTTGCACATTTCCACCAGTACGAACAACATTCCATGAAACAAAATCTGATTCTTCCCAGCTTTTGACCATCCTCCCAGAGCATCAACCTAGCGAACACGATCATGCATCACTTCAGCCTCTAATTTCCCCACTGATACTTCTCAACTTTTTACAACATAGAGGACTCTACTTTTATCTAAAATTGATGTCCTCTACCATCCTTCTCCCCTTGCATCCAGGAGTAGGGGAGCTAACTCCTCCGTTTCCTTCCAAGAATTTATCGATTATCTAACACTATCCTTCTATGAATTCCAGCTCAAGGCATCGACCACCACATTCCTCTTACCTTTAGTGTAAGTGATTTTGAAGTCATAGTCCTGAAAAAAAAACTCCATCCACATCTGTTGTCGCATGTTTAGGTTCCACTGGAAGAAGATATATCTCAAACTCTTATGATCTGTGAAGACCATGAAGTGCACCCTGATGAAGAAATGTCGCCACAACATTAGTGAGAACATGACAAATACATGTTCTAGATAATGGGTGGCACGGTAATGCTCATTGGGATGTAGAAACCTATACCCATATGAGATCACCCCTGTTGTTACATCATGACATACCCAAATCCTTGTCCTGAAGCATCCCAGAACACCTCAAACATCACCCCTTCTTGTGGAATAATTTGTATTGGGGCACTAACCAGCTTCCCCTTCGGATAAATAAAAGCATCCTGGCACTTATCACTCTATATAAAATACTGGTCATTCTTGTTCAAGGCCTTCAAGGGCTCTGTAACTTGGGAGAAGTTGGGAATGAATCTCTAGTAGTAATCTTCTAGGCCCAGAAAACTAAGAACCTCAAACACATTCTTAGGTACTTTCCAAGAAACAACTACCTTGACCTTTGACAGGTCCACTGCTATCCCCTACCCAGACACCACGTTTCCAAGGAAGTTCACTTCTCATGTAAATAAATTTCACTAGGATAATGTTCCATAGAGTTGGGGAAGTCAAAGAACCTCTAAAACCATCCTTAAATTCTCGGCATGATCCTCTTTTTATATTGTTTAGATTACAATTTTTTCATGAAAATGACTACGAATCAGTTTAGATATTCCTGGAAGATGGAGTTCATGAGCCCCATGAACAAAAATGATGCATTCGTAACACCGAAGGGTATGACAACAAACTCAAAGTTCCTATATATTTACCTGAAAGTAGTCTTCGTGATGTGACCCTTCTTCACCCTTAACTGGGGATATCTTGATTGTATGTCAAACTTAGAGAACCATCCTGCCCCCTTTAATTTATTAAAAATATTTTTGATCCTCAATAGTGGGTAATAGTTCATTACCTTTAGCTGGTTAAGCCTCCGGTAGTCTATACACAGTCTGATACCACCATATTCCTTCTTTGCAAACAAGACCAGAGAACCCCATAGTGGTGCACTTGGTCAAACAATACCCTTTTTCATTAGTTCTCTAAACTGAATTTATAAATCCAACATCTCATAAGGTTCTGTTAGATAGGGAGCCATCGAAAATGAATGAGAACCATTTTAAAAGTCTATCCTGAACTCAAAATCACGTCATTGGGGTAGAGTGACCACCTCTCTTGCGAAGGCATCTAGGAACACACTGACAATACCCAAGACTTCCACCATCTCGGTAACTTCTGACTCCACTGATAGCTCATCTAGAAAGGAAATATGGTTCTCCAATCACGGTCCTTCCTTTTGGAAACCACGCTTGCCTACAAAAGTCACACATTGTCCACCCATATCTGAATACATGACTCTTTCGGAATCAGTCGATAATAGAACACATAGATAATACTTGGTAGATTCCTCGAATGACATCATATGGCTACATCTGCAGCAAAATAAGTTCCCCACTAAACTGATGTGGTTCCAGCATTAGTCTACATCCCCAGAAAACATAATACAAGCTAGTCTTACCTCCGACTGGCGTACTAAAAACCAAGGGCACATGAAGTCTCTTTATGTTTAGACCCAAATCATGGGATAGGCTGGGTGCAGAAATGGAGTGTGAAGATCCTAAATTAAACATGGTGCAGGCAGGAGTACTAAACTGTTGAGTTAATAAGGTTATCTTGTTACTTCTCTATACCTTATGGTTTTATGTTTTGAAAATCACAAAAACTTTTTCTTATCTTCTAAATTTTTTTATTATGTTCCAAATTTGTCATCCCATTTTACTTATAGTTTTGTCATTCCGTTACACATAATGAATTTTCATTCCGTTATACTTATTAAAGTCATTCAATTTCATGATTCCGAATCCAGTACAAAAGTCATTCAGTTTTATGATTCTAAATCTATTACAAATGTCATTCAGTTTTATGATTCTGAATCTGGTACAAAAGTCATTCAGTTTTATGATTATGAATCTTTTACAAAAGTCATTCAGTTTTATGATTCTGAATCCAGTACAAAATTCATTCAGTTTTATGATTCCAAATCTGGTACAAATGTCATTCCTTTTTATGATTCTGAATCAAGTACAGATGAAATTCAGTTTCATGATACCGATTCCAGTACAAATGTGATACCATTTTCACAATTTGATTTACTTTTTATTAAGAATATTATTTCTTGATAATGTTAAACTTTTATAATGTATCATTCTAATATTATTGGATTCTAATTTTTCTTATACATAACATTTATCTTAAACATAACATTTTTTCTTATACATTAAACGATGTCATACAATCAGTTACCAACTAATTGTTGTTTGTTTGACTTGTGTCCAGGTCCCTTTGAAATTTAACGAAAATATGACCGTTGAAATGGAGCCGGCCATCGGGATGTTTTTCCTATATATTCAATCTCATTTTAATAGGAAAACAAATAGAGAAAACTTCGATGATGAACAAGGAATTGAAAAGTGACCAAAGTTTGTGAAGTAAATTCTAGAGAGAGAGGCTCTTACAACTCTCGGTGCTTCATGGGGATTTCATGAAAAACTTGTTCTAGGGTGAAAAACTTGTTCGGACTTACTTTGTGAAAACTCTGATCATGATGATCATGGGATTATGGGATTAGAAGGCAAAGGTTCTAATTTTCATATAAATTGAGGGATAGTGGGGATAAAAAGACATATATCAATCTTCAGATGGAGGGTTCACTTGGGTTTGGGTAAGACAGACTTTCTTTAATGTATAAATCAAGGAACCTTTATCCATGTTTTTTGGATACCCTTATCTTGTGTGTCAAATAATATTATTTTTAGTTTTTTCTATTTCAATTTGTTTTAATTCCAATGTAATCTTAACATTGTTAAAGTTAGACAATATAACTTTATTATACTTTCTAATTCAGTTACTCTGATTATATTACAGATTCTATATGCTTTAACGTTGAATCATTCCTTTAAAAAAATCCTTCTTATGTTTTTATATTATCATTGTAATGTTAAAGAAAAGTTTTCTTGAAGAGGTTTTTTTAATATTCGTTTAACTTTGTTAAACTAAGTTTCCATTGAATACATTAAGAAAAAGATTTACTAAATGTTAAGAAAAATTTTTTAAGAAATTTTTCAATTAACATTAAGGGTTCCGAATGAATTTTTAAATTATAAAATTCACCCCCTCTTGTATATTGAGAATCAACATCATTATTTCAATTCAACAAAAACAAGATGATTGTACCTCGAATAACCTCTGGACCCACTGGAACTGCTGCCTCTACGACATGCAACTACCCATGCCTTGATCCTCTACCTCTCAATTGTCGTACACCTTACCAAACAAGAACTGGTCAATGTCCATAAGGAGTGCCCAGAGGCCGACCTCCTCCTACAATGTCTAATCTTAGAAGAGCGGGAGCTTGCTGTCCATACTGCTACTGCTGAAAGGTCTTAGCTAGAAACCCTTGCTACTATGGTGGGCGCTGAACCGGCCCACCCCCACTGTACTGCACTCGGTCTCGGAATTAATTCCAAAGATTCCCAAGACTGCCACAGATGAAGATTCTTGGTCCTAGGCCTGAAAAGAAGGGGTGAGGACCAAGATATCAAAACAGGAACATCTGGGGACTGCTCCCCACTGGTCGTAACCTAGAAGCCCCTAACACTAGAGGTCTGCTACTAAAGGACTTCCCCTGCGATGAGCCCAACTGGATCCCTTCTCATGGTACACCTCCCATCATGTACATCCTCTACACCACTTCAGAATTATTCTGAAGGTCCAAGTATGTCGGTAGAGTAAAGGGAGTAATAGCATACTAAGGAGACGTTCAAAGTGCCTCCTATAAATGTCTCTCCCAAAACTCCTCATTTGGAAAGAGGCCCAAAGCAATGTGATGGATATCCTTGAACTTAATCCCTAGATCCCTCACTGACATATTCCACTACTAAAGGGAGAGTAGCTCCAGCCTCTTCTGATCCTTTTTAATGGAAGAGAGGAATTCCTCTCAAAATTCCCTCTCGATGTCAGTCCATGAATCCATAGCCTCCCTCTTCTCCCCAAGATAGAGCTTCCACCACTGACGCACCACTCCCCACATCTGGCATACAACCAAAGGAACCCAATATTCTGTCAGTGCCCAGATCAAGGTGAAAGCTATCACTAGCTCCTTGAGCCAACTCTATGTGTCCACTTCCAAGATCGTTCCCTCTTACTTACCCATGGTCTACCATTGAATGGAATGAAGTGTCCTATTCGACTTGTCTTCCTCCACTCAATTATCCCTCTCATGATCAGACAAATTATCCTCCTAGTCCTCGATCGCCTGCACTACATGCGCTTGCCGTCTGGATTTCATAGCTGCAAGGTAAGCAAGCAATTCCTAAGCATGTGTGGTGTGGATGATTGCTTTCATATTTTCATTAGACTTTTTATTTATTTTTAATCCTTAAAATACCCAAGACACCCAAAAACATAAGTCATTTTGATGCATGTAACTTTCATAGGGTCTCTACCTTGAAGTAAGTGTATCCTCACTTAGTCGTTTGGTAGGTTCATCGTCCATGCATCAGATCATGGGAGCCATAATATCCCACATCCTTTCCAATCATCCCTTGCCTATTTCATGTACAAATATTTCCTAACATTTTTTCCCAACCATCCAATGCAATCCTCGCAATTCTTATCCCAGGACTCCATCATATCCCTCTACCATTCCTTTAATACCATTATTTCATGACCCACCTTCACCATGATGAGGGAAGGTATAGAAAACTGCAAGACCCTTCCTTCTTCAAGTTTAAGTAGAGATAATAACCCCCTGATTCCCGAATTCAATAGGCCCCAGAGTGGTGACTAGCACCAAGGGTATAAAATCATATGTGATATTAAAGGTATTACCCCTTTTTTGAAAAGGATCGGGGAATAAGATTGTAAATCCCAAAAAAACTAAAACTGGATGAAAAAATAAATTCAAAAACAATCCATTCCCATATTCATGTTCCAATTTAATGTCCTTAATGTACAAGAAAAATCGAAAGGGATATACCAAAAGAAAAAAAGTAGCAACACTAACGGTCCTAGATTCCAAGCTAATACAGTCCCACACGGTCCTCGAAGTCCTCCTGGAAACCTAAAAACGGTTTTATATAGATAGGGTGAGTATACAAGTATACTTAGTAGGGAACACCAAAAGATCTCATGCACATGTGGGGAGCCATTCTAATGCCTTGTGAGAAAAATAGATAACCAAAGCACCTAGCAAAGAAACTATCCACCCAATCCTCACTAAATAACACTCCCCAAATAATACAAGCTGAGTAAAGTAATATTAATAACACATCAATGTTTGGGTACCCCAATCCACTTTTCCACTGAGTATTGAAGACATCCTACGCATCAGACCTCCCCCACCATTTCCACTACACTCTGACTGCTACCCCAAAAACAAAATTTTGGGCCACCACAGCCATGCTTCCTTCCCTCAAACACATGGGCCACAACAACCACACACTTCCCCCCCGTAGACACATAGGCCACAAAAACTACTACCACACCCAAAGACACATGGGACCGAACAACTACTGTCATGCCTGAAGACACCTGGGCCTTTTCCTGAAGACACTTGGGAAACAAACTGCTCGCACACACCCCGGCCAACCAACACAACTATTCTACCCAAATAGTCTTGGGATATAATGGATTGAACCTCATCACATCCTACCCAAAGATTTTTGCGCTACTTGAAAAATGGATTAAAAAAAGGAGTTAATAATCATCCACTCATAGGAGTGTTGGAAAAAACACCCTCCACCCTAAAATGGGGGTGTTGGGAACAAAGTGCTCAACTTGGGTAGGGCGCAATTAAGAAACATAAGAAATGAATTATATATATAGGTAAACAAGCACTCATCCCAACCTAGTTGTTCCAAAACCAGCCCACACCCAAACACCCTCATTACTATTCATTCATAAAAAATAAAACATCCACAACCAATTCACAAATCATTCCCTGAAAACAATTTCCCATTGAATCCATTCTTATTATTACATTCAAGTGATTCTATTTAAATTATTCTTCACTACTGGGAAAATAATAGGCATAGACATAATCCATAGAATGAAAAATTTCCACGCAGCAAATTAAGCATTAACACCCAGTTCTCTTGTAATGTCACAATAATAAAAGGGATCTGTGAGATCCCTAGAAGTACTAGAACCAAACTATGCCCCAACATACGGCCCTACATGGCCCCATGTCCAAAAACAAACATCTAAGCAATAGGGGATACCATCCCCATCCATGTCACCCCACAAGAATCAAGGAGAACAACCACAAAAATCTCCAGAACAAGGAAATGATGTTTTTAGAATTAAACACACCATTCTTTTAGATATCTATTTCTGTTTGGTTAATCAGGGTGACCACAAAAATATTCTTATACATTGGGAATACAATCAACAAAGTTTAAATGGTTAACCAGTTTCCATGTTACATCCATTCAATCACAAATTTATCCATAAAATAGAGTTTCATTGGTGCAAAAGAAAATACCAAAAACCTTTAATATTTTTAGTGAACACAATCCCACCCAATTCACAACATATTAGTAAAGGTAAAAGAGTATAGAAACATCATCAACCACACCCCTTAATTATTTAAAACCAATTTATTATCATAATTAAGGTTTGGGTTCATCCATAACCATAGTTACATTACCATACCTGCCCCGCAGGATACACAGTAAAGAGAGATGAAGGAAAAAACCTACCTAAATGATCAATGATCGATGCTTTTCTCCAGGCACCAAGAACCGGGGATGTGCGACTTGCTGGGAAGGAACTCCGAGGACTGTAAGAGTGAGTAGCAAGGGGTCCATCATGGTCATTCTACTAGACTTGGTTAGGGGGCTCCAAATGCACCAAGGAAAATAAAGAGACCATCCAAGAGGAAGAAATAATCCCCGTGCGATAAAAGGTGAGATCCTGGAGTTACGAGATTTGAATTATGGAACAACATTAAATGTTGATCTTGGTTTCTTCACACAGTTAGGCGGTTAAACATGATGTAATTAATTATTATTTAATAATTATCATCGGAGAGGTGTCCATAATGGATGTGAGTTAAAGGGTTTCCTTCAAATAGAGGGAAACACGTAACAGGGGAAAAACTGCAAAGTACGGGAAAATGATATGACACTGAAAAAAAAGCCACACATTTTGGTAAGTCAAGGCTCACCGGGATCTTGGGGGATTTTAGATATCATTTATGGGATTTTATTGTCATTTAAAGGGGTATTAAAAAACTTTTACATCCAAAGATACATTGTGGGGGTGGAACTGGAAAAATACAGAAACTGGGAAAAAATTGGCACACCATTTGGTGGGGCACCGTAATGGTACCACTGTCACGTTGCCACCATCATAGTTCCACCATATGAATTTTCACGGTTTTGGAGTGAGACTATGATGGTGCCACCAGTTTGGTGGAAGACCGAAAGTGATTCCACCATTTTGGTGTGTGACCATGACAGTGTAACCGCTACGGTTCCACTATCATGTTTTCAACGTAATGGTGCCACCGATTTGGTGGAACATCGTATGAAGTGCCACCATTTCGATGTGTAACTGTAACCAGTTCCACCATCACGATTCCACCATGAATGGTGCCACCATTTCATTGTAACAGTTTGATGGAACTGGTTTTTTTGGAACACACTTTATTGAGTCACTGCCCAGGCCATTACATTGTCCAATATAGATAAATTCAATGCTCTGATTTCTAAAACATCAACAATAACACCCATGTTCATGTTAATAACTAACAAAATTATTAAACCTTAAGGCTCTCGAAAAATTTATTTGAGTAAGATTTAAACACAAAGAATAGAATTATTTTATCTAATATTGTCATTGATTAACTTAAAAATTATCATGAAATAATTTTAATCACTCATAAAGTCTCATTCAAAATTTATATACCTTGATTTCCTATTTTCAAAAATATACTAATCAATTCCCAAAATAATGTAAAAATTAAATCATATAATCTTCCAATATATAATTCACCCTTTATTGCTTAAATATTCTAATATATTATCCAAAAATATTTCTATGAGAAGTAAAGGTAAATCCTTTCATGGATCGACGATCATAGCATGATTTAGAATAACAAATATCAATTCGTTATTGCATAAATTCTTAAGTAATTTATATAGAGAGATACAATCGAAGCACAAAATCACATAAAATTTCACTAAATCGTCAACAATAGAATTTTCAAAGGGTTCATTCATAAAAAAGTCACCATGGAATCCACAATGCTGGAGTGGTATATAAGTGTTCTATAATTTCCATGACATACATTAGTTATTGTGGTTCTATAAGATTCCCCTATTCATTTTAATTTATAGGTTGTTGTGAATTATTATCCTCAAAAGGTCATGTTTTAGGGAAATAATTCAAATAATTCCCAAACTCCTTATATATATAGAACTGAGGTGCAATTGGTTAATTATGTTCATCCCTCTCACCATCTATCTCATAGACTAACCATTACACATAACATCTACATTCTATTACTCAATGGCCTTATTCCCAAAACAAGAAATATATTCTTATTCCACTCAAGAATTATCCAGAGTGCTCTTTCTTCAATTTTAGGAAAGTTGGAGGTTAAATAGTTTTCTTACCTCTATGTGACATACCACTTGAACTTACAGGAAATTTCATCTTCTTTTTATTATTATCCAAACCATGATGGTTCCCGGCTTACATTTCTACTTTGAGTGCACAACAAATTAATTCATCATAGCTTCCAAAGTCCATTACAAATAATTTTTATCAAATACATAACCTCAAGACACTAATTAATCAATCAATATATGTTTTTAGGTTGATTATAAAACTATATGTATACCACAAAAGTCTTGTATAATTTACATCATACGTGTTGATGGATTCATCATTGTTCTATTTCAACTCTAGAAAGATCCCCATAATTTTAGATAAAAGATTTCGTGGAAAGTAGTTATTGAGGAATAACATCTTAAACTCTTTACATTCCTTGGATTTTTTTTATCTTCTTCTTACCGCGTATTCTTTCTAAGATTCCGCCATTTATCATCTTCACCTTCCATGTGAAAAACCACTAATACAAAATTCACATTGTCTGAGAATTGAATAACTAAAAATATCATTTCCACCACATTGATCCATTTATCAGAAACCAATGGATCTGAAGATACATAAAATGGGGTTTTAATATTTTTCATAAACGATTCTGTGGAATGATATTCCCAATTTTTGTAATTCAAATTTTTATCATGATCTGTGTTACCACCCATATCCAGAGAGAGTTGAGTGAGTGCAGTCCAAAAATATTGAAACCCTATTCACAAGCCATTTGTTTTCCCACAAGGATAGTCATTTCATTATATATCAAATTTGAATTTCAAAAAGTTCCTTTAGGTTTAGTCAATTGAAAAAAATTATAAGTATAGTGTCAACAAAAATATTCACTGTGATAAATCATATAGTCATGAAAAATCGTTCGTATGAGATCTAAATCATGACATATGCTTTTAAATATATGACACCATTGGTTTAATCATGTTCATCCTTGTTTGTAATCTATTCAAATATTTCATAATAGTTCATAAATAAAATGTGAATTAACCTAATAATACCCTATATGAGTGTCAAATAAAGTGTTTAATATGTGAACACTCACTATGAACTAGAATGATTATGAGGATATACTTGACCAACTCTTTTTTAAAATGAATATCGGAATGCCCACATCCACTTATAGAATCAAGAAAGGGATATATTTATAGTAAACCAACAATATCTATATATTTTAATCACTTAGGATGGTATCATATTCTTATGCTAATATCTAGGGTATTTTTCTGAACCCTAATCTTCAAATATTAACAAAACCCTACTACAACACTAGCTTAGGTAAACCATGATTTGCATATTTAAATATTACATATTTTTTATAAATATTTAATACATAGTTGTATGCACCAGACAATAACTTTAAATCTTTATTATCATTGGATAATTGATACATGATATTATTTTTTCATGAATGATAATCATCATTCCCATCATAGATCACTTCTTATGTATACCCTACTCAGAACAATTCTTCTTAACCTAGGGAAGAAAAAACATTAGAGTGGGTGATCTTATATTACAACTATGAGTAAACAAGGAATATTTAAATCATCAAACATAAATTTGTACAAAATAACTATAAATGTATGAGAACATGATCATAAATTGCACTATCTATACCCAATATTTCGTAGATCATAAAAATGAGTGGCATAAATCAAAATATTAGTAAAAGGAAATATTTAATAGAGTTTGGAATCATCAAAAATCATCCATTATAATTGAGTTAATAACATACAAATATTAATATAGAAAAACCATATGCCTATAACTTTTTCGCATCTATAAATAGAATAAAGTTCACTCATATAGTTAATGATATTAAACCAGGACCATTTTAAACTTGTGGACATGAAAACAATATAATGAAAAATATTATGGACATGAAACTAGGTCCACACACAAAAAATGTACACATGAAATTGGATACAAATGTAAAATATTTATCTCTTGATTAAACCTTTTTTCCTCAATTCATTAGAGATATATATCCCCCCAACATACATAATAATGATTCATTCTTATGTAAGTTATAGGATTTTGAAAACATATAGTATTTATTCACAACTTTACCCTTGTAAAGGAAAATGGAATTTTTAATTACCACATCTTAAAAACAAAAAAGAATGAATATAAGGAATAATGATTATTTAATATAATCACATAACTAGTGAAGAATTAATTACATCAAAGGATGTCATGATTAATAAAAATTCCCTTAAAAGATCACCAGGAACATTTCTTGTGAAAAAAAACATTTTCATTTAGAAATAACATATTTAAAATAAAAATTATTTCATAATCATTATGTAAAATATGTTTTATTTGAAATGAAATGAGGGAATGTTTTATAGAACCATCAATGAATTGAGCATTCATTATTATGGGAAATTCAATTAATGTATTATAAATTTAAACAAAGATTCATATCATATTTTTAATAAAAATTGAAATGTAAATAATTTTTAAAATGATAAAAAGATTCCCTGGAAACATTATCATAAAAATTAAAAATGGGTAAAAATGACTTTATAAAGTTATTATAGAATAGTAAAATAATCATGAAAACCTATCAAGGAAAAAAAGAAATTAACATAAAATATTCTCAATCAAATAGGAAATAATGTCTATTTTCTAAAAAATATTCTCATCTATTCTAAGGGGAAAAGAGTTTAAAATAAAACTAATACTTTAAAATCACATGAATAATAAGAGGATAATAAAATTAATGGTGCTTTTATCAGATAAGGATCATATAATTTCTTCAATGGAAACTCAATTATAGACAATCTGGATTAAAATTGGATTGAGATATAAATACCTTATACAAACTCTTATCTTCAATCATACTTCCTAAATACTCAGGTATTAAAATATATATATTTATCATACAAGTATTGAAAAACCATATTGATATATATTTGTATATATAATGTATTGTTTACTTATAAAATCTTATATCCCATTAATTAATAATTTTATATAAAAATCAATGTTCTAGGTATTAATAGTTATATTTCTTATGTATGTTTCTATTCGATAGTCCTGGTAATTAAACATGGATTATGGTTAAATAATATAAATAATTTTAATCATAATATGAAAATATTATATATTCATTTTCTATATATTTAGATTTCTCTATATATGGCACATATTGGAAAATGAATTACATCATTCATGGTAACAATAGGTCATGGGTATGTGTGAACGTTATTTTAAATTTTCATTGTACAAAATGAAATAAATTAAAATAATAATTCCCCAATACTTGATTATTATAATTTAATATATATAATATATTTATTTAATAAAATATTCGTTTTCTCCATCCATTAAAAGAAGAATTATCAAACAGATCACATGACTTCTTGGATGTGGTAGTCCACATATACACATAAGATATTTTGTCATTTTCTAATGGATAGGAAGGTAATAAGTTATGTATATGATTATAATTATATAATATTACTCATTTTATAAATATAATCTATACAAATTAAACCCATCATAATAACCATCCATGGAATATAGTGATGGAAAATAAATTTTATCACTAAGTGGGGGTGGTAGTTCACATGTACACATGAGGGACATGATCAATTACCATTTGATATAAAATATGGCAAATACTAGTGGTTACATAATAATAATAAATAAAGTTAGATTTTTTTCCTTAATATATTATTTTATGGAGATTAAAATATATTTAGAGGAGTTATAAGAATAAATATATTGAACGCATTCAAGTAAGACAATTAACTCTTCTTCAGCAAAACTCATTTAGATTCTTGATTAAGGACCCTTAAAATAGAATATTAAGAATACAAGAACTTACAATTCATGTATAATGATGTTTATAATTTATTTTTTTAATGTTTTTTGATCAAAAGGATCATCTGGGAGTGAAAAAAGGGAGGTGTGTCATCTGATTAGTGAGGTGAGGGGCCCCCTTGGAATAACATATAATATTAATGTAATATAAATAAGTTATATCAAAAAAATTATAAATATTTATATACTTATAATTTATTATTAATTTTAGTTTAAATAATATCATACAATAAAATTTTTACTCGTTTATTTTATTTTCTATCCCTTGTATCTTAATTTTAGCCTTCTATTTACCAATTTGAAAAATACAACAATATCAATGTTTTTAATCATTATGTGTCAAGAAAGATAACCTAAAAATATTATTTACCCAAAAATGGACAATGAGTGAAATTTTAAACCATATCCAATTCACTTGGATGGTGATAATATCTTTTTGAATTGTTAATTATTTAATAAAATATTTGTTATTATAAAATATCATTAATATCATTTTTTGAAATACATGAACTATTATAATTTAATATGTGTCAAAATCATATAAAACCATTCCAAAAATTAAATTTATTAAAATATAAGTAATATGTGGTAATAATATAATAATCAAAACAAAAATTAAGACGTTTATATTTCATTTTAAATATTATCTTATGGTTTAACCCCTTGGTTATCAAATATGAACCATAACCATAGTAAAAACCTTTTTTAATATTATCATGTTATAATTTTTTATAGGATTTAAATTGGATAAAAATGGTCATGAAATGAAATATTCAACCATTTATCAACCCACTTATAAAACTAAAATATTTTTTTTTTGATTTTTTAATAATTTAAATGCATATAATTAACATAAAATACTATGCATTTAATTTTATGAATATTTATTATATTTTAATTTTTAATACGACATGATTGAAATTAAAATATTATTTTAACTATAAATAGATATATAACATGTTATATGTGTCTAGAAAAATTTTTACACATTTTTTCTCACCAATACAATATTACTTTAACATTTTTTAATATCAATTACAAAATATTTCTAATTCTTGGACAAGAACATTGTCAGTATAGAGTAATCATTTGATATAATTATTTCATTTCTAAAAAATAAAAATATATTAACATAATTGGAAAAAATAGTTTATATTTAAAAGAAATATTTATAATCAGATATATATTGTTTTTGTTCCTAATATAAGCTAATATATATACTAAAAGTAAGAAAGTGACATTTTTTACTTTATCTTTTTCTTCAAAATTATTAAGGAAAAAATAAAATTTATTTAACCTAAAAAGGTAAAAACAACCAATTTTTAATTTTTATATATAAAATATACTAACCCATTTAAATAAAGGATTTCATTTTTAATGAATTTTAAGCCTTATCACATTAGTTTTAACTTGAATTAACACATTTTACATTTTCCATGCTAACAGAAATTTACATTGTTTAATCATAATATTGATAAAAATATAAAGGTTCTAATTTTAAAAATATGGATGTCATGACTCCAAATATTGAACCAATTTAAGATATTCAGTTTCTAAAATTGGTATAAATTATTTTAAAATAATAACACAAAATGTAAAGAAATACATTTTTTGAGAAAAATGCCTTTTAAGAATTAAATTCATTTTATGTCAAATTTAATTGTATTAATTGATTATAATGAAATTAATAGTATTTTTATAATATAATATAACTACTCTTTCTTTGAAATTGTTTTAAAATAAATTAGAAATTTTTTAATTCTTGAAAAATTCAGTTTTTTAATAAAAATCAATATCTTCCACAATTCTTTGGAAAATCAATATTTTCATAAAAATATAAGGAAAAAAACTTAAACTAATTTAAATATTATAATATAAAAAATTATATTATTTTTATTATATTAAATTTGAAAAATTAGAAAAATTTAATATTAACATTATCTATAAAAATCAATAAAACCCATTTTTCAGGAAAATGTATTTTGAAGAATAAAAATGAATAATAAAAATTGATTGATAATTTCTATAGTAATTATAAATAAATTTTAATTTTTTTCAAAAATTATATAAATATTTTATAAATTTGATACTTCTATTCTTACATAAAAATTCAGCGGCTATGTTATTATGGTCATAAAATAATAACACTTCATAGTTTATTAAAGATTAGGTTTTCATGATGTATATGCTATCAAACACATTTTTCATTTAGAATTTATAGGTTCTAAAATGATCTATGGGTGATCACCACTTAATAAATGAGATGATTTTATAGAGTGTTTAGGGTTGTTCAGTTCAAGAATAATAAATATTATGTGGTAATTGGATATAAAAATAACCAAGGGAAAAGAGATAAATTCCAATATTTTAATGGATCATATTAGTGAGAAATATTACAATGCATGATTTTAAAAAAAATACCCGATCATATGTCACCACTATCTATTCATATATGGGGATTCTAGAATAACTGGGAAGAGATTCATGGTATGGTAAAAAACAATTCAGGTTATAAAACACCTCTTCATAACCACCCAAAAACCATCATGGTTTTCTACGTGAGCTACACAGTTTGACTAACCATTTTCAAATTTTAAAAAAACCCACTAGATTTTTATTGTACCATACCATGCTCCTAGCCTATTTTCTCAAAAACCCTTTTTTATCCTTTTACTTCAACAAACCAAAAAAATTACACAATTAAAGACCAAGATTAAACTATGTAACATATGCATCCCTAGAGGAAATCACAGTAAAGGAACACTAGTATATATTTTTTGGGACTCTGTAGAACATGTGTGACTCAGCGTATATATGAAGATCGCAAGGAGGATCTATGAACACTGTGTGATGTTTCAGAATAAATTCTTCCTCAATATATGAATTTGAAAGCTTATAGAGACTCTAGAATTATTAGTGTGGGAAACAGAAAACCTAACATAATTACCTTTGTTATAGTGGATAATTTTTATTTAGATGAATGATATATCAATGTTTTGTGTCAGAATTTTTATTGATCCTTAAAAAAGAATTGTATTTATCTTATAGATTTTACATATATTCACATGTTACATTATTTATTGGTAAATATTATATATAATTAATTTTAATAACTGTAAATACATGTCTAATTCTATAGGGGTAAAATAAAAAATAATAATCTGGAATTGATAAAAATTAGTCGAAGCCCGGTTCACCCCATCCCTATCAAGTTAATATATTAGTCCACTAGGTACCTCAGAAAAATATGGTTTAAAACCAAACATGATTCCCAGGAAACTAAATAGAAAAACTAATTTTCTCATCCATTTTGAGGTGTATATTTTCTTGGTCACTATTAAAACACAAACGTTTTGTCCACATAGGTCATGATTCAATTTAAAAGTTTATTTTTTTAGAATTTTATAATTATGGGGAAGTACCAAAATTTTATTTCTCAACATAAAATAACACTCCATCACTCTCTCAAATGTCAAACCCCTTGAATCTTATACACCATCTATCATTTTCCTTTAAAAATATTTACTAAACTTTGAGATTAACCCAATTAAGTGAATGTAATGGCCCAGACATCTCCTACACATTACTTTGTGAAAATGTTGTGTTAGAGGTATTCTAGGAGTTCAAGGTGGCGTGGGGGTGCGTTTGGGTGGAATTTTAAGGAAATCTAAAGGGTCATATCTTCTGTACGGGCGTTTCTTGGTTTGTCTAAACTGTGTGGCCAAACCGTGTGAGGTTGGTCTTAGAGGCAGTAGCTTCTGCACGGGAGGCGCATGGTTTGTCTAACCATACAGACAAACCATGTGAGAGGGGTGGTCGAGGTAGTAGCTAACGCATGGTTAGAGCACGGTTTGTCAAACCGTGCGGACTAACCGTGAGGGAACTTAAACTAGATACTAAAATTATGGATCTCAACTGTTTCGCCACTAACATTCTAGTTTAAGCTTCTAATCAGCCATAACTCAGAATTACCCTCCCTTGAAGGTAGAAAGACCTCTACCAAGAATTTTAGAGGTGATCTGAAGTCTTCTCTTGATGAATCGAAGCCGGTTTCTTGAGGTATGTGATCATTCTTATTCGTTCTTGTTCAATTTCTTAGATCCACTAGGATATACTTCTCCTCTTCTCTCAGTTTCTTATAACTATGTTTGTTATGGAAAGATATAAGTTTGTTGATGCAAAATATGATGATCTTTGGTCATGATCTTTCTAGGAGAAGAGATCTAAGGAGGGTTTTGGGGAATTGACCCGGGTTTCTTGAGCGATCTTCGACCGTTGTGGTCATCATAAAAAACCTTTGAGGTAGGGGATTCATTGCTTCTCTTTCATTTATGTGCAACTATAATGTTATCATATTTTATCCCACTGGATGACAATGGAATTGACATAATAAATATTTGAACCGGATAAAGAAATTGTAATCGATCGTATGTTGTTGCCTCTTATTTTGATAGATAGTGCGATATCTATGCTTGTTACTGATGAAAATCAGTAAAGAATGTAAACCGAGGTTAATTGATAATTTATTGGCTAAAGATAAAGAGGCATGAATACGAATTTGGTTCTTGTTGTAATTTGATGTTAATCAAATTGGCGAAGTAAGCATGTTTGATTATTTGTGATCTCTTATTGGTTAGGTTCCTGATTTTGGAACCAATGAATTACAAATTTGTTAATTCAAGATGGATTAAAGAATTGATTTTTTGATAATTCTTTGAAGGGTTCTGAGTTACCCTCTTAGTTGTTAAAGGGCTAACAGTCCAATTGATGTGATGTTTGTTTTTACTTCTCCTTGTGTTGTGGCGTGATTTGGGATGGTTCTTGTGATATGTGGGGGCATAGAGTACTTTTAGTTGTGGTAGTGGATGACGCCAAGAGTGGCGAGATGCATCAGTTTATGCATGTGGGTGTTGAGGAGGACACCAGGGATGATGAATTTGGATCCATGTGATTGTTGTTTTCTTGCTTGTTCTTTGGTTATTTATCTGAATTACTTTTCCCCACTGCTCGAGGCAGTGGGTCTTGCTTAACCTTCTCCCGAAAGAGGCAAAGACACGCATGGTATGCCACGTGCTTTCCATGTTTAGATTCTCAAGGGGGAATGGGTCTACGCTCTTGATATAGGCGGAAAATACTCAAAGGGCAGTACATATACTCACCGTTTTGAGCCCCCTTGTGTTTAGTAGCATAGAATGATTTTCTAGAATTCCTGGCAATATGGGAAAGTGTTTTTTAATGAATAATTGATTAAATGGTGTTAACTCAAGGTGTTGGAGTTGCTGGAACATAATGATGAGGTTGTAATTTGTAAGGAACATTTGTCTTGGGTGTGATTCTAATGAAACTTAATGTGGAATTGTTCATGGTTAATTAATGTTTAAATAATTAATTACTGTAAAGTGGAACTGAAATGAAAATAAGAATTAAGTGATCTAATATAGTTCTTTAAATGGATGTGTGCTTATAGGATACCTAGTCTTAGAAGTAGCAGCCCGGAGTCTGAGAGATGTTAGCAGCAGTTGTGTCTAAGACTAGGTTATGCCCATAGTGTGGTTGTCAGTTATGATATATCCTGTACTTTTTGTGTTTCTATACTATACTCCACCCGGTCAGTAAGGTCAACTGACACATAGGGTATTCTGAGCCCTAGGGGGTGTTTTCCCCAACATTCTGGTGGGAGGATGAATGGGTGACTACCCCCTTTGGCCCCTCTCTCTTCTCTTGGTAGTAAATTGTTCCAGAAGGCATAATGGTTAGTTTTCCCCATATATATGTGGAGAGGGAGGTAATGGCTTGTGGTTATTCACACACATATATTCTAGATATAATATCCTATAGACTACAATAGGTGTAACGTGTATAGGCTATGATGTCTTGAAGATATTTACTCAGTATATGGTCTTAATGGCTTGAGGTATAATACAAGATGTTAGATACATGTTATACGAGCTGTGTTGGCTCTCGAAAACTATCTGGTTACTTTTGGTTGTGTGGATGGTGTGGTTCTTTTCCCAGGTGTCTGCGGGAAAGCATTGTGGTGCATGAGGTGCATATTGTGGTGCTTCGCCCAGGTGTCTGCGAGCAAGCCTTTTTGGAGAGAGATACTCAAGACGTGCGACATTGGGGAAAACCATCAAACCATTTGGGAAGTAGTAGCGGGGTACCCTTGATATTCTTTACTACATGCTATATTCTATTATGCGTTACTTGGTGAGAGTAGCCATGGTGTGGTTGGGAACTTAGTATAACTACTTAGGAAACGAGTTAGTTTCACTTGATGCTCACTGTTATTTAGCATTCTCTCTTTACTTTCGCACAAGAGGCTTTGGGAAGGATCCTACTAAGTATACTATTATAATCACCCTATGTATATATAAACTGTTTTTCAGGTCACTTGGAATAGGTTGGAGGTCAGGCCGGTGTTTATTAGCTTGGGGTCGTAGGAGCTATTCGGGCTTGTGGTTACTGTTGTTTTACTTTCTCTTGTGTACTTGTAGTTTTTCTCTTCCAGTTTTAGTACTTTTTCATGACATTTCATATATGCACTTTGGTTTCTTTTATATTCTAGTTCTCAGTTGGAGTCGATTGGTGTCTATCTTATCTCTCTCTTCCACAAGTGTTCTCTTAGAGGGTAATGCCCCCCATTTTTGGGTTTACAATACCCTAGGTGCTAGTCGCCAACCCAAGGCCTACTGGAGGTAGGACTCAGGGGTCATTATCTCCTTTCTCACATTGCCAGCCCAAGAGGGGTATACTTTGTGGGGAGCAGGTCATGATAGAGTGGTATCAGACCCTGTTTCGTTTTCACTTTAGGTGGGTTTTGGATTCTCGAGGACGATAATGTTTTGAGAGGTATCAGATGTAGTGGCCCGGACCTCTCCATCCCATTATATTATGAAAATTTGGTGCTGGAGGTGTTATGGGAGGTCAAGGTGACTTGGGTGTGAGTTTGGGTGGAATTTTATGGAAAACTAAATGGTAATAGCTTTTGTATGGGTGGTGCACGATTTGTCTAAACCGTGTGGCCAAACCATGCGAGGTTGGTCTTGGAGGTAGTAGCTTCCACATGGGAGGTGCACAGTTTGTCTAACCCTACAGCCAAACCATGCGACCGGGGTGGTCGATGCAGTAGCTAACGCACGGCTAGCACACGGTTTGTCATACCGTGTGGACTAACCAGGCGGGCACTTAAACTAGATCCTAAAATTTTGGATCTCAACCATTTCGCCTCAAACTTTCTCATTTAAGCTTCTAAGCAGCCATAACTCGGTATTACACTCCCTTAAAGGTATAAGAACTTCTCCCAATCATTTTGGAGGTAGTCCGAAGGCTTATATTGACGAATCAAATCCAGTTTCTTGAGGTTTGTGATCTTTCTTCTTCGATATTCTTCGTTATTGTTCGGTTTCTTAGATCCACATGGATCTACTTCTCCTATACTCTCGTTTTCTTACAACTACATTTGTTATTGGTAGATCTATGTGTTTCGATGCCAAATATGATGCGATTTGGTCTTGATCTTTCTAGGAGAAGAGATCTAAAGCGGTTTTTGGAGAATCGACATGGGTTTCTTGAGCGATCTTCGACCGTCGTGGTTTTCGTCAAAAACCTTTGATGTAGGGGATTCGTTGCTTCTCTTTATTTTACGTGAAATAGTAATGTTAGCATGTTTTATCCCACGGGATGAAAATGGAATTTAAATAATAAATATTTGAACTGGACAAATAAATTGTTATCAATAGTATGTTGTTGCCTCTTATTTTGATAGATAGTGTGATATCTATGCTTGTTCATGATGAAAATCGGTAAAGAACGTAAACTGGGGTTAATTGATTATTGTTTTGCTAAAGATAAATAGGTATGAATACGAATCTAGTTCTTGTTTTAATTTTATGTTATTAAAATTGGTGAAGTAAGCATGTTTGATCATTTGTGATGGCTTACTGGTTAGGTTCCCGATTTTTGAACCAACGAATTACAAATTCGTTAATTCATGATGGATTAAAGAATTTATTGTTTGATAATTCTTTGAAGGGTTCTGAGTTACCCACTTATTTTTTAAGGGGCTAATAGGCCAATTAATGTGATGTTAGTTTTTCTAGCTGCTTGTGTTGTGACATGATCTGGGATGGATTTTGTGATATGTGGGGGCACAGAGGCCTTTTGGTTGTGGCATCAGATGATTCCTAGAGTGGCTAGATGCATAGGTATATACATGTGGGTGTTAGGGAGGACTCCAGGGTTGATGGATTGGGATGGATGTTATTTTTGATTGCTTGCTGGTTATTTGGTTGTTTATCTAAATTACTTTTCCCCACTGCTCGAGGCAGCTGGTCTTTCTTACCCTTCCCCATAAAGAGGTGAAGACACATGGGGTATTCCATGTGCTTTCTGTGTTTAGCTTTTCAAGGGGTAATGGGTCTATGCTCTACCTACAGGCTGGAAAGACTCAACGGGTAGTACATCTACTCACCATGTTGAGCCCCATTGTGTTTAGTATCGTAGAATGGTTTTCTAGAATTCCTGAGAATATGGGAAAGTGTTTCTGTAATGAAGAATTGATTAAATGGGGTTAACCCATGGGGTTGAATTTTCTGGAACATAATGATGAAGTTGTAATTTTGATGGAACAATTGACTTGGGTATGATGCTAATGAAACTTAATAAGGAATTGTTCATGGTTAATTAATGTTGAAAGAATTAATTAGCATAAAGTGTAAATGAAAAGAAAAAGGGAATGTGGTGATCTAATATAGTTATTTAAATGGTTGTGTGCTTATTGGATACCTAGTCATAGAAGTTGCAGCCTGGAGTCTGAGAGACATTATCTGCAGTTGTGTCTAAGAATAGGTTATGCCCATAGTGTGGTTGTGAGTTGTGATATATCCTATACATTTTGTGTTTATATACACTACTACACCATGTCAGTAAGGGAAACTGACTCCTTGGGGTTTCTGATCCCTGGGGGGTGTTTTCCCCAAAATTATGGTGGGAGGATGAATGACTGACTAACCCCTTTGGACCCGCTCTCTTCTCGTAGTAGTTACTTGTGACGGAATGAACAATGGTTAGTTTTCTCCATATATCAGTGTAGAGGGTTGTAATGGCGTGTGGTTATTCACACACATATATTCTGGATATAGTATCCTATGGACTACTATAGGTGTAACATGTATATGCTATGATGGCTTGAGGATCATTACTCGATGTATGGGTTGTAATGGCTTGAGGTATAATACCCAACATATGATACATGTTATGCGAGTTTTGGTGGATCCCAGAAACTACCTAGTTACTTTAGGTTGTGAGTATGGTGTGGTGTTTCGCCCTGGTGTCTACACGCAAGCCTTTTGGTGCACGAGGTGCATATTATGGTGTTTCTCCCTGGTGTCTGCGGGTAGGCCTTTTTGGAGAGAGATTTTCAGGACGTGAGATGTTGGGGCGAAGCAGCAAACCAGTGGGGAAGTAGTAGCAGGGTACCCTTGATATTATTTACTACATGCTATATTCTTGTATGCGTTACTTGGTGATAGTATCCATGTTGAGGTTGGGAACTTAGTATACCTTCTTCGGTAACAAGTTAGTTTCACTTGTTTCTCACTGTGCTTTAGCATACTCTATTTAATTTTGCACGAGAGACTATGGGAAGGATCCTGCTGAGTATACTGTTATACTCACCCTATGTATATATAAACTGTTTTTTAGGTCACTTGGAGCTGGTTGGAGGTCAGGCCGGTGTTTACTAGGTTGGGGTCGCTGGAGCAGTTCGGGATTGTGGTTACTGCTGTTTTACTTTCTCTTGGGTACTTGCAGTTTTCCCTTCCAGTTGTAGTAATTTTTCATGAAATTTAATATATGCACTTGGGTTTCTTTTTTATTTCAGTTCTGAGTTGGAGTTAATTGGTGTATATCTTATCTCTCTCTTTTTCCTGTGTTCTCTTAGAAGGTAATGCCTCTCATTTGTCTGTTTACTATACCCTCAGTCATCGTCGGCAACCCAGGGCCTACTGGAGGTGGAACTCGGGGGACATTATCTCCCTTCTCACATTTCTGGCCCAAGAGGGGTACACATTGAGGGGAGGGGTCTTCATATTGAATCCTCTTCTCTCCTTCTTTTTTGTTCTTAGATTATCTTCCACTCTACATTCATCTAATGACTATGGTGTCCAGTGTTTTTGAATTTCCTAAATTTTATTTTCATTTTTTATTTTTTATGTATTCTGGAATCTTCATGAGGACTTTTATTTATATCTAATAGTATAATAATGGATATCATAAGTATATTTCACGTTTTCTTTGGATTTACACTTTGTGTATCACTTTCCCCATGATCCATGATAGGATGATGAGTTTAAAGTGTTTTTTATAAATAATTTAATTGATATAATTCATTTAATGTCTATTATTATTTATAATCTTTTTATATGTAGTTTTAAAATACTGGTAAATAGGTTTTCATGAAATTTAATATTTTCGTTTAGAAATGAAAAATGAACATAATACGTTGAATTAAATATATATATACTAATTTTTTATTCAACATTAAAAAATGATTTAATGAATTGTTGGATTATAATTTAGGATGATTTTTCATAATGATTTGATTTTGGAATTCATCAAATAATGTGTTTTTAGAAATACTAAATACAATAACAGAGAGATTCCTCATGGGATACCTAAGGTACATATTTTGGATTCTAGGATATCAACTATTCTTATATTATAAGGACATGTGACACAGTGTATGTGATTTTATACTAACAATAACTGATTCATGTTAATGCATAATAAAATATCTGAAAATTAAAATTTCATGATAAACTCCAGGTCTTCATTCCAGTTAAAAATGTTTTATTTCATAGTTGTATTCTATATAAATTTGGATGAATATATTTTGATTTGAGGATTCTTGTTTTACAATTACCATAGTCCCTAGATTCGACCCAATATTATTCGAGGCTCTAAAATAATGTTTTATTTTCTATACCTATATAAATTTCAATTTTTTTTCATTTTTTATTAAATTTTTTTATGTTTTTTTCATCAATTACATGTTTTAAATGATAAATACAAATGTTATTGTTTTAATTTAAAATAAAAAGGGTACATTTATGGTTATAGTTCAAACAATTAAGTAATTATTCTTTTCATAAATATTGATTCTGCACACTGACATTCAAATTCCCTATTAATTTCTTTATATATATATATTTTAATTTTCTTTTAGTGTGGGGTTGAAATTCTTGGAATATTTTATTTTTTACGAATTTCATTCAAGGTGAACTATGGGTTCACGTTTCGTATTAACCATGTTTCTCACCATGTAAAACATGTATTTACTAATCAGTGACACTTTTTAGAATAAATTCATGGTTTTTTCAAACATGCTTTTTAGTATTGTGATTTACAAAGTCTTTCTAGTAAGTAGTGCTTGGTCACAAATGGTTTGGAAAACTACGAAAACTGCCCACAGTTTTAAAATTTGAAAATAATATTCTACCCCTATTTAAATAATAAACCAACATGGTCCATCCTCCCCCCAATCACATTAGATCTCCTAATATAATCATGAGGAATCTCCCCTTCTCTCCACTATCAATTTTGAACCATTCGTCAATTGTTAGAAATATTTTTACTGTTTTTTCCTTTATCTTCTCATTTCATATTAAAATTATTATATTCTTACTCTCTTATCATGGGATAATGTTTCCCAAAAACATGGTGGGATTTGTTTATAATCCTTGTGTTTTTTATTCTTACTGGTTCTAGAATTATTATAATGTCTTTTTCTCTGAATATTTTAAGGATTATATTTAAGCATGTCAGACTACGGTAGGTGCTTCTATACCATTGAATTTTTCATATCAATCCATGTATTCATTATTTTTACAAGCTCATTTAACCTAAAATTATATATCCTATGTATTTGATTTAATGCCCTAGAGGTGTATTTAAAATGGTATAATCATTTTAGAAGATATATCCTTAATTAAAATAGGGTCTTTATGGGTCATGGGGGGTGTTTAAAATTTATTTTTTAAATGGACTTATAAGGGTGTTTTGAATTATTTCAAAATTGGTTATAAATTTTCTCATATATAGTGATTGTGTAACTATTTAATGTGGTTTTAATTAATTTTTTAGTTGTTCTAATGTGATATATTGGCATTAAAAAGGATATACCCCTGAATTTGAATGATGTTTTTGAGGTTAATTAATTATAAATTGAATCTAAGAGGGGCCTTTAAAATGTAATTACCAAAGGCTGATCTGAAGTCTCATTTGGGACAATAAAATGAAGTTTTGTATAATAAATGTTTTTAAAATTGTATTTTAAATGAGTTTTTTAATTGATTACACTATTTCAAAACTCAAGGATTGGTTTTCATTTCATACAAGTGGTTATCTATTCAAAAATCATGAAGCCCTCATCCAAATCCCCATGGATTTACTTATGAATGATTTTAATGGTTGAATTTTTTTTGTTCTTTTATTTATATAAGTTATGTTGGTCGGAGTGGATACTCAAGAGGGGGGTGAATTGAGTTCCAATAAAAATTTCTGTTAAAATATTATCTATTTAAAATCCCACAATTTATAAAACAAGTTAAATTATAGTGAATTTATACAGATTATAAATGTTCACTTAGCTTCTCAAAGATTGATTAGGTCTTAGTTAATTTGACCACAAGATCAAACTAACTTTTGAAACTAACCTACTTATTTACAATAATTGTCAACACTTTCTAATTTAACTATCAATGTAGCTTTAAAATAGTTTTGTATTTCAAATTAATAGTAGTGGAATAAATAAGATATATATAGTATACTTTTGAACTTAAATAAATAAGCAGAGCAGATATAACAAGAGGTTCAGTCTCAAACCGAGACATAGTCCTCTCAAATTTATATAAAATTTAATCCACACCCTGGATCGGGGTTAAAAATAGTTTACAAAACTGTCCATGCCACACAGGGACCTATACCACTGTTCTTTGTGGGAAACAAAGTAAAGACCAGGCCACACAAGGACCACTTCCACAGTTAACGTGGGTAAACAAGAGTTAAGAGATTTGGAGTGAGGATTTTGTTATCCTCTAGTTCAGTGTAGGAGACAGTGTGTGTATAAGAAATAAAGATTACACCACACTAATTGAAAGTTAATAAATAAATCACTTAGAGAGAATAGATAATAGTTTATAAATCTCTAGTGATTATCAATGCAACTCTGGACACGTTAGATTCATCAGGAATGCTTCTGAGTCCTTCTCTGGTTTTTCTGTTGAAAAACAGAGTGTCGTAATTAAGCTTGTATTCTACAGGAATGAAAATGATCTCTTGATTCATCATGTATTCTTCAGTGGTGTTGGATTTCATTCATGAGAGTTCTTTGAAAGTCTTGAAATCTCTTTCTTGCTCAGGATTGTTCTTCTCGTTCAGCATAGTGCTCTCTGGTGTATGTAAGTTCTTCTCGTTGTATATTCACACTTGCACGCCTTTTTGTGTACTGCATCTCAAACTTCCCTATATTCCACATATTCTGGCAGTAGGAATGATTCCCTTTTCATAGGTACAAGACACGGTTTCCTGGGATGCCAACAACTATCATTAAATAACATTAATTGCATTAAAAACATCAAATATGACCGTTAGCATTATTTAAATAATATTGAAAAAAATTTAAGAAACGGTGTCACAATGATTAAGTAAACGGTGTCTTCTTCATGGTATATTCTTCACGGTATGATCTTCATGGTATGCGCTTCACGGTATGAGCTTCATGGTGAGTCCTTCATGGTGTCTGGGTCACGGTGAGTCCTTCAAGGTGTCTGGGTCATGGTGAGTCCTTCACAGTGTCTGGGTCACGATGAGTCCTTCACAGAGTATTGGTCACGGTGAGTCCTTCACGGTGTCTGGGTCACGGTGAGTCCTTCACGGTGTCTGGGTCACTGTGAGTTCTTCACGGTGTGTCCATACTTAGACAAATATCTGTATCGGGACTTAGACAGTAATATGCAGAATATGGATTATGTTTAATCATTAGAGAGTAAGAGAACATGAATCATAAATATAAAGGCTTGATAATATATGTGAGATTTGTGATCATGCATAAGACTTGTAAATAATAAAGAGAGTAATTAACATCATACGATTTGTTATCATTAAAATGTGTGGGTATTTATTATTTAGATTAAAGAGCATTAGTAAGATGTACAATGAAGATTGAGATTAATTAAAAATAATAGGATTTGTGATCATTAAATCATGATTAACACATGAGGAGTCCAACAATCTCCCCCTTTTTTATGATCACAAATCATGTATGGTCAAAATATAAATGAAATGTAACATTAAAGAAACTAGCATATTAGAATAGAAACAATCAGAGAAAAAAAGGTTCGATAATAGCATATATCATTATAGCACTAACATTTGTAGTTTTTCACCCCCTTTTATACTTGTAGTTTTCTCCGCCTTTGGGGATTATAAAAAAGTAGATAAAATGAAACGAAACACTGAATTTTGCATTAAAAAGGATTCAAAATAGTACATACAGGAGAAGTACAAACAGTAAACAAGAAATGGCATCCCGTCAAAAAGAAAAAAATCCACGGACTCTTCAGGGATCCATCTTTGCCTTGCCTTTATCAGCAGCAAGAGCTAGCGCTGAAGTAGAAGAAGGCATAGATGTTGTATACAAAGAGGGTAAGGGTAGAACTTCAAAAACAGATGGAGCCAAGGTAAGAGCAGTAGAAGATCTAGGCTGTGTTTGGTCAATAATGACTAGCCGGATCTGAGAAAGAGCTTGGCTGACTAACATGGAAGTTGAGGCTAAGGCAGGTAAACCAGGTCTAAGGGGTGCAGCAGCTGGAGCAACTATAGCAGTACTCTACACATGAAGATATAGCTTCAAAAGATTGATGAAATCAGTAATGATTTCACCACCATATTTCATAACCTTTTCAAAATCATCCATACTCTCAATAAATCTGTCCAAAAATCTAGTGAACTCTGTATGTTTTTGAACATGAGCTTTAAAAGCTTTAGTCACCTGAGGGATTCTCAAATTTTCCACAAGATATCTAAAGTGATCTGTCATATCACTTTTAGATAAAATCTGGGAGAGATAAAAATCTATTTTCTTGGTGATTTCCTGTTGAGTATCATTGGTTATCTTAGAATGAATCCTAACCATGTCCAATGCTCTATCACTATTCTTAACCACTTCTGTCAAAGAAGATAGATCCAGCCCACTGAAGGCACTGTGAAGTTCTTCCTTGATTATGGATCTCAGCATAGAAACATCTAAAGAAGATGTGGAGGTCTGACTAGAGGCAGGTGAAGCCTTGATAACTTTAGTTAGAACTTTGAGCTGTTTTATAACTTTTTGCAGGAATCCAGTGTATTTATATGTAAGCTTATTCAGATTTTATACAATCTCCCTCATGCGTTCCAACATTTTGGTGTGTCTTTTTCCAATATTTTCATCAAAATAAAGTAGATATGGATGAACATGAGACACAATTTCCCTATCAAGGAGGGAATTAGATGTCTTAGGAGAAAGAGAAATAGGTACAGGGGCAGAAATAGGAGCAGGCTCTAATCTTGGAGATAACTCATTCTACAAATTTTCTATCATATTTTTCAGATTTGCAACATCATCACTTAGCAGCTTATTCTCAACTCTGACTTCTTGAATTTCTCGGATCATCCTTGGTTGAATATTCAAAATAATATTTACCCAGAGAGTTGATACATCTTCTTGACTTAACTGAGTCACTAGACGAGGTTGAGTGGAGACAATTTTCTCAACTCCAGCTAACAAAGTCTCTCCAAAAAATTTCAGATAATCTTTGGTCACAAAGGAGTGATGCTCGGGTATGGGTGAAGGTAAAGGTAGAGTTTCAGATTCTGTTTGAGGTTTAGATTCATCTTCAGACCCATATTCAGATTCAGATTGAGGTTGGGGCTCTGGTTCTGGTTCTAGATGAGCTATATACTTCAGTTGAAATAGATAATAAAGATCCATTCCAGTTATAGACACTTGATCTGACTCATTCACATCATAAAATCTTGGGAAAAAAATCGAGTGTGCAGAGAGTATGATACAGAAGGTTGAGAAGCTTCAGCAGATCTAGTTTCTACAATCTCAAAGTTTTGAGGTTCCCCCCCCCCTCAAATTGTGCTTCCATTTCAGAGACTATAGGATCTCCATGATCAAGATCCACAGGATCATCTCTAATCTCTTCAGAAAACTCTTACCTTGCTAGCGGGAAGGCAATTTCCATCCTCTCTTCAGTAGAGGGAATGATCTCAAGAACCAATTGTTCCACTGGTTGTCTTCCATACTTTCTTCTTTCTCCACAGAAATATCTTCTTCAACAGGATCTGCCTCTAAGGTTTCTTTCTATTCTAAATACAGAAAAACCAATTTTCTTGCAGCATTAGGATGAGCTTGTGGATTGAAATCCACACTATAAGCAGGAGCTTCCTCTTCTCTCAAACTAACAGCAACTTCCTCCTCTTGATGTGTTTAAATAGGGATAACAGAAGGGACAACAATACTTTCTTTTTCAATAGGAGTTGCTTCCATTGGTGGTATTGCAACCTCTTCTCTAGGAGATACTTCAGCTATTACTTCCTCTTCTTCTTCATCTTCTGAATATTCAGCCACTTCATCTGGTTCCAAACCAGGATCAGATAGAATTTTAGGCCTTCTGGGATAGTCAATAGGATTAAACTTTTTATAGAGTTGGTCATTGTCCTCAACCCACTGCTTCTTCCCGGGGTTCCAACTAATCTTAATCCTTCAGATGATGGGCATAGATAGGTAGAAATCAAATTCCTCTAACTTTTCTTCATTTGGTCCAACCATCCCTTTGGCAGCTAACATAGCTGAAATCATCCTTGAGTAAAACAAAGAGGTGGATTTGGAAGTGACATTGATCAGCTCACAGATATGGTTGATAACATACATAAAAAGATTGACCCTATGTCCATTCTTCAATAGGTGAATCAGGAACATATCATGATACTTCATGACAACAAAATATCCTTTTCTTGGGATAATCAAATTCTTAATAAACTTGAACAGAAGTCTAGTCTCCCCATCTAATTCAGCAGCTATGGCCCTTCGCTTGGTTCCATTTCCATTCAGAATTTCCAAAGCATTCTCCAGGTCAAAGATTTCGGTTGTTGGGGGAGGGTCTCTCTGGTAATCCTCACAAACTCCTTCATGTGGAATCTCTAGGCATGCAGCCCACAACCTCGAAGAGAAAGAGCACTTCTGACCATTTATCCAGCTTTTCACCATAAATCATTATCCAAACTCAAAGGAAAACTTCACCTACTAATAGAATTGTGATACCAGACTCGGGTAAATCGGTCTATTCTGTCCAGTGAACCATTGAAGCCATCCTTGTTTTCTTCAAACTTATAAAAGCTAAAGATCTTCTAGACAGAAACCACTCTGGGAAAACCTCTTTTTTAGGTACAACGATACGGCTTACTAAGTTTGGGTTTAGAGGTCCTTCAGGAGCTATCCTTGGTATCCTATTTTGTTTCATAGAGAGGCGCTTCTCAGACGAGGGTGAAGATGGACGCTTCATCCTTGGCATTCACTAAAGGTTCAGGTGAGAGGGACGAGAAGGTTTAGGAGAGAGTTCGGGTAAGGAATTGAATGAAACCCTTAAGTTTTATCATTTGGGAATGTCAAACGTCATAAAAACAAAAACGTGGGAAATCAAATAGCGGTGAAATAAAAATTACCACGATACGGGTTAAAATAATAATATAAAAAAAATCTTCACGGTAAGACCGTGAGTAGGCATTACAGTGTGATGAAAACTAGTCATCACAGTGAGACAGTTGGTAGTCATCACGGTGAGATAGTGAGCATTCTGTATAGTCACGGTGAGATAGTGAGTTGACAGACCATGAGCATAAAGTCTTGATGCTGAGACCGTGAGCATAAAACAGTAACTTAGAAACAGTGACCATGAAACCGTAAAGTAAAAGACAGTAAAGTATTAAACATTAAGATCAGTAAGATATTTACTAATGATTAATCATACCAAGATCATGTATGATGTAGTATAATCTTTCAGAATTTAATGGTTTAGTGAATATATCAGAAAGTTGATATTCAGTACCAATGAATTCCAATGTGATATCACCTTTTTGATAATGATCCCTCAAAAAGTGATGTCTTACATCAATATGATTTTTCCTGGAATGAGAAATAGTATTCTTAGATATTTTAATATCACTTGTGTTGTCACCATTTATTGGGACATGTCTGAATTGATATCCATATTCTAGTAATGTGTGTTTCATCAATAAAATTTGTGCACAACAAATTCCAGCAGCTAGGTATTTAGCTTCTGTAGTACATAATGCAATAGAATTTTGTTTCTTACTACACCATGATACTAGTGACATGCCTAAAAGGTGACATGTTCTAGAGGTGCTTTTTCTATCTCACTTACATCCAGAAAAATTAGCATCATAATAACTGACTAATTCAAATGATTGTCCTTTGGGATAGAACAATCCCAAATTGGGAGTATTCTTAAGGTATTTGAAAATTCTTATTACAGAATTTAAATGTGACTCTTTAGGGTTTTATTGAAAACGAGCACACATACACACACTAAACATAATATCAAGATGACTAGCAGTTAGGTAGAGTAGACTTCCAATCATTCCTCTATAAGTGGTTTGATCAACAGATTTACCATTTTCATCAAGATCCATCTTATAGGTGGTACTCATCGGAGTGTCACTACTCTTTGTGCTATCCAATCCAAAACGTTTTAAAAGATCTCTAGTATATTTACTTTGAGTTAAAATAATTCCATCATCATTTTGAAAGATTTTAAATCCAAGAAAGAATTTAAGTTCACCCATTAAACTCATTTCAAATTCCTTTTTCATAATTTTAGAAAAATTAGTACATAATGTAGTTTTTGAAGATCCAAAAATAATATCATCTACATAAATTTGTACAACTAAAACATATTTAGAAATTTGTTTTATAAATAGATTAGGATCAGCTATTCCTTTTGTAAAACTTTTAGAAATTAGAAAAGTACTAAATCTATCATACCAAGCTCTTGGAGATTGCTTTAAACCATATAAAGCTGTTGATAATTTGAAAATATGATTTGTAAAATGAGGGTTTGAAAATCCAGTTAGTTGTTCAACAAAAACATCCTCAGCAATAAATCCATTCAAGAATGCACTCGTGAAATCCATTTGATATAGTTTGAAATTTAGATGTGCAGCACAAGCAAGTAAAATCTTAATAGCTTCTAATCTGGCTACTAGAGAAAAAGTCTCCTCATAGTGAATACCTTCTTCTTGACTAAATCCTTGTGCAACCAGCCTAGCTTTATTTCTAACTATGTTTCCAGATTCATCTACTTTATTTCTAAACACCCATTTAGTGCCTATTGTGAAAGTGTCCTTAGGCATTCCAACAAGATTCCAAACATTATTTATTTCAAATTGATTGAGTTCTTCTTGTATATAAATTACCCAAAATTCATCATTAGTAGAATCATCAATGTTTTTATGTTCAAGATGTGATAAGAAGACTTGATGTTCAACCTGATTTCTAAGAGAAGCTCTAGTTTGTGTCCCTCTATCAAAATTTCCTACAACAGAATCTAAAGGATGATTCTTTAGAATTCTAGTTGATCTAGTAAAGGTAGGACTAGAAATTTCAGGTTCTTCACTAGGTTCTGGTTCATTAGGAGCAGATTTTGGAATAAGTTCGGAACTAGTTGTCTTTATAGCAGGTTCATTAGATTTGTCATTAAGGTCAAGAACAGATAAATCTTCTTCATGATTTTCAAGAGAGGTTTTAGGCTCATGTGGATCTGTTTCATCAAATTTGGTGTGAACAGATTCTTCCACACACAAGGTTCTTTTATTGAAAAATCTATAAGCCTTGTTGGTTAAGAAATATCCTAAAAAGATTCCTTCATCACTCTTAGAAGCAAACTAATCAAGATTATATTTTGTATTGAGAATAAAAACTTTGCAGCCAAAGACTCTAAAGTAACTAACTTTAGGTTTTCGATTGTTCCACAACTCATATAGGGTCTTCTTAAGAACAGGTCTAATTAAGACTCTATTAATAATATAACAAGTTGTTTTCACAGCTTCAGCCCAAAAGTAAATAGGCAGGTCATATTCATTAAGCATAGTTCTAGCAATTTCTTGCAGGGTTCTATTTCTTCTTTCTACTACACTATTCTGCTGAGGTGTCCTAGGAGCAGAAAAGTTATGACTATAGCCATTGTGTGAGAAATATGATTCAAATTCATGATTTTCAAACTCACAGACATGATCACTTCTTAGGGTTTTAATCTTAAGTCCACTAAGATTTTCTACAGATTTGGAGTATTTAACAAAGTAAGAACAAGCTTCACTTTTGTGTGATAAGAAATATACCCTAGTATATATAGAAAAGTCATCTGCTAGGACATAGACATAGTGCTTCCCATTTAAACTAGAAACTCTTGATGGTTCAAAAAAGTCCATGTGAACCAACTCGAGAGTTTGAGAAGTAGAAACTTCTTTCTTTGATTTAAAAGAAACATTATGTTGCTTTCCCTTTTGACAGGGATTACAAACTTTGTCATTTGGAAACTCAAGTTTAGGTAGGACTCTAACTAAATTTTTCCTAGTTAGTTTTCTAAGAGAATGGATGTTGTAGTGTTCTAATCTTCTATGCCATAACCAGGACTCTTTATGAAAATCATTTAAAAATGTAACATTTTTCTTAGCAATGTAATTTAAATCAACAACATAAACATTTTCATTTCTTAGTGCAGAAAATACTAAAAAAAATTTAGAATTAAAAATATTACAAGAATCATTTTCAAATTTAACATTAAAACCATCATCACATAACTGATAAATACTTAGTAAATTATAATTAAGTCCATCAACAAATAAAACGTTAGAAATTAAAACTAAATCAGTGTTAACAATTTGGCCTAGGCCGATGATCTTTCCTTTAGAATTATCACCAAAGGTGACATGACCTCCATCAACCTTTATTAAACTTTTGAAGCATGAGTAATCCCCAGATATATGTCTTGAACATCCACTGTCCAAATACCATGTCTTCTTGTGGGAACTCTTCAAGCAGGTTTCCTACAAAACAGATTTAGATAGGAAATTATTTCAGTACCCAGATCTTCTTGGGTCCAGACATGTTAGCAATCAAATCTTTTGGTACCCAAATTTTTCTTATGGGTATCATATAATTTATAGAATCAAAGTATTTTTAAAGATAAACTCTATTTGATTTATAACTATGTAAATAACTATTTGAAGCATATAAATGTCCAGAACTAGAACTAGCAGTATTCTGTCTAGATTTAGGAATAAATCTATTCTTATTAATTTGTCTCTGTCCAGGATTGTAGCCTATTCCAGTAGTGTATTTTGGTGCAACTTGCTTTCCTAGAATTTGAGTAAGAGTATCTTTTCCATTTGTGAACTTTTCTAAGTCCTTTCTAAGTTTCTCACTAGACATTTATAGTTCAGTGTTTTCTTTAAGCAACTGAGAATTATTTTCTATTTCTATGTCAAGATCATATTTATGTTTAATAGTTAAAGCATATTGTTTCTTTAAACCTTTGTATTTTTCTTTCAGCTCATTACAGGTTTCTTCCAACATATCACAGCATTCAAACAGTTCAGATTTTGACATATTTTCAGAATCAGAATCATCTCCAGAATAATATGAATTTAAAGCAGGAGTTTCAGAAGTTACATCAGAAGTGTTTGTCATAAAACACATGTTTTCTTTATTTCTGTTTTCAGTCTCAGAAGCTTCAGATTCACTAGATCTATCCTCAGAAGAAATCCACGTAGCATTCATGGATTTCTTATAATTATTATCCTTATACTCATATTTCTTCTTGTATTTTAGATTTGGACAATCTGCTTTTATATTTCCTTTTCTTTTGCATTCATAGCAGACAACTTCATCAGATTTGCCAGATTTCTTCCAGTCCTTTTTCCAGTGTCCCTTGTTGACAAACTGACCTTTGTAATTTGATTTTCTGAAAAACATATTCTTCCTATAAAACTTCTTAAATCTTCTGGATATGTGAGCCATTTCTGCATCACTATCAGAGTCTGAATTTTCACTGGTTGAACTGTCAGTTTGTATTTGAGCTTTATCTTTGTCCTTACTCTTTGAAGCAGTAGTCTTGAAAGCCACAGATTTTATCTTAGGTTCATTATCTTCCTCTTTATTCACCTTGAGTTCTTCCTCATACATAATAAGCTTACCAATGAGTTCTTTTACAGATAGAGTAGCAATGTCACATGACTCTCTGATTGAAATAGATGTGCCTCTCCATCGGTCTGGTAAACATCTCAAGATTCACATAATTTGTTCCTTTGCTGGAACAGCCTTTCCGAGTGAATTTATTGTATTGACTATCTCATTAAACCAGAGATACATATTAGAAATAGGTTCATCAGTCTTCATTTTAAAATTATCATATTGAATAGAATAAGTATTTAATCTCATTTCTTTAACACTGGTTATTCCCTCATGAGAAACACCCAAAGTATCCCATATTTCAAAAGCAGTTTTACAAGCAGAAATTCTATTAAACTCCTCATCTCCTAAAGCACAGTACAGGGAATTCATATCTTTACAATTATTATTTTAGGCAGTCTTTGTAGGTTCATCCCAAGTTACTCTTTCAGTTTCTAGAATTTTATATTGTGACTATATAGTAGTCCAGATATCAAAACCCATGCTTTCTAAATGAATTTTCATTTTAAGTTTCCACTGAGCATAGTTTGTACCATTGAAGAAAGGTGGCATGTTAGTAGCATCACCCTCTAGTCTATTGTCCATAGCTAGATTTTAGAAAGATAATTTAGAGAGGTAAAATTTATAACTAACTGAAATTCATGATCATTAAAGATGCAACTAAAATCACAGTTGAAAAACAGAGTATTTCAAAAATCCTTATACAAAAACAAATCCTCTGATAGCAAATGTTGGTAGGAGTGGATACTCGAGAGGGGGGTGAATTGAGTTCCAATTAAAATTTCTGTTAAAATATTGTCTATTTAAAATCCCCCAATTTATAAAACAAGTTAAACTATAGTGAATTTATACAGATTATAAATTTTCACTTAGCTTCTCAAAAATTGATTAGGTCTCAGTTAATTTAACCACAAGATCAAACTAACTTTGGAAAATAACCTACTGATTTTCAATAAGTGTAAAGACTTTATAATTTAACTATCAAAGTAGCTTTAAAATAGTTTTTTATTTCAAAGTAATAGAAACGAAATAAATAAGATATATGTAGTATACTTTTGAACATAACTATAGAAGAACAACATATATAACAAGAGGTTCAGTCTCAAGCTGAGACTGAGTCCTCTCAACTTTATATAAAATTTGATCCACACCCTGGATCGGGGTTAACAACAGTTTACAAAACTGTCCAGGCCAAGCAGGGACCGATACCACTATTCTTCGTGGGAAACAAAACAAAGACCAGGCCACACAAGGACCTCTTCCACAGTTGATGTGGGTAAAAAAGTGTTAAGAGATTTGGAGTGAGGATTTTGATATCCTCCAGTTTAGTGCAGGAGACAGTGTGTATAAGAAATACAGAGTACACCACACTACTCAAAAGTTAATAAATAAATCACTTAGAGTGAATAGATAAGAGTTTAGAAAGCTCTAGTGATTATCAATGAAACTCTGGACTCGTTGGATTCAGCAAGAATTATTCTGAGTCCTTGTCTGGTTTTTCTTTTGAACAGAAGAGTGTCGTAGTTCAACTTGTATTCTATAAGAATGAAAATGATCTCTGGATTCATCGTGTATTCTTTAGTGGTGTTGGATTTCATTAATGAGAGTTCTTTGAAAGTCTTGAAAGCTATTTCTTGCTCAGTATTGTTATTCTCGTTTAGCACAGTGCTCTCTAGTGTATGTAAGTTCTTCTCGTTGTATGTTCACACTTGCACGCCTTTTTGTGTACTGCATCTCAAACTTCCTTATATTCCACAAATTCTGGCAATAGGAATGATTCCCCTTTCATAGGTATGAGATACGGTTTCCTGACATTCCAAAAACTATCATTAAATAACATTAATTTCATTAAAAACATCAAATATGACTGTTAGCATTATATAAATAATATTGACAAGAAGTTAAGAAACGGTGTCACAGTGATTAATTAAACTGTTTCTTCTTCACGGTATAGTCTTCAGTGTATGAGAATCACGGTATGAGCTTCATGTTATGAGCTTAATGGTGATTCCTTCACGTTGTCTGGGTCACGGTGAGTCCTTCACGGTGTCTGGGTCACGGTGAGTCCTTCAGGGTGTGTCTATACTTAGAAAAATATATGTATCTATACTTAGACAGTAATATGCAGAATATGGATTAAGTTTAATCATTAGAGAGTAAAATAACTTGAATCATAAATATAAAGTCTTGATAATATATGTGAGATTTGTGATCATGCATAAGACTTGTAAATAATAGAGAGTAATTAACATCATAATATTTCTTATCATTAAAATGTGATGTGTAGTTATTATTGAGATTAAAGATCATTAGAAAGATGTGAAATGAAGATTGAGATTAATTAATAATAATAGGATTTGTGATCATTAAAACATGATTAACAGATGAGGAGTCCAACAAGTTAAAATAGAATATTTAGGGGAGGTTTTATCATTTAGTGTGAGATTATGTTTTGAATGGTTTTATTTTTATTTTATTATTTGTGTGATCCTAATATCGCACATATCCTTCCTTACTCACTCTTCTAATATCATAGGGATGTTAAAAGGATTCAGGAGAATTTCAGTGATCATTTTTATAATTTTTCTAATTTGATGACACATATACTCTATAATTGGATCGATATTAAGATGATCACTTCTCAAGGTGGTTTAATAGAAACTACATCGATATACTGGTAGATGATTCAACCTAATTAAATCTATTATCATCTCAGTAGATGTATATTATTTTCTCATGAAAAATAATATTTTAGTTAAATTTTTTATTATTTTGCTTGATCCTGCTAATTATTCATTCTTGTAGTACCTTCTATCCTGTTACATTCCTTTAATTATTATCTCTTGTCAGGTTATTTTAAATATAACCCTAATTTAGTAATCCTTTATAGATAATTTTTTAGTTATGATTGATTTTATTATTGATGAATTTCATTACATGTTTATTGATAATTTGTACTACATTATTATATATTTGTGATTGAAATATATTTGAAGTTGATTTATTTCATTGTATATTATTAAAAATAGTTTTGTGGTCATTTTTTAGAATGTATAATTTTAATGGTGTTTGAATATAAAATCAATTATTTAGGTTTAAACATTTGTTTCCATTTAAAAATGGTTTTTCAAGTAATATTCATAGATTTTTTTCCAAAAATATATAGAAAATTTATTTTAAAATATCATTTTTTAAACTATTATTTCCAGAATGTTTTGAAAAAGGATATACCTATAATATTTCATAAAATTATACTAGGATGTTTATCTGCCCAACCTACTAACACCACTATATTTTTACAGAATGATTTTTTTTCTTTTAGTTTTAGATTTAGTTTCAACATAAAAATTACTCTTGGATTGGGAATGTTGTTTTTGAGTGACTCCATAGAAATTTAAGGGTTGGTTATGTTGGTCCTCTATAGTTTTAATGATCTCAAATCATGTCAAATCACATTTAGTTATGTCTTAATTATTAAAGTCAAATATGTTTAATTATGATTATTTATGTTCAGTCATGCATTTAAAACATTCTTTTTATGTTTATACTATAAAAAAAGTAGACATACATGGACAAATGTGAGTGATTTATTATTTAAGTCACGGACTCTAATTCGATGATAATCAGTAATCACCAATAGAACAACTCACTTATAGAACAAATGACCCACAAAATTAATGAATAACCAACAGAACAAATAACTCACTAACAGAATGAATCTCCAATTAAACAAATGTATCGCCAACAGAGGAAATGAGTCTCTAACATAACAAATGACTCACTAACAGATACGAGACTAAGTCATCGACAGTCTAATCCACTAAGAAAACAATTCACCAATATTATTTTACACTGATGCACTGACATACGAATGCATTAAGTCACGAATAGAAGGATTCACTGATAGAATGAGTAATTGATAGAAGGATTCACTGATATAAGGAGTCACTGATTGAATGAGACGCAGATGTACTAACCTACTGAAATATTCAATTACTGATAGAATGACCAAATGTTCAATACTTTGAATATTTCTTCACTCTCAAAATTTGAATTTTTACCAAACTCTCATACTGGGTTATTTAATTCTACTAGTTTACTTGTGTGGCTTTTGCAGACATCATTAACTTGGATGTAATAGGTATGAAGTAAAAATCATATCCCAAACAATCTTATTTTTAACCTCTATAGTATATAAAGAAATCACATTATTAAAAAAGAAGGAGTGCACAATGTAGAGATAACATGTGATGTAAATATAGAGTCATTAATGAATAACACTTATTATTTCTAGCATTGAACATGAAGGATTTTCTAAGACCCAAAGTATCAAAATTCTTACAGTAAAAAATTCTTGTGAAGAGAACCTTCAAAGACAATATCATATCACTGGAAACCCAATCACAGAGCTTCCGCAACACACTGTTTTTGGGTCTGTTTCCAGAAGAGAACTCAAGCTTCACATCATCTGCACCTAAGGAGTCCATAATCTTCAATCACATCACATGGATCATTCTAAACCTCATCGTATTATTTATTCTATGTTGTGTACATTCTTATTACTTTTTCATCAGGGTGTGTGTCTGTATCACACACACACTCACTCACTCCTAAGCTACACTATAGGATATAAGATACCCTCACTCACTCATCTTTCTACACCATTTTTCACCCACGTATAACTGTAGAATAGGTTACTGTATGACCTGATTGTACTTTTTTCCACTAATAACTCTGGTATAGGTCAAGTAGACTAGGAAAGCCTTGTTCTTGGTTGATAACCCCAATACAGGGTGTGGATCATGTTTACTAATATAATCATTTTGGTGGAAGGTTGTCACCAAATAGAGAGGATTGGATCACTAATTAAAATTGAAGATCTTGATTTTTATGTTGTGTATTTCAACTACAGTTTTCGTTATTTTCATAAATATTTCATAACAGTAAATATTACATTTATAGTTAATTTTATTTAGTTTTTACAACTTTTTATAATTTAATAAATTACATTAATAAGTTAAAAAAACATAATTTTCTTAATAATTAATCAATCATTTGAGAAATTAAATGAACATTCAAAACTCTTGTATTTCTTCTACTTTATTTAAATGGCCTATTCAAATTTAAAATTATTCGAATTGTTTAAATATATTTTTTAACAAAAAAATAGATAGTAACTCAATTTACCCCTTCTATAGTGTCATACTCTGATCAAAATTTGGTATTAGAGGAATAATTTTTTTCAATATTTTCAAAACATGTTTTCAAATCATTTCAACTGAGATTTTAATATTGTTTTAAAGATCACTCAATTTATGCTAGTTCTATATTTTTATATTCTTAAAACCCTAGTATTTATTATTTATTTTGGATAATATATTTTAATATTCTTCTTATAACATAAATCAATTTTTTAAATGGAACTAATTATGCTTAGTGTAAAATTAAGACGAATATGTATTTAGAAAGTATGTCTTTTGAAATTTGGACATCCATTGTTGATGAATAGAATATTCCAACTACTGTCTAAAATTGTTGGGCTGACCAAATCAAAACATATAATAATAATAACTGTTATGTAATGAATTCCTTATATTTTTCTTTAAGATATGAATAATTCAATAGGATTTTTGCATCTAAAACATCCCATGAAATTTTGGACACTTTAGTTGTTTCACATGAAGGAACCACTAATGTTAATGAAATGAAACTTAATACATACACTATTAAATATAATAAATTCAATATGAAGCCTGATGAACCTATCTATGAAATGTATCTAAATTTTAATGAAATTTTAAATACTATTATCTCTCTAGGAAAAGATGTTACTACTAAGGAACAAATCATGGGAAATCTCATATGTTTACAAAACAGATGAAGGGGAACCTCAGTGTTAATTAGCGAGTCATGTGATATCAGTACGATTACACTAATGGAGTTGATAGGTAAGATGACGATGTACCAAGAATAATTAATGATCATCAATAATTGGATGATAAGCTAAATAAAAAATCAATGGCTTTCAATTCCATTTATTTTCTTCTAAACACAAATAAATGGGTAAGGAAAAAACTCATTCTAATTGTTCTAGAAATGGATAATCACCAAGTTATGGTGATAAGGATATAGAGTATAGAGAAAATAGATTTTACAATGTTCAAAAAAAATTCTTTAATAAACCCAATTACAGATGAAAATATGACAATAAGGACAACTAGAAAGAGGATTGGAAAAGAGGTCACAACTCAAATGAGATATTCCATTATGAATGTAGGATAAGAGATCATATAAACAAAAACTATCCTTAGTCAATGTATAAGAAGAAATATGATGACAAAGATAAAAATACAAAAAATTCAACTAAGGACACATGAAGTTATTTTGATCATTGCTATAGTGAGTCAAAGTCTCCACCCGACGAGAAAGGTGTAAAAGCTAACATGTGTTTCATGAAAAATAATACTATGGTAATATGTGAATATCTTGTACAAAATTCCTACTATTCTACATATAAATCCAATTTTAAAAACATGACCAATGAGGAAATGATGTAGTATTGAAAAAATCATGAAGAAATATTCAATTAATTAAAAGACAAATATAATGTTTTAAAGAAACAGCATGCTCTCCCAACTACTATAAAATCTGATCTTACTACATAGAAAGTTAAAAATGATCAATTTCTGAAAGAAAATAATAATATTAAACTATCAAATGACCATTTAAAAGGGGATATAGAAATGTTTACCAATTAAAGAACACTATTTCTCAAATTCTTGGTAAACAGGTTGTACCAAAACATGCTTCTGGTATAAGATATCAATTAGGACAATGAAACTTTGTTAAAAAAAATTTTGCATTAAAATCAGGAAAATTCAACAATGTACCATGAATTGAAAAATATAATTCATGTTCCAAAAGTTGATTTTTTTTACTAATTCTATATTTTCTATACCAAATAGAGTTTATTTTTTAAAAAACATTACAAACTATTTATACGAAACACGTGAATCAATTATGGTTTCCCAAATAATTATTTACTAAAATTACTAGACCCAAAATAGTTTGTGTAACATAATATTTTTTGTTTGATTTGTCTTTTTATGAATCATGATTAAAGAGATTATGAAAAATATTATGGTATATAGACATTGGATGTTCAAGACATGTGACATGAAACTACTTGAGCATCAATAATATTATAATGATTAAATATGGGAATGTCATTTTAAGTGAAAATACTAAAGGAAAAATATTTATCCTTGGATAAATCGGTAACAAAAATTATATTTTATTTCCATGGTACTTTTTTATTGATTAAAGTAAGATCTGCTCAGTATAACATAGATATGTGCTGATGGTTTCAATGTTAAATTTGAAAGCAATGCATGAAATATGTTTAGTAATAAAAACATTTGTGATTACTACTTTTATAAATTATAATTTTTATGCTTTAAATATAGATTTTTTAGTTTCTCCAAATATTTCTTCCTTATGTGTCTTTAATAATGAATCCTGGCCTTGGCATAGAAGATTCTGCCACTGTAACACTCACTCACTTTGAAATCATACATGGAAAGGGTTATTCAAGGATCTACCCAAACCTGAATTTGCAATCAATAAAGTCTAAAATCCTTGTCTAAAGGAAAAAACAACACAAAATATCTTTCAAAACAAAGAAATAAGTTTTAACAACTCAAGAACTTGAGTTGGTTCACATTGATTTATTTCGACCATCTACAGTTACAAGTATTAATGGGAAAAACTATGTATATGTTCTTTTAGATGAATTCTCTTGGTGTACTTGGGCCTTCTTTTTTGCTCACAATAGTGAAGCATGATCACATATTTTCATGTATACTAGATCATTGGATAACATAAGTGGTCTTAAGATAAAAATCGTAAGGAGTGGGCATGGGTGTGAGTTTTAGAACCAAGAGTTTGAATCTTTTTTCCTCCAAAATGGTTATTGTCATAACTTCTCTACTCCTAGGACACCCCAATAGAATGGAATAGTTGAAATAAATAATAAAACCTAATTCAAAATTTCTTATACTATGCTTAATGATTAATACTTGCCTATTTATTTTTGGGATGATTTTATAAATATAGCTTGTTAAATAATTAACAAAGTCATAATCAAACTTATTCATAAGAAAAAAACCTATGAGCCCTAGAGTAATATGAAACCAAAAGATAAATAATTTATTATTTTTGGTTTCAAAGATTACATTCTTAATACAAAGAAAAATCTTGAAAATTTTTCATCCAAAAGTGATGAAGGAATTTTCCAAGGTTATTCAATCTTTAGTAAAGCCTATATAGTTTTCAAAAATAGAAAAACAAAATGTGTGGAAGAATTAGTACAAGTAAAATTTTATGAAAGAGATCTACTTGAACCAAAAACCCCTATTGAAAATATTGAGGATGATCTCTCCAATATGGACATAAATGCTAGACCCCTAACCCTACTATTAAGCAGTCAATTAAATCCTCAAGTTCTAGAAAATATCTAGACTCTAACCAAAGTGAATCTGAACATACAGATAAACCTTAAATAACTAGTCCGTCTAGTAGTTAAAATCTATGTTGATGATATTATTTTTGGATCTTCAAATAATTACTTATGCATTTATTTTTCAAGAATCATACAAAGTGAATTTAAAATGAGTTTAATGGGAGAACTCCAATTAATTCTTGGAGTTTAAATAATTCAAAATAAATAATGTGTTTTTTTAAATCATAGTGAATATACTGTAGATCTTTTAAAAATGTTCGTTCTTTATAGTACAAAATGTTGTGATACTACAATTTGTACCACCTCATTGTTGTACCTTGATGAAAATGGTAAATCTGTTGATCAAACCAATTATAGAGGGATGATTGGAAGCCTACATTACATAACTACTACTCATCCTGATATTATTTTTTGTGTATTTATGTGTTCTTGTTTTCTAGATAATCATAAAGAATCTCATTTAAATGATGCTGGAAGAATTTTCAAATACCACTTTTATACAACCAACTTAGGAATGTTCTACCCTATAATACACTTGTTTTATTTAGTTATTTAGTGAAATGCTTATTTTGGTGGGTGTATGTTAAATAGAAAGATAAAATTTCAAAAATGTCACTTTTTGGGAAAGTCTCTTGTATCATGGTGTATAAAAATGAAAAAATTTGTTGAATTATGTACTGTTGAGGCTGAATATATAGCTACAGGTAGTTTGTATTCTCATATTTTTTGGATGACATAAACTTTTCTAGATTTTGGATATCATTTTAGACATGTCCCAATTAATTGGGATAATACTAGAGCTATTAACATATCAAATAACCATTCGCTCATTATAGGACCAAAAATGTTGATGTATGATATCACTTTTTGAGAGATCATTATCAAAAAGAAGATATAACTCTGGAATTTATTAGCACAGAATAACAACTTGTTGATATATTCACTAAGCCATTGAACTCTAAGAGGATGAGTTACGTCATACATGAAATATCTATGATTAATTTATAAGGACCTACTACCAATAATTCTATGATAAATCTAACTATGGATGACTCAATATTAAGATTCTAACAATGCCATGTTGACACTGACAGTGTCATGCTGACAGTGTAATGTCGACCCCAACACCATTGTCTCACTGACACCGATAGTGTCTTGCTGACACTGACACTATTGTATCACCATTGGCCACTCACAGAATGAAACCCACTATTTATATCTATTTTATTTTACCAATACAACCCAATTTTGTTTATTTCATTTTATTTTAACCCAAATTACTCAATTTATGACTTATAAATCCCTAAATGATCAAATTAAGTTGATCAAACCTATTTCTTACTCCCAGACTTCTAGTCTCTTACTCATACCTTCACTCTCTTTACCCTTGACCTTTAACCCTTGTAACTTTAATCGACCATTCATAATGGTAAGATTAAATCATGTCTATGGTGGATATTGAGATGAATTGCAACCCTTTAAGAATAATAATGGAGAATCCAGTAGATCTAAGCATGTTAATTCATGGATTGAGAATAGTGAGGTAATGCTTGAGAAGGTACTATTCACCTAATGGTTATTGTCAAGTAATTATCTTCTATTAAGAGTGTTGCAAACCCATAGAAGGCTATATTGGTTTTCAAATAATGAAAGGTTGTATTACCCAAAGATTGTGAACAAGTTTTATCTTCAGGACGAGTTTATACTAAATGGTATTGAGGATTATTGGATCAAATAAGTAGTGAATAGAAGAATATTATATTTCTCTTCAATAGATTGGGTAGAATTCCACAATGTAACACGTGAAAGAGTATTTGATGACCACTAGAAAATTAGTCCCATAACCAGTGAGTTGTTTTTCTATGATTCTACATTGAGGGTGAAGAATGGAAATGAGGAGCATATAATGCCTATAGATTTAGAGTTGGATGGATAAAGTAGAATTTTATTTATGTTTATCAAACACCAGTTATGTCCTTAGAATGGGTAATATTCCACACTAATATATTTGAATGTATATCTCTTGTATTTTATAAAGAAATGGAAGAGAGTTAATATATGCAGATATATAATATTTCATATCGGTGAGATAATGAATCCATATTGTCAGAATAATTACATGATTTATCCAAGAATTATATATACTAGGGTAAAGGAAATAGGATTTGTATATCCGAATAAAGTTCCATTTATACATGTAGTGGAGTTTTCTTAAATAAGTAAATTATTAAGAGAATAATTAAATTGGAATCCCTAAAAGAGGGAGTCGGATGAAGATAATGAGAAGTTGTATGAATTTTTTTATCCTATTGAGAATATTATAAGGCTGAGATATGTGACTGATCCTAGTGTAGGACCAGATGATGAAATTTTTTATTCTACTCAAGAGTAATCTGAATCATCTACAGAATTTGGGTCTTCTATATATGATAAAAGTGACCCTAATATTTACGAAAGTCTTAAGGGGTGTCTTTTGGAATTCCTAGTCAACCATTTTCTCTACCATCCAAGGAACATATTTTTGGTATATGATGATGGTTATGATTATTAGGATTCAGTTAGTGTGGAATATGAAAGAAAATAAAATGATTTATAATAGGAATCTATAGAAGAAGATGAGGCAGACATAGAAGAAAAAGAAAGTGGCAGTGATAGTAGCTCTGATAGTGAGGATGAAGGGGATAAATAATCTAGTGAAAAAAGTGGAGAATGTGATATAGAATGTAAAAGATATGAACCAGAAAATGAATATGAGGAAATTGGAAGTGATTATAATAATATTGGTGATGATAAAGGTTAAAATTTAGAACTGGATGGTCTAGAGAATTAGGATCAGTATTTTGAACCTTCTATTTTTACAGAAACTGATGGTGATGCAGAAGAAGTAGTTGAGGTTGGTAATGAATACATGGAACTGGTTAGCCCAGTACCTCAATTGGTGTATATTAAGAAGGATACCTAAATTTTAGGGGGAGAAATAGGTGATGAGAGATAAAATTGAGGGGAAGCCTCAAGCTGTAAAATTCAGAGTTGATACACTAACTCATCAAGATGCTTCTATGTTATCTGAGTGGGAACGATTCCCTAGATATATTACTCTCAATCTCGATTATCCATATTTCGATGATGATGAGTGGATATCTACTTCAATATAATTATTAGTGGAGTAATATCCTATAGTTTCACCATCTTACCAATAGTGATTTCAGGGCAAAATGACTATATAACCAAATCATATTTTCAAATTTTTAAGGAAGAAATTGCAGAAGCTATGAGATCAGTCCATCATTCCCAACCTGCACCTGTAGCACCACAGAGTGATATTGATGAATAATTGATTTTAGATATAGTTGATTCAATTATCAAACCATATTTTGTATTTGTTTTGGAACATTTTTAGATATCCAGTCAGAAGATTTTTGATGAAATTGTCAAGCTTGAAGTTGTTGTTAGCCATCTTCTCAGTGAATTCAAATCCACTATAGACCAATCTCTACAAAGTCATGACATGTCTCTTGAATCACCTATTGAATATGTAACTCCAACTCTTTATTTATCCATTTTGAAGTCAATAGTCAATTATGTAGTGAATAATACCTCAACATCAATGGCACGACCGCACTATGTTCCCCATGTTCAGTCTTCACATAGTGACATGATTTGAACAGTGATAAGGGAAGAACATCAGACATTAACAGTCTGTTCAGCTAGTAAAATCTTGATACATATAATTCAATCTATGAGAATACTTTTATGAGGGAAATCTAGCTCATTAGCTCTGGAATCACACCAAAAAAAACATACAGATGGTCATAACTGTCATTTGAAAAGAGGTGAGAACCAAGATAGGTGGAACAAATTAGAAAATTCTATAAAAAAACAGGCAGAACGGTGATTATATCAATGACATGGTATGATTTTATTCCAACAAGGCTATAACTGCTCTTGAATAAAATAACCAGAAAATTATATTTTTATTTCAAGAGGATATACACAAAGAATTAGCTAGACAACAACTTTATTCTTTTACATGAGAACCTGAGAATTCCACTAGTGTCCCAAGCCATTAGATATAAGGTAACGTTTCTTATGGAGTTATCTCCATCAATTGAAACGTTCATTGGAAATAATTAAGATTATAAAAAAGATATGTAGTATGTGGGAGAGATAATCATGGATTTCATCAACCATATTATACCTTATCTACATGCTCAGAGTATTATGATTGTTACCCCTCATAAAACTCTTATCAGACCACCTCTGGAACCTACTAGCTCTACTTATTTTAGCATTACTTCTTTGTTACTCTCTCCTTCTCAAGCATTCAGAATGTTTGGTCCTGTCATTTTTAGGGAACTTATTATCCCCCTTCCTCCAATACTCCATGATTTTCCCCTTCAGTCCTTACGAGAGTAATGTTTCCCTCTCTCATCATTCATTTTGAACCTTTAGACACTACTTTTACATAAACTCCTACCAATTATGAATAAGATAATGAAATTGAAACATTTGATTTATCTTTGAATAAGATGAAGTACATTGGATTACTTATTTGATAGGGCTTCTTTGCTGTACTTTTGAACTTTAATATCCAATGTAATTTCCATTGATAATGAAATCTAGTATCTTTTCATGCTCTGATTATTTATTAGTTGATCTTTATTATTTAATTCAATTAACCTTTTTTATAATCCCAAAATGGGGGGAAATAAGAAGCATTATGCATATATTACTATGGATACATTATTGCATTATATTAACTGTGCTTAATTATGCACTAATTGGTTTTGGGAGATTGTAACCATAATAACTAGTTTGATCATTCTGAATCAGCAGATTGTATATTATAATGACATGAATTTTAATAATCAAAAAGGGGAAGATTATAGGCCCTCTCCGGTTTTAATGATCTCAAATCATGTCAAATCATGTTTTTTATGGGTTTATTACTAAATCTAAAAATGTATAGTTATGATTATTTATGTTCAATGCTAATTTTAACACATTATTTTGGTGTTTATACTATTATTCAATCACATAGACATGGTAAAGTATGATTCATCGATAGTTTAAGTCATAGAGTTTGAATCACCAATAGTCAGGACTCACAGACGAAATGTCTTACCGATAGATTGAATGACTCACCAATAGAATGAATCAATGATAGAAAAAATGACTTGCTGATAGAATAAAGGAATCACCAACAGATACAATACTGAGTCACAAATAGTCAAATTCACTGATTGAACAAGTCACTAATAGTATGTGACTCTAATGCACTAACATACAGACACAATGAGTCAATGATAAAATGAGTCACTGTTAAAAGGAGTCACGTATAGAATGAGCCACCAATTGAAGTCATTGATTCATTGAACTACAGTCGAAGGACTTACCAATAGAATAACCTACTGTTCAATACTTATAAAATTTCTTTACTCTCAAAATTTGAATTTTTACCTTACGATCATATTAGCTTATTTAATGCTACTCATTTAGTTGTATAACATTCTATAGACATCATTAACATGGATGTCAAAGGTATGAGGTATATGACATGTCCCAAACATTCCTATTTTCGACCTATAAACTATAAAATAGAATAAAAAGTTAAAAACAAATAAGTAGTTCTTGATATAGAGATAACCTATTAAGTAAATAACGATACATTCACAAAGATAACTTATTCTTTCTCACTATGAACAAGAATCATTTGTGGATAACCAGGGTATCAACATACCTAATGAGACAAACCCTTGTGAATTGAACCTCTGAAAAGTTTCTCACTTCACAAGAAACCAAAACCTAGAGCTTCAATGACACTCTATTTTGGTGTCTGTTTCTTGAAGAGGACTTAATATTTACATCTGCTACACCTAAGGACTCCAAAAGTTTCAATAGCATCACATAGAGCATTCTAAACTTTCCATTATTACTTATGCTCTATTGTGTAAAATATTATTACTTTTTGAGTAGTGTGTGTGTGTGTCACAAACACACAATTTCTTATAAGAAAAGTTGGAGGATACAATATATCTTCCCTCACTCATATTTCTACACCATTTTCACCCATGTATAACTGTAGAATTGGTTAATGTGTGACATGATTGTACTTTCCCCAATAATAACTATGGTATAGATTTAGTTGACATGGACAACCATATGTGTGGTTGTGAACTATAGGATCAAAATGAAGATATAGATATCTCAATTTCAAGATGGGGGTGAATTGTATGTTTAAATACTATAGTTTTTATCCTTAAAAATCTATGTTTAACAAAGTTAAACAAGATTGATTCACAAGACTTATTTTGTTCTTAACAAAGAAAACAACTTTCCTAAAATAAAGAAGCATAAGAAAAGTTTACATAGGAAAATATTCTACCTTAAAGTGTATAGAATATTATTTATATCAATGTTTGTAAGTATAATAATGTGTAAGAAAGTTACACTTTATAACATTAAAAAAATTCAGTGGAATTAAAAGCTTGTAACAAAACAGGACAAGTAAAAGAAATATCTTAACCCAAAGAGAAAGGTGTCTAAAACATTGGCTAATGTTCAGTTGATTTATACATTCAAGAAATTATATCTTACCCTCACAAGGGTAATCCCTCGATATAGATATTTATATCTACCTTTCTATCCTCACAAGACATTGATCTCTAATGTGAATGGTACCTTTCTCTTCTTATATTTAGAAGCCCTCGATTGATCAACAATAATTGGAATTACACAAGGAAGGTTGAATAAGATATTCTCAGCTAGAACAAGTTGTTCTTATCATTCTAACAAAAGAGGTTGATCAGATCTCTCATAGAGTGTTACCTCATTCTAGATATCAATGGATCTCTATGAAAACTCAAGAAGAAAAAATTCTCTCATTATAACTCTACATTTAACTCATACACATGGATGGTTATTTATAGGCATGGATTCCAACGGTCAAATTCTCTACCAATGATCAAAAAAATTCATCAAAATCAAATGAACCTAGATAGGTGACCCACATCCTATAGTTAGTTAATAATAGATTTTACGACATCAGTTCATGTAATAAAACAAAGGAAATATTATCATATGTAATAAACAATAATATGTAAGAAAAAATTTATAATGATTAAGAAACATAAGCATAAAAGGATCAGATATAATTTTAACAACTAGTTAAGTAAAAAATGTATATTTAACAAATATGAATGATTGGATTTCATGAAATTAGAGCCTAAATTTATTTGAAATTATAGTATAAAATTTTTATGAAACAATGTCTAAAAATTTGAGGAAATGGTGTCTATAAATATTGGGAATCATAGTTTTAAAATAAGACAAAAGAGTGTATGATTTTAGATGAAATTTGAGTCCGATTTCTAAAAAATTAGAGTCTGATTTCAAAACAAATCAATGTTTGATTTGTAGAGAAATCAATCTCAAATTTTATATGAAATCAGTGTCTGATTTCAGAATTAGTTAGAGTTTGATTTCCAGAGAAATCATATTCTCAAAGTAGGAAGTATTAGATTCTAAAGAACTAAATGTTTCTAAAATTTAGGTAATGATTTGATTAATATTAAGGAAATTTGGTCTTAAGAGAATATAATAAATTTTAGATAAATAGCATTAAGAATAACATATAAAAACATGATAAATATTAATCATAGAAATTTACATAGAAAAATAAAGTAATCATTAAGTAAAAATAATTTGTTATTTTAAAAACATAATGAATGGAAAATTTATAAGGGACTGATTGACTTAACAGTATCCCCCTTTTTGGAAAGCATAAACTATTTTTGAAAAAAGAATATTAATTTTGGAGGATATTGAATGAAAAATATATCTCCCTTATATTTGTGACTTACGGTGAATATGACTAACTCCCTCTTAGGTTATGTCTCCTTAAGGATAGTATTCATTTTATTGAGAAGTTGTCTTGAAATTACTTTCCTTTTCATAATAAAGTATTCTTTAAGTTAATCCCCCCCCCCTTTCATAAACAATTTCTTATTTGGGAAATCTCCCCTTTAATATGATATAATTTTGGATTAATCATTTATACCCTTTCTTATTTTCAAAATGTAATGGATGGTTATATTTTATACCTGAAAGATTAGGAAATATGCATAAGATACAAAATGATGCATGAAAATTTTATTAACTATGAATAATGAAGTTTCAGTACAAAGAAAGACTGGTTTTTAGAAAATAATTCATTATTTTTATTGTCTGGAAGAATTTTCTTAACAATTGATTTTATATTATTTATCTCTTTATGATCAACTTGGTACTTCCTCAGAAAGACTTCTTTCCGGGGTATGAAATATCTCATCTGGTGCCTTGATCAAATCTTCTTGGGATTCAACATTCTTTTCCAAAAGTTCTGTGTTTTTGATTTCTCTCTTTTTACTAAGAGTAATTAAATTTATTATTCCATTAAGATCTATGTCCTCTTTGATCTGTATAGATTTATCATGATTTTTCATCATTGAAAAATTATTTATCTTTTCATAGGTTTTAATAAAAATAATATTAACTGAGACTATGTAATCATCAACTATTTTATGATCATCAATAACAGACATTTTCTATATTTTTATCTTCTTGGAGGACTTCCTATGAGGTTTATAACTGACCCTGAATGTTTTCAAGTCAGTTTTTATCTTGATGAGATTCTCCATCAAAATATTTTTAGATTCAATTTTTGAATTTCCTAACTATTGAATCATCTAGAACTATGATTAATTGTTTTGTAAAAACATGATTGAATCTATAGGATTTTTCAAAGACTATTCAAAAAAATCATGTCCCATAGAAGAGGATGACTCAGAGATTGAGGAACCTTTACCTGGAAAATTATCTTTAGATTCTTCAAAAAAATATCATAGATGTTCTTGCTACATCTTTCTGTGGAGTATCAAAAATAAATGTATTTCTCTTAGCATCCATTTTTTAAAAAAAACATTTTCCACCTCAAGTTTCTATTCTCTAGTATTCTCTTCATCTTCATCTTCTTGAATAATTTCATAAATATCTTCATTTTCTTCCTTGGAATGGTCTGTGTTATATTTTTGTTCTCTAGAATTTCTTTTATGTTCTTCGTAATCTATTGTGGTGGACGATGCAAGAGAAGTACTTATAGAATTATTGTCAGAATATTTCCACTTCTCTTGACATTATTCAACCATTATTATCACATAAACACTTTAATATTCTTCTTATTACTACTTAATTTCTTTTTCTTCAATAATATATCTTGGAATTGAAGCATCCTTCAAGAAGGTTACTTGTACCTGAATCTATTATTTAGAATTCTCAATATCCTTAAATAAAGATAGAATAACCTGAGCTTGGGACTCTTTTTCTCTTAGCTTCTTCTCTTTAGATTCATTCTCAAGATTTTTTCCCTGAATTATATTAAAGGCCTTATCCTTAGAATGGTCAATTCCAAAAACTTTATCTCCTAATTTCTTCTTCTTCTTCTTCTCTATCCATTATACTACCATTTCATCAGAAAATTTCATTTTCTTCTTTAGTTTAGGGTTTTCTGATTTTGATTTGGGGATAAGTTTCAGTAATTGAGGTTTTGGTTCTTTGTCTTTTAATTTATTTGTGTCAGTTTTTGAAGCCCATCCATATTCACCTTTCTTAACTTGGTCATCCTTCTCAGGAAGATCACAGAATTCACCAGTCTTAATATTGAAACCATTCTTCATTCTCCTCAATGTATCATCACTGATCAACATAATCTAAATGTTATTTTCCTTTTAAGTGCAAGGGATTTTTAAGGATTATAAGCATAATATTATGATATTATCCACGACCACATGATATATCAAAATCTATGGATTGATATTTCCATTATTAATTTTTCTAATTGTCAAAAGGATATATTTATCTAAATTTATCATCCTTACATTTACAAGAAAATACAACATATATATATCAAAAATCATAAGAGAATAATTGTATCATTTTCTTAGAATTATTAAGCATTTCATTTATGAGGAAACTAATCTATGTTTAGTCTAATCATTAGATAACTTTTGTTTCTTCACTCCTTTAATGCCCTGAAACCCTATATCCTTATCTTTCTTAAATGAACATTCCTTATCTGGAAATTTCATGGAGAAAATGATCATCTCCCCTTCATAAGGTATGTATAAAATACGTGCTAATTTGTTAAAAGATATGGATTAAGACTTTTCATAACTTTTTTACTTGAACATTTTTTTTCCACCTTTCTCATTGAATTAAAAAAAAATCATAAAATTCTACAACATGATCAGCATAAAATGGATTTGAATTGTATTCCTTAGCAACAAATAACTCTTCCCATATGTTTAGCTTGATGATCATTGAAATCAAATAATCATACTTTGTGAAGAAATTTTGATATAATAACATTTCACTAACATTATCCATTCTTTTGGTTCCTTGCTTGACTGAGACAACATTATAGTATCAGAGGAAATATCAAGGGACTAAAGAATTAAATGTGAAGGGAAAAATGGAACAAACAACATAAATAATGGAAGGGAATCAGCACAAAATACTGAGAGAACCAATGTGGGACAAGAATATGGGTCCATTTAAATTTTCTATGTGGAGACAGATTAGATTATCAATGCAATTTGATGGTTTTGTTTAGGGAAATCTGATCGGATGGTTGAGATGAATGATGGAGAAGGTATTTATGGGTTCTTATCATTGTAGTTTTTATGAAAAAATTAGATTTATGGAATGTAAATCAGATGAGGTTTTCATTAACAAAATTAAATAAAAAAAACATAGATATAATTTAGATAACCTAGGTAAGGAACATAGCATATAGAGTTCTCAGAATGATATGTCAGAATTGTTGAGGCTCCTCTTAGAAAAACATGGATTTCATAAATTCGAAAGGAAAATAATGTAAATTTGGTTTTGAAAAAAAAATCATAGAAATATTTAGGTTCTGAGAAATTTTAAGTTCTATGAACTTTTTATGTTCTGAGAACTTTTATATTCCAAAAGTTTTAGTTAAAAAAATTATGTTTTGAAACTTTCTGGTGCTAGAAAAATATAAACATATGTACTCTCCGTATAAAAATGATTATATTAATATTAATATATGATTTCAATAAAAACATAAGATATATAATTACCATATGGTTAACATTACTTAATTTCGTATAATGTAATAAAATCTATTAGAGGGTAAAGGATTTGTAAATATGTCAACAAGTTGATATTATGTTCTAATAAATTCAATAATGATGCCTCTTTTAGGTGTCTGATACCATAAAAAGTGATTCCAAATGTTTATGTTAATTTCAAAAGATTGTTATGAAAGGTTTTTTCTTAACTAAATGTCACTAGTATAATCACACATTATTTATGTTTTCATAAAACACATGTCATAGTCTGTGAGTCTTTATTTCATCCAGAAAACTTAAGCACAACAACCTCCAGTAGCTAGATATTCAGCTACAGTAGTGGAAAGTTCCACTGAGTTTTGTTTCCTTCATGACAATTAAAATAATGAATCTCCAAAGAAATCACAATTTTTAGATGCGAATTTTGTATCCGTTTTATATCCACTAATGTTATCATTAGAAAAACATTTTAAAAAAATAATTTCTTGAAGAATACAAAATTCCTAAATCCATGGTTCATTTTAAATTGAGAAAAATTATTTTAACTTCTTTTAAATTGGATTATTTTAGATTATATTGATATATTTCACAAAATCAAAGAGAAAACGTTATGCATGAAGTACTAGCTATTAAGTATAATAAACTTCTTATCATACCCTTAAAATAATATTTGATCTACTGGTTTCCCAGCTGCATCAATATCAAGAGTTCTTGAGGTAGCGATTAGAATACTTATACTTTTAGTTTCATCATATATATACTTTTTAAAAATATCATTAATATACTTATGTTGAGATATATAAGTTTCTTTTGGTTTTTTGATAAATTTAAACATGAGTAAAAAAATTATTAACTAACCAATCATACTCATATAAAACTCAGAATTCATGATATTCGAAAATGAATCAGTTAAAGATTGTTGAGTTTATCTGATTATAATGTCGTCAACATAAATTTGAGTTTTAAAAAGATTTACCTTATCTATAATTATGAAAATGGTTGAATTAGAAATTCCCTTAACATAATTTTTTTGTAACTAAAATCTGGTAAGTCTATTATTCTTAGATCTTAGGGATTGTAAAAGTCCATATAAAGCCTTTGTATGTTTGTAAATTTGTTCAATATATTTTGTGTCACCAAAAATAGAAGGTTTTTCAACATAAAATTCTACTAGAACATATCCATTAAAGAAAGAACACTTCATTTCCCATTAAAAAAAATTGAAATTGAAAAATACTACAAAGGATAGTGGGATACGAATAAATTAAAGTCTATATACTGGAGAATAGGATTCTTCATAGTCTATGCCTTTTTTATTAATTATAGCCTTTAGTAACTAATCTTACGTTATTTCATACAATGATTTTATTTTCATCACGTTTATTTCCGAAGACCCTCTTTACTCTAATTACATAAGTTTCTTTCGTTATTTAATCCAAGGTACATACATTCTACATTTCTAAATCATTTCATTCATGTTTTATAACATTAATCCGATCATAATCACCCAAAACATCATTAATTATTTTAGGTTCTAATTAGTAAATAAATTCTAGATGTTCCACTTCATTAATCAAAAAACTTCTAGTCCTTATAGGTTGATTTACATCACCAATGATACAATCTCTATGATTATTCTTAATAAACAATTAAAGATGAATACTTTGCATCCAAATGCATTGAAGTAAGAAAAATTAGGTTTTCAACCAGTCCATAACTCATAAGGTGTTTCATTAAGGAAAGGTATGATTAAGACATAATTTATTGTATATAATGTTGTACTAATATCTACATCCCAAAAGTGTTTAGAAAAATAATATTTACAGAACATGGTTCTTGTAATCTCATAAAGAATATTGTTTCTTCTTTTAACAACACCATTCTATTGAGGACTTGTTTGAGCTAAAAAGTTAGGAGTAATTTCTTTCTTACTACAAAAGGTTTCAGGATCTGTATTTTAAAACTCTATTCCATGATCACTATAAATAGATATCAATGAATGGTTTTTCTGTTTTTTAAATTTGCCTAAAAAAATATTTAAATAAGAAAAGGCTAAAAATGTTTTTGCTAGAAAATATAACCAAGTAAATCTAGTGTAATCGTCATATAAAAAATATAAAATCTATTTTTTCACAAATAAATCCATTTTTTGGATATAAAGTATCCATATGCACTAGCTTTAATGCATCAAAAGTTGAGACACCATTAATTTATTTTAATATTGACTTATGTTTCTTGCTATATTGACAAGGATCACATACTTTTGAAGAATCAAACCAAATATCTAGTATATCTTTAAAAACCCATTTCATTGATAGATTTTGTATGTTCCCAAGGTTATAGTGTCCTAGTCTTCTAAAAAATAAACAATATTGATCTTCCATTGCACTAAGTAATAGTATTTCTTGGCTTTTAAGGTCCTATAAGTTAAGTGTCTACATATTCTCATGCCTATGGGTAGAGAGAATAAAATATTCCTTGGAATTGTGTACATTCCATTTATAATTCCAAAAATTCGTAAAGTGACCTTCACCGCATAATTGGATTATTAATATATTATTGTGATTAATACCATTAACAAATAAATCATTTGTAATAAATTCTTTTATAATAAAAACAATTTGAACTATACCAATAATTTCACTTTGTTAATTGTCTTTAAAAGTAACTTTTCTACATTTCAACTTAATAATATTTTCAAAGAAGTTAAATTACCAATCATATTTCGGGAAAACTCACTATCTATGTACCATGTATTTTTGTTAGAAATTCCTGTTTTTCCTAAAAATAAAATATTTAGAAATTCAGAATCCAAGGATTGTATTTTATTAAAATAATAGTTTTTGAACCAATGTGAACCAATTTCAAACATTAATAAAAAAGGATCACTTTGGGGAAGAAAATACTTATGAATAAAAAGACATTTTGAATGAGAATAACTAAACCCAGAACTATTCTTAAGAGGATGAAGTGGTGAATACATTTTATCAAATTCATTCCATCCAAATATAAAATTTTACAATGTTTCATTACGAAAAATATTTCATGTTTTAGTCTTATGGAAAAAGTCTTATCCTCATAGTAATCAGTCTTTGACTTTTAGTTAGTCTCTAAAACAATTTCTTAAAAATAAAATTTTTAAATCCATAGAATGTTTATCCTTTTTATCATTCACTTCCACAAGGTTTTTGGAAACATTTTCAAAATCAATGATCTTGTGATCCAGATCTTTTAAAAGATATAATACTTCTTTTATTAAAATATATATTCTATAATTTTTCTTATCTAGTTTCTTATTGAGATTTATATTTTAATTCTCATGAAAATTAAAAAAACTATATACTTATTCAAATGAATCGAATGAATTATCATCTTCTGAGTAACATTCTTCACCCGAAGAATCATAATATTTTCCATCTGGAAAACTCTTATATAAATAAATTTTTGTTAAAGATTCACCTATGTGTACCTTAGCCATGAGGTGTTGATTTTGTTTAGGAATTATTTCTATAAGATCAATATTATTTTGTCCAAAATATTCACTATCCAAATATTTATTAAAATAGACACCACCACAATCACTCCAGGTGTCATTACCTTTTAGTACATTATTATTCATAGTCTTATAGTACTTATTTTTATATTCTTCTTAATGCATATCCTTTCTTTCATTCCTTTTGATCATCGGACAGTCTGTTCTGATATTAGCTACCCTCTTGAATTCATAACAAGTTACATATGAATCTTTTTATCCTTTCTATCTTTATTATTTTATTTGTATTGAAAATATTTTTTCCCACTATATTATTTATTCTTCAAGAAATATTTTCATGTTCATTCTATGAATGATCACTATAACATAATTCAGATATAACAGCAGCATTTTTATCTTTTGATCTAGTAAGACATTTAAGAGTCTTGAAATTCATATAGTATGATGTTGTAGTGAATGAAACACTACCATTACTATTTTTATCTTATTGATCTATTCATATATCATTATTCTAGTTTCATGTTGTATAAGTGTACTGAATAAATCATCAACAGTAACGTTTTAATCTTATCTATTCTAAAAAATCATATTTATTTTGAATTCTCACTCATTGGGAATAATATCTATTATCTTATCCACAAGAGTATGATCATAAAGTCCTTTCTCACCCATAAGCTAAAGTATATTAAAGATAGTCATAAACCTTTGTTGATCTTTTCTTACGTTTTCTTCATAAAAAACATAAAACCATGATATTCATCTCTAAGCATATATCTTCTTGTTTCAATTAACATGGATGTGCCAAAATGTGTAACTTCTAATTTCTTCCAGATTCTATTTAAAACTTCACAAGAGGAAATATAGAAATAGATATTCCATGTAATTAAACATAATAAAGTATTGTGTTCCTTAAAATTAAGATGATAACATTGTTTTATTTATTGTTGAATTTTCTGATTTCATTATCTAGAATCTTTTAGTCTCTAGTTAGAGTAAAAAATCTTTGCACACTAGTATTGATATTAAAATTTTTCATCCTATCTCTCTAGTATTCATAGTCATTTCTATAAAAAAATGGGTATTTGGTGGAATTTATATTGTATATAGACCCAACATTCATTCCATTCATTCTATAAGAAAATACAAAATAAATTTTCCACAAAAGGATTGGTATCAATAGTTTATAATTAAAGATTTTATAAGGAAAATATTAAGAGAACATTGAAAAATTATTGTTTAGTAAGAAAAGTTTTTGTGAAAACTTATATGAAAGTATAATTATTTTTGATACATTATCTATTAAAAATTTTATGATCAAAATGTATATGTATATTGCTCAATTACAAGAGGGGGTGATTGATAGTTTTAAAAATATTATTTATAATATTTAAGAAAATCAATTTTTAACAAAGTTAACCAAAATGGATTTTAAAACCTAATTTAGTTCATAACAAAGAAACTAACTTTTTTAAAATAATGATTCTTAAAAAAGATTACATAGGGAAAGATTCTTCCTTAAAGTATATAGAATATTATATATATTATAGTTTATAAGTATAAGAAAGTGTAATAATGTTAAACATTATAGAATTAACAAATGGAAGTGTAATTAAAAACTTGTAACAAAATAGGACAAGTAAACTAAATCTTTTAACCAAAAGAGACGGGTTTTAAACAACTTTGAATAAAGGTCCCATGAATTATACATTCAAAAAATTCTATCTTTCTGACACCAAGTTAATCCCCCAATATAAACATCTGTATCTATCTTCATATCCTCGCATGCCCCTATTCTATAAGGTGATCGACAACTCTGTATTCCTATCCTAGAAAGCCCTCGATTGATTACAAACAAACAGAATGAAACTAGGCTGGTTAAAGAAGTTGTTATAAACTTAAAAAAGTTATTCATAGAATTTCCACAAAGTAGGTTGAGAAGAAATCATGCATAGAATAACTTCATTCTAGAGATAAAAATCTCTCTACGAAAACTTTACCAGCAAAAATTATCTCACTAGAACTCATAATTGATGTCGTTCAAATGGATCTGTATTTTTAAGAATGTATTCCAATGGTTGACTTCTCCTCCAATGGTAATATTTTCCCATGAAAATTAGAGGGACCTGGACAAGAGTCACTAGCCAACGGTTCTTTAATAACATATTGTATTACATCGTATCATGTAATAAAACATGGGAAACATTATCATGTGTAATGAACAATAATATGTAAGACAAAGATTATAAATATTAAGAAACTCTAGTATAGTATGTTCTGATAGAATTGGAACAATAATTTAAAGAAAGAATTTAACATTATCAATATTAATAATCGGATTCTAAGAAATCAAAGCCTAAATTTATATGGAAATAGAGTCTAAATATATGAGGAAATATATTCTGAAAATATAAGGAAACAAAGTCCAAAAATATGAGTAAACATATTATGATTTCAAAATAAAGTGGTGTCCGATTTCTCTAGGAATTTGTTTCTTATTTCGAGATAAATTTGAGTCTGATTTCAGATGAAATTGGATATTGATTTCTGATGAAATTTGAGTCTTATTTCTAGAGAAATTTGATTATCAAAATAGGAAGTTTTATATTCTAAAGACTATATGGTTATGAGAAGGAGAAAATGATGCGATTAAACATAAGGGAATTCATTCTTATGTAAATATAGTTAATCATAGATAAATTACATTAAACATAAAACATAAAAACATGACAATGTCTATGTATATAATTATACCTAAAGAAATAAATTTCACTTTTTTTAAAAAGTGTTTGTGATTTTCAAAACATAATGTATGGAAAAGTCATACGAGACTTATTGACTTAACATGAACCCAGATCCAGGGTTTGGATCAATTTTATTCACATAAAATTCTTGGTATTAGGTGATCACCATGATAAGATGATTATTTCTATGCTTGATACTAAACCTATTTTTTTATCCGCCATGTTTTTCAAATTTAGTTTTCTTTATTTTCACACGTATTTCATGAAACTAAATTTTACTTATAGAGTTTATCATAGTTAGTGTTTATAACTATTTCTGATTTATTAAATTACTTTCAAAATTTATAAAAAAACATAAAAATATGTGTAAATGATAATTAATCAATCTTTTCAAAAATTAATTTAACATTCAAAACTCTTAAAAATCATATAATTTGGTTAATTGGGTTGTTTATATTTAAAATTAAGGGAATTTTGAAATTGATTTTTTAATATAAAATTTGATAGGAAATAAATTCACCCCCCTCCCCCTCTTAAGAGTCTTTCTACAATCAACAGGTTACTAGGTACTTTTCATTTTTTTTATATCATTGATTTTTCATTCATGTTAAAATTCATTTATATGGGTCCTATAGGTTTGTCTTTTTCATTTTTTTAGTTTTTTTATATCTTTATTATTCATCATATGGTTTTATCATTTTGATCTACATATTGTGTTATTTTATGGACATTTAATGAATTAACACTCGATGTTGGGCTCTTGGAATACTTATATTGCTTGTGGAATATCATTTATCAAAATAAAATCCAAAATAATGAATTATATTTTTTTCCCTAGAAATTATCAATAATAAAGAGTGATTGGAAATTTGACTTGGATCATTTCCCAGTCATTGTATGTTGTCATATATGGTTTTTACTATCTTTGTTCATTACTGAATGGAATTATAGACTTTGTCATTAAGAGGTCTTATGATCCTAGGGAACCATTGCCAATTTAAGTGTATGTTAGATGATAGATCGGATCATTGGACATCAAGAGGTATATCTGGAGTAGGTTCAAGATCCACACCTCTTATGATCAATGATTAGTTATCATAGAAGTAAATATCTGTGCCTTGGATCTAAGATTTATTATTTAAAATTCATGAACGATTTGGATCTGAATTGTGATTATATTGATATTTTTGGGTATTTCATAATTTTTATAAGTGATTTTAAAATTTTTGTTTTAAAATGTTTCACAAAATAGTGGTTTAAGTTGTCTATATAACCATGTTTTTCCCATACACATGGTTCTCCAAGGTTACCATTAGCCTATAGAATGGTTGGTCAATAGAATTTAAAACTATAGGGACAAACCTTGCATTGGAACTGAGCCCATTATAAAAATTTATTTCAATTAATTTTTATCATTATTAACCTTTTTCATGGGTATTTAATATTTAATATCAAATGGGTATATTTTTATGTTAATAAAATATGATTTAGTTGTCTTTTGTTTTAATTTTTTAGGGGAGAAATCATGATTTAAAATGTCTAAAGTATTAGTTTTTAAAATTTATAAAAAAAATATTTCTAAGGATTTTAGTTCAGGGAAATATAAATTTCGAATACCACTATTATTTGGAAAACCATTAGAAAAAGTAATGAGATGTTTTTTGTTTATAATTATTTTTTCCTATAGGGCACAAAACCTATGTTTATAAATTAATAAACAATTCCCCTATTTTCTCTATTAAAAAAACCCAAACACTCATTGACCTTAACTCAAAACCCTTTAATCAAAAATTTACTTTTAATTTTCCAATATAAACACCACAAGGTGTTCCAATGATTCTATGAAGCTCCACACAAGATTTTTGATGTGACCTATCATGGTTAGTGATCCTATAATTCTACTGCTTATTCATGAATCTTCTCTATATTATATATTTTTATTTATCATTTTTTCAGATGATATATGTTTTAAAATATCCCTATTGATATCTTTATGTCGATTAAGCTATGAGATTCCCCTTCCACTCTCATTAATCCCATCCATTAATCATTAGTTTATCATGTTATGCTGCTAAAATGTTCTTGTGATTTTCTATTCCAAACGTTTATGTACAAAAAAATCTTCCCCATTTCTACACAAGGGTAATCACTTAGATGTACGTATCTTTAATTGAATGGGGTAATCTATTTCTGTAACCCAAAATCCTTAATTATGGGATAAAAATTGTTGAAATTCATCATCGGGTGGTATGATCTATGTAAAACACATATTCATGCACATGATATGAATGTGACAGGTGGGCCTTGAATTATTCATCCATTCAATGCATTGGATAATATTTTTATAACATGATATGTCATGTATTGTGAAATTGTGGTTATAATAAATACATTATTTTCTAATGTCTTAGTGGGTTTCAATAACTTAAGATTAAGATTTCATGTTTTATATTGTTCATATATTCTTATATTTCCTTCATTTCATCATACTATATCTTGCCTTGATTTTCATTTTTATGATTCTCACACATGTTCTATTACCCTGATAAGCCTATTGATATGCATTTACTTATTTTAATTTTTAAATGATTTTATTAATAAATTAATTGGATTTATATCTCACCACTTTTTATAAGTTCCTCCACTGTTTATCCCATTTAATATTAGAATATAAATGTATTTTTATGTCATGTTGTGGTGTTTTTAAATGATTTTATAATACCCATGTATTAAATTATTTTCCTCTATAACTAATTTATAAAATAAACTAGGCCTCACACTCTTCTAGGATTTAATTATGAGTAAAATTTTGTTACAAATCATGAATTAATGTGTTTTAAAATATGGGATTCCATGGTTGTTATTTGAGAAAATTATATATATTTTTGAAGATAATGATTTGAGAACCCAAGTAAAAGCTTTAGTAATAAGACTAAATATAATAAAACACACCTAATAATTTTTAATGTATAGATTTTCTGTCAAGAAAATACAACTATGTCTAGAAATAACTAGTATATGTGTCTTTGTAACACCTATACTAAGGGGTAATAACCCCACAAAGGGTTCCTTAGGCTTAGATAGATCATCACCTTGCCCATGAAAATTAGTTATTGTTTAACACATTGTTAGAAACTTCTATGAGATATGATTATCAAATTCAAACTTTCCTTACAATACATTATTAAGCGAAACAAAATCACATAATGATTTTATATGAGAAAATAAATCATGGATAACATATTAAAAAACATATAAATTCAACGGATGAGGAATAAACATTAATTATGATTCATCTCTTTAATGTTAAGGGTTTCCTATTTATGTATTTAATAATTTAAAAAATAAAATATCAAATTTTCCATTTGTTTTATTCAATGGCTGGAAATAGGGGAAACTTTTCATTAACTAATATGAGGGAAACATGATTAATACAAAAATGATATTCACATCCCAATGATAGAAGAAGTCAAGATCTTCATGATGATACATTCATAATGAACTCATGTTCTGAATAGAAAATTAAATCGAGAGGAACACCAATATATTTTTGAGACTTTTTTTTACAATTGTGACCATTTTTTGAAAAATTCACCTATAATTTATTTGAAATTATAATCCTATAATTGTTGAATAATGGATTAACTCCATTATAAATTTCTTCTACATACATCAATTACTTATGAAAGAAAAAAATTTCTAGATATTTATTATATAGAGGGAGATTCTGGTCAACAAAGAACATTAACAAATAATTTGAAATGTTTAGAGTAAATAAAATCAATGTAGTGGAATCAATTATGAAAAATAATTTTTAATTAATATCTTCCTCTCAATCGATGACTAAAAATAGAGAGGAATTTTTTTATCCATAAGAAAAATGATAATAAATCCATTAGTTGATATAAGTAAAATTTCATATGACATTCATGATATACCTCTAGCATTGTCATATCCCTCAAATATAAAGTTTAATTCCTCATTATTTGGATAAGAAATAACATAAAAAAATATTTTTTGATTTAATACATTGATAACTATGAGGGATTATCTTATGTTACCTAAATTTTGAAATGGATAGCATTGAATATCATCAATATCAATAGTTTTGAGATAAAAAATATAATTAAACATTTTGATTATTGTGTTTTGATTGACAACACTTATTGTGAAAGTAAATTACAACATCCCACTTTTTAAAATTTTGGGAAGAAGCATCACATAAATTTCCTAAAGGGGACTCGGAAATAATTTAGGTGAAAAATGGATGGGAACCCAGATGGTGAATACTAACTAGAGAAACATAATTTTTTTTCATGAATTATATTTCATAATGAGAAATTATATATATATTCAAAGATTAATACTAAGAAAAATATCATCCTTGAATACATGACCATTATGAAGGAATAAACATATGTGTTTTCTAGAGAATTTTCCAGTACCTCTAAAAGTTCAGAGCTTCATTTCTTAATAAAACATACACCTAGATATTTACCAATATCCAAGACTCTATATATAATGGCCACCATTGAACTTGAATATCTAAAGAATTTGATATATTGGAATCTATATAAATGTTTTACCTGTCCATGTGATTCACTATGGGTTGCACCAGTCCTTTTTATGAAGTCAAATGATGGGACTATATGTGTCTTTATTTAATATCATGAGATTAAAAATTTCACTATAAAGAAAAAGTGTCCCCCTCTATGGATTTATCAACCTTTTAGCTAGCCATAAGGAGTTTTGTACACATTTTAGGTTGATATTCAATCAGGATATTATAAACTAAAGGTGATTAACTAGGATATCAACATGTCATCTTTTCATACAATGTACAGACACTATGCATTTTTAGTGATTCTATTTAGACTCACTATTGCTCTAGTAATATTCATGTATATAATTAATAGAGTCTTTCAGGATTACCTTGACATATTTTTTGTGTTCATTATATTTGGTATTATTATCTACTCAAATAGAAAATAGGACCATCATGAGAATTGGGATGATGTATTAAATAACATGTCAATGGAAAAATTATATGTAAATTATAGTAAATGTTATTTTTGAAGGGGTAAGTAAAATTAAATTTGAATATTATCACTAGGAAAATAATGTTTTTGGGTTCCTCATAGATAGGGAAAATTGATGACAACCTATCACGACCTGTCCTCGGGGCCCGTGCCGTGACTACCCCAAGCCCACCTTCCATAAGCCAGGGGCTGGCGACTAGCACCAAAGGTGTAAATCCCGATAACTGGGAAGGCATTGCATTTATAAAATTAAACAAAACACCACAGAGTACAAGCGGAATTAAAACACTAAGTACAAAGAGAAGTGTTGAAAGGTAAATTGGCCAGAATACAAACCCAAAATAAAGTACAACTACAACTGAACAAAGTACAACAGAAAAAGACAATAGCTGGAAGAACAGAAGCGGCTCCTGGGTCATCCTCCTCGGATCCTACCTGAAGGGTAGGTACCGATGGCGTGGCTCCTGGATCGTCCACCACGGATCCTACCTGAAAGGTAGGTACAAATAGCCTCCACAGTGCTCTCGTCCGTCAACCTCCTCCGTGTGTCGTCTCGTCGCGAAGTCCACCACCGGATACTGACTCGTCGTGTAATCCACCTCCAGGTACTATCCAATCCTCGAACATTCGACCTAAATCAGCACTGTCCGTCATCTGCAACCAACACAACATGGTGCGGGAATAGCCCGTGCAGGGGTGAGTATGACGATACTCAGTATGGACCCCGAGACCATCAAGGTCTCACTAAAACCAACATAGATAACCACAAAGAAGATATCAACAGATAACCTCTACTTAGGTATATGCCCATGCATATACCTAAGTTATCAAGTAACCCATCACAATCATGAGGAAACACAAGGATTATGAAATCAACGGATAACCACCACCCAGGTATATGCCCATACATATACCTAATTTATCAAGTGACCCATCTCAATCATGAGGTAAACACAAAGGTCATAGACTCAGCTCAAACCATGATTTTCATGATCGAAACCGTAATTTCTAAAGATCCCCATCTCTGGAGTGTACAGTGGTCCTGTCACAACTCCGAGGTACTACTCACTAACCTAAGACTACTGAGGTACTCCTCCTGTCGAGTACTGTGGGTCTGCTGCTACAACCCGGCGCTTCCCACCATGGGTCTGCCGCTACAACCAAGCGCTCCCCCTCATAGCCTCAAGAGGTACCCCTTCTGTTGAGTACCGCGGGTCTTCCACTACAACCAAGCGCTCCTCCGCCGTGGGTCTGCCGCTACAACCAAGCACTCCCCACTAGGCTATCTGAAACACACCGAGTCGATCGATCAAGCAGTCGTCAAGTCTCAGTCGGCTACACGGTCTCCGTACTCAGCATGCTCGTCTCTGGGAGGGTCCGCTCCACGAGCTGCTAGTCGATACTAAAAGTATCTCAAAGTCCACGAAGAAGTATCTCAAAGGAACGCCTCATCATAGGGGTCTCAACGCAATAGACGGTACATCAATCGGACGCCCGGTCTGTGAGTTATTATCCTTTTTGTCCCAGGGGCCCGGTTGGTCTCGTGTGCGAACCAACCCGGCCATATCTCAACTGTACCCCAACTCTCATAGGGTAAACTTAAAGGGACCGTTTCTCAACGTGATCAGCAACGCCGTTGACGGTTCGTCAAACGGACGTCTGGTCTGAAAGATATCAGCTTTTCCGTTCGAGGGGCCTGGTTGGATTTCCGGTGCAATCCAACCCGGACACTATCCAACTGCAACCAAAACTCGGGCGAAGTCTGCCAAAAGTTCCGTCTCAACAAGAGGAAATCAACGAGACAGATGGCGCGTCAATCAGACGCCCGGTCTGTGAGTTATTGGCTTTTTCGTTCGAGGGGCCCAGTTGGTTTCGTGAGCGAACCAACCCGACCGGACTCCGACTGCATCCAAACCTCGAGCGGAGTAAGCCAAAAGATCTGTCCTACTTAGAGGAATCCATCAAAGTCGACGGCACATCAATCAGACGTCCGGAACTCAAGAGATAAGCGTTTCCGCTCCGAGGGCCCGGTTGGTTTCGTATCCGAACCAACCCGGCCGAACCCAAGGTATTCTGAAACCTTGTGTGTAATATAGCGAAACGACCGTCTCGATCCAAGGATCACCTTTCCACTGATGACGCATCGTTCGGAGGCCCTTATCTCACGTTATGATCAAAAGAACGAAAAGGTTCGAAAATGGGGGGTCTAGGCCCGGACCGACCCGGCCCAACCCCCCCCCCCCCCCCCCCCCGGTCGCCCCGAACCGGTTCGACCTGACCCGGGTCCGGGTCTGACCGGGTTTGGCGCGACCCGGCCCGGCCTGGGCGCGACCCGGACGGTGGGTCGGCTCGGCTCGGCCCGGCCGAGCAAGGGGGTGCCGCAGGGCGTGCAGCCCCCGCGGGAAGAGGAGTCGCGGCCCTGCGTGGGGACGTGCTTGGTCAGCGGACGCGGCTCTACCACATCCCGTGTCTCGCCGGACCCGCACAGTCGTGGGTCTAGTCAGCCGCCGCTGTCGCGGCGACTCCATCCGGCGGCGCTCCTGGGCGTCACCGCCTCTGGCCGCCGGTGGATTTCGCGGGCCACCGGAGTTGCTCCGGTGGTCCGATTCCATTTCCGTCAGCGCCGTAGCTCCTACCGGGTCCCGTTCTTCACTGCGGAAATCAAAAAATCGTCTTTGCGGCCCGTTTTGTTGTCGTACGCCGTTCCACACATCAATGAAAAACTGCGGAGGGTTGTCGGGCCATGTTTGTTTGGCCTGCACCCTCCGCATTAGGTGATAATAATCGGGAAATAATGATCAACACATGAAAACATAACAAGATACAATTTTAATAAATTAAATTTACACTTTGATCCCAGACTCTTTTTTCAGAAGGAAACATCTACGGGAATAAAATATTATTTTCAAATAAAATCCCTACCTCGCTGTAGTCGTCGGGCGTGTGTTCTTCACGGAATTTATCGTCGCGGAAGAAGAGGATCGTCGCGTCGCGGAAGGGCGTCGAGTCGTCGTGGTATACGGCGTCACGTCGATGATCTCCAAGGGGTAAAGAAAACACACGGATTTAATTTACACGAATTAAATCCATGTCAAGTATAAAATCCACAACGAAATTTAAAAGATTCGTAAACTCCTACCTCAAACGGATGTTCGAAGATTTTTCGCGGGAGAAGCGTCACGGAGGGAGAATCGTCGGCGTCACGTCGTCGATCTCCGGGGGGCCTGATGTTCTTCGTCGCCTTCATCGGAGGCCGGCATTCTTTGTGTTCTTTGCGTTCTTCGCGAAGGAGGAGGAATATCTTAGAGATTCTCTAAAGGTTTAACACAACATTCAAGAAGAAGGTGTGTTGGCCTTATTTTATTAACATGCCAACAAATTGGAAACGTTTTATGAAACGAACAAAATTAATTCATAGAATTAATTTCAACGAATAAACCGCCCAATTAAAAGGATCGTTTAAAAGTTTAAGAAATGCTCCAATTGAATTTCATTAAAAAGGGTTTTCGTGGGTGCGTTACTTAGCGGAAAAGAAACGGTGGGGCTCATGGGGGCCCCACCTCACAAATATCCTACCAAGAGGGTAGGATATTTTGGGTTCCACCCAATCTGCTTCAACTCAACTTAAGCAGCTTAAAGTGGATTTTAAGCGGCTTTAAGTGAAATAAAATAAAGTTATTCATACCACGTTATTTTATTTCTTAACTTAAAGCCCAAAAATTAAAAACCACACCCGAGCAAATGCAACTCCGGAAGAGGTGTTTCTAAGAAAATACCAACGCTGTGATTCCATCGGTGCCCTCAGAATTTGATTCTGAGCACCGATTCAATAGTTAGAAAAACTCGCTCGTCCGTTCACTGAACGTACCCGAGCCAAACTTCGGAAAATGATTTTGGGCACACCGGGCCTCGGAATCAGGCCCCGTTAGAAACTGCGTTCTTGTAAAATTCCAAAAAAAATTAAGAAAAAAATTTCATTGAAATTTCCGGGTCTTTAAACAACCCAGTCTAGCATTAGTGATTCAAATATATAGTTTCCTTGGATTATCCTGTTACTATAATCAATTTGTAAGAAACACCTCTTGATCATAAAGCCTAATAACTAAGATAACTTGGATGGGAGTCAAGTTTTTATGGACTAATGAAATTGAAGTGATATTTAAAGACATAAAGGAGAAGATAATCACTAAACTGTCTTCACATTACCAACTGGTGGATAAGGATTTGTATTCTAAAATTATGTATCCAAAAAGGTATTGGGTTGTGTACCACTGAATGATGTCAAAGTGATTTCCTAGGTAGCTCAGTACTACATGATCCATGAGTAGAAATACTCAACACAAGATCTATAATTGGTAGCACTAATTTTTTCATTAATGATTTGGAATCATTTTCTCTAAAGGGAGGAGTGACACATATATAGGGATCAAAAAAACCTCAAGTATATGTTCACACGGTTTGATATAAATATGTTCTAATGATGTTTGTTAGATAAGGTCAAGGATTATGATTATTTAATCCATTTCTATCCATGTAATGAAAATAAAGTATCATATGCTCAGTGTATAATGTAACATTTAACACTATAAATGATGAATATTCAAGGGATCCTTTCTTCTTATACATGAAATAACATATTTGGGAATAATACAAATAGAATTATCTCCCATTTCTCAAATAAAATCTTAACTATCCATTATTGATAGGATCAAGGAGGCCCAAAAAGATTATGATGCATAATATAAAGACTGTAACTTTTCAATTGATAGGGTTATAACATTTATAAAAAGGATATTTTTTCTAGAAACCCCAATTTTGAAAAAGGTAACTTCTTTGTTATGTGAGTATACCATAATTTTCTATTTATACAAGAATCACTAGGATATATAGAAATCACAACGATAATTTCTCATGGGATAAATTTATGAGGGAAATTATAGTTTTTTACCTCGATGGTTAGTATTCTAAAAATTCAAGGATAAATTATGGAATAATAAGGGAATGATGAAAAGATTTATCATACCAATATAGAAATAGAAAAACATAACCTAGGGTTCTATCATAAGAATATGTAAGATATCTGAGGGAAATAATTTTTTATGGGAGGTAGTTGATATCCTTACAAATTAAACACATTTAATTATTATAAAAAAGATTTAATTCTAAACAAAATCCCCAATATATATAAGGGATGGCTTAATAATGAATGGAGTTCCACTCTATACTCTATTTGATCGAGTTGCACGGTTTACCTCAAGGTTTTGGAGAATCCTTATGCAAGAATTGAATACAAATCAATGATTTTGTACTTCTTATAAAACATAGATATATGGTTAGTATTAGATAGCTATTTAACCACTATGGGAATTTTGTAGATCATGTTCAATGAATTTCCAAGGATGGTGAAAAAAAACCTAATCATAGTGGATTTCTCATATAATAACATTTTGACTTCTATTATTTAAATGGAACCTTATGATGATATGTATGGAAAAAAGTCTTTTAGTTCTACATTATGGGATAAAGTTTGATAATAGAAGACTTTGGGACAAATTCATATCCAATAGATAATAGAGTTTGATCAGACCATTCATCATCATATAAAATCAACACAAATTATATAGAAAATAAATGTTGATTATCATCAATGATACAAAGAGTTTGAGGTAAAATATAATGTGTTCATTCATATATCACCATATATGAAATTTAGGAGGCTTAGAAATATGCAAAATATTATTCCAATTTATATTATCCTTTTATGTACTTGATCACATTAGAGTTATGATTTATCAACATTCAATCCCATATAACCTATCACAAGTAAAATATGGGTTCTATATTTCCCTTTAAAAGACGTACATACAAGACCCCTCACATGTACTAAACCTAGAGGTGGTTCCATTATAGAATTATCTATCCGATGAGGGACATCATGTAAAGATCTTAGATCATGGAGACAATGTTCTAAAAACAAGACATATCACCTAGTCAAAGTGTTATGGTGGAAAAATATATTTCAGAATACCCCATTATTTTTCTATAAAAAACCACCCAAAATCTCATACCACTTCACTCATAACCCTTTTATCATGATTTTAACATTTATTTTCATCTATATATTCCTCATAAGGCATTCCAAATATATTAATAATCTCCACCCCAAGCATTTTAAAGATCCCTCTAAATATAAGGGATCCACTCATTATCCTTTCTATTTTGTATCCATCTTTATATTATACCATTTGATTTTCAATTTTTTATTCTGGGATATGTTTTTAAACATACCTATTTCTATCCATATCATCTTAAAGTTATTATACACCCCTTTAACCCTCATTAATATAATCCATGAATCATTATATACCACAATTATCAGTCCAAAATTATCTATTGATTTTCCATGTCAAACAGTAATGTAGTGAATGCTCTTCCCCATTTACACTATAAAGTATTCATATATATATATATATATATATCATTCATTGATTTTAAGATTACATTTAATTAACCAAAACTTATTAATAATTGGAATAAAATTCCGGAAATACATCATTATGTTGTATAACCTATGAAGAAAACTTATGCATGTACATGTTATGAGTGTGATGTGTGGGATCAGAATAAAATATCCCTCCATTGAATTGCGGAATATTTTTATCTCCTGATATTCCAAGTATAGTGGAAGTGGGTAATAATAATAACACAATTATATGATGTATATGTGGTTATGATTGATTTATTCTTATAATATACTATTTTATATTGTTTCCAAACTCTTGTGATTCCAAGATTTCATCATATTATATCATGTTTTGATGTTCATATTGTTGATTCTCACCCCAATTTTGTTAACATGATATACCTATCGACTCATGAATTACATGTACTTATTTAACTCATTATATTATTTGATAATTCCATTACTAGTATTTATAGTTCACCCCTTTTCTTATATACATCCCCTTGTTATCCCATGCAATTTTAGAATATAAATGAAATTTGGAGGCATATTGTGGAGTTTTTAAAAAAAATAATTCAACCAATTTTTCAAATATAGTTCTCTGTACATAATTTCTCAACTACACTAGGTCTCATGATCTTCTAATATTTTATTTTGTGTACAGTTATGAAAAAAAATTAATTAAGTTGCCTTAAATTGTATGTTGTCATAAGAATAGCTAGAGTATTGTGTGTTAATTGGACTACCTTTTAATGTCACGCGGAATATAATATGAAGGATTCCACCATATATTTCAACAAGGAACACCCCAATATTATTTTTTCCACCTAAAATAGAACTAAAATTCTCAATTTATTTTTTCTTGGAGAATGGGTCTTTTTTATCTTCTTTGGCGGTATCCATTCTTTGATTCTACTCATGGGTTCCAAAAGAAAGTAGCATGCATTGGTTCATCTCAAAGAAAGAAAACCCACTTTCATATTGGGTTCCAAAAGAAAGTAGCATGCACTGGTACAATTCTTTTTATTTTTTTAATTGTTCATTTTTTGTATATTCCATTTTTTTTAATTTCTAGTATCTCGGATAATAACTCATATATAACACTATAAATTAAATTTGGTTAATATCAATCCTCCTCATTATTTTTTTATCCCTTGTAATTTTTTATAAGATCAAAATAACTGTAATGAAAATTTAAGTGTGTTATGGAATCAAAGTTCTTATGTTTTTCTAAGTGGTTTTCTTCATTGTTTTTAATTTTTTTTTACTAAAATTTATCTTAAATGAATATTCACTATCATATTTCACTAATTTATTAATTTTCAGAGAGTATTCATTATTTTTGTGGAAATAGATTTTAAATGGTTCTGGATGTGGAATATTTTTCCGAAAATTTTATTCCCAATAGTTTTTATGATTTTAAATGATATTTTAATTTATTCCCATTATACACTTAATGAATCTTATTTTCCCCATGATATGAGGTATTATAAAAAATTCTAATATTCATCCAAATACCAATAATAAATATATAAAAACATGGATTTTATGCACAAAAAATAACATTTGATGTTTATATTTCAAATCAATATATTTTATGATGTGTCATTCAAATGGTTGATGAATTTTTTTATATAGAAACATTTTAACTTGAGACCTACCTTAACATAAACCCTTATTTACCTCATATATTTCATGAATTTCCTTACATGTTTCAGCCACATTATAGGTTTTTTTCCATAAATATATTCACTCTGAATATGTTTTTAAGGATATTTCTAGTTTATGTGTGGGAGAAGAAATTTTCATGTGTTTTTTTGGAAGAAAAAAATTATTTGGTTGGATGAGGTTTATAACAAATTTTTTTAGTTTAATGTTCTTGATAAAATTTACATCATTTTGCTTCATTTCTTTCATCATATTTCTCCAAAATAATTAAAAAAATTAAAAAGTTAAAAATCCAAATAAAAACAAATATGATTTAGGTGAGATCACATTTATAATTATTCTATAATTTAGGACTCACTTCCCATAAAAACTTCAATGTAATTAATATTAGTTCATTCATTATATAATATTATCATATCAACCTCTATGAAAAAAATACAAAAAACAAAAATATGGGGAATTTTGAACAAATCAATCACTGTAATCACTTTTTAACTTATATATAATGTCAGAATGGGTTTTATTTCACACTGGTAAGGGGAATTTAGATAGGACATTATTTTTCACATGAATATTCATACAATGACACTCAAGTGTTCAACCTCCCCTTTTTAGCATTTAAGTTTTTAAATGATTTACCCACCAAATAATAGCCACACAATTCACCATTAAAAGTATTCATTATGGAAAATAATTTAAGTTCTCATATTGTATAAGGATAATAATATTAAAGAATTATTTTGATATATGAAAATTATAATTTTGTTTAAAAGTCTTGATCTTATGTCTCTTAAGTACGTTCTTGCATAAAATTTAATTTAAGGTGTGTGGTGATTAGGTCATTCATTTATTTGTATGTATGAATGAATTGATATATGATAAAGGAAAATGGTTTCGAATTTTTTTCATATATTTAGCATTACAGAATTATGTTTTATAAAAGATATTTTATTTTTTCTCACTATCAATTGTTATGTTGAATTTTATTTTTATATTTGATATTTCAAAGAAATTTAATGTTTGTGTATGTGATAAATAAAAGACCCAATATGTTGAAATGATTTTAAACTAAATATAAATGTTTTATTTCCCACAAATTTCATATTTTATGGGTGATTTTTACATGTTGTGGTTTTTTAATTATTTTCTTATTAATATTGAAAATATCCAAATACTATAATGTTCATTACTTTAATTTTGTTTTTTATTTTACCCACAATGTTTTCCAATCTAATCTAAAAATAATAATAAATTTTTATTGGCATATATGATCACTAAAATACATTATAATAAACTAGACCCAGGGCTCAAACTAACAATATGAGGACCATAGTCGGCTTAAAATGCATGACATAGAATTTTTTCTTATTTTTGATTAATTTTACATATAGTACCATATTTATCAAACAAATAACTGAATTGATATTAAATTTTATATAAATATATAAAAAATAAAAATGGGTATTTTTAGTTTTTGTAGACATTCATGAGTCTACATCCTTCAATTCATTTAATGCATTGGAAACCGTAGATATAGAATATAAATATTCTTCATGTAATGAGTAATTTTTTAGTAATATATATATATATATATATATATATATATATATTTCAATACACATCATCAAAAAAGTTAAACATTTGATTTCTCATGTGAAACCCATAAGGGGGAAAATTTGTACACGATAAATTTTCCCAGTTTGGGAATTTAATGGGTCTTCGATAGAAATAAATTCTATGGAAATTTTTTATAGAAAATGGACCACCATTATGGCTATAAATTTTTACAAAGTCTATTTAAATGTTTTTATAATATCTGTTGGTAATTTTTAGTAGATTTATAGGGAATTACTTTACTATAGTAGTATTATATATATTTATTGGTTTTATATTACTATAAAGCATTTAATTTTGTTTAAATTTCGTGTTTCCCCATCCATGATTCTTCTTAACTCCAAGAATATGGAGAACTATTTATCACTGTTATTTGAGTGGGGAGTAGTGATATTTGGGTTTTCGACACATCAATGTGTTCTAATAATTTTATTCAATTGTTTAAATATTGGTAAAATGATTGGGGTGTAATATTTATCTATATTCATGGACATATACTTCTTCTTCCTACACACATATATTCCCCTCCTTCATCATTATAATTTTCTATACGAATTAGTAGAACTCCTATTTTGATTTGTGGTGATGAGATCTCCAAGATATAGTTAAAGAATGTATTACTTAACATGTAGAGATATCATTGTGTGTCAGTAACACTATGAATGGTAGGTTTTTTTGTGATATATTTCTATCACAACATTGAATATGATAAAGAGATGATTTTCTTAAGGAAAATCATTTCTTCACAATAATCCCCTAAAAGTAAAAGTTTTTTATTGTTTAAAAAATATTAATGTAAATTTAGACATTAAATTTATTTTAAGGATGAATTCGATAAATTAAAAATATATTAATATAATTTAGTCCATTATAAATAATTTCAATCTGAAATTGAATATAAAAACTCAATAAAATATTGAACATTTTTCTACATTAAAAACTATGATTTTGTCTTGTCTATGAGATGCACATTAATATTAATTTTTTATTCTTTAATGAATTTAGCTTTAAAAAATAATATTACCCATTTAAATTAGTATAATTTTTATATTTTAATATGATGAACTTTTTTTGACAAAAAATATTAATAAAAGTTATTCAAATTAATGATAGTGATTATAGTCAAATTAAGGTTAATTAGGGGAAGCCCCTTAAAATTAAGGGTCCAAATGACCCAACCACTTGTCTAAAACCCATTTCTAGTTCATATTCGGGACACACACATACCATTATTTATGTTTTTTGTATTTTATATCTTTTTTAGGTAAGTACATGTGTACACCTAACTTGTTTTAAAAATATTCAAGTGAGTCTTTTTCCTTCCCTATAAAATTCCACCATCTCCCCCTCATTTTACCACCTATAAAATCTCATAATTTCATTCAAAAACTACCCATTACACTTACCAAAAATCCTAACTTTATCATATAATCCTTAAAATGATCAGAAGAAAATCGAAGGAAGTATTTTGGGACAAACCAAAGGGAGTTTCTTGATTATGAGGTAAAGTCTTCTCTTAAATTCTTTATTTTATTTTTATTTTCCACCCCACAAAATACCTTTATTATATCCTTTTATAACAAAAAAAATATACCCAATATTATATGATCTTTTTATGTAAATTTTTTAACCAAAAAATACACACATCTCAATCTAATGGGAAACTTAAATACTATATCTCTGTACACCGAACAACTGCCTCATGGAATGATGATTGATCATTTTCCATTACCGATAACCATGGTGGCTATTGTTATAAAAACTATGGTCATATATGTTATATATTAAATTTATTAGGTATTTAATAATATTTTTTTTTATAACTTATATCATTTTTACCTTCCATTTTTTAATTCGATAATTTTGTTTGATGAACGGTGAACTACCGCCCCCTCAAAGCGATCTGATTTAATCATACAACACATAGATTTTATTAAGGAAGATTTTACTGAATATAAAAAATAAATATGCTATAAAAAAATCTACTTTAATAGATATATATATATGTACATATATGTCTTTTACATTCATTTTATCAACACGACAATTAAACTAAAATAGCATTCATGAGTACATATGGCCTATGGTCTCCATGAATGGTGTTTTCAGTTCCATAATTATATATTTGATAAATTATTATAATACACATATAATGAATATTTATATGTTTATTTCATGGTTTATGGTCTTCAAATCATTATATAAAGAATAAATACCAAAGATATAACAAATTAAGAAACATACAAATAATAATAAAAAAATTCCTAAAGTAAAACCTTAATATGGTATTGTTAGTAAGAACATAATATAAGGTCATAATAAAAACACATATGGTATTAGATATAATAATATGGTTTTTTAAAATATGTTAAATAAATTTATATTTATGATAAAGATGGTTCGAATTCATATGACGATAGTCAAGAGACAAGGTATATGGATTTCATCTCACTTTTTATTTTAATGAGATACATGCTATGTTCACCACTATTTCCTTTTTGTGGTGTATGATCTAAACATGATCAAATTCACTGTATCATGTTATTAAATTTATGGGTATTCATATATACATTTTATGACCTTTTTTTCATGGGTTTTTAGTTTCAAAAGGTTCTGAGTCGGTAAAATAGTTTTTTTCTCAATTTTCCTTCTTTGAGTCTCATGTTTTTTTATACACATAAATTATTTTTTGAGGTGTATAAAATTCCTTTTAAAATTTTATATAATAAATCATCTTATTCTAAGTATAATTTAACATTAATTTAATTTTTTTTTCTTACAAGGAGAATATAACACCATGAGACCAGCTTATAAGAGTTTATTGAAATAATCTCATCAATTTCCATGATTATTTATAATTACAATTACTTTGATGAAATATTATGATAAATATCACAAGAAATTTATTTAAATATATTATTCTATGGATATTCATAATATAATAATTTATTGGTATCATTTTTCCAATCTTGGAGATAGTTATGAAAGTGTTTCTAGGAAATCTTAACTTTACCCTCTCTTCGGTCAAAAATCTGTATTCGTTCAAAACCTTGTTGTATAAAAAGGGTTTCTAAAAATGTAATTCTAATCTCTTATGATCATTAAAATTCATTTTTAACCTTATTTTCTTTTACCAATTTTCAATTGAATCTTCTTACCTATTTTCAATTGATGTATTTTTCTTACCATTTTACCATGTGATAGGAATATTCATCTTACCTCATACAACTTGTATGAATTTTCCAACCGTCATTTATGTGAATCTTCATTAACAATATTAAATGGTTTATTTTTAAGAAATATTTTTTAAAAAAAATATTTTCAAATAAATTTTTTTCAAAACATTATCAGGTTTCATTTATATGTTTTAATGGTAAATGGTTTTTATAACATTTTCATGATTTATTTATATTTTCTCAACGTATTTTCAAAAAAAATGGTTTTAAAAAAAGTTTTCAAGGTTATTTTATAAGTTCTCAAAACAAATAGTTTTCAAAACGTTTTCAAGATTTATTTATATTGTTTCAAATTACTTTCAATAAAAATAGTTTTCAAAAATTTTCAACTTTCGTTTTTATATTTTTAAGTAAAATGTTTTTAAAAACGTTTTCATGTTTTATTTATAAGTTTTCAAACAATTTTCAAGGAAATTGTATTGAAAAGGTTTTAAAGATTATTTTATATTTTTAAAAACTCTTTAAATAAAAAAGTTTTAAAATTTTTTTGATCTTATTTTGTTAGTTTTCAAGGAAAAAGTTTTTCCAATGATTTCAAGACTTCTTAATAAGTTTTAATGGAATTTTCTATGAAAATAATTTTCAAATGGTTTTATGTATTAAAAACTTTTTTCAATGAATAAATCATCTTTTCATTAGGAAATTTTTGAAATACATATCAAAATTTATTTTCATATATGATGAAAATAGTTGATGTTACTCATTCAATTTTTGGGAAATTATCTAAAGGTTCCATTAATATACATTCTATAAATGGGTTGTACTTAATTTCATGGTATTAATGAATCATATTTTTATTTCACTGGTTATATTCTTTGGAATACTACTTATTTTTCAGGGTTATGTTTATGATGAAATGATTGTAAAGCCTGTCTTTTTTCCCCTGGTTATGAGATTATTGCATGTATATAATACATAGTTCATTTCAAATATTATGATATGAATATTTAATGTATTTATGAAAATTTGTGTATGATTTCATTATGACATGGGTGGGACCAAAATCTATCTTCAATGCATTGGGTAAATATTTATATCTCATGATACAGACTAATATTTCCATGTGATTCAACATTGACTATTAAGATGGTTATGGGAGTAAACTGTGACCACCAAGATGGTGTGAGGAGTTAAATCATGCTACTAAGATATCCATGTGAGTGAACCATGACTACCAATATGTTATAGGGAGTAAACCCATACTACCAAGATTTTTTTGGCATCAACGCCTTCACAACTATGAATGTAATATTATATGCTTATCTGTCGACTATTATTCTATTTTTTATTCCTGTGTTATGCTTTCATGGCTTATGTTCTATATTTTCTTATGAATGATGTCTTATGAACTGACATTATTTATACAAAAATCCATGTATATGATCTTTTATATACTGGGTATAATTTTATTTTTTCGTGATCTTGTTCTCATACCATAATTACCATGATTATACTTAAATATTACCCTTTTTCCCTTAGAGAATAGTTGAGGTCACCCCTTTATTATGTTTCTATTCCCCAGGTTAAAAAGAATTTTATTAGGTACAAGTACTAAAGTAGTAGATCTTTATGGGATATGTTAAAGTTCTTTCACTACAATTGAATATTTTGATTCCAGGTTTCTAGATTCACTAAACTATTATGGTCCTCTGGCATGTATTTTTGTAATTTGGTTAATATTCATCTAAAATGATTTATATCCATGTATTTCAATCCTAGATCACTATAGGATAGAACTTTTGGTCCAAAATATACTACCTTCTTATGTAATAAAAATTTATTTATATAGGACTCATGAAAAATCCCTCTAATCGATTTATATTTTTATAGGGATCCAAATTGTATATAGTCACTATTTTTATTCACAATATTGTAAATCAAATTCATCACTAACATTAAAAAATTTAAAAAATTCCTTTCCATGATTTATTTTAATTAAAATTATTTTAAATGGACTATACACTCTTAACTGTAACAATTATTTAATATTTATTAAGAATACTTGTTTCAAGGACATAGAGAGAAAATAAAAAACATTGAGATATAAATAAAATGTTCACATGAATAAATTATTACTGCCCAAGATTATTAATGAGAACAAGAACTATTACCAATGGGGGTGGAACTACCCCAAATATTTTTTCAAATTGTAGACCTATGGGAGGCCTTAATGGAATTAAAAAAAGATACATTCAACCTCCCTTATACATATCTAAAATATGTTTCTAAAGATGAAATGTTAGTCAATATAATTATGTGTTATCAAGATTATTTTTATGACTATTGGATAGATTCTTTGAAAAATAAATATATAAGATATTCTCTCATATGTGAAAATGATAAAAGATCACATATCTTCCAATATCGTATATTTTATGATGGTGAAAAAATGATCCTACTATGAAAAGGTTACATGTGTCCCTTATAAAAAATATAGTGGTTCAAAATAAATATATGAAAGGGAATAATTTTATATTGATTATTATTATTTTAATTATATTGAAATATATCTCAAATTAATTGATATTGTTTATATATAAATGAAAACAAAGAAGACACAGATATAAAAGAACATGCCACAAAAGTAGTGCTAGAAGAAAAACAATTAGGAGCATGTGGTTATGTTAATAACACCTCAATACTAGACATAATTCCATATGGGAGAGGATTCTATATAATTCAATATGGAGCACACCTTAATATTTTCCCTCTGAATATGGACCAAAAATTCTACCTTATTTTTTTGGTGGTTGGGACTTTTTTTCCCTTCATTAAGGGTGTTCATGCTCTGTGTGTACTAATGGTTGTCGGTAAACCACACATGTGGTGGTTCATCTCAATGAATAAAAATCATCCATTAAATGGGGGAAAAAATTTTATATAACTACATAAATAGAGGTAGTAAAAACTCTACACCCACATTGGGGTCTAAATTAAGATTTATTATTTTTCATTCAACAATATCATGACTTTTCAATATTTTTGTTTGTGTCATTTTGTTTCATTATTTTTTGTTTTTTATGTTGTATAAGATATGATATTAACACAAGGCTACCACTAGAGAAATTAATCTCTTTATATATATCATTCTCTTTGTTTTTATTGACCCTATATTTTTTTTTGTTGAGTTTAAATAAATATTTTGGAAATTTATTTTTAAGGGTATTGTCGACCTCCTTGGGTGTTTTTATATTTTTTTTCTATTTCGTCAGTTATTTATAAAATTTGACCATAAAACTATATTCATGATCAAGTTTTACCAATGGATTTATTTTAATTGATTTTTTCATGATTTTTGAATAAATTTATTTTAAATTAATGCTAGTGTTGAAACTTTTTGTTGAAATTTTATTTTCAAAAAATTTATGAGTTTGGAAGATTTATGAAATTCATTTCCATGAAAAAATGAATTTTAATTATTTTCCCAATATTATAAGGCATTCTAAGCCATTTTTTTCATATTCATGGATAGCCATATTTTAAAATGATAACTAACTTTACATTTACCCATGTTTTTTCTTTAGATACCCTGAATTTTTTATTGTTTTAAGCCAAACTACATGCCAATTTATCCTTACCTACATTTAGTCATAATATTATTTCATGGATATTTTAATTTTGAGTGTGGGGGAGATATATTTTCTGTTGTATTCATTGAGACAGACATCATTTCAGGGTGGGATGAGGTGTGTGTCATCATTTTGGGAATTTTGGGAGGAATGATTCAATTTAATTCATTGTGTTTCATTTATATCGTTATTTTTCTCAAAACAAATAAATTTATAAAAATAAAAAATGGTGAAGAGGTAAAATATCTCCTTATGCTCACCAATATAACTCATTTTTTTATGAAAAGCTGTATTTTGTTTCGAATTTCTAAGGGGAATTGACTGAGTTTGATCCTTCCTTTTCACATGAATATTAATAAAAAAATACTTTAGTGATCATTTGTTTTTTCATCCTTTTTTTAAATTATTTACCCAAAAAAAAAATAGCCAATTAATCTGCCATTAAAATTCTTAATAATTGAAACTATTTTTAAGTCACACAAATTAATGATAGGATAATAATAACAATAGTATGGTGGTGTGTGATGTTTCCATGTGTGATCATAATTCTATATTAAATTTATCTTGTGTGAGTAGTGGATTAAAATTAAATATGAGGTGTATTATGATTGGTCAATGTATTAATTTTTTAGTTTCGAGGAATTTATATGTTGGATATGAGAATTGTTATGAGTTTTTCTCATAGGTGAGCAATTATAAAATTAATTTTTTGAAAATATCTTTGAAGCATTCTCACATTCGATTCTTGCATGAAAATTGATTTCGATGTCAGATAATCGAATATTATTATATTTTTAATATGTATATAAATTCATAGATCCAATATTTTCAATATTTTTGCTCTCAATCAAAATATTTTTTTCATAAAAGAATCATATAATTAAGTCCCTAGAATATATGCCTAATTTTGATAAATTCAGACGATGGGGCTATATATCCAAAATTCAAGACCAACTATGGTAAAATTTTATATGAATATATATAAATTGATAGGTAAAAATTTTTGTGTCTATTTCCATATATGATTTTACATCCTTCAAAACCATTAATGCTTCGAAACTAGAGATGCAAAATTTTATGTGTATCTTAAATAGAAATAATTTCATTATTAATTTATATATATATTTCTGTACACAAGGGAAAAAGTTATATATTTTAGGATGGATCAAAAAATATGTTGATAAATATATTTTCAGAAGACATATTTTCCCAATTTAGCTATTTTTTATCGTTTATGCACAAACATTCTGACCACAATATTTGATAGAAAATGATTTACACTAATGGATAACAATTTTTACTCACACTCCATTTAAATGGGTTTACAATTTTAGTTTTCCATTTTTATTATCATTAATAAAAAATTTCTTCCCATATTAGTATTCTAAATATTCTGTATATATAATTATATAATTTATTGCTCATTTATTTATTTATTTCATTTTGTGTTTCTCTAACCATGCATCTTCACTACCATATAAATTTGGAGAAAAACCCATTACTACTGATCAAGGGGGAAGTGGTGATATGTCTTCTAATAAATTTACTCAATGGTTTCAATGGTTGTTAAACTAATTATGGTGTCTAATTTCCCCCTTTTAAGAGACTCCTAATTCCTATACATATTCATAATTATAATTATATATATATATATTCCTATCCTCTATCATTAAAATGATTTAAATAATAGAGTAGCATTATGATAGTGATCTCTAGGGAGGCTATCTCTTAACCATAGTTCATGAAAGTATTACCCTATATGAAAATATCTGGTTTTAGGTTACTAACATTTTGAATGGGAGGGTATCATGTGATATATTTTGATCAATGAATTTAATAGAATTATGGGAAATTTTTTGTTAAAATAATGACAATTTTTCAACATGAACCACTATGAGTAATAGTTTCATTCACACTAATTTCTATTATTTTATATTCTCATTTAATTTTAATATAGTGGTATATTTTTTATCATTGAAACCCCCCACTATATTAATATTAGAATTAGTAGTATACTTTTGTTCTAAATAGTGACCGCGGGATAACAATGTGTGAGAGAGGCCTCCATGAGATCTAACTTCTGGTGTGTACTACATAGATTTCATAGATAATAAAAAAATGACAAATTGGGATTCATGAAAAATCCCAATTATCAATTTGGTTTTATTTTCATTGATCCAAGTGTTCTGGACTCATTATTTTTATTCTCAATTTTTTAAATATTTTTTGTTTCCATAAATAAAAAAAATAAAAAAATTATTTCTCCATGATGTATTTTAGTTAAGATTATTTTTCATAGATTGACCAACATCATGTATAAGTATAAATCCATAATTATAAATAATAACATGAGAATATCAATAGAGATAAGCTAAAAACATAGTGATAAATATATATTGTCAAAACGAGTATCGTTCATCCCAAGATCAGTAACCCAACCAAGAACCAGAACTAGTGGTGGAATAAGTAGCATGACTAATTATTCAAGATAGAAAAATTGTGGAGGTCTTGAAGTATTTCAATGATGATATATTTAACCTATATAAACCATTTTTGAAAGAGGTTTCAAAATAATCAATTCCATAAAATGTGCATGTGGTATATCATGATGATTGGATGTGTATTGGATTGATTTTTTAAAAATTAGAAAGATAAGAGTTCTCCCATTCATGAAAATAAAAATACAAAACATCTCTACCAATATCTTAAATTAAAAGACTATAATAAAGATTCACCTACCAAGAAATATTTTCCATTGGACCTTCTAGAAGAGATCCTCTTTCAAGAAACATTAAATGAATGGTAAATAGTAAATATTTATTTTTCTTGTTTTAAATCTACTAGAATTGATCTTTTCATTGACCCCTATTTCACCTATCCTTTTGATACAACAACCACAACTAAACAGACCTAATTTGTTAAGGAACATTCCACAAATTTAGTGTTCAAAGAATAATAAATTGATTATAATTTGGTGATTATACATCCAATTTAACACCAACATAAATATCATAAAGATGAGGACACTATGCATGATTAAATGGATCACCCCCAAACTTTGTTCCCTCCCTATCTGAACCAAAAAAATTATAGATTCATTTTTGGGGGACCAGCCTTTCTTATCTAAATTGGTGTGTCTCCATTTTCAATGTATACATATTGATATTAAGAAAAGTCACATGTATTGGTCAAACTAAATGAAACAACACACACCATCAGATCGAGGATAAAATTATAGAACTAAATAATAGCTGACAGTAAAAACCTAGATCCAATTTCGGTGACTAAACAAAGATTTATCCCTTTACTTTCCTTATTCTATTAACTTTTCATTATTTTTATTATAAATTTTTTTCTTTTCATTCTTGTAGTATTAAAGTGGTAAAATCCTCAATATTTACTCGTAGATACTAGAAAAAAATAAATTCAGGTTGTATATATCCTTATATTTGGTTTATCATACCCTATATTTTATTTTGTTATTCTTAAATGAATAGTTGAAAAATTTATGTTTCTGGGGAGAGTTATCTTAGTTAGGTTTTTTGTGTTTTTATTTTTTATTCATAATTTTTTATAAACATTTATCTTCAATGAATAATAATAATCTTGTTTTATACCTATATTTTCTTTAAATAGTTCTCATATCCTTTGAAGAAATTGATTTTAAATGATTAATAAGGTGGAAAACTTTCCCTGAAATTTTATTTTCATAAACTTTTATGAGATTTCTATATTTTTAAAATCCATAACCACGAAACACCAAAAAAACAAAATTTTATTCATCCTTCATGGTATTATGAACCATTACTTTATATATATCATAATACCCAAACTTTCTTGGGGTAAAAGTAGTTTTTTTGTGTGAACCGCAAATTGTGGTTTTTATTTTTCAAAGAATAGGATTTTAATATGTGTTTTGGAAATGATTAAGAAAATTTTTACATTATCTAGCCATATTTTAACAAGGTATAAAATTTTACATCTAAATGTGATTATCCCATATATTCTATGAATTACCTTATAGGTTCAAGAAATGTTCCAAACCTATTTTTCTTTATTTACCTTCACTCTTCAAATTTCATCACAGATATTTCATGTTTCAGTGTGGGGGAATGGTTTTCCATTTGTGTTTATTATAAAAAAAGATAATTTAGGGTGGTGTGATATGTGTGTCAACATTTTGGGCCTTTTAAAGGGAATGAGTCAACTCCATTCACTTTAATTCATATCTTATAATCCTTTTTCCATCTAAAAATTAAAATTTAAAAATATTTAAAAAAAATTAGAAAATGATAATTTTTTTGAGGGAATCGAGTTTCTCATTATGTTCAATTTTAAGAATCATGTCGCTCTCAAAAATAAATGGAATGAGTTTTTGTTCTTTTCTTTTATTTTATTATCATATCATCCTCTATGGAAAAAATGTAAATAAATGGAAAATCAAAAAATAGAAATGAAAAAGTGACAATTTATATGAAATTTATCATTGTATTATCTTTTGTAATCGTTTACCAAGTCAAAAAAATCAATTTACATTTTTAAGGATAATTGATTCAGGTCTTTCCTTTTTTCACATTAATAATCTTTTAATCGTGTTTAAGAGTTCGACTTTCTATTTTTTGGATTCAAATTTTTATATTATTCACCCACCAACCTAAAGCCATTAAATTCACCATGAAAATTCCTTATGATTGAAAATATATTTATTTCTCACAACGTAGATAGTTAAGAATTTTTAGAAGCCTATAGTGATACGTGAAATTACTAATTATGAGCATATATATAGATTAATTTTCTTCTAGAAGAAGAGATGCATAAAATTCTTTGTGATATAAGTTGTGATTTGGATAAGGTTGTATTTTTGAGGTAGAAACAATTTATATGTGAGAGATAAAAATTATTATTAATTTTTTTTCCTAGATGAGTAATGATGGAATTATTTTTGGAAAATATCTTATAATTTTTTGCATAGTCTATTATTATGTGTAATTTGATTAAAATATTAGAAAATTTTCCCAGACTGTGATATTTAATAGTTAATGAATTAATTGATCCAATATTTTCAATTATTTAAATATGAATTTCACTATTTTTATCACACCAATTTCATACTTTAATGATATTTGTAAAAATTTTAGGTTATAAATGTATTTTGACTATATAAGCAAAAATTACATAATTTTGGAATTCTATTTATTTTAGGTTATTTTTTTATTTTAGAAAAAATGTTTTCTACTATAATTGAAATTAAAAAAAAGATAATACTAATTATTTCTTTTGGGTACATCTCATAAAACTGCACTAGTAAATAAATCATACTATTTGAGGATCAAAAGAAGCATAAAATTTTGGGCTTAAACCCTGTGCATAGTTTTGATGAATGTTTAAGATGGGACCATATCTGACAATTTTTTTCCCAATTAATATTAAATTATATAATGGTGTATAAAATTATAATTAAAAATTTTTCATTTTGTTTACCATCTGTATTATTCTTACCTCAATTCAATTAATGAATTGGAAACCAGAATAGGGGAACATGAAGAGTCTCATAAACTAAAATAATTTCAATAATAATAGTAATACATATCTCATTAAGCATGAAAGGATATATGAAATTTTTTTCAACCATGATGAGTACATAGGGGAATTACATTTTAGAAGACACATTATCCCAATTTGGTCATTTATTATATTTTTAATGTACAAACATTCTATTGAAACGTTTTTAAAGAAAATGAGATACCATCATGGATATAATTTTTACTCAATCGCCATTTTAGATGGTTAAAAATCATAGCGGGAAATTTTTAATAGATTTTGTGCTTTTACTTTATAGTAATAGTAAGATATTTAGTATATTTTTTTAACCACTAGTATATTGTTTTGTTTTTTATTTCTCCTAGTGTTTTTTTCATCAACTCAATGAAAATGGAAAACAACCCCTTATTGTTTGAGGGGGAAGAAGTTATATTTTAGTTTCTTATAATTATTGTTTTCATATTATTTTTTTAGATTTTCCTATTGGATAAACTGATTCGGGCATGATATTTTCATTTTTTTCCTGACCACCGACTTCCACATCTTATTCATATATATTCCTCTCCTTCATCATTATAATGTTTTATATGATAGAGTAGAATTAAGATAGTCTTATATTTAAAATTTTTTCCTAGACATATTTCAAGTGAGCATTACCCATTATGTTGAGATCTCAATGTGGGGTAATAACATTATGAATAGGAGGTAGTGGTATTATTGATATTGATAATTACATTTTATTGGATGAAGAAAAGGTTTTCTTTTTAATTAATAATGATTTATTTTTTGTAAACCCCGAAGAAAAACCGGTGCTTCATTACTAATTCATTTTTTGTCTTGTTTTAATTATTTTATTCACTTAAATATTTTAATATCATTTTCATCTTTGATTACCCCAACTATTTTAGTGTTACACTTACTATTATATTCTTCTCTTAAATAGCGACAATTGGAGAACAATGTGTGTGATTGGGGTCCTTGAGATTAACCATAATTGGAAATTTCTTATATACTATTATTTAAAAAAATAATAATAATTTGTGTTTAAAAAAGATCCATAGTATTAATTTGTTTCTCTATCAAGGGATTTGAGTGGTTTAAGTCAATATTTTTATTCATGATTTTTTAATTAAATTTCTTTTTTTTCAATAAAGAACTAAAAATATATATCTCTCAATGATTTAATTAAATTATTATTATAATTAAATGAAAAAAACCCTCCTAATAGAATGAATAAATTCACAATAATGAATAATACAGCTTTTAATGGATTTAGAGAGAAAATAAAAAACATAGATAGAAAAATAGAATGGATAGATGAATATTTCAGTGCATCCCAAGACCAAAAACTAGAAAAATAATTGTAAACATTTATAGAAAAGGTTTCTCCAATCATTTTCCACGTTGAATAACTTGGAAGGAACTTATGAAATTCATATAATATCCATTTCACTTCTCTCTACAATTTCTATAATTGTTATCTAAAGTGGACATGCTGAATGATATATATGTGGGACATAAATATGATTAGGATGTGAATTGATAATATTTTTAAAGAATCTAAAAAGGTAAGAAATTCTCTCATCCATAAAAATGAGAAAGAATATCCTCTCTACCAATTTTTTACATCAAAAGACAACAATGGAGATGTTCCTACTAAGATAGAGTTTCTTGTGGAACTTCTAAAAGAGGTCGAGTTTCAAGCAACATTACTTGAATGGGAATAATCCTATATTGATTATTCTTATTTTAATTAAACAAAAATTGATATTTTCAATGAATTTACATTATATTTAATTTTTATACAACAAATACATCTAATAATAACTTTATGTTAAGAAGTATTCTAGATAAGAGTTGCTAAATAAATATGTGAGGATCCTGTGGTGATAAAACTACCACCTCCAAAACAGACCAAAAATATTATGGTTAAGGACATTGTGGAAACAAACAAGTAAAAATCTCATCTTCTGTTTCTTCCCACGCTACTTCTCAAAATCTCTCTTTCTTCTTTCATGGGTGTTTGATCTTTTATTCATTTCATTATGGGTCTCCATTATTAGTGTGTACTTGTGAATGCAAGGAAATGTTGTATGTTGTAGTTTATATCTATCAAATCACGACCATTAACTAATAGGGTATTAAAATATGGAACTATCACACTGTCGGAAATAAAAACACATCACCAACATAGGGGGTCTAAAAAAATCCTTATCCAGTTTTTTTCTTTATTCTCATTATTTTCATTAATTTTTATACCCATATCATTTATTTTTTTTAATATTTAAATAACGTTAGTAAAATTTATGTGTGTGAAGATCATCATCCTGCTAATGTTTTTCTATGTTTTTTTAAATTTTTCAATTTCATATTTTTATGAACTTTGATATTTTGTGGATATTATTTTTCATATTTCATATAATGATTTATTTTTGAGATAATTTCGATTATTTTTTATGAAATAGATTTTATGTTATTGGTTATTTGGATTATTTTTTTGAATCTTTTTTTTTCTATGATTTTTGTGAGTTTGTATGCCTTTTGTAATCCATTCTAATAAAACACTGACACAAAAATTACATTCCTCGTCCTGTGAGTCAATATGATTTTTTTCATATTCCTCCTAATTAAAAAATTCTTTATGGAAATATCACTTTTTGGTTGAAAATATAACTTTTTAATTTTAACTCTAAAAATTGTAACACTCCAAGATTTCATAGTGCATTACCTCTTCAATGTAATTTAATAACTTACGCTACACGCAACATTGAGTTTGGGCGCACCATGACTTACTAAACTAGACGTTCAAAACGATTTTATGAATATTATTAACTGAATTTAGAATTTTATATAATTTATATCATTATGGAATCCGTATTATATGTTTCTTAGAAATATTATAAGAACAAATTCATTTTTTTCAAATAAAAGAAGTATTTTTAAAAAAATATTATTTTACCACTATTTAATGGAGAAACATTATATAAACCAATATTTGAAACTTTTATTTATTAAATTTAATGGAATTAAATTCTTAACTATAATAGGGACATAAAAATTTTGTTTGGATACATTTTTGGTACTTTTATTATGACTTTCATATTTTAATGAATAGTGAAAAATACTAATTTCTAATTAAAAAAAATCAATTGAAATAATTTATAGTGTTAAATTAAAAATTTTAATAGTTAGGAATTATAATTAGATTTTATTTTTTTCATTTAACACAATTTAGGTCATTATACGTAATTTTACATTTAAATTTGAAATAAACGATGGTCAATCTTTTGATAGTTTTTACTTTTTAAAAACCTACTTTTTGTATTGACAAAAGAAATTAATTTTAAATTCATTAATGAAACTTTAATGTTTTTAATTTGGTAAAATAGAATTTATTTTTTAATTCTTAATATCAAAATTATCTTAGGATGAAGTTTTGTTATTTTTCTAAAAACAATCCATTTCTGATAAATAGTGGAAAACACTGCGATTTTGCTTAAAACAGACTTTATATTTAAATAATTATTTATTTTATTTAAATTTATTTTAAGTAAATATATATATATATATATAATTTCAATGTAATTTATTGGAGTAAATTTATCATAATATAAGATATATAAAATTTTATTGAACTTTTTAACGTCTTTTACCCACCTTCTAATGGCATTTGAAAATTTTCATAAAACATAATTTTACCAATCCTGTAAATTGAATTTCAAAACTCCGAGATACATGGTTGGTATCATTAAGTAAAATGTGGTTCAATAAGATGATTTTTTGGTGAATAGTAAGTTTTGACTTTTATTTACCACGGTTAAAAATAAATAAAGTAATTAAAGGTAAAAATGATATTATAATTGTCATCATACATGTACTAATTTCTTTGGATATGTGTATTTAGACCAAAACCAAACATAGGAATAAAATATGATCCTTTTGGTCTAAGTAGATTAGATTTGGACATTAATTATTATTTTATTTAAAGAAGAGTTAAACATGTTAAATTCAATGTTTAATAACTAAAACATTTTTAATATAGGGTTATACGTAAGATAAATTCATCAATAAATATTCATTTAAAATATAAATTTTTTCCTACATTTTATTATCTTAATTATAATTTTTAAAGATTAAATCATACAATTTATTTATGACACAATGATGGGGTAGTAATTTCATGATGAATGAAATATTAAAATAATTGATATTATAAATATAAATATATATATATTAATTGGGGATTTTGATGTCATACAGGAATTTTATATCTTAATATGACATGTAGGGTTGACTAAATATTTTTTTTGAGTGATAAAGTTATTATGTCTTTCAGAAAATCAAAATACCAAATAGTGTCAAAAATTAACAAAAATGGGTTTTTAAAAAAAATACTATATTATTAATTTATATAATATTTCTAAAAATCTAGGTATTGGCCAAAGTACATAGATAAGGTAAGATATATCAATAATTAACCCCTTTGGATTCCCTATTCTTTTTATAATAAGTTCATTAACCATTTATTATAGTAATACAAGAGGACATGGTAAAAGTTAAACTATTTTACTAAAAGTTAAATCTAAATGATAGGGTTAGAAGGTGCCCTAAACATGTCTTAAACCAATTGGTTGAGAGTATTTAAACCCATACCAACCATATCTTTGAAATAAATCATTTTTTATACATTAAAAACTAAAAATTATTTTATAATGAAAAAATATTTCAAACTTTTCCTAAAGTGACCCTTACCTCTCTTATAAAAGGGTACTTCCCATTATCTCAAAATCACACCTCCAAAGACATTTTTCTCTACCAACCCCCGACCAAATATCCCCCCAACTTCCCTCATATAAACTTATATTCCTTCACTTGATCAGAAAAGAAACCTATTGAGATCTTTGGATCAAATCAAAAGGAAACACCTAGAGAAGAGATAATTATTTTATCACATATTTCAAAGTTCTTTTCTTCTTCCACTTTTTCTTTCTTTTTTATATCCATACCAAAATAATAACTCTATTTACATCTAAATATTGTGAGGTTATTATAAATATGGTACCACCATACTCATTATTATATCCATCCTATTAATGATAATTTCACCATTCGTGCATACGTATGGCTTACCATCACCACCCCGTGGTGTAATTTGTTATTAAACACTATGTTATTTGGATAGATATAATGAAGAGTAATATGTATATAAATAATGAAAATAACCTGATAATTTATCAGTTAAATTAATTAACCATCAAATTCCACATCTTTTAATCATTTATTAAATGATATCGTCGCTCATGTGTACGTACAACTTCCCGTTTCCACGCCGCAATGAGATTCATTTCTAGGTTTACTGTTTAGCGATGATCATAAAAAAATACATTATTAATAAGTATGTAATATATGAAATAATAATTCTACTGGAGATATAATTATGTGTTTGTGTGTGTGTCGGTATGTATGTATGTATGTATATACTTACATATATCTTATTCACTTATTTCCATTCAATGAGATATAAAAACTAAAACAACGTTTATGCATACGTATGCCATACCATCTCCATAAAAGGTATTTTCCATTTCAAATATCTATATATTATATATATTTATGTTATAAATATATTATATATATAAATCATGTTTTATATTTTAGAATTAATTAAGTCATAATCTAAATGATACGACAAAAAATGACAAGTTAAAACACATGCGATAAAGAAAGTGATTATTACCCAAAATGTTAATATTATATGGAAATAATTTTTAAATGGGTATTATAAAGTTATAAATGAATATTGTATGATATAATAAATATTAATATGTGTCGGGTATAATTTAATAACATAAAATCACCATTATACCAGAGGTTAAACGTACCCCCAGCCAAAGGAAAGTGAAACGTATGGGTTAATTCCTCAATCTCATAATTATCTGAGATTGTTTATGTGTATGTATTTTCTAGGACATGTTTATTATCCATGACCATATTTCATAAAATACATTTAAAAATGATTATTTTAAGGTATAATTTACCTAAAACGTCATTTTAAATGTTTTACATATTTATTCATCTAGATCATTCTCATTAATTTCTTTTTTAGAATGCTTTTAAAGATTTATTTATACAGACCTAATTTTTTTAAAATGTTAATTTTATTAAATAGTTTTAAAGTGGTATGGGACACTTTTATTCCAAAATATCTTTTAAATAAGTTACTTTATAAATATGTGACTTTTAAATGATTTCACAAAAATGTATATTTTTCTCAAAAAGTATTTCTGATCATTTTCAACTATGCCAACATCCTTTAATGGATATTATTCTTGATTAAGATTTATTTTTTATAATAAAATATTACATATTTTCTTTAATGAGTTATTATATGTTTGATAGTGGATGTGCTATTTTTATAACCTTCATGGTTTAGAGTTGAATTATTGACATTTCATATGCCAGTTTTAATATGAATGTTTATGTAATGATTCAACATTTTCATATGTAAAATGAAGTGGACTTAGTATGTGATGGGTGGAGCCTACAATAGCTCCTCAATGCAACGGTAGGTCTCATGAGACAAACTAGTGTCTTGAAAGAAGGCCTTGACAAAATTTTATTTATATTCTTGACACGAGCCCTTGATTATGTCTTAATGATGTCTGGAATTAGGAATTCCCTCATTATGAAATTAATTATTACATGTGATTATTATTCAAATAGAATATCCATCTGCATGTTTATATGATAATGTTTAATTTATTTTTTCCATATTATGTTTAATTTTGTGTTTAAAAGGTTGTTGTTTTTGTTACACATCTTTCCTTAAAGGTTTTTTTCTTCCGCTAAATTATTTAACCTTACTGAGCATCCGAGCTCACCCCTTTCTTATGTTTTATTTTCCCAGGATTCAATAAGTGTATTATGTTTCATATGCATTGTTACACTAGGGTAATAGTGGAATTCTAAATGGATTATTTATGTTGTGTTTTATGTTTGAATGTGTTATGTAATATTCATGTGTGTAATCTATTTTATAAGACTACTAAATTGATCGGCCCTTTGGGACTTGATTGCTTGTAATCATGCCAATGTATTAAAATAATGCACCGACTTTGGGCTTATGGGGTCGGAGCATTACAGTTGGTATCAAAAGAATTTGAGTACAACCCATGGAAACTAGATTTAGAAAAACTCTAATTAGATAATATTACACTAATATAGAATTTGAGGAGTAATATAGAAGAACTTCCTATAATTTTGGTAATGTAGAGATTTTGTGAATTTTCCAAACAATACATCCATGTATGGATATAAGCAGGTAGAGGCGGCTCTGGAACAGATGTACCTAGAAATGAAGACACTGACAAGGAGTTTTAGGCTTGACTCGAGGTATCCTGGAATACAACAACGGGCCTTACTACACTCTTGGTTATGACACTCCTGGGGGATATTCTTAGGATAATTCACATTTACTTTAAAACACATTATTAAGGATTTATTAGTAAATGTGTCAGCAACTAAACCATTTTTATAATTTTGAGACTAGATGTGTGAAAATATTCAATTAATGTTGAGAATTTTTTCGGTTTTTGGATTATACATTATGATATGATCAAATCTAATGTATTTTTTCATTTAGAAATGGCACCTAGTAAAAGGAATTAGAACTCCAACAATACACATTATCCAATGAGTAAAAAGGATCGTATCATTCATAGACTTAAGCCAACAATTAGAAGAGAAATAGTTTCCCACATATTCTCCTCATATGATGAAATAATATCATGTCTTTATGAGAAATAAATAATTCTCTAAGTCATGTGGATTTGAAGGAAGCCAGAGAAGAAGAGGATGGTATAGAGAAATATAGATAAAGGGGACAAGGGAAAGAAGGATTTTCCTATATGTGATAACTATTGAAAGAATCACCTGGGGAAGTTCATGAATGGAAAGGATGTTTTTATAATTGTAGAGAAAAAGGATACAATGTTCGTTATTTCATGGGTATGAATAAAGTTTCAAATTTAAAATGTTCCATCTACAATGAGTTGTGACCTAAAACAAATAAATGTCTCAATCATCAGAATATACCCCAAATGATTCTTTGGATAATAATCGAGTTTTGATACAACCATATATGAAAAGAAATTATTAGTGTTTTTAAGATGTTATTAAATAATTGTGTCTTTTGAGTACAAGTTATAAGAATTATAAAGTGTATAAGGATTATATTGCAGTATGTTATCATTAAAGATTTGAGATTTTATGGTACCAAGTAGTGTGACACAGTTTCAAGTTAAATTTCATTAAAAATATATGGTTTGGGGAAATATAACCTTTAATATGTTTTTAGAAATAAGATAATTATTTTGGATAAAGATATAATTGATATGGATAAAGTATATTAGTATGATATGTGATCCCAGTGAGTAATAATTTGTGGCCTACTGGGAAGGTAACTAAGGTATTGATGGAGACTCAAGGGGTCAGATGACAAGGTTCAGGAACTAGGAAAGGTCAGGTCATGAGAAATTTTATCAGAAATAATAACGTTCTGCATTAGAAGAGGTACTACCTAGGTTTTAGGAATTGATTCCATAGTGAAAGAGTGGTGATTTAAAGGGATGAAGAGTTTAACACCCTTGGAAACCCATGTGGTTAGCTGAATTGGTTCATTTCCTAGGGAAGGGATCCCAATAAGTAGTGATTAGAAAACGATAGTTAAGAATTATTGTCCTAGAGTTATGATCAGGATGGGTGACCTAATATGAAATTTCGTAGAGTGTGTGGGATTAAGGAAAAAACAAACTAAAAGAACATGTTTTGACCTATGGAGACAACCAATATTTCTGTGATCTCTATAAGAATTCAGGTGGGCCCCAGGTAGAGGAACCTGTGTCTATGGGGAGACTGGTGGTGTCTAAAATTCCAAGATCGAATGGACATCATAAATTGAGGTTTGTGTGCTATTAGTGGGGATTAGTTTTAATTTAACACCCAAAAATGATAAAGGGATTAAAGGCTAAATGATATAACTCATGTCAACAAAGTGAACCTTTTTTAGAGCCTACCTGATTAGAACTCCACTGTTAAGTGTTTTAATCATACTGTATTGATTAGGAAGGATGACCTAATAGGATGTTTTTGAGGATGTGTGTGACTGAGGAAACAACACACTGAAATTACATGTTTTGGCTTGGGATAACAATCATTAGAATAATAAGCGACCTCAGTGAGTAATAGTCTATGGTGTGTTGGGAAGGCAAACAAGGTATTAATAGAGACCCATGGAGTCATATGACATAGTTCATTTCCTATAGAAGTTAGGTCATGAAAATGGTGATGTGTAGAGAAGAGAAATCTAGAAAATAGTTCATGGAGACCCTTGTGGGAAACTAACTAGGTTTCTGACCTATGGAAGGGATCCTAGTGAGTAGAGATTAGAACTCCATAGATAAGCATGCTTTTCCTGGATAAGTATTCTGGATGGGTGACCTTATGTAAATATTCTCATGTTGTGTGTGAGTTAGGAAAAACACACTAAAAGTACATGTGTTGACCTAAGGGAACAATCAATAGTTTAGTGATAAATATAAGAATTCGAGTGGGCCCATGTATAGGAACACATATCTGTCAAGTGAATGGTATTGTCTGGAATTCTACGACCCAAAAACCATTATAAATCAATGTTTTTGTGCTGTTATTGGGGATTAGTTATTATGTAACACCCAAAAATTTGAAAGGATTTAAAGGCTAAATAATATAAATCATGTTTAAAAATTTCACCTTTATTTTTGGGAGCCTACCTGATTAGAAATATGTTGTTTTGTGACCTAAACTTGGAGTAGTGATTAGGATGGGTGAACTTCTGGGATGTTTTTGAGGATGTGTGAGAGTGAGGTAAAAACACACTGAAATAAGATGTGTTGGATTGTGTTAATAATCATTATATGGATAAGAAACCACATTGAGTAATAGTATATGGTGTGCAGGGAAGGAAACCATTGAATTTATAGATACCCATGAAGTTATATGACAAGGTTCATAGCCTTTGGAAGTTAGGGTAATGACATTGGTGATGTGCAAAAAAGAGATATAAAAAAACATTTCAAGAGAGTATTTCCCTATATGTAGAAAAAAAATTTGGGGTAGTAACATTACGAATGTAAGGGTGTATTGTGATATATTTTTATCACTTCATTAAATAAGATGACAAGATATTTTTGTTTTAATAGAAAATGATTTATTCACCATGAAACCATACGAACAGTAGTTTATTCTTTGATAATTTATTTGTGTTTAGTTTTCACTGAGATTTTCATTTTCATATAGTTATATTATTTTCATCATTGAACCTTACCCCTTGCCTCTATATTAATATTTCACATAGTAGTATTTTTTAGCTCATAATAGTGATAATATGATAACATTTTTGTATGATGCCACATTGAGATCATTGTTATGGTTTCCACTATATTGTATTCTTAAATAATAAAACAATATTGAAGTAGTATTCATGAAAAATATATATTATCAATTTTAAACCATTTTTGTAAATCCAAGTGGTCTCTACTTGTTATTTTTATTCCCAGTTTTGTGAATAAATTTATTTAACTTTCCTAAAAAATCTATTTTCACATTAAATTCATCAATTAAATTTATTTTTTAGATACTAACTACTCTCAACTACAAGATTAAGTTCATAATACTAAAGAATCCTAGTTACTTGGATATATAGAAAAAAATAGAAAACAAGGAGAGAAAATTATAATGGTTAGGTAAATATGTTTATTTATCCCAAGAGTAGCAATGAGAGTAAGAACTGAATCCAGTGGTGGAAGAAGTCATGCTATTTATTTTGTTCATTTTGAAGAGATAGGTGAGGCCTTGAAGTAATTCATAGAAGATCTGTTCAGCCTCCCTCATCCCTATATTGAAGGGGTTTCTAAATAATAATTTATAATAGAAATACATTTGGGATATCAAGATGAATTGGATGAGTATTGGTCAAAAAATTTAGTATCCAAAAAGAAGGGAGATTCTCCCTACAGTGAAATAGAATAATTCTATATTTAGTCATCATGTTTTAGTTATATTCAAAATGAGTATTTATTTAATTCTATTTCACCAATATTTTTTTAAATATGCAAAATATAATCAGTCTTGGATATTAAGGAATAGTTCACAAATGTATTGGTCGATCGAAAACAGTTAGAAAAGAATCTAGTGATGAGACTGCCTCCTCAAGACTAGATTGAATATTATATAGAGTAGGACTACCTTCAATTCAATAGGGTGAACCCCTATCTCCCCCCCCCCAAACTCAAGAATTCTAATTATTTATTTCTTCATTATTTGGTCTCAAGGATTTTCTTCTATTATTTGGGGGACTTAATTTTATTTTTCTACTCAGGGATTCCAATATATTTCATGTGTGATGGTTCATATCAATAAAACCACACCCACCATAATATTGGGGATAAAATTCGGTGAAAACCTAACTATTGTTTGAAAATCCCTATCACCCACTTGGGGTTCCAAACCAAGATTTATCCTTTTCTTCCCTCACCATCCTTTTTTTCATTACCTTTATTATGTCTCTTTTAGTTTCTTTATTTCCTGTAGTTTAAAGTAGAATTATCCTATATTTTAACCCAATATTCTCACAAGGAAATAATTTCATGTTTTAAATTTCATTATCATGGGTTTTTTCCCCTAAATTTTTATTTTTGGGAGAATAAATTAAGTGTAGTGATATTTATGTGTTTTGTGAAAATAAATTTTTTGGGTGTTTGTGTATGCTACACAAATTTTTCTTAATAGCATTGATTGTCAAAAAATAATCTTGATCATATTTCCCACATACATTTATTTTGAGATATTTTTTCTTACTTTTTAATTAAATTTATATTAAATGATTGATGATACCGAATTTATTTTCTATAATTTTTTTCCAATTATTTCTATGAATTTGAACTATTTTATAGAACCATTCAGATAAAAAGGGACTCAGAATTATTCTCCTCGACTTGTATGGGATTATGAATAATTCTCTTTTATTCTTCCAAAAACGGAAACATTTTTAATAGAAAAATTTATTTTTTATGTGAAGCAGAACGTGTGATTTTTCTCTTTAAATACGTTGGATTTCATGAATTTTATTTTAGATGATTGATGCATTTTTAATTTATATCTATATTTTAAATCGAGACATATCTTTATATCAACCCTTATTTAGACAATAGATTCTAGAAATATCCCTATAGGTTTAAGCCACATTAAAATCATATTTCTCCTTTCATACCTTCACTCATAATATTATTTCATTTAAATTTGATTTTTGAGTGTGGGATAAGAGATTATTGTATGTATTTTAGGATTATCTATATTTCATGCATTATTTAGGTGCATATCAGCATTTTGGGGTCTTCAATGGAAATTTGTGAATTCCATTAATAGTGGGTCATTTTTGTTACTATTTTTCTCTAAAACTAATTTTAAAAAAGAGTCAAATGAAAAAAGATTGAAAAAAACTAAATATGAGATCCAAATGTTCATTAAGCCTGATTTCATAAATCACATATCTCATAAAAATCAAGGGAATGGATTTTGATTGATTAATTTTATTTTATTTCCATACCATCCTCCATAAAAAATATATATAAATTTAAAAAATTATAATTTTTAAATTAATTATTTATTATATTAACCTTTTCACTCAGAATTCAAGTGAAAAAGTGTGTTGTTCTTCAAATTTGTAAGGTTAATTTAGTTTGTGTTTCCTTTTTCACTTGAATATTCTTTCAATTTTACTAAAGGGTTAAATAACATATTTTCCACCTTTGAAATTTTAAAATTATTTACCCACCATCCCATAGCCACTGAATTCAACATAAAAATTCCTCATCATTGGAAATATTTTTTAATCCTTGGGGTGGGTAGAGATAACAATTTTTACATGATTTTGGTGCTAAAATAAATTTGTATGTATAATTATAAATTGATATTTATTTTCACTTTTTGGAAGACTCTCAAAAAATTCAATGTGATGTTTGTTTTTATTGGGCTATAACAAGATTTTTAAGGTTGAATGAATTTATACATGACTGAAAAAAGTGATTTTGAATTTTTCACTAATTAGGAATTATGGAATTCTGTTTTGGAGAATATATTATAAGTTTTTTCACTTTTTATTCTTATGGGCAATTGGTTTTTGATATTAGATAAATTTTAAGGAGTTCGATGATTAATTATGGGGGAATTAACAAAGCCAATATTTTCAATAATTTTACTTAGAATTTCAATGTTTTATAACCAACCAATTTTATATTTTGTGTATAATTATCAAATTTTAACGGTTTAGAAGTATGTTAAAATTAATAATAAAAATAACCTAATCCATAAATTTTAAGTATTTGTATTCTGTTTTGTATTTTTAACAACATGTTGTTCTACTCAAATCCAAATATCAAATTTATTTTTTTAGATGTTATTTTTTAATGTTACATTTCATATAATCTAATCGGAGGATAATCAAAATATTTGAGGCCAAAAAGAATCATACAATGCATTTCTTGGAATTTTACTCTGTCTAGATGATTTTTAAATATGGGCCCATATCTCACAAACAGCTAGCCCGATTTTCTATAATTTTTACATAAAGGGGTAGAAAATCACAAGGAGCATTTTCATTTTTGTTTCCATTCTATATTAATCTTCTTTTATGGTAGTGAATAAATTTCAAACTTGATTTGGGTAATAAAAAGAGTATACAGAGTCAAAATAATTCTATACTAACTTTTCATTATCATTCTCTATATATGATAAGAAAATATAAAAATTCGGGCATACATAATAAATAAAAAGGGTTAGAACATTACATAATACATCATATAAAATTTTTCCAAATTAATGGGACTTCTATGAAAAAATGGGTTACGTATTAGTTTTAAGAGAAAATGAGCTACTGTTGTTGTAATAAATTGGTACTCAATCAAAATTTTATATTTTTAAAATATTAGTTATTCATTTTTAGTACCATTTAAGAGTTTATTTATACAAGTATCATAAAAATAATATATATATATATATATATGTTCTCATTATGCTATCCCTTTTTTTATTTTTTATTTCTCCCATCATTATTCTTCTCAAATCCCTGAAAATAGAGAACTAACTACTGTTTTTTGTTCAGGGGGGGGGGGAGTAGTGATATTTGTTTTTATTATGATTCGATATTTTTTCATCATATTATACTTGGATTTATGTTCTAGGTAAATCAATTAAGGCATATTGTTTCCCATCATTAAAATATGGCATAAAATAGAGTGTCATTATTTTTTTATGAGTGGTTAAGATATATACAATCCATATTTCAAGATATTATTACCCTACATATAGAGTTATTTATGCGGGGTAGTAAAATTATGAATGGGTGGTTGTAGTGTGATACATTTTCATCACTACATTGAATAGGATCATGATTCATTTTTCATTTAAAGAACAGTTATTTCTTCACTATGATCACCTAGAAACAATAGTTTCTTCTTTATTAATTTCCTTGTATATTATTTTCATTGATAACTAAATTTAAATATTTTTATATCATTTCCATATTTGAAACCCCACCACCAAAATATATTATTATTAAAATTACTAGTATATTTTTAATCTAAATAGTATCAATATGAGAGCAACATATATGATATACCTTCTTGAGATTGACCATAGGTTGTCTATTATGTGACATTATTATGTGAAAAAATATATTCAAATGGGATTCTATAAAAATACAAATTATCAATTTGGAATCATTATAATAGAGATAAGTATCCTTCTATCAGTATTTTAATTAATAGTTTTTAATAGTTTTTTCATTCATTAAAGTAACTTATAAAATTATCATCATCCATAATTTGTTAAAATTCAAGTTATTCCACATGGAAAAACCACTCTTAGATAATATAATATGTTCATAGTGATGAAGAATCCTTGTTGGAATATATTATAAGATACAAAACCCATTAACTTGAATAGAATGAATATTTAAATATTTTTTTGAATCCTAATATCAATAACATAAACATGAACTACAATAAGTGGTGAGAGAATTTGCATAACTAATTCTTCAATTTGAAGATCCACACACTGAGACATATTTTCTAATAGACCCTTTAAAATAGATAGTGTTTCAAAAAAATTATTTTTAGGTTAAGATATCTATATTGATTCTTATTGTATTAATTATATAAAAATAGAGATTTTCACTGACTTCCATTTTAATGATATTTTTAATATATAACCTACAACTAAGCTATCCTAGGATGTTTTGTAATAAGCCACACATTTATTTGTAGAAGAAGAGAAACTAGGGGAGGTTTAGGTGATGTGAACAAATCCTCAATTGTAAACCAGATATTGTATTGATGAGGACACAACAAAATTCCACAGTGTGCACCCCTATCTCCTTTTCCCCACAAATCTAGCCCTCTAATTCCCTCTTTCTTATTTTGTGGGGGTGAGGAATTTTATTCTCTTCTATGGCTGTATCTATATAGGTGTCCACTCCTAGATGTCAATAAACAAAAAATTTTATGGTTCACATCAAAGAACCATATCCACTATTAGATTGGGGATGAAATTCTAAAATTATCTTATAAAATGAAGTGAAACAAGTATCACCTTCTTGGTGGCCTAAACTAAATTTTATCTATTTTCTTCCCTGTTATCTATATTTTTTTTATTTTTCTTTGGATTTAATTTGTTTCTTTGTTTCATGTAGTTTTAAAGTTTTATCATCAAGGAAATTGACTAATGTTTTAGACTAGAAAATAAATTTAGGTTGTATATTTTATTCTCTATGATTTTTTACCCTTATTATTCTATTTTTTGAATATAAATTAACGATAATGAAATTTTAGTTTATAGGGATAATCAACCTGTTTATGTGTATCTTTGTGTTTTTCTTCCTTATTTTTCATTTTTTATATAATTTGAGCATTAATAAATATTCTTGATCGTATTTCACACATGGAATAATTTTTATAGAGTTTTCATTATTTTTGAATAAATTGTTTTCAATTATTTATGATGTATAATATTTTCTCTATGATTTTATCGTCAATTATTTTTTTATGAGTTTCCATGATTTTTAATTTCTATGGACAAGAAACACTAAATCAAAATTATTTTCCATTTAATGTGTGATATTTTGCTCAATTTTTTCATATTCATCCAAATACCTATAATTTCATGAGAGAAAATTAGATTCTGTGTTCAAGATATAACTTGTGACTATTATATTTAAAAGATATTTATTTCTTCAAGTGTTTCTTAAATGATTGAGGTTATATTTTGGAATTCCATTTTTTAACATGAGATATCAATTACATAACACTTATTTTTCCCTTAGATTGTTTAAATTTACTTATAGTTTTTAGCCACATTATTAGAATATTTTTCCTTTCTTCCCATTCCACATAATATTTCTTCATGGATATTTCAAGTTTGATGTGTGGGGAGTTGAAATTATATGTCTTCTAATAGGGATGAACCTTGTATTAGGGTAGTGTGAGGTTTATATCATAATTTTAAAAAATATTAATTGAAATCACACAATTTCCTTGATTGTGCATTATTTTTATAATATTTCATCTACAAAAAATGTAAAAAAGGGAAAAGTATAAAAAATAGTAAATGGAAAATGAAAACTAGTATTAGATCAAATTTCACATTTTCATCACTTTTATAACTCATATACCTAAAAAAAATAAAGTAAGAGAATTGGAATTAATTCAATGAATTTGACTTTAATTTAATCCTGGATGAATAATATTAAAAAATAAAAAATAAAAAATATTGAAAAAAGTAAGAAAATTATAGGTTGCATTAAATCATTCATTTTATTAAATTTTTTTCTCATGTATCATATACAAATTTGTGACTTGTTTCATATTTTTAAGGGGAATTGACTTATTAAATTCTTTTTTACTTGAATTATAATTAAATATTACTTAAGAGTTCGACCACCTTTTTCACCATTTAAATTTTTTAATGTTTTACCCCCAATAGATAGACAGTTTATTAACTATGATATATCCTCTTCATTTAAAATATTATTATGTCATGTGGTATAAGTGAAGATAATTTTCAAATGCTTTAAATTTCTATATATAAAAAGAAATATACATTAAATCTATATAGATTTAATAATGGCATAATATTCATTGTGACTATAGTTGTGATTAGGCCTTTTGTAGATTTCTTGAGGTTGAATGAATTAATATGTGAGTTATGGAAATTATTATGAAATATTTTTAATAGATGATACATGATGGAATTATATTTTGTAATAGATCGTATAATTTTTCGTCCTTTGGAATCTCATGTGGTATTTTAATTGGATATTAGATTATTTATTAAGAGTGCAGTATTTAAGTGTGAAAAATTTGACAAAACCAATATTTTCAATAATTTTACTCTAAATATCATTGTTTTATATCCCACTAATTTCATATTTTATTGTTAATTGTAACATTTTTAATTTTTAGAAGTATTTTGAGCTTAAAATTAGAATAAATTATTTTTTAAATGTTTTGTATTTTTTGAATGTTTTTTATTTTAGTCACAATTTTCACTACTCTAATAATTTTTTTTAATATAATATGTTCAAAAGGATGAATTTCAAAAAAAATATACTATGATTTTAACCCATATATTTTAGGAATAAAATTATCTTACAATACATGCCTTTGAATCTTCTCCAAGTTTTGATAAATTCTGAAGAAGGTCTCATATCAAAAAAACAAATTTTTTATTTGTGCAGATTTTTTATATAAAGGTATATAAAATCCAAATATACCTAATAATTTATGTATTTATTAATTATTATACTTAAAACAATGTAATTAATGCATTTGAAACTAGATATGGGAAATATGAAGAGTATGTATGCCTTAAAAATTTATTTAGTAGTTCAGCTATAGTTTTATTGAATTTATCCAAACAAGATTAATTCTATTGAATGCTTGTGCATGACAAAGGGAAAGAACATTAAAATACCTAAAATTTTGAAATTTATGATTTAATGATTCTTCCAAAAATAATTATTCTTAAAAACAATTTCTTAGAAAATTAACAATTCTCTCGGATATAAATTTGTACTCACTATCAATTTCAAATGAGTTCACAATATCAGTTAACCATTTTTAGATTACTTGAATGATTTTATTTTTCTGTAATAGTGTTATAAATATAATATATATATATAATTTATTCTTGCAATATTAATTTTTTTTTCATTTTTTCTCCCACCATGATTCTTCATAACTCTATGAAAAAAACTAACTTCCACAGTTGTTAAAGGGTGGAAGTGATGATATTTGGATTTAGTTTTCTTTAATTTATTCACATAATTTTATTCTAGGGTTTCAATATTCTTTAAACTAATAAGGGTGTCTAATTTCTCGAATTTACCTTTCACTAAATTTCTATTCTTATTCATATATAGTTCACTTCTTTATCACTAAAATATTGCAAACATGGAGTAGTATTGTGAAGGGGATTTTTTGTGAATAGATCTCCAAGATATAGTTTATTGGAGTATTTCCCAATAGGTAGATATCATAGTGTTTTCTTGTAACAGTAATTAGGGTAGGGGGTATTCTGATAGATTTTGATCACTATATTGAATAGGATAATGAGACATTTATCACTTGAAGAATAATGATATCATTACGATGAACCCCTAAGAACAATTATTTCTTATTTAATTTTTCGTTTTTCATTTTTTTCATTGTTATTTGACTTTATATATAGTTATTATTTAAATATTTCCCCCCCCCCACCCCCACTATATTGGTATTACACTTAGTATTGTATTATAGTTATAATAATGGCCAAAGGAGAAAATTGTGTGTGAGGGGCCTCCTTGAGATCGACACTAGGGTACACACTATGATTCATTCTTATGTAATCAAAATATATTTAACTGGGATTTACAATAACACTTTTTCATAACCAAGTCATATCATATATTTCATTCTTTTTTTATTAGGGGTGCTGATTACCTCCAGTCTGTATCATATAGTATATCACATCGAGGTTATTCTTCCCTCCAATCTATCTTGTATATTACATTTGTTTATCACTGTGGGTAGTGTCTCCCTCACATCTATATTCTATAATATATTTTTTGGTAAGTGTAACCCACTTATACTATTCATTTGTTAAATACATTTACTATTAGGGGAAATGTTCTTCACTCACCCATCTCTTTTAATATATTCGGAGAGTAGTGTGTCCTACTCAACTATCATATTTATTAAATTAATTTATTTTTTAGGGAAGTTTAACATACCCAAAAATAAAATATAATATTTTATAGGGAAACAAATCCATACCATCTAGAACATTTATTACATTAATTTATTATTAATGGGAATTTCATACTTCTCATCCATCTCATATAATTTATTTCATGGGTACCATATCCCACCCAATCATTAAATTTATTATACTCGTTTTTTATTCGGGAAAATATATCCTAACTTTCCAACTCATATAATTTGTACAAGGGGTAGTGTTTATCTCCCTTCAAAATCATTTATTACAATCATTCATTATTATAGTTTACTACATCCCACCTGAACATTTTATATAATATATTTATGGTAGTGAATCCCACTTATACGTCTCATTCGTGACATTAATTTCTTATCAAGGGTAGTTCATCCCATAAAAAATTCCTTATTCCTTCCCTGGGAAAACCATCCATCCTAGGAATATCTCATCAAGGGCATAGAATCCCAATGATACTCAAATATCTTACTATAACCTAGCATACTGATAAGATATTTTACACCAGCATCACTCTACTATAATGGAACAATTCCCATCGTACTCCCCAAGTCACTCAGGCTTATTCCTCATGCACATAACCTATCCATAATCCATCCTAGGGTGTACCTACTAAGGTAATCACCTAACTATTGGTGAAATATTATCCCTATTCCCATTTAAACTATACCTAATGCGATATTGGCTCTCTATATTCTATTTTTTCCTACCCGTTCCAATCATTACAATTATAACACTCTCTATTATAAGTAGGGGTCAAATTACACCTAAAAAGTGTAAAATATGTATATTTTTTGATTATACAAACATATAAAGTCCATAAACTCTATTTAATGTATTTATGATGAATCCCATATACAACAACTCTCGAGGAACTAAATGTTATCTAAAGGCCCATCAGGTCCCAGTACAATGTCGATCTACTCTTGAATGCTAAAGTGATAAAATAATATTTAAGATAAATTTAAATCACTAAAATGTGAAATAATAGGCTTTGACATGCTATATTAACAAATAATAAAAATTACAGATATGTTTAAGAGACCATCTACCATATTCATGGAGTCATTCTCATTAAAGGGATCTCGGTCGGCCACTCTAAAGCTTAGCCAAGAATATCTTTCCATCAACATTCAATACAGGTTCATAAATCCATAAGTATATCATCTATACGAATTATAAAATAACTCTATTTAATTTAAACATTATTCCTATATTAACTAAAATATATTATTTTTCTTAATCAACAGATTTCTCAGTGACAGCCTTTTGTAGATTAATTTCTCAACAAAATCGGTGTACACAACCCCCATTATTCATTTGTACCATTAGAACTAAAAACCCCAATTTATCACGTTATTAAAACAATAAACTTACCCAAAATTTCAAAATACAAAAAAATATTATTAGTGAAACCCCACATTAAATCAACATAAATTAAGGGGGGATCATCCACCCAATTTATTTTTTAAATAAGTTGAGAAAAATTACTAGTAAATGATGAGGATTCTTCCATTAAATAATGAAATCCATGCTAAAAATACACACACTAAATAAAAAATTTTCTATGAGAAAAAATATATTAAGATATCAAGAAAGAATTTACACAATGTGTTAGATTTACGAAAATACATATTTTGGATCACACAACAATTAAATAAATTAAGAAAAATAAGTATCTTTATTTTATATGTAGATATGAATGATATAACTACTTGTCTAGTTCCCCATCTATATATTATAAAATACCATAGATCCCATTTAATAGGTGTTTTAAATCATTTTACTATAATTTTCCAAATTTAAGAACCGTTGTTTGTATATTGAAAAGGTGTAAAATTATGGAATATACTGAAAATCATCAAACATATTCCCTATTATATTCATTAAGTAAGTTATATAATATCTTAAATATTAATTTTCTAAATTTTGAGTTTTCAACATCTTTCCTTATATTTGTTTGATATTTTATATGGTTTTTCTTTCTCAAAAACTCAATATGTAATGTTTTCACCTCATACATACAATATTTTGACAATGGTTTACATGTTTTGAATATGTATCATGTTTTATTTAAATAAAGAATCCATAAATAACATATTCATCTCTATCCATGTTATATTACACCACATGTAATATATTTTTCATAGAAAAAATCAAATGATTATAGTATTTTCAATATGTAAGGTTTCTCCATAAGGTAAAATCTCATTGGAAATATATTTTATATAGAAGATTTATATATGAATGATAATTACCCATACATAATATATTCTCCTATATAAAATTTAAAATATTAAATATATCTTTGTGGAAATATATGATACGTAATATATTCTCATATGTAACAAATGCCCCTCTATAAAATGCAATAGGAAATATACTTTTAGTATGTATGATATTTTCCCTATGAAATATTTGTTTGTGTGATATAATTTTAAAATTTATAGTATTTTACTTTAGTAAAATATCCAAACTTAACATATATTTCATGGAAAATATTTTTTTTTGTCACAATATTTCAATACATTATATATTTTATCCATACTTATCAGATTCAAATTATGAAAATATCACCACAAAACATAATTTTATAATTGTGTAATATATTTTTAATAGATATTATATTTTCCTTAGTCATTTATTAAATGTGTAACATATTTTACAATAAATAATATATTTTAATTTTTATGTAACATATTTCATAATATTTAAGATTTTACCCTTGGATAAAATATTATACATAATATAATTTCTTCACATGAAACTTTTAAATTTCAAAATTTTGATGCAGAAGATATTTTTAGCTCCGTATTTGAAAATCTCTTATATGTATGATAAATTTTAATCATCCCTATGATAGGTAAGATTATTCACTTAGACAAAGATGGAAAAAAAACATTCCGACCTAAAAAATACAAAAAAAATATTTTGAAATCACCCCATGGTTATTAATACATAATGAGACACATAAAACAAAAAAAACTACTAAGAAATATCATCAATAATATCCCTAAGTCCCGAAAAACTTCATATGACTAAATTCTCAAAAAATTATGACACTTCTAAACCCCTAATCGGTCCAAAGTTTCATTTACACATACACAATCATTACACTAACCCTTAATCTAAAATTCACTCAAAACCCCAAGGAAAATATTAATCCTCCAAATAAAACCACAATCATTTACTGAAGGTTTTCTAACTCTTGGATTTCCAATTTGGGTCACAATTATCAAAACACCCACATCCCCAAAAGCAAAAAAAATGAAATGTTTCCTGATTATATAGGACCATAATGTTGTGGGTCTTTAAAAAACTAGTCTATATATTGTGATAAATAAATTAACACAAAAAAATACTAGATCCTAAGAATCAATTTTTATCCATTATGGAATGATCTTTATCCTATTAAAAACATGAACAAGTAATTCTTCAACATTGACTGCTTGCAGTATGACCTAGATTTTCACATTTTGATCAATATCCTATTGATAGAACTATTGTAGATCCTCTTAGTTCCATTAAAACTAATTCATAATCATAAGGTGACTTTATAAGCATATTTGGTAGTAATTTAATATCTTTTTCAATAAACACCACACAAAAATACACCTTGGGTAATTTTTATAACATATTCCCTTTAATGGGTCATTGAATATCACTTCAATTTATCATTTACCTAGATTATTCCAAGGTGATTACTATATATTAAAAAATAAAAAATATATTCTTTGTTTTTAAATTATCAAAAAAAAATATTAATGAATCTGAGTTTTCATGAAATTTTGAATTTCTATTTTTTATATAGATATTATCTTTTAATTCTATATTCTGGTATGATGAATCTAGTTTAATTGTATTATAGAACATTTTCATTGTTTATATATATATATATTAATTGGAAAATAGTTCCTTATTTTGATTTGGTTTTAACCAAGTCTAATGTTTGAATAAGTTACCATCATATATTTTTAAATGACACATTTATATTAGACCAAAGATAGTTGCTTCAAAAAATTTCGATATATTACATTGAACTAAGAATTATATCATTTTTTTAGATTTAATTTATCAAATATTTTTCAATGTGATTTTTTTGAACCATTCATTTTAAGGATTCATTATAAATTCTCATCTTTTGCCTTTTTTTAATTGTTAATCATAAAATCCAAAATCGTCGCTGAGTTTCATGTGTATGGAAACTAAATTCTAACACCCGAGACTTTTATGAGAAATATTTTGTTTTTATTTTATGTAAATCATCAAAGGAATCATTCACTACAAACAACACTAGCTTGTTTTCCTTTACACGCAACCGCGGCCTTCCTCGATAGCTTGCGTCGTACGCAATATCTAGTTTCACTGAACTACGATATGCTATTAAAATATTATTAAAACTAGTTTTTATGAATATTATTAACTGAATTTTGAATTTTATAACATTTTAATCCAACTTATACATATTCTAGAATGAGTTATGAAAACAAAATTATTTTTTTGGATAAAAGAAGTATTTTTCAAAAAATGCAGTTTTACCGCCTTTTGATGGCGCACCCACATTAAATATAGTTTTTGACAAGTTTATAACTTCAATTTGACAAAATTAAATTCTTCTTTAGAATCAGTATTTAAAAATTTACTTTGAATAAAATTTTTATATTTTTCTGATAACATTCATATAATGATGAATAGTAAAAATACGCTAATTTTTAATTAAACACAACTTTTTTCATTGAGATAATTTATATGGATAAATTATAATATTGAATGGTTTTAAAGTATAAATATAATATATTTTTACCATTTAATATAATGTATGTCATTAGCATTAATTTCACATTAAATTCATAGGTAAAAACATTTCAATCTTCGGCAATATTTTAACTTCAAAAACCCGTTTTCTTAACAACGGGATTTATTTTAAATTAATTACTGCAACATATATGTTTTGAATTTGGAAAAATGGATTCCATATTAAGAATCAGTGGGTCCAAATTATGTTAATAGGCTACTTTTTATTTTTGGGCATTATGAATAGTAACTACGGTAAATTTTATTTACCATAGTTAAAGGTAAATTGGGTAATTAAGGGTAAATATAAGATTATAAAATTACCCTAAAACCTGCCAAAATCTAATTGGATGACTAAAGGTCGACCCATATCACCTAAGGGTCGGATTAGATTCATTTAATGGACTTTTTTCTCTGAAAATAAATTAATTATTATTAAAACCAAAGAAAATGACAACATGTCACTTTCTTAAATCTTATAAGTATTATAATTTTAATTTAGTGATAAACTTAATGAAACTTAGAACATGAATAGTCTCTAGAAATATAATACAATTATATACATCATAGAAATTTATTTAGAATTTTTAAGTATTAAATAATTATCATTAATTATGACACAATAGTGATGTTGAAATTATTTTATTAATTAAAATATCAAATAAATGGTTTTAAAAATAATAAAATAAATATTATATGAACTATTTAATGTGCTCCACTAATTTTCTAGATACATATGACATTTTATGGATATATTAAAGATTTTATTTCGAACATATATTCGGTATATATTTTATTTAAATTCAAATAAATGAATAGTGTCAAAATTGACACTATTGTTATTTTATAAAAATAACATACTATAAAATTGTTTAAAAATCACAAAAAATAATTAAAAAGTATAAATTAAAATTTATATGGTCGAAAATGTCATAAATTGTCAAATTATGGAAAATTCACAACACATATGTAATTATTTATAATAAATTAAAATTTAGAATGTTATTACCACAAATAAAATTAAATTGATAAATAAGGATAAATCAAGTTGATAATGTTTAAAATAAATTCCTAACATTTCTAAATTTTATTGGTGGATGAGATTACAACCCTATCTCATCTAATCTTCGGATATAAGTCATTTTGGAAGATTTTAAGTGGGGTTGGGATTTAATATAAACTAATATTTCTTATATTTCCAAAGGTGCCCCTCTCCTCCCTTATAAAAGGGAACCTCCTCCCTCTCCTCCTCACACCAATTTGAGCCTTCAATCTCGGCAAATCCCTGACCATTTCACTTCCACACTTCCCTAGAAATATCCTAGTGGTCCTAGTCGTTTTCAAAGACCAATTCTAGTGCCCTAAGAGGAGGTCTCAAAGAGGCGTTTCAAAGAAGAGGTAATGCCCGTTAACGATTCTTTCATCTTTATTTCTCCTTCCACTTCTTCTTCATTAGTTGTTTCATTATGAAGTAATAACATCAGTATAACTCATATACTGATATGTTATTATATGTATGAAATAACCCTATTTCACCATCTATCCATCCTACGGAAAACGAAATCACCACGCGTGCGTACGTACGGAATACCGTCTCCACATCGTGGTGTAATCTATTTTCCACCACCACCTTACTTGGATGGGTATAATGGTGTAAATAATTACTATATATGATTATTTTTAAGTGATATTGATTCTGAAATAGTATACATACACTCCAATACAATTCCACAGTCATGGGAACTATATCATCGCTCGTGCGTACGTACGGAATACCCTCTCCACGATGTGAAGCGACTTGTTCTACATGATATTCATTTAATAATAATTATATAAATGAATTAAATGAATTAATATTATATATATTACACTAATAACATTCTGTAAATGAGGTATCTATAACCTACAGATAAAAATAAGAATTTATTCGACAAAACACGCATAAGAACAAAAAGTAATAAATACCCGAATAACAAGTAGTAATGAAATATTACTAATAAGAAGCTAAGAATATGACCATATTTATATCATAACTATAAGTATGATTTTTTAATAAGTCAATAACATTATTTAAATCATTATACAGGAGGTTAGGTCACTTACGAAGCAAATCGGACCTAAGGTAAGGGAAATATCCCAATCTCATTTTTATCCGAGATTGTTTATACTTTGGTATTTACTGGGGTGTATTTTATCATACACATCCTTGTTTCCTCAATATGTAATATTATTTCCATCCACCTACAATTTTTTAAATCTAATTTTACCCTTCGGTGAGTTTTTAGTAAAAGATATGAAAGTAATCTTTTTTTGTTTTTCGTACGAGGTACTTTTTGACTTTTCCGACAAAAGTACAAGAAGAATGTTTTTTTTCAATTATATGGCATGAATGGATTTTTAAAACATTATTTCCAAGAAGAATCCTTTAAAATATTTCAATTTTCTTTTTAATCAACTTCTTTTATTTTAGAATTGTATGACATGTTAAGAAAGGAAAAGTGTTTTTGAAGTAGAAAGGATATTTTCCTCAAGAATGGAGTTCAAGTGTTTTATCAAAATTATTTTCCATCTAAGATAATAAAGGGATCTGTTTCTATCCCTATTATTACATTGATTTTATTATGTTGTGATGGAATTATTTTTAAGAATTCCTTTATCTTATATGAATTGTTTTATGATTTCATGATGTTTAAGAATCCCATTTTTGTTACCCAGGTTATGCTATGATGTATGGTTTATGATTTTGTGGCACACATAAAAATTGTATCATTATGAGATGGGTGGGACCTATATCTCCCTCCAATGCATTGGTTAAAGACTTTATATCTCATGAGATACACATGGCTGGAATGGCAGGTTAAACCGGTTCAGTAAAACAAGACTGAAACGAGGAGTGAACTCGGTTCAGAAATGGACTTTGTCCACTAAGATAGTCTTGGAAATAAGTATTGACTAATAATAAATGATTCTCTATGATTATGTGTGTATGAAACAAATTTTCATGTTTTATGTTATGATTATTGGGATTACATTTCACTACCATGATTTATTCCATGTTATGAAATTATGATCTCTTCTGCAGGATAAGATTTTCAAAATGTTACGTTCTTTTGAATTTGATGTAATTGATATTTCTTTTGTTTACCCTTACTGGTAATTTGATCTCACCCTTTTGTATGTTTTCTTTTCCCATGTCAGGAAGAAGGGTATTAAGTAAGATATGCCAGAAAGGGACTATAAATATGATGAAATAAATGGGAGACAGTGTAGATGCTTTATGAACCGGTTGTTTATGTTTCCCAGTTTCTAAAGACACTATACCTATACTGTACTTTCATGGTTTTATTATATGTTGTAATAAGTATTCTTCAATTCGGAAGTAATAACAATGTATGTAATGTATGGGTTGTTATAGCTGGTATCAGAGGAAAGGTATAGTCAACCTTTGGAAACTCGGATGTGAAAGCCTTAGTAAGAACCCTAAGGATAAGACTAAGAAAAGAACATGATCTTAGTGTTTTAGAAATGGCCATTAACAACCTATAATAAGACCTTAAGTGTGAAATTTTATTCTTGATTGTGTGGTTTTCCTATTATAATTAGTGTTTCTCACAATATTCTTGTTGTTTTTAGTCAATGGCTGGAACCTGAAGAAACCGTGTTAATGCGGAATGCGACGGGCAATGGAATGATTGTCCCCCTGAGCAACCAAACGTTATGGGAGATGGAATAAAAAATCTTGTAGCCATGCTCACACAACTTTCTCAAGCTATGAATCATGCCGGACTTCCAAATGAGCAAAGGAAGGAGCAACATTCTGTTGAATCCTTCACGAGGCAGTGTCCACCTTCATTCAACGGGTCTTCTGATCCATTAGTGGCTGAACAATGGATCAGTACCACTGAAAATATATTTTCAGTTATTCAATGTTCTGAACATGATAAAGTCATCTTAGCAATGTATCGTTTGAAAGGTGATGCTGATCAATGGTGGAATCTTATTAAGAATACAAGGAAAAGGGATGAAATTGAGTCCATGGAATGGTAAGAGTTCAAGAACTTATTTTTCAATAAGTATTTCCCTCGTATTCTTTGAACAAAGATCGAGAAGGAGTTTCTTGAACTCAAGCATAAGGATGGTGAATCCGTTGGTACCTACGAATAAAATTTTACAAGACTTGCAAGGTACGCTTACAGAATTATTATGCAACCTGAGAGTAAGATCGATTGATTCTTTAGTGGCTTAAAACCAAGTCTTCGAAGGGAGTTAGACATAAGGGACTTCAATAACTACGAGGAAATTGTCTGATGTGCTCTCAAGGTTGAGATGGAGATTGGTGTAACCCATCAGTCACATGGGTTTGATTAGAAGAGGAAAATGGAATTCAAAGGAAAATATAAAGACCACACTGAAAAGAAGATGAGTTTTCCCTTATGCTCAAAGTGTGGAAAGAAACATGGAGGAAATTGTCTTAGGGGAACAAGAAAATGTTATAAGTGTGGAAAATAATGTCATTGGGCAATTGAATGTTGAAATAATGGGAAGAATATGTCTAATGATGCAAACAAAGGAAGGGATACACATAATGAAGCTACTACACTTCAATGTTTCAAGTGTAAGGAGATGGGGCATTATGCCAATCAATGCCCAAATCCAAGGGTTGATGATGATGATCGACATCAACAAAATCTTAAGGCCAAAGACAAAGGAAAGTCACATGCAAGTACTATCGGCAATGTGGAGTTCGACAACGAAGTGGTGAGAGTTAAACTTACCATCCACTCTAAAGTAGAAAATGTTTTATTTGATTCTGGATCCACCCAATCTTTTATTTCTGAAGAATTTTCAAAGGGTATGACCGTATTACCTCAACAATTAGATGTTTAATTAGTTGTGGCAACCCCTAATGGCACAACAGTTGTATCAAAAGCTTATAATTCTTCTCCTATTGAAGTTTGTGGGAAAGTGCATCCTGCAAATCTTGTGATCCTTCCTATAGTGAAATTTGATTTGATTCTTGTCATGGATTGGATTTCTTTATATGGAGCTCATATCAATTTCCAAAGAAGGGAAGTCACATTTCATATTCCAGATCAATCTATGGGTCTTGATTCCACTAAATGAAGGTTATTGATCTCAAATGGTTGGTGAGAAACTCAGGATTAAGAATATGCCTATTATACGGGAGTTTGATGATGTCTTTCCGGAGGAATTGTCGGGTCTTCCACCAAATCATGAAGTTGAGTTTTCAATAGAACTCGTATCGGGTGATTTTCCTATTTCAAAGACACCTTATATAATGGCCCCTATTGAGTTGCAGGAATTGAAGAAGAAACTCCAAGAGAATATTGATAAAGGATTCATACGCCCTAGTGTGTCACCTTGGGGAGCACCTGTTTTGTTTGTTAAGAAGAAAGATGGATCAATGAGACTCTACATTGATTATTGAGAACTTTACAAGATCACTATCAAGAACAAATATCCTCTCCCGAGCATTGATGACTTATTTGACCAACTACGCGGAGCTCAATACTTTTCCAAGATTGATCTTCGTTTAGGGTATCACCAATTAAGGGTCAAAAGGGGGGATATACCAAATACGGCTTTCCATACGAGATATGGACACTATGAGTTTATAGTGATTCCATTCGGTATTACTAATGCCCCTGCTATCTTCATGGATCTGATGAATAGAGTCTTTAGAGACTATCTTGATCAGTTTGTGGTAGTCATTATAGATGATATTCTTGTATATTCAAAGAGAAAGGAAGAACATGAATATCACTTGAGAATTATATTGAATACCCTGAGAAAGGAGAGGATTTATGCCAAATTTACCAAGTGTGAATTTTGGCTTCAAAGAGTTTCATTTTTGGGTCACATAATCTCAAAAGAGGGGATATGTGTGGATCCAGCAAAAACAGAGGTTATCGAAAGATGGTCGAGACCAACAATAGTAACTGAGATCCGAAGTTTTCTTGGTTTGGTTGGATATTATCGACGTTTTTTGAAATATGTTTCACGATTATCTAATCCACTCACCAAGTTGACTCAGAAATGAGTTAAGTTTTTCAGGATGGAGGAATGTGAAGAGAATTTCAAGGATTTGAAAAGAAGGTTATCTAGTGCACCTATGCTCACACTGCCTTGTAGTGGAGAAAGGTGTGACATCTATACTGATCATAAAAGTTTAAAGTATATTTTCACACAAAAGGAGCTGAATATGCGCCAAAGAAGATTGTTGGAGCTGATTAAGGATTACGGCTGCTCAATCCATTACCACCCTGGGAAAGCAAACAAGGTGACATATGCATTAAGTCGAGAAGGCCTTGCCAGTTTATCCATGATGAGGATCACAAAAGATCCAATATTTATGGATTTGCAAAGGATGGATCTTGGAATTATAATGGAAGGGGAAAAATCATATCTTTCTCAAATGAATGTTCAACCATCTATACATGTAAAGATTAAATAGGCATAGAAAGAAGATGTCGAGTTACAAAAGAAGGTGAGAAATGTTCCTAAATTCAACCTTGATTGTGATGGGATAATAATGTTCAAGAATCGGGTTTGTGTTCCTCCCATCCCCGAATTAAAGAAGGAGTTTCTGGATGAGGCTCATAGTTCTTCATTCTCTATTCATCCTGGAAGCACGAATATGTATAACGACCTGAAAGAGTACTTCTGGTTGGATGGCATGAAAAGAGATGTTGCTGAATAAGTCTCTTGATGCTTGGTTTGTCAGTAAGTTAAAGCTGAGGGACAGAAGTCTAAGGGGATGTTACAACCATTACCCATACCTGAATGGAAATGGGAAAACATCACTATGGACTTTTTCACAGGAATTCCTAAAACATCCAAAGTCAATAATGCTATCTGGATCATAGTTGATCGTCTTACAATGTATGCACACTTCATTGCAATTAGAGAGGATTTCTCTCTCGATCAGCTTGCCAGTATATATGTAAAGGAAGTGGTAAGATTGCATGGAGTACCACTTTCTATTATATCTGATCGGGATCCGAGGTTTACCTCAATGTTTTGGTGAAGTCTTCAGTATACTCTGGACACAGAGTTGAGTTTCAACACTGCTTATCATCCTCAGACAGACGGTCAGGCTGAGAGAACAATTTAAACTCTAGAAGATATGTTGAGAGCTTGCTCTATGGATTTCAAAGGTGGTTGGGATCAACACCTACATATGGTGGAATTTTCTTATAATAATAGCTTTCACTCTAGTATTCATATGGCTCCTTATGAAGCTCTCTATGGAAAGAAATGTAGGACTCCAACTTGCTGGGATGAAGTTGGGGAAAGAAAGCTATTAGGACCTGATCTTGTTGATGTGATGGCAGAAAAGGTCCGATCTATTCAACAACACAGAAGAGCAGCTCAGAGTCGACAGAAAAGTTATGCCAACAACCTAAGAAAAGACCTAGAGTTTGAAGTGGGTTATAAAGTGTTCCTAAGAATATCTCCCTGGAAGAGGGTCATGAGATTTGGAAAGAAGGGGAAGTTGAGCCCTAGATATATCGGTCCTTTCGAAATACTGGATCGTTTTGGGAATGTATCCTACTGATTGGTGCTTCCACCGAATCTCTCTCATGTTCACGATGTGTTCCATGTATCTCTTCTGAGAAAGTACATACCTGATCCTTCACATGTACTCAGCTCAGAAGTTGTACCTCTAGGACAAGATCTTTGTTATGAAGAACAACCGATAGAGATTCTGGATCATAGAAAAAAAGTCCTATGGAACAAGACCACTCATTTGTTGAATGTTTTATGGAGAAACCACCAATTAGAAGAAGCTACATGGCAGCTTGAGGATATGACGATGGAGAGGTATCCTCATTTGTTTATTACAAAGTGACGAATTTTGAGGGATAAATTCATTTTAAGGGGGGTATAATGTAACACCCGAGACTTTTATGAGAAATCTTTTGTTTTTATTTTATATAAATCATCAATGTAATCTTTCACTACACACAACACTAGCTTGGCATGCTTTACATGCAACCACGGCCTTCCTCGATAGCTTGCGTCGTACGCAATACTGAGTTTCACTAAACAATGATATGCTATTAAAATATTCTTAAAACTAGCCGTTATGAATAGTATTAACTGAATTTTGAATTTTATAACATTTTAATCCAACTTATACATTTTCTAGAACGAGGTATGAAAACAAAATTAGTTTTTTTGATAAAAGAAGTATTTTTCAAAAAATGCAGTTTTACAGCCTTTTGATGGCGCACCCACATTAAATATAGTATTTGAAAAGTTTATAAGTTCAATTTTACTAAAAAAAATTCTTCTTTAGAATCAGGATATAAAAATTTACTTTGGGTAAATTTTTGATATTTTTTTGATAACTTTCATATTTTGTTGAATAGAAAAAATACGCTAATTTTTAATTAAAAACAACTTTTTTCATTGAGATAATTTATATTGATAAATTATAATATTTAATGGTTTTAAATTATAAATTGAATATATTTTTACCATTTAATATAATGTATGTCATTATCATTTATTTGACATTCAATTCATAGGTAAAAACATTTCAATCTTTGGCAATGTTTTGACTTCTAAAACCCATTTTCTTAACAACTAGATTTATTTTAAATTAATTACTGCAACTTATATATTTTGAATTTGTAAAAATGGATTCCATATTCAGAATCAGTGGGTCCAAATTATGTTAATAGGCTACTTTTTATTTTTGGGCATTATGAATAGTAACTACGGTAAATTTTATTTACCATTGTTAAAGGTAAATCAGGTAATTAAGTGTAAATATAAGATTATCAAATTACCCTAACAGCTGCAAAAATCCTATTGGATGACTAAAAGTAGACCCATATCACCTAAGGGTCATATTAGATTCATTTAAAGGACTTTTTTCCCTGAAAATAATTTAATTATTCTTAAAATCAATGAATGTGACAACATTTCTCTTTCTTAAATCTTATAAGTATTATAATTTTAATTTAGTGATAAACATAATGAAACTTCGAACATGTGTAGTCTCCAGAAATCTAATACAATTATCTACATCATAGAAATTTATTTAGAATTTTTAGGGATTAAATAATTATCATTAATTATGACACAATAGTGATGTTGAAATTATTTTATTAATTAAAATATCAAATAAATGGTTTAAAAAAATATATTATATGAACTATTTAATGTCCTCCGCTAATTTTATAGATACATATGACATTATATGGATCTATTAATTCTTTTATTTCAAACATATCCTCTATATATATTTTATTTAAATTCAAATAAATGAATAGTGTCAAAATTGACACTATTGTTATTTTATAAAAATAACATATTATAAAAAATTTTAAAAATCACAAAAATATTTAAAAACTATAAATTAAAATTTATATGTTCGACAATGTCATAAAGTGTCAAAATATGGAAAATTCACAAAACATATGTAATTATTTATAATAATTTAAAATTTAGAATATTATTACCACAAATAAAATTAAATTGATAAATAAGGATAAATCAAGTTGATAATGTTTAAAATAAACTACTTACATGTCTAATTTTTTTTATGATATTACAACCCTATATCCTTTAATATTTGGATATAAGTCATTTTGGAAGTTTTCAAGTGGGGTTTGGATTTAATATAAACTAATATTTCTTATATTTCCAAAGGTGCCCCTCTCCTCCCTTGTAAAAGGGCACCTCCTCCCTCTCCTCCTCACACCAATTTGAGCCTTCAAACTCGGCCAATCACTTCCCATTTAACTTACCCATTTCTCTAGAAACATCCTAGAGGTCCTGGTCTTCTTCAAAGACCAATTATAGTGCCCTAAGAGGAGGTCTCAAAGAGGCGCTTCAAAGAAGAGGTAATGCCCGTTACCGATTCTTTCATCTTTATTTATTCTTCCACTTATTCTTCTTTAGTTGTTTCATTATGAAGTAATAACATAAGTATCACTAATATACTGATATTTTATTATAAGTATGAAACAACCCTATTTCACCATCTATCCATCCTACGGAAAACGAAATCACCACGCGTGCGTACGTACGGAATACCGTCTCCACGTCGTGGCGTAATATATTCTCCCCCACCACCTTACATGGATGGGTATATTCGTGTAAATAATTACTATATATGATTATTTTAAATTGATATTGATTCTGAAATAGTATACATACACTTCAATACAATTCCACGATCATGGGAACGATATCGTCGCTCGTGCGTACGTACGGAATACCGTCTCCACGATGTGATGTGACTCGTTCTACATGATCTTCATTGCATAATGATTATATAAATGAATTAAATGAATGAATATGATATATATTACACTAATATAATTCTGGAAATGAGGTATATATAACCTAAAGAGAAGAATAAGAATTTATTCGACAAAACACGCATAAGAACAAAAAGTAATAAACACCCGAATAACAAGTAGTAATGAAATATTACTCATAAGAAGCTAAGAATATGACCATATATGATATCATAACAATAATTATGATTCTAGAATAAGTCAATAACAATATTTAAATCATTATATAGGAGGTTCGGATACTTACGAAGAAAATCGGACCTAAGGTAAGGGAAATATCATAATCTCGTTTTTATCCGAGATTGTTTATACTTTGGTATTTACTGGGTTGTATTTTATCACCCACATCCATGTTTCCTCAATATTTAATATTATTTCTATCCACCTACAATTGTTTAAATCCAATTTTACCCTTCGGTGAGTTTTTAGTAAAAGTTATGAAAGGAATCTTTTGTCGTTTTTCGTACGAGGTATTTTTTGACTTTTCCGACAAAAGTACGAGAAGAATGATTTTTTTAACATATAGGAAATGAGTGGATTTTTAAAACATTATTTCCAAGAATCACCCTTTAAAATATTTCAAGTTTATTTTTAATCAACTTTTTTTAGTTTAGAATTGTATGACATGTTAAGAAAGGAAAAGGGTTTTTGAAGTAGAAAGGATATTTTCCCCAGGAATGGAGTTCAAGTGTTTTATCGAAATTATTTTCCATATAAGATAATAAAGGGTTCTGTTTCTATCCCTATTATTACATTGATTTGATTATGTTGTGATGGAATTATTTTTAGGAATTCATTTATCTTATATGAATTGTTTTATGATTTCATGATGTTTAAGAATCCCATTTTTATTACCTGGGTTATGCTATGATGTATTGTTTATGATTTTGTGGCACACATAAGAATGGTATCATTATGAGATGGGTGGGACCTATATCTCCCTCCAATGCATTGGGTAACGATTTTATATCTCATGAGATAGACATGGATGGAACGGAATGTTAAACCGGTTCAGTAAAACAGGACTGAAATGAGGAGTGAACTCGGTTCAGAAATGGACTTTCTCCACTAAGATACTCTTGTAAATTAGTCTTGACTAATAAGAAATGATTCTCTATGATTATGTGTGTATTCCACAAAGTTTCATGTTTTATGTTATGATTATTGTGATTACATTTCACTACAATGATTTATCCCATGTTATGAAATTATGATCTCTTTCGCAGGATAAGATTTTCAAAATGTTATGTTCTTATGAATTTGATGTAATTGATATTTCTTTTGTTTACCATTACTGAGCATTTGAGCTCACCATTTTGTATGTTTCCTTTTCACAGGTCAGGAAGAAGGGTATTAAGTAAGATATGCCAAAAAGGGACTATAGATATGATGAAATAAATGGGAGACAATGTAGATGCTTTATGAACCAGTTGTTTATGTTACCCAGTTTCTAAAGACACTATAAAAATACGGTCTTTTCATGGTTTTCTTATATGTTGTAATAAGTATGCTTGAATTCTGAAGTAATAACAATTTTTTTAATGTATGGGTCGTTATAAAATATTTTGAAATTTTATGTTCTATAAATTTGATGATTCATAGACATGATATTGATCATGCAAATAAAATAATATCTCATTGTTATAGTATCATATTATTGAATACATATAAAATAATTTATTTTTTTGACATTTATCAAACGAATATGTATTGATCAATGAATTTCCATAAGAGAAACAAGGATACCCGATATTACATAATCAAGCCTAGTTTCATTTATGATTAAAATAAAAAATATCCCATAAAAGGACAATTTAGTATTATAATATTCTTTATAGCTATATTTGTATTTTTAGCTAATAATATGATTCATTTTTATTAAATTTTTTAATCATCGAATTAGTTTATATTTATTTTATCATTTAAATTAGTTGATTTTAGATAGTTTTTATTTCTTTTAAATAAATATCTTAAATTGTATTCAAATAATATTAGACATTGTAACATTTTTCAACTTATATTTTATGTGGAATGGAAATTTGGGTTTTTATTTGATCTCGAATTTAGCCCCTACCCCAATCAAAGTTTCCTTACTCTTTCTTAATGGTAATAAAGTTATCATTACATCTTTACCCAATTTTTTTACTACTATATTTTCCATTTTATTATCAAAAAATATATGGCTCTCAAAATGCTAATGTATTGGAGGAGAAAGATCATTTTTATACATGATAAGGAAATTAAATATTATAATATTGAAAAAACATAACTGAATCCATCCAATGATATTTTTTGGATCTAATTATGATTATTATCATCATTTCAATAAAAATTCATCATAAATAATAGTTTAAGAAAATTTTCTAATGCATAAAAGTGAATATAATAATCTTGATAATATAGTATAAAGTATTATTAAATAATAAGGGATAAAATTTAAACTCTATTTTCTATTAGGAATAATCTATTATGTGTTATTCAAAGAAATATTAACATTTATGTTTCATCATAAAGATAATTTTAACGTATATTGAAATAAAATTTGGAGACTCATTTTTTAATTCAAAATTATTATAATCAAATATAACAATGCTTCAACTATATTATCATTTACTTTATTTATAATGAATATAAATGGTTTCTTTAATGAAAAAAGATTAATTACTATTTGAAATAATATGAAATAACTTTTTGATAGATAAATTGCAGATGATCGTCTCATATAAAACAACACTTAAATTAGACCAAAATATTTGGAGTTGAAACAAGTGGTGATTAATGATACAAATAATGATATTAATATTACTTTGGATGAATTAATTGGTACTCATATATATTATAAAATTAAATTATGATATTCTAAAAATGGGGGGAAAAATTTTGTTTCTTTTTCATCTTTATATTAATATTTAGTATCCAGATATCAACTTATAGGAAAATTTTATTGAAAACAATATCCTATCTTGAAAGGTGACACTAATACTATTCCAACTACCGATGAAAAGAGAGTATTTAATTTAAAATATGAGTTAGAAATATTAAAAAATGTAAGTTTTAATTTTTTTTTCTTTTATATGGAGGAATTATAATAACCTATATTACCTAATAAAGAAAATATTGGTGACCTTGGAAAAGATGTAAAATCCTCTCAAAATTCTAATTCCAAGTTGAATTACATTGTTCCATGTAGTGCGTAAAATTTTAGGAAAAATCTTAGGGGAGTACATTGGAAGAAAAAATGTTCACTAAATAGAGTCAAGTCATTCCGAACACATAGATTGTATATCTCCAATGAACTTTAAAAAATTAACCATGTAAATTTTAAAAATATGTGTATACCAAATATTTTTTTCTAACTATTTCTTCATACCAAACCATATATGGATTACTTAGAAAAACTATCTTATTAGAGAATTTTTTTTGTACTGGCAGCTAAAAAATAATATTTAGTACTTGATAAAATTTTCATTACTATTTTTATTCCTAACATTTACATAATATATTATTATTTTTATTTTTGTGTAGTATATAGAATTATATAAAATTATGAATGTATATTAGACTTTCACATAAGGTTTTTTTCTGCATTTTTTTATGTTAAATTATTTTATTTATATTTAAAAAAATTACATATATGGAGTTTTTATTTTTCAAGAAAAAATTTTTGTACAAAACATTATTGTCTACCATTTGATTTTAGGGAAGATAGCAGACATGGGTTGATAATTGAATGTCAAACATTCTTCATCTAAAAAATATTAGTCAATCATGATAGGATAACTTCTAAAAGGTTAAATTCTTTTTATTGTTATTTATATAACTTTTGAAAATTTGATTTTTTACATTATTTTTCACAACATATTTAATTTTTTTAATAAATTTATTCTAATTTTTTAAATATAAATCTTCATAAGGTAAAAATAGTTTTCATAGAAAAAAAATTAAAATTTCTAATCTAAAGGAATGTGGGCCCATATTTTCTTGTAATAAATTAATGAAATTATATATAGATTTCAAATATAAATTTAAAGATTACTATTTTAATTTTTTTAATTAAAATGGAATCATTCTATGAGATTAGTTCAATAATGATTTTTCTTGAGATGTAGGTTAATTATATATAGTTGTTCTAGTATGAATCGCAAAAAAAACTATGGAGTTTTGAGGTTAGGAGTTAATCGACATACCAGGTGATTAATTCTATCTATTTTATCTTTACATTGTCAATAAAATTTATTGAATAGTTTTTTGTGAAAATTATTGTGCGAAGAAAATAAAATTCAATTCTATAGTGGTAGTGTTTTTGATGTCACTATTGGATTTTTAAAAAGAGGTAAGAATTTTTTTGAAGGAGAAACATAGATTATTTCTCTTAAAATTTATAAAATCAACTTAACATTAAAAATTGAGATGGTTATAGAAAGTATATTCTAGGTAATCAAGAAGGTAAATAAGATTAATCATTTACATCTAGAAGTAAAAAGTATTTTTCAATGGATTTAATGTTTTTTCTATCAAATAAAGGATATAGTAATATTGTCAAAATTAAAGATCTATACATATTAATTATCCTCCCATGAACGAGGACGTTTGAAATAATTAAGTTTATATGACAATATATCAATGTAGTTTGAACAATAATGATAAAAATAAATATGATTGCATACTCATAATTATTAAATTTGATATGGATTTAGTCTCTCAAAAAAACCAAAATTAAGGGCCTAAAATCCCTAGAAAGACATTAGGGGACACCACGGAATTGTGTGCCCGTTTATTATATAAATCATATCTACATTTTTGAAGATAATAATTTTTATAAATGTGAGGGAAGACACACTTATGAAAGATACAAAGTAAATGAATAAATCAGTTGAAAAGAAATTTAATATACTTAAAAGTATTGCTAGATATAATGCTAGAGTGAAGAGGGATAATAAAGGGTATTAGACCCTAGATTTTAACTATTGAAGTCATGTAAATAACTATGGGGGAAACTAGTTGAAGAAATATGATGAAGTTCAATGGAAGTTAGAATTTTGAAAATCATCGAATCTATCTTTTCTTCCAATGAAACATGAAGTAAAATCTATTATGGAACAAGAGATTTGTAAAAATGTTTTGAGAAATAGGGAAATTTTTTTAAAAAGATAAAATGGCCCAATATATGCACTAACAAGATATATGTATACAACCTACACAAGTGATTCTATAAATACTAGCTAAGAAGATGAATTTTTAATATTCTATTTCTGAAAAATATTAATGAAAATTAGTGTATTTATTTGACCAATATTCATCATAATTTACTCTAAATTTAAAAATAGTTTAATAGACTAGAACATCGAAGGATGTGGAAAATATATTTGAATCCACTCAAAGACAATCACCTCCCTAATAAATTTTTTTCAGAAACTTATTCAAAATTTATTAGTTTATGTAATTCAGATGGTTATTTGGAATATAGTACTCACAAGACTCATTATCCAAATACAAATGAAGAAGAATAATCAAAGAATTCGTTATCAAAATATGCTCCTATAAAAGACAACTCATTTGGACAATAAGATATTAAAATTATAAATATCCCAATGATAACATATAGAATTGTCATGATGTTGAAACATAATAAAATTTCAAATCCAATAATCATGTTGATATACTCAACACCTCACATGATAAAACATATATTCTGTTAAAATAATTTGAAGGTAGACAATATAAATTTTAGCCTGAAAGGTAATAATTTGAATCTTGATCAAAGTTGAGGATAATGGGAAATTAATTGAATGTTGTAATGACCCCCATTTTTTATGAACGTATGGCACTTTTTCAATGAAATAATTTATTTAATCTTATTAGACATGTATTGTGGCCTAAAGAAGTTTCCCAGAGCATTCGGGATTTCTTTGTAGCCAATACTTCTGAAAAATGGGAAAAATAGTGCAGGTTTTACGATTACGGCACTGTTAGTACTCACCTTATGGGTTGACCATGTGGGAAACCTATTTTGTAGTAGGGGACGCACAAATTGTCTAGAACCCTATGAGTTGAGGCGCACAACCATTTGAGTTTTCAGAAGTCTTGGTCAGAGATATTTTTCATGGTTTGTGTAGGGTTTGGAAAACCATGTGCCTTAATAATGCAGGGTATATTCTTTGATAATGTTCTTATCACAATTTATGTATGATTTTTTAAATCCATGTTTATAATCCTAGCACCCTTGTATTTTAGGGGGAATTATAATTTTTTTTAAATTTACTATAAAACCCGATTTCATCTCCTCCCTCTTAATTACAAATATACCAAGCCACTTCCTTCGACCCTATCTCTCTACATTCCATAAGCTTGATATTGATTCTAATAAAATATTTGGAATTTGAATAAAGATCCTTTAGAAGAGTTGGATAGATCTCATTATGAGATATATTCCTCTTTATTCCCTTCTATGTTTATCTTTAGACACATTTCACTATTTAGGTGCAAGATCATTTTACCTATTTTCAAGATGTTTTATTTTTTCTTTTATTTCTTATGATCTACATCACATAAGAGGTTGTTATCAGATGAGGAGTCATAAATAGACATAAATTAGTTGGTATAATTTTTTTTAAAAACTTTTGGTGTTTTCAAAGATGCAATATTATGCCTCACATCCCCCTTATTCTTATGTTTCCCAAAAATTTATTTCTTCATTATAAATTGATATATTCACCTTTTTATACCCTTGAGGATGTTTATTTAGTTTCAAGATGATGTTGAACTCAATTTTGAAACCCCCTTAGGTATTCCATATTGAAATGCCCTTTCTATTTAATAGATTTAATGCATGGAATGCTTTCTAAGAATTATTCATTGATTGAAAATTTAATTTCACTTTTTATATTAATGCTTATAGAACTGAAGCACCTCCTAAGTGATCATATTTACTTAGAAATTTAATTTCCATTATAGGTAGTGCATAATTAGAAATAAAACCTTCTAAGTGTTTTTTTTAACATTTTAATTTAATTTCCACTCATTTTTTATTTAAATGTAACAATTAAAATGAATTTCCTGCTTTATAAAGGTTGTCTAATCATAAATGAATTAAATGGACCAATTGAATAAATCCAAAAGGGTGGAAATTCCAGGCCAATTATTTCACGCTTAATTGCATGGATTATATTAATTATGAAACCCAGGTTATATATATTGTGTTTCATTATTTTATTAGTTATTAGGTGATCCATCATTTTATAATATTATTATGATTAAAGTATAGAGATTGGTCATGGAATCATAGTTAAGGGAATTTTTTATCACGATGATTCACTCTACCTTACATAGCCTGTTAATCATGGAATCTCACACCATTGTCACTATTTGGATGGTGGGAATGATGTACTACATCCCTCGCATTGGGAGTTTACATGAATACTCACCCACCATCTCGAGTAATGATAATAACATCTCTTACTCATTGTGAGATGCAGGGCATGTACCCTCTACTTGAGCTTATAGGCTCATTCATACTGGTTATAGATGACCAAATTTCACCATGATCTAATCAACACCTTGTATTCCATGTACATGTATAGTTACACCTCAACATACTCAGCATAAATATTTGGACGATGTATATAAATATAATATATATATGAATTCTATATATATAATTACTTCTAAAAAACGCATTCTTCCCATGAGCTGAAGTAGGTAGAGCCTCTATGTGTCCTTTAGAAACATGAGAATGATATTTTATATTCACTCATCCTTGCTGATTTTTTATTTATTCCTTCACATTGTTGTTTCTATGTGCACTACTTGGACTACTTCAGGACACCATTGTTCATTGATTATAGGGATTTTATCTCATGCCCTACTCGCGCTGCTTTTAGTACATGAATATATTATATTTATGCAGTTATAGATGAGATAATTCACCCAACTACAATTTTTTAAATGCATTACTTATAGTTAGATCATAAGAGGTGATGACTGAGAAAATTATTGAGATTATAGAGGTGTAGCATTATTCCTCTTTGTATTTTTTGTATAGAATGTTGTATATGTATATCCCCTGTTCACCTTTTTGTATATCCATGTTTTATTCCATAATGTATGTGACACTAACTAGTGGATTTTTTTCATTCTTATTAAGTTGGTCTGTTATTTATTCTTCCACTACTAATTTATTATATATTTTGTATGTGATTCTATCTAAGGGGAGATACTAGTGCAATATTTTTAGATTCTATTTAAATTATACTTTTTCTATTTTTTGACAATCTAATATATGTGTTTTTTCTCCCCATTGTACTACCTTATACCCTCATTTCTAGTCAGTATCCTTTGGCATATGAGGAGGCATGCCTGAGTTCAAGTGACCTGTCGGTTCGTGGCCCTAATTAATTGGACAACATGTCAAGACATTATAAAGATTTAACAAAGCCTTATTTTTTTACTTTGTCTTGATATTTCGATATTAGATAGGATACTCAGATTCAATGAGATTTATAAATGAGCCTATGCTTGGGAATAACTTACCCATGTATAGGGGAACCCAATTTACCATGGATGTGTAATTGATGTTATTGATTATTCTTGTTATAATTTATATGATTCACCATTGGGTAACACACATGTCTTATGAGGTTATTGAAATTGTAATTATTAAAATAGGTATTATTTTACATTGTCCCAATGAAATGAGATTGTTTCATTAAATAGATCATTATAGTCACTATTTGACTAATATTCCACACATTTTTTCATGCCACATCTATTTTCAGTGTGCATTTTTTTGTTTCATCTTATTAGTTCCTTGATTAGCCATGGGATTGTGTAAAAATTAATTGTAGGGAAGAAAAAACATGATTGATACTTAAGGGGCTTTCTCTAACCTCATAGTGGTTTCCTATATAGGTTAAATCATACACCTTGAGAATTGAATTATGGAATGTTGACACAAGAACCATTGGTCTTATAGGTTGTAATGTGTTATGGTTTGGGTTAAGTGGATGTCATATTTCTGCTCATGAGGAGTATGGTCCCTTGTGGATTGAAAATAGTGATCCATCTTATTCAACCACTTAAAAATATTTAAAATACCTAAATAAATACAATTCTAAATTCAATAATTACACTTATAATGAAATGGTTACATTATACATGTGATATGAGATCTTGACCTAATCCTAGCCTCAGTAGTGGGTAGTTGGTGTGTCCATAAGATCTTATAAGACGTAATGGTCTTTCCTACTGCCTAGACCTATATTTTGAGGTAGGGAATGTGGTGTGATATATTTATAAGAATTTTCGACACCTATAATAATTTTCTATCTATAATATTTTCTATATTAATAATCTATTCTAAGGTGGGTATTTGGAATTGTTACATCATTCCTCAATGAAGTCCTCTGGTCGTACACACTGATGGTAATGATGAACATGCACTGAAGGTGGTGGTCCTTGAGCCACTAATGATTACACCTAATGTGACACCAGTGGAACATATTTATATTCATGAAATGGTCATGATGCCTAGTTTTGTGAGGTTTTCTTTTGTATGATGAAAACATGCAAGGTGTTTCTCAACTAGCCCCAACAATGATAGAGCTGAATCATGACTTCTAGCAGTAGCATACTCCTACATTTTTACAGAATGGAAGACCACATATTGGTAGGTTTTTGATTGAATATATTCATTATACATTCAAGCATCTAGAGACACCTATAGATCTGAGACTAAATCTTACAGGTTATATGCTATGGGATTCTTCCAAGAGATGGTGTGAGGTTATTACATTAGAATATCAACATCATAATATGGTTTGAGACAATTTCAAGACTATATTTTATGACTATTAATTTACCCAAACTCTAAGGTCCAAATAAGATATTGAGTTTATAAACCTTGATGTATATTTCTAAGATAGTCAAATTTTCCCTTATTATAAAGAAAAATATAAAGGATGTTAATAGTGCCTGTCTGGGTAGTTTGGAACATTAATATATCAGTGTTTCTTCTAGAGGATGCATTTTTTTCTTAAATGTTTATCATGGTGTATTAGTTGTTAGAATCCTTATGCAGGAAACTTCTTGATATTTGACCAGAATAGGAGGCCATAACATATAAAAACCCAGTGATTATGAGATTTTGTGGAATGTAGAGGTTTGGGAAGCATGGTACATATACAGTTATTTTATAAGAATTTTCTATAACCTAATACCAATGAAGAATCTATAACTACTCCACATTCAGGAGTGAGGACAATAGTTTCTCAAATGAAAGGTATCTAGAATACCACGATATTGTTAATCTGAGGTAGTGGTCAAGGTAGAGATAGTTAAACTCATCATTCTCAGTCCCTACAGAGCGGTCATTCTCATTGAAGTCTTGGTGTGACTCATGGAAAAAATACAGTCTATTTACATGTAGTGAATCTTATTATGGAAGATCAAAGTGCCCGAACATCTACTCTTTTTGGTATTATTCTAGTATCCTATACTTTAGTTTCTACATTATTTGAAATAAGATCATATTACTCTTTTATATCTAAGGAATTTAAATAGTGTTTGGGCCTCAAGATTGAATACATCTCTTCTGTTATGCCACTCAATAACCCATTAGGTGTATGATGATAGGTCGTTCACTATTATATAGAGTTTACCTTTAAGTTAGGTGAATACCTTTTTATATAGAGTATTTTCAACCATGACATGATGGGATTTTATGTAATCATTGGGATCAAAATGCTAGTTCCCTATCGATCCCATGTTGAATGATATCATTGGAGGGTAATGTTAATATCTCTATAGGTATGTAGGAATAGGAATAAGGGAGAATTTTTTATTCATGTGACTAGATCGGGACCTGAGAATATGAGGTTGGGTAGTGTGATAGTTAATATTTCTAGTATTTTCATAGTTGATCAAGGGTTATGACCCACTTTTCCCACCTGTAGTGGAATAGTTTAGGGATATTCCCTAAAAACCTCTACTATACTTCCATTGTAAGAGTTGGAGTTTACTATTGAGATAGTTCTACCAGCAGCACTGGTGACGATTCTTCCTTATAGGATGAAACCAATGGAACTTATGGAACTCAAGATTAAATTTGAGGTTCTGGAGGATAAAATATTTATATTCCTCAGCGCATACCTTTGGGAGTCACCTGTGCTTTTTTCAAGAAGACAAATGTTACTCTTAGGCTCTATGTTCATTACCATTTATTGAACCAACTCATAATAATGAATCTGTATTCATGGCCTATGATATAAGACATATTTTATTAACTTCGATTATAGAGCGTGTTTTTAAATATTTACATGGGGTTGGGATATCATCATGGGAATTTTAGTTCATCAGACCTACCTCATATTGCATACAGGAAAAGGTGTGGTCTATAAGAGTGATTAGTTATGTCATTCGGTCACACAAAAACATATGTAGTCTGCATGTCTCTTATGAATCGGTTTTTTCACCCATATCTGAATTCATTCAAGGTATTCATTTTTGATGATATCTTAGTGTATTCTCATTCATCACATGCCCTTTCCAAATATTTTTTTTATTGTGTGGAGTACACTAAGAGAGCATATTAATTTTTCTAAGCACAGTAAATTAAAATTTAACATCTAAAAATTCAACTTCCTAGGTCACATTATCTCATAATTAGATTTTTCAGAAGACTCAAAGAATGTGAGAGCTCTAAATTCATATGATAATCCCATGATTGTATTTTACATACATTGTTTCTTAGGTCTCTCTAGATATTAGAGATGCTTCATCTTGGATTTCTAATTCCTTACAGTTCCACTTATGGGTTTGAAATTGAATGGTGTGAAATTAATATGGTGTAGTTTCCTTTAAAGAGTTGATGGAATAAATTTATTTATCCCTGATATTGAATTTTCAAGAGTGTGGTATAAGTTTTAATGTTTATTTTGACACCTAAGGTATCCATATTATAGCTTTTTTGATGATGGATGAGAGATTCATCATATACTGACCTCGTCAATTGAGGCCTTATGAGTGTAATTACCTAAAACATGACCTCGAGATAGCTGTGTCATTTCATCCCTTATTCTATTGGAGAGAAAATTTACACAGAGATAATTTTTTGGTATTCATTGATCATAAAATCATGATGTACATATTTACATATTGTGATCTCAATCTTAAACAACACAGATGGGTTGAGTATCTATAGTAGTTTGATATTGAGCTTGCGTACATTCATGGTAAAGGAAATGTGGTAACTAATTATCTAAGCTAAAGGACTCAAACACATGCAATTTAGGAGTCTGGTAGTGAGTGAAGGCTCATGGATTTGATTTTGAAAATGTATGTTAGGCTTCTGAAGGAACATGGAAATATAAGCCTCTCATCCAAATAAATGACCTATACACTTATGGAATGGGTGAGAATTGGGAAGCTATCTGATCTCGAGTGCCTTTTACTAAGGTAAATCATATTATATTATGATACATCTATTAGTTATACTATTTATGGGACTGATACTCTATTATTATATTAGTGTATAAGGATTATAGAAGACATCAGAGAAGAGCGGATACTGTAATTTTATGCTCCATCATGGGATGTTCAACCCATGTCACGAAGATCTATTAAGAATTATGACACTAGTATTGGTGTCTATGTATGAAATATGATATTTTCGAAAAAATTCACATATTGTGACACCTTTCAGTAGGTGAAGGCAGAACATAAGTTATTAGTAGAAATTTCACATCCACTTTCCAATCCCTATTAAAAATTGGATGAGGTTTCTATAGATTTCAGGATTTTTTTACCAAGATAACCTCAAAAAAAATGACACATTTTGGGTTTTCAATAACCTTTTCATGAAGTTCTCATACTTAGTAACTATGTGAGAGACCTTCTTGTTAGATGATCTAGGGATTTTATGAGTCAAAGAGTTTATGAATCTTCATGGATCCCATTTTTCTATCATTTATAATAGAGATTATCACTTTATATCATAGTCCTAGATTGGGTTGCCGAAGGTCTTTGGTACAAAGCTGATTTTGAGAATGTCATGTCACTCATTAACTGATAAACAGACTGAACATATGACTCTGGTTTTAGAGTGCATGCTTCGTTATAGATTTATTGACATGGAGATTCTTTGTAGAAACACATATCCCTTATTAAGTTCACTTATAACAATATATTTTAGGCTACCAGTAATATGGATCCTAATGAAGACTTATATGGTACAATTTCTCAATTACTTATGTCTTGGATAGTGGTTGGGGAGGCAGCATTGCATGGTCATCAACTCATTCAGGAGACTATAGAGAAGGTCTAGTTGATCAAAATTTTCATTATAATATCATAGTTAAGATAGAAGTCTTATGCCAACTAATGCTAGAAACCTATGTATTTTGAGTTTGAAGATTGTGTTTTCTTGTTAATCATACCCTGGATGGGCCATAGATGATTTTGGAGTAAGGTTATGCTCTATCCTAGGTCCATGGGGCCCTTTGAGGTTGTGGAATAAATCAAACTTGTTGTTTACAAGATTACACTTCCATAAAGATACTGTTCTATGCATGTTTTTCGTCAAATATCTTATCATTTCTAGTATTATCAAGATCTATCACATGTCTTTCTTCTTAATGGGTAGAGCAAGAAATGGGATATTCATTCGAGGAGTTTCTAGTTTGTATTGTGGACTAGAACATGAAGACACTCTGAGGAAGGTTGATTCATTATGTTTCGGTGTTGTGGTATCACAATTAAGTATACGGTGATCCATGGGAGTGGGAAGCTGATATATGATCTCATTGGATGAAAATATTTATTATGATATCTCTTTACCCTCAAAAGTTAAACTCGAGGATGAGTTGCTTTATGGAGTGGAGGTTGTAGTGACCTATATTTTCATGAAGGTCAAACTCATTTTTTTTCAATGAAATTACTTTTTTAATCTTGGTAAATGTTTGTTATAGGCTAAATGAGGTCCCAAGAGTATCTAGGTCTTTTTCAGATCCCAGAGTTCTGAAAATGGGAAAATAATGAAGGTTTAATAGTTACCACATTGATAGTACTAATCGTGTAGGGTAACAATGCACGGAACCTGTTAAGAAATAGGGGGTTCATGATGTTTCTACCACTGTGTGACCTGAGTTTCATGAATGAGTAATTTTTTATACATATTTCAAATGAATATTTTTCATTGTTTTTAAAATGTTAGGGAAATCGTGTGCCTTAATAGTGGGAGTCTCTCCTTAGAAAGTGGTCTTATCACGGTTTGCACATAGTTTGGAAAAACAATTTAACCTACCCATTTATACTTATTTTCTAAGGTGAAATATCTATTTTTTCTTTCATTAAAATTAATACCATATTTCCTCTCTGCCTAATTCATTTCAAGTGGACCAATATTTTTCCTCCTCTCATGAATCACCATTTTTTTAAACTATAAATTTATGCCAATAACACATATGATCTTTGAATAATGATATTTTAAAAGCATTGGATAGATCTTGATATGATCTCTATTCTTCATTATTATATTCTATGATTATCTTAATATATTTTCTTCTATTTAAGTGAAAGATCTTTTCCCTATGTTTATAATATTGGACGGTTTCTTTGATTTTTTTCAATCTACTTCGCATATAATTTCTTTATAAAAAGAATAGTCACTAAAGGATCTTGGTTATGTGGTCTCATTATATTCCTCAAAAATTATTAGTTTCTTAATAGTCAATTGGTAGTGACAAACACCCTCATTTTCTGTGAATTTTTCTAAAATGTATTTCTTTATTATAAATTGATATGTGAACCTTGTTATACTCTTGAGAATCATTTTTTTGGTATCTATAGGATGTCTACCTCAATTTTGGACACCTCATTGGGTTTTTTTATTTGAAATGGCCTTCTTATTTAATTGAATAAATTCTTGGAATTCCTCTTAAGAATTAAACACTGAATGTTAATGTAATTTCCCTTTTTATTTAAATGTTTAAATAACCCAACCACCTATTAAGTTCTTGGATTGACTTATAAATGGAGTTTCCATTACATGTAGTTTCCCAATATGAAATATTACCACCTAATTGTTTTCAGGATCCTTATAATTTAATTTTTCAAGCATTTTATAATTAAATTTTTTGATTAAATTGAATATCTTGGTTCATGATGTTAGTCATAGACTAAATAAATTAAATAGAACAATTGAATAATTTATAATAGCTGGAAAGGCCATGCCAATTGCTTCATGATTAATTAAAATGGTTATATGAATTTTTCCACCCTTCATATATATATTAGGATTAATTAATATATTTTTAATAAGGTTGTCCCTCAATTTATTATATTATTATTCCCAATGTATAAATATTTGATCTAGAATGACGGTTATGTGAATTTTGGGGCCTGAGGATTCATTGTCCCTTATATTGGGTGTTGATCATGATGTCTAATGCCATTAACATTGTTTTCATGATGGTAACAAAGCACCACATCCCATGATTCGGGTTTTTACAAGATAAATCTCCCATCATCTTGAGTAACGAGCATGATTTCCCTTAATCATTGTGATATATAGGGATTATACCCACTGTTTGGCTTTATAGGCTCATTCAAACTGGTTATGGATGACTAAGTTACACAATGGTCTAGAACCCACCTATTATTCCACGTATATGCATACTTTTATCATTGTATAATTATCACAAATAGGTTAATTCTTTATATAACTATGTTATATATATATTATAACTATATATATTTTTATCGATCAGACACTTATTCCTACCATGAGCTCAAAAAGGTAGATCTACCAAAAGCCCTTTAAAAACTTGATCATACTCTTGGTTATTTCCTCAAAATTTTTGATTATTTATTTTTTACAATACAATGTTAATGTTATGTACACTACATGTATTACTTATACATACTATCGGTGGTGTAAAACTAAGAATATATCTAACACCCTATGTGATCCACCATTGGAAGCCAAGATTAATATTTTTCTATGAGTATGGATAAGGGAATATTCTCTGATATAGATCCTTGATTTTCTTTAATTATAGTTAGATCATGGGAGAAAATTTCTGAGCATATTTTTTAGAGGCTAGAGGAGAATCATTTTATATTTTTATTAGTTTTTATATAACATATTGATATGCTTGTCCCAAGATCCCCTTTATCAATATCAATATATCATGCCATTATATATATTTCACTACCTAGACAATTTATACATTATTATTCAATTTCTCAATTGTTAATTTTACCACTTATTATTCATCATGTTTGTTGTATGATCTTCCTCTTATAGCAGGTGACAAGTTCAGTCTTTCAAGTTTATTTTTATATTATTTTGTTTCTATTGTTTATTTTTTTTGTTTTATTTGGTGTTCCCCTCTAATATAAGGGTGTAGTATCCTCATTATAGGAGCTTATATCATAAATGTTAATAAAAATTCTATGGAATATAGGGAGGTTACCCTGAGTCGATATGACTAACTAGATTGATTCCCCAGTTAAGTAGACATGTGGTTAAGAGGTTACAAGTGTCCTGTCAAAAGATATAAATATATTAACAACAATTTTATTAATAAAATTCTAACATTGAATCAAGCTTGTATCAGTTTTAAGTCCATAACATAGATCCTCATTTTTTTATATATAGAATAAACTCATGAATCAACAAGTAGAGGTAAACATTGTATTTTATAATTTTAAACATGTCTGGGAGCAATACGTTGGGAATTTATTAAATGGTGAATTATGTGAAGGATTTGGAGATAAAATACCCTTACATTATCAACCATATTCCCTAATTAATTAATTTTCTACTTATGGTTGAGAATAATATTGTTGTAATATTTTTTAGTGTTTGTGATATCGCATTGTTGTTGTTGTTTTTTTTTCTTTTTTTTAAAATTTAGTGTAGAAGAGACTATTAAAAGTTCAAAAGAAAATAAGTTCTTACCATATAATTCATTATAAATACAATTGATAATAAGTATTCCTAGGGGAAGGAATAAAAATTAATAAAAAATTTTGTTCAATACACAGAGATAGAAATTTACTCTTACAAATTAATTTTACTAATTAAGGATGGGAGTCAGTTCCATGGATGATACATGATTTTTTATTCCCCTTCTTATTTTATTTGAATTTAGTTTTATAATTATTAAAACATGTTATTTATTTTTAACCCATCATGGTTTTTCCCCATTTTATAATTTTTGGAAAATCTAAATTCATTCCATGTACTCTTCTACAAAATCAATAAAATAGACCTCATGTAGATAAAATAGGTCAATTTTGAGTATATGAATATTTTCATTCATGAGGATTAACAAAATGAGGGAACAATGTGTTTCAAAATATCTTACACATCTAAAATTAGATATTTGTCAAAAAAAATGCATGTCTGGGGATTGGATGGTGAGAATATATATGCACAAGTTGGCCACAGAGTTCAAAAATTATTGATTAAAATCATGCCAAATACTTAAAATGAAATTATATGTTAATTAGATGAACTTTTTCACCTCTTAAAACAACTATTTTTTGGTAAACATCTATATAATTACATAGTTTCCATTTCCATTATAGATTTAGTATCACTTTTATTGAAAAAATAGGGTTATATTAAAATTTATAGTCATTTGATGTTGTGGATTTTTCATTAATAAAATTAATCCCATTATCAAGGTCACAATATCATTCCCTTTAAACTAATTATTCAACCCACCTGTGTGCTCTCCCATCTCCCACGCCAAGGTTAGTACACCCATGTAGTGAACCTATGTGTATGTTCCTAGGTTACACACATTTTTATACTTTTATGAACTCATTCTCATTCACATATATTGTAAACCCTTGTATAGGTTTTTTTATAAATATACCCCCTACTTCCATTTTCACATCAGTGGATGGAAAAAAGAAATATAGATAATCCATTCACATTATATATTCTATTCCACACTCAGTAGGGTGTTTTACAGAAAATTCCTCACTAGGATCATACACAAGGGTGATACCTCACTAATGTTATCCCCAAGAAGAATTATAAAATGGGGAATCGCCGAGGAGAAAAGGAACCATTTCAGTACAGCCACACCAAACACTTTAGGCTCCCACATTTGGTTTCACCACATTTGTGCACCCAACACTTGCCATGAAAAGACTTGATCACCAATCAAACAGGGTACCATTCCTCCCACTAAGTTGAGCCTTCAACCAAGGTCCCCTATTAGGGTGATCATTCTCCCATGGCCCTTCACTAGGGAGACCCCTCACCTGGGAACCTCTAATCTAGGGATGATTCTATATTGACCCTCTACTATGGAAATCCTTAACCTGGGCCCAAAATAATTGGTAAATCACTTTTCCAAGGGCTCCTCACTAATAAGAAACCATTTTTTAAATTCCTACACTTGGTCACCCCTGTATGGGGAAACCATTTTCCTGGGTCTCACAACTAGGCACCCATACTATGGACAATCCATTTTCCTAGGTCAAACATATGAGTTCCCCATCATTAGAAAACAAATTATCCATGTTTTAAAACCCTGAAACCAAATAAATTTCCCCCCTACCTGGGAACATACTCATAATACATTTTCCTTGAGTCGAGATATTCTTCTTGGTTTCCAAAAATTCATTAAGATGAGATAGTCCTCTTTACAGATGAAATGAATCCAAATATTCATTCGAGGTCTTATTACCAATATAAGGGGAATACACCTATATATGGGGATCCTTTTTAACATAATCCATTATATTTTTAGTGTCCTTTAAATTTATAATTATGAATATATATTTTTGGGAAACTGATAATATTTTAGTCAAATTTAGTTACTAACAGATAGAGGATATCATAACAAGCATACCCAATACATAAGACCCGCATGATTCATGTTGCCACACCTTTTATGGTATTCACACCATATAGTAATCCCAATTATGTATAAGTTTAAATAATGTTTTTATGTTCCAATGTAACTAATTAGGCCAAGCTTCCTAATGGAAACTTAATGTATAGGCCAAATTTGATCTGGGGTCAAGTTATCTTATACAATATGGATGGTATTCTATTATATCTTTTTACTCACACTAATAATGACTTAGATGGGATTAGAGAATTTTTTAAGACAAATATATTCTATAATGCATCACTCTTTAAATAAATTTATTTTCTTTTATTTATTATGTTATATGCAACATCAAGTTTAAATGTTCCCCGAAGTATCATTAAAATATTAATATTTAAATGTGACTATTATAACAAATACATTGAAATTATTGGAATGAATAGAAATAAATACATTATAAAAATCTTTTAGAAGTTTTTATATATTGTAAGTCCATTTATAAATAGGTACATACTTATTAGGGAAATTATTTTATGCTACAAAAATACATTTAATTCAAAAACAAATTATGAGAAAATAATATAATTAATTTATACCACTTTTAGAGATTTTATTTTAAAAAAACTATAAACATTATTGAATGAATCGTATCAAAATTAACATAAAATGAAATTTTAAAATTATTTTGAAAGTCTTATCTTTTTATTGGATAGTAAAAAATGAAAATAAATTCAAATACCATAATTTCTTTTGATTAAAAAGGAACTATAATATTTTTAAGTTGATCATAAATTATTATTTGTATCATTTAGATATAAATTATCTAATTAATTTCATATGAATTTAAATTTACTCTAAAGATACTTTTAGACTATAAAATTGAATTTTTACATAAAAATATTTTTTCATCATGATTTGTGAGATTATTATAAAATGTGTTTCTACAAATTATAGAGATTTCATTTGATAAAACAGTAAAAATATTGGGAATAAATATTATAAGTATTCATTAATGAGGTCAACCTAATTTTTGTTAATATTTCTGTGATTTATACCTTTATAATATTTAAGTAAAAGGTAAAGACCTAAATTATACTTCCTTACTTTTAATAGCATCTATATCTTCTAAAAATCATTAAACTAAAGTATATTCAATTATAAAGAGTAATTTAAAAGTTAAATGGAATTTATTTAATATTTTAACTTATTTTGGACTTTTTTTAGTAAAATAATTACCTTAAATGCTTACACAATGCTAAAATAATATTTATTTATATAAAAGAAAAATAAAATAATTGATTATAAAAATATTAATAGTAATATAAAATGAATAAATTATTATCTTATGAAAAGTTTTTAGAAAAATATGGCATTTTAGTGATGTTTTAGGAGATTATATTCTCAATCATTTTCCATCATGTTATTTCCAAATTCAAATTATATTACTAGTTCAAAAAATGAAAATATTGATATTTTTAAATAAATAATATTTTATTCAATGATATAAATTTCCTATAAATCCTATATTATGCCAATTTATTATAATAAGGTTTATAATAAAAACATCTATTCATTTGTTTCTTATTATCCTTCTATAAGAACTATCTTGATCCCAAAATAGTAATGAATTTTTTATTATGGTAGTTGTCAAAAATGGTTAATACGGGTCAAAATAAAGAGATTAGAGTAAAAAATAATATAAAATTGTATAATTTTAAATTTTATTTTATTATATCGACCCATAATAATTATATATTTTAATTATATCACTTTGGATCCTTTTTTCTTGAAAATTAATTAATATAACTTTTATATTTTAAGAACTTTCAAAAGTTTCCCTCCTGTCACTAATAAAAGGTTACCTCTTATCATATTTCAAAAATGCTTAAAAGACCATTCGGATTGTAAATACCCTAAAAACTACCTTCTTTACTTACCTTGCCTCATCCTTGTGGCATCGGTGAGATTGTAAAACCCTACTATAATTGATTTTGTTGTAATATTATGGATTTTTTTCGACGAAGATGTATCATTCACAACTAAAAATTTATGTTTTATTTTTTTCTTCCACAACATTAATATATTACTCAAACATGATGATATAATGACATAATTATATATAATATATATATGTTTTTCTTAAATTAATAACCTATATATATCTACTCTACCATCAAATGTAAAACAAAACCATCATTCATAGTAAAAGATAATATAAAATGAATAATGAACTGAGAAGGTGTTAAAAATAAATGAAATAATTAACATATTTATATTATTCAATAAGATAAATAACATGTGTGATGATTCTGATGAGATGTAATGAATTTCTTCTCAATTTTAATTTATTGATGCACTTTTTATAGTAATGCACCTAATTTATTTTATATTGTTCAAATAATTCCATTTTTAATGTTATTTAATGAATATTTAATACATCAGGGTATTTTATTTTTCAATTAAAATTATTTCAATCAGAGAATTTTGACTTCAAATTTACCAAGTGTTAAGGGGTTTCATAACTCAATTTCTATTCAATATATTAGATTACTTATTAATTTTACTTGATATGATATGATTAAGTTTGTGACTATATATGATTATTTTAGATCAAATTTCCAATTGAATTATATAAATTTATGTTTTTTACACATGATCACTTCATTGATTAATTGTCAATTAAATGATATGATCTTTTCCAGGTTTTATTTGACGGTATGATCTTTATTCATAATTTTTTCTGTTTAATTATTAACTAGGGGATTATTTTATCTCTATATCTTAAAATAAATATATTTTATTCTCAACCAGTAATTTCAATAAATTAAAATTTTTCCTTTGATTTTTAAATCTTTATTTACTCAAAATAACAAAATAATAATTCTAAGGAAAACTGACTATTATACTCTAATCGGTCATGGATATTTTTCTTCTATGTCCATATTTTCCTTTATAATGTTTCAAATAATTTTTGTTGAATTATATAATTATTTATTAAAGAAAATTTTAATTTTTTATGAATTTTTCAGAAATCTATTTAAAAAAAATAATCTTGTGCTTTCTAAATGAGGTAGTTTTAATTTTTTATGGAAATATTAAAAGAATATTTGGTTTAACATATAGGACTTGAGTAGAATTTTATACTATTATGAAAACTTAATGATTAAGGATTACTTTATAATTATCCATGGTAAAATTCAAAGAAAATATTCAACTTTGTATTTTGATGAATTTTAGATTTGAAAATTTATTTTCAAAGTGAATATTTTATTTTCATAAAGAATTATTTTAATAGTATTATTATGGTATCTTTATTTATCAGTGACAATAAATATTTATGTTAATTATTTTCCACTAGGGAAATATTATAATAGTATCATCCTTATTCTTTCTATGGATTTTTTATGATCATGTTTACATGGAAAAGTTTTAAAATTACATATTTAGTTTTCCTAATATGGATAGTTATTGATTGTAATTCATGTTGATGAAGCTGAATTATTTATAAATATAAGGAATGTATTGGACTAATTAATTAACTGGTGGGTCCTAGAGTTACATAGGTCCTCAATGTATTTTTAGGTCACATTAGACAAACTTTTTTTGAGTTTTTGGTCGAGACCATAAACATTTATTTCGGATTCCTTAGAACGAGACCTTGACAGAAAGTCTTTGATGTCTAGAATTTGAATTATACCTTTATGAAACTAATTATTATCATCAATGTGATTATTTGTGTTTTTATATTATCTTTGGATTTAGTCCACATTTATGTAATTATTTATATGTTATTATTTCATTATCATTTATTCTTTCCATATATTTCTTATCACTCAATATATTAATTAAATCAAATGTGTTTTTAGTTAATTCCCTTTCCATATTGATTATTTAATATTTATTCAATATATATTCCACCTTACATAACCCTTATTGATAATTTGATCCCAAATTATTTTCCTTTCAACAGAATTATAGTAATTTTACTATGATTGATATTCAAGGATATTCAAGATAGAATCATGATGTTATCGAAGAAAATAATATTATATTTTTATGTTTTCAAATGTATGTGAAATTCAAGTATGTATCTAGCTTAACAAGACTACTAAAATATTTAATCCTTCGTGATGTCATTCCTTGTATCTGATTATGTTGTAATAATGTAACCACTAACTCTGGGATACTTGGGTTGGATTCATAGATTTGATGTTAGATATCTTTTATAAGAATCCTTGGGAATAAGATTTAAGAAGACATATATTTAAAAAAATAACCCTATGTCTGAATTTTGCGATAAGTTTAAGTATAATATAACATCCTAATGTTTTGGTAAGGTATAAATTTTGTCGTTTTCATAAAAATATATATTTGTATGTATAATTCAAGTGGACATGGTTTTAGAATATATTCATCCATGGTTAATAACCGCAAAAGATTTGGTTTAGCATATCTAAAACATCATTTTGGTGGATGGTATGTGTGACCTTATAGTGCACCTTGTTTCACACTCTTGGGGGATATTCTTGGGTTAATTCACATTTTCTCTAAGAACCGTAATGATGAAATATAGAATATAACCTATTTAAACGAATGATTTTCAATAGAGATATGGGATAAACTTAAATTTTATTGGGTTGATAAGTATAAGGTCTATCATAAGTTTAATTTATTAGTTACACATTTTGAGAATTTATGTCATGGGATTTCCATATGATTACTGATATTTATTAGTAACTTTTAATGCATACATCCCATTGTTTTATTATTTTATTTAGTATAAATTTTATTTAAAGATGAATTATTTTATATTTCATGGACATAAGTTTATTGTTATTGATAAACTTTCAGTTCAATATAATCATTGATGTTAATGTAATAATATTCAATTAAAATTAAATATTATTTTGTGGTAAAAATAAAATGCTTTAAAACATGAGTTGTTAAAAATTGATTTGATGATTAATTTTTTGTTTGAGGAATTTAATCATATTTATGGGGATTTTAAAAGAATTATATTAATATATTTTTTTGTAAATAGGAAACTCTATCACATCTGGAAAGGTCATGTAGATTGAACCCAAACTGAAGGGTGATAAGGTTGCAATACTATTTCACCCTTTATTTTAGGTAATTAACCCATTATTTATGTATTTTAATTATATAAAGTAATTGAGTTATGTTTCAACAAGATTTGTAATTTTTTCATTTTTAGGGGAATTTTAGGTGGTGCATGGTTTGAGAACAGTTACTTGGAAATGTGAAACACCTCCAAGGAAACATGGGATCTTGGTGGGAACATGGTATGTCCAAACTATGTGTTCTCCCTAGATTAATTGTGAAAGTGTTAATAGAGGGATTTAGAACAGTTGGTGTAGGGTTCATCTATCTTTGCAAGAAACCCATGGGAGGGGTGTTTAGAGATAGTAGCTATAGTAAGTGCACTATTTTCTTAACAATGTGAACCAATCGTGCAACATGAAAAATTAGATCTGTATTTTCAAGATATCACTCAATTTACTCCAATAATTCTACATTTTTTATTATCTGAATATAATATGATTTCCTCTCCCTCCTAATGATTTAGATACCCTTACCTTCAATCTAGGAGTGATCCATTGGAAAATCATGGTGTGTTGGTGGTCAGATTCCTTGGTGAAAGCCCATTCTTGGTGGTTTTTCCTTTATTCATCATTACCTACCTTGTATTCATGGATATAATCTTATGGGGATAGATTCATGTTGTCTGATAAAAATCTTGTCAAGATATGCTTTCTTGATGATAGAGAAAAAAATATAATGATTTTTATGTAAGATACAAGCCATGTGTTTGTAATTGTTTTTTCATTCTTCATTTTCACCTCTATTTCCAGTTAAGTGGCTTTACTCTCAACTCCTCATAGTTATAAGTTGAATGAATTATTTCAAATTGAGTGAATATATTGATTTATGTTTTTAAATTGATATGTAATGTTTAATGGAAACCCTCATTAGTGATACTTTTTGAAACTGTGCCAATTTTTTTTTGGAAAGTGATTTATTTCATGATATTAAAATGGTGATTTTATAATATTATTTTTTATAGAATAAAAAGGGTTTGTGGAATTTTTTTCAATAGAATGATTTTTTATTGACATTAATTGTAAAAATTGTCTTTTCTTGGTTTTTTGAATATATGGCTAGTGTGTATTCATGTGAATTTGGGAACGATATGTTCTTGAAGCTTACCCCCATCAAAATAATTGGATAGATAAGGGTGTTAAGTTTCCACCATCAAAATGGTTCACCAGGTGAAGAATTCAAGGAAGGATAACTCACCACTCATGAGTATAGAGAGGTCTATAGATTTATGAATGTGTGGATGTGTGGAATGGAATTGTTTATTCCAAATGAATTTAAAAAGTATTAAAATATTTCGTGGTTTCTTTACATGGAGTATTTTTTCTTAGAAATGGTTTTTATTTTTAGATAAACTGTTTTAAATTCTTTATATAATTTTTTATATAAATTTGAAAACACTTTCTATCTAAGTGACATGAGTTGGTAATTAATTGGGTAAATCCTAATGAGTTTTATACTCACCCCCTACATGGGAATGTTGGTGAATTTCTAGATATTATACATTAATACATATGTAAAGTCTATGTATCATAGATATTTAGTGATGCATCATGATAATATAGGCTTGTCATATGGAGTTGCTTCTTGGGGCATGTTTGGATCTATGGGTTTTATGTTTTGGGTGTATTTGGGTTTATTTTGTTTTTTTTATTCATTATATTATTATAAATTTTGGTTTTTTTGTTTTTATTGAATTGTATTTTGTTGTTTTTAGGCATCATATTGTCGTTGTTTGGTTATGGTATTCTTGGTATTTTTATTGTAAAATAGATAATGGACCCTCAACTTTTTATCAGGACTTGGGAATTTATTGTCTACAATTAGTGTCTTGGGGATGACACCTAAGTCTTAGTAATATTTAACCACCTTTATAAGATAATGGGTGGGGGTGAGATGTTAAAAATGGTATCATTATTGGTCGGCCCAAATATATTTTTGAGACAAATTTTATCAGTTTTTTCAATATAGGAGTTGAAATTCAATATGGTTTACTCCTTGAGTTGGGATGTTATCAAGGAGTTGGATTTTCAGAACATGAAATATAAAGAATAAAGGGTTGTATATAACCTATTTATGATGAACATCAAGTTTCCCAAGAGTTTGGGAACATCAGTATTTTGATACACTCATAAGAGTTGTAACCTCATCATCATATGTTTAACCGATGAGGAGAGCATAGAATGCATTGATAAGAATGAATTACCGCTAGGATAAAATAAATTATTTTGAGTACTGTTTTATGATTTGATTGAAAAGTGTTCATTTTTTGAAATAGTTTAAAATGATTTAATTTTCAAATAGCATGGTAGAATTTTTAAAAATGGTTTTTATGTGGAATGTTTTTGAATTTTGGAATTCCTTAATTTCATTTGTGTAATGTGATAAATAAGAACTTTCTAAGACTTAATTTTCTAGATAATGAGATAAATTGTGGTTTTTTTAGTTATAAAATGTGGCACTGGTTTAGCATAGAAGAAACCAACACAAATTGGTTTCTAAAAAATTAATTGAACCTGAGCCTTTGGTGGGCCATCTTCTGGTTCAGATTACTTAACATTACTTTTAGCCTAAGATAGAGGGAATATAAGGGATGAACCAATGATGGTTGATCATTAAATTAAGTTATAGAAGAAGAATCCCCAAATATTTTTGGGGTGATTTTTAATTGAAAAAATAATAATTTTGGTTGAATAGAGTGAATAAAATCTTTATTTACTTAGACACGTTGTCTTAGATCAGTCAAATATTAGAAACATACATGCTGGTGAAACTAGAACACTGGTGGTGGGATTTTTCAGTTCATGAAAAATTAGATCAGGGAATTTCTAGGGAGATTGTTGAAGAATTATTTAACCAAAAATATTATCCTCAAATATTCATCATTGCAAAAACAATATAATTTTTAGTTTGAAGAAGTATAAAATTTATAATTGATAGAGTTTGTCTATAAATTTATGAATTTATTATTCTTTTATAAAAATCCTTTACAAGTGATTCCTTAATGGAATTATTTTTTTAATCAGGGTAGAGACAATAAAATTGATCAAAAATTTTTGTGCTTTTTATGTAGATTGTATAGAGATAGTCAATAGAAAGACAGTGGAAGAAAGAGATATCTCATGAACAAGGGGTATAAGAAATATGTTGATACTTATTGTAAATGGTGGGAACTCTAACACATGGAATATGTTAAAGAGAAAAACTTATTTACCATGTAGTTTTAAAATTCAAAATTAGGAAGATGGATCAATGAATCATCCTCCTAAACCACAAGAGTAATTCGGGACTCTTGTAAAGTGGTTGTTTTGATCATATGAAGTGAGGTTTTATGAATCCACCTAGAGCATGACATAATAGAAACAAAATGAACAATCATTAGTTCTATCATTGCAGTGCTCTGAGGTTGGGAACTTGTAACAAAAATCATATTTCACAATTATCGTATGATTCAATAGGGATAGGGAAAAATAATAATTCTCATAGAATGAACTGAGATAGCCATTATGATTCTAGGATTAACTTGATTTCTCAACTAATGTATTCTCCATTGGGTAATAAATAGAAAATTATAGTGAGAGAGAGATTGTATGGAGATGATCAAGTGATGGAAGATGATCAATCTAGACCATTTAAAGTGAGAGGTATGCTTATTTTCAATTCTAACCTCATGTGATCTTTGTTTGATACATGAGCCTACAATTTTTTTATTTCTACTTGTTCTAATAATCATCTAGGTTTGAATTTTATGGTGATTCCTTCAATTTTGAATCCTTAGAATCCTCCTATTCAAATACATTTTCGATCCTTTTTTTGAAAATCATGTTATATAACTATCGATGAATCTGAACATATAGGTTATTTCTCAATGCTTGTGATGGATGTCTATGAAATTTTCCTAGGTAAGGATTGGTTGACAATGTTCAAAGCTCACATAAACTATTATACCTGATGGGTTTGTTTTACAACTGATGATGGAATCCAGTATATTTTTATACGGTACTGGAATGTAATGTCAGGTTTAATTTAATTTTCGGCACCAGCGATTGGAACTATCTCATACTAGTTGGTAGATTTGGCATTAGCGTCAATGGATAATATTGAGAATAGCTGATTTCAACCAATCATTTAGCATTTTAATGATGTTTTACTAATAATTTATCAAGGTTTCCACCCATAATAGAATTGGATTTTACGATTTATCCCTTACTAGAATCCATTCTTATTTCACTTCCATCATATCAGATGGCACTAAAAAAATTAATGGAATTGATGTTATAATCAAAATAGATTGAAATAAAAGGGTTCATTAAGCCTAGTATGTCTCTATGGGCTACAACATTTTTTTGAAAAAGGAGGGAAGAATACTAATTATTCTCATGGATTGTCATAAACATAACCATTTTACAACAAAGAATCAAAATTGAGGGGATACTTGTGGTTATCAAAAATTGATTTTCACTCGAGATATAACCAATTGTGGGTTTGGAAGGTGGATTTTCAAAGAAAACATTCAATTTTTGACATGGCCATTACAATTATATGGTCATACCTTCTGGACTTATGAATATACTAAATGTATTTATGGAATTTATAAATCCAATATTTCAAAGGTATTATGATTTTTTTCTTGGTGTTTGTGGATGAAATATTATTGTACTCAGGACAAAGGATGAGCATGAGAAACAAATGGATACAATATTATTTATCTTGTGGGATCATATTTTTATGAAAAAATTTCTATGTTTCTTTTTTTATACTAGTGGTACATTTTTTATCCCATTAATCTCATAAAAAACAAGTTTTGTAGATCTAGAAAAGATAGAAGCTATGGTATCTTTGAAACATCCAAAGAATTCATTTGAGATATACAGTTTCTTTTTATTTTCTATTTATTACTAATGATTTGTTCATGAATTTTTATTAATAGCTTCACCAATGAAATCATTGAAAAGGAAATTTTATCCATTTTAAAGGAATGAGGAATGTTAAATGTATTTTTAAGAGCTTAATGATTTCCTTACATCATCACCAATCATGATATCACCAAAATCATTATAAGGTTATGTTGTGTATTTTTATGCTTTAAGAAATGGGTTGGGATGTTTTCTAATGCAAGGAGATCATGTTTTTTCTTATGGATCACAGTAGTTATGTGTTCCTGACCAGAACTATCCAACGTGTGATTTGAAATTAGCTAATGTAGTCCATTATTTGAAGTCTTGGAGTCATTACCTATTGGGTGATAAATTTATTATATTTTTTATCATAAGATATTGAAAAAAAATTTATTAGAAATTTATTTGAATATGAGGTAGAGATGATAGATGGAGTATCTGTAAATGTTTAGATTTGACTTGATGCATGCACCGAGAATAGGAAATTCAATGGTATATGAATTAAGAAAAAATTCATATAGTCAATTGGAATAAGAGGTTTCTGGTCAATGGTACCTAATGTCAGTGATAGCCAACCTGAACATAGATTATAAAGACCAAGGTAGTGTTGTGTGTTTTCTTTTCTATTTATTTTGTTCATGATTTGGGTGATAAGTTAAAAGAGACATAGAAATATGATTCAGAATTTTTTTCTAGGAGGTCAAAACTCAATAGTGGGAGACCATTGAGGGAAGGATTTTTAATAGAGGATCAGTGTTATGTTTTTTGGAAATGATGATTGTACCTCTTTCCAGTCATAAAAAACATTTTCATGAATTCCACCATTCGATATGGTATGTTTATCATGGAATAAAAAAATTATATGTCCCTGATAGAAGACTTTTGGGGATATTTCAGGAAAATAATGGTTTATTATTTCATTTTGAGTTTCCTCACCTGCCAGAAAATTAAGGGAGAGAACCAATGTCCAGGGAGTATATTGCCATATTTACCTATTCCTATTTGTAAATGGGAGAACATAACCATAGTTTTTTTATTGTTATCACAAGGATGGTTCATAAACATGATTACATATCAGTTATAGTGGATTAACTAACAATGACATACCATTTCATACCTATATGTGAATCTCATATGGCAGAGGAATTATCGAAAATCAATTTCCAATAAGTGGTAAAAAAGCATGGCGTGCCATTTATGATATTTTTAGACCGAGATCTGAGGTATACATCTCATTTTCGGAAACCCTTATAGAAATCCAATGGGACTCAGTTTACTGTGAGAATAGAATATCATACCTATATGGATAGACAATCAAAAATGATGATAAATTTTTTGGAAGATATGCTTCAAGCTTGTGCAATGGATTTTACTGGATCATGTGAGGATAATACACCATTAATAGAGTTATCATATAATAACAGTAATATATACTTTATACATATGAATTCTTTTGAAGCATTTTATGGGCATCCATTTCAATATTTAATTATTGTGTGGATACATGAGAGAATAAACTAGTTGTTCCAAGAATTATACAAGAGATAATAGAGAAGATTTAGTTGATTAGGATGATAATAGAGATGGCATGAAGTTGTTATAAATCAAATGAAGATGAAATTTTATGATTGTTTTTATTCTATGCGAGTGATCATGTGTTATTTAAAATCTCTACAAAGATTTTTCATCATCATATTGGGATTCAGATAATTATTATCTCATAGATAACGACTTCATTTTATGACACATAAATTGGTTCATTAAGGGTTTCATTGGTTGAATTTTTTACCATGGTTTAGTTCATTGTATAATGTGTTTCATCTATCTCAATTGATAAATCATCAACCTTGTCATGGGCATGCGATTATATGGGATCATGTTGGCCTATATCAGGATGAAACATTAGTTCATGTGCCGGTACATATTTTGGATTGTTTATGAAATTTATTCCATGGGAAAATAATTATCTTGGTGTAGTTTTTATAGAAACATGGTAAGATTCAGGATGAAACGTGGCACCATGAGAAGGAAATGGTCTAGAAATGGCCCGAACATTTTTATCTCAATAGTGGTTTTCTACTTTCTGAGGAAAAAATGACCAATGGTGGGGATAATATAGAAACTTGGGATTCAGGTAATCAACCCTTTATTTATGTATTTTTTGTGTATAAAGTAAATAGGTTGTGTTTTGGGAGGTTTTGATGATTTAGAATGTTTTTTGGTATTTTTTTGAGGTGCACGGTTTTATCATGGTTATTAAAACCATGAAACACCACCCAATAAACCATGATACTGAAACAGTGGACACTGGGTAGGCACATAGTTAGGCACACAGTTTTTCCGAACCATGTGGCCACCAGTGAGAAATAGCGCAATTATGGATAAAGGGATCTATCATAGTTAGAATATAGTTTTTTAACCATGCGATATTCCATATGAGATTTATTTATTGATAGTCTCTAACCCATGGTTATTGAATGATTTTTATAAAAGTACTCCCAAACCATGCAACATGAAAAATTAGATCCTTTTTTTGTGGAAATTTATAATTTTATACAATTAATGCCAATTTTCTTCTAATCCAATACTAACATGAATTCCAATACTCATAAAGGTTATGGAGATCCTTCCCTTAAATCCAAGAGTAATCTGTTGGTGAATTTGGGTGTGAAGGAGGTAGGATTCCTTAGTAAGATTCTATTCTAAATGGTTTTCACTATTTTTTTATTCTTCCATATCATGGATTAATGGATACAATCCATTAGGAATATATTAATGTTTTTCCCAATAATTTTGATATATGATTGTCTAGATGTTATGGAACAAGATCTGTGGCAGTTTTTTGGAATATCTAAGCCATTTTTTTCAGATTTTTTTATTGTTTTTTGTTTCTACCTATGTTGTGAGGTATGTGACTTAACTATAGAATCCTTGTTATTATATATTTAAGTATTTATTTTAAATTTATTGAATTTATTTACTTATGTTTGGAAATTTATGTGTGATGTTTGTTGAAAAACTTTTTTATTAGCAATTTATGAAATTATGGATTTTTTTTGTATGGAAATTTCTTTGATTCATGATTTTAAAATTGTGATTTTAAAATATAGTTTTGTTTTAATTCAAGTAAAAAAAAATTGAAATGGCTTCAAAATAATTATTGTTTTATTTTTATTGTAATACGTAATTTTTTTAGCATTGTCTCTTTCATGAATGGTTGCCATGTGATCATGTGCATTTTGGACGGATAAGGGTATGAATTTACCCCCCATCAATGGAATGGTATAGATAATGGTATGAAGTTACCCCGGTTAATATGGTCCATCATGTGATGGATTGGTGAAAGTATGACTCACCACTCATGATAATAGGTCGTTCCATGGTTTTGTGCAAGTGTGTATGTGTGGAATGAGATGTGTTATTCCAAATAGATTGAGAAATGGTTTAAAAGACTTGTTTGTTATGTTTCCCTAAAAAATATTTCATAGAAATGGTTTTTGGTTTTGAGATAAATTTTTCGATATTATTTTATATAAACTATTTTATATAAGTGTAATAACTTTTTCAATCCTAGTGGAGTGATTAGGGCAGTCATTGGAGAAATCCTACAGGGTTTTATACTCACCCCCTACATGGGAACATTGGTGCATTTGTAGATATTATATATCAACACATAGGTAATGGAAATGTATCACAGTTCTTTAGCAATGCGTCATGACACTATGGGATTGACTTCTAGAGTTGGATCTCAGGCCATGTTGGGAATAGTGGAGTTTTTTTTTCGTTTATTTGGGTTTTCTTGGATTTTGGTTTCCATAATATACTCTGATATAGTTGGGCTTGTTTTTCTTGATATGTATAGAATTGTTTTCGTGGAACATATAGTGGTTGTTCAGTTAATATAATCATGGATTTGTTGTTTTATTTTCAAATGTAAAATAATACAACAAATATCTACTAATCCCTTGGCATTTATTACTAACATTTGGTGTCCTGGAGAATTAACCTAAGACCAAGTAATGTTCTGCAGCCTTCCTAAGCAATTTGTTGAGGGGTAGGTTATTATAAACTCATTCTACTTGCCTACTTCATTTTTGTGTTGGTATAATATTTTGTAAATGATGTGATAGATAATAATTAAATTTATTTTGGGAAAATATTCTGGATCTTAGAGATAAATATGAAATTAAAAAGTGATTTAGGGGTTAGGTAACAAAGGTTATTTAAGAAGAAGTTCACTAATTAGAAAAACATATATAATTAAAATAAATAGAAAATTATAGGATGTTATTTAAGGAATAAAAGATGAATTTCTTTTTGAAAGAATGTACGAATTTAATGTGTATTTAACATGGTACGTGTTATATATATATAATTATAAAATCTTGGAGATTATAATATTAAAGAGTATAGAAATTTAGTATTGGTCATTATGACTGATTGAGGTTATTTGAAATTAAATTTCAAATTTATATTGGAATAATATGAGGTCAAATAATTATAATCTTTGGGTTTCAATTTTAGTATGTAATATTTTAAATAATTTTATGTTTAGTTATTTGTAAAATGATCTATGTGGAACATTTCTTGTTATTATAGTTTTTTTGGTGATTAATGTTGTATTTCTATATAAGATGGTTTATTAAATTTGAAAATTGTCTTATGCTATCCATTTTCAAATTTTTAATGTCTAAATATAAGAGGATGATATTGTAATCCTTTTATGGATAATTTGTTCCTTTATAAGTTTAATTTAGTGCTTGGGGCCTTATAAATTCATCATAAATACAAATATTTTTGACAAAAAGATGTGATTATGGTGGGAATTGATGAAATGGTGATATTATACTTCTTGAGAAAGTATATTTACAATTATATTTGTATATATGGTTGATAAATTACTAAAATCTAGGAAAAGGATTATAAACCAATTATTTTTTCCTATTTGATTCATTCCTGAAGAAGTGATGGTATTTTTCATAGCTTATTAACTTTTGGTTGTGTGGTCGTTAACTATCCTAAAAACATTGACTTTATTATGATCGATATTTTCTATCATTATTTATTAATATCCCCACATTTATTTTTCATCCATGTCTATATTGTCACATTCAATTAATATTTTCTTATGTAGGAACAGAGTTATTTTAACTTTCCCTTTCCCACTTTTAAGTGGAAGTATTATTAACCCATTTTACTATATGAGTTTTTAGAAATGGTATTTTAAAATATTAAACCTTTGATGAAGAAGATAAAACTATTATAGACATTTTTTAAGAGGATATAATGTAACACACCAAGATCCTATAATTTATTTTTTATTAAATAATTTTAATGTCAATGGTATTTTTTGTTACACATAACATCAAGTTTAAATGAACTGTGGTGTACTATATAAATATTATTATTTACACAAGGTTATTATAACCAACACATTAAAATTTTGGTATAAATAATAATTACTAAATTATAAAATATATTTATAAACTAATTATATATTTTAAATTCATATGTAAATAAGTACCCTATTTTTAGTGAAATAATTATATGATTCAATAATATATTTTCAATAAAAATGGAATTAATTACATTTTTGGTAAAAAATAATAAAAATATTTTCTTCTAATATTAAAAAAAATATTTTGAAAAATTAACACCCTTTTTAAATAATCATACCTAAATAAACATACGATGAAATTTTTTATATTTTTCTAAATTGATTAATTTTTCACTAAATTGTAAAAAATTATGATTTATCAAACATGACCACTTATTATCATTGAAAAATTCCCAAAATATTTAAAATTTAATCCAAATTAATATATTTTTAATTAGTTGTAAATAATCTAATTAATATCATATGAATACAAAAAATACTCATGTCTCAAAATAAAAATACATTTAGACTTGAAAATGATCTTTTTTATAAAATAATTTTTCATCACACTTTGTGGAATTGTCAAACAACGATTTTCCACCCATTATTAAGATTTAATTGGATAAAATAGATTAAATATATTTAATCATAATAATTAATATTATTCAATAAGGACCACAAAATATTTTGTCATAATGAATAGTAAAAATACAAAAAACAAATATTACAAGGATAAAAGTGTAATGTTGGTAATTAAGGTTAGAAAAATATTATAAGGACATCAAATTGAACCTAAAATTTGACTTCATCTTATTTTATAAGTTTTATTAGTCCATAGACATCAAATTTAGGAATATATATCCTCTTATTATCATATCTATTTTATTTTGACAATTATAATATCACTTTCTTAATTTTAATAACAACAATATTATTTGTTTGGAACAAAATATTATATTATATTATGAAATTTTATTTGATAAAAAAATTTTTTTTAACATGGTTATATATTTCTAACTTATAGTATTGAAATAGTCACATTAAATTCTAATGTAACACTTACATTGTATTAATTAAAATAAAAGAAAATTGAAATAAATGAATTTAAAGTTATTAAAAATCATTTAAATTTAATGAATTATGATTTTTCATGAATTTTTTAAATTTATATAACATACTTGTGATGTTTGAAAAGATAATATTATAATTAAATTTTTTTTTATTTTTTTCAAAGTCATATTAAATTAATAGTTCCAAATAGACATTAATGATATCTTATAATAAATAATATATTATCAAATGATTTAAAATTCACCAAATTCATATATTTGGCCAATCCATTAATCATATGGTTGAAAATATGAACCATATTCCATTTATTATCTAATTTTCATTTTTTAGTAACTATATTGATGTCTAAAAACAAATATCTTTATTATCATGGTAATTGTAAAAAACAGTTAACATGGGATAAAACCAAGAGATAATGGTAAAAAACTAATATAAAATTATTCATATTTTTTAAATTTTTTCATTTAAACTCTCCCTCATAATATCTTAAAATTATGTTAGTTTAGATACATTTTAAAATGAAAATTAATTTAAATTGATTAAATATTTCTTGAAATTCATAATGTTCATCTATAATCATATATAAAAGGGTGTCTCTCCTCTTACCTTCACTCCTCAAAAGTGTTTTATTTTGTCCAATAAATACCCAAATATCTCAATTAATTACTTTATCATGTCATATAGGTGTTTTTTTATTTTAAATCAATCCTATGAAGAATTTTGGTGTAAACTAAAACAGGTCATCTGAGGAAGATGTAGTATTCTTATCAGAGTGTTTTATATTATTTCTTCCTCCACCTCCTTAAAATATTAATCAAAGATATGGATATTACTACATCAGTACATAAGATCCAGGAATTTTTAGGATAATTCTACGGTTCATTATCATGTATTGTTTTTTTCTTTTTTAGATCATACTTTTATTGTGTTTTTTGTTGGGGTTCACTTTGGGGAATATTTAAAATTTTCAAAAAGTACTAGGAATGTGCATGGTTGGCACATGGGTTTTCCAAACCATATTATCTAGCCCAAAAAAACCTTGAAAATATAGTTTAAAGGGAATATCATGGTTGGAACATAATTTGTCCAACCGTGATCCCTAAAAGATGAAACTTTTCACCCCCTAGAAGAGGAACATGGTTAAGGCACACCGTTCGGGGAAATTGTGCACCCCTATCTAGAAAATGGTTAGTGAGCTTAAAATTAACCATAAAATTAGTTTTAAAATCCCTAACCCACCCCCCAATTTTAACACCTCATCAACTCCCATTTAACTCTAAACACTCTTTCATGATTTTGGAGTCTCCCAAATAGATTTCTAGCCTTTCCAACCACCGTTATGGGAAAATTGGAGTGCAGATAGAAGATCAACACCTCCATGGGTATGTAACTTCTTAAAATTCAGATCTATATCACTCACTACCTCCTATATTTCCCGATAAAATAGGGATTTCTATCCATTTTTGGATCTAGATCTTGATATAGTTCGGTTAGATCTTGATCTTCTTAATTCTGGATTTAGGATTCACATCTTGATCATTTTATTCATCTACTTCTTGATTAATCATCTTTAAATTGGGGATTTATATATTGGTGAGCTTTTTCAACAAATTTCGGTTAGTTTTCTATCATTCATTAATCACATTCATTATTTCAATTAAGCATATGTAATTATAGAATTTATATGGTGATTAGAAATTGAATTTCCAAATTGAGTTTGTTTAATTTAGTGAATTAATTAATTTATGGATTATGGATTTGGGGATAATAAATTTTTGAATTAGATATATGTCATTAAAATTATGGGATTTAGAGAATAATTAATCACTGAATTAATTATGAGATATTGAAATTTTGAATATGAATAATTAATTATTTAATTAATTGTTGGATATCGAGATTGGGTAAATGAATAATTAATTTTTGAATTAATTATGGATATTGAGATTGTGAAATTTAATTACTAATTATGGAATTAATTATTGGGATACTGAGATTATGAATTTGAATAATTAATTTAAGAGTAAATTATGGAATATTGGGATCTTGAAATTAGATAATTAATTATTGAATTAATTATGGTATATTTAGATGGGTATGATAAATTATTGAATGGGATTTATTATTTAGAGAATTAATTAATGTGATAATCGTGTGTGGGACACGGTCTACTTCATCAAAAGACCATTTTTTTATAATAAATGATGAATGTTAAAAATGAAATTCAATTATGTTTATTTTGTGTGGGGAATGGTATGTTGATTCACAATATCATATAGTGATAAGAAATGATGAGTGGTAATAATGAAATAAAAATGATATAATCAGGTGTGGTACATGTTCTACTCTATCAAAAACCCATATAGTGAATTGAAATGATGAATGGTAATAATGATATTCATATGTGAATTGTGATAATGAATGGTAATAATGAAATTAATATTTATGATATCTCTTGGGGATAGTTTAGATTCCATCATGACCCAAGGATGGTATTGAGAGATCATGAATCCTTGGGAACACAGGTGTTATGTAGTTTAATAGATAGTGCATGAATAAGTTTTAACTGGTTAGTTTATTACTATAATTAATTCGTTATAAAATTGAATAAACTTTTTTATTACCTACATGTTGTTTTAGACATTGTTAATGTTGTCCAACTGATTTGTACTCACACCCTACTCGGGATGCATCATCGGTACCAGAATAGATTTCTAGTTTTTGGGATAGGATATAGGAAAATTCCCCATTATAGATGGATGATTTGGGATGGAGATGGGTTGAGGGAACTATGCGTGGTTTATGAAATTCTTTTGAGTTTTCAGTTTCTTTACTCTTGGCTTTTAATTTTGACAGTTCGCACATATTCAAGCATGGCATATATACTATCAGTTTTGAGATTTTTATTTCCAGTTCTAGTCATTGTTTGATACTAGTATCTTTTTAATTATAGTTATATGTCATTTGGTTATTGATTATTTGTACCCATTTTGTATTACTCTAATAAAGAGGTTATAGTTTCCCCATGATTGACATTAGACCCTCATTGGTAGTCAGAAGCCTCTAACATAAGAGGAGGCACACCTGAGGTCACATAACTATCCAGCATGAGGAACCAGTGAGTGGAACCCGGATCGGGATGTTACATATTGGTATCAAAAAGGTTTTAATTTCATTATATATTATCTTGCTATTTGGGAAAATTATTTAGGATAATATCATGAGTTGGACCTCATTCATGAGCTCATTCATGGAATTTTCAAACCCATGTGTGTGGTAAAACCCGAGTACCTAGGGTGGGATTACCATTATTGATGTAAGGGGTGAGACATTTTTTCTATGAAGTGATAACTATTTTTGAGATGTTCTAAGATTTGAAACATGGCCTGGTATGTCATGAGAGTTGAGTAAGGATGAATCATTCATGGAACTTAGGATTATTTACTGACATTAATCATTTTAGGCATGCATGGTAAATGGGTTTTGGTTAAGTTATTGAACTTGAAATTCATTTCTCTACTTCTAAAATGGGTGCTTTATATGAAACTGAAATTGGTAAAACAAAGATAATGGTGTATAAAATGGTGTCTAAATTATAAACATGAATTTTTAAATATATTTTACCCATTCTTAACCATGTTCTTGATGCAGTATTGTTAAGGGTATTGATAGTGCCTTGGTTTTGATCGTGTGCTGAAGGTTCATGGGGAGAAGACTTATTGTTACTTGTTATGATTTCCTCTTATGTAAATGTGACAAATTTGTGTTATGTGTTCTGAGATGTGTGTTAGGAATTATATAGAAATACCTCCCGGATGATACTTGTTGATATTATTAAAGTATAATATGGATGTAAATGATCTACCAATATTAAAACCTATGTCACTGATAGTGTTGAGAGAGGACGAAGGAGAGCAGTTCAAAGTGAACATTTCAAACTTCGTGAAATTCATGAAAAGATATCCAGATCAAGTTGTGAATTGAATTTCTAACATAATGTGAGATCTTCAGTTTTAGAACCCTATTACCTTAATTTGAGTGGGTGTACCTATGGGAGTTGAGTTCTATATTGTGTATATACAGAAGACACTTGACCAAATGGTGACTCCTGCTAAGAAAAGGGTCGATTAGTTTTATTAAATTTTATGAGGATAAGTAATGCATTGGTGGGACATTTAGGATTGTACATGACAGTCTGATGGTATGTTATATAATGACTTCTAGGAGATGATCTTCGATCACTTCTATCGAGATACATTAAGTTGGGAGAGAGAAGTTCAGTTCATGAGGTTGACTTAGGGGAGTATGTTTTTGATGGACTATATTAGATGATTCACATACCTAGAGTTCTTTTCTCCAACATTACAAGGGATGAGAGAGTAAGGTATATTATTTTCTAATATGGACTTAAATTTGATATTATGTCCCAGTATAACCTCTTTTTGTTAAATAATTTTACTGAGGTGGGGGACAATCCTCTCATAGTTGTGGGGTACCTAATAGGGTCTTTTAGTGTATTAAAACATGATTGATGCTAGATGATTAATGGGTATGAATTCTGATAGGAGGAAGCATTCCTACAAAAATATTATTTGGGTATATGGGAACCCGAGTACACAAATAGAGGGATCAGTTTCCTTGGATCATACTCTAGTGATTTTTCGATGGACTAAAATGTTCAGAAACTTCTAGACATAGTACCCTTGACCAAAAGGAGGTTGATGATCTTACTTCAATATGGTACATATAAAATATTTTTGTAGGAACCCAAGACAGAAATTTAGTGGGGAAGGATCTAGACAGAACCAGGGACTAGGAAGGGGATCTTCTTCACCATATCAATTTGTCAACTAGAGTTCTACTAGTCGTGGGGGTAGAGACATTGTATGCAGTGATTCTAGGAATGAATAATTGTATCATCATATTGGTGTATCATATGGGACTTAGACTATTTCACAATAAGGAGGGTAAGGATATTAACATGTATTTAAGCCTATACTTGTGGATATCGAGGTTGTACCATCAACTGGGAGAGGTACTATTCTGGAATCTTCTATATTAGGTAGTTCCATAGTTGAAACCAATGCCTCTCATTCCTTTATTTATTCACAACATATGAAAGGATTGAGCCTGGTGGTGGAGTTCTTGAGAGGGTTATTAACTATAGATCCACCATTGTGTGTACGACCTAGAGACACTTTTTTATCCAAGGTATGTTTTCTTGATGTTAGGGAGTATCATTTTCTTAGATATCTTTACATCCTTGACAAGGCATTCTTTGATTTAACTATGGGTATGGATTAGTTGGTAGTATACCAAGATCACATAGACTATTACCAGATGAGGGTTCATTTTACATCTCCTAAGGGTTAAAATTATATTCACCATAGAGAGTGGGATATAAATGTTGGTTGTGCAAGGCCAATTCACCAGCAATTGGGGGATCTTACCGCCCAAGTTTCTAGTTTTTTTGTTGGAAGAAGAAGGTGTAAGGTAGGATGACTTTCCACCCATATTGAATAAATTTCAAGATGTTTTTTCAGAATACTTTTATTTTTTTCACCTGATAGTGTTGTGTAATTTATAATTGATCTCATGTTAGTGGTTGAGATAGTTCCAATTCCACCATATAGAATGACACCAATAGTGCTTGAAAAGCACAATAAGCAACCAGAAGAGTTTTAGGATAAGGTATTTATTCATCTAAGTAGATCACCTTGAGGTTGTATGGTATTTTTTTCATTGATGGATAACATGAATCTATGCCTTTGTTTTGATTACAGGAAGTTGAACCGAATAACAGTGAAGAACTAGTATCTTCTTCCTTGTATTCCCAATCTATTTGCCTAGTTGAGATAATATTGGGTAGTTTACAATATTTTACTAGTATTGGGGTTTCATAAGTTTAGAGTTACCCCCAATTTTTCTTTTTTACTATCCAATAGGCAGTAATAGGAGGAATCTTTTTAACAACTAATGTCAAGGGTAATGTGATGACCGCCAAAAAAAGATTCCTAATCAGATGGGGGTTCAATAAGAAAATATCATGATTATGACATACTAGATATCAAAAATAATAATTAAAAATTGTTACATTGTTGAATTACTAAAGGATTCAAGGAATATGAATATGGAATCTCATCAAAGTCCATTTGATAAACGTGATAAGGGAAAGAATACCTAATTTCCATTGTGCGACATGTGTGGAAAGACGCGGCAAGGGAAATACCACAAAGGGGCCTGGAGAGGACTTATGTGTGGAAAAGAAGGGAAAAAGTGGCCAATTTCTATGAAAATATGGATAATGTGATAAATGGAAATATATTTCCATATATGGAATCATATATAGTTCTATGTCATAAATGTGGAGAACTTGGAGATTATCCAAGACAATGCTCTATTGCATGTGTTGAGAAGCTTTATGAGCATAAAAAATATCCATGATCAAGATAGCATATAAATACATATGCTAGTATTAATAACGTTTAATGAATTACATGTAACCACTACTTAAAATTATTGTATATCATACTATATTGTAGTTCATGTCTTATTAGAATATCTTTTATGTTTTCTAAAAACATTGAATCCCAACAAGATGTGATATTAAATCATTAGGGGAAAACTTCTATAAGAGTTGTATTACATGTTAAAGTTTGTGGGAATGTTATTATTGAAAATATCATAAGTATCACTTTGATGGAATTTGAGGTAAAATGAAATATTCATTTTTTACACCACTAGGCAGTAGAAGATTCATGAGCAAAAATATCCCATGCACAATCTAGAGTTGGAAGCTGTGATCATTGCGTTGAAAATCAAGTCGCATTATCTCTTTTCGGAGAATTTGGAAATATATACGGATCAAAAAAGTCTAAAATATATATTCACGTAGAAATAGATTAACACTCTCTAATAAATATGGATAGAGCTCATCATGTATTATGATTGCTCAATCAATTACCAACCTTGGAAAGAAAACAAGTTGGTGGATTCTCTTAGTAGAAAAGACCACGTAATTCTATCATTGATGAAAATTGAAAATAATTAAATCTTTTTAGATTTTATGATGATAGAAATTGGAATCATAAAGAAGGGAACATCATCAATCCTTTAACAAATGATTTCTTAACCATCTCTTTTGGAAAGGTTAAAGGATGCTTAAAAAATGATGTGGGAATTCAAAAGAAAGAAGAAACTATCATAAAATGGAAATCCTCAGAGTTCAATGTTAATGAATGAGGAACTCTGAGATTTGTGTCAACAGTATGTGTTTCATAAAATCTAGAGTTAAAGTAAGAATTTTGGAGGATGAACATAGTTAGAATTTCATCATTCATCTCTGAAACATCTAGATGTATCGAGATATCCGAGATCACTATTGGTTGGATAACATGAAGAAGGATATCGCTAAATATTCATCAAAGTGCTTGGTATGTTAGAAAGTGAAGGATTAGAGGAAAAACTTGATGTGGATGATGAAACTATTACCGATACCAACATAGAAATGGGAAAAATCACCATGGACTTTGTCAACAGACTTCTAAATACATCAAAAGGAAATGATGATATCTGGGTTGTTGTGGATCATCTAAGAAACACAACACACTTCGTTGAAATTTTTTAGTATTTCTAACTAGATCAATTGGAACGGATATTTATCAAAGATGTGGCAAGGTTGCATGGCATACCACTAACAACAGTGTCCAATTAAGATCCAAGATTCACCACTCTGTTTTGGAAGAGTCTCCAATAAGCTCTAAACACTGAGTTAAACGTTATCATGTCTTATCACCCGAAATCTAATGGTCAATCTGAGTGCTCTATCCAGACACTTGAGGACATTTTGAGTGTTTTCTCAATGTACCTCATAGGTGGCTTGGACAAACATCTTTCTTTTCTGGAGTCTCCTTACAACAATGGCATCCACTCAAGCATCCAAATGGATAGTTATAAATCTTTTTATGGGAATAAGTTAGGAACACTATAATGCTGTGATGAAGTTGGAGAATGAAAACTTATAGATTTGGAAATGACAAAAGAAATGGTTGATATGGTGAGGATTACCCATGTAACACCTCGAGATTTTATGAGATATTATTTTTAATTTCTTTGATCTTATATTATACACTACACCAAGATTAGCTTGTACTATATGCAACACCGCATTAGCTTCTAGTATATGCAACACTATTCTTGACTTGCATTACACGCAATCACGACCTACCTAGATAGCGTGTGTAGTACGCAATACCGGGTTTCACTAAACAGCGATATATTGTTATAATATTACTATGGACTAGCCGTTATGAATATTATTAAATAAATTTTGAATTTTATAACATTATTATTCATCTTACACATTTTCTAAAATATGGTATGAGAACCAAATAAATTTTTCGTGTAAAATATGTATTTTTCAAAAATTGCAGTTTTCCCACCTTTTGATGGCGCACCAACCTTAAATCTTTTCTTTTACATGTCTATAAGTTCAATTTGACAAAATAAAATTCTTCTTTGGAATAAGTATATAAAAATTTACATTGGATAAATTTATCATATTATTCTGATAACTTTCATATTTTAATGAATAGTAAAACCACACTATATTTTAATTAAAAACAACTTTATTAATTGCAATAATTTATATGGTTAGATTATCTTTTAAATTGGTTTCAATGTTTCATTAGAATATATTTTTACCATTTAATCCAATGTTGTTCATTGGAATTAATTTCACTTTGAAATTGGATATAAAAAATTATCAATCTTTTGATAGTTTTTGTTTCTTAAAAACACGCAATTGGTTTTGATAACGGGAATTAATTTTAAAATTAATTAATGCCACTTATATTTTTTGAATTTGGAGATATAGACATCAATTTTTAATTCGTAATATCAAATAATTCTTAGGCTGAATTTTTGGTGTTTTTCTGAAAAACATCAAATTTCGATGAATAGTGAAACCACATAGTGGTAGTTAAAAAAACTGACTTTTTCATTTAAATGTAATTTTACCACTTATGTGAATTCAATTTTGAAAATATGAGATACACAGTTAATATCAAGGACTAAAATATGGTTCAATGAGATGAAAATAATTTTTGGTGAATAGTAACTTTTTATTTACCACGGTTAAAAGTAAATAGGGTAATTAAGGTTACAAATGATATTAATATTACCCTAACACATGTCCTAATTATATTGGATAAGTATAATTAGACCAAAAACAACCTTATAAATAAAATATGACCATTTATATCCACTTGGATTAGATTAGGACAGTTATTATTAATTTATTTAAAGAAGGGTTAAAATAGTTAAAATCAAAGTTTAATAACTAATTTATTTTTTAATATAGGGTTATTCATAAGATAAATTCGACTATAAATATTAATTAGAAAGCTATAAATATTTCATACTTAATGGTATTTTGTTTAAAATTTTTATAAATTAAATAATTTATGTTATTTATGACACAATGGTGATGCAGTAATTACCTAAATAATGAAATATTAAAATAATTGATATTATAAATACCCAAATAAATGTAATTTGAGACTTTTTATTAATTCCACTAATTTTATAGGTTAATATGACATGTTATTATTGATTTAATTAGCTTATTTCGAACTAGTCATTCCGTTATGATTTTTACAAAAATCAATTACCAAATAGTTTCAAAATTGACATAAAATAGTTTTTAAAACAAATATTATATTACTTGTTATTTTATTCCTAAAAATCTAATGGTCGGAAAATTGACTTAGATAAGGTTATATATATTAATAATAAAAAACTTGGGGTTCGTTTGGCTTGTTATAGTAAGTTTATTAACCTTATAGTGTAAGAAAACAAGAAGACACGGTAAAAGTAAAATTATTTAACTTAAAGTAAAATCTAAATGATAAGGTTAAAATAGAAACCTATAATGGTCTAAATTCTATTGTATGAGATTATTTTGACCCATACCCACCTTATCTTCGAAATAAATCAATTTTGAGCTATTAAACACCGAATATTACTTTATAATAAAATAATATTTTTAGTTTTTCCAAAGGTGCCCCTCTCCTCCCTTATGAAAGGGAACCCCTTCCCTCTTCTATTCACACCATTTTGAGCCTTGATGCACGGACAAACCCTGAAAATTTCTCTTCTCCACTTCCCTATTAATATCATAGAGGTTCTGGTATTCTTAAAAGACCATCTTTAGTTCCCTAAGAGGAGGTTAAGAAGAGGCGCTTCAAAGAAGATGTAATGTGTGTTACCGATTCTTTCAACTTTATTTCTTCTTTTACTTCTTCTTCTTTAGTTGTATCATTATGAAGTAATAACATCAGTGTCACTAATATACTGATATGTTATTATAAGTTTGAAACAACCATATTTCACCATCTATCCATCCTACGGAAAATGAAACCATCGTGTGTGCGGATGTACGGAATACCGTCTCCACGTCGTGGTGTAATCTGTTTTCGACCACCACCTTACTTGGATGGGTATAATGGTGTAAATAAATAACTATATATTATTATTTTAAAGTTATATTGATTCTTAAATATTATACATACACTTCAATACAATTCCACGATCATGGGAATGATATCATCACTCGTGCGTACGTACGAACTACCGTCTCCACGATGCGATGAGATTTATTCTCCATGTTAACCATTCATGAATGATTATAAAGTATATATAATAAGTAATCATGAAATATATGACATAATAATGATACTGTATTTTTTTATATATATATATATGTATGTCATCTACTTAATTCCATTCAATTTAATAAGGAAACAAAAACAGCGTTCATGCGTACGTACGGCCTACCGTCTCCATGAACGGTGTATTTCATTCCATTTATCGATCTATCATATATATATATATATACTGAATATATATTACATATAAATCATTTTTTACATTCTTGAATTAATTAAATCATGATATAAGTAATAATATCAATAACAACAAGTCCAAACATGTACGATAAATAAAACGATTTTACCCAAACGCTGCTTTAACATGGATCTTACAAAAGAACGGGTAATATAAAGTCATAAGTGAACCATATATGATATCATAACAATGAATATGATTCTGTAATAAGACAATGAAATTATTTAAATCATTATACAGGAGTTTCAGATATGTACGAAGCATATTGGACCTATGGTAAGGGATAATGCTGCAATCTCAATTTTTTTCTATTCGAGATAGCTTATACGTAAGTATTTACTGGGGATATATTTATCATCCATGTCAAAGTTTTATAAAACTTTTTTCATGTATTTTTAAATTCCTTTTTACCCATTTTTGAATATTACTACATGTTATGTAAGGAATTTTTTTTTGTTTACCATACAAGGTACTTTTTGACTTTTCCGACAATAGTACGAGAAGAATGTTATTTTTAACTTATACGGCATGAATGGATTTTTACGGTTTCATAATGCCTCATTTTCATGAATCTTACTCTGAAAGATTTAATAACTATTTTCAACAAAATCCATTTATTTTAAAATTTCAAGTCAATTTCTGAAAAGAAAATGATTTTGAAGAAGAATGGATATTTTCCTTAAGATTTCATTTCAAGTGTTTTATCAAAAACATTTTCAATATAAAATGACATTATTTAATATGTTTATGTTTCAAGTATAATGTCTACATTATTTATATAGTTTCTCTTTTCTTATGATGAAATGATATCCATTTGTTTTATATGTATTATGTTATGTTGGGATGATGTTAATGAAACCTATTTATATTCTTTGGGTTATGATGAATGATTTATGTTTATGTTGTGGAACAAGTAAGAATGATTTCATTATGAGATGGGTGGGACCTATATCTCCCTCCAATTCATTGTTTAAATATTTATATCTCATGATATAGACATGGATGGAACGGTAAGTTAATCCGGTTCAGTGATACAGGACTAGAACGTGGAGTGAACTCGATTCAGAAAGGGACTTTGTCCACTAAGATGGTCTTGGCAGAAATGCCTTGGCTTCTATGGAAATCATAACAAGTGCTTAATGGTTTCCAAAATTACATTATTTATTCCCATGCTATTTTATCCACATTGATGTTCCTTTATGATATATGCCTTACATACTTCCATGATTTATGTCCTTGCTCAATATTTTGATGTTTTGATTTTATGTTCAAGATTTTGCATTCAAATGTTTATGGATTTTTTTATGTTCTCTATGCTTACCATTACTGAGCATTTGAGCTCACCCTTTTTATGTTTTCTTTTCCCCAGGAAATAAATAAAGGTTTTAGGAAAGAAAACAAAAGGGGAGGATCTTTATGGGAGAAGTTGAAGATCTTTCACCATGATTAGAAGATTAAATTCTGAGTTTCCAAAGACACTAAAATTTTACCTTCCTTGTGTGTCATTGTTTGTTATGTATAAAATATTACGCAAAAGTAATGTAATGTCCATGTACATCAAGATTTGGGTCTCTATAACCCAGAAACACATTGAAGCTACACAGGGTCAACAAAAGAGGAATGTCGACAATCATTGATGATGCCTAGAGTTTGATGTTGTTAACATGGTATTCTACTTCATATATCCAAAAACAGAGTTATGATATTTGGGAAGCAGGGAAAGCATATCCCAAAGTACATCGGCCCTTTTGAGATCCTTTATCTCAATGGAGTAGTGTCCTATCGAATAGAACTCCCATTGAACATGTCTAAAGTACATGATGTATACCATTTATCACTTTTAAAGAAATACATACAAGAACCATCACATGAATTCAATCCAAAGGTGGTTCCATTGTATAATGACCTCTCCTATGAATAGAATCAATTGAAGATCATAGATCATAGATAAAAATTACTACAAAATAACACAACGTTCATCGTCAAAGTGTTGAAGAGAAACTACAAGTTTGAATAATCAATGTGGGATCTGAAGGAAGTGACAAGGTAGAGTTACCCTTATCGATTTTTTGTTGGGAAAAATAAATTTCGATGGATAAATTTATTATGGGGGGAAGGATGTAAAGACCTCAACATTTATGAGTAAAATATCATTTCTTTTAATTAAATGAATTAGGTATATAGAAGACATATGAACTCCTTCTGTTTTATTATATAAAATTGGATTTAAATGACTATTAAGTATCTTTACAATTGATAATATAGTCATTGAATAGTGATCACATGACTAGTAAAAATATAGGATTTTAGAAAATCCTTTTCACACAGTCAATGGAAGTGATGGCCTGAACCAGTAGGACCATACCTTATAAAGACCATTTATCAGAGCTTCTAAGGGAGATAGGTATAGGATACATTGTTGCCTATAGAAAAAGAATTACAAAACCAACCACAATTTTTTGTTTCATTCCAATGCATTATACCACAATTCAATCACATAGCCTTCCTTTTCTTTTGATCAACTTTTCAAAAAAAATGAACCTTCCCCATACAGATGATACAGTTTTATGGGGATCGTTTTATTACAACAATGTGTGGCTTCATTCATATAGTCATATGATACATAGTGATACCCATAATTCATACACTTTTTATTTTAGTAAAAATTAAAAATATCCCCCCACATATTGGTGTTTGACCCTTTACTTATCACATTCTATGTTGTCCTTACTCTTTACTAAGAAATGTTTCTTACACTTCACATTTGTATCAAATACCCTAAAAATTCTTCACAATTCCTTGTAGTATGACTCTAAATTATACAACATTTCATCCTCATAATATGAAGGCATAATATAGTGTTAAAATCAATCCTTGTTTTCAATTTTTCATTATATATAAAATCTTTCAATTTTTATGTATTTATTAAACTTAGACTAAAAAACATTATTATAGAAACTTTAGTTTATCACTTCTAATATCATAATCGATATTTATAAGTGGGGAGATCAGTTTTCTTGTTCAATGAATAAAAATTTTATGTCAAAAGTTATTTATCAAATGAGGTTAAACTACATGGTAAATGACTTAAAAGTTCATGGTTCTAACTTATAATCCCATGTTAGAATATGAGAAATCACATACAATTATTGTTCTCTACTATCTTAATTTTATCCTTTCAAGGGTAGGTGTATAGTAGTAATCATTTTACTTCTTCTATGTATGATCTAGATCTAGGTGGGAAGCCTCTAGTTTGGTTATCTTTTTGAAAGAACGTATACTTATAAAAAAATCCCCCATATTCAAGAATACATTCCTAGTATTTTGGGTCTTCCAATTCGTCATGGTTCTCTCCATGGTAGATAACACACTAAAAGCTATGTATGAGAATTACACATATACGTTTGTTATTTTATAGTGTTTGGGGTTTATATCATCAATGTTGGGACCCTTGACATCCCAATATTGAGATGAGGCCATATATTTATCTTGTGTGTGACTTAGATCTATATAAATAACTTCACATAATGGTCATTTTCATAAAATATTAGTTTTCCTAGAATCTAAATCCTTCTTATAATATGTTGAACTTCATATTATTAAGTTTTTATTGCCTAAATTTAAACATCGTGACATCAGGTCCCATAAACAAGACCTTACACTCTGATATTCATGTTCCACCATATATGACCATAACCTACGTGAAGAGGTTAATCACAAGTTATCTTAGTCAATGACTAGGATGACCCAATTAAACATTGAGTTCTTAAGGAATTACATGGGATGTTATGTTTACCCTCATCCTCAATCAATGTCTCTTCATCTTTCCCATATATCTTATATGGTACATGAAAATATAGGCATAAATTATTCAAAAACTTTTTTAAACACCCTTTATTATATCCAACTACTTCATAATTCTAATTTCTAAATCATTTTCATCTCAAAAACTTTTGGTTGAGATACTCTTCTTAGTTTCCCAATTCATATAAATATTTATAATAAGGATTGATTGGTCCAAAAAGACCCATTATTGAATATGGAATAGCAAAAATGACTTTGATCCAATGAATTAACCCCTTGAGGATGTATTGGTATAGAATTAATGGTCTCCCTTAGCCCCTTGAACTATAAATTTATGGTGTGGAATTTTTCACTCAATTACTATTGGACAACCTACTGCCACCATCCCAAATGACACAAAACTAGTTTCTTCTATTAACAATTGTCAACCTACTCCCACTAGTCCCCATTTTATCATCTTTGACTCAAAAAATTGATAATGTGTTTAATGTCATATGTGTCCCCATTTTTTAAATGTATTAGTAATTTCTCTTTTTTTAACACAAATTTTAATTATATACACTATTGAGGAGGCTCTAAATCACAAGATGATAAACTGCACGAATACCTGTAAAAGATCTAGGAACTGAACAATAAATATCAATAGTCTACACCACCTGAATATAAACAATTTGAGCGGTCCATCATGTATGACCCTAAACTGCTTGGAATGATCTGTTCCATGTGACCCAAATAAAATAAAAATGGACATCAACTAAGTCAGAGCTAAATATAAATGAGGGACTATTCACCATTATTAGGGATTCAATGTTTACAACCATACTAGCCATCACTAAGCTAATGGTTTTCCAAACAAATAAATAAAAAATCCCCCTTTATTTTAGAACAATGTGTTTCTCAGTTCTTGTTATTTCAAGATAAATAGTGAAAACTAGATCTCCTACTCTAAGCCTTGCCTTGAGTCCCCATCAAGTATTCTCTTTTTTTATTTTTAAGGTTTTCTCTAATTTACATCTATCTTTCACACACACCAACACCAAGATAATGATGTTTCATCTTATGAATGATCCATATCATCCAATATTACTCAGTAAAAACATCCATATAACATGTCCACTAAATGGAATGTAATCAATGTTTTTTCTAAATGAAATTAATCTAAATGACATTTGGTTGACCCTACAATACCTTAAAAATAATAGAGTTTTTTTTTCTATACAACCCAATTTCCCTATGTGAGATCCAAATCCATGTGAGGGTCCCTACCATTGGTTACTCTATAAGTAGCACCTAAGATAAAATAACCCTCTATTGAAATGATATCCTATGTGTTTGGGGATTCCCTATATTTTTATCTACTCACTTCTCCAGATATATACTAGAACACTCTCCTAGGAGAGTCCCAGGAGTCCCTCTTGATCTAAATTCTCACCAAAAAAGAAAAATTCCTCGTTTTTAGTATATGAGATACATCTATATTGGAAATATATCTATGAGAACTAATTGTAACTTTATTGTTTTCATTTTAGTATATTTAGGGACCCTGGTATCTCATATCGAACACATAATCAAAAAACATACCTTTTGATCCTTTTTATAAGCATTATGACATTTTAACTATGTGCACCTATCAATAAGGCAATCTATGTTATAACTAGGTTGACCATTCATGATAGGTTTCACCCTGCCTCAACATTATATATAATATCACCTTCTGGAACATATTTAATGAAATTTAACTCTATCCCTTTATTGATCTAATTTCAAAAACATAAAATGAAAATCAAAAGGGACATAAAGTCTTATCAGGTTGAAAACGAAAAAACAGAACCTTGAGAAAATTTCATTCCATCGCTCATTACACCATTCCATCTCATTTTTAATTCTAAGGTTAGAGGATGATATGTAAAATTCATAAATCATGTGGTCACACTATGAAACCCTAGAATAAGTCCAGATGTTCTCTCTAATCCCACTGGTCAATGAGAAAGTTGTTTTTTATATTCCTTTCACAGTGAAAAAAACCTGAATTGTACAATGGGTAAATTATTATTCATAGAAATACATCTCTTCACCCCTACTAAATCATCCCTTTATGTGATTATGAAATCAATAATTTCATGTCATATCCATCCCCCTTATGAATGTATTCAATACACTGTCGTGTAATATTCATGGTGCTTTAACCCTTCTTGAGTATTCCTTTCCCCATAAACCTACTTCATATCACTGATTCATGATTTGATAATAATAAATTTCTTGATTCAAGATACACCTCTATGAATCCCACAACTATAACAACCCAAACATTTAAAAAAAATATTCACTTTTTAATGAATAAATGCTATATTATGTAATGTTGTTAGAGAAAACACATTCACTATATATCATTTCTTAATTGTGACCACTATAAAAAATAGCCATATTTTTTGTATCAATATAAAAATACAATTAATAATCATAACCATTGATTAAATAAAAATTCTATAGTTAAAGTTGTGACTATTATATATTAAGGATTTTGAAAAATTATAATTTATAGATGTGAAAAATTTGATGTTCTTGACTAGTGAGATCAAAACCCTTGAAGCCCTTTTATTGAAGATTCCAAGGGAGATGAAATCACTGGGATCTGACCATGGCCAATATCAAGATGATATTAAATAAATAAAACATGAGTGAAACTATTTAGGAGATAATTATGAGTGTATCTAGATTAGGGGCTAATCCAGGTTCACTAAACCTCCCAATAAAGTATCAGCATCACACAACTTACCCACAGGAAATACCCTTGTGTAAAATGGAGGTACGTATCTTGAACCTAGTTGTATGAATTTTCATTCTTTTAATAAAATAATTATTATATTAATAAAATTATATATATATATATATATATAATTATATAATGGGTTTGGTATTATATGATTCTGATAGAAAGTGTCCAAAAACATATTTTTCATAAATATATAATTTGATTAATAATAATCTTTTGATATAAATTTTTTTTAAATGAATATTGTTTTCATAAAATATTTATGTTGAATAAATTTTGTTTAAATTTAAATTATATTATAATTTAATGAATTATACTGTAATTTACATAAGTATTGGAAAGTTGTCAACATCATAAAAACTAGATTTTTCAAGTAAATTTAGATTTTTATTTAAAAGTTTCAATTATCATATTTAGAAAATTATTTTGGTTAAAAAATATCATTTTTTAAATTATCACATAAAAATTTTCCAATGGTTTATTTTTTGATAATTTTCTAAGATAAATAATTTTTATGTAAAAATTAAATACAGTATAAATATGAAGTATTTATTATATCATCATAATATCCCAAAAGTGATGTAATAAATACTATAAGTGGTACCCATAACCAAAAAAATATTTCAATATAAAATATTGTAATCTTTCAGTTATTTTATTAATTTCACAAACCAATAATGAATCCACCAAGACTAGTATTATATTTTAATGTTTTAGAAACTAATATTTATGATCATGACCTATGTACATATAATTTATGGATTTATTGTAATTATTTTTCTTCTTACAATTATAAAATTTAAATAACCACTCGTATTTGGAAAAAACCATGGGAAACATTATGTTAAGGTAAGGGGTTTGGATTTTTTTTCATCACATAGAGTCCAGAACATATGTTTTGAATAAATAACTCCCCCTATTTTTCAATAAATATCAAAAAACTCCACTTAATTTTCACTTGATACCTATTTAGCATGAATTTAATCCCTCTCTCCCTTTATAAATCCTACCCATGGTGTTATCGAGCTCTTAAGAAGCTCTTTGAAAGCTTTTAGAAACACCCTATCAAGGTAAGGTATTATTTTCCTCCTCATTATTCCAGTACATTCTCTTCATTAAAAATGGTTATTAACTATTTATCACGATTTAATATTTTTATACATATCCCTTTTATATTTTTATTATTCTCAATTAATGATACACCATATTTCACTCAAAATAAACCCTTCCATGAACCTTTATGTGCACTCATTATTGTACTAAAATTATCTCGTGATTTTTTATACCAAACTTTATTATTTTGAATACCCAAACCAAATTCCCATCAAGTCAATTCACAAATATATATCTATAAATAATTAAATTTATAATTAAATTTATAAATCCCAAACTTCATAATCACGGGTTAAAAATTAATAAAATACATCCTAATGATGTATAATATATGTGGCACAAAAATGCATTTTCACAATATGAATGTGACAGGGGTGCCTGGATTTATATAACCCTATAATGTATTGGGTAATGATTTTATTTCATAAGATATAATTTATGGTGCATGGGATTTTATCCTAAACACATTATGTTATGATTTCTTACTAGTTATCCTAGACATATTCTTATGATGTCATGTTTTATATTGTTTCTACAATCCTATTATACCTTGATGTTATCAAATTATACCATGGATCAATGATCATGATAATGATTATCACATTTATATGTCCCCATGTTATTCCCCTTGGCTAACATTTACTGATCTAATTGCACTTTGTTCTCTAAATATTCCCTTATTAGGCCTTATAGATCACTCCTTTCATATATACATCCCCAAGTTATCTCATAATGTTTTAGAATAATAATTTATTTTAAGGGAATGATAAAGTGTTTTAAATAATGTATTTCTATCCTTGTTTCAATTTAATATGATATGTATCAAATTAAAAAAAATATTATGCCTCTTCATATTTTAGTATTGTCTTATGTGTATCGTTATATAAAAAAGTATTAAATAATGTGTGTAAAGGATGTGGGTTTTCATATTTGGTATTAGAAGAGAGAATAGTTATTTATGGTATTATTATTATAAAAAAAAATTAATTAATTCTATATATGAAAAAACATAACAATACATCCATAAATTTTTTTAAACCATACAGTGAGTGGTTTTCACGAAAAAATATCCATGTTTGGATAATACAATTGGATGTGGATCTATCACAATGATGTCTATGGGTAATAAACATCAAAAGGAAGCATTTAGAATTAACTCAATCATCACCTAGTGCAATAAATAATTTTCACACCTATTGTGAAACACCAAGGGCATATGATTTCAGAAATTCAAAATCACCTTATGATCAATTATAAAGGGAAAAAATTCCTAATAAATTTGATGATAGACCATAGATTATTGAGATTAAAACATGGAAATTAATTATTTAAGTAATATATGAAATTTATGATTTATCCACTTAAATGTTCATAGTTTTCCATTTATGTGTTCAATATCTTTAAAATCATCATCCACAATTTTCACTCTTTTAGTGAATGGTTGGAACTGTGATCATAGGAATTAAAAACTAGTGCGGTGGTAAATGTGATTACTACCCCAATGAGATTCTCAACTTGATGGGAGTATGAGTTGAGAAATTATAGATAATAAATACTAAATTTAATCAATTTTTTAATTGAAACATGAATTAGGGGGGACCCAAATACCTTAAATATATAAAAAGATGCAATTTAATCCTTTATTGAATAAAGGGTTTTAACATTAAATGGATATTTTAACCCCTATTGATGAAACAATAGATCAAATCCATTGAAAATATATTTTATTTTTTGAAATTCTATAAGAAAGAGAAGTTCATAAAAACAATTTATCACATGGGGGTGAAGTTTTTCAATCGTGTACATTGATAGAATATATAAATCCCAAGGAAAAAATCTATGCGATTTAGTGTAATGAATTTAGGAAAAAAGAATTGATAAATATTTTCCTCATACTATCTAACTTAAATGGTTGCATAATTCCCTTGGCCTTGAGAAAATGGTACAAAAATCCTTTAGGATGTATGAGGAAATACTCACAAGCTTTTCATGATATACCTCCATCTATTTCATTGATCCAAAATTTAATTTTCACCACTTAATAGTGGGCTAAAACGAAATCTTCAAATAACTTTGGTGATTTGAGACTTTGATATTTATAATGAAATAACCTGATGCAGCCTCATAGAAAAAATGTAAATTTATAAATCTCAAGGGACCTAGGGGTCAAGATATAAGAGGTGGGAATTAGATTTTAATTTTGGAAGATCAGTTGGAAAATATCATGGTTTTATGAATTTCTAACATCTCACTTGTCAAAATAAATAAAGAATCATCCTACAAATTGTTTAAATGGGATAAGTAAATTATTTAGGTGTGGGAAGGAGGGGCATCGAACTAGTTAATTATAGTGAGAGGATACATCCATTTTTACTAAAGAAATGAATTCTTTTGTCAACACTAAACCTATTATCTAATGATTCAATTATAAGGATCTGAGAAACTATGTGAACCAATTCACTAAGACAATGGTAATCTAATATAACTCATGACTAAAAACACCAAGAATACTAGAAAAAGAGTGGGAATACTCCACAACTTTCATGGTGAAGAACGAAAAAAATGGTGATGGGTATTCTAGTTACTCATTAAATAATAGGGAATATACCATTTTGTTATGATTCTATATATTACTTCATATCATTCCAATTTAGTATAATAATTCAAAGACATCCAGAAAATGAAAGGTGAGTTATTGGAGGAAAGGTAAAATTGGTCAATTTTTGAATCCCAATCATATATCTTACCACCAATCAAAATATTTTGGATGAATTTACCATTGTACCATGTGATAATACCTTTAGTATAATTTTATGCTATTATGTGTAAGGATTATATTTCCTTTTATATATCCAACATGAAATTTTTGGAGAAGGAAATGAAATTATCAATTTTAAATCACCCTCAACTTATTTTTAGATGTTATTATAAAGGTAAATCTTTATTGAAATAATCATATCAAGAAATTATATTGTTACATTAAGAGTAAGCGTATCTAGCTCAAATGGTAGAGTCTAAGGAAAAATCAACCTTTATTATATTCCCATTATAAGATAATATGCTTATGTGTTTCTCAATGAATTGTGTGGTCCTTAACCAAGATTAGATGTTGATATATCAATAGAACTTATACATGAATTATTTTCAATATCCATGACTCTATATATAATAGAAATAACTGAACATGAAAATCTAAAGAACAAGCTATAAGTTAATCTAGAAAAAGGTTTTATATGCTCAAGTGCTTCCCAATGGGGTGCACTAATCCTTTTTCAAGAATAATGATATATAAATATGCCTCTTAACTAATTATTGTGGGCTCAATAAGATCCTGAAAAGTATATTATTCTCTACCATGGATTAAGGACTAGTTTGATCAGCTACGTGGGGCCTAGAATTTATCTAAGGTGGATCTTCAATCAGGACATTATAACTTAAATGTAAATAAGGCGGATATCCCCAAAACTACTTCTCATTTAAGGTATACGCACTAAGAGTTAATAGTGAGTCTATTGGGAACCTCTAATTCTCTATCTATATTCATGGGAATAATTAATAGAGTATTTAGAGATTACCTAAAAAATTCATAGCGGTCTTTATTGATGATATTCATATCTACTCAAAAATCAAAGAGTAACTTGTGGATAATTTGAATGATGTACTAAAGACCGTGTGGATAAAAATTTTATATGAAAATTATAATAAATACAAGTTTCAGATGGACCAGAAAACATTTTTGTTGAATGTTATCACCATCAAAGAGATATTTGTGTGTGTTTTGAATATAGAGGTGATTGAAGGATGTTTTAGGCCAATATCGATGATGTAGATACATAGTATCTTTATATAAACAAGGAACTATATATGATTTGTGAGAAACTACTCATTATTATCAATCAAATTAACTAATATAACTTGGAAGGCAGTAAATTTTTCCTAGAAATTTGAATGTGTAGATAGCTTGAAAGAGTCAAAGAATAGGACAATCAATATGGTTATGCTCACATTACCCAGAATTGGAGAAGGAGTTTTTATTTTCAATTATGTATCAATGAATGGATTGGGGTTTTTACTCAATAATGAAAAAAATGTATAGCTTATTCCTCATGTGAATTAAAAATCCATGAGCCGAACTACCCAGTACATTGTCTAGAGTTTTCTATAGGGATCTTCACATTGAAAGTATTGTATAATTATCTCTAGATAGAAAATTTTGGCATATATTTGGATTTTTAAATAATAAATTATATATCCACAAAAAATTATCTCAACATGAAGCAAAAAATATGGTTAAAACTAATCGTAGATTATGATTGGTCAATATATTACTATCATGGAAAGGAAAATAAAGTTCCCTGTGAACTATGTTGAGAGGATCGCACAACCCTTTCAATTATAATGATTAAAAGTGATATAATATTATTGGATATGAAAATAATAGACCTAGTAATCATAAATGTGACCCCATTATACCTTATTAAAATAATGGCTCAACCAACCATTCTTTAGAGGCTCAAGGAGGCTCAAAATGATGATAAGGATGTATGGAAAAAGGTAGATAATATTTCATAGTTAAAATTTGATAAAGAGTGAGTTATAGGGTTTAGAAATTTTATATTTGTCCTATCAAAACCAAGACTAAGGATTTAAATTCTATATCATGCATATATCTCATCTTATTCTATTAATCCAAGAATCATTTAAATGTATAGAGATCTGGTGAAAAACTTCTGGTTGGAAAACATAAAGAGAGAGATTGTAGAATTTTAATCTTTATGGTTGGTATGATAAAAATTTAAGTCTGAAGAGAAATATTCTAAGGTTACGATGTAATTATTTTCTATCCCATTATGGGAAATGGAAAATATAAAATTGGATCTCATCATAGGTGTAAAGAACATATTTTTATCTATGATGTATGTATCTTTTAAATTTTGGTATGAATCATATGTTTTATCCTTTTAAACAATATTAATAACTTTAGGAAGTAATAATGATTGTAAAATTATTGTTTAAATCCCATATCACTAATTTATTGAGGAAAAGGAAATGTGCACAGTCTGACCAAACCATGTACCTGATGAAATATAGTTTTGATAACCAATGCAGGGTCTTGTAGAGCTATATATAGGGGATTACATTGGTTGTGAAATATTTTTCTAACCATTTGTTGTAACCTAAGTGAGTTGTGAACCCTTATAAGAAGGGGTGCACAGGTAGAGAATGGTTTGGAAAACTATTCTCTCCTAAATGTGTGCAACACTACTCTTGGACACCAACAATAATTTGGTAGGTGGATGATTTTTCCAACCATAAACCCTTTAGAACATGGTAAAATTACCCTTTTTCCTTGGTTATTCTAAAGAGGCTCTAATCTTTTCGCTTTTCATTTTTCTAGCATCACCTATCATGTGTGGAGAGACTCCTTACCCTCCATCATATGATTTGATCCCATTTCTTCATTTGGTCATAGAATAAAGATTCATTCACCTCAATAGAAAGTCACCAGTCAGTTATCTATTTACCTTACACCATTAATCATTTTTATTGTTCTTGATGGAGTTATTTAGGTGATATCTAATACAACCTAATTCTATTTGTTCATTCATTCCCATGCTTTCGTCTAATCCAAGACAAACCTGGTGAAAATTATGGAATAGGAATCTACTACGAACATATGGTATGGGTTTTATACCTTTTCCCTCATGGAATGGTTCATTATACACTCCATTAATTTCATCATGCACTGGAAATTTTGGTTATTCTTTCCTAAATTAATAAAACCTTGAGTTAAATGTTCTATTATTGTTTAAAACATGTTGAGGAAACCTAATATAAAGTTTGATTTTATCAAAATCAACATTAACTTCCCTTTGAGTGGGTACCCTTCCTTGACTATGAATATGACACCCTTGGGGTGTGTTTAGTTCATCCTATATTATAGGAAATTGAATATGGTTGTAAATTAACTTGTGAATGGCTGTAATCACCTTAAAGAACTGTGTCATTTTTATATGAAAGGTATGACATGGATAACTCCTTGGATTTTTTATATTTATGAAGGGAATAATGATATTATCGATGAAATGGTCTATATAATGTTAAATGAATTAGTTATGATGATAATGGAGTTTTCGGTTTGTCACCAACAACATACATAGATTCCATGGACATTTCTACTCCATGGATCCTACTTATTAGGATGACTTGAAAATTTATACTCCTTAGATCCGATTTATGTGACATGTTAGGATTTTATGGACATTTCTAATCCATGTATCTGACAACCTACTAGTATTCCATACAAATTCCTCCTCCTTGTATCTAATGGAATATTAGGAAGCCTTGCACATTTTTACTCCTTGGATCTTGAATATATAGCATACTTGGATTCCTTGGAAATTTATACACCTTAGAAATGACCAAGTTGGATTTAATTGAAATTTATACTCTCTAGATATGGATTATATTAATCCATTATGATTTTTCTACTTGGTCATGGAAAGATTTGATATACTAGACAGTATAACTTCTACATTATTTATTTTACTCTTGTTATAACTCCACGCTGCTTTAGTTTCAATGCACTAACTACATATATTATAGAAATCATTGGAGGTAGCCTACTAAGTGATATCTCACACCTCATCATCTCATAAACGGGTACACATACAGACTTCATGGATGTAAGTAGGGATAGGGTAATTCAATTTCTTGGTGAAGATTGATTAAATGTTTCATAGGATCATGGGAGAATAATATAGGGTTATAGATCATGATACTATATGGTGATAGTTTATTTTTGGCATATTTCTATTTGTCATACATGTATTGTACTGTCATAATATTTACAAGTATTTTCTATCTATGTATAGATCAATTACATACAACTCATTTTTTATATGACACAACCCTTGGTGTAAATTATTATAACTATTATTTGGATGTTTTATATTCTATTTCTGGTTGATATTACGCTCCCTCTTATACTCATTTATTATACCTTTGTGTTACTTTGATTATGAAGGTATGGTCTCCCCCCCCCATACCATCACATATTCTTTCTACTAGTCTGCATCCTCTGGTGTATGGGGAGATGCGCATGAGATTTTATAACCCATCGGATCGGGGCACTGTTTAGTGGCTCCTGGGTCAAGATATTAAATGGTGGTATCAGACTTGTCTTATTTATTTTGTATTAACTTTTTTAAATATTATATAGGATATTATGAATGTGTCAGAGTATGGTAATGTGTTATTACTTAGAGTAGCTAACCCATGTATAAGAAAAATCAAAATTTCATGGTAGGGGATGTGATGTTCTAGTTAGGCTTGTTATAATTGATTTGATTTAACTATTGTATGAAAAACATGTTGTGTAATGTTATTATTATTAATATTTTGGATTACATTTTTTCCTTAGATTGGTGTAGAAAAAAATCATTAAACGTTCATCATTCTAGTCATGTTGAAAATTCACATTCCATGAATATTACATGTCATCTATGATGCATTTAATAATTGTGTTACATTATTATATGTTCCTCCTGAGACATAATTGTTATTAGAAAAACATTTTATAGTAAACTCAGAAAAATAATTGGTTACTTAATTTTTCTACATCAACCTAACTTTTTTTCAATCATAGATTAACACATACACATTATTTAGGCAATTAGGGCATGTTGAGCCATAGACCATTGTTCTCATGGTCTGGAATGTGTTGTGGTAGGAATTAAATTTACAGAATATTTGAATTTATAATGTTTATAGGCCTTTATAAATTAGAAATTCAATATATATAATTCAATAATTTAGAATGATTTTTAACGTAAATAAATAATAATTGAAATGAATTTAAATTATGAAATGAAAAAGTTTCTGTTAAATTGATATTCTAATTTCACCTTAAAGTGTGAATACTTAAAAACATCTAATTAACACTATGTATACTAGAACCCCAATCATATAGAAGATAACTTGACCCTAACTCAAACCAAGTATTGATAAGTATGTAGTATATCTTGTATTATTGGGGTCTATATGCTGCCTAGACCAGGCCTTAAGATCATACAGAGGGGCGGTACATTTGTTTAGCAAGGATTGTATCGATCATGTCCATATATATGTGATCTTGAAATTATTAATTACTTAATGAAGTTTTTGGTGGGAATTTGTAGATATATGATACCATGATGGAATATATTTGAGAACAAGGAGGGTGGAGAGGACCATACATTAGAGGTGGTGGGACCTAGGATATTGTAGAACCTCATGTCGTGCCACTTGTGGCACCACCTATTTTTCCTGATGTGGCCGCTGATTCCCTATTCTGAGAGGGTTTCATAAACTTCATGTAAACTATTTAGATAACCCCATGCCCTACCCTAACTATGTAAGAGTCGATTCATGGGTTTCATATGTATCATATTCCCATGTTTTCAGGTGATGGGGGACCACAAGATGTAGATTCATGGATATAGGTCATGTTATCAATCATTAAGCATCTCAAGACACCTACCAAGAGGATGTGAAGCTCTGTATTTATATTCTATGATATTATTAAAATACATTGTGGAGTTTTATTACTCAGATGTGTTTTCATTGGAATATTGCCTGCTCGGATTTCTAGAAATAATTATTTGATTATTTTTATCTTGAGATGTCGACGGGTGATAGAGCTAGAGATTTTATGAATTTGGAGGAGGGTACATTATTATTCATGAAATATTATTCTGATTTTATATATATCTAGTGCTTAACAACTATTATTTTTAGGTCATGATTTATCTCAATCCACTAAATTTGGGGATGGTATCAAATATTAAATCTGACTACATTTGAATGTCTTTCAACTTACTGACATATTTGGAATAGTGAATCAGGAACAGATTAAATAGCATAATTTGGGGGAATTTGGGGGTGTAGAGTAAGGTAGTTCAGATTCATAACCTAATAGTGAAATGTTAGGTGGTGGGAAGTGATGATTTATTTTATATCATGATGGTAATACCAGCTAGATTATGGGGGTTGGTAGTTCTATCTTTTTTCACGAGTGTGGGAGGAACTAACACATGATGATCTAGTTTGATAGAAACCGAGTCGAGTGTCGAGCTTGAAGAAGGATGTGAAATATAGTATGTTTTTAGGACCATTAATCCAATATATATTTAATTATGGTTTTCACTAAATCTATATTTGGAATCAGGGTCACCAACCTCTCTTTAGGCAGGGAGATGGAGTACTGCTGGCCAATCCGGGAGACATGGGGTGTCATGGTTATAGTATCGATACATCATTTTTACAACACTAACAGAGATGACCTACTTGGGGTAGTTAGGATATATATTATGGAAATAGATCATGATATATGTATAAATTATATTCACTGCCTAAGGATAAGAGTGCAAGACCTTCTCTTGTGAGAGGTACTATTTCAGTAGACTTTATGTCAGTAGCTTCTCTTTTCAATATAGGTTCTTGTAATTACTTTAGTGTTGTTCCTATTTTGGAGAGACTTTGGATCGATGTTCAATTTAACTATGGAATTATAAAATTTAACAAAATTTTGGGTATTTTATCAGAGTGTGTATGCCAGTGCAAGTAGTTCCACCATGAGATAGGTGGGTGTCTCATTCTCTGGGACATCTTTTTTTTGAGATGAAAGGGGGTTATATAGTTATCAAGATATACTAGTTGGTTATATTACAATATATGGTTTAATTTTATCTCTTACGGGTGGGTTTCGCATCACCATAGGGTGGTTTTTTTATTCAAAAAGGTGAATGTAATATCCTGGTGAGTTGATCAGGACCAGAGCATCATGTGTTGGGAAGGATGATAGCCCAAATTTCTAGATTATATCCAGATGATTAGGGAATGCATAAAGTGTTTTTTCTTCCAGTGGTTGATATAATCTAAGAATTGTTTTGGAATAAATTTTTAGAAATACCACATGAGAGATAGGTAGAGTAGTCTATCGATCTAGTGCTAGGAGTTTCACTAGTATGTAGTCCTTCCAATAGGAATGCTACTACTGAGTTGAAGAAGCTCAAGTGTCAATTGAAGGACATGGAAGGAAAGGGGTCTACACAACCTATTACTAATACATTGGGTTTTTTATCCTTAATTATAGGAAATTTGATTGAACCCTTCATTTATTTATTGATTACTAAAAATTAAACCAGTTATCAGTTAAGAATCGGTATCCTTTAACACGCGTTTATGATCTCTATTACAATCTCTTAGGATATTCGTTTTTCATGAAAATTTATTTGATACCAGAATATCATCAGTGACTTTTGAACAATCTGATTTACCTTGTACAACAATTTATAGTAGTTACATCTTATATAAGTATTTGGTATTGATTTCAATTCTCATGTTTTGGCTAGAAGTTTTCATGTTATTGATTAAATAAGATTACCATCCATATCATGAATTTTTTGGTGGTATTCATGGTTGATATCTTTTTTTTCATTCTCAACATTACCTTTTCAAACATATTTATATCTCATTGAATAAAATGAGAGAGAATCATTTTTATGATAATCTAAAACAATTTCACTTTTGAATGGATAAGATTCAATTCCTAGGTCATATTATCACCAAGACAAAAGTATAAGTTGAACCATAGAATGTGAGATCTATAGTTTCTAGGGAAATTCTCAATAATTTATTTGGTATATAGAGTTTTTTTGGGGCAATATGGGTATTAATGGTTATTCATAAAAATCTTGTCACTTATATTAGAACCTCTTATGAGATTAACTAGTAAATGTGTAAAGTAATAATGGTATGAATCCTGTAAGAAATACTTTGAAGAAATAAAATGTATTATAACTTCTAAATTGGTACAAATTATTCTAGATCCAAGAAGGAGATTTGTAGTATATTGTGATTCATCATGTATCAGGGTAGGTGTAGTTCTAATGAAATAGGTGTGAGTTATGGCATACGAGTCTCCTCAGTTGAGGCCACATGAGAGGAACTGCCTAATGAAAGATTATGAGTTAACATTTTTTGTTCATTTCTTTGTTGTTGAAGACATTATTTCTTGGGAGTGAGTTTTCTGGTGTATATGGTCCTCAAAATAATCAAGAATATATTTATATTGTGTGACTTCAACCATTAATAGAGAAGATGGGTTCCACACCTACAGTATTTTGACATTGGTATTTCTTATACACCCAGAAAGGGAAATTAAGTTTCTGATGCTTTAGGGAATAAGACTCATACATAGGCATTTCCCGAGGATGGAAGTAATTTGAGGCTTATGTCTTTGTTTTCATAGATCCACTTAGAGGTGAAGGATAGTCATGTGCAGAATTTATTATCATCCTAGGTAGTGACTTTTACTATTCTAGATAGTGTGAGGATGAGATACATATCATATTATAAGGGCTTGGTCCTATGAGAGAGTGTGGAAGATGGGGACCCACCACCTGGTTCGATCATTGGCAAATATCCAGTTCTTCACATATATGGGCATGTATGGATTCTCATAGACATCTAAGAGGACATGATGTGGGAATTTCATGCCTCAACATGGATTGTACATCCTAGAGTCACCATGATGTATCAAGACTTAAATCACCATTATTGCTGGCCTAGTTTTAAAAGGGTTATATCCATACATAAAACTCAGTGTTCCACCTATCAGAAAGTGAAGGTAGAACATCGGCAACCATCAGGACTCTTTCGAATATTATCCATTATCGACTGGAAATAGAATGATGTCACCATGGATTCTGTGACACATTTTCTTGTATCAACTCAAAGAAATGATACAGTTTAGGTATTTGTAGATTAGTTGATGAAGGCCTCTCACTTCTTACCTATTTGAGAGACTTTCTCAGTGGACGAGCTAGTGAGGCATTATGGTAGGGATATCATACTATTTCATGGATATTTATATTCTATCATATCTGATAGGGACTCTCATTTCATGTCATGGTTCTGGTAGGGTTTTCTAAAGGTATTGTGTACCCTAGTGCTTAAGAACACGAACTATCATGCTCAAAAAGATGGGAAAACAAAGTAAAAAATTTAGGTGTTATAGGACATGCTTCAGGCATGTGTCCTTGACATTTTAGGTTCTTGGGAGAAACAAATACCCCTATTTTAGTTCCCTTATAATAAAATCATTATGGATACCATCCAAACGGATCCTTATGAGGCCTTATATAGTACGGAATAATTATCACCTCTATATTGGTTGCACATGATCCTCATCCCACTTAGTGAGGACTCCTTAAGTACATCCAAGCGAAGCAGGATCAAATCCAGGTGGAGCCTAATTTTCAGGGGGTAATGTAGCAGGTATTGTAGTAGGTAATGGAGCAGGAACTATGCAGTACTGTAGCAGGAACTATAGTAGGCAATGTTTGGCACTATAACACTCATGAATATTCCCCCGTTTGGTCCTTCAGGCCACCGATTTGGTCCCTGAGTCCTTTAAAGAAATCAGGACACCCAAGCCTTCAGGTCAGTAAAGCCTTCGAGCCACCACAAGGACTTCGGGCCACCTCAAGGCCTTTGGGCCACATTAAGGGCTTTGGGCCAACTTAAGTGCAGATACAAACCAGACAACCAAAAAGGAACAAGCTTCAGAAAGAGGATGATCATGGAGCTTTCACCATAGAAAAATCTAAACGTATTGAAAGAATGATAGGGTATGGAACATGCCATTGGGACAAGTATTTTCAGGCACGTGAAAGCCTATCCTAACAGCCATGTGAAGTTGGAGAGTAGATTTCATAATGAATATGCTAGGGAGGAGCAGTTCCAAGTAGTTAGTCTAGTTTGTATGTAATGTTTTAATCCTACCGGAAATGAATTCTTCTAAGGCATATGGTCCATGTAATAATTATGCCCACGGGACTTGTAAGGGTTCCACCTCACCCCTTGAAAGGTGGATTATCAAAAAACAATAATAATGAAAGCAGTCATTCCACTGGAGGTACACCATTTGGTTTTAGGTGAAGAAGAACTACTTAGACCATATATCATTTTAAAAACTATGGTTCAGGTGAAGCTAAATAGAAAGTGAATTATGATCACTCATTCTAGGAAGCATTCATATTACAATCATCATCAATAGCCTCTTGTATTTTAGGTTGGGGATCAGTTTTTCTGGTAATTTTTTCCTATAATGTGGAATAGATAGTTTGGAAAAAATGGTATCTATCGCCTCATTGTGTTAGACACTTCAAGATTTTAGAGACAGTCAGGAAGATATCCTATTGTTTGTAGTTACCTTTGAGGTATCGAGCCATGAATAACATCTTCAATATATCTCACCTTCACTGATATTATTTTCATTTGTCGCATATCTATTTGACAAAAGTGGTTTAGTGGGAGGTAGTTATGTCATTTAAGTAGAATCATATATTTTTTTATTGATCAGAGCATGAAGGAGATCCAAGGAAAGTTAGTTCCTTTATAATGGGTGATATAATAGCATGACCGAGTACAGGATGATACTTGGGAGAATGAAGACAACATAAATTCATGGTGGTTGGAGCTTTTATCATGTGTTTTATTACTACCCTTTAATGGATAACATGGAGATGATTTTGTTAATGAGGGGAATTTTTAAAGACTTTGGTTTTCTATAAGGCTCATATCATCTAAATTTCAGTATGAATCCTCTATTTTATCCTTATACACATTCCTAATTACTTAAGGAAGGAATCGGTAGTGTCTTGTGATTTTTTATATCCCAGATCTCTGATTTATGGGAGAAAAGGGAAGGCATATGGTTTGAAAAACTAGACACAAGAGGTATCACATTTTGGTTAACCCATGAGGGGTCCAACAATTCTCCATAGAGGGGATTACAGGGGTTATGCATGGTTTTTCTTACCGTGATTTACAGCCCATATGGGATGTGAAGACTAAGAAGGGCGGGAGCATCAGTATAACACAATTTGGGAAACCACGAACCCCTAGACATGTAATACACTTCCCTTGGATAGTGGAAGATTTGCAGTTGGAACACATTTTGGCCAAACGTGTGCCCTTTTAAACATCGGTGAATTACTATTTTTCAATGTTTTTCTTCAAGAGTCTCATCCCTTTTTAAATTTTCATTCCTCTAGTAGCCCCTATAATGTGTGGAGTGATCCCTCACCCACATACATAGGATTTGATATTGTTTCTTCACCTAGTATCATAATCAGGAGTCCTTTTTCTCAATTTATAGAAATCATTGAGTTCCCTATATTGATTACGCCTTTTATTATTTGTCATCCTTTGAGAAGAGCAATTTTGGGGAGATCTAATATGAATTATTTTTAGTATATTCATCTATTCTTCTATTTTTTATAATATAGTACAAACCAAGGGCCAATACTAGATGGTATATCTACTATGGGAATAACGTAGGATTTTTATACCATTTCCATCAAGGTATTGTTGTTTATACCCTGTTTTATTTGTTCCATGAACTAGACCTTCTAGGTGTTGTTTCCAATATTAAAAAACCAATTATATAAATTTTAAACTCATGTTTAAGACATTTCATGGAACCCTGATATATGTTTTTAGGTTTTGGACCTCAACCTAAAATGTACATGGGTTGGGATCTCTTCTTTGACCATGAATATGCCACCCTTGGGGTTTGTTGAGTTTTCCCTACGTTATTAGGAATTGAATATAGTAATAAAGTAAATTGTTAGAGGTTTTAAGAAACTTATTGAACATTTTCATTTATATATTAATGTTATGACATATATAATACCTCAGTTTTTATATAATTATTATGTTATTAATGTAATGGTTTGTGAAATTTTAAATTATTTATGACAATAATGGGTTTAATGTTATGGAACTGATGATATACTTGGATACAATAGACATTTCTACTCAATAAATCATATTTATGATTATTACATGGACATTTAAACTCCTTTCATCTAGTTTACTTGACTTATTAGGAAAACTTGTACATTCCTACTTCTTATATTCGACGACCTAATATGAAGCCTTGTACATTCCTAGTCCTTGGACCCAATCACCTATTAGGATGCTTTGGACTTTTATACTCCATGGATCTAGAATACAGAGCTTACTCAAAATTTTTTGTACATTTATACTCCTTGTATCTAACCCACTTGGATACCATTGACATTTAAACTCAAGGGATTCATATTACATAGATTTTTTGGTCAATTATACTCATTGGAAAATGTCCATGTTTCTTTGATACTTTATTACATAGAGTAATTCATTCATGATTCTTACCATTAATTGTAGTTATCTATTTTTATTTTCCCAGTTTATCAAAATAAGCTTTTATAGACTAGAAAATGTCACTTACAAATTAGTTACATTACTCCTGTAATAACTGCAAACTTCTTCAGTTTTTCTGCATAGACAAGACATGTTATAGACATCGTTGGTGGCAGCCTACTGAGTGTTATCTCACACCCATTCTGGGATATCATTGGGTACCTATACAGACCTCACATTTAAAGGTAGGTACATGTTAATGCACCCTCATGGTGATCCTTGATTGATTATCTCATAAGAGTAAGGGGAGAAAAGGACAAGGATATGGATTTTGATGCTATCTGGAGATAGTTTTTTCCTTTTTGTATTTTTAATACAAGTATTGCAATGGATTATGGATCCATGTATTTTTTGTCTTTGTAAAACTCAAAAACAAAGAAACCGTTCAATATATGAATCTTACTTCTAGTTTTGTTGTTGGTGGTGTTGTTTGTATGGTTTATTTATTTTTTATGGTTGATATTATGCTTCTACATTATACTCATTTATGATACTATAATGTTACTCTGATTATGAGGGTATAGTCTCCCCATCATACCATCATAGACACTCCCTACTAGTTGTAAGCCTCTGGAATATGGGGGTATTCTTGAGGCCTTGTGACCCACTGGCTGGGAGAAAAGTTTTGTGGCCCGTGGGTCAGGATATTATAGTAGGACTCTCCATGAAATTTAAAGGCAATAATTCCATTTGGGTGATAGTTGATCTCCTTATAAATTCGGTTCATTTCATATCTATCAATAAACTTTTACCTATTTTACATATAAATTTGATATATATTATATAAGTGGTAATATTAAATTAGGGGAAACTCTTTATTGTATTTGATTGAGATTTAGAGTTTACCTCAAGGTTCTATACAATCATTCAGCTAGCATTTGATACATATAAGACATTCAGTACTGCATATCACCCATATATGTATGGTAAATATAATAGAACTACTCAAACTCTATATGATATTCTAAGATATTTTTCAATTGTGTTCCATGTCTGTTGGTATCAACACCTTCCCTAGTGGAGTTATTATATAACAACAGTTCCGTGTTAGCATCCAAATAGAACATTATGAGGATTTGTATTGGAAGACGTGTTGGGCTCAAACATATAGGCATGAATTTAAAATGTGGAAGATGATGGGACATGATCATATCAAATAGTTGAAAGAGAAGGTTAAACCCATTATGTGATATATGAGTTATGCACAAAGTTGACGGAATATTTTCATACCCAGTCATCAATGTGACTTAATTTTCAGGGTTAGAGATAAATTTCCCTTTCATATATCACTATGGAAAATTTATATGAGGTTCGGGAAAGAGGTAAATCTTATTCCTAGAGTCATCATCCACTTTGAAATCCTTGATCACATCAAATCTATTGAATATCGACTATAATTTCCTCCTAACCAATCTCATTTACATGATGCATTCCATGTATCCCTCTTAAGATAGTACATGTAAAATCCATCACATGTACTAAATATAGAGGAGGAAATTTGGAGATTTAACATTAATAAAATAATCACATAGTAAAGATCATAGATCATATATATTAATTTATATGAACCAAGACAACTCACATGGTCAAAGTAAAATAGTAGAACCATAATTTTTAGGAGGAAACATGGGAACCCAAAGAGTCAATGAAATATAAGTACCCTTATCTGTTTTAGTGTATAAAAATTGTTTTTGATAAATTTATTAATGAGGAAGAATGTAGTGAGACACAAATTTATATATGAAATTACTATTTGAATGTATAAATTCCCTATTATGTAATCTTGTTCTTGAAAACACGTGTACTATATCTCATTTTTTACTTTAGATGGTAATAAAATTTAGATACAATTTTTCTCTCGAGATTTAAATACCATTAATCATCCTAACCATTGATAGTATAAAAATTCTATAGTGATTGTTAAGACTAGTATATGTTAATTTTTATGATAAAGTCTAATTAAAATTTTCAAAATAAGTTTGGGACTCGATGAGTAGGATATTACCCTATGAATCCCATTATTTGGGGATTGTGGGGAATATGGAATCATACGGCTTTACTATTGACCAATACAAATCGTACTTTCAACAACTAAAACATGAAAAAAAATCATTTAAGTAGAAGTTCAATATTTTTGAGATCAAAACCCACACTATGTTTTTAGAACCACTGCAAGAATGTACCACCATCGAACACCTTACCCTTATGATGTATGTTGTTTTAATAAGTGGTTATGAATCTACACCCCAATAGTATGAATTTTCATATTTGTTTTAAAATAAAATTATAATTACAATTATTAGTATGTGTGTGTGTGTGTGTGTGTGTGTCTCTGTCACTGTCTGTGATTATATAAAAAGTTCAAAAATATTTGAACAAGAAAAATTATATTTTTCATAAATATATAATTTCAATTAAACAATATTTCAATAAATCCAAGAATTTATTTAAATAAATATTTTACCATAAAATATTATTGTTAGATAATATATATTTATGTATAAATGACCATATAATTTAAAAAATTTCAAATTAATTTTTGTAATAGTCAGGAAATGGTTAGTTCTATAAAAATAGTATTTTACAATAAATTATGTTTTTATTTAAAATTGAAAATTATAATATTGATAAATAATATTAAAATAAATAATATTTTTGAAATTATCAAGTTTAACTTAACCAATTTAGAATTTTTCATAATTTTTTGAGGTAGTAAAGTTTTTAGGTAAAAATTTAAATATTATATATACATGGTACATATTATGGCAACATAATATACTAAAAGTGATGTAATAAAAAGAAGAAACAGAATGAAAAAACAAAAATACACTTACCCATAAATATATTGTGATTTTTTTGTTATTTGATTAATTTTTAAATCCTATAATGTATCATCTAAAACCTATATTCTACATTTAATGGTTAAAAGAAGTCATTTATTAAGTAGACCCACATCCAAATCATAAATGATTTTATATTAATGTGTACGGTGCTAATTCCAAAAAAAATATTAAAACCCACTATTATTTGGTATAAACCATGTGAAAACCCGTGGGAAGGTTTTTGGTTTTGATTATTTTACCACTCAGACCCCCAAATCTATGCTTAGAATTTAATAAGGAATCCCCCTCTGTTTTTCTATAAATACACACCAACCTCCAATTGCCCTTAACTCAAAAAAACATTCATCATAAATTTCACCACATTTCATTTCAATATCCTCTAAATATGTTTTCAAGCTCTTAAAAATCTCCACCCAATTTTTTTCAAGCAGCCTCAAAAGGTACGTGATTATCTTTTTACTCCTCTTAATTCAAGTACTTTTTTTCATTAAGCATTTTTATTTCCAATTTTTCATGTTAGAATATGTTTTTAAAAATACCTTTACTATCCTTATAATTTTCAAGTAATGTGATACCAAATTTCACTCATATAAACCCTTTCATCAACCTTTTTATACACCCATTATGTTGTCGAAATTATCTCATGGTTTCCCATGAAAAACATTTTCATTTTGAAAACCCAACCACATTTCCATTGAAGTAAATTCACCAATATTTTCCCATCATTAATTTATTTGGTAATTCCATGTATGTAAAATAGAATATTTAATCATTTTCTTAAAATTTGGTAAATACACCATTATGTTTTATGGTCTGTGTGGTGAATAAAATCTTGTACTATGATATTAATTTTATAGGTGGGATCAAAATTATACAGTACTATAATGTTTTGGTAAATGTTTTACTTTATGATATAATATGTATAGCATACATGTAGTTATGCTAAGAACACTATGTTATGATTTCATGGTGGTTATACTGGACTTATGCATATGATTTCGTGTTTTATATTGTTTCCACATTACAATGATGCTTTTATGTTATCATATTTCACCATGATTTGATGTTCATTATTATGAATATCAAATTTATATGTCTCCTTGTTAAGCCCCTTGACTCAAATTTATAACCTTATTTTCATGATAGTATTTTTTTTTACATACTAGACTTTATTGGTCACCCCTATCATTGGTATATCTCCAGGTTATCTTGTAAGTTTTTATAAGATCAAAGGACCTTAAGGGATTGTTATGTTGTTTTTTTTTCATATTTCATATTTTTGTGAAATGTAGCTAATTACACAAAGTAACTAGGTATCTATATCTTATATGATTGTGTTATGTGTATATTTATGTAATAAATCATTAAATAATGTTATGAAATGATATGGGTATTTATAACAACCATTACTCTATTATTTATCATGTTCCTCTCATTCAGACAAATATTTCTAAAATGAATTTATTATTCTAAATAGAACACTAATTGAATATTAAAAAAAATATTTTAATTTTATTCTTTGAAGTAACCCCTTATTCAAGCTTTGGTCTTGATATAAATTCCCCTCTTAACACAATAAAATATTTAATAAGGGTGTATCACTAGTATCTGATATTACTAATGGTCAACCTACATCCTCCAAGTTCCATTTCACAATAATTCAAGCACTTTTATATTATTATTCACTAAACAGAAAACCCAAATATTCGTCCGGTTTTAGATAAAAGTTATATTAAACATTTTTTCAACAAAACCATTTTCAAATAATTATTTTGACATCCTATTTGTGTTTATTTTCACATATGGGTGTGCATTTCCTATAGATCCCTATATGCATTAAATTGATTACTCTTATTAGAAATATGAATTCCCAATATTAAAATTATCCTTTTGTATAGTTCCAATTTTAATTTTATTCCTCATTTCATGAACCATAACCATAGGACAAAATAGTTTGTGCATTATGATTGTAGTATTTATACACCCAACAATGATATTTTCTAAAATAACATAGAACCCCCCATTCATGTCTGGTCTACATTTCCCTTGGTAGATGGAATATCTCATTCTTATTCTAAAATATATTTGACATTAAAAAATTTAATACTTTTGTCGAAGATCTGTGACCATAAACAACAATCATAATTCTTGTAGGATCTGTACTTGTGAGATTGGGATCCTATTAAATGCATGTTTTATTTTCTCTTATTTTATATATACTATGTTCTATTATGATCAAAATATGGCTGACATTAAACATCAGTATCATTGTTTTGACTTTCATGACATTAAACATCCGATGGAAAGATACAGTTCACTCATGAAATTGAAAACCATAAAGGTACATATAAAAAAGTTGATTCACTACTATCTTGGAATGCACATATCATATCTTAGAATGATTATTAATCATTGAGAAAAATTAAACAGATATTTCTAAGTTGAAAACCCATAATGGTAATAATGAGAAAAAACCAGTTATCTCATACTAAGACACTTCATCACCATCGTTGGAAAAAGATAGTGAAAATTTTAAAACATATAAATCTTTTATAGACAACAATACTACCCAAGAAAAAATCAACATATTCTCTATAGGTCCATCGACCTAGGAAAATGTTAGATCACTCTAATATTCTAATTTTATGTAGCCCTAATAATATTAATTAAAAATGAGCAAAATAGGGTCCATCCTATATGATCCTTAAACTGCTCAGAGTAGTATCGGTTATATGACCACATCTTACAACACTATAGATAGATATATGTAATTGGTAAATTAAATTTCATTTCATATATATGGAACTATAATACTACTTAAATTTCTACCTGTTTCCATTATAATCTCCCCGTCTACAGTGTATTTTATCCAATCTATCCCTGACATCAATATGGTACTATAGCTTCTCCACTACACGTGATATAAATAACTATTATTAGTGTTTTAAGAACTATATATGGCTTTATTCCTATTATCTCAGGATATGTAATGAAATACATATCTCTTATCATGGATCCATACCTAAATTTTCCTTTCACCTCATTAAATATATTATATGATAATTTGTACATTTACAAATTTAGGATATCAAATTCCTTGAGTGGTAATTCCAAATTCTGTATCTGTAAAATCATTGATTTGAGATCCTAATTTTAGTATGAATCCTCTTCATTATATTCCTTTTAAAAAGAATTAATAGATTTAGAAGTGATGTTGAAATTTTCCTCATTTTTTCCATAAAATTTAACTCATTTCATTTCAAATAAATTTTATTCTATGGGGAATCCAATTAGCATAGTGAAATTTGTTTCATGAACTTTTTCATATAATCCAAAGCTAGATCTTCACATAGACAACAAAAGTTGAGTTTATGTAGAAAGGTATCCCCTTTACTGAATAATAAAAAATAGTATCTCCATTCATTTCATGATTGTTCACACACCAATTTATACATTTTTCAAAAAAAATATTTCCAATCTAATGACATGATGGTGAGAAACTACTTCAGGGAGTTGTCCATGGATTTCACAAACAATTGATAAAATTTGTGTTCACTCTATAAAAACATTTTAAGGGTTTAATTGTCAAATTATATCAATTTATAACACATTATATAGGAGAAAAATTTATTTAGGGGTGTATTTTAATATACAGGATTCAATTTCACAAGTCGTGTTGCCAAAAAAAACTTCTAGGTAAAAATGTATGGTTGTTTGAAGTTGGGCAAGTTCCATAATGAAATATGAGCCTTCTCTAAGTGTCAAGTACTTATTTACTTCCGAAAACCTATTCACCCAACTCTTATTCTCGCCTATCTTGTGATCCCAATTTAGCAAACCCATGCACATGCTGAATTCTACACACCCAGGTTACACATCTAGGATTGTTTTTTGTGCACTGACTCCCATCCTCAACTCCTGTGGAGGGAAAACCTTAAGAGGTATGATCTCCCTTTTCCCTAATTATTCCATACCCACCCCCACCCCACTATATAACCATGAAATCTATTCATCCTAGTGATCCTACTCTATCGAAATACTTCACCATATTTATCTCTTGAAATACTTATACTAGGGTGAGTCGTCTAGAGGCTCGATATCATTTCAAGAAGAGATATGCATATCCCATTAAGAACCTAAACCAAGGAATACCAAATTTAATAACCCTTATATTTTTCAAAAAAACTAAGAGTCCATAAAATTGAGAACCAGGACTTCAAATAGGGGATCTTCACCCAATTACCATTAAAAGGGTAAGCATTTTTCATATCCCCTGTATGGGTTAGCTTTTTTCCAAGGCTCCTCTCTAGGGTATCCCTTCACCTAAGAACCCCTACTGGGGAGATGTAACGCCCCGACCCCAGCTACCCAGAGTCGGTGCATTACTTCGTAACATTGTCATGATCACAAGAAAGATCAAATCTCGAAAGACCGATTGGTTTAGTAGCCTTGGAAACACTATATATATTCATAAGTTTTACATTACATCATTAAACGAAAAACTACTACAACAACATTTTGTCTCCATAATCCACACTCATATCCCCACATAATATCCCTGCAGGTCATTCATAACTTACTTCTTCACTTCCTGGGAAAAATAAAACATAGAAAAGGGGTCAGCTCAAATGCCCAGTAAGGATAACAATATAGCGGAAACTTTCATAAATAAGAATAAACATTTAAGGCAATGCATTACTAAAACAAAAGCCTTTTAAACTTGAACTTCAACATAGTATGGCAAATGTAAAATGAAATCATGCCATTTACTTATTCACATGGATATTCTACTAACCGAATAATCACATGCAAAAATCAATAACCACTTTCATAATGTTGGAATGCATAATGCTAAACGTTAATTTCATTGTCTAGGCCTCATCCCAAGACCTAGGGGTTACTTCTAACCGGAACCCAACCTGGAGTGCCTCTAATAACCGGACACCAACCCGGAGTGCCTCTAATAACCGGACACCAACCCGGAGTGCCTCTAATAACCGGACACCAACCCGGAGTGCCTCTAATAACCGGACACCAACCCGGAGGGCATACTTTTACCAGTCCCTAACCTGGAGGGCTTACTTTAACCAGTCCCCAACCTGGAGGGCTTACTTTTACCGGTCCCCAACCCGGAACATACTTTTTTAGCACATTCATCTGAAGAAAAGTTTGAAATATAACATAAACATTCGGATTAAAACTAGCATACGAAAAGTCAATAGTTTCACCATAAACTATGAATGGTATAAAATAGAACATCCACAGTCAAACATAACACAAAACCTTCAATACAATATAGAAGTTTTGTATTATAATAAATCAACTTCAAATAAGCGTAAAATCCATTAAAGGATGTTGACATAGATGAAATCAAAACACTTTTTAGAGAAATATCTCTTTCTATTTTTGAAATCATTTAAGAGCCATATAAAATAAAACATTTTCTTGAAAATATTCTTGTAATCTTATAAGTAAAGCTTTGACGATTTTATAACGGCGGAAAATAACCGCACCCGCCGTATAAGTAAAAAAAAGCATTCTTATCTTAATTCTGTCGAAAAGGTTAAAAAGGGCCTTGTTTTGAAAACGACGGAAATATTCCTTTATAAACCTCTTAAAAAAAGTCAAACAAGGGTTTAAATGAATTTAACCCATATTCTTGTAAATAATAAATATGTTTTGAAATACATTTCGATGAAACATGGATGTGGATGATAAAGAAATCCCAGTAGATTATTACGTATAAACAACCTCGGATAATGAAGAGATTGTGAAATAATCCTTACCTTGTACTTTTCCTTGGTTGGGGTAGGTTAACCTCCTGTATAATGGTGAAATAATTGTTATTAAATTATACAAGAATCATATACATTAATATGATATCATATATGATCTTTTAATATTGATTTGATAATAATATCTTAGTATTATCGCTGTTTCGGGTGTGAACTTACTTGTTTGCTTTTGTATGTTTTGTTACGTAAGACATGTTTGTAAAGGATAAGTTGTATATTATTCAAATCCAGAATGGTATCAAGTCCTTAAACATCATTTTTAAATCATCAAATGATAATTATACTTGAATGGATACGATGGAAAATGAATCTCATCGCGTTCGTGGAGACGGTAGTCCGTACGTACGCACGAACGCTACTTCCATTTAATTTTTATTTTAAAAAAATCGAATACAAATGATACATAGGTATATTACTATTCCAGTATAATATAATATTTTATACATGTTACTTAAGTTCATTAACACCATCCTTTATACGTTCCATGTGTGGTATGAATGAGTCATATCATTTTAAGGGGGCGGTAGTCCGCACTTCCTCAAATGAAATTATCATATGTATATACAACATGAAACGAATAATGGTATGAAATAAAATGGAATTACAGAAGCTTATATATAAAATATATATCATTAATATCATATTTAATTACAGTGCCATCATAATGGCCACCATGAGAGGCGGTAAGATGTATTTGAACAATCATTGTTTCGTGAGGCGTTAGTTTGCCATCCACAGAAACATTATGTTCATCATCCATTAGATGGATTTGTGTGTATGTGTAGTTTGAATCCTTCTTATAACAACATCCTAGTATATTGAGGATACTGTTGTTGTTACAAAAGAAAGGAAATAAGAAGAGTTTGGGGGTTGGAGAAGCAAAATAAATGAAAATAATTTAAGAGAAATCGTTACCTTTAATTTAGGTAACTCACTTTGGTTGGAACCAAAGGACTTCTTGAAATGCTTTCTGCCTAAGGGAAAGCTTCAAGGAGGAGTATAGGGATGTGGGGAGTTTAGTTGGGCAGAGTTTGGACGAGCCAAGTGGCTTGAGAGGTGTGAGGAATGAGTAGAAGTGGTCTCCTTTTATAAGGGAGAAGAGGGGCTCTTTAGGAAAGAGTGAAAGTATTACTTTATAATATAATTATATTCGGTTTATAATGGTCCAAAAATCATTGAGGTCGAATATAAGATGACTCATATTCTAAATAACATCAACCAATAAGAATTGGACAGGTTTTAGATAATATTTTAATCATTATAATCTTATTTATTTAAATGATTTATTAATGAGGTAAACATTGCATCATTATTGTGTCATTAATAATTTCAATTATTTGATGTCTAAAAATTATAAATAAAATATCATTATGTAGGAAATCTTTTTATCTTTCTAATGAATATTTATAATCGAAAATCCAACATGTATAACCCTATGTAAAAATTGTTCTTCTAAAAGATGTAAGCTTATGCCATTTTTATTTTTATTTTAACTTTATTAATATAAAGTGTCCCTACCACATACAAGTGGCTCCAAGGGGTACCCAAATTGACCCAAGGATGCTCCTGGTCGGGTATGTATCCACCAATAATGTTAGGACACGTTTTAGGGTAATTTTGTATTATTATAATATTATTTTTTAACCCTTATTTACCGGATTTACCCTTAACCATGGTAAATAAAATATTTACCACAGTAATTATTCAAAATGTCTAGAAATAAAAGTTACCTATTTACACAATTTGAACATCCTGATTCCAAATATGGAATCCATTTTTCTAAATTCAAAACACAGAAGTGGCACAAATTAATTTAAAATTAATTCCTGCTGTCAAAACAAAAAGCGTGTTTTTAAGAGATAATAACTATCAAAAGATTGACACTTGTTTATGTTCGGTTTAATTGTAAAATTATGTCCAATTACCAACATTATATTAAATGGTAAAAATATATTCTAAATATACTTTTAAACCAATCAAATTTATAATTTATCACTATTAATTATTTTGATTAAAAAAGTTGTTTTTAATTAAAATTTAGTAATTTTCACTATTCATCAAAATATGAAAGTTATCCGAAATGTACCAAAATTTCACCTTAGGCTAAATTCGATATTCCGAATCCAAAAATGAAGTCCATTTTAAAATATAAAATATATATAATTTCAAAAAGTAGGTATTACTATTCACAACAGCTAGTTTAGTTAGTTGTTGTGTGTGTTAGAACTCGAGGTTGCGTACAACACACGCTACTGTTTTATTCAAAGGAAAGCGTACCGTGTAAGCTTGGGATGTTTCATTTTAAATTTTTTGATGTCCCCATTTAGTCAAAAAGTATAAAATATTGTATTAAAAAAGGTTTCACTATTAAAAGTTGATAAAAGTGTAATACTGAAAATGAATCTGTTCTTGCATTATGACTAAGAAACTCATAATATGGAATCTAAAATTATAATGATTATATAATTTTAAAATTTAGTTAATACTATTCATGACCTCTTTTAATGGATTTTTTTTGTAAGTAATGGTGTGATTGAACTCGGTGTTGCGTGTAGTTCAAGTTATTGAATTATTTTGAAGAAATAACACACTATGAAATCCTGGGGTGTTACAGGAGACCCTTCACTCAAGGCCCCCAACTAAGGAAATACAAGAATAAATTAACCCCACTAGGGAGAGTCTTTTAAATGGGCCATTAATTATGCAGAACCCATATATCCAAGTCTCACACATATGGGCCAATACTAGGGTGAACCCATTTTCCCATATCTCACACTTGGGAAAACCCACTAGAGTAGACCCATTTTCCTTTCTCTCACACATGGGCAACCATACGACATTAAAAAATTTATAGCCTCATACCTAGGAACCAATTTACCATATCCCCATACCTAGAAACTTAGTCTTAGTAAATAAACCCTTACTCAAGAGAAACCTCTTCATTTTATAATTGTCCTTGATTTGAGATTCTCATGTAAACACATTAAATAAATATCGATCTTCTTTCCTCTTTATGTCACCAATAAGGGGCCTACTTTTGGTATAGTCACCATTATTTCATATCTCTCTTCCTTTTCTAGTCACAAATAGACTGGTTGGTACAACAAAAAATATGTTCCTCATGTTAGTTAATAATAGATAAGGTGAATGTTAATGGGAAAACATAATTTCTAGTCCCCATATGATTCTTATTGTAACTAATATTAAGAAATATACACCACATCAAGGAAACCTATTAGGTGTAAGATATAATCATTAATAAGTTTACATGATTCACTCATAAGATTATTAATATCTAATTAGATCAATGTGTAAGCCCCATTCAATCCCCTATTTTGAACACTCAATGAAGATGGTTTATCATGTAATATCTCTTATTTCTCACGCCAAAAAGGACTCAAGTGGGATTAGGGGTTTAACATGAATATTTTATTATAATTATTAATATGAATGAATATTAAAAGTTAAAAATGCATATTATTCATAGTTGTATGACTCAAAATTAAATGTCATGGGTCCTTTTTGCATGACATTAGACTTCATTGACTAGTCCTTTCATGGGACCCTAAGCTGTGGAAACTCAATCTATGTGGTAGTTGTTTTTTATTAACCATGTTACATAGGATAGTTGTGTCTGTTTCAATACCAATATTGTCCAATATAAATTTTCTCTTAGATGATTAAAACGTCATTTCCAATGAAAAGAATATATTAATTAACAAGATTATAATACCAAAAGTATAAATGAAGGATCTTCACAAGAAACATATAACTAATTTATTATAAGATAAAGAATTACATAAACATATGATTCCTCTTTCATTGATGATATGATTGGAAAAAATAGTCACACAATCATTGTGAAATAGGATCCAAGTGTATAATTCCTCTATCCATGGTCAACACATTCACCATAATCTCTAAATGGCACTGTAGATTCATCGGGTTCTGTCACGGCTGATCATGATCATATGAACTGTTATTGGTAGATTGTAAAAACATTTTGAAATAGGAATTCTAGTGAAATATTAATTATTCTTGATGCCTTGTTATTGACGGAAACCCGTCAAGAAATTCATTTTTGATGGGATTCTGTCAATAATGTACTATGGAAAAAAATTGCATCGCAACTTTGGTTATTTATGATGGACCATCATAAATAGTTATTAATTGTGAAGGATAAACCGTCTATAGTAAATAAGGGCAATATTTATTTTAAAAAACAATTATTCTTGTTAGTTGAAATTGATTATTTGAGATAGACATTCCATCTATATAAAATTATCATTTTTTTAAAAACCCAAAAATTAAAATAATTAAAATTAAATAAAATGATAAAAAATTTAAAAAATATACACATATTATAAAATTATCAAAATATTAAATAAAATTAATCAGATAATTTATAAAATAAATATACTTACAAAAAAATAAAATTAATATAAATATTAACATTAGTTTAAATTTTTAATATTAATTACATAGAAAATAAAAAATAAATATATTTCAAATTATTAAAATAATTAAAAAATTAAAAATATTTAAAAAAAATTACAAAAAATTAAATTTAATTAAATAAATTTAAAAGATTTAAAAAAATTAAAACTAATTACAATATTTAAAAATATTTAAAAATCATTAATACAATTTTAAAATTTTAAAAAAATTTAACAAAATTAAAAAAGACATAAAAGTAATATATCATTTCAAATATAATATGTTTTTCATACCAAATTAAAAAATAGATGTGAAATTTAAAAAATAATCAACTGTCATTAAGAGGAGGAGGACCGCTTGAATGACCATAGGGTGGATACTCCCTACCAAATCTACGGGCAAATCTTCACATATACTTCAACTTCTGCACATCTCTCTAACGCTCCTCCTCCCTCTCATTCTACATCTTCTTTATCACCTCATCCTAATCTCCCATCCTCTCCTCCTATAGAGCAATGGATTATGGAATCAAAGACAACTCTCTATGAGATCCCTTCATGCTCACAGATTTCATCATAGAAATACTATAATAACTCGTAGGTGATAGTTGAGAACTAACACCAATCACCGAGCCTTTCTCGGTACCTTTACAAGTATCATGTGTCCAAGCCCCCTCATTGAAACCCGAATCACCAATGGATTCTGGTTATCTCTCATCTTGACTCTCTAATGAATGATAATTCATAGCCTCATATGTTTACATTAAAAATATTGAAAAATTATAATAACAACAAAATTAATATCTCCCAAATTTAAAAAAATCTACGAAGTAAAATATTGCACTACTCATCACCTACAACTTCTCATATACGAGGTTGGTATACATAATCTTATAAACATCAAACTCAATAATATTGGGGTTAGTAGAGGCCGGTATAATCTATCAAACCTTTTATAATTAAAGTCTATGTAGATTAATAAATAACATCAATTAACATATTTCATCAATGTGTTCCAAATATATGAATTTCATCCCTATGTGTGACCTCTTGCATTGCCCTACATTGACGTCCAGATGATGACCTCCTCCTAAAAGTCACTCATAGCCAGAAGGATCACAATACCTCACATACCTAAGCTACGATACATTCGACACGATGGGAGACACAAGACTCATCAAAAATAATAGAACAAGCTTTATCTAGATCTCACTTTCTGAGGTTGTATAGAAACTGAAGAAACATCTCACGTATAAAAATATCTCATGCCACTCATATATGACCTCTCTGGTTATCCAGATTCAAATAATATAAATTTTTCAAGACAATTAAAAATATGTTATTAATTAAATAAAATTTTAAAAAATATTTAATATTTAATTACATACAATTCATTGGTTGAACATCTAGTGATGCATGGTGATTGGAACCTGGTCCCATGACACCCATCACTTGAAAAAATAATTTCATAGAATCGCACAAGCCTTCCCAAGAACTAAATGTGAAAATATGTGAAAATTAAAAAATAATAATAACATTATTACAAAAATTAATGCACAAATTTAATATAAAATAAGTATCTCGAATAATTAAACATACATCAATAAATGAGGATAAAAATCAACATATGGTCATCTATATAGAATAGGATTTGGAATATCCAATCAAGCAAGATTGTGCCCCCTCAAAACAGGCACACCCAATTGACGATCAGCTGAATCAAGCTTTTCAATAGGAATTCTGGCATCAGTGAGAGAATGAAAAATATTTTCAGGATCATCTTAAACCATCTAAAACAAATATTATTTCCTTTAATAAATTCTTAATACAAATATATTTTATAATGAACAAATAAATTCCAAAAAAAATAATCTTACCAATAAAAAATAGTTACTACAAACATCTACTATAAAAAACTAATAAAAATCAAAAAATCATAACTACTTGTAAATAAATAATTAAATATAATACACCAATCATCATCTACTCCGTAATTTTCATCAAGATAAATATCTTCATCTCCATATTTAGTATCATCAACTTCAATGTGACTTTTAGTTTCATCATCCTTTATTACATTGTCAACATTATTTATATCATTGCCCCTTAACTGGGGGGTTTGGGTTATCATCGACAAATATATATCATCAGGTAAGAGATATATTTTGGGATTTTTCATCAAAATTTTCAATATGTTTCACTTCCACAGAATAATTTTTATTTTTAATAAACTGGTTCTCATATGATTTCTTTTTTATCACACACCAAAAATCATTTAAATCTATTGAAACATCATAGTACATTTCATAATAAATCGATGTTCTTTATGTGCCAAAATAAATGGATAATTTGTTGTAAGAATAATGTTATATATAATTTCAATGACTCCTTGTTATGGATGAACTTTCATCCCTAGATCAGTATCAAGCCAATGATAGTTAAAAATTCTTACATAATTTGGCCTCAGATAACATTACCTAATTATTTCATCCATCACACCATAAAATTCAACTTCACTTTCCTTATTATGGTATCCTTTCAAAAAAACACTACTCTTCATTGATTTAATTTAATCACTATATATGAATGTATGGAATTTAAGTCCATTAAACACATAAACATTATAGGTTTTCACCAATATTGATGGAGGGTTTTTGAGCATAGATAATCCAAAGTCAATTTTATTTTCATGTTGTGTTTCCAATAAAAAATAAAAAATATTTATAATAGATATCATTTCAAAATTGAGTTACTATTCAATTTAAATAAATGTAACTTTTTGGTTTTCAAAACCTATATGTAAATGAAATGATTGCATTCTTCAAGAGATACAGATGTGATTATTATAAAATCTTTTTTTCTATGGTCATCTTATAGTCTACAAAAAATAAAATTTAAATAAATAAATATTTTAAAAATATTTAACAAAATAAAAAAATTCGTACTTACTGCACAAATTGTTTCATTTCTTAAAAATTCATCAGAACATATATATAATCTATATGAAATTATTCATATGTAAGACATCATTCATTATTATCACCAAAACCATGCTCGGGACGATTACAAATAGAAAACTAATGGTCTGTGAAATCATCAAAATTTACCTCATTGTGACCTCTGGGATTCTGTTTTCAATGATATTATGACTGAAAACAATACGAGAAAGAAATTCAATTTTCCTCTTGTAAGTACACTTTTTCAATCAACACTTCAAATAATTCTATATTACAAACTTTATTCTTTAATTATATCATAAATATATCAAATGGATACATCCACTAGAATTATACTAGACCTCCATATTTATATTCATATGAAAAATACAATATCAAATGTTCTGTAGAATCAAAAAATACCATAGGGAATATTTATTTAGTAATCTTGATGCATCATAATCTATTATTTAACAAAAATATCTTGGAAAAAATAAGATATTTTGGTCAACGCATCTCTGATTAATTAATTCAATATCCCTCTATGACCACCAAGTAGTAATCATTCAATTATGAAATCACAGTCATGAATTTTTAAACTAGTAATATTTCTATTTATGAAAAAATGAGTCAAATTATAATTATAACAATCTGGTAACCTTAAATATCTAATTCATTTAGAGAATAATAAATGGTTTTATTTAGAAATTAATTAAGATTTATTTTTCTATATAATTTTTTGATATTTTATCTACAAATAAATAAAGTTTAATATATTTTCAAGTCTATTAAAGATCTAACTATCCCTTTACAATATCATTGCTCTTATGAGGTGTGTCCAACATTGTATAAAATATGTTATCAATAAAATTATACATAATATTCATTACATCTAACCTGTAACGAACCAACAAATCAGACCATTATGAAAAATCCTAAAAAATACACTACTTTATCCTATTATGTTCTCTCGCAACACCCTTTAAATTTTTGTTCATTTATGGTTCATCCAAAAGTTACAAGAGGTAATTTATATATAATAGATTCTACATAGTTACCTGAGTTAACTTCTATATTTTTCATCTGTTTCAATTTCATCTTTTGAAAAATTATTTATGTTCCTTTAAATATAGTGATTAGTATGAATAAATATCTAGTGTTAGTAAAAATAACTAACCATTCTCCCATTACCAAACATAAATTACTTGTTCTCATCTATACATTACATACATGATTTTGAACATGTGTGATCTATCTAGATAACATATCATACATCCAAAATTCACTGATCATCTATAATAATTCAACCTTCACGATAAAATTATGATCTTCAACAACATCAAATGTAGTCACACAATTTCTCTACAATGAAATTAACTCATCAACTAGTGGATTCAAATAAACATGAATATTATTCTATGGATTCCTTGTAATAAATATCACCAAATTTATATATTTTTCCTTCATCTACATCCATGGAGGAAAGTTTTATTGAGTAATTATAACATGCCAACAAAATATTGACTATCATAAACTCCAAATGGATAAAAACCATCAGTAGAAAAGCACAAATGTATGTTATGAAATTTTGGAGAAAAATAAGGATGTTTCTAATCAAAGTGTTTTCATAAATCACCGTCAAAATTTTAATGTATTCTTTTACTGATAGGAATATTTTATTTTTTCCATGTCATCAATCCAGCTATGTTGTGAGAAATAAATATACAATGTAAAGATGATATAATTGGAAAATACCTAAACTTTTTCACAGTAACTTTGGACATTCCATGTTGTGCTTTTTTAGACATTGATTTTCCATAGGTAGTCAAATTAACCAATAATTCATAATCATTATGATATAAGATGCAGTCTTTTGAACAAGCAGGGATTTTTTTATAAATAAGATCCAAATTATGAACCAATATATTACATTCATAGAAACATGAAGGTAATGTATGTCATTTAGGAAATAACAATTTAAATAGAGATAAAATTTTATTGAAATAACGATTTTACATTCCAAAATCAAATTTAATTTCCATGAATTTTGATACAACTTCAATTTTTATCATCTGGCATCTATCATATATAGACTCTTCTTATGATTTATAAAAATTGAAAAAATTAGAAGGTATTGATTCAGTATTTTGAATATCATTCAAAGTTGTTGTTTCTGGAATAGATGGACCAGCCGCCTCATGTACTAAAATCTAAAATGATTTATCTTGAACAAAAAAATTATTATCTACTGAATTATTTTCACCATATTGTTAGAAAAAATTATAATGTTTACAAAAAATAAAACGCAAAAGATGAATTCCAACATAGTACAACATTTCAAATCTCCTACGATAAAAAAATGAAATGTACATTTAATTCTTCATTCAAAAATGAAATATTAATTCAAATATGAAAATGATATAAAGGTTTATATGCCTTCAATATATACATGATTTGTACAAGATCTGACCAGATTTTTGTGATAATTTATCCAATCATGATCACATAATAGTAATTTTTGTCTACTTCCTAAGACCATAGATATCAAAAAACAATTGAAATATGAATAATTTTTACTGATCACTTATAATAATTACAAATTATTATTATATATTAACACCTTGAAATATTCTACGGAATATGATCAGATTGAGGTGTTGGGTAAAAACTGGATTACGGGGCTCGTAAAGGCTCGACGTAGTTAGAAAAAAAATATTAAATATATTATATAAGACTGAATACATTTTAAAAATAATTTAATATCTCTCGAACAGTGTCTTATATGAGAAATTGGAGACTACTATTTGGTCTCGGATGTTGGGTTTACCATAGGCACGAAATAACATTTGTGAGCGTCATGTGTTTAGATATATTCCACATGAGGGTAACTCATTTAATATTTTTACTATAGTTTTTTATTATAATTTAATGAATTTCAAACTGGGTATCATATAGAAAATAGAGTCCATCATTTGGTATTGGATTTGAATTTTACCCTAGACAAGACATTACATTTGTGTGTATTGGATGTTTGGTGACATCTCACTTGAGGGTTATTCAATTAGTATTTTTAATATAATTTCTCACAAAAATTTTAAGTATTACTTAAAGTGTTTATCATATGAAAAAATGGAGACCACCATTTGGTCCAGGATGTTGGGTTTACCATAGATGTAACAAATCCTTTTATTTTCATTGTGACTTTGGCTAAATCATGCACGAGGGTAATCTCATTTAATGTTTTTATTATAATTTCTCACAAAAAATTAAAGTATCTCTATATTAGTGTATCATATCAAAAATATTATACCACCTTTAAATAAGGCATTCTATGTTTTCTCTAGTCACGAGATATCATTTCTATTCATCTGGTGTTTAGTAACATCAAATGCGTGGGAATCATTTTTAATTTTTTATTAATATTATTTATATTTGTATAAGTAAATATATATATATATATATACATATATATTATAGCTTTTTTACATTTTATTAATACAAATTATTTTAATTTACATAACATGTACTTTAATTATTATTCATTTTTATTATTTATTATTTTTTATATCTTTTTGGAAAGGTTTGATAAAAAATAGAATTTATTAGAAATATTTTTTTGAATTTTTTAGTAGTTTATAAAATTATTTGTTAAGTAATACAACTAATTTATTATTTATATCTTATTTTTTATTTATAAATATTACTACTATTTAACTATTACAAGGATTTCATTTTTTGCTTTTACAAAATTTTACATATTTATATAATTTCTGAAACTTTTGAAATTATTAATAATAATTTTTAACAAACAGAAATATTTACTATTTATTAATTATATTTACTAATTAATTATTAATTATTATAGATTATTTAATTAGTATTATTAATTATTTAAATTATTCTTAAATATTTAATAATTACGATATATATATATCAAGATTTATTAATTAATATAAATACATCCAATATATATTCTAACTCTTTGTTAATCAAATATACATATATCATATCCATAAAAACAAATTTATGTTTGTATATAAATATATATTATAAGAAATTTTACATAGGGTTATTTTTTATTATAAATAAATTGGATTATCTTGAATTATTTATTTATAAAAATAATTAATAAATAATTTTGAGTTAATATTTTTGAAATAATATTTATTTTGAAATGATATTTATTTTGAATTAATAATTGTTACCCTAGAAACATTATATCAATTTTTTTCATCATGTATTTTTACAACATTTATATGAATTATTAATACTTATTGTTTTAATTAATACCATAAATTTAAGAATTATTTTCAATTTCTAATAGTTTTTATATTTTTTTAAAAAATTGTTATTATTATTTTATAATAACTCTAATAATAAAAATTTATTAATCATAATCACTCAATAATTATTTAATATTATATATTATTTAATGATATTTTCTTATTATGTTAATTAATACTAAATTTTTAATAATAACTATTTTTTGCATATTTTCAATAATTATTTGTATTTGTTATTTTTTTAAGTATTAGAAAAAATTATCCAATTTTTTATTAACATAGTTTTTAATAAATATTACATATTTTAAATTGTTATTTTTTCATTAAACCACTTTTTATCATTTTTTTATCAAAAAATATTCGAAATAATTTATTTTTAAATCAAATCAAATCATTCATAAACAATATACACCCAAATATAATGATTCAAAAATTATAAAATTAATTTATTATTTTAAAGATGAATTAACCCTTAAATCAAATAATTGAAATCCAAATAAAAAACTATTTTGGAATACAACTATTATAAGAATTATAAAATTATTATGGTGATCAATTTTGTGTGTTAAATTGTTTGAAAGTCTCATTTAACCATGGTGTAACATTATAGGGGAAGACTTCCTATCCATGGACATGCGACTTCCCTAATAATGTTATATTTCAGAAAACAATTTTGGTTTAAACACTTCCATTTATCCATGGAATCTAAAATCCTAAACTAGTGGATTACTTATGTCGGTGATCAATTTTGGAATACAATCATAATAAAACAATTAACACCCAATTATATATATATATATAGTAACAATATAGTGAAATTAAATCAACTATTTTAAAAATTATTGACACCTAAATAAAAACTAATAAATTAATATTAACCCTAAATGTAAAATAAATTTAAAAATGGGTAAATTTATTAACATAGGTATTGACAAGATGATTATACATAATATTGAGCTGAAATACAAAAGAAATTGAAAGAGAATAAAAATAGAGTCCATAACTTGAATATCTAAGTGGGGTAACCTAGGTAGATCATGTGTCAGGGTTGTGCGGGAGAGGGACCAGTTGAGTGGAGTGGCAGAGCAGATGAGTGTTGCGATGATGTGGAGGAGTGGTGCAGTGGAGAGGTGCAGTGTCTTGGAGGCATAGTTTGGAGGAGGGGAGGATATGTGGAGTTGTGTGGGAGAGGAGGAAGAAGGAGGGGTCGTGTAGGTTATATGAATTGTTTTTTTTTTGTGGACTATTATTTATGGAATTAATAACACATAAAATAGTCATTTGTTTAAAATTATTTTCAATAGAAATTGGATTGAATCACAAATACTTCTGATCCAATGGTAATTTTCTACGGAAGAAGCAATCCATCACAAATCCCAATCGTAAATGGGTTTGGGGTCTGGTGGGTGGAATCCCCACCAAAACTATTTGTGATGGAACAGTTTCTTTTATCTAAAATAGTGATTATTTTTTAGAGAATACTTATTCTGTCACAAATAGTCCTTGCTTGGGGACTATTTGTGATGGGTCTTTTTACCATCGCATATAGTCAAATTTCTAATAGTGAAATAACTATCCATGTAATCTGATTGGCATGATAGATGTGGGTGTGAGAGTGCTCTAAATCACTTGATCTCTCTCTAGGGATTGAGAGGGTCTTTCCCTATCTATTGTTCACACCAATTTTTTATTACAAAAGAAATATAATTAGATATTTTTTATTAGGTTTAGGTTTTTTTATCATACAAAATCCATTTCTCATTTCATAATAATTAGTTGACCCCATTTATAATAATAATAATTTGGATATAATTCTTAATCTCATGACAAGTGAAAGGTAACATGTATATAAATAAATATCCTTTATTGAATTTTTAATCAAACCATTAAACATGGTTTTATTTCCCTCCTCAAGTTTTTTCTATTCGTGAATAATGAGTATTTGAAAAACAAATGTCACTAAATTATTCCGTGATAAATATAATAAATATTTTATTCAACAAACTTGACAATAAATATATATATATATATATATATATTATTTATCTCAATTATTCTTTATAATTACTTGTTATTAAATTATGCTCATCAACCAAGCCTGATTAAATATTATTTATTATCACTTTTTAAATAAAATACTAGAATTTAAATAAGATTATGGATAAACTTAGGTTGTGGCCCTCCATGACTCTTTCTATGTAGAATTAGTTATAACCACCTATATTTTATTTTATTTTCTAGCAACATTTTATGAAATCTATAGATAATAAAATTTATTTTTTTAATGACATCAAATTCTTATGAACACTAACTGTTTAATATAATCTTGTTATCATGATATCTCAATTCAAGTGGTCTTATGTATGTCCCATTAACCGATATGCTCGAGGTATCTTTCAATTTCGATAAACAAACTCACCCACCAAACATCGTGGACATGGATTAAGGTGGATAGTTTCATTCCTTGAAAATATTCTTAGATATCTCTTTTTGTCAAGGTATGGAATGGTTAAATCATTTATTGAATTTTCCATTATGTCAATATCACTCATGAAACACCCAATGTATCTACTTCACTGTGATCATTTTTCATCAAGTATTTTATTAATACATAAAATTATGTGAGTCATTATATCCATAAATTTTAATCACATATAATAAGGATAAATACATACATCTATATAAATGAACATCCAATTACATATGGAAATGTCGATTTCCTATTAACATGCATATTCTCATAACCTTTTTTCTTAGAGATAAAAAAGGGAGAACACCATGAGAATGTCTCTTGTTTTATAATGATCCTCCTTCACCTGATATTCTATATTATTTGTTTCTGTTACAATAAAATCATCTAGCCATTGAAAAATGTTCAAGATAATTCAGTGGAACCTCTATGTTCTCATCCTTTGAAAGAATTACTATGTCCTTTTAGTGTGACATATAATCTAAATACATTATCACATACAAATATCATGAAGAAGAATAATTAATATGTGATAAGAATAATTCATTAAAATAAAAAAAATAGGGTCCATGAAAGTTGGTTCGTGTGAATAAACACCAATAGGCTCCCACATTAAGTGGATTCAACTAACAATAGCTTTCAATACAGTAGCTATCATATTAAACTCAAGATTTGGATAATATAGAGCCTTTGTTAATGGGTCTAATCTGTTTTCCTCCATGTATAACCTACTCATTGAAACTTCACCTAATTGGATTATTCTTGGTGTAAACTAGGCTCTTTGGAGAGATCCACCACTATAATGTTATTACAGTAAATTGTGATAGTATCTTAACTATTAGATATCATATCAATATCTTAGATAATGTTTAAACTCCAAACTACTTCCTTGTACATATAATAATCCACAATATGCATTTAATATTTTATTAAATAAGTGAAAATATTTGTTTTTAACTCTTCCAGATCAAAGAACCTTTGTTTAGACAAAATACATATATAGACAGTAACTTTAGATCATTCTGATCTATTTGAAAACTAGAATATGTATAAACCCTAATGACTAATTCTTTATGTCCTCCATAAACCAAGAACAAGTCCTTAGTATGCCTCATAAACTTAACTATACCCTTAAAAATAGTCCAATGTTGTTAAACTCGATCTTCTTGATATCTTCTTACCATGATCAAAGAATAGGAAACATCAAGCCCTATATGCAACATGGAATACATGATTGATCATATTGTAGAAGTGTGTAGGATCTTAATCATTATAAATCATTCCTCTCTTTTTTTAGTAGAATTTTTTTTGTAAAGATGTATACCATGTTACACTAGAACATGTCCCCTTATATATAGTTCCAGAGTAAACCTATTTAGTATCTGGTCAATATATGTTAATTAACTAAGTCTAAGGACCCTCTTGGATATATCACTCATGATCTTGATTCCTAGAATGTAGGATTATTCATTTAATTCATTCTACACCATTATTTAACCTATAGTAAGTCTGTTATATTATTTTTAATTTGTAATATGTCATTAAAAATACTAATATGAAAACAATTTTACTCCCACTAAACTACTTATAAATACAAACCTTGCATTCATTTTGAATGAAACCAAACAATTTTTTGGCTTTATCATACCAAATATTCCATGACCTGGAGACAATATTTAAACCATAAATAAATCTCTACAATATTCAATCCTTTTTGGAATTTCTTGGAGTTAAAAATACTTCTGATTTTTGTATGTACACATTCCCTTGAAAGTTTATATAATGAAGAGAAACTTTGACATCCATATCCCAAATCTCTTAATCATGGTAAGATACTATGGTTAGAAGTATTAAAATATATTTAATTTTGGATTCTAGAGAAAACTTTATTTCATTTTCAATTCCATGAAAATTTCTAAACCGTTAATCTACTAGTTGTAATTTATATGTATTAACTTTAACTTCACTATTGATCTCTCCCATAAATAACCAATTACACCCAATAGGTTTTACATCAGTAGGTGGGTCGATCAAAACCTAAAAAATATTTTGATACATGGTATAAATCTAGAAATTCATAGATTATTTCCATTCTGATTCTTATGAGCTCTCTACACTCTCTGTTTAGGAGGCATGATCATCATTTTCACCCAATAGTGAACCGCAATCATCAGTAACCAAAAAAAATATTACCTCTATCATTATATTACCTCTATGGAGATCCTAAGTAGTACATATGTTTATACAACAACATATCCCATAAAAGCCTATTATATCTATTAATGAACCATATCTTGAATATCTTGATCATCAACTTCATAAAATTATATATTTCTCCAACTATCCACATTCACTATGTTCTCCCTCTCAATAAATATAGTATGTCTTGCTATATCATTTTTCTTGTTCAAAGGTTTTTATAGATAATATAACCTACTTTCCTTAGGATACACTATAAAGATACAATTTATACCTCAAGAATCTAGTTCATTGTTTGATCTATCCTTAACAAATCTCTCACATCCCCATGCATGAGCATGTGAATAAATGGGTTTCATTCAACTCTATAACTCAAAGGGAATACCCTATACTACATTGGTTGGTATTTTCTTAGTAAGTATAATACAATTTGTAAAGAGTATCCCCAAAAGGATAATGGAAGACTTGTGGGTCTCAACATCGACATTCTCATATCAAATAATATACTTTTCTTCCTCTCACTAACACTATACCACTATGTTGTATACAATAGAGTGAGTTGAGAAAAAATCACATGCCCCCATAAAAATTTCTAACATCTTGGTTACGATATTCACCACCATTATCTGATTGATCTTTCTTTATGTTATTACCAATCTGATTCTCAACATCATTATGTAAATCTTTGTTCTGCCCAATGTATTTATACTTATATTACATCATGTATATATAAACATACCAACTAAAGTCATCGGTAATGTTAGTAATGTGTGAGAATAAACATTTAGCTTATAATCTAAAAGGCCTAAATATATCAATGTGTACCATATATAGAAGATCTATGGACCTTTAACATTGACCGTGAAATAGTGTTTTGATCATATTTACTTGTAAACAAAAAATACAACTTTATAGTGGATGTATCTTAAAAGTGTATGAATAATGATATTGATAGATTTTTTTCAAAGACTTCACATTTACATGGACAGAATGATGACTCCAGAACTTGGTATTATATCAGTTTAATGTATTAGTTTCTTCATGAATTTCCAATATTTTTTTCATAATTCAATACACAAAAAATGTTATTCAATTTTTTCATACCATAACATATTCTATATTTCTAAAAATATAAAACTTTATTTCCAAGGATGAACATAAATCCTCATATATATAAAAAATATGAATAAATAATGTTCAAGGTAAAACTATCCTCATAATAATAGTTCATTAAAACCAAAATGAATCATATCAGGAAGTAAGATAGTTGCCTCCAATGCCTAGAGAAATTGGCCTTGCTCTATTGGTTTCCCGAAGATACACATCGCCTCTTATAGCCTTCTAAAATCTACATCGATCATGTAATTGGATACACATGTGAACATAAAATTCAAAATCTATTACCAAAATTTTAGATAGATAAATATAACACTCGATAGTGAATTTACAAGAAGATTTCATATCCTTTTTTGGATGGGTGTAATTCCTCTTCCATAGGCCATGATTTACACATGTAAAACATAGTGTTTCATATTCCTTTCCATGCCTATGGTTCTTCCTCTTAATATAAGGATCTAATTCCAAGAATTACACTAGGGATGAGTCTTTTTTACTTGTTACTTTCACTTTCGATTCTTATTACCCCAAATTATAGAGAGTTTTTCATGCCCTTTATCTTTATCAACATAGAGAATAAGTTTAATTGTTATGAAAGTGTATTATTTCTATTACCCATATAATAAATCACAATAAAATAGGAAAAAAATTACATAATGAAGACTTAATGAGATTACTGCATTGCACACCGGGTATCTTAAAACCCAAGATGTCAAGTAACTCAATGTATCTAGTCATCTTATATAACAACCCTAAACCCACACACCAAGATCTGTCGTTCAATACATAATATTTACATTTATAGAGTTTATATAGATGAAGATTACCCAATTTTCTATATCCAAAACTTAAAACATCAAATGGAAAATATTTAACCACTTACATTCTCAAGGACCTTTTAGGTTTAGAGGTTCATAGAGTTAGTAGAAAATAATAAAATCATGCATTCACAAACAATTAGTTCATAAATATAAACATCATCTCCCATTATGCCCAAATTTTCTTCTTCCACATTTGGAATCCATCATCTACTATATTAAAAATGTCTAAATATAATTCATTAAAAATAAATCATAAAAACAAAAGTAAAATGAAACAAAATAAGGGTGAGATCAAATTTATGGTAAGGGTAAACATAAGAATTAATAATTGGATGTCAACTGGGGGAATAAAAAGAGAATATGGGTATGATTACATAATAAAATTACCTGATTCTGACATCAGAATATTCATTCCCATAAAAACATGGATAATCAAACAAGAAAACATGACAGAATACTTAGAAAATGTATGATTCTTCAAAATTAGTAATCATGAGAAAGGTGATATCAATATTGATCATAAGAAACATTATAAACCCATATAATGCATCGATAAAACTTATTGGTATCTTGGAATGTTCACAACCCATCCCAATGGGGCCCACATTATGACTCCCCAAGCCGACCTCCAATAGTTTTGGGAATGGTGACTAGCACCGAGTAGGCATATTAATAACATGGGAGTCATTTACAAAGAACATGTACACACGTACACATCTCCAAGCCCACAAATGTTGAAATGTAAAAATCATAAAGGAACAAAATGCATGCATATAACTAAACCAAACTAATAGATTATGGTGGAAAGTAAAGTGATGAAAGTAAACTGGGCCAGAATACAAGCCCACTAAAATAAGAGTCTGAAAACTACAAAGTCCAACTTGTCACAAAAAGAGGTACTAGGACTGCTACTCCTAGCCATAGGAACACCTCAACTTATGGAACTCAGAAATCTCATTCCTTTCCTAGTCTACCATAGACTCTGTCAAATGGTTGCTCATCTGCACAAGACACAACACATGCGGGAAAATCATGTGTAGTGGTGAGTATAACAATACACATTAGAGGACCCAAATAACCAAAAAATAAAAACAAAAAATAAAGGAACAGTAATCTCTACACAATATATCTCTACTGAACATATAATAGGAGAAAACAATCCATATATACTCAAAACTCATACCCGTAGTCTAGAGACATGTCACACAACTGCATACCCCCGCTGGGAATTTAGTCTGAAGATCCCACAAAGAACTCATTCTGGGAGAACTCACTTCACATGTATTGTAGCTCTGATGACGTCTGTCCGAGAAGTAATGTTAATCGAGAAAAGTTATGATAGATAGATACACTCATTATGGGAGAACACACTCTTGAGTGGAAAGATCACGAAAGATAGATACACTCATTATGGGAGAAGACACTCTTGAGTGGAAAGATCATGATACATGGATGAGGACCACTTCCAGGGACTTGGAATATACTGCAACTCATTCGTATTCACCAACTAGGTAGAGGATCAATGCACGGTGTAGTTTATCACGTCGATTCCTGGCTCTACCTAGGGTCAAGAATGGATAGAGGATCTTGCTCTGGGTCTCTCAGAGGGATATCTAACTCTATCATAGAAAGTCATGCTGAAGGGGTCATACTCTTGTAGAAGGAAACTATACTTGACCTTCAAGGTAACGAAAAAGGGGCACTAACCCTAACAAAACATGTCCATGATATGGTGTAAAAAAATTTCAAGTCATGTACAAAAAAGTACACAACCTGTAGAAACGTCACAGATTGTGTCCTATAACCCTAGGTACTGCCCATGTACAATGGCCCATGTCGCAAGGCAGGTTGTGAAAAACGAAACTTCATGGTGTGTAAAAGATAACACATCATGTCTAAGTATCTGGGGTCCACCCAGAGTATGCTGGACATGTTCTCGTGCACGGTCTCAACCCATGTATGCGAACCTGTGTAACTGGTACACGGGGAGACTCGTGCCACTGGCCTCACCTGGACGGGCGGTTGAGTACACAACTATGTACCCTATCCAGTGTATGTTTATTGCTTGAGATATATGTCGAGTCCCACATAGCCGCCTCTGCCATGTTGTATAAAGAGTACATGTCTTGTTGCGAAGCCATGTGGTTCTCCCTATGTACTCGTATCGACCGAGATACACACTGAGCTTCGGGGAAGGTCCAACATGTCGTGTGACCCGGGTCACAAACCTTTTGATACCTATCTGACCCTCGAAACCCTAGACACTGCCGCTTGTACTACACAGTGTGTTATTTGGAAGAACACATCGTGTATTCCAGAATTTTTCAAAATCAACGATTCACACCTATGCCCATCCCGTGATGCTTAGATATTTGTTTTGATGGTTTTATCACCACGAAAATCGATATTCTAGGTTGCCTCGACATCCCGAAGTAGTCTCTGTTGTTTTCGAGCCTCCGGTTGGCCCCGAAAATGCATTCTGATCCTCCCGTGTGAAGAACTCTCGATGAAATAACCTCTTTTGTTCAATGCTGATTCGACGTTCGCCATAGCCTTTGCATCTCCATAGGGTCGTTGTGATGTCGGATCTCTATTTTGGTATCGTTTCTTTGCAATACGGGAGCGCAAAGATCCATTGTCCGTCACCCCATGAATAACGTGAAGAACTTGCGTGAAAATAAAGGGGAAAGAAACCCGATAGAAAATCGAGGAACAAACCTCCACTATCATTTGGCAGGGTGTTGATCTGCTCCAGTTAGTAGGATCAAACTAAGTATAATCAAACATTAATTTAACATGGATTAATTCCACGAGATCAACCCAATGAAACCCTCCTGCAAGAACGCATGAATCAGCGGATCAAATTGTTTGTGGTTGATCCACGTTATTTATTTAAATTCTGAAACAAGTAAAGGAGAATTGAAATAAAAAATTCTACCTGAAGGGAGGATCGATCGCTGACGAAGGGGTCGTGATACCGTCATAATTGAGATCCTTCAACATTGTTGGCGTAGTGATTCATGGCTTCAATTCATCGTCGATCGTCGCCGAGAGTTCTCTCCAATGTCCCAAGATTCCAGTAGAGTTTTTTCTCAACCTTTTCCAATGAGTAACATACGATTGACCCATTAATGGGGAAAAGAGTTTTGGAATTCCATCACATTGTGGTATTAATGAGTCAGCATTGCTATTTCAAAGTGATTATGGTCAGGCGTAAATTAATGAAACAGCTGCCCCGTTGCTATGCTGCAGCGGAGGTTTCCAAATAAAATAAAAGAAACTTTGCAATTTTGTTTTATTTTATTTTACTAAAAATGTCTGAAAATTATATTTTTTTCATCGACCCATGCCGATCAAGGTTAGACTCAATCTTAGGTAAATTCGTCGTCTCAGATGCAACGGTGTCGTCAGATTTTTAATCCGGGAATCTATTTGGAAACTACCACAACCGCACACATATTTCGACTCACTTAACTTAAAGAAGTTAAAACCACCATTCGAGGATCACCAGGCCTCGGAATGATGTGTCTTTTCTATGCCTGGTCTCACAATAATTCCATATGATATTTAAAAATATAACACAGAAAATCTGAGACATTAAATTCTCCCCACTTTGGGGCTTTGCATCCTTGAAAAGCCAAAACAAAGACTACTAAAAAAGATGTGGGTATTGCGCATGGATCTAAGCCTCCCGCTCCCATGTGCTCTCTTGAAGATTACCATACTTCCAAAACAACGCGCACAAAGGGAATTGATCGCTCATGAAGGATCCTCTCTTGATGATCCTCGATCTCCAATGGGAACTCAGCAATGGTCAACCCATCCTCGATGTCCATCTCACCCCAGTCGATGATGTGTGATGGGTCAAGCACATACCTCCCCAGCTGCAACATGTGGAAGAAATTTTGTACCCAGTGCAACTACGGTGGTAGAGCTAGGCGGTACGACATCATGTCAAATCTGTGTAGTATCTGAAAAGGCTTGATGAACCTCGGAGATAGCTTTCCTCCTCAGCCAAACCTATGTAACCCTCGTCGAGGTGAGACCTGAAAAAATATGTGGTATCCCTCCTTAAACTCTAGGGGTCTCCTTCATCTATCATCATAAGACTTCTACCAGCTCTATGCAGTCTTCAACCGCTCCCGGATGACTTACACATTCTTGTTGGTAGCTCGCACCAACTCTAGACCCATGAGGGCTGACTCTCTAGGGTCAGTCCTGCAAAGAGGTGACCAGCAGGGTCTCCCATACAAGGACTCTAATGGATCCATACCAGTGGTGGAGTGGTAGATATTATTTTACACAAACTCTACCAGTGGTAGTTGGTCCTCCCAATAGCGACCAAAGTCCAAGATATAGGCCTGTGACATATTATATAGAACCTGAATGGTCCTCCCTATCAGACCATCTGTCTAGGGATGGAACTTCATGCTAAAGCATAGCTGAGTCCCATAAGACTCCTGCAATCCCTTCCACAACTTGGATGTGAAGCAGTCATCTCGATCCGTGACTATTGTCGAAGGGACGCCAGGAAGCCGAACTGTCTCATGCACGTAGATGTATCCCAATCTCTCTACGGAACTCTGCTCCCTAGTAGCTAAGAAGTGGGTCGACATGGTGAGTTGGTCAATGATCACCCAAATAGAATCATGCCACTTGTACATCCATGGTAATCCTATCATGAAGTCCATCGATATTCCATCCCAGTTCCACTCTAGAAACTACAGGGGTGAGCTAAGCCCGTAGGAAGCCGGTGCTCAACCTTAACCTTATGGCATGTAAGGAATCGAGAAACAAACTCTACTACTTCTTTATTCATTCCAGACCACTAGAACTGTCATCGAAGATCCTTGTACATCTTTTCCACTCTAGGATGTACCGCCACGGGGGATGTATGAAACTCCCTTAGGACCTCTTCTCGCAACTCTAGTGGTACAATAGTGCATCCTCTAAAAATAAGTACATTCTCCCCACCATGTGAATATCCATTGGGAGTATGCCTTTTGGATAACTGAGCACGTAAATCCTCATAGTCAACATCCCCTAGCTATGCCTCCCTAAATTGTTGTAATAGTGGAAGGGTGAAAACCATCGACTGCATGTAAGAAATATCCTCTCTATCCACGAAGGATAACTGCAGTGTGGCTAACTGCTCTATCACCTCACTCAGCAGCTGCAATCTCTACCTTCTACTAAGAGCATCCTTGTTCCCCTTCCCATGGTTATAGATGATCCTGAAATCATAATACCATAAGATCTCTAGCCAACGCCTCTATCTCAGATTCTGAACCTTCTGCGAGAGGATGTACTTGAGACTCTTGTTGTTAAAGTAGACGATGAACCGCTTGTCCATAAGGTAGTTTCACCACATCTTCAATGAAGAGACTACCGCTACCAACTCAAGATCATGGTTCACATAGTCCTACCCATGTGTCATAACCTGGCATGAACCATAAGCAATCACTACTTGTCTCTGCATTAGTACACAGCCAAGCCCAGTCCCTGATGCGTCGCATAAAACTACGTACTCGACACCCTCATCCGGTAATCTAAAGATTCGGGTGCTCTTCAAACTCTGTATCTACTGCACGAAAGCTTGCTGGTACTTCTCTATCCATATGAAGGGTTTCCCCTTCCTGGTTGAGGCCATCATCAGTGCTGATATTCGGAAGAAATCAGGAATGAATCTTCGTTAATATCCTGCCATCCCAAGGAAGCTTTGCACCTCCATCACGCTCTGAGTTGGCTCCTATGAAAACACTGCCTCTACCTTGGCTGGGTCCACAACTACTCCATCTGCTGAGATGACATGTCATAGAAAGTGGACATCCTGAATCCATAACTGGAACTTTGAGAGCATCCCATAAAACTATTTCTCTCAGATTACATCTAGAACCATCCGTAGGTGTCTCGTGTGCTCCTCCTCTAACGCCGAGTACACAAGGATGTCGTTGATGAACACCACTATGAATCGGTCCACGTATAGCTAGAATAACTGGTTCATCCGTAGCATGAACAATGTGGGGGCATTCGTCATGCCGAAAGGCATCACCAAGTACTCAAAATGACCGTAGCGGCATCTGAAAGTCATCTTCGGTATATCCTCTCCTCATACTCATAACTATTGATAACTTGATCAAAGACCAACATTCAAGAACCAATGTGCCCCTCTTAGCTGATCGAAGAGGTTGTCGATTCTTGGCAGTGGATACTTGTTCTTCACTGTTACATGATTCAGGCACCGATAATCCACAAATAACATCAAACTCCCATCTAACTACATGGAAAAAAAGACCAGGGATGCCCAGGGTGAAACGCTGGGTCTCACAAACCATTTCTCTACAAATCCTCCAATTGTACCCTTAGCTTGCGAAGCTCTGCAGGAGCCAACCAATATGATGATGAAAAAATCAGTGTCATCAAAGGGTGTAAGTAGATACAGAAGTCAATTTCATGGCTGGGAGGTAGTCCCAAAACATCTTCGGGAAAGATGTCTTTGTACTCCTCCACTACTGTTGGGAACTGGGAGCTCATCACATCGACTGCTCTGAGTGAAAGGCTATAAAACTAATGAGTGAATGGCTACACCGTCATATGAATGAGATTATTTTGTGTTACTTGGGTCTCCTTTTCTCCGACAAAAGAAAACCTCATCCCATCACGGTGGATGATAAAACACTATTTTGTTGAATATTTTATTGATAATAAATGATATAATTTCCCCACATTGTGCTAAATATGTTTATTTATAAAATATTTGGGATTTGATTATTCAATTGAAAATTTGGTGAAAATTCCAGTTTTACCCTTTATAGTGCATTGTAGTATTTCAAAGATAAATATTTTTATATTTATTATTTTAATTTGAAAGTTTTTAACAATGTTCATAAGTTAATGTTCTACAACTTTTATTCAGGAAACTAGAGCTAAAAAGGGAATTTGGATGGAGTAAAAGGGACATTAATCCAATGGTGGGCTGGACTCGGCAGAATGGACATGGGTCATGTATTTGAGCCATATCGTCTTTATCTGGGCTTGGATTGAGCCCAAATTTTGAGTAAAGCTCGGAGACATGATGTGACAAAAATCATACTTCTGGAAGGCCGGTCAATTCACGTGTTTTGAGGTCAACTAGGCGGTGAAACTTAGAATAAAATATTTCTAAGAGTTTTTCATTTCACACTTAAAAGGTTATGTATCCCTAGCCCTCACAAACTCTATTTAAAGGGGGTTTTAACTCTTTGAGAGGGCTGGTCGAGGATTTGGGAAGGTGTGGCCGAAAGGTTGTCTCTTGGGATCCCCTTACAACTCTTGGAATAAGTAATCATTTGTGCAAACCTCTCTTCCAAAAAGGCTCTCCTCTCCCACCTCTTCTTTGTATTTCTTTTCATTCATGTTTGTTTCTTGAATTTTTCTTCAAATAATCTTCTGTGTTCATCCCTCTTATTCTTCTATTAATCATATTAATTGGGTTAGAATCAAGAGTGGAGACAATATTGGGTTATACCCTTTCAATCCTTTGCTTATGCAAATCGTATCCACGATGACTACACCGCCCATGGAAGAGTAGTTCTTTTTAGTAATCGATCGACCTCTCACATTATTCATTCATTTATTTTGAATCAATGATCTACTGTAATTCAGTAAACATGACCCATTAATTGAGTTTTTTATTTAAATGAAACTAAGAAATCAATTGAATAGTTAACACAAAACACGTGAGGTCGGGAATTGTGTGAATTGTGAGAGCGCAACCATAACCGGTAATTCAAAACCACACGAGATCAATTTGTAGAGTTCAAATATAATACCTAAACTCAATTAATCCTCATTTCCAGAGTGTTTATGTGCCTTAATTTACCATTGACCATAAGCTAATCTTAGAACATCAATCAAAGCAGGGTGTTGCGATTGCATGTTCCGAAGATAGCCTAAGGTTAAGTTCACTTCATCTTCGTGGTAAAGTTAATTCTCGTAGGGTTCGGGATTTAACAAATTAAGGGATCATAATTAATAGAATATAAATTTAAATGATAATGATTAATAAATGATTGAAGAGGTAGAGTTAGATCGATTACGCCTTTTAAAATAGATTTCTAAAAAAATATCTTCTTGTTGTGTCATTCTAATCGAAACATCATTTCAAAATTAAAAACAAAAAAAATGCAATCTTCTTCCAGAAAAATTCTTCTATATTTATAAACTATAAACAACCACCCCCATACTTTCAGTAGTGTTTTTATTCCCTTTTATTTTGCTTCTAGAATACCTCTGAAAAGTTGTTTTAATTCACTTCCTCCTTTGAGAGACAACCTTGGTCAGCCACTCTGCTGCACCTAAGTACCCCAAAATCACACTAATAATTTGAGGGCGCCCACGACAGCAATTTATAAAATTGGGTCCATTGCCGAGGAGGCAAGTAATTATTTCAACCAATTAGAGGTATTTATTTTCTTTTACATTTTTATTCTCTTCCTCTCTTCTTTCTTCCTTCTTTACCCAATCTGATTTTTCTTCTTCTTCTTTAATTTTCTTCTACTTCTTTTTGCACCATCAACTCAAATTTCTCATTTTTATTTTACTATGGTCCACTTTCTTTCTTTTCATTTTTATTCGATTTATGACATGAACTAATCCTGAAGAGATCTTAGATCTTGACCCTGATATTGAACGTAGCCTTAGTGCACGAATCAGACATTCTCAATCTACGGGAAGTTTAAATATTCAACTAGTTGGTGAATTCCTCTCTTCTGGAAACACTGAAATTGGAAGCAATTCAAATTAAAACATAAAAGAGGAACCAATGGCTAGAAATAATGGAAATGAACTTAATAGAACCATTCAAGAATTAGCTACACCTGATATTAACTATTAACCAAATTGTATTGCATACCCAAATCTCGAATCAGACTTTGAAATGAATTCTGGATTAATTCACCTTCTTCCAAAGTTTCATGGCTTATCTGGTGAGGATCCCAACAAACACATTAAGGAATTTATTGTGGTTTTCTCAACTTTGAAACCAAGAAAGGTTTCTGAAGATCAAATTAAATTAAGAGCATTCCCATTCTCACTTGATGGAGCTGCAAAAGATTGGATGTATTATCTGCAACCTGAAGATGTAACGTATTGGAATTATTTGAAACGTCTTTTCTTGCAATGATTTTTCTAGCATCAAGGAAAACATCCATTCGAAAGGAGATATCAGGGATCAAGCAAGCCCAAGGGGAGTCAATGTATGAGTACTGGGAGCGATTCAAGAAGTTGTGTGCTAGCTGCCCACATCACCAAATCAGTGAGCAATTACTCATCCAGTACTTCAATGAAGGACTCACACCAATGGAGAGAAGCATGGTGGATGCTGCGGCTGGAGGAGAATTGGTGGATAAGACACCAGTAGCTGCACGTGCGTTGATCGACAAGATGGCCCAAAACTCCCAACAATTTGGTGATAGAGGTACACCACATGTCAGGGGAGTACATCGGGTAAGTCCTTCTCTTGAAAGTGATTTGATTGATACTAAGTTGGAAGAATTGACCACTATGGTGAGGAAAATTTCTTTGGCACAAAAGACATCTCTTACCCCTCCTTCAAGGCCTTGTGGTATTTGCACTGAGACAAGCCAACCAACTGACTGTTGCCCACAACTCCAAGAAACAGAAGATTGTGCAGCAGTGTTCCCTGGGAGACCATTTCAGCAGCAACAACAACAACCATATCCCCAAAAGAAGTTTGATCCAGCATACAACCAAGGGTGGAAAGATCAGTCGGACATGAGGTATGGCTCTGGACAACAACAAAGGCCACCCTTTCAACAAAACTTCCAGCATCATCCGCCTTACCAGTACGGTTTCCAACAACCCCAAAGGAGATTTGAAGATCAAACATCAACAAGTCAGTAACAAGGGAATCATCCACCAAAGTTAGATTCTAATACTGATGATCTTTTGAAGGAAATTGTTCTTAATCAACAAAATGAGCTGAAGAGTCAAAGTTCGGAGCTGAGGGAGTTGAAGACTCAAATGAGCCAGATTGCCACCACCCTCCATGAACTTGTGAGTAAGAATTCTGGAAATCTACCTTCCCAACCCACTCCAAATCCAAAGGGGAATGTCAGTGCCATCACATTGAGAAGTGGGAAGCAAATGAATGATACAATTTCACCTACCATTCCACCGGGATTCACCTCAACTTCAGAGAAGACGCATTCCATACCAACTGATTGGCAATCCAAGGAGAAAGATAAAGGTAAGAAAAAGATTGATGATGTTCCTCCTAAACCCCTTCCATTTCCAAACAGGGTTGTTTAAACCAAGAAGATAGCTGAAGAAGCAATGCAAAAGGAGGTTTTGGACACATTCAAGCGTGTGGAGATCAACATTCCTCTACTTGAACCCATTTACCAAATCCCAAGGTATGCCAAATTCTTAAAAGAACTCTGCACCAATCGAAGAGGGCCCAAGGGAAATGAGAGGATCAACCTTGGAAGGAATGTATTGGCACTCATTTCACCAACTCTAGCAATGCCAACAAAGTGCAAGGATCCAGGGACATTCACCATCCCATGCACCATAGGGGAGTTTCACTTTTCTGATGCACTTTGTGATTTAGGTGCTTCCATAAATGTGATGCCTCACTCTATATTCTCTTCCTTACAGGTTGGTGAGTTGAAGCCAACAAGAGTAGTGGTGAAATTGGCAAATAGAGCTATGACATATTCAGCAGGAGTCCTTGAGGATGTACTTGTCCGGGTAAGAGACATGATCTTTCCAGTGGATTTCGATGTTCTTAACATAGAGGATGATCAGGTAAGTTCACATGCCCCCATTATCTTAGGTAGGCCCTTCCTCAAAACTGCAAAAACTATCATAAATGTCAATGAGGGTACACTTTCCATGGAATTTGGGGATGATGTTGTGATATTTAATGTTATGGATTCCATGAAGTACCCCTCTAAGGACCATTCTGATTTTTTTTATCTCCCATTTTGAACCACCAAGTAAAAACTCCATGGATTTTGAGTCTCCTATGCTTAGGGAGATTATGAGTATTGGTTCTGGTTTAATGTCTAAGAGAACTTCCACACCTATTTATAATGAACAAGACTCTCTAAGATTTGATTTTGAAATGGATTCATATTCTGATCTTTATCATGTGAACTCTGATTATGACATGGCTATAGAGTATGCTGATGGATTTGATGCTTTATTCTCTGATTTTGATGATGTATATTCTGATACCGATGCTCTTTGTGCACATATTTCGGTTCCTTCAATGTCTCTATCCATACTACACCCTCCTTCATTAGAACTCAATCCATTGCCACCAAATCTGAAATACTCATACTTGTTGAGTGGTGAGAGATTACCTGTTATCATTGCTAACAATCTCCCTTTTGAACATGAAGAAAGGCTTTTGAATATTTTGAGGGAGAACGTCAGGGCGATTGGGTGGACATTGGCTAACATATCAGGTATTAGCCCCTCCATTTTAATTCATAGGATTCTCTTGGAGGATGGGGCAAAACCGGTGTGACAACCACAAAGGAGACTCAATCCCACCCTCCTGGAAGTTGTTAAAAAATAAGTTGATAAATTGCTCGAGGCAAGAATAATCTTTCCCATTTTAGATTCTTAGTGGGTAAGTCCTGTTCAGGTTATTCCTAAGAAAAGTGGTGTTACTGTTGTTAAAAATGAGAAAGATGAGTTAGTTTCAATGAGGGTGCAAAACAGTTGGCGTGTGTGTATTGATTGTAGGAAACTAAATCATTCCACTCGCAAGTACCAGTTCCCCCTCCCATTTATTGATCAGATGCTTCGAGAGACTAGCTGGGAAGACACACTATTGTTTCTTGGATGGATTTTCTGGATATTTTCAGGTTCCTATAGCTCTGGAGGACCAGGAGAAGACGACATTCACATGCCCATTTGGTACCTTTACTTATCGGAGGATGCCATTTGGACTTTGCAACGCCCCAAGTACCTTCCAGAGATGCATGGTGAGTATTTTTTCTGATTTTATTGAGACATTCATGGAGGTATTTATGGATGATTCTACAGTGTATGGGTCTTTATTTGATGAATTTCTAATTAGTTTGGGAAAGGTGTTGAATCGTTGTATTGAGAAGAATCTGGTCCTGAAATTTGAAAAGTGTCATTTTATGGTAGAGCATGGCATTGCCTTAGGGCATGTAGTGTCAAAACATGGGATAGAGGTTGATAGATCAAAGGTAGACATTATTTCATCCTTACCCTATCCTTTATGTGTGTGTGATGTTAGATATTTCCTAGGGCATGCGGGATTTTATCGACGCTTCATCAATGATTTTAGTAAGATCGCTCTTCATATGTCACGATTACTTCAAAAAGATTCTGATTTTGTGTTTGACGATTCTTGTAGGACTTCCTTTGAGGAGCTAAAGAAGTGTCTGACCACTCCACCTATCATACAGCCCCCACGGTGGGAGATTCCTTTTGATCTTATGTGTGACGCCTCCAACTTCGTGGTTGGAGCAGTCTTATCTCAGAGGGTGGAAGGACGTTCACATGTGATTCCCTATGGATCAAGGACATTGGATTCAGCCCAATCAAAGTACACAACCACGAAAAAGGAGTTTCTTACTGTCATATTTGCTTTAGATAAATTCTGTTCATATTTATTGGTCTCTAAAGTAGTTGTTTTTTCTGACCATGCAGCTTTGAGGTACCTCCTGAAGAAGCAAGATGCAAAACCAAGACTTATCTGTTGGATGTTACTTCTTCAAGAGTTTGACCTTGAGATAAAGGACAAGAAGGGGTCAGATAATTTGGTGGCGGACCACATGAGTAGGCTTACTCACACACTAGAGGATGACACCTTGGACCAGGTACCACTTCAGGACACTTTTCCCGATGAGTATCTTTATTCCATCTCAGGTACGCATCTTTGGTATGCTGATTTAGTGAACTACATTGTTGCCTCTGAAATCCCTACAAATTTAAGGAAACATCAAGTCCAAAAATTAAAAAGTGAGTCTAGGTTTTATGTGTGGGATGATCCTTACCTCTGGCGCATGTGTAGTGACCAAGTCATTAGGAGGTGTGTTCCCGATCATGAGTTTGAGTCTGTTTTGCATTTATGTCATAAACTTGCTTGTGGTGGACACTTTGGGCCCCAACAGACAGCTAGGAAGGTTTTGGACTCTGGATTATATTGGCCTAGATTATTCCATGACGGCCATGTGTTTTGTAAGTCATGCTCTCGTTGCCAACACACTGGGAACATTTCTAAGAAAAATGAGATACCCCAACAACCCATATTATTCTGTGAGATTTTTGATGTATGGTGCATTGATTTTATGGGTCCTTTTCCTAGTTCATTCATATTTTTGTATATTTTGGTTGTTTTTTATTATTTGAGTAAATGGGTGGAGGACAAGGCCACCAGGACAGACGATTCTCATGTTGTTGTTGTATTTGTAAAAGCACAGATTTTTTGCAGGTTTGGAGTACCAAAGGCCATCATCAGTGACCAAGGGACACACTTTTGCAATAGGAACTTTGCTTCCCTCCTTCGGAAGTATGGGGTGACACACAAAACATTCACACCATACCACCCCCAAACAAATGGCCAGGCTGAGGTTTCAAATCGTGAGCTGAAACAAATATTAGAGAAAACCGTGCAGCCAAATCGGAAGGATTGGAGCAAGCGCTTGGATGATGCATTGTGGGCTTATAGGACAGAATACAAGACACCCATTGGTATGTCCCCATTTAGGATTGTTTTTGGGAAAGCATGTCGACTCCCTGTGGAAGTCGATCATCGGGCATATTAGGCTATAAAGAAATGCAACATAGATTTGGCCCAAGCTGGAATTCAAAGGAAGTTGAAAATTCAAGAGCTTGAGGAGATTCGACTATCATCATATGAGGACTCCAGGCTCTACAAGGAAAGATCAAAAGAAGCTCATGACAAAATGATCCAACAAAGGGAGTTTCATGTTGGAGAGAAAGTCCTTCTCTATAGTTCATGACTCAAGCTGATGCCTGGTAAGTTGTGTTCCAGATGATTAGGTCCTTATATCGTATCTAATGTTTTTCCTTATGGTGTAGTGGAGATCACACAAGAGGACACTGGAAGGAGCTTTACAGTCAATGGGAAACATTTAAAGAGATGCATTGAAGGACTTCCTACTGATGTAGTGGATTTTATCACACTGCATGACCCCATCATCACTTGATCACATCAGGCTGTTCCTAACCCTTTCACTTTTATATTATTTGTCCTATTTAAAAATTCTGCATTTCATGTGCATATATCATATCACGGGTTCCCATTGAGGACAATGAAATATTTTAAGTGTGGGGGAGGGAACCTTTTAGTTTAGTAATTTCAATTGTTTTCCTTTAAAAAAACAAAAAATGTGTATTTTTTCAAATTTTGTGTGTTTATTTTTTTCAATTTTCTTTGTGTTTTTGAAATTTTTGAGCTGAAATGATTCTCATCACAATTTTGAAATGCATATCAATGAGTGAAACAATTTATCCCTTGAAACTAAGCTTAAATTAATGCTGAAAATGACTTTGTTTCAAGTTCAAATATTTAGTAATTTCATGGAAAGTACGCTGAATTTTGAATCCCATGCCACATCTCACTGTCTTTATATTTGAATTCACTTTCCTGTGAGGCTTCTAAACCATTATTTTCATTTTCTTTACATTCACCTCACTTATTGAGAGAACCAAACCATCCTTGATTTAACCAGAATTTGATCTATTCCAATCAAAACATGAGGGTTTGAGGTACATATGTTTAAATGATTGAGGCATTTGTTTGGTATTAAAGCCCATATTTCAAAGAATCCTTTTTTATAATGTCCTACCTTGAATATTTAATCCTTGTAGCCCTTATAATCCATGCACAGCCTGTTAGGTTAGCCACATTACAAGCCAATTTTACCTATCCAATCAACTCTTGAAGTGAAATTGCATAATCTAGTTGAGATTAAGTGTGGGGGAATCTATCTTGTGTTGTGCCACCACATTCTGTGATACTTTGGGTGGAAAGTTAAATTCTTAAGAGATGTGTTTGCTACTGAATAAATTCATTATATTGAAAGCTGTGCCTTTTCTGGAGCTTTCATGAAAAAGTGAAGTTGTGCCTTTTCTGGAGCTTCTAATTGAGGTGGAATGTTGTTCCCATCTGGAGCTTTCAAGAAAATCATGTTTGAGAAGATTGAAATTTTTGATGCTGTAATGATGAATGGTGTAAACCTTTCATGAATTTTCATGATGATGGAGCTGAATTTATACTATGGGGATTGAGGAGAAGACCATATTTGAGTGAAAATTATATTAATGCAATTTTGCTTCAAAAAGAGTCAAGCCCTCCTCATTCAGCCTCAGAATTTTTCACATCTAAATCCTTCCAATCAGAAGCCACAGAACAACCCTGAAAAGTCCTCATGATAACCATATGTCCTTGACTCACATCGGGTGGCGATGTAGGAATCTATCAAGCCTATGGTGACCCTTGTATAAGTTTGGATGAGAAAGACATTGCAAAAAAAAATTGATATTTGAGTGATGAGAGAAAATTCAAGCGAGGTAAGTGTTTTGTGCAAGGGAGGATATATAAAGTGGAAATATATTGAATGATATAAATGAAAAACTTGAAATAATGGTTTTTTATAAGGCATGATATCTTTTGATTCTTGGTGTGAAATTGATTGATCTCAAGGATATGTGTTTTAAAATTGGTTTTGATTTGATATTGATGTTTACTTAATATGAGATTTTCCTCAGCAGTGCAAAAGGGTAAGTGTGGGGGAGTTGATAAAACACTATTTTTTTGAATATTTTATTGATAATAATTGATATAATTTCCCCACATTGTTCTAAATATGTTTATTTATAAAATATTTGGGATTTGATTATTCATTTGAAAATTTGTTGAAAATTACAGTTTTACCCTTTATAGTACATTGTAGTATTTCAAATATAAATATTATTATATTTATTATTTTAATTTGAAATTTTGTAACAGTGTTCTTAACGTAATTTTCTACAACGTTCATTCAGGACACTAGAGCTAAAAAGGGAATTTGGATTGAGTAAAAGGGATATTAATCCAATGGTGGGCTGGAATCGGCAGAATGGACATGGGTTCTGTATTTGAGCCATATCATCTTCATCCGGGCTTGGATTGAGCCCAAATTTTGAGGAAAGCTCGGGGACATGATTTTTCACAAATCATATTTCTGGAAGGCCGGTCAATTAACGCGTTTTGAGGTCAACTAGGCGGTGCAACTTTGAATAAAATATTTGGCCGAGTTTTTCATTTCACACTTAAAAAGTAATGTATACCTAGCCCTCACAAACTATATTTAAAGGGGGTTTTAACTCTTTAATAGGTCTATTAGAGGCTTTGAAAAGCTGTGGAAGAAAGGGTGTCTCTTGGGAGCCCCTTAAAACTCTTGGAATAAGTAAGCATTTGTGCAAACCTCTCTTCCAAAAAGGCTCTCCTCTCCCACCTCTTCTTTGTATTTCTTTTCTTTCATGTTTGTTTCTTGACTTTTTTTTCAAATAATCTTCTGTGTTCATACCTCTTCTTCTTCTCTTAATCTTATTAATTGGGTTGGAATCAAGAGTGGAGACAATATTGGGTTATACCCTTTCAATCCTTTTCTTATGAAAATCGTCTCCACGATGACTACACCGCCCATGGAAGAGTAGTTCTTTTTAGTAATCGGTCGACCTCTCACCTTCTTCATTCATTTATTTTGATTCAATGATCTACTGTAATTCACTAAACATGATCAATTAATTGATTTTTTAATTTAAATGAAACTAAGAAAATAATTTGATAGTTAACACAAAACACGTGAGGTCGGGAATTGTGTGAACTGTGAGAGCGCAACCTTAACCGGTAATTCAAAACCACACGGGATCAATTTGTAGAGTTCAAATATAATCCCTAAACTAAATTATACCTCATTTCTAGAGTGGTTATGTGCCTTAATTTACCACTGACCATAAGCTAATCTTATAACATCAATCAAAGTAGGGTGTTGCAATTGCATGTTCCAAAGTTAGCCTAATGTTAAATTCACTTCATCTTCGTGGTAAAGTTAATTCTCGTAGGGTTTGGGATGTAAAAAATTAAGGGATAATAATTAAGTGAATATTAATTTAAATGATAATGATTAATAAATTAATGAAGAGGTAGAGTTAGATCGATTACGCCTTTTAAAATATATTTCTAAAAAAACATCTTCTTGTTGTGTCATTCTAATCGAATCTTCATTTCAAAATTAAAAACAAAAAAAATGCAATCTTCTTCCAGCAAACTTCTTCTAGATTTATAAACTATAAACAACCACACCCATACTTTCAAGTAGTGTTTTTATTCCCTTTTATTTTGTTTCTAGAATACCTCTGAAAAGTTGTTTTAATTCACTTCCTCCTTTGAGAGACGACCTTGGTCAGCCACTCTGTTGCACCTAAGTACCCAAAATCACACTAATCATTTGAGGCCGCCCACAACAGCGCTCTATCAAATTGGCGCCATTGCCGGGGAGTCAAGTAGTTATTTCAACCAATTAGAGGTATTTATTTTCTTTTACATTTTTATTCTCTTCCTCTCTTCTTTCTTCCTTCTTTACCCAATCTGATTTTTCTTCTTCTTCTTTTATTTTCTTCTACTTCTTTTTGGACCATCAACTCAAATTTCTCATTTTTATTTTACTATGGTCCACATTTTTTCTTTTCATTTTTATTCTATTTGTGACATGAACTAATCCCGAAGAGCTCTTAGATCTTGACCCAGAGATTGAACATAGCCTTAGGGCACGAATCAGACATTCTCAATCTATGGGAAGTTTCAATATTCAACCAGTTGGTGAATTCCTCTCTTCTGGAAACATTGAAATTGGAATAAATTCAAATTCAAACATAAAAGAAGAACCAATGGCTGGAAATAATGGAAATGAACTTAATAGAACTATTCGAAAATTGGATACACCTGATATTCAACCAAATTGAATTGCATACCCAAATCTCGAATTGGACTTTGAATTGAAATATGGATTAATTCACCTTCTTCCAAAGTTTAATGGCTTATCTGGTGAGGATCCCAACAAACACCTTAAGGAATTTAATGTGGTTTTCTCGACATTAAAACCAAGAAATGTTTCTGAAGATCAAATTAAATTAAGAGCATTCCCATTCTCACTTGATGGAACTGCAAAAGATTAGATGTATTATTTGAAACCTAAATATGTAACATGTTTGAATGATTTGAAACGTCTTTTCTTGCAAAGATTTTTTCCAGCATCAAGGACAACATCCATTCGAAAGGAGATATCGGGGATCAAGAAAGCCCAAGGGGAGTCAATGTATGAGTACTGGGAGCGATTCAAGAAGTTGTGTGCAAGCTTCCCACATCACCAAATCAGTGAGAAATTACTCATCCAGTACTTCTATGAAGGACTCACACCTGTGGAGAGAAGCATGGTAGATGCTGCGGCTGGAGGAGCATTGGTGGACAAGACACCAGTAGATGCGCGTGTGTTGATCGACAAGATGGCCCAAAACTCCCAACAATTTGGTGATAGAGGTACACCACATGTCAGGGGAGTACATCAGGTAAGTCCTTCTTATCTTGAAAGTCATTTGATTGATACTAAGTTGGAAGAATTGACCACTATGGTGAGGCAAATTGCTTTGCCACAAAAGACATCTCTACCCCCTCCTTCAAGGCCTTGTGGTATTTTCACTGAGACAAGCCACCCAACTGACTGTTGCCCACAACTCCAAGAAACAGAAGATTGTGCAGTAGTGTTCCCTGGGAGACCATTTTAGCAGCAACAACAACAACCATATCCCCAAAAGAAGTTTGATCCATCATACAACCAAGGGTGGAAAGATCAGTCAGACATGAGGTATGGCTCTGGACAACAACAAAGGCCACCCTTTCAACAAAACTTCCAGCAGCCTCCGCCTTACCAACAGGGTTTCCAACAACCCCAAAGAATATTTGAAGCTCGAACATCAACAAGTCAGCAACAAGGGAATCATCCACCAAAGGTATATTCTAATACTGATGATCTTTTGAAGCAAATTTTTCTTAATCAACAGAATGAGCTGAAGAGTCAATGTTCGGAGCTGAGGGAGTTGAAGACTCAAATGAGCCAGATTGCCACCACCCTCCATGAACTTGTGAGTAAGAATTCTGGAAATCTACCTTTCCAACCCACTCCAAATACAAAGGGGAATGTTAGTTCCATCACATTGAGAAGTGGGAAGCAAATGAATGATACATCTGCACCTACCATTCCACCGAGATTCACCTCAGCTTCAGAGAAGCCGCATTCCATACCAACTGATGAGAAATCCAAGTAGAAAGATAAAGGTAAGAAAAAGAATGATGATGTTCCTCCTAAACACCTTCCTTTTCCAAACAGGGTTGTTCAAACCAAGAAGATGGCTGAAGAAACAATGAAAAACGAGGTTTTGGACAAATTCAAGCGTGTAGAGATGAACATTCCTCTACCTGAATCCATTAAGCAAATCCCAAGGTATGACAAATTCTTAAATGAACTCGTCACCAATCGAATAGGGCTTAAGGGAAATAGGAGGATCAACCTTGGAAGGAATGTCTCAGCACTCATTTCACCATCTCTAGCAATGCCAACAAAGTGCAAGGATCCAGGGACATTCACCATCCCATGCACCATAGGGGAGTTTCACTTTTCTAATGCACTTTGTGATTTAGGTGCTTCCATAAATGTGATGCCTCACTCTGTATTCTCTTCCTTGCTGGTTGGTGAGTTGAATCCAACAAGAGTAGTGGTGCAATTGGAGAATAGAGCTACGGCATATCCAGTAGGAGTCCTTGAGGATGTACTTGTCCGAGTAAGAGACATGATCTTTCCAGCGGATTTCTATGTTCTTAACATGGAGGATGATCAGGTAAGTTCTCTTTCCCTCATTATCTTAGGTAGGCCCTTCCTCAAAACTGCAAAAACTATCATAAATGTCAATGAGGGTACACTTTCCATGGAATTTGGGGATGAAGTTGTGATATTTAATGTTATGGATTCCATGAAGTACCCCTCTAAGGACCATTCTGCTTTTGTTATCTCCCATTTTGAACCACCAAGTAAAAACTCCATGGATTTGGATTGTCCTATGCTTAGAGAGATTATGAGTATTCGTTCTGGTTTAATGTCTAAGAGAACTTCCACACCTATTTCTAATGAACAAGACTCTCTAAGATTTGATTTTGAAATGGATTCATATTCTAATATTGATCATGTGAACTCTGATTATGACATGGCTATAGAGTATGCTGATGGATTTGATGCTTTATTCTCTGATTTTGATGATGTATATTCTGATACTGATGCTCCTTGTGCACATATTTCAGTTCCTTCAATGTCTCCATCCATACTACACCCTCCTTCATTAGAACTCAAGCCATTGCCACCAAATCTGAAATACTCGTACTTGTTGAGTAGTGAGAGATTACCTGTTATCATTGCTAACAATCTCCCTTTTGAACATGAAGAAAATCTTTTGAATATTTTGAGGGAGAACATCAGGGCGATTGGGTGGACCTTGGCTGACATATCAGGTATTATCCCCTCCATTTTCATGCATAGGATTCTTTTAGAGGATGGGGCTAAACCGGTGAGACAACCACAAAGGAGACTCAATCCCACCCTCCTGGAAGTTGTTAAAAAAGAAGTTGAGAAATTGCTCGAGGCAGGAATAATCTTTCCCATTTCAGATTCTCAGTGGGTAAGTCCTATTCAGGTTGTGCCTAAGAAAATTGGTGTTACTGTTGTTAAAAATGAGAAAGATGAGTTAGTTCCAATGAGGGTGCAAAACAGTTGGCGTGTGTGTATTGATTATAGGAAACTAAATCATTCCACTCGCAAGGACCATTTCCCCTCCCGTTTATTGATCAGATGCTTGAGAGACTAGCTGGGAAGACACACTATTGTTTCTTGGATGGATTTTCTGGATATTTTCAGGTTCCTATAGCTCCGGAGGACCAGGAGAAGATGACATTCACCTGCCCATTCGGTACCTTTGCTTACCGGAAGATGCCATTTGGACTTTGCAACGCCCCAGGTACCTTCCAGAGATTCATGGTGAGTATTTTTTCTGGTTTTATTGAGACTTTCATGGAGGTATTTATGGATGATTTTACAGTGTATGGGTCTTCATTTGATGAATGTCTAATTAGTTTGGGAAAGGTGTTGAATCGTTGTATTGAGAAGAATCTGGTCCTGAACTTTGAAAAGTTTCATTTTATGGTTGATCATGGAATTGTCTTAGGGCATGTAGTGTCAAAACATGGGACAGAGGTTGATAGATCTAAGGTAGACATTATTTCATACTTACCCTATCCTTCATGTGTGTGTGATGTTAGATCTTTCCTAGGGCATGCAGGATTTTATCGGTGCTTCATCAAAGATTTTATTAAGATCGCTCTTCCTATGTCACGATTACTTCAAAAAGATTCTGATTTTGTGTTTGACGATTCTTGGAGGACTTCCTTTGATGAGCTAAAGAAGTGTCTGACCACTCCACCTATCATACAGCCCCCATGGTGGGAGAATCCTTTTGATCTTATGTGTGACGCCTCCAACTTCGCAGTTGGAGCGGTCTTATCTTAGAGGGTGGAAGGATGTTCACATGTGATTCCCTATGCATCAAGGACATTGGATTCAGCCCAATCAAACTACACAACCACGGAAAAGGAGTTTCTTGCTGTCATATTTTCTTTAGATAAATTATGTTCATATTTATTGGGCTCTAAAGTAGTTGTCTTTTCTGACCATGCATTTTTTAGGTACCTCCTGAAGAAGCCAGATGCAAAGCCAAAACTTATCCGTTGGATGCTCCTTCTTCAAGAGTTTGAACTTGAGATAAAAGAAAAGAAGCGGTCAGAGAATTTGGTGTTGGACCACATGAGTAGGCTTACTCACACACTAGAGGATGACACCTTGGACCAGGTACCACTTCGGGACACTTTTCCCGATGAGCATCTTTATTCCATCTCAGGTACGCATCCTTGGTAAGCTAATTTAGTGAACTACATTGTTGCCTCGGAAATCCCTGCAAATTTAAAGAAACATCAAGTCCAAAAATTAAAAAGTGAGTCTAGGTTTTATGTGTGGTATGATCCTTACCTCTGGCGCATGTGTAGTGACCAAGTCATTAGGAGGTGTGTTCCCGATCATGAGTTTGAGTCTGTTTTGCATTTCTGTCATACACATGCTTGTGGTGGACACTTTGGACCCCAACGGACAGCTAGGAATGTTTTGGACTCTGGATTATATTGGCCTAGATTATTCCATAATGACCATGTGTTTTGTAAGTCATGCTCTCGTTGCCAACACACTGGGAACATTTATAAGAAACATGAGATGCCCCAACAACCCATATTATTCTGTGAGATTTTTTATGTATGGGGCATTGATTTTATGGGTAATTTTCCTAGTTCATTTGGATTTTTGTATATTTTGGTTTCTATTGATTATGTGAGTAAATGGGTGGAGGCCAAGGCCACCAGGACTGACGATTCTCATGCTGTTGTGGAATTTGTCAAAGCACAGATTTTTTGCAGGTTTGGAGTACCAAAGGCCATCATCAGTGACCAAGGGACACACTTTTTCAATAGGAATTTTTCTTCCCTCCTTCAGAATTATGGGGTGACACACAAAACATCCACACCATACCACCCCCAAACAAATGGCCAGGCTGAGGTTTCAAATCGTGAGCTGAAACAAATATTAGAGAAAATTGTGCAGCCAAATAGGAAGGATTGGAGAAAGGGCTTGGATGATGTATTGTGGGATTATAGGACATCATAAAAGACACCCATTGGTATGTCCCCATTTAGGATTTTTTTTGGGAAAGAATGTCACCTCCCAGTGGAAGTCGAGCATCGGGCATATTGGGCTATAAAGAAATGCAACATGGATTTGGCCCGAGCTGGAATTCAAAGGAAGTTGCAAATTCAAGAGCTTGAGGAGATTCGACTATCATCATATGAGAACACAAGGCTCTACAAGGAAAGATCAAAAGTATCTCATGACAAAATGATCCAACAAAGGGAGTTTCATGTTGGAGAGAAAGTCTTTCTCTATAGTTCATGACTCAAGCTGATGCCTGGTAAGTTGTGTTCTAGATGGTTAGGTCCTTATATTGTATCTAATGTTTTTCCTTATGGTGCAGTGGAGATCACACAAGAGGACACTGGAAGGAGCATTACAGTCAATGGGAAACATTTTAAGAGATACATTGAGGGACTTCCTACTGATGTAGTGGATTTTATCACACTGCATGACCCCATCATCACTTGATCACATCAGGCTGTTCCTAACCCTTTCACTTTTATATTATTTGTCCTATTTAAAAATTCTGCATTTCATGTGCATATATCATATCATGGGTTCCCATTGAGGACAATGCAATATTTTAAGTGTGGGGGAGGGAACCTTTTAGTTTAGTAATTTCTATTGTTTTCCTTTAAAAAAACAAAAAAATGTGTTTTTTTCAAATTTTGTGTGTTTATTTTTTTCAATTTTCTTTGTGTTTTTTAAATTTTTGAGCTGAAATTATTCTCATCACAATTTTGAAATTCATATCAATGAGTGAAAAAATTTATCCCTTGAAACTAAGCTTAAATGAATGCTTAAAATGACTTTGTTTCAAGTTCAAATATTTAGTAATTTCATGGAAAGTACGCTGAATTTTGAATCCCATGCCACATCTCACTGCCTTTATATTTGAAATAACATTCATGTGAGGCTTCTAAACCATTATTTTCATATTCTTTACATTCACCTCACTTCTTGAGAGAACCAAACCATCCTTGATTTAACCAGAATTTGATCTATTCCAATCAAAACTTGAGGGTTTGAGGTACATATGTTTAAATGATTGAGGCATTTGTTGGGTATTAAAGACCCTATTTCAAAGAATCCTTTTTTTATAATGGCCTACCTTTAATATTTAATCCTTGTAGCCCTTAGAAGACATCCACAGCCTATTAGGTTAGCCAAATTACAATCCAATTTTCCCTATCCAACTAGCTCTTGAAGTAAAATTGCATAATCTAGTTGAGCATAAGTGTGGGGGAATCTATCTTGTGTTGTGCCACCACATTCTGTGATACTTTGGGTGGAAAATTAAATTCTTAAGAGATGTGTTTCTGCTGAATAAAGTCATTATATTGAAAGTTGTGCCTTTTCTGGAGCTTTCATGACAAAGTGAAGTTGTGCCTTTTCTGGAGCTTCTAATTGAGGTGGAAAGTTGTGCCCATCTGGAGCTTTCAAGAAAATCATGTTTGGGAAGATTGAAATTTTTGATGCTGGAATGATTAATGGTGTAAACCTTTCATGAATTTTCGTGATGATGGAGCTGAATTGATACTATGGGGATTGAGGAGAAGACCATATTTAAGTGAAAATTAGATTAATGCAATTTTGCTTCAAAAAGAGTCAAGCCCTCCTCATTCAGCCTCAGAATTTTTCACATCTAAATCCTACCAACTGGAAGCCATAGAACAACCCTGAAAAGTACTCATGATAAACATATGTACTTGAATCACATCAGGTGGTGATCTAGGAATCTATCAAGCCTATGGTGACTCTTGTATGAGTTTGGATGAGAAAGACATTGCAAAAAAATTGATATTTGAGTGATGAGAGAAAATTCAAGCGAGGTAAGTGTTTTGTGCATGGGAGGATATATAAAGTTGAAATATATTGAATGATATAAATGAAGAACTTGAAATAATGGTTTTTTATGAGGCATGATATCTTTTGATTCTTGGTGTGAAATTGATTGATCTCAAGGATATGTGTTTTAAAATTGGTTTTGATTTGATATTGATGTTTACTTAATATGAGATTTTGCTCAGGAGTGCAAAAGGGTAAGTGTGGGGGAGTTGATAAAACACTATTTTGTTGAATATTTTATTGATAATAAATGATATAATTTCACCACATTGTGCTATATATGTTTATTTATAAAATATTTGGGATTTGATTATTCATTTGAAAAATTGGTGAAAATTCTATTTTTACCCTTTATAGTGCATTTTAGTATTTCAAAGATAAATATTTTTATATTTATTATTTTAATTTTAAATTTTGTAACAGTATTCTTAACTTAAGTTTCTACAACTTTCATTCAGGACACTAGAGCTAAAAAGGGAATTTGGATGGAGTAAAAGGGACATTAATCCAATGGTGGGTTGGACTCGGCAGAATGGACATGGGTTCTGTATTTGGGCCATATATTCTTCATCCGGGCTTGTATTGAGCCCAAATTTTGAGGAAATCTCGGGGATATGATTTTTCACAAATCATCTTTCTGGAAGGCCGGTCAATTCACGCGTTTTGGAGGTCGACTAGGCAGTGAAACTTGGAATAAAATATTTGGACGAGTTTTTCATTTCACACATAAAAAGTTATGTATCCCTAGCCGTCACAAACTCTATTTAAGCGGGTTTTAACTCTTTGAGAGGTCTGGTCGAGGCTTTGGGAAGGTGAGTCCGAAAGGGTGTCTCTTGGGAGCCCCTTACAACTCTTGGAAGAAGTAAGCATTTGTGCAAACCTCTCTTCCAAAAAGGCTCTCCTCTCCCACCTCTTCTTTGTATTTCTTTTCTTTCATGTTTGTTTCTTGAATTTTTCTTCAAATAATCTTATGTGTTCATCCCTCTTATTCTTCTCTTAATCTTATTAATTGGGTTGGAATCAAGAGTGGAGACAATATTGGGTTATACCCTTTCAATCCTTTGCTTATGCAAATCGTCTCCACGATGACTACACCGCCCATGAAAGAGTAGTTCTTTTTAGTAATCGGTCGACCTCTCACCATCTTCATTAATTTATTTTGAATCAATGATCTACTGTAATTCACTAAACATGATCCAGTAATTGAGTTTTTAATTTAAATGAAACTACGCAAACAATTGAATAGTTAAAACAAAACACGCGAGGTCGGGAATTGTGTGAACTGTGAGAGTGCAACCTTAACCGGTAATTCAAAACCACACGGGATCAATTTGTAGAGTTCATATATAATCCCTAAACTCAATTAATCCTCATTTCCAGAGTGGTTATGTGCCTTAATTTACCACTGACCATAAGATAATCTTAGAAAATCAACCAAAGCAGGGTGTTGCGATTTCATGTTCCGAAGTTAGGCTAAGGTAAAATTCAATTCATCTTCGTGGTAAAGTTAATTATTGTAGGGTTCAGGATTTAACAAATTAATGGATCATAATTAAGTGAATATTAATTTAAATGATAATGATTAATAAATGATTTAAGAGGCAGAGTTAGATCGATTACACCTTTTAAAATAGATTTCTAAAAAAACATCTTCGTGTTGTGTCATTCTAATCGAAACTTCATTTCAAAATTAAAAACAAAAAAAATGAATTCTTCTTCAAACAAAATTATTCAAGATTTATAAACTATAAAAAACCACCCCCATACTTTCAAGTAGTGTTTTTATTCCCTTTTATTTTGTTTCTAGAATACCTCTGAAAAGTTGTTTTAACTCACCTCCTCCTTTGAGAGACGACCTTGGTCAGCCACTCTGCTGCACCTAAGTACCCCAAAATCACACTAATCATTTGAGGGCGCCCATGAAAGTGCTCTATCAGTGGACACACCACACCCTTAACCTAAAACAGTCAATATGGGCATGGAACAAAGATAACCAATCCATACCATGAATGACGTCGTAAGGCCTCAACACTAACACCAATAGGTTCCAACCAAATCTCTCACCTTCAAGGATAATATCACACTACCTTCAAAGGTGCGTGATCATTGAGTCTCCTCCCGTAGGTGTCTCTAAGCGTATGGACCGGGTCAACAGCTCTACCGTAATCTCAAGGTTTCACACAAGACATGTGGCTATGAAGGAATGAGTGGAACCTTTTTCTATATGTATGGAATCTAAGGTAGAGAAGACATAGATCATACCTCAGATCATCCCTGGATCCCCTGGGTTGTACACCTCGACCGCATGTTTTTGTCCCTGCCCTTGTCCCCCAGCTCCCTGAGCCTTGTGCGGACCTCCTGGGGGTTGTGGTGGAAGTAAGTAGAAGCGTCTTCCACCACCTGTAGATCTCCCTTCTCCACTGCCACGTCTTCTGCCTGGTGGGTCTTTCGGATCCACTCTCTACCTCTACCTCGGTGGTCCATCCACCACTTCCCTATCGGTTGTTTGACGGGTCGTAAAATCCCTAGCGAGATTTCCTCTTTTATCGCATGAGTAGCACCACTTCTCCCTAGGATTAATGGATCCATCCAGATAGTGATGGACTATCGACTCCCTATATTGGGTCCTCCTCTAACATCTCTCATGTCCTGATCCCTATGATCGACATCAACTCCCCGCTACCTAGGTCTCCGGACCTGTCTTCCTGCTGCGGACTATTGTCGGTTGTCTCTGCTCTCCCAAGAATCTTTTGATCACCAAGGCCCTCTAGAGATCTCCATCATAGGTCGAAATTCATAAGGGCATGACACTAGCTCGGATGTCCCGTCGTAGAACCCGCTCGAAGATCCAAGCTCTGAAGTACTGATCCCTGACCATATCCATCAAATACCTTCAAGGTTGGTGAACCTCAATGAATAGTCAAATACCATCATAGCACCCTACTAAAGCTGAAGAAGCACCTAGATGTGTACTACTCTCAGTATAACTGGATAGAACCCCTCCCTGAATAGCCACTCAAACTACATCCATGAAAGAGTCTCCTAGTTGTGAGTCTATGTGGTCAGACTCCACCATAGTCCTATCGAACCCTGAAAAAAGATCGCTCATAGGATCACCATCTCGTCTAGTGGTGTCCTCACTAGATGGAAAACTCCAGTCACCACCACAGGCCAGTCCTCAGCTGCCTGAGGATTGGGCTCGCCTCCGTCTCTAGAACTTTGGAGTGTGGTTAGCCTACGGTCCACATTAGTCAGTATTGTAGGTACCACGGGCTGCTCCACTGGTGGTGGTATAGCAGGTGCACCACATGGTGGAAATGCATGGAGAACTGGTCCCTTTATCAAAGCCTCATCAATAAGGGGGTCATCCTCGTGATCGTACTGCTGAATCCTAGTGGGTATGAATCCCGAAGGCATCCTTTAAGTACACAAGATGTACACGGTCAATGAGTATATCTAGATAGCTGACACAAGGACATGGAAAACCCAACTCATTCCTATATGATTCATGTACCATTCTTTTATTTCCCCGCAACTAGTGTTTTCATGTACCGAGTTGAAAAACAGGTTATCGAAGTCCTAGTGTATGGATACATCGACCGCCCACACCAACACTAGAGTCTCTGGCCTAAAACCTGAGCTCGAAACACTTAACATTGTTGCCCCAAACCATTCTCACAGACTCTTGGTCCTAAGGTAGAACTGACCACCTCTGATACCACTCTGTCATGACCCGTCCTAGGGGGGGCCCACGCCGCGACTCCCCAAGCCCGCCTCCAATAGGCTAGGGGCTCGTGACAAGCATCGAGTAGATATATTACTATCATGGGAGGCATTGCCTAAGAACTTGTACACACACACACACACCTCTAAGCCCACAAATGATGAAATGTAAAAACCACTAAGGAACAAAATGCATGTGTAAAACTAAACCAAACCAACAGAGTATGATGAAAAGTAAAGTGATGAATCTAAACTGGGCCAGAATACAAGCCCACCAATACAAGAGTCTGAAAACTAAAAAGTCCAACCTGTAACAGAAAGAGGTACTGGGACTGCTACTCATAGTCGTAGGAATACCTCATCCAGTGAAGAACTCAAAAAGCTCGGACCAGTCCTGGTCCACCCTAGACTCTGTCAAAAGGTTTCTCGTCTGCACAAAACACAACACGTCCGGGCAAAGCCCGTGCAAGGGTGAGTATAACAATACTCAGTAAAGGACCCCGAAAACCAAAAAGAATATACACAATATAAATCCAGAGTCAGTTCTACACAGTATATGTCTACTGAACATATAATAGGAGAACACAATCCAGATATACTCAAAACCTAAACCCATAGTCTAGAGAAAAGTCACAAAACCGTATACCCCCACTGGGAATTTAGTCCAAAGATCACATAATGTACTCATTCTAGGTGAACTCACTCCACGAGTCTGGTAGCTCTGATGAAGTCCATCTGAGCCATACTGTTCTTTGGGAAAAGTCATGAGAGATAGATATAGTCATTATGGGAGAACACAATCTAGAGTGGAAAGATCACGATAGATATATACACTCATTACGGTATAACACACTCTTAAGTGGAAATATCATGATACGCGGATGAGGATCACTGCCAGGTACTTTGTGGATACCGCAACTCATCCAAATTCACCTCTATGGTAGAGGATCAACCCCCGGTGGAGTTGGTCACGTCGATGCTTGACTCTACCTAGGGTCAAGAATGGATAGAGTATCTCGCTCTATGCCTCTTAAAGGGATGCCTGACGCTATCATAGAAAGTCCTACTGAAGGGATCATACTCATGTCGAAAGAAACAATACCCGACCTTTTGGGGAATGAGAAATAGGGGCACTAACCCAAATTAAACATGTCCAAGATACGGTGGACAAAAAGATCAAGCCATGTACAGAAAAGTACAAGACATATAGAAAGGTCACACGATGTATCCTCTGACCCCAGGTACTGCCCGTGTAGAACGGCCCATGTCACAAGTCTGGTCATGAAAAACAAAACTACACGGTGTGTAAAATATAACACGTCGTGTCTAAGTATCTGGGGTCCACCCCTTTTATGTTGGCCATGTGTCTGTACATGGTCTCAACCCATGTACGCCAACCCGTGTAACTGGTACATGGGGTGACTCACACCACTGACCTTACTTGGTCGTGTGGTGGAGTACATGGCAGTGTACCCTATCTCGTGTCCATGTATATCTTGAGATACATGTCGAGTCCCACATAGCTATATCTTCCATGCGGCATAGAGAGTACAAATCATGTTGTGAAGCTGTGTCGTTCTACCCGTGTACGTGTATTGCCCTAGATACACTACGAGCATCGGGGAAGGTCCAAAACACCATGTGAATGGGATCACATGTCGTGTGATACATATCTGACCCCTAAAACCCTATCCTCCGCCATTGGTACTACACAGCGTGTTCTTCGTAAGTACACACCATATATTTTGGAATTTTGCAGAAACGATACTTCTCGCTGGAGAGCCTCCCGTGATGCTTTGATCTTCCTTCAAACCGTATGATTGCCAAGAAACATCAAATTCTAGGTCGCCCCAACATCCCAAAGTCATCTCCAATGTCTTCGGGCCTCCTATTGGCCCCAAAATCACGTTCTAAACATCTTACCCGTAGAATTCTCGAAGAACGGTCTCTTTTGATTCAATTCGAGTTGTCGTCCTCCATGGTCGTCGCACCTCCGTAGGATCGTTGCAATGTCGGATCTCTAGTTTGAGATATTTGCATTGAAAGATGGGTGTGAAACGATCCATTGCTCCTCACCCCATGAAAAACATGAAGAACACACGAGAAAATAAAGGGGAAAGAATCCAATAGAAAATCTAAGAATAAACCTCTAATTTCTTTTGTCACGGCATTGATCTGCTCTTGTTAGTAGGACCAAACGGAGCAGAATCAAACAATAATTTAACATTGATTAATTCCCCTAGATCAACCAAATGAAACCCACACGGAATAATGCATGTATCTATGGATCTACTTGTTCATGGTTGATCTGTGTTCATCATTTAAATTCAAACACGGGGAAAGGAGAATTGAAATAACAACCCTTACCTCAAGGAGAGATCAATCGCTAATTAAGGGGTTGTGTTGTCATCATCATCAAGATCCCTCAACTTTGATGGTGTAGCGATTCACAGCTTTGATTCATCGTCTATCATTGCTGAGAGTTCTCTCCAAGGTTCCATGATTCCACGAGAGTTTTCTCTCAATCTTTACCAATGTGCAACATACGATTAACCCATTAAAGGGGAAACACGCTTCGTAATTCCATCACACTATTGTATTGATGAGTCAGTTTTTCTATTTCAGAGTGATTATGGCATGGCATTAATTAATGAAATAGATACTTTGTCGCGGTGTTGTAGTGGATGTTTCCAAATAAAATAAAACAAACATTGCGAATTTATTTTATTTTATTTTACTAAAAACATACTAAAATTAACTTTTTCCCTCAACTCGTGCCAGTCGAGGTTAGACTTGTTCTTAAGTAAAGTCGTCATATCGGATGCAATGGTACCCTCATATTTTTAATCTGGGCATCCATTTGGGAATTTCTACAACTGCACACATATGTCGACTCACATAACGTAAAAAGGTTCAAACCACCATTCCGGGATCACAGGGCCTCGGAATGATGTGTCGTCTCTGTGCCTCGTCTCACAATAATTCTATATGATATTGAAAAATAAACACAGAAATCTGAGACATTATATTGGACACTATATTCACGTCACTTATTACACATGGAATTACCAATATGTTTGACTTCCATATCTAGAGTATCCAATCCAATGGAGGTCTATAATAGACCCACCCATAATCGGATTATCATAGAACCATTAATAATTCTTTAATAACATAACCTCATGCCCTTCAATTTTAGAAGAACCATCATTTATTGATTTATTGTGGAACCTCCCATCATTATAAACAATTTACAAGAACTGTTTCATAAATAAAGTACATATACCATTCATTCCATCATAAAATAATTGAAATATCCTTTATAATTAATATAACTTGATTAACCCTTGGTAAATAACTGGGTTTCATAACAATCCCTTGAATACAAGACTAACAAATGGAAAACAGATGGGTTTCTTAAAAATATATTTGAAATATGATAAACCCCTAGAAAATAATTGGTTTCTATAAAAATCTCTTTGAAACATGATTATCACATGGGGAATAAATGGGTTACATAACATTCTATTTAAAACATGATTAACCTAATGAAATGATACTCATTACATTAAAATATCTTTAAAATAATCATAATACATCTAGATAAACAATTGTTCTCGTATCAATACAAAATATCCCTAGTGTACGATTAGTGAAAACAAGGTTTTATAACATTGATGAAGGAAAATATCGTTAAAACTATATTGAGGAAAACAACCTTATCACTACTGAAATCAATTTTAATTACAAAAAATCTATAAAATATTTTTAAAAATCATTCCTATTAATATAAATATAGATAATTTTCAAATATTCTTCCAATAAAAAAATATTCCTTACTAATGGAAAATTTATTCCAACCTAACAAATTAAAAAAGATATTCCATAAAGATTTTTAGTAATATCAAAATAGGAATTATTTGGAAAATGATAGAAATATTCCCCTTAAAACTTTAGGTAAAAATTAAATTATTGATAAAAATGGATTTAAAATTTCATAATAAAATGGTTTTGAAAACATTTTTAGAAAATACTTATTTTTAATGAAATGTAAATTTCAAATGAAAATAATAGTAAAGTCATATTTTCTTAACAATATTTTCTTATAAAAATCACTTTTTAAATTCTAAAAACTCCACACATAAAAGGAAATAGTTTTATTTTAAAGGAACCTTAGATAAATATAAAGTAAATATAAAATTATTTTTTCTTAAAAAAGGTTATAAATTTCTTTTATACCATATTTTTTAACAAAATCATTCCTTTTTAAAATAGTATAAATTAAAACATTAAAAGGGGATTTTTAATAGAAATTCATTTAACACTTTGAAAACAATTGAATCATAACCCATGAAGGAGTAATAATAAAAATAACTTTATATATCATGGTAATAGATAAATTAAGGAAATAAAATGTCAAAATGGTTGTATATACACCTCAGAAGAGAATAGATGTGAATAACATCAAAATATGCCTCGGATAAAGGAAATTGAGGCGAATTCCCTTAAAATAATCATAAAATTAAATTGGGAATTAATAAATGAGTCAATTTTGTGTATCAAATTTAAATCCAAACATAAAAACTGTAAATAAAACATAATATATTCAAAATTCATCACACATATGATTTTAGAATATCCTTGGTAATTAGGAAGTAATATAACCAATGAAAATTAATAAATTAATGAAATACTTTAGTGTTTGGTAACTTCCAGGTCATATATAATTAGATAAAATAATTCAAAATGAAACATAAAAAACTATGATTTATTATGATTTCATTATATTGAATATAAAATTGGAATTATAGACTCCAAAAAATAAAAACAAGTGTTGAATATGGAATTATATCATAGAACTAAAAATTGAGTTGAGAAAACTCTTACATAAAGTATAGAATTTCTTTGTATTTACTTTTAATCCTATATAATTAGCATACATAAATTATTTCATTAATGATAAGCCATTTATTTTTTTAATACCTTATATGTAAATTATTTTTATTATTTTTTTTAAATAAATTTTATAATTAATAATCATTCAAGCCTGCATTGGGTGTTTCTTGGATGTTCGGTTCATTATTTCAAAACAGATTTTGTGTATTGACTATGGTCAAATAGGTCATTATTTCAAAATCCCCAGAATAATAATCCTGAAATAATTATAATATTTATTTATAAATTATAATTTTAAAACCAATAATTAATAATGTTTATTAAAAAATGAACTATGTTATTATCATGGTGAAAGTGGGTCATACGTACGCATAAGTAGCATTTCCACATTTCAATGATCAATATTGAAAGAAGGTATATATATATTATTTAATGTATATATATATAAGGAAAATAATATCATAAATATCATATTATTTCTTTCAATGTTTTTATAGATATCATCCTTTTCATTCAGTGATGAAAAAATAATTGCTTCACTTTATGGACATGGTTGTCCAGACATCCATAAACGATGTTATCATTTTTTTATTATAATAAATAGAATTATATAATATCATTTAGAAATGATTAATATGTCATGAATGTAATTATTATTTAATTAATATAAAATATATTAATTAACTTAATCAATATTACCTTCCATGTAAATCGTTTGTGAAAAAATAACCTCACTGATTCACGAGGCTATAGTCCACCGTAAACACAAGAAATGTTATCATATACCCAATATAATGGAATGTAAGAAGTTATATGTTATATTTTAACTCCATAAGTCTAAATATTATTAAAATATCAAGTAAAACATTAAATCATTCATTAAAAAAATCCATGATGTGCGGTGATGGAAAATGAATGATATTGATTCACGAGTTGGTTGTGTGTCTTACACATAAATCCTAATTTTATGTTTAGTTTTATAAATGATGATATTGATTGAGGTTATTAAATTAATATTAAAAAAATTCGTGTGTGTGAGGTAATTGTTTTATCATATAATCATATTTTATTAAAATTTTAAGGAGTTTAAAGAAGAAATAAAACAAAAATGCATACTTGGTAATTTTACCACTTCACTCACCAAAGGTATTCCTATAAGGAATTTAGGAATAAAAGGATTATATGATTAAATAAGTAAATATGTAAATTTATTTGGGTAGTTAATTTCTAAAACAAAATGGTTTTAATATTTCAATAATAGTGGATATGTGGTGGCCTTCTATAAGTTCAATGAGTGGCAAATTTGTAATTTTTTAAAATAAAAAGGCATAACTACATTTTTCACATGACTGAGGGGTCCAAAAAGGATTATTATAGATAATTTGGTATTATAATGTCAAAATATATCCAAAAAAATAGTTTTTATAAAAGTTAATTGGTTATTTATACCCATATACATTTAGTTTAATTCCCAAGTAAACTTGTCTTCACCTTAACTACGGTAATTAATTTTTAGTGTTTTTACAATTAATTACGGTCAAAAATTAATTTGAAAAGATTATATAATATAAAGTAATATAATTCATAATATTTTTTTATTTATAAAAAATTCAATTCATGTAATTGAAAAAATAAAAATTGGAAATTAAACCCACAGATGTGATGAAAAAGTGGGTTTTTTTGAAGTATATTTTCAAGGAAAATATGAATTTATATTAACATTATTACAAATAATAATTATTTTATTAATATAAATAAATATTTACAGATATTTAATATATAAATTGTATTCAAATAATTCTACATAATGGAGTTTTTAATGAATTATAAAAGATAAAAATTATTCAGATAAAAATAGTTTTCAGAGAAATCCCATTTTTTACCTACAGAAAATCTTATACAAGAATCTAATATGAAGTTGACTATAAATAAATAAAGTAGATTTAAGGTACCTAAATAATAATTATTTTACTTGATATCATATTACAAACATAATTTCTCATTTAAATAGATTAATTTATTGAAAATTGATGACATTTTTTAAAAAATTGGTATTTTCACTATTCAATAAAAAGTCAATACTTTTTATAAAAATCAAAAAACAATCACCTAAAGTAAATTTTATATTTTGGTTTAAAAAATTATTTTCCTTTTATATAATAAATTCTATAAAAGTTTCAAATATTAATTATGATATTTTTTCTGGAAAAGCGATAAAAATAATATTTTTTAAGAAAACATGTTTTTGAAAATAAAATAACATTACTTAAAATTAACTGATTATTTAATAAAACATTTCCAATAATTTATAGTGAGAATGATATATATATATATATATATATAATTTAGTTAATACTATTCATACCCACGAATTTAATTTGTTAGTTATAATTGTTATATATTTCACGGGTTAATAAAGCTTAGTGTTTCATGTCGAATATGCTATCTAACATAGTTTTATTTTCTAAAATCTTGGGGTTTTACATCTTCGACCCCACCTCTTAAATAAATTTCATCCTCAAAATTTTAACTTTATCTCTGAAATCATATTTTATAAATTTGAAAATATCATTTCTAGAAACCCACATCATAAAAAAGATTTAATAAAACATCCTTATGATTAGAGAGAAAAGGTTCTCTGAGGGTCATCTAGAATAAAAAATACTAGTTTTCCAAATATTATAACATAAGTTGGAAGTGAATATTTGGACGTGGAATAAAATTTTAGATAAATAAGTATATAGAGTTATATAAATTTCTGGTCAAAAGAAAGTGAATGGTCAAGATAATGTTAACAACCACTAAAACATTAACCAAAGAGGTGTCAAAAAGTTCATTAATATAGTTAAAATTGATGGTAACTTGAAAAAAAAATTCAAGATCCTTTTCTTATGTATGAGTATTTAATTTTACATATAACCTTAGATAATAATGAAACATACCTACTTCATGTGTATAATTTCATCCCTTTTCCAATTTCCACCCAAATATAATATTTTTTCCCAATGATGAGTACTAAGGATGATTTTTTCATGACCTTTTATATAAAAATTGACTTTTAAAGGATAATATTGCCATAAAAGAGATAAAACATTTATTCCACCTATCATTTGACATTAACAAAAACCAAAATTATTAGCAAATGGTAAGATAATTCCTTTAATTATTAAACCATCTTATTATGAAATAATACATTAATCTAAAAAATTCATCAACAGTACGCATTTTTAAAGCTAAATCATTTATAGTACACCTCAAAATTAATGAGTTTTTCAACCTCAAATTTTATCGCATACCTTTCAGCTTCTATGAAAAAAATATTATTAACTTATTCTGATGTAATATTAATCACTTAGTTAGAAAATCACTTTTTTGTCTTGTGTTCATCAATATTATAAAACTTCTGTTCTTAATATAAATGATCATATTAAACCTAAATGTATCAATACCTTAAATCATATTTCATGGAAAAATAAATTTATACTTCAAATTAAACCATAGATTTTAATATACTTCAACCTACTAAAAATACTCCTAAAATATCATAAATCCATTTAATATATAATCACTTAAAAACTAAAATGGGTGTCCAAGGATTTCAATTTATGATCATCCTTAATATTATAAACCTAATATGGTATCTAAACTTTTCCACTAATTCCATCTATAATAGCCCTAAACCCACACTCCCATATCTAGTGTTAAAAACATAAACTTTACATTTATTGATTTGATAGCAATAAAGGTCACCCAATTTTCACCATCAAAAACTAAAAACATAAAATTAAATATATTGTATCATTTACAATCTAAAATAATTTTTAGGTTTAGAGTTATTAAAAATTATTAAAAACTCATAACATCATGGATTCTTCAAAAAAGGGTTCATAAAGATGAAATTCATTTCCCGCTATACCCAACTTTTCAAATTAAACATTTTTTAATTATAATCATACTTATTATTACCTTCTAGAAATAATTCAATCAACCTAAATCTTTGTTACAAATTTAAAATAAAACATAAGAAGGGAGATCTCAAATTCTCAGCAAAGGAAACAAATGCATTAATAATTGCATGTCATCAGGGATTATAAGAAGTCCATAAGTGTATGATGAACAAATAAAAGTTCATGAGTATATCGTAAGAATATTCACACCCATCAATACCCAAATCATCAAACAAAAAAACATGTAATAAGGATTTAAGAAATGAAAGATACATTATAATGAAAAATATTGAGCCATGTGATATCATTATTGGTCATAATAAATACTCTAAACCAATATAAATCATAGATAATGAATATTGGTATCTTGAAACATTATATTATAATCACTTCTTAAAAATGAAATAACCAATTTGATAAAACTCTTCCTTTGTAGTAACCAATTAATTATTGGGCTATAAGAGACCCACCCATATTTGGGTTATCACGGAACCAACCATCCTTGGTTACTAATGTAACCACTTGTCCTCGGTTTATAATGTTACCACCATTATTTGGTTTAAAATGGAACCACCAATCGTTATAATCAATTTCCAATAACCATACCATGAATAAACTATATAGGTAATTCATTTTAACATAAACTCAATGAAATAATATTTATTATTTTCATAATTTGATTAAACCATTGAAAATAAACGGGTTCTATAATAGTCTCTTCAAAAAAATATAAACATATCAAAAATAAACAGGGCCCATACCAATCTATTTGAAGCAATATTAACATGTGGAAAAGAAATAGATTACAAAATAATAACTTTTAAACATGATTAAACTATGTAAATGAAACAGGTTCTATAGCAGTCTCTTTTAAACATGTTTAAACCATAGAAAATAATGGTTTCTACAAAAATATATTTAAACAATAATAATCTATCCACAAAAAATTATGAGTATGGTACTAGTAGAAAATGTACTCATTATAATAAAAGTAACAACAAGTTTTTTGAAATTGATGAATGGAAATACAATTAAAAGATAATTGAAAACACTCTTGATGAAAATAACCATTTCACTTTTAGAATAAGTTTTAAATAAAAAAATTCATAAAAATTTTTGAAAGTAATTTTCTTCTAAAAAAAACATGTATACTTGTAATGGAATACTAAAATAAACTAATGTTCATCAATGAGAGAAAATACTTCCATTCCAAACACACTAATACAAATATTCATGTTATATTTTTAGTAAAAGAAAATTTGGAATCGTTAAAAAAATGATAGGAATTTTTCATTTAATAAATATTTTAAAAATATAATTATAAGTAAAAATTCATTAATAAATCCTAGTAAAACTTTTTTTATAAATTTTCTATAAAAATGTATTTTAATATCTTAATATAAAATGAAAATATAATTTATGTATTATGTAATTTTTTTACTAATAAATCATAAATAATATAAAATTAATTTTATTTCTTTTTATATACATATTAAAATACTTAATTAGTTAAGTCCACATCAGTTTTTTTATTAATGTTTGGATCATTATTTGAAAACAGATTCAGTGAGTCTAACAAGGTCAAAGAGGTCATTTTTTTAAAATATATAGAACAATAGTCATGAAATAATTATCATTTTTAGTGATAAATTATAATTTTAAAATCAATAAATATAAATATTTATTAAAATTATATATGTTATGATCATAGAGATGGTAAGTCATACATGTGCAGGAGTAAAGTTCTAATTTTTCAACGATCAGTATTTGAAGAAGGTATGTATTATTTTATCATTCCATAATTATAATAAAATAATTGATATTATATTATTAGTTTAAATATACTTATTTTTATAATCCATTTTATTTATTGATAAAAAACAGTCACATTACTTAATTTAGGTGGTATTCTCCATGCCCACAAACAATGTTATTATTTTTTCGTGAAAGAAATAAAATGATATATTATATTTTAAGAATGAAACATATATCATTATTATAATTATTACGTCATATATATCATACGTATTCGATAAATATATCATTATTATCCTATATTTTAATCTTTAGTGAAAAATGTATCACATCACTACCTGAGGTGGTATTTTGTCGTACACACAAGTGATGTTTTCATATCTCCCACAAAATGGAAATTAAGAATGTATATGTTTTATAAAAACTAAATAATTAAAAATATGTTTAAAATATAATATATTTACTTTAAATAAAAAATTAAAACAATCAATGAGAGGCGATGATGGAAAATGAATGGCATCAGTTCGAGGGGTGGTAGTCTGTCATACAAAAGAATGATAATTTTGTACCCCATTTGATGGGATATGAGATATATTTAGTATATTAAATTAACATAATAAAATATAATTATATCATATATAATGTTTTTTTCATATAATGATATTTTATGAATATTTTAATGAGGTTAAATTATAAATAAAATAAAAACACATAGTTTGGGATTTTACCTCTTCTCGGACCACCTTTTTAGGATTATACCTAAAGTATTCCTATAATGGATTTATCACCAAAAAATGATTATTATGGTCAGGTATATAAGTTTTTAATTTATTATTTTATGTCTTGTATAAAGCAAAATGGATTTATGGTGTGAAGAAGATAAGAGAAGGGTTGGCCTTTTTATAAGTGTTAGTGGCACACTTTTAATTTTTAAAAGAAAAAGGTGTACCCACATATTTCACTGGCCAAAAGAGCCTAAAAATAATTATAATCAATAATTTAACATTATGATGTCTAAATGTATCCATAAAAAAATTTAGATAGGTTTTTGGGACATTTTTACCCTTATCAGTTTAGTTTAACCCCCTAGTATACCTATTCTCTCCTTATCTGTAGTAATTTATTTTTACTGCTCTCACTATAAATTATTGTCAAAAATTAAGTTAAGATTATTTTATTATATAAATTATTATTATTCCAAATATTGAATCTAGTTTAAAAAATTGAATTCATGAAATTAAAATTTTTTCATTTAAAATTAAACCTGCAAACTTGATGAAAAACCGAGTTTTCAAGAAGTGTATTTTTCAAAGAAAAGTTGATTTTATATTAACACTATAACTGATAATAATTATTTTATGAATATAAATTAATATTTATTTATATATAAAAATTTCATTTAATTTAAATCATTATTAATTAGTTACTTTTTAAATTATTAAAAAATGAGATGCATTATTCAGTTTAAAATAATTTTCAGACAAATTACATTTTTTTAAACAAAGACAAACCTCTACTAAATTCAATATGAATATTATTTGAAATAAATTAATTGTATTAAATATAAATAATAAATAATTTTATCAATTTAAATCATATTCAAAACATTAAATTTCGTTATTTATTGAAATGATATTACATTTATACAAAAATCGGTATTTTCATTATTCACTAAAAATAAATACTTTCAAAAAAACCCAATATTTATCCCTTAATAAATTTTAATATTATTTTTTATAATAAGAAATTAATTTTTTAATGTCTATTTTATATAGTTTAGAAAAATTAATTATAATTTTTTTCAGTAAAAGCAATAGAAACCATTTAAAAAATATATTTTTAAAGAATAAATTTAGTTCACTCAAAATGATTGGACATTTAATAAAAATTTAAAAATAATTTATATTGATTATGAAATTTATATATATAAATATATATATATATCCTTAATTAGTTAATATTTATCATACCCTCCAATTTAATTCCTAGGATATAATAGTTATAGATTTTTAGGGTCACTTAAGCTCAGTGTTTCATGTGGAATATTCTATTGAAAATAGTTTCTTTTATAAAATGTCAGTATGTTACATATTGAATAAATGTAACCCAGATGATGTCAAATCTCCATAATTGTACATGAATATTTTATTAGATATCTCATATCTCTTTGATCTCTCCTTCTCTATATAGAGATCCTTATGGTCATAAATAATTTTATATGCATCGATAACATCATATTATATTATAATCTTGATGGAAAGAGACAATAGAATAAAATATTGGATATCCATAGCATCATACACATGCTTCAAATTGAGATACAATTCATCCACATTTTTCTATTGGGAATGAAATCAATAATTTGGTTTCTAGCACATACTATTCTCATTCATGGCATAGTGTAATGCACAAGAACCAATTCCATTCCAAGAAATACATTTTAGTGAGAAGGTTATAATTATATAGTAGAGATCAAAATGATATTTTATAATTCATTTGATTTTGTTTTTTAAAAAAAAATTGATAATGAGTACGTGTTTTTATTACAAAAATATATTAATAAAATTAAAATTATTTAAATTACTATTAATCTCCAACAATTTTTTGAAACCCAATAGCCCACACCATTAGTTTATAAATATATTATCACATAGATATTCTAGTGGAAAGGATCTGTAATCCCTTCATCATAACCCATTCATTGTCATAAAAAGTTATTTGAAATGTTTTAGGTAGGATTAAATTTACAACTACATTAACGCAGAGTTCCTTGATCCATTGAGTGGACTCCCCAATAATAAAATCATATTTTTGGATATCCTTAACATTTTCCTATTAATTACACAATATTTTTCTTGGGTAGTCAACCCTTTATGTAAACTATGTTAATTCATCATGAATCATCAAGTTAAAATTTCAACAATTACTCAGAGAATTCTTACTTGTGTTGATCATAAACCTTTAACTATAATTTCATTTATAACTAAAGTGGTGTAAGGCTATGTGACTTAATATTTTAGTTAAGAGATATTATACATATGCAAAAATCACATTTCATCGTTTAAAATTCCTAATTATTATTAAGGGTATTTTACTTATGTGATTAATCTTATCTATTAAAAAATTTATACATAATATGATTATATTGAATTATGTCTTGTGTTATAATAAATTCATTTATTAGGTGATCATGTATCTTTCAAAAACATAAATAATTAACCATGAAATAGATATGAATAAAACAAACGTGTCATAACCATGATATTTTTCTGGTGGTTAGTTTATTTAGTATATGGTAAACTAACCCTAATCCCTAGGTGGAAACACATTGAACCATAGTTTGTTCATTTTGTAGTATTCCACCTTTGTTTCATGATTGGATTCACCTAAACTCCTTGAATTAGACTGCCTTAAGTCTCTTAGTAACTAAAAAAATATATAATGTTTTACTATCATGTGAGTGAGGGGATCCAATGGATTATATATATGGGATTTACTTAAAAGAAACCACAATAATGCATAGCCTTGCATAATAATGAGGAGGGGACGAGTCACGTTCCCTCAAAAAAATAACCAAAATAAATTAAAATTAATCCAATCACAAAAAATTAATATAAAAATATCATGATCATCCACACATCAAGAACCAACCATATATTTATTCCCATTTATTAATTACATCTATTCATTTATTAATTAAGATAATGTTCTATGAATTAATCAATTTAATTAAATTTTATTAATTCCATCCAACCATACTTAACATATCATCATCTATAATTTATAAAAATTAACTTAATTTAAAAGTAATTTACAGCTCTGGTGTCCTTGGAGAAAACCTCATACTAGTCCTAAAATTTTAAATGGAAATTGATTTAATATATAATTTTTATTCCTATGACATGGCATGTATTATTAAAAGAACCAAACAGGGAATACACAATCAATAGTTTTAATTATAAATTTAATTCTTACTTCTATAAAATTTTGAGAACACTACTAGGAACAGACTATAAATCGTGTACTTGTCTTCTACCCATGTTCATTGTACACTCCCTAGGTCTGACCATGTTTCCTACTACAGACAACCATGTGGTATGCAGCATTTAGTGCAACTAATAAGGTCTTTGACCTAGTTTTTTATGGAACGTCAATAACTGGGTCTTGTATATGATACACAGCTTTATTAAGATACCCCCATGTACTTGTCCATGGGATAACGGTGACTAAACATTGTTTAAAATGGTTAAATGTTGTTTAGTACTTCATTCCACGTTCTAGTCTATCCGGGTCTACATACAGATATGATCTCTTTGGATATTAGATCTTTTTTTTCTAGATCATACCTGATATAAGTAGATACAGGAGGGAAAACTAAATGAAATATTGTGTACTCAATAAGTACACATCATGCAATCTGGTTTTCTTTGTGTAGAGTCTCATGAACCTTCAGAGGGTGTGAATTGAATACTTTTTCATTTTTAGTCATTAACTGATTACTGGTTATGTTATCAATAATGAAGTGAGATAGAAGAAAAAGTTTATTGATGTCAAAATGAATCATTTTAATTAAAAGAAAAAACAGACACATGAAACTAATAAATGAATGATAAATAGTTATAAATTAAACATGTGATCGCTCTTATAACACTGTTAGGTTCTAGGAAGAGCGGATTCTTTCATTGATGGTGTGAATAAATCAGTTTTTAGTCATAAATCACAATTAATCCTTTCTTTACATAGATAAAGAATAATTTCTAATGAAAGCACTAGATTTCATGAGAATATTTAAACAATAGAACCAAAAGTGAATGATATTCACATGTAATTTACAATTAATTTATAAGTAGATTTATAATTAACTCACTTTTTAATTCTTATATAATTGAATATCCAATAGAATATATCTTGCTGCGCACTAATGAAAATGTAGGATCCAAGTGCATAATCCTTATACTGGTGATCGACACATACACCACAATATATAAACCTTATCATAAAATCACTTGGTTCTAGCATGGTAAATCCTTAACAATTATGTTTTTCATGGATGTTCGGAGAAAAATTATTCTCGAGAGAGGAATTAATCTTTATGATCTCTCACTGGATTGAGGGAGGAGGGGAGGAGGGAACTCAAGATCTCTTAATCTATCTATAGGTATTGAGATACTCTCACTCAATCAATTGTTCCAACCATTTTTGTTTTCGGAATGAGATATAATTTGATATTTGTTATGGAAGTTTTTGGGTTGACTTCTCACACACAAGACCATCCCCAATTAAATAACTCTAAGTTGACTCAAAGTCCAAAAATAAAAACATTTATATTATTATTAAATAATTTACGTGTCAAATTCTCAATGTAAATAAATAAATATCATTTATAACTTTTATAATCATACCATTAAACTGGGTCTTCTTTCCATCATTGATTTTTACTAATCCTTGAATGATGATTATTTAATAAATAAATGTCATTGTATTATTGTAAGATAAATATAATAAATATTTTCTTCTCTAAAAATTGAAATAAATATTCATTATTATTATTATTTAACTCACTTATTGTTTTCAATGACTTGTGATGAAATTTTGGTTATCAACCAAACCCAAATAAATATTCTTTATTCTAACTCGTTAAATTGAATACTATAATTTGAATGAGATTTCATATACACTTATAGTGTAACACACTACACCTATTTCTCATTTCCAATACACACAACCACCTAACATTAATGGTTAGAATCTATAAATCATCCAAGGCATCCATAGTGTAATAATTTAATATCACAATGACTTCCAACCTCCGATAAATGCTTACTATATAATATAACCCTTTTATTAGAATATATCTAATCATGAAAGTTAAATGCATGTATGATTAACCTATATGATTGATGTCTCTCTGTTTTACATTCTGGAAATGAACTCAACCACTAAGCACTATGATCAAGGATTTATACAGGTAGTTGCATTCCATTTAAAGGATATGAGATATCAACATTAATCAAGGGATATAAAGGATAAATAATTTTTTCACATTATCCATAATTGAAATATCACTTTTGATGCCCCAAATGTATCCTAACTCACAGTGAGAATATTTATGAATTATTTTCATCAAAACATAAAATCACATGAGTCATTATATCCATTAATAATAATCTTAAAGAATATGTATCAACATACACATATATAGATAATAACATCCATTGACACATACAAATTTAGACTACCTATTAACATTCATGTTCTCATAAACTAATTTCTTAAAGAACACCAAATGATAACACCGTAAGAATGTCTTTCAATGTCTTATGAGCCTCCTATATTTGATATCTTGTGTTGTTTTTGTGCCATTAGAAAATATCACCTAGCAATAAAACAAGATTGATAAATAATATTGTGGATCCTATATGTTGTCAACATAGTGGGTAACTACTCTAGCATTTTAGTATGACATATATTCTATGAAAATTTTCACATAAAAATATCATAGAGAAGAACAATTGAGATGTGATAATAATACTTCTTTAAAAGTAAAACATGTAATCAAGTACTATGAATGTCATTTCACTGGAACTAACTCCTACATTGGTTCCCTAATATATAAATTTTTATTGAGATTGTCATTTTGATTTCAAAAATACGTTAAGTGGAGAAACTCTCTTGGATTCCATATCTTTGGGCCTCCAACTATGTGTAATCCCTGGCTTAATCTTGCTACAACTTATGTAATGAGTATAATAAACCCATGTGTCTAGCATAATATTATACAAAACTTCCTTTAGTGATGATACTGAGGTGATTAGGATCAACCTCCCCTATGTGACAAGCATAGGACCCCCTATAGGAATGTGTAGGATCCCATTATATTTAAGAGCATAAAGTGGATTTTTTTCTCTTGAAATGATATAGAGATACCTCTATGGATGAGCTAGGAATGCCTCTAATGATGATATAGGGATGATCTAACATCACCCATGTAATAAGAAATAGGTTCCCTCTTGTCTTGAACAAATGAATATATTATGGGTGTCCTTTAAAGTGTAATACCTAACCATACTATCCCTTAATTAGTTATTAATAAAAATAAATATCAATATTGGGTGACTCCTGTATAAGTCCCATAAATACTATTCATGGAAACCTTTTTCTTAGTCATTAATTATGAATGATGATAAACTTCGTGGAATTAATCTATGTTAAAAGAAATTAATATGTATCATATGTCCTACTAGTGGAACTAAACTTCATGGGTTTTGATACCCTTCATAGGGATATATAATAAGACCAATTTACAAGCCATATCCCAACATAATAGACACTCACAGACTTATTGGATGGAAATATATTCTAGAGGATTCATCCATGTGACTTTAAACCATAGTACAATAAAACAAGGCACCATGAAATAAATAGAAAAATATGGATGAGCCCTACTACGTATTTATATTCAAATCAATGTATATTGGCAACTGATTACTTGCATGGGTTTAATTAGTCTAAAACTAGGATTTTGTAATCACTAAATAAATACATATTAGATTTAAAATAGAGTCCTATAGTATGAAATGATTCCACATAATATGGTTGGGATAATATTGAAATTCCATCCTATTGACCAATATGCATTTATAAGCATTGTTGGACACAAACCCTACTGATCATCTTCCTTTCAAAAGATGTCATGCAACGCCGTTCATGCTATAACCATCAAGGTTGAGGGATTCGCCAATGTTTTTCTTAGAAAAAGTGGTTTTATTTTTAAATATCACAAATTCATATAAATTAAATGGAACTTATAATATATATATTTATGGTAATTAATTTTTAAAAAAATATTGTTTTAACGTGTGTTTTAAAGGGGGATAAATAAAAATTGGAAAAATATCAACCTTATGTTTTATTGACTCAAGTACTTTTTTCATTTAAATTTATGTTCAAATTATCTTTGCATTCATGTTGTATGATTATAAAAATCGGGGAGACTGATGAGTAAAATTACTACCATCATATATATATTTTCAAAAAATTATCACAATATTCTCACGTTGAATATCAATTAAAATGATATTTTTCATTTTGGTTTTTTATGAACATATTATGTATTTTGATTATATGAACAATTAAGATGAATCCAATGAACTTATATTCTAAAAAATATTTAAGGTGTTAAAATATATTCATCTAAAGATAGTGTGTTCCTTCGATGTTGGTTTAATTGAACCCAAAGTTTATAGATGATTTTATTAGAGGTTTCTACACTAACGATTATAAATTATAATGAATAAATTATGGAATGATATCTATTATAATGTATTTTGATAGATTACATTGAGTTATGAATTACCATATTGCTTTCTGAGTTCTCATTTGTAATCATTTTCAGTGAAATTTTATAAGCTCTTATGTGTGTGGGGAATCATTCTAAAAAAACATAGTTTTCTATTTGTAATGTTTCATCATATGATACTCCATAATTAATTTTTATTTAGAACGTGTAAGATACATCATATAAGCTGTGATGTTTAAAAAATAATTAGGTACATGGTATTTCTTTTGATAATGCAAATAAAAGAAGAGGTTAGGGATAAAACATCTTATGATCAAATTATTTTTGAAGAAGTCATGGTTCTTTCTTACATCACCTGATTGTTGATAGATCGGTGGATATATTTTGGGGAAACATGGATAAATTAATTATAGTTATCTAACCTCCTACAAATTTTTTCTAAAATAATAGGGTTCCATAGATAAGAATATTTTGGTAATATAACATATTTTATATACGTATTATGATTGTTATCCAATACACAATACATCATTTTACATTGGTTTTTCTATTACATATGAATTTTACTTTAATACTCTAATTTTATCATATGTTATATCTTGTAATAATTTTAGTCTTTGGGTTGATGAAAAGTTGTGTTTTTATGTCAACATTAATGCACCCCCACCTCAATCTTCCATAATCTTCCAAACAGGAAAAAAAATACCTTTGTAAATTCCCAATATAAATTTAATGGTAAACTCTATTCTTTCTCTTCTCTTTAAATTTCTCCATTTTCGTCTAATTTCATCTACCTTTCCCATTAAATTTAGATTGAATTCCACCAGTTCATAGTGAAACTAACACTTGTATAATGGTTATCAATTATATATTGTTCCAAGAAGAATAATATGGGTTGATTATTCAGGAATAATTTCCTTTTTCATTGAAATTGATTTAGGAATGATTTATTTTTGGGTTTTTTAGTTTTTTGGTGAAATAGATGGTTGATTTCTAAGATATTATTTGGGGCTCACGGTTATTATGTTTTCGGAGAAATTTCAAAAAGTTTGTAGTGTTGGTTTCACATATATTTTAGTTACATATTAATCTAAGATGGTTATATAATAAGTTCCATTAGTCATGAATCCTAGTTGGGTGATTCTTAGGTGTTTCTCAAAGATTGTGGGAATTATTGAAGCCATCCCTTCGTATTGGTGGATCATCTAGATTCATCAAGTGATTCCAAAGTAATACTTATAATATTCTTGACTTTATTATCTTCTATCATAATGAAGAATTATATTTATTCTTATAAGGTATAAATGAATGGATTTCAATCAAATAATATAATAAGATGAATTAAATTTTTTATGGGTAATAACTTTTAACTATGTAATGAAAATACATTCCCTTCTTATGAAATTATAAAAACCATTAAACTAGTTTGTAATTTCTGTTAACTTGTATTTTTAAACCATTTCATTCAATTTACATTGATTTTTGAGTTGGGTGACCCACATTTAAACCTTTTCATTCAATAGAATTTTATCAATGTGTTAATAACATTTTTTTATATAGGGTAGGGGTATAAAAATAAAAACCACATGGTTCTAATAGTATAAAAATATTTTACGAAAAAAATTGTTAAATAATGATATTAGAATACTTATTTGGGTTAATACTTCATGGGGATTCATTATATAATAAAAGAGAAATCTTTTATACCCCAACTAAATATTTAAACTTGAATAACTGGCTCTGAGTCAAATATGAATGAGTTATAAGTGAATAAACCACATATAACCATAAATTAAGTGAACTATTCAAGGAGATTTGTTTTGGTGATGATTGTGATGGGGGAAGAATCAATTTACTATGTATAATTAAATGTCCTCTATTTACCTAGCCATAACACTTAGTGTAACATCACATTTTGAATTTTCAGGTAATTACCTTATATTTTCTTGTTTTCCAATTTAATTGGGTGTGTCTTGGGACTACATAGGATGGAGAGACCTTTTGTGGAAAATTACTTAATGTATATGGATTTATGTTTTTTTAATTAATGAATTCCATGTATAAATATGTTAATAGATTTACAGGGTTATCCATAATTTCAGAGGACACCTAAGGTGTTTTGGATTTGTATCTAACAATATGAGGCTTTTCCAAACTATAATAGAAATATATGTCATGTAATGGGAGTACACAATCTATATGTTCTATAAAAAAATTAATAAACCTGGTATATAAAAAGAATATATTAAATGCCATTTAATGTAGAAAGGACATTTTTAATAAAAAGGAAGTGGTTTTTTCAAAGTATATGAGTTGTCAAGATCACACAAAGTTTAAGGGGATTACAGGTCATGTAAATGTTAAAATGTTGGATTTTATAGGGATGATAGAGTTATTATTTATTTCATTATTCCACATATCCTTTGCTTCTCGACTGAGAAGGGTTCTCTTGGGATTTTGGAAGTCTATGTTCAATCTAGATTGATCTATTCAGTGATTAATCCCCATTAAAGTTGGTATTCATCTCTTCAGATGAGAAATTATTTATTATTCTTATTTTATTTGATCATGATAGCACTATTTCATTGAGTTATAAGATTTTTTGGTCCCTAGTGATGTTTCCTTTTGTTTCTCTCTAGATCTATTGTGTGATATTTTTCGGATGGTTGTTTCTTTTTTTGGGTGTGGTGTCTTGGGTGAATCTTCTTGATGTATTTGTTATGTCATTTTATCAAAAAACAATTTTTTTTAAATTGAATAAATTCTAATATGTGTATATTAGTTTTATGGTCTCTATTTTTTTGTTATGATATTCTTATTGAATTATCCTTAGTGAGACTACACAAAAAAAAATTGGAGGTAGGTGGTTCCAACTCTAGCATGTTTTGAATGAACTATGATTCTCTTATTTTTATAAAATGACTTATAAATATATTGGGCATTGTTTTTTGTGTGTATAAATGGATTTATGTCAAAATTTTGTTTTACGTGGATTTTGGTAAATGGAAAATGGTTATTTTTAATGCATTAAAATGATTTAAGAAATGTGGTACATGGGAAGCATTGGGTATGTAGGTTAAAGGTTCTTCTCAGGGCCAGCATCTATATTACTGTTGATAAGTCATCTCATGTGTATTTTCTATGCTCCCTAAGCATGTTGTTATATGGAATTATTCTTTACATTGCTATAGGATTCACATGTGGGGTGTTTCTCTTCTCCTTATTCATGTGCTCTAAGAACTTGTTGTGCACTATTCATTATTACGGTATGAGTAGTCAGATATCTTGACATATTGAGTTACTTGGAATGATTTACCTATAATTTTATTTTTACTATTTTGGCTATGATAAGAATGCTTTAGATTTTGAAAAATGGGATTGGAAATTATGCTTGAAATTTCTATATCAACCTTTTTTTGAGTTTTTGGGGAAAATAGAAATATTTAACATGATTTTGATAAAATTGGTTTACCAATTATCATTCCATATTTTATTTAAATTGGTCACACTTGAGATTTTGTATATATACTTGTTATAAATCATGTGGGTGGGAACCTACTAAGACTATTGTATCACATCCTACATACACCATCAATGCTGCATAGGCCTGGTTATGACTTTTGAAGCATAGAAAGGTAAGGAGCTGTAGTGAGGTGGTGAGGTTTTCTGTCAGTCGAATTGAGTAGGTAGTGGTGAGACGGTGGGAGTCTACCCATGCTATGTCATAAAATAGTCTTTTTTCTATATGGTAGTCCATTCTGTTTGGACTTGTACCTAGAGACTGTTTCTATATTTGAGTTGTTTGGTTTCTACTATCGGCTTTTAGTTATGGAATATATTTATCTTTTACACTATTGTTTTTGTGTATATATGTGTCATGTTGCTGAGTCAGGTAGGAAACATCATCCCATATGATTATAGTTCGATGCTCGGTTGATAGTCACAAGCCTGTGGGGATCAAGAACACCCATAGAGTATATAATGGGTCAGGTTGGGTAACTATTTGAGATGGAATTGGATTTTTTATTTTATAATTTGGTATTCGAGTTGTCTATCCTCAAAAGTTTTTTTCTTAGCACATTTGGTAAACTGGATATAAGTTTGTATTTACTTTAAAGGTATATTAATATGAGTTTTTTTCCATCTCTTATCATGATTAGACTCAAGGTTCCTTGAAATGTTGGGTTTTTTGTCTGCTATTTTGAGTTATTTGTGTTGATCCCATATTTTTCTTATGGTTTTTCAAGATTAACGGATATTTTTTTTTGTCTGGTATTTTTTTCCCCCTCATAAATATGCTTCTATGATGTGTTTTTTAGGTTTTTTAGGAGGTTACAGTTTATGATCCTCAACGAAAACCACCTATGGATCCCAAATTTATCGAGCTTATCGTGCGAGAATTTTTTTTGTTGATCAGAATGTGCCAAAATTTCAGAACATAGGCATTTAGGTACAGCCTGGAGAAGGAGGATACATGGATTGATCATAGGAGTTCTTTCATGATAATCCATAATATATTAAATTTACAAATGAATATCAATATGAGGTGGACTGGCCCAATAATATTGATCAACTGATTGAATTCATTGGTACCCCTAAGAGAATCAAGGTGAAGTGTACTATGTTTCAATTTTATGGTCCCAATAAGAGTTGGTGGGATTCTATGGTACATGCTGATAAAAATGTACCATAAACTTGATGGATTTCAAGACTCTCTTCTTCCAGTAGTTTTCTCTAGATTCACTGATGACGGTAAATTCTCTATAGTTCCACTCTTTATATTAGGGAGAGAATGTGGTGTTTGAATACCCCAATTGGTCTGCTGAACTAGATAGTTTTCACAAGAAGTTATTAATAATGATCAGCTAATATATTAAAAGTGCTTGTAGGGTTTACGATTGGAAATCATTTCATAGGTATTTATACATAATATTCTAACCTGTGTAGAGATAGTGGACAAGCTATGATGGAATAACTAAATATGGAAGGAATATTTGGATATTATATAACTTCTCTTACACCTAATAGCAGCTTCAATGGGGAACTGAGGAAAAGGAGGAAATGGAAAGATCATCACATGAGTGGTTGAGGTGGTTCTTGATATTAGACCTCTTAAAAACCAACTCCTTCCACTATTGGTGTCTCACTAAATTTATGTTAGTGCGGGAAAGTTAGGTACACATTATTTGGTTTTCCATACTCAAGGAATATGTGTAATAGCTCTAAAAATTTTGGCCATATGTAGTGTATCTAATATTCCATGTCAACTCCTTGATATGTTTAGGGATTTTTTGTCTCCAAAGGATACTACGACATCGGTAGATGCAACAAATACTATAAGGATATAGCCATAGTCCTCAAGAGTGATTAACCTTCACACAGCAGATGATTTTACAATGGGTTTATATTTGGGTCTGGTGATAGTGAGAGGTAACATTATTATTTTATATTTAGTATAAATTTATTTATTTGATAATAGTTATTCCCACTCATTTATATATATCCATTTTTCTGATATTATTAACCATACAATGGAACACATGTTATTTGTTATGGAGTTAGTGACACCTCTTGTTAATAGAAAAGTTTAGGGGTTTCATTGTTCTTATTTCACATTATCAATAGCTGATGTAGATTTAGTCTGCGATTTCCATATTCATGATTTTTATTTTTTGTAATTCATCATCAAGATAGATTGGATCATTTCTCATCATGTTGAGGTTGATTTTTATCATTTATGTCTCTAGTTTCTAGTGGTTTATGGGATCTCGTGAGTGTTTTAGGGAGTGTAGGATGTGGGTATATCCATGAAAAACCTTCCCATCCAAATATCAAGAGTTTCATTTATACTATTTTAGTTGATGTTGATAATGTCTCTTATATATTTGATCTTCCCACCATTGATTAGGGATTTCCTGAGGTTTTCATAGAGTTTTTTTCCAATCTTCCTCTAGATATGGAGGTAGAGTTTACAATTGACATGGTACAAGAGATGCAGCTTGTATTGATACCTCTTTATAATATGGAAATATCAGAGCTGACAGAGCTCAATATTTAGTTGGGAGACCTAGTGAAAATGGTTTGGTTCGCCCTAATATTTCACCTTCAGAATCCCCAATGCTCATTTTCAAGATGGACGAAATTTCACTTTGATTTTCCATGGACTATTGGATATTGAACCAGGTAAAAATTAAGAACAAGTATAATTCCCTATTATGGTTGATATTTTTTACCAGATAAATCAGGTAAAGTGGTTTCCAAAGATTTATCTCCTTTTAAGTTATCATCATCTCAGAGGTTAGAAGTTTGATATACTGAAGATGGATTTTACAATCATGTATTCCCATTTATAATATCATGTGAAAAAACATTTTCTGTCTAATGATCATATAGTTTTCATGGATTTAATGAATTAGATATTCCATCAATATCTATACACTTTTTTGGTAGTGTTTGTAGATGGAATTCTTGTCTACTCGAGATCTAAGAACAAGCATTAGCACCATTGAATGTTGGCATTGGAAATCCTAAGAAGTCACCATCTGTATGAAATTATATCAACATACACTTTCTATATTCAATAAATGAAGTTATTATGGAACATTATACTTGAACATGTCATTTCAACTAATCATGGGAAGGTAAATTTTGTCTTGACGTGAGAAAATCCATTAAATATCATTGAAATTTGGAGCTTCCTTGGTCTTTCTTGTTACCATCGATGATTCATCAAGGATTTATCAATGATGACATCCCATTTGACTACCCTTACCAAGAAAGGGGTGAAGTTTACATGGGTTGAAAAGTGTCAGTCATCTTTTGATAAGTTTAAAATACATATGATACTGTCTCCAATTCTGATCTTACCTAGTCCTATTAACGGGTATGTGATTTTCTATTATTCCTCTAACACTAGTTTGGGATGTGTAATTATACTAGAATATCATATGGTTGATTATGTTTCTCATCAACCTAAACCTAATGAAAATAATTTCTCCACTTAGGATTTAGAGATTTCTTCAGTTATGTATGCACTATATTGTTGGCGTAATTGTCTTTTTCGGTAAAGTGTCATAGTATTTTCTGACTGTAAGAGCCATATTAAATCTTTTCCCAGAAATTATTGAATCTCAGAATTATAAAATGGTTATAGTACCTTCATATGATTGATTTCAATATATCATATACCATGGGGAAGGTTAATTTCATTTCATATTCTCTTAGCAGGAATGTACCACAACAAGGTGTTGTGGAATTGAATGAAGAGTGGAACATTATATGATTTTTCAAAGTTTAATTTGGATACTTAGAAGGATATTTTATGCATGGTTGTGTCCAGTGTTCAACTATAATTATATATACTTTAGTCTATTATATATGGTCAGTAATAGGATGTTAATATCATAGGAATTTGAGAAACCCTATATGGTGGGTGTAGCATTTTGGGATGGACTCTCACTTCTTATTGTTTTTCCCATTTTTTGAAACTCTTTATCTTCCCAATATCAGTAAGAAATTTAGTTCTATCTGATTTTCATAATTATTCTTCAATTATTCATCTAGGAATTAATAATTTGTATTATCACATGAGACGGTGATTCTGGTGGTTGGGTGTGAAGTGTGACATTTTTTAGTATGCATCCCAATGTTACACCCGCAAACAGATAAAGGGAGAGAATTTGAAACCTTCAAGTTTTATCTTGGCTCTTATATATCCTGTTTGGAAAATGGATGAGGTATCCATCTAAGTTCTTTTCAAAATTACCATAGACTCTTCGAGTAAGGAATCCTAGTTGGTTAGTGATTAGAAGGTTCAAAAGTTATCTCATTTAATTCCAACCAAAACCCCACAAAATTTGATGATCTGGCTAGGATATAAGTGAAAGAAATTATGAGGATTTAGGGAGTTCATTCTATTATTATTTTGAACATATATCCTTGGATTACTTCAAGGTTCTTGAGAAGTCTCTAAGAGTCGATGGGGACTCATGTTATATTGATTACAGATTATCATCTACAGACAAATGGTCAGAAAGATAATTTTATTCAGATACTGGAGGATATGCTTCATCACTGTATCTTAGATTTCATCTTTCATTGGATATCCATATGGGACCAGTTGACATTTATTATAATGAAATTTAATATTGATCAATCAAAATATATCTTTTTTAGGATTTTTACGGCCTCCCATGCTTGTAGCCTCTTTTTTAGGAAGATGTGGGAGAAGATTATTTGGTGGGACTGTGTTTGGTTCAAGAGATGTCCAGGGGGTTCAGGATATACATCATCATTTGGTTGTATCACATAGTCGGTAGAAATAGTATGCTTATTAGCAGTTTAGTCTATGGGATTTTTTCATAAGTGACTGGGTTTTCTTGAATGTTTCTCCTCGTTTTGGTTATCATAGGCTTGTGAAATAGAAAAAGTTTTCTCATAGATATATTTAACCATTTTAGGTCCTTGACCAGCTTGGTAAGTTTTCTTATCTGTTTTAATTTTCATTTCAGTTTAAAATAATTCATGATGTATTCCACATATCGTATCATAGGAAATATCATCTTGACCCCTATCACGTTCTGATTTGAGAATATATGGAGTTGTATTAAGATGTTTCTGTTATGGAGAAGCCATTATATATCATGGACTCTCAAGGGAAAGTATTCTTTGGGAATTCTATTATATTTTTTAGAGTGTTATAGAAGCATTGATCATATTCATATGAGATATGGGAGGAATTTTTTTTTTTTGATGAGGGATCGGTCACATTACCTCTGTATATGAGTTCATTCTTCCACATGGATTTTTGGGGATAGAAATTCTTATAGAGGTGAGTTTTTAACATTCCATTACCCACTTTTAGATAATTACCTTCCCTTTCATACCATTAATTGGGAGTAAACTGGGACTACGAATGATGAATGGAATTTATATAGTAAAATGACATAAAGTTTGTAGATTTAGGTTTGTTTAATTAATGGAGTCTTCGTATAAATGTTTTAATTGCTTTTCTGGGTTCTACATGTGTTCAAAGGATGCCCAAAGTATTTGGGGTTTTCATGTAAGAATATGAAATTTTTTTAGACTATATAAGACATCCAACCCATGTAACGGGAGTACATGATGTGTAATTTTTGCAGGGAAGATGTCGTGAACATGGTACACAACATGAATAGATTACGTAGAGTGTGATGTTAAAAAGTAAGAGTTGGAAAATTTTGGTGTTTTTATGTCCTAAGTATTACAAAACATCTAATTGGATTACATACCAAGTATATGTCATGATATTGGTTTTTTTAAATCAAATATAGTGATATTTAATTTTATTATTCCTCAGCTCATTTGGATCTCATCCAAAAATTCTTTGTTAGTTATTCTGGAAGACATTTTTTGATCCAGATTGATCTGTTCAAATATTGATCACTATTGCAGTTCGGTTTTGTCACTCTAGGTAAGTAAGTCATTCTAAAGCTTCATGGATTGGTTCAGAGTACCATCATTTCATTTCTTTATTGGATTATTTTTTCTTTAGTGATTTTTCCATTTGTTTCTCTCTAGATTAGTTATGTGATCTTGTTTTGGGGGTCATTTCATTTGTCAGTTTTTGTGCAGCGTGTGTGATTTCTTGAGGTATGTGTTGTTTCCTCTTCTTTTCCAACATTTTTTTAATTTAAATTCACTATAATAATTGTATATTGTTTCTAGGTCCTCTGTTGTCATTGTTTTTTTCTTCATATTGAACAATATTTTGTGGGAGTGTATGACCCTGAGTTTTGAGATATGTGGTTCTATCCCTAGCTTATGTTAAATGAACTATATTACTTATTTTTTTATAAACTAGTTGATAAATAAATGTGGAATGATTTTTTTGTGTAAATGGATTTCTGATAAAAGGTGTTTTCTAATGTTTTGGTAAATGGAAAAGGGGGGATCTTCTAGGAATTAAAATTATTTATGCAACTAAGAACATGGGAATATTGGGGTACATTGGTGGAATTTTTATCTTAGAGACATCATCTATATTATTATTGGGAGGTTAGATCATTGGTGTTTTATTTTCTCCAATGGCATTTCTAGGGACTTATTCTTGACATTGTTGGGGGGGATTAACTCATGGGGTGTTCCTCTTCTCCTTAGGACCATGTTTTGAGGAGTAATTGTTCACTAGTTATTGTTGATGTATGAGAAGTCTTCTAGACTGACCTGTTGAGTTCATTGGATTGATTTTCCTATTCTTGGATTTTTATTGTATTGGATTTGATACTCATGCATTGACATTTGATAAATGTGAATGGAAATTATTCTTGAAATTGATATATCCAAGTTTTTTATAATTTTTTGAAAAAAAAAATATTTACCATGATTTTGATAGAACTTATTTACTTCTTATCATTCAATGTTTTATTTAAAATGGTCATACTTGAGATTTGTTATAGAGACATGTTATGCAACACCTATGTGGGACACTATAGAACTCATTACCTCACACCCTGCATACCCATTTAGTTGTACATATACATGGTTATGTATTTTTATGTAAGGAATGTCTGGGTACCACATTGAGGTGGAGAGGTTTCATATAATCTTAGTAGAGTAGATGGTTGTGAGATAGTGGGAGTCTTCACATGTTATCACATGGAGTAGTTGTTTTTAGTTTGGTAGTCCTTTGGGGCTGGACTTGTACATAGAGATTGTTTCAACCCTTGAGTTGTTTGTTTTCCACTATATTGTTTTAGATCTGGAATATATTTATATTTTCATATTTTGTTCTTTTTGTATATATATTTCATGTTGCTGCTTCGTGTTTAGTTAAATCATTATCTCCTGTGTTTTTTTGATGCTTAGGCACTAGTCATCTTCCCACGGGGAATGGGAATGCCTGTCGAATATGTGATGGGTCTGGTTGGATACCAGTTTGGGAGGGTATTCAGGTTGTTTCATTGCACATGGAAGCTTCAATGATTTTTCCAAGGGTTTTTTATGTTTTATGAAAACCCTATTTTGGAAATGACCATTTCTGTTATTTTATTTTTCAAATAAGTTCTCTCTTCTTATTCTTAATTCATATATTAAATGCTTACCAAAATATATTTTCCATGAAATACACTTTTACTCATTTAAAACATGGTAACATTAATAATTTTTGGTTATGTAAAATTTTGATTTTAAATCATTAGATCTTGAAAGGTTGTTAAAAAGGTACATTGAACATATAATATTATAAAAAATCATGACTTATCCATGTATTCCCATAGTTATAGGTTATTCCTTCACCATGGTATCCCAAACACTACCACTTATCTGCCTTTGTCTCTAAGCATGTTTGGGTCTTGTACGTTGGGTCAAGATTAAAATAATGAAATATATATTATTAGATTTAATGAACTGTAACAAAATTATATGTACTTTATGATTACATGTATTTATTTTTTTGAATATTCATAAAATATATTTATAAAATCATTACTGTTTTCAATGTGATAATTTCATAAGGCTAATTTTCCCAGGTAAAGGTCACATTAGTTCTTTGCTATAATGATATCTAAGAAGTCACAAAATAGTATTCTTATCTAATGTTATGTGTTTTTATGGTGTCATTTTATAGGATTAAAATGATATAGTCTATCAGTTATAAAGACTCATAAGAATTTGAAAAATAAATCTCATGGTGTAAATCCATAGTAATTTCTAGAGTAGTACATTATGAGAACTATTCTTGTTTGTGGGAATCCCAGATTTATAATTGTTATTGGTTGTTCTAATATTCAAACATGCTTACTGATCCTTATACATTAATATTATTAGAAATTCAAATCATGGGTCACATAATTTTATTTATTAATGAAATACATGATGACATATACTTATAGTGTGGTATGATATGTTGGGTGTGTCAGAGGTGATATATCTTTGATGAATAAAACAATAAAGTATTTGTCCCTTCCTGGTTTAGAAGAAGTTGATGTGTTGGGATCTTTGATGGGAATGGAACTTCCTAACTAGTTATTAGGCCTTATAATTATATTGTAAATTTCACTTCCAAAAATTCAAATAAAAATAAATCAACCATATAGGTTGATGACATTGTCGTACAACCTTCTTGATTATAGATATTGAGAAAATGGAATTATATTACACAGTGATAGTTTGTATGGGGATTTATATTGTTGTGGAATTGGATTCCTTATTTTGGGGGGTTTTTATGTGTTCCTAGATGTTTACCTTTGACTAAATGTGATTTACACTGATTCCATTGAGAAATGGGCATAAAGGGTCACACCCTGAGAGTATTCGAACCCTTAGTTAAATTATATCTGAATTTAACATGTTAAATAAATATTATTCTTATTAGTGATTTAATAATTATTCATGTTTTTTTGATTGAAAATATTTATTCACTATCTATTTGATACAATATATTTGATTGGGATACACAATAAATATTTATTCAAGAAGTTATTGTTTATTTAGTTACATGAGTATATAATATTTATTTATTATGTTTTATTCAAAAGGTGGGAAATTGTTTATTTATTTAGTTAGGTGAATATTTAACAAATAATTATTCACTAATTTAATGAATATTACATTTATAATAATTTTTTATTTGTGAATTATAAAGTGAAATTTATTTAATTAAATAAATAGTCATTATTCAGGGATTGATAAATATTGAGGAGGATTGGTGGTATGATTTCAATAGTCATTCAATTAATGTCATATTAAATATTATTTGGATAAATATTAAATAATTATTCCAAGAATAATATTAGTTTTATTCCATGTGTCCCTACTCACCGCAAGAGTAACATTTCCTGCTCCTAGCATGATTGGCTCTACCTCATGTGCCCCGCACAACTGAACCTGTCTCCTAAGGTCATCCACCGGATGGTCTGGTCCACTTGGTCCTCTGTGACATCTGTCTACTACCAGGTGAAAAAGACTCTGCTTCATGTCGACTAGTGATGGGTCTCACTGCTGGTGACTACTCAGTAAGGAAACTCACCACAAGGAGGGCTCACTCTAACACCCCGCCTGCATCGAGATGCTGAGGGAGATCATCAAAGCTCTGATCTCTCACCTGAGCCCCTGATCGAAAGTTCAGGCCCTGAAGAATGGGTCCCACACCATATTAGTGGAGTAACACGAGATGTCGATGAACCTTGCTGAGTATTGTGCCACAGTCATGCTAACCTTTTGTAGATGTAGTAGCTCCTGTGTCTGTACCGTACGTAGGGTGGCTGAAACAAACTCCACCATAAATAGGCTCTCAAAGTTCGTCCAGAGTAGTGTCACCTAATCATGCACCTAGAGCATCATGATCCACCATCTGCCTGTTATTTCCTAATGAAAACTCGCTTTAAGGATCACCAAAAGGTCAGATGGTGTCCCTATCAGTCTAAAGGCTCTCACAATAGCCTCCAGCCAATCATCAGCTGCATGCGGGTCCATATAACCCCTGAACCTGGGCAGCCTCTGGTGTTGGAACTCGTGAAATGCGCTCAGGTGGCGTGCACTCACTACTTCTAGGGCCGGTGGCATCAGTGGGCCAACGGGTGGTGGTATTTCGGGTGCCTCTATTGGAAAAGGGCCCTGTATCGAGGCCTCATCGTTCGGTGGGCTATCCGTACGCACAACTCTCGGAACCCTAGATAGCTGTCTACGTGGAGGCATCCTGAAAAGAAACAAGTGTGTCACGGTCAATAATTTATACCAGGTGATGTGACTCAAGATATCACAAAGAAAACTCTTGAAAACACCACAGAATTAGTGTTTTCATGCACTGAGTCGGAAATCAGAAGTCAGGGTCTTGGTGTTTGGATACGTCATTCGTTGTACCAACACTAGACTCCCTGAACTAAAAACCACACTCATTACCCTTAACACTATTACTTCATAGAAAAGAAATATCAGAGTTCTAAGTTCTATGGTATAACTAACTCCTCTGATACCAATTTTTCATGACCTGTTCCCTAGGGCCTGTGTCGTGACTTCTCAAAGCCCGCATTCCATAGTACTGGGGCAGGCGACTAGCACCAAAGGCGTAATTCCCTAAAACTGGGAAGGCATTGCCTTTATATAGAGTAACCTCACACAATAGAGTATGAGCTGAAAACCAAACACTAAGTAAATCTGTATACAAAAGAGTGCTGAAAATTTAAAGGGGCCGGAAATACAAGCCCAATAGGAAAGTACAACTAAAAAGAAAGTACAACTGAAGAAAAGTAAAGCAGCCACAGGGTCGTCCTACGGGGTTCCTACCTGAAGGGTAGGTAAATATGGCCTCCTATACACTCCATATTCGTCAGTCTCCTCCGTGCACCGACTCGTCGTAAGGTCCACCTTCGGGTACCATCTAGTCTTACAACTCTGCCTCAGTCAGTGCTGTCTGTCATCTGCATACAACAAAATGAGGTGCATGCGCAGCCCATGCAGGGGTGAGTATAAAAATACTGAGTAGGGTCCCTGAGACCCTCAAGGTCTCACAAAATCTAATATGGATAAACCACAAATTATGAAATCAATAGATAAACCCACTTAGGTATTTACCCATACATATACCTGAGTTATAAAGTAATCAATATCAATCATAAGGAAACCCAAGTGTTACTGACCCAACTCATATAGGTGTACAACTTTTGTAGAGTGATAGAGATGATCAGATGTAGTCACTAATTCATCTATGATGTCGGACCCACACAGGATCAAGGACCAACAGTTAGAACTATCGCACCCACACGTGATCTAGGAACAGTAGTTGGAGCTGTCAGACCCACACAGGATCCAGGACCAGCTATTCTGTCAGACTGACACATGATCCAGAAACCGAAGCCAGAACTGTCGGACCAACACAAGATCCAGGAACTGTAGTCAGAGCTGTCGGAAAAACACATGATCCTAGACTAGCTATTCTATCATACCAACACATGATCCAGGAATAGAATTTAGAACATTCAGACCAACACATGATCCAGTAACAGTCATCAGTTCATAGCCAGCCACGGGGTTTCACAAAGCACGCTTGATTCCAGAAGGGCCCACTCCCCAAGCCAAATTTTGACACATAAACTTACACCAAGTACTATGAAGAATTATCCCAAATGTAACACCTGAGACTTTTATGAGAAATGTTTTTTTATGTTATATAAATCAACAAATGAATCTTTCGCTACACACAATCGCGACCTTCCTCGATAGCGTGTGTAGTACGCAATACTGAGTTCCACTAAACAACGATATATTATTATAATATTATAAACTAGCCATTATGAATAGTATTAACTGAATTTTAAATTTTGCATCATTATTATTCATCTTACACATTTTCTAGAACATGGTAAGAGAAAAAATATAATTTTTTTTTTGATAAAATAAGTATTTATCAAAAAATGCAGTTTTGTCGCCTTTTGATGGCGCACCCACATTAAATCTAGTTTTTGATACTTTTATAAGTTATATTTGACAAAATATAATTCTTCTTTTGGATCAGGATATAAAAATTTACTTTGGATAATTTTTTGATATTTTTCTGATAACTTTCATATTTTTATGAATAGTAAAAATACGCTACTTTTTAATTAAAACCAACTTTTTTCATTGAGAAAATTTATATGGTTAAATTATAAAGTTGAATGGTTTTAAATTATAGATAGAATATATTTTTACCATTTAATATAAAGTATTTCATTAGCATTAATTTCACATTGAATTCATAGGTAAAAACATTTCAATCTTTGGCAATGTTTTAACTTCTAAAACCCATTTTCTTAACAACGGGATTTATTTTAAATTAATTACTGCAACTTATATGTTTTAAATTTTGAAAAATGGATTCCATATTCAGAATCAGTGGGTCCAAATTATGTTAATAGGCTAAATTTTATTTTTGAGTATTATGAATAGTAACTACGGTAAATTTTATTTACCATAGTTAAAGGTAAATCGGGTAATTAAGGGTAAATATAAGATTATTCCATTACCCTAACACCTGCCAAAATCCTACTGGATGACTAAAAGTCGACCCATATCACCTAAGGGTCGGATTATATTCATTTAATAGACTTTTGTCCATGAAAAATAATTTTATTATTATTAAAACCAAAGAATGTGACAACATGTATCTTTCTTAAATTTTATAAGTATAATAATTTTAATTTGGTGATAAACTTAATGAAACTTCAAACATGAATAGTCTCCAGAAATCCAATACAATTATCTACATCATAGGAATTTATTTTGAATTTTTAGGGATTAAATAATAATCATTAATTATGACACAATAGTGATGTTGAAATTATTTTATTAATTAAAATATCAAATAAATGGTTTTAAAAAATATTAAAAATATTATTATATGAACTATTTAATGTTCTACACTAATTTTCTAGATACATATGACATTTTATGAATCTATTAAAGCTTTTATTTCGAACATATCTTCTGTATATATTTTATTTAAATTCAAATAAATTAATAGTGTCAAAATTAACACTATTGTTATTTTATAAAAATAACAAATTATAAAATTGTTTAAAAATCACAAAAATATTTAAAAATTATAAATTAAAATTTATATGGTCGAAAATTTCATAAAGGGTCAAATTATTGAAAATTCACAACACATATGTAATTATTTATAACAATTTAAAGTTTTGAATGTTATTACCACAACTAAAATCAAATTGATAAATAAGGATAAATCAAGTTGATAATGTTTAAAATAAATTCCTAACATGTATAAATTTAATTGGTTGATGAGATTACAACCCTATCTCATCTAATCTTCATATATGAGTCATTTTGGAAGTTTTTAAGTGGGGTTGGGATTTAATATAAACTAATATTTCTTATATTTCCAAAGGTGCCCCTCTCCTCCCTTATAAAAGGGAACCTCCTCCCTCTCCTCCTCACACAAATTTGAGCCTTCAAGCTCGGACAAACCCTGCCACATTCTCCCCTCCACTTACCTATAATCATCCTAGAGGTTCTGGTCTTCTTCAAAGACCAACCCTAGTGCCCTAAGAGGAGGTTAAGAAGAGGCACGTCAAAAAAAGAGGTAATATCCATTACCGATCCTTTCCAAATTTTTCTTCTTCAACTTCTTCTTCTTTAGTTGTTTCATTTTGAAGTAATAACATCAGTATCACTCATATACTGATATTTTATTATAAGTATGAAACAACCCTATTTCACCATCTATCCATCCTACGGAAAAAGAAATCACTGCACGTGCGTACGTACGGAATACCATCTCCACTTCGTGGTGTAATCTATTTTCCCCCACCATATTAATTGGATGGGTATAATGGTGTAAATAATTACTATATATGATTATTGTAAAGTGACATTGATTCTGAAATAGAATACATACACTCCAATACAATTCCACGATCATGGGAACAATATCATCGCTTGTGCGTACGTACGGAATACCGTCTCCACGATGTGATGCGATTCATTCTACATGATCTTCATTGCATAATGATTATATAAATGAATTGAACGAATAAATATGATATATAGTACATTAATACCATTCTATAAATGATGTATCTATAACCTAAAGAGAAGAATAAGAATTTATTCGACAAAACACGCATAAGAACAAAAAGTTATAAACACCCGAATAACAAGTAGCAATGAAATATTACTACTAACAAGCTAAGAATATGACAATATATGATATCATAACAATAATTATGATTCTGGAATAAGTCAATAACATTATTTAAATCATTATACAGGAGGTTCAGACACTTACGAAGCAAATTGGACCTAAGGTAAGGGAAAATATCACAATCTCATTTTTATCCAAGATTGTTTATACTTTGGTATTTACTAGGGTGTATTTTATCATCCAAATCCATGTTTCCAAAATATGTAATATTATTTCCATCCACCTAAAATTTTTTAAATCCAATTTTACCCTTCAGTGAGTTTTTAGTAAAAGATATGAAAGGAATCTTTTTTTGTTTTTTATACGAGGTACTTTTTGACTTTTCTGACAAAAGTACGAGAAGAATGTTTTTTTAACTTATACAGAATGAAAGGATTTTTAAAACATTATTTACAAGAAGCTTCCTTTACAAGTATTCAGGTTTATTTTTAATCGACATCTTTTTGTTTAAAATTGTATGACATGTTAAGAAATGAAAAATGTTTTTGAGATAGAAAGGATATTTCCCTCAAGAATGAAGTTCAAGTGTTTTATCAAAATTATTTTCCATATAAGATAATAAAGGGTTCTGTTTCTATACCTATTATTACATTGATTTGATTATGTTTTGATGGAATTATTTTTATGAATTCCTTTATCTTATATGAATTTTTTTATGATGTCACGATGTTTAAGATTCCCATTTTTATTAAATGGGTTATGCTATGATGTATGGTTTTTGATTTTGTTGCACACATAAGAATGGTATCATTATGAGATGGGTGGGACATATATCTCCCTCCAATGCATTGGGTAAAGATTTTATATCTCATTAGATAGAAATGGCTAGAACGACAGGTTATACCGGTTCAGTGAAACAGGACTGAAACGAGGAGTGAACTTGGTTCAGAAATGGACTTTGTCCACTAAGATAGTCTTGGAAATGAGTCTTGACTAATAAGAAATGATTCTCTATGATTATGTGTGTATTCCACAAAGTTTCATGTTTTATGTTATGTTTTTTGGGATTTCATTTCACTACTATGATTTATCCCAGGTTATGAAATTATGATCTCTTCTGCAGGTTAAGATTTCCAAAATGTTATGTTCTTATGAATATGATGTGATTGATATTTCTTTTTTTTACCCTTACTGAGCATTTGAGCTCACCCTTTTGTATGTTTTCTTTCCCCAGGTCAGGAATAAGATTATTAAGTAAGATATGCCAAACGGGACTATAGATATGATGAAATAAATGGGAGACAGTGTAGACGCTTTATGAACCGGTGGTTTATGTTTCCCATTTTCTAAAGACGCTATACCTATACGGTCCTTTCATGGTTTTGTTATATGTTTTAATAAGTATGCTTCAATTTTGAAGTAATAACAATGTATGTAAAGTATGGGTCATTATAGTTGGTATCAGAGGAAAGGTATAGTCAACCTTTGGAAACTAGGATGTGAAAGCATTAGTAAGAATCCTAAGGATAAGTCTAAGCATAGAACACAATCATAGTGTTTTAGAAATGGCCATGAACAACCTATGATAAGAACTTAAGTGTGAAATTTTATTCTTGATTATGTGGTTTTCCTATTATAATTAGTGTTTCTCACACTATTCTTCTTGGTTTTAGTCAATGGCTGGAACCCGAAGGAACCATGTTAATGTAGAATGCGATGGGAAATGCAATGATTTTCCCCCTGAGCAACCAAATGTTATGGGAGATGGAATTCAAAATCTTGTAGCCATGCTCACACAACTTTCTCAAGCTATGAATCATGCAGGACTTCCAAACGAGCAAAGGAAGGAGAAACATTCTATTGAATCCTTCATGAGGCAGCGTCCACCTTCTTTCAGCGGTTCTACTGATCCATTAGTTGCTGAACAATGGATTAGTACTACTCAAAATATATTTGCAGTTCTTCAATGTTCTGAACATGATAAAGTCTTCCTAGCAGTGTATCATTTGGAAGAAGATGCTGATCAATGGTGGAATATTATTAAGAATACAAGGCAAAGGGATGAAATTGAGTCCATGGAATGGGACGAGTTCAAGAACTTATTTTTCAATAAGTACTTCAATCGTATTCTCCGAAAAAAGATGGAGAAAGAGTTTCTTGAACTGAAGCAAAAGGCTGATGAATCTATTGGTACCTATGAAGCAAATTTTACAAGACTTGCAAGGTACGCTTCTGGTATTATTATCCAACCTGAGAGTAAGATCGATTGATTCTTTAGTGGCTTAAAACCATGTATTCGAAGGGCTTTAGCCATAAGGGAATTCAATAGCTATGAGGAAATCGTTCGATGTGCTCTCAAAGTCGAGATGGAGATTGGAGTAACCCATCAGTCATATGGGTTTTATAAGAAGAGGAAAATGGAATTCAAAGGAAAATCTAAAGAGCACACTAAAAAGAAGATGAGCTTTCCCTTATGCTCAAAGTGTGGAAAGAAACATGGAGGGAGCTGTCTTAATGGGACAAGTAAATGTTTCAAATGTGGAAAGGAAGGTCATCGGGCATTTGAATGCCGCAATGATGGGAAGAAGATGTCTAATGATTCAAACAAAGGAAGGGACACATAGAATGAACCTACTACACTTTAATGTTTCAAGTGCAAGGAGATGGGGAATTATGCCAATCAATTCCCAAATCCAAGGGTTGATGATGATGGTCGACGCCAACAAACTCTTAAGGCTAAAGACAAAGGAAAGTCACATGCAATTTCTATCAGCAATGTGGAGTACGATAACGATGTGGTGAAAGATACACTTACCATCCACTCTAAAGTAGCAAATGTTTTATTTGATTCTGGATCAACCCACTCCTTTATTTCTGAATAATTTTCTGAGGATATCACCGTATTACCTCAACAATAAGACATTGAGTTAGCTGTGACAACCCCTAATGGCACAACAGTCGCATCAAAAGTTTATAATTCCTCTCCGATTGAAGTTTGTGGGAAACTGCTTCCGGAAAATCTTGTGATCCTTCCTAAAGTGGAATTTGATGTGATTCTTGGCTTGGATTGGCTTTCTTTATGTGGAGATTATATCATTTTCCAAATAAGGGAAGTCACATTTCATATTCCAAATCAATCTATGATCGTCTATCGATGTAAGGATGAACATAACCTTCCAGTGGAAATTTCTTCCATTGTATGGGTCTTGATTCCACTTAATGAAGGTTATTTATCTCAAATGGTTGGTGAGAAACTCACAATTAAGAGTATGGCCATTTTACGAGAGTTTGATGATGTCTTTCCGGAGGAATTTCCGGGTCTTCCACCAAATTGTGAAGTTGAGTTTTCAATAGAACTCGTACCGGGTGCTTTGCCTATTTCAAAGACACCTTATAAAATGGCCCCAATTGAGTTGCAGGAATTGAAGAAGCAACTCCAAGAGATTCTTTGTAACACCCGAGACTTTTATGTTATATAAATCATCAAAGGAATCTTTTTCTACATAACACTTTCTTGGCTTGCTTTACACGCAATCGCGACCTTCCTCGATAGCTTGCGTCGTACGCAATACCGAGTTTCACTAAACAACAATATGCTATTAAAACTAGCCGTTATGAATAGTAATAACCACTTTTTGAAATTTTATAAATTTTATTTTTCAAAATGGACTTCATTTTTGGACTCAGAATATCGAAATTAGCCAAGGGTGAAATTTTGGTATTTTTCTGAAAACTTTCAATTTTTGATGAATAGTGAAACCACTAAGTGGTAGGTTAAAAACTGAATTTTGCATAAAACTTAATTTTACCGCTTCTGTGAATGGAATTTCGAAAATCCGACAGACACGGTTGATATCAGTAAGTAAAATGTGGTTCAATGAGATAAAAATAATTTTTTGGTGAATAGTAACTTTTTACTTTTTTTACCGCGGTTAATAGTAAATAGGGTAACTAAGGGTAAATATGATATTAATATTACCCTAACACATGTCCTAATTCTATTGGACAAGTGTAATTCGACCAAAAACAAACTTAGGAATAAAATATGACCATTTAGGCCAACTTGGATTAGATTAGGACATTTATTATTAATTTATTTAAAGAAGGGTTAAAATAGTTAAAATCAAAGTTTAATAAGTAAATCATTTTTAATATGGGGTTATACATAATATAAATTCGATTGTAAATATTCATTAGAAAGATAAAAAGATTTCCTACATGATGGTATTTTATTTGTAATTTTTAAACATCAAATAATATAATTTATTTATGACACAAAGATGATGCAGTAATTATCTTATTAATGAAATATTGACATAATTGATAATATAAATACCTAAATAAATGTAATTTAAGACTTTATTTGAATTACACGAATTTTCTAGGTTACTATGATATATTAGTGTTTATTTAATCAACTTGGTTCGAACATATAATTCTGTTATAACTTTCACAAAAATCATATATCAAATAGTGTCAAAATTGACACAAAATAGTTTTTAAATCAAATATTATATTATTAATTGTTATTTTATTCATAAAAATATAAGGTTCGGCCAAATGACTTATATAAGGATATATATATTAATAATAAACAATTTGGGGTTCGTTTGGCATGTTATAGTAAGTTTATTAACCATATAGTGAAAGAAAACAAAAAGACATGGTAAAAGTTAAATTATTTAACTTAGAGTTAAATCTAATTGATAAGGTTAAAATAATACCCTAAACTTGTCTAAATCCTATTGGTTGATAGGATTTCGACCCTTCCCCACTTTAGATTCGAAATAAGACCCTTTGGAACCATTATAAACCGATTTTGACTTTAATATAAAATAATATTTTGAGATATTCCTAAGGTGCCCCTCTCCTCCCTTATAAAAGGGCACCTCCTCCCCCTCCTCCTCACACCAATTTGAGCACTCAATCTCGTCCAAACCCTGCCATTTTCTCCTCTCCACTTCCATAGAATAATCCTAGAGGTCCTGGTCATCTTCAAAGACCAATATTAGTTCCCTAAGTGGAGGATTCAAAGAAGCGTTCCAAAGAAGAGGTAATATCCATTACCGATCTCTTCAATTTCATTCTTCTTCAACTTCTTCTCCTTTAGTTGTTTCATGATAAAGTAATAACATCAGTATTACTTACATACTGACATGTTATTATAAATATGAAACAACCCTAATTCACTTTCTATCCATCCTACGGAAAAATGAAATCACCGCGCGTGCGTACGTACGGAATACCGTCTCCACGCCATGGTGTAATCTATTTTTCCACCATCACTTTACAAGGATGGGTATAATGGTGTAATGAGTAACTATTTATGATTATTATAAAGTAATATTGTTACTGAAATAATATATATATACTCCAATACAGTTCCACGATCATAGGAACGATATCATCACTCGTGCGTACGTACGGAATACCGTCTCCACGATGTGATGCGACTCGTTCTACATGATCATCATTACATAGTAATTATATAAATGAATTGAATGAATAAATATGATATATGTTACACTAATACCATTCTGGATATAAGGAATCTATAACTTTAAAAGAAGAATAAGAATGTATTTGGCAAAACATGCATAAGAACAAAAGGCAATAAAGACCCGAGCAACAGGTAACAATGAAATATTACTAACAAGAAGCTAAAAATATGACCATATATGATATCATATCAATATGTATGATTCTGGAATAAGTCAATAACATTATTTAAACCATTATACAGGAGCTCCGGACACGTACAAATAAAATCGGACCTAAGGTAAGGGAAATATCGCAATCTCATTTTTATCCGAGATTGTTTATTCGTAAGTATTTACTGGGGTGTATTTTATCATCCACATCCATGTTTCATCAATATGTAATATTATTTCCATCCACCTACAATTGTTTAAATCCATTTTTACCCTTCGGTGGGTTTTTAGTAATATGTATGAAAGGAATCTTTTGTCATACAAGGTATTTTTTGACTTTTCCGACAAAAGTACGAAGAATGTTTTTTTAACCTATACGGCATGAATGGATTTTTAAAACATTATTTCCAAGAAGATTACTTTACAAGTTTTTAAGTTTATTTTTAATCAACTTTTTTTATTTTTAAAGTTGAATGACATGTTATGAAAGGAAAAATGTTTTTGAAGAAGAAAGGATATATTCCTCAAGAATGGAGTTCAAGTGTTTTATCAAAATTATTTTCCATCTAAGATAATAAAGGGTTCTGTTTTTATCCCTATTATTACATTGATTTGATCATGTTGTGATGGAATTATTTTTATGAATTCCTTTATCTTATATGAATTGATTTATGATGTCATGATGTTTCAAGAATCCCATTTTTGTTACATGTGTTATGCGATGATGTATGTTTTATGATTATGTGGCACACATAAGAAAGGATTAATTATAAGATGGGTGGGACCTATATCTCCCTCCAATGTATTGGGTAAAGATTTTATATCTCATGAGATAGAAAGGGCTGGAACGGTAGGTTATACCGGTTCAGTGAAACAGGACTGAAACGAGGGTTACTCGGTTCAGAAAGGGACTTTGTCCACTAAGATAGTCTTGGCAATGAGTCATGACTAACAAGAAATGATTTTCCATGATTATGTGTGCATGCCAAAAAGTTTCAAGTTTTATGTTATGATTATGGGGATCTCATTTTCACTTCTATGATTTGTTCCATGTTAAGATATTATGATCTCTTTTGCAGGTTATGATTTTCAAAAATATATGATATGATTTTTATTTCCTTTATTTGCCTTGCTGATCATTTGAGCTCACCCTTTTATGTTTTCTTTTCCCCAGGTCAGGAAGATGGATATTAAGTAGAATATGCTAAAAGGGACCCTAGATATGATGAAATAAATGGGAGACACTGTAGAATATTTATGAACCAGTTGTTTATGTTTCCCAGTTTCTAAAGACACTATACCTATACGGTCCTTTGTGGTTTTGTCATATGTTGTAATAAGTGTGCTTCAATTTTGATGTATTAACAATGTATGTAAAGTATGGGTCGTTATAGTTGGTATCAGAGGAAAGGTATAGTCAACCTTTGGAAACTAGGATGTGAAAGCCTTAGTAAGAACCCTAAGGATAAGTCTAAGCATAGAACACAATCTTAGTGTTTTAGAAATGTCCTTGAATAACCTAGGATAAAACCTTAAGCATGAAAATTTTATTCTTGAATTATGTGGTTTTCCTATTATAATTAGTGTTGCTCACACTATTCTTCTTGGTTTTAGTCAATGGTTGGAACCCGAAGGAACCGTGTTAATGTGGAATGCGATGGGCAATGCAATGATTGTCCCCCTGAGCAACCAAACGATATGGGAGCTGGAATGCAAAATCTTGTAGCCATGCCCGCACAACTTTCTCAAGCTATGAATCATGCAGGACTTCCAAACGAGCAAAGGAAGGAGCAACATTCTGTTGAATCCTTCATGAGGCAGCGTCCACCTTCTTTCAGTGGGTCTACTGATCCATTAGTTGCTGAACAATGGATTAGTACTACTGAAAATATATTTTCAGTTCTTCAATGTTCTGAACATGATAAAGTCATCCTAGCAGTGTATCGTTTGGAAGGAGATGCTGATCAATGGTGGAATCTTATTAAGAATACGAGGCAAAGGGATGAAATTGAGTCTATGGAATGGGATGAGTTCAAGAACTTATTTTTCAATAAGTACTTCCCTCGTATTCTCCGAACAAAGATGGAGAAAGAGTTCCTTGAACTAAAGCAAAGGGATGATGAATCTGTTAGTACCTATGAAGCAAATTTTACAAGACTTGCAAGGTACGCTTTTGGTATTATTATCCAACATGAGAGTAAGATCGATCGATTCTTTAGTGGCTTAAAACCAAGTCTTCGAAGGGCGTTAGCCATAAGAGACTTCAATAGCTACGAGGAAATTGTTTGATGTGCTCTCAAAGTCGAGATGGAGATTGGAGTAACCCATCAGTCACATGGGTTTGATAAGAAGAGGAAGATTGAATTCAAAGAAAAATCTAAAGAGCACACGGAAAAGAAGATGAGCTTTTCCTTATGCTCAAAGTGTGGAAAGAAACATGGAGGGAGTTGTCTTAAAGGGACAAGTAAATGTTTTAAATGTGGAAAAGAAGGTCATCGAGCATTTGAATGCCGTGATAATGGGAAGAAGATGTCTAATGACGCAAACAAAGGAAGGGATACACAGAATGAACCTACTACACTTCAATGTTTCAAGTGCAAGGAGATGGGGCATTATGCAAATCAATGCCCAAATCCAAGGGTTGATGATGATGGTCGACGTCAACAAAATCTTAAGGCTAAAGACAATGTAAAGTCACATGCAATTTCTATCAGCGATGTGGAGTACGATAACGAAGTGGTGAAAGGTACACTTACCATCCACTCTAAAGTAGCAAATGTTTTATTTGATTCTGGATCCACCCACTCTTTTATTTCTAAAGAATTTTCTAAGGGTATCACCGTATTACCTCAACAATTAGATGTTGAGTTAGCTGTGACAACACCTAATGGCACAACAGTCGCATCAAAAGTTTATAATTCTTCTCCGATCGAAGTTTGTGGGAAAGTGCTTCCTACAAATCTTGTGATCCTTCCTTTAGTGGAATTTTATGTGATTCTTGGCATGGATTGGCTTTCTCTACATGGAGCTCATATCAATTTCCAAAGAAGGGAAGTCACATTTCATATTCCAGATCAATCTACGATCGTATACCAATGCAAGGATGAACATAACCTTCCAGTGGAAATTCCTTCCATCTTATGGGTATTGATTCCACTAAATGAAGGTTATTTATCTCAAATGGTTGGTGAGAAACTCAAGATTAAGAATAGGCCCATTGTACGGGCGTTTGATGATGTCTTTCCGGAGGAATTACCGGGTCTTCCACCAAATCGTGAAGTTGATTTTTCAATAGAACTCGTACCGGGCGCTTTGCCAATTTCAAAGACACCTTATAGAATGGCCCCAATTGAGTTGCAGGAATTGAAGAAGCAACTCCAAGAGAATCTTGATAAGGGATTCATACGCCCTAGTGCGTCACCTTGGGGAGCACCTGTTCTATTTGTTAAGAAGAAAGATGGATCAATGAGACTCTACATTGATTATCGAGAACTTAACAAGATCACTATCAAGAACAAATATCCTCTCCCATGCATTGATGACTTATTTGACCAACTACGCGGAGCTCAATACTTTTCCAAGATTGATCTTCGTTCAGGGTATCATCAATTAAGGGTCAAAAGGGAGGATATACCAAAGACGGCTTTCCGTACAAGGTATGGACACTATGAATTTATAGTGATGCCATTTGGTCTTACTAATGCCCCTGCTATCTTCATGGATCTAATGAATAGATTCTTTAGAGACTATATTGATCAATTTGTGGTAGTCTTTATAGATGATATTCTTGACTGTTCAAAGAGCAAGGAAGAGCATCAAGATCACTTGGGAATTATATTGAAGACCCTGAGAAAGGAGAAGCTTTATGCCAAATTTACCAAGTGTGAATTCTGGCTTCAAAAAGTTGCATTTTTGGGTCACATAATCTCAAAAGAGGGGATATCTGTGGATCCAGCAAAAACAGAGGTTATCAAAAGATGGTCGAGACCAACAATAGTAACTGGGATTCGAAGTTTTCTTGGTTTGGCTGGATATTATCGACGTTTTGTAAAAGATTTTTCACGATTATCTAATCCACTCACCAAGTTGACTCGGAAAGGAGTTAAGTTTGTCTGGACAGAGGAATGTGAAGAGAATTTCAAGGAGTTGAAAAGAAGGTTATCCAGTGCACCTGTGCTCACACTGCCTTGTAGTGGAGAAAGGTTTGTGATCTACAGTGATGCATCCAAGAAGGGATTGGGGTGTGTTCTTATGAAAAATGATATGGTGATAGCTTATGCCTCACGACAGTTGAAAATCCATGAGCAAAATTACCCAACACATGATTTGGAGTTGGCTGCGGTAATCTTTGCATTAAAGATTTGGAGGCATTACCTTTATGGTGAAAGGTGTGATATTTATACTGATCATAAAAGTTTAAAGTATATTTTCACACAAAAGGAGCTGAATATGCGTCAAAGAAGATGGTTGGAGCTGATTAAGGATTATGACTGCTCAATCCATTACCACCCTGGGAAAGCAAACAAGGTGGCAGATGCATTAAGTCGACAAGACCATGCTAGTTTATCCATGATGAGGATCACAAAGGATCCAATATTTATGGATTTACAAAGGATGGATCTTGGAATTATAATGGAAGGGGAAAAATCTTATCTTTCTCAAATGGATGTTCAACCATCTATACTTGTGAAGATTAAAGAGGCACAGAAAGAAGATGTCGAGTTACAAAAGAAGGTGAGAAATGTTCCTGAATTCAACCTTGATTGTGATGGGATAATAAAGTTCAGGAATCGGGTTTGTGTTCCTTCCATCCCCGAATTAAAGAAGGAGCTGCTGGATGAGGCTCATAGTTCTTCATTTTCTATTCATCCTGGAAGCACGAAGATGTATAGTGACCTGAAAGAGTACTTCTGGTGGGATGGCATGAAAAGAGATGTTGCTGAATATGTCTCTCGATGCTTGGTTTGTCAACAAGTTAAAGCTGAGAGACAAAAGTCTAAGGGGATGTTACAACCATTACCCATACCCAAATGGAAATGGGAAAACATCACTATGGACATTGTCACAGGACTTCCTAAAACATCCAAAGGCAATAATGCTATCTGGGTCATAGTTGATCGTCTTACAAAGTCTGCACACTTCATTCCTATTAGAGAGGATTTCTCTCTAGATCAGCTTGCCAGGATATATGTAAAGGAAGTGGTAAGATTTCATGGAGTACCACTTTCTATTATATCTGATCGGGATCCGAGATTTACCTCCAAGTTCTGGCGAAGTCTTCAGCATACTCTGGATACAGAGTTGAGTTTCAGCACTGCTTATCATCCCCAGACAGACGGTCAGTCTGAGAGAACAATTCAAACCCTAGAAGTTATTTTTAGAGCTTGCTCTATTGATTTAAAAGGAGGTTGGGATCAACACCTACCTTTGGTGGAATTTTCTTATAATAATATCTTTCACTCCAGTATTCAGATGGCTCCTTATTAAGCTCTCTATGGAAAGAAATGCAGGACTCCAACTTGCTGGGATGAAGTTGGGGAAAGAAAGCTATTAGGACCTGATCTCGTTGATGAAATGGCAGAAAAGGTCAGATCTATTCAACAACACATAAGCGCAGCTCAGAGTCGACAGAAAAGTTATGCCGACAACCGAAGAAAAGACCTAGAGTTTGAAGTGGGTGATAAAGTGTTCTTACGAATATCTCCCTGGAAGAGGGTTATGAGATTTGGAAAGAAGGGGAAGTTGAGCCCTAGATATATCGGTCCTTTCGAAATACTGGATCGTGTTGGGAAGGTAGCTTACCGATTGGCGCTTCCACCGAATCTCTCTCAAGTTCACGATGTGTTCCATGTATCTCTCCTGAGAAAGTACATACCAGATCCTTCACATGTACTCAGCTCAGAAGGTGTACCGCTGGAGCAAGATCTTTCTTATGAAGAACAGCCGATAGAGATTCTGGATCGTAGAGAAAAAGTCCTACGAAACAAGACCACTCGATTGGTGAAAGTTTTATGGAGGAACCACCAACTTGAAGAAGCTACATGGGAGCTTGAGGATATGATGAGGGAAAAGTATCCTCATCTGTTTGTTACAAAGTGACGAATTTCGAGGGCGAAATTCTTTTTAAGGGGGGTAGAATGTAACACCCAAGACTTTTATGTTATATAAATCATCAAAGGAATCTTTTTCTACACAACACTTGCTTGGCTTGCTTTACACGCAATCGCGACCTTCCTCGATAGCTTGCGTCGTACGCAATACCGAGTTTCACTAAACAACAATATGCTATTAAAACTAGCCGTTATGAATAGTAATAACCACTTTTTGAAATTTTATAAATTTTATTTTTCAAAATGGACTTCATTTTTGGACTCTAAATATCGAAATTAGCATAGGGTGATATTTTGGTATTTTTCTGAAAACTTTCAATTTTTGATGAATAGTGAAACCACTAAGTGGTAGGTTAAAAACTGAATTTTGCATAAAACTTAATTTTACCGCTTCTGTGAATAGAATTTCGAAAATCCAACAGACACAGTTGATATCAGTAAGTAAAATGTGGTTCAATAAGATAAAAATAATTTTTTTGTGAATAGTAATTTTTTACTTTTTTTACCGCGGTTAATAGTAAATAGTGTAACTAAGGGTAAATATGATATTAATATTACCCTAACACATGTCCTAATTCTATTGGACAAGTGTAATTCGACCAAAAACAAACTTAGGAATAAAATATGACCATTTAGGCCCACATGGATTAGATTAGGACATTTATTATTAATTTATTTAAAGAATGGTTAAAATAGTTAAAATCAAAGTTTAATAAGTAAATCATTTTTAATATGGAGTTATACATAAGATAAATTCGATTGTAAATATTAATTAGAAAGCTAAAAATATTTTCTACATTATGGTATTTTATTTGTAATTTTTAGACATCAAATAATATAATTTATTTATGACACAAAGATGATGCAGTAATTATCTTATTAATGAAATATTGACATAATTGATAATATAAATACCAAAATAAATGTAATTTAAGACTTTTTATGAATTCCACTAATTTTCTAGGTTACTATGATATATTAGTGTTGATTTAATCAACTTGGTTCGAACATATAATTCTGTTATGACTTTCACAAAAATCATATATCAAATAGTGTCAAAATTGACACAAAATAGTTTTTAAATCAAATATTATATTATTAATTGTTATTTTATTCCTAAAAATCTAAGGTTCGGCCAAATGACTTAGATAAGGATATATATATTAATAATAAACAATTTGGGGTTCGTTTGGCATGTTATAGTAAGTTTATTAACCATATAGTGAAAGAAAACAAAAAGACATGGTAAAAGTTAAATTATTTAACTTAGAGTTAAATCTAATTGATAAGGTTAAAATAATACCCTAAACTTGTATAAATCCTATCGGTTGATAGGATTTCGACCCTTCCCCACTTTAGCTTCGAAATAAGACCCTTTGGAACCATTATAAACCGATTTTGACTTTAATATAAAATAATATTTTGAGATATTCCTAAGGTGCCCCTCTCCTCCCTTATAAAAGGGCACCTCCTCCCCCTCCTCCTCACACCAATTTGAGCACTCAAGCTCGGCAAACCCTGCCATTTTCTCCTCTCCACTTCCCTAGAATAATCCTAGAGGTCCTGGTCTTCTTCAAAGACCAATCTTAGTTCCCTAAGTGGAGGATTCAAAGAAGCGTTCCAAAGAAGAGGTAATATCCATTACCGATCTCTTCAATTTCTTTCTTCTTCAACTTCTTCTCCTTTAGTTGTTTCATGATAAAGTAATAACATCAGTATTACTTACATACTGATATGTTATTATAAATATGAAACAACCCTAATTCACCTTCTATCCATCCTACGGAAAAATGAAATCACCGCGCGTGCGTACGTACGGAATACCGTCTCCACGTCGTGGTGTAATCTATTTTTCCACCATCACTTTACAAGGATGGGTATAATGGTGTAATGAGTAACTATTTATGATTATTATAAAGTAATATTGTTACTGAAATAATATATATATACTCCAATACAGTTCCACGATCATAGGAACGATATCATCACTCGTGCGTACGTACGGAATACCGTCTCCACGATGTGATGCGACTCGTTCTACATGATCATCATTACATAGTAATTATATAAATGAATTGAATGAATAAATATGATATATGTTACACTAATACCATTCTGGATATAAGTAATCTATAACCTTAAAAGAAGAATAAGAATGTATTTGGCAAAACACGCATAAGAACAAAAGGCAATAAAGACCCGAGTAACACGTAACAATGAAATATTACTAACAAGAAGCTAATAATATGACCATATATGATATCATATCAATATGTATGATTCTGGAATAAGTCAGTAACATTACTTAAACCATTATACAGGAGCTTCGGACACGTACAAATCAAATCGGACCTAAGGTAAGGGAAATATCACAATCTCATTTTTATCCGAGATTGTTTATTCGTAAGTATTTACTGGGGTGTATTTTATCATCCACATCCATGTTTCATCAATATGTAATATTATTTCCATCCACCTAGAATTGTTTAAATCCATTTTTACCCTTCAGCGAGTTTTTAGTAATATGTATGAAAGGAATCTTTTGTCATACAAGGTATTTTTTGACTTTTCTGACAAAAGTACGAAGAATGTTTTTTTAACCTATACGGCATGAATGGATTTTTAAAACATTATTTCCATGAAGCTTCCTTTACAAGTTTTTAAGTTTATTTTTAATCAACTTCTTTTATTTTTAAAGTTGAATGACATGTTATGAAAGGAAAAATGTTTTTGAAGAAGAAAGGATATTTTCCTCAAGAATGGAGTTCAAGTGTTTTATCAAAATTATTTTCCATCTAAGATAATAAAGGGTTCTGTTTTTATCCCTATTATTACATTGATTTGATCATGTTGTGATGGAATTATTTTTATGAATTCCTTTATCTTATATGAATTGATTTATGGTGTCATGATGTTTCAAGAATCCCATTTTTGTTACATGTGTTATGTGATGATGTATGTTTTATGATTATGTGGCACACATAAGAAAGGATTCATTATAAGATGGGTGGGACCTATATCTCCCTCCAATGCATTGGGTAAAGATTTTATATCTCATGAGATAGACAGGGCTGGAACGGTAGGTTATACCGGTTCAGTGAAACAGGACAGAAACGAGGGTTACTCGGTTCAGAAAGGTACTTTGTCCACTAAGATAGTCTTGGAAATGAGTCATGACTAACAAGAAATGATTTTCCATGATTATGTGTGCATGCCACAAAGTTTCAAGTTTTATTTTATGATTATGGGGATCTCATTTTCACTTCTATGATTTGTTCCATGTTAAGATATTATGATCTCTTTTGCAGGTTATGATTTTCAAAAAGATATGATATGATTTTTATTTCCTTTATTTGCTTTGCTGAGCATTTGAGCTCACCCTTTTATGTTTTCTTTTCCCCAGGTCAGGAAGATGGATATTAAGTATAATATGCTAAAAGGGACCCTAGATATGATGAAATAAATGGGAGACACTGTAGAAGATTTATGAACCAGTTGTTTATGTTTCCCAGTTTCTAAAGACACTATACCTATACGGTCCTTTGTGGTTTTGTCATATGTTGTAATAAGTGTGCTTCAATTTTGAAGTATTAACAATGTATGTAAAGTATGGGTCGTTATAATCTTGATAAGTGATTCATATGCCCTAGTGCTTCACCTTGGGGAGCACCTATTCTGTTTGTTAAGAAGAAAGATGGATCAATGAGACTCTGCATTGATTATCGAGAACTTAACAAGATCACTATCAATAACAAATATCCTCTCCTAGACATTGATGACTTATTTGACTAACTATGAGGAGATCAATACCTTTCCAAGATTGATCTTCGTTCAGGGTATCACCAATTAAGGGTCAGAAGGGAGGATATACCAAGGACGGCTTTCCGTACAAGGTATGGACACTATGAATTTATAGTGATGCCATTTGGTCTTACTAATTCCCCTGATATCTTCATAGATCTGATGAGTAGAGTCTTTAGAGACTATCTTGATTAGTTTTTGGTATTCTTTATAGATGATATTCTTGTATATTCAAAGAGAAAATAAGAACATGAAGATCACTTGAGAATTATATTGAAGACCCTGAGAATGGAGAATCTTTATCCCAAATTTACCAAGTGTGAATTTTGGCTTCAAAGAGTTTCATTTTTGGGTCACATAATCTCAAAAGAGGGGATATCTGTGGATCCAGCAAAAACAGAGGTTATATAAAGATGGTCAAGGCCAACGACAGTAACTGAGATCCGATGTTTTCTTGGTTTGGATGGATATTATCGACGTTTTGTGAAATATTTTTCACGATTACCTAATCCACTCACCAAGTTGACTCGGAAAGGAGTTAAGTTTGTCTGGATGGAGGAATGTGAAGAGAATTTCAAGGAGTTGGAAAGAAGGTTATCCAGTGAACCTGTGCTCACACTGCCTTATAGTGGAGAAAGGTTTGTGATCTATAGTGATGCAACCAAGAAGGGACTGGGATGTGTTCTTATGAAAAATGATATGGTGATAGCTTATGACTCACGGTAGTTGAAAATCCATGAGAAAAATTACCCAACTCATGATTTGGAGTTAGCTGTGGTAATATTTGCATTAAAGATTTGGAGGCATTACCTTTATGGTGAAAGGTGTGATATTTATACTGATCATAAAAGTTTAAAGTATATTTTCACACAAAAGGAGATGAATATGCGCCAGAGAAGATGGTTGGAGCTAATTAAGGATTACGACTGCTCAATTCATTACCACCCTGGGAAAGCAAACAATGTGGCAGATGCATTAAGCCGACAAGACCATGCCAGTTTATCCATGATGAGGATCACAAAAGATCCAATATTTATGGATTTACAAAGGATGGATCTTTGAATTATAATGGAAGGGGGAAAATCGTATCTTTCTCAAATGAATGTTCAACCATCTATACATGTGAAGATTAAAGTGGCACAGAAAGAAGATGTCGAGTTACAAAAGAAGGTGAGAAATGTTCCCAAATTCAACCTTGATTGTGATGGGATAATAAAGTTCAGGAATTGGGTTTGTGTTCCTCCCATCCCCGAATTAAAGAAGGAGCTGCTGGATGAGGCTCATAGTTCTTCATTCTCTATTCATCCTGGAATCACGAAGACGTATAGGGACCTGAAAGAGTACTTCTGGTGGGATGGCATGAAAAGAGATGTTGCTGAATATGTCTCTCGATGCTTGGCTTGTCAGCAAGTTAAAGATAAGAGACATAAGTCTAAGGGGATGTTAAAACCATTACCCATACCCGAATGGAAATGGGAAAACATCACTATGTATATTGTCACAGGACTTCCTAAAACATCCAAAGGCAATAATGCTATCTGAGTTATAGTTGATCATCTTACAAAGTCTGCACACTTCATCACTATTAGAGAGGATTTCTCTCTAGATCAGTTTTCCAGGATATATGTAAAGGAAGTGGTAAGATTGCATGGAGTACCACTTTCTATTATATCTGATCGGGATCCGAGGTTTACCTCAATGTTCTGGCGAAGTCTTCAGCATACTTTGTATACATAGTTGAGTTTCAGCACTTCTTATCATCCTCAGACAGACGGTCAGTCTAAGAGGACAATTCAAACTCTATAAGATATGTTGAGAGCTTGCTCTATGGATTTCAAAGGTGATTGGGATCAACACCTACCTTTGGTGTAATTTTCTTATAATAATAGCTTTCACTCCAGTATTCAGATGGCTCTATATAAAGCTCTCTATGGAAAGAAATGCAGGACTGCAACTTTCTGGGATGATGTTGGGGAAAAAAAGCTATTAGGATCTGATATTGTTGATGAGATGGCAGAAAAGGTCTGATCTATTCAACAACACATAAGAGAAGCTCAGAGTCGACGGAAAAGTTATGTTGACAACCGAGAAAAGACCTAGAGTTTGAAGTGGGTGATAAAGTGTTCTTAAGATTATCTCCCTAGAAGAGGGTCATGAGATTTTGAAAGAAGGGGAAGTTGAGCCCTAGATATATCGTTCCTTTCGAAATACTGGATCATATTGGGAAGGTAGCTTACCGATGGGTGCTTCCATCGAATCTCTCTCAAGTTCACGATGTGTTCTATGTATCTCTCCTGAGAAAGTACATATCTGATCCTTCACATGTACTCAACTCAGATGTTGTACCACTAGAGCAAGATCTTTCTTATGAAGAACAACTGATAGAGATTCTGGATCGTAGTGAAAAAGTCCTACGAAACAAGACCACTCCCTTGGTGAATGTTTTATGGAGGAACCACCAATTAGAAGAAGCTACATGGGAGCTTGAGGATATGACGAGGGAGAGGTATCCTCATCTGTTTATTACAAAGTGATGAATTTTGAGGGTGAAATTCATTTTAAGGGGGGTAGAATGTAACACCCAAGACTTTCATGAGAAATATTTTGTTTTTATGTTATATAAATAATCAAAGGAATCTTTCACTACACACAATCACGACCTTCCTCGATAGCGTGTGTAGTACGCAATACCGAGTTCCACTAAACAACGATATATTATTATAATATTATAAACTAGCCGTTATGAATAATATTAAATTAATTTTAAATTTTACAACATTATTATTCATCTTACACATTTTCTAGAACATGGTAAGAGAACAAAATAAATTTTTTGGGTAAAATAAGTATTTATCAAAAAATGCATTTTTGCCGCCTTTTGATGGCGCACCCACATTAAATCTAGTTTTTGACACCTTTATAAGTTCAATTTGAAAAAATAAAATTCTTCTTTTGAATCAGGATATAAAAATTTACTTTGGATAATTTTTTGATACTTTTCTGATAACTTTCATATTTTTATGAATAGTAAAAATACACTAATTTTTAATTAAAAACAACTTTTTTCATTGAGATAATTTATATGGATAAATTATAATATTGAATGGTTTTAAAGTATATATAGAATATATTTTTACCATTTAATATAATTTATGTCATTAGCATTAATTTCACATTGAATTCATAGATAAAAACATTTCAATCTTGGGCAATGATTTAACTTTTAAAACCCATTTTCATAACAATGGGATTTATTTTAAATTAATTACTGCAAATTATATGTTTTGAATTTTGAAAAATGGATTCCATATTCATAATCAGTGGGTCCAAATTATGTTAATAGGCTACTTTTTATTTTTGGGTATTATGAATAGTAACTACGGTAAATTTTATTTACCATAGTTAAAGGTAAATTGGGTAATTAAGGGTAAATATAATATTATAAAATTATCCTAACACCTGCCAAAATCCTATTGGATGACTAAACGTCGACCCATATCACCTAAGGGTCAGATTAGATTCATTTAATAGACTTTTTTCCATGAAAATAATTTAATTATTATTAAAACCAAAGAATGTGACAACATGTCACTTTCTTAAATCTTATAAGTATAATAATTTTAATTTGGTGATAAAATTAATGAAACTTCTAACATGAATAGTCTCTAGAAATATAATACAATTATCTACATCATAGGAATTTATTTATAATTTGTAGGGATTAAATCATTATCATTAAGTATGACACAATAGTGATGTTGAAATTATTTTATTAATTAAAATATCAAATAAATGGTTTTAATAAATCTTAAAATAATTATTATATGCACTATTTAATATGCTACACTAATTTTCTAGATACATATGACATTTTATGAATCTATTAAAGCTTTTATTTTGAACATATCTTCTGTATATATTTTATTAAAATTTAAATAAATGAATAGTGTCAAAATTGACACTATTGTTATTTTATAAAAATAACATATTATAAAATTGTTTAAAAATCACAAATACATTTAAAAATTATAAATTAAAATTTATATGGTCGCCAATGTCATAAAGTGTCAAATTATGGAAAATTCACAACACATATGTAATTATTTATAATAATTTAAAATTTATAATATTATTACCCCAAATAAAATTAAATTGATAAATAAGGATAAATCAAGTTGATAATGTTTAAAATAAACTCCTAACATGTCTAAAGTTAATTGGTTGATGAGATTACAACCCTATATCATCTAATCTTCGGATATGAGTCATTTTGGATGTTTTTAAGTGGGGTTGGGATTTAATAAAAACTAATATTTCTTATATTTCCAAAGGTGCCCCTCTCCTCCCTTATAAAAGGGCACCTCCTCCCTCTCCTCCTCACACCAATTTGAGCCTTAAATCTCAGAAAACCCCTGCCACATTCTCCTCACCACTTCCCTAGAATCATCCTAGAGGTTCTGGTCTTCTTCAAAGACCAACCCTAGTGCCCTAAGAGGAGGTTAAGAAGAGGCGCGTCAAAAACAAAAGGTAATATCCATTACCGATCCTTTCCAAATTATTTATTCTTCCACTTATTCTTCTTTAGTTGTTTCATTATGAAGTAATAACATCATTATCACTCATATACTGATATGTTATTATAAGTATGAAACAATCCTATTTCACCATCTATCCATCCTACGGAAAACGAAATCACCGCGCGTGCGTACGTATGGAATATCGTCTCCATGTCGTGGTGTAATCTATTTTCCCACACCATCTTACTTGGATGGGTATAATGGTGTAAATAATTACTATATATTATTATTGTAAAGTGATATTGATTCTTAAATATAATACATAAACTCCAATACAATTCTACGATCATGGGAACGATATCATCGCTCGTGCGTATGTACGGAATACCGTCTCCACGATGTGATGTGATTCGTTCTACATGATCTTCATTGCATAATGATTATATAAATGAATTTAACGAATAAATATGATATATAGTACATTAATACCATTCTGTAAATGATTTATCTATAACCTAAAGAGAAGAATAAGAATTTATTCGACAAAACACGCATAAGAACAAAAAGTTATAAACACCCGAATAACAAGTAGCAATGAAATATTACTACTAAGAAGCTAAGAATATGACCATATATGATATCATAACAGTAATTATGATTCTCGAATAAGTCAATAACATTATTTAAATCATTATACAGGAGGTTCGGAGACTTACGAAGCAAATCGGACCTAAGGTAAGGGAAAATATCACAATCTCATTTTTATCTGAGATTGTTTATACTTTGGTATTTACTGGGGTGTATTTTATCATCCACATCCATGTTTCCTCAATATGTAATACTATTTTCATCCACCTACAATTTTTTAAATCCAATTTTACCCTTCGGTGAGTTTTTAGTAAAAGATATGAAAGGAATCTTTTGTCATTTTTCATACGAGGTACTTTTTGACTTTTCTGACAAAAGTACGAGAAGAATGTTTTTTTAACTTATACGGGATGAATGGATTTTTAAAACAATATTTCCAAGAGGCTTACTTTACAAGTTTTCAAGTTTATTTTTAATCAACTTCTTATAGTTTAAAATTGTATGACATGTTAAGAAAGGAAAAATGTTTTTAGGTAGAAAGGATATTTTCCTCAGGAATGGAGTTCAAGTGTTTTAACAAAATTATTTTCCATTTAAGATAATAAAGGGTTATGTTTCTATCTCTATTATTACATTGATTTGATTATGTTGTGAGGGAATTATTTTTATGAATTCCTTTATCTTATATGAATTGTTTTATGATGTCATGATGTTTAAGATTCCCATTTTTATTACATGGGTTATGCTATGATGTATGGTTTATGATTTTGTGGCACACATAAGAATGGTATCACTATGAGATGGGTGGGACCTATATATCCCTCAAATGCATTGGGTAAATATTTTATATCTCATGAGATAGACATGGTTGGAACGGCAGGTTATACCGGTTCAGTGAAACAGGACTGAAACAAGGAGTGAACTCGGTTCAGAAATGGACTTTGTCCACTAAGATAGTCTTGACAATGAGTCTTGACTAATAAGAAATGATTCTCTATTATTATTTGTGTATGCCACAAAGTTTTATGTTTTATGTTATGATTATTGTGATTTCATTTCACTACTATGATTTATCCCATGTTATGAAATTATGCTCTCTTTTGGAGGTTATGATTTCCAGAATGTTATGTTCTTATGAATATGATGTGATTGATATTTCTTTTGTTTACCCTTACTGAGAATTTGAGCTCACCCTTTTGTATGTTTTCTTTCCCCAGGTTAGGAAGAAGCTTATTAAGTAAGATATGACAAAAGGGACTATAGATATGATGAAATAAATGGGAGACAGTGTAGACTCTTTATGAACCAGTTGTTTATGTTTCCCTGTTTCTAAAGACCCTATACATATATGGTTGTTTCATGGTTTTATTATATGTTGTAATAAGTATGCCTCAATTTTGAAGTAATAACAATGTATGTAAATTATGGGTCGTTATACCAAAGGTCTGTCTCATCATAGGCGTCTCAACGCAACATACGGCGTGTCAATCGGACGCTCGGTCTGTGAGTTATTAGCATTTCAGTTTCGAGGGACCAGTTGGATTTATGTTTGATCCAATCCATCCATACCCCAACTATGTCCAATCCATGATTGGGGTATTCAAAAAGAACCATCTTGGTTCAATCTTTCTATCGTTGTATAGGGTTCGTCAATCAGACACGCGTAGCCCATGTTATGGGTGAAAAGGTGAAATTGGGTCAAAAGGGTCGGGGTCCGGTCCGGCCCAGTCGGACCGACCCGGGCCGACCTGGGTCCAGACCGGGGTCCGACCGAATCTGCAGGTCTGACCCGGTCCTCCAGTCCGATCTGGCCGGAGGGGGCAGCCCGGCCCGCGGGGGTGTCCTGTCCCGAGATGGAAGCTCGACCCACGCTGGGTCCGGCCCGGCGGCCCATAGGGGTTCTCCCTTGCTGCATCCAAGGGGGAGGTCGTGCCCCCTGGTTCCTGAATGGCTTCATCATTCGGGCAACAGGAACTAGCACCAGGCTAGCAACGGTGTGTCACGGGGGACCTAGCAGGGTCCCATTGTTTCCAGCTGGCCGAGCGGCCAGCCGACTCCTTGAGCGGCGCCGGTTGCATAGCGCCTCTTCTGGCGACCCGACGACTCAGGTTGTGCAGACCTCATTGCGATTGGCTTGATCCGGCCACTACTTCACCACCACATCTAGGGGCTGCGGCCCTCCTTTGGTCCACCGCGCGGTGCTGGTCACGTCGCGCCTTCCCGGTCGACCCGACGGCTTGAGCAACCGGTTTCTTCATCGGAGAGCCTTTCCTCCTTGGATTTCAAACTCCAAGAGATCCTCTTCTCCTCAATCCTCCTTTCCAACAAATGAATAGCCCCCAAGAATAATAGATTATGTGGTCTATTATGTTCATTGGCATAAATTCAAAATGAGGCATTTAATTAATTGATGTGGCTTAATTAATTAAATGGGGTGGGTTGGCACCATTAAGTGGAGAGCTCAAGAGGATTATCTCCACTTAATGAGGAGTTAAAGAGTTTAAGTGGTATCAGGTGGTCCACACCACATTATCCCCCCATGAACAGGTGTTTTAGACCGCAGGTGGGCCCCACCACCATAACCTCTCATGGGAGGTTAAGGTGTGGTGCCCCCAACCTCCAACCGTTCCTTGGAGGTTTTAACCAAATAAAAATAAAAATAAAGCTACAAATTTATTTTTATTTAATTTATTCATAAAAAACCAAAAAACTAACTTTCATTCCATACCATCTACCATCGAGGTGAAAGTCTTCTTAAGAGAATATCGGCACTGCAAGTTCAACGGTGCCCTCATATTTCAGTTTCGAGCACCGGTTGAAAAGTTATAATATCTCACTCGTACGTTTATTAAACCTACCCAAACAAAGAAATTTATTCCGGGTACACCTGGCCTCAAAATCACACGCCGTCAGTTTTTTCAGACTCATAAAATTCTCATGTATTTAAGAAAAAAAATTCCATGGAATTTCCAGGTGTTTACATTCTCCCCACCTCAGGGAATTGCATCCTCGTAAGCTACAACATGAACTAATGGAACAAAACGGGGTACTGAGCATGCATCTGAGCCTCCTACTCTCATGTACTCTCCTGGAGGTTCCTGTGTTGTCAGTGAATGTGCACTAGAGGTATCGACTGTCCATGTAGGACCCGCTCTATTCAATCCTCAATCTCTACTGGATCCTTTGGGAAATTCGTCCCATCATCAATGTACAGCTCTCCATGGTCGATGATGTGAGTAGGGTACTGCACATATCTCTTCAATTGAGATGTGTGGAAGACGTCGTGCACCCGGTGCAACTGAGGTGGAAGATCTAAGCGGTGAGACACCTAGCCAACTCTTCTAAGGACATGAAAAGGTCCGATGAATCTTGGAGATAATTTTCTACCTCGGCCAAATCTCCATAGACCTCATCGGGGTGACACCTGTAGAAAGATGTGGTATCCATACTCGAACTCCATAGGTCTCCATCTCCTGTCAGCATATGACTTCTGTCTTCTTTGTGCAGTCATCATCCTCTCCTGGATGATCTGCACCTTCTCTGTGGTAGCTCGTACCATCTTAGGTCCCACTAGTGTTGACTCCCCTGGGTCAGTCCAGCACAAGGGTGATCTACAAGGTCGTCCGTAAAATGCCTGAAAAGGTTTCATCCCTATGGTGGAGTGATAGCTGTTGTTGTAGGAAAACTCCACCAAGGGTAAGTGATCCTCCCTGGTGCGACTGAAGTCAAGGAGACCAGCACATAGCATGTCCTCGAGGGTCTGAATGGTCCTCTCAGTCTGGCCATCTGTCTGAGTATGGAAGGTGGTACTCAGATGTATCTGCATTGTGGAAGCCTTCGGCAACCCCTTCCATAGCCGGGAAGTAAACCATGTGTCACTGCCGGAGATAATATAAGAAGGTTCTCCATGTAGCCGCACAATCTCCTGCACATATAGGTGTCCCAAGCTCTCTACTGAACTCTGCTCTCTGGTTCTTAGGAAATGGGATGACTTGGTGAGTCAGTTGACGATCCCCAAAATCGAGTCATGACCCCTGGATGTACGTGGAAGACCCGTCACAAAGTCCATGGATATCCCATCCCACATCCACTTTGGAACCTCTAAAGGCTGAACCAATCTTTCTGGTACCTGGTGATCCGCCTTCACTTGCTGACAAGTGAGGCATCGAGAGACAAACTCTACTTCTACCTTCTTCATACCTGGAAACCAATGTTGTCCTCAAAGTTCCTAGTACATCTTCACCACTCCAAGATGTACCGGTAGAGGGGATGTATGGAACTCCCTTAACACTTCCTCCTGAAGTGAAACTGGGACCATATTACATCCTCTAAAGATGATGACGTGCTCCCCACCTTCAGAAAATACATATGGTGCCTTCCCTGTGGATATCTGAGCACGTCATGTCTCACAGTCATTGTCCCCATGTTGTGCTTCCCTAACTCGCTGAAGGAGTGGGGGAGTGACCGTAAGAGGCTATAGAAAGGCTGCTCCATCTCCATCCACAAAGGATATCTACAAAGTGGCTAGCTCCCCCATCACCTCTCCTAGCAGCTGTATACCAGAACTCTTGCGGAATACATCTGCTAAAACATTCCCCTTCCCAAGAGTATAGACTATCTCGAAGTCGTAATCCTGGAGGAACTCAATCCATCAGCGTTGTCTCTGTTTCGGGTCCTTCTGAGAGAAGATATACATGAGAATCTTGTGATCAGATTACACGGTAAAATGTTTTCCCATCAGATAGTGTTTCCACATCTTCAAGGTGAAGACCACTACTGCTAACTCCAGGTCATGGGTAGCGTAGTTCTTATCATGTTGTCTTAGCTATAAATAACCATACGCAATCACTGCTCGCTCCTGCATCATGACACACCCGATTCCAGTCTCTGATACATCGTAGTAGAATACATACCCTACTCCTTTCTCTGGAAGCCTCAAGATGGGGGCACTAGTGAGAATCTAACTCAGCTCCTGAGAGATCTGATGGCATCTCTCTGACTATACAAAGGGTTTCCCCTTCTTCATCAAAGATGATAGTGGTGTTGTAACTCTGGATAATTCTGGTACGAACCTCCAATAATAACCATCCAAACCCAGGAAACATCGTACCTCCATCACACTCTTGTGTGGATCCCAATCTAGTACCACCTCAATCTTCCCTGGATCCACTGCAACTCCAGCCTCTGAGATGACATGTCCCAATAATTGAACCTCTCAGATCCAAAACTGGCACTTTGAGAGTTTACCATAAGTTGGTGTTCTCGGAGTGTGTCCAGTACTACCCAAAAATGGTAGGCATGCTTCTCCTCAGAAGTCAAGTAGATCAGAATGTCATCGATGAAGACTACGACAAAGCGATCGAGGTATGGCTGGATGATCATGTTCATGTGTTCCATGAACACTGCTGGAGTGTTGGTTATGCCGAAGAGCAAATCCAAGTACTTTTAGTGCTCATACCGACACTTGAAATCCATCTTCTGCACATCCTCATCTCTAACTCTAAGCTAGTGATAGCCTGATTTGGGGTCTATCTTAGAGAACCAACGAGCTCCCTTAAGCTCATCAAAGAGGTCATCGATCATCGGGAGTGGGTACTTGTTCTTCACGGTCACCTGATTCATGCGACGATAGTCAACACAAATCCTTAAGATCTCGTCCACCTTCTTGGAGAAAAAAATCGGGGTTGCCCAGGGAGAAACACTGGGCTGGATGAATCCCTTCCCCTGCAAGTCCTCTAGTTGTACCCTCAGCTCGCAAAGCTCAGAGGGAGCCATCAGATATGCTGGTGTAGATATCGATGTCGTCCCGGGGTACAGGTCAATGTAGAAGTCCACCTCTCTATGAAGAGGAAGTCCTAAAACATCTTCAGGGAAAATATATGTGTATTGGTCCACCACTATAGGATAGCTCGGACTCTCCAAATCAACTACAATGAGGGTGAGACAGGCCAACTGACGAGTGATCGGCTGCACCCTCCTCTGAGTGAGTCTGTCTTTTGCTGCAAAGGCTCCCTTTCCTCCAGTGAAGGTGAACCTGGTCCCATCCGTGCGGACACACCGCACTTTGTGCCTAATAAAGTCGATCTGAGCATTGACTATAGATAACCAGTCCATACCCAAGATGACGTCGTAATGCCTCGACGCTGCTACGAGGAGATCCCAGCCGAATCTTTCACCTCCTAGAGTAAGCTTGGACTACCGGCACCAGTGTGTAATCGGTGAGTCTGGTCACGTATGAGTGTCTATCCGTAAGGATCGAGCAAACGGCTCCATCGGAATCTCCAAGATCCGAACAAGGGCAGTGGAAATGAAAGAGTGACTAGAACCTGTGTCTATAAGAGCTACAGATAAGGTGGAGTAGATAGAGATCGTACTATGAATCATCTCCAGAGGACCATGGTCATTTGCCTCAGCTGCCTGGTGCTGAGCTCTCCCATGTCCACCTACTCCCTGTGGTCGGGGTGGAACTCCTAGTGGTGGTGGCAGTAACACCTTGAATTGTCATCTACCACCAGCTGCACGGCAAGCTCCTCTTCCATGTCCGCCTACTCCCTGCGGTCCACCTCGATCAAACCTCTTCCTCTTCCCGGAAGGTCCCTCAACTATCTATTGATCATCAGTACGGTGGGTCGAAATGTTGTGAGCCATGTTTCCCTACCTTCCACAAGAGTAACATTGACCGCTCTTGGCATGACTGGCTCTGTCTCATTTTCCCCACACAACTAAAATTGTGTCCTGAGGTCATCCACCAGATAGTCTGGTCTACTTGGACCTCTGTGACATTTATCTACAGCTAGCTGCAGAAGACTCTGCAGCATGTCGACTAGTGATGGGTCTCGCTATTGGTGACTGCTCAGCAAGGAAACTCTCCACTATTAGGGATCTCGCTAACACCCCTGCCTGCGTCGGGATGCTGAGGGAGATCATCGAAGCTCTGATCTCTCACCTGAGCCCCTTCTCAAAGGTTCGGGTCCTGAAGAATGGTTCTCGCACCATATATGTCGAGTAATGCAAGAGGATGGTGAAACTCATTGAGTATTGTGCCGCTATAATGCTACCGTGTTGTAGATGCAGTAGCTCCTGTATCTGTACAACACGTAGGGTGGCAGGGACACACTCCACCCCAAACAGGCTCTCGAAGTCCATAAAGAGTAGTGTCACCTTTTAATACAACTGCAGCATCAGGCTCCACCATCTTCTCGTTGCTTCCTGAAGAAGACTCATAGCAAAGATCACCATAAGGTTGGTTGGTTTCCCTACCAGCCTGAAAACTCTCACAATAGCCTCCAAGCAATCCTCAGTTTCCTACGGGTCTATCTCACCCCCGAACCTAGGTTGCCTCTTGCGCTGGAACTCATGAAATGTGCTCAGGCAGTGTGTACTCTCAGCTATTGGGGATAGTGGAATTGGTGGCCCAACGAGTAGTGGAAGCACTGGTGCCTCTGCTGGAAAGGGGCCCACCACTGAGGCCTCATCGCTCGGTGGGATATCCGTACACAAAACTCTCTGAACCCTGGATGGTTGTCTGCGTAGAGGCATCCTGAAAAGAAATAGGTGAGCCATGGTCAATAAGTTATACATGGTTAGATGACTAAATATGTCACAAAGAGGACTCTTGAAAACACACACGCAATCAGTGTTTTCGTTCAATGATTCGGAAATCCGATGTCAGGGTCCTGGTGTATGGATACGTCGGCCGCCGCACCAACACTGGACTCCCTGAACTAAAAACCACACTCAGTACCCTTACCATTAATTCTTAACAAAGAAGAAATACCAGAGTCCTAAGTTCTGTGGTAGAACCATCTCCTCTGATACCAATTTGTTAAACTCGTTCCCCCGGGCCTGTGTTGTGACTACCCCAAGCCCACCATCCATAGGATGGGTGCTGGAGACTAGCACCAAAGGTGTAATTCTCTAAAACTGGGACTGCATTGCCTTTATATAGAGTAACATCACACAACAGAGTACGAGTTGAAAGTGAAACACTAAGTAAAGTTGTATAAAAAAGAGTGCTGAAAAAGTAAAGGTGGCCAAAAATACAAGCCCAATAAGAAATTATAACTAAAAAGAAAGTACAACAAAAGAAAAGTAAAGCAGCCATAGGGTTGTCCTCCGGGTTTCCTATCTGAAGGGCAGGTACAGATGGCCTCCTCAGCACTCCACGTTCCCCAGTCTCCTCCGTGCACCGACTCATCCTAAGGTCCACCTCCAGGTACCGTCCAGTCCTAAAACTTAGCCTTAGTCAGCACTCTTCGTCGTCTGCATCCAACACAATGAGGTGTGGGCATAGCCCGTGCAGGGGTGATTATAACAATACTCAGTAGGGTCCTTGAGACAATCAAGGTCTCATAAAATACAACAAGGATAAACCAAAAAGTATGAAATCAATTCATAAAACCACTAAGGTATATGCCCATACATATACCTAAGTTATCAAGTAATCCATCTCAATCACAAGGAAATAATAGAGTTACTATCTCAGATCACATAGGAATATAACTTTTGTAGAGTGATAGAGATGATCAGATGTAGTCACTGATTCATCTATGTTTTCGGAAGCACATAGGATCCGGGACCAGCAGTTTGAACAGTCAAAACCACACAGGATCCAGGAACAGTAGATGGAGTTGTCAGACCCACACCGGATCTAGGACTAGCTATTCTTTCAGACCAACACATGATCCAGGAACAGAAGTCAGCACTGTGGGACCCACACAGGATCCAGTAATAGTAGTCAGAGCTGTCGGACCAACACATGATCTAGGACCAGCTATTCTTTCGGACCAACACATGATCTAGGAATTGAAGTCAGAACTTTCAGACCAATACATGATCTAGGAACAATCGTCAGTGCACAGCCAGCCACAGGGTTTCCACCAAGGATGCTTGATTCCATGAGGGTCTACTCCTCATGCCAAGTGTCGACATTTCAACTGCCACCAAGTCCCACGAAGAATTATCCCAAAGGTCTGTCTCATTATAGGGGTCTCAACGCAACAGACAACACGTCAATCATACGCCCGGTCTTTATGTTATTAGCATTTCCATTCTAAGGGTCTGGTTGGATTTATGATTGATTCAACTCAGCAATACACAAAGTGTTTCCAAACCATGAGTTAGTTATACAAAAAGAACCATCTTGATCAAAGCTTTCCATCACCGTAGATGTTTTTTCAATCAGACACACGTATCCCATGTTATGGGTGAAAAGGTGAAATCGGGTCAAATGAGTCTGGGTCCGTTCCGGCCCAGTCGGACCGACCCGGTCTACAGTTCTGACCCCGTCCACAAGTCACACCCGGCCCGAGTTAGTGGCCTAGCCCATGGGGGTGGCTCAGACCATGCTGGCATCCCGGTACGTGCTGGGTCCGGCCCTGTGGCCCATGGGGGTCCGCCCTAGCCGCGTCCAGGGGAGAGGTTGTGCCCCCTGGTTCCCGAACGGCTTAGCCATTCGGGCGGGTGGAACTGGTGCCAAGCTGGCGCAGGTGTGTCATGCAGGACCCAGTGGGGTCCCGCTATTTCCAGCTGGTTGAGCGGCCATCCGACTCCTTGCATGGCGCCATTTGTGTCGCGCCCCTTCCAGCGACCCGGCGGATCGGGCCGCTCGACCTCTTCATGACCGGCTCGTGCCGGCCGCTGCTGCACCATCGTGGCCAAGGGCTGTGACCCTCCTTCGATACACTGTGTGGTACCAGTTTTGTCGCGCCTTCCCAGTTGACCCGTTGGCTTGAGCTGGTGGTTTCTTTCGCAGTCAGCCTTGCGTTGGCCACCGATGCACCGCCGCGGCTAGGGGTCGCAACTTCTCCTCTGGCAGTGCGGTTGCGCCGCCGCCACCACACGTTGAAGCACGTCAGTTCCATCTGCCAGTGTTATTTCTGCAGGTCACCGGACGAGCTCTGGTGGCCCGATTATCATTCTGGAAGAAGTCACTCTCTCCACAGGTCATTTCCTTCATTCCACAGTCATCGTTGACGAGATTCACACATTCTGGTCTCATGCCGCAATTAGCGCCAAAATCCATAAATAATGCAGAGGTGTTGGGTCATGTTTGTTCGGACCGCACCCTCCGGGTTAGGGTGATATCAAGTGGCTTCAAATTCTGAACCACGATGGAAAATGAATAAAACACAATAACTAGAATGCTTGAACCCCTACCTCGTATCGTTTGTTGGTGGTGACAAGAAGGAAGTATGGGCGTCGTTCGTCATATGTGAGGATGTCCCACTGTCACGACCCGCCCTCGAGGTCCGTGCCGTGACTACCCCAAGCCCGCCTTCCATAGGCCAGGGGCTGGCGACTAGCACCAAGGCGTAAATCCCAGTAAAAAGGGAAGGCATTGCCTTTGAAAAGTAACAAACACCACAGAGTAAGCAAGCGGAAAGTAAACACTAAACAAAGCAGAGTACAACTGAAAGTGCGGAAAAGTAAATGGGCCAGAATACAAACCCAAACTAAAAGTAAAGTACAACTCGAAAGGGAAAACAGCAACTGAAAAGTAAAAGCCGCTACACCGAGCTGTCTACTAGAAATCCCACCTGAAGGGTGGGTACAGATAGCTCCTCTGCTCTACGGGTCCCGCCGTCCGCTCCGTGCACGTCCCGCCCAGTGGTCCACCTCCGGGTACCGTCCCGCTCTACAAGCCTCAGCTAAGGTCAACGCTGTCCGTCGTCTGCAACCAACACAACGTAGTGCGGGCGAAGCCCGTGCAGGGGTGAGTATAAGCTACTCAGTAGGGACCCCGAGACCCCTGAAGGTCTCTCAAATCCACAAAGGATAAACCACGAAGAAAAGTACAATCACGAAGTAACAACCGACACTGCATAGGTATATGCCCATACATATACCTAAGTCATCAATTAAAATACGCTCCAACCTCCGAGCCCAAGTACAACTCAGTCCACGCAGGAAAGTATACGTATTCCACATAGGAAAGCAAAACATAATCCACACAGGATTGCACAACACAATCCACACAGGAAAGCAACAGGACTCAGCTCACACAGGTATACTTCTTCAAGGACGATAAAGATGATCACTGATCCATCTAAGTCGTCGGACCCACGAAGGATCGATAGGTAACTAACCACCGCAAAGACCCACACAGGATCGGGCCCACACAGAACCTGTAGGCGCTGGCTCACACAGAACCGCTGAGCGCAAGGACCCACACAGGATCGGGCCCACACAGGACCTGTAGCACTGATCCACGTAGGATCGCTGAGTGCTGTAGTCGTCGTCGTCGAATCCACACAGGATCTCTGTACTGTCGTCGTCGCAGTCACAGTAGCAGTCGTAGCAGTAGTAGTAGCAGTAACAGTCGCAGCCAGCACTAGGGTTCCCGCACACAGCAAGCTCGTTCGGAGGGTCCGCTCCACGAGCCGAGAGGCTGATACATCAACTGTCACAAAGACCAGAGTTGATGTATCCAAAAGTTCCGTATCGTCAATAGGAACTCAACGCAACAGACGGCGCGTCGATCGGACGCCCGGTCTGAGAGTTATTGGCATTTTCGTCTCCGGGGCCCGGTTGTTTTTTAAGGCTAAACCAACCCGACCGTACTCCACCTGCGTCCAAACCTCGGGCGGAGTATGCCAAAAGATCCGTCTCACTAATAGGAACACAACGCGACTGACGGCGCGTCAATCGGACGTTCGTAGCTCAAGATATGAGCGTTTCCGCTCCGAAGGCCCGGTTGGTTTCGTGAACGAACCAACCCGGACGAACTCAAAGTAAACCGAAACCTTGAGTGCGATATACCGAAACGACCGTCTCGATCCAAGGATCGCGTTGCCGCAGACGGTTCGTCATTCGGAGGTCCGAGGCTCAAGATATGGCCCAAAAACCGATTCTGGTTCGTAACGGGGGGGTCCGGGTCCGGGCCGACCCGGCCCGACCCCCCCCCCCCCCCTGGGGCGGCGGCGGCGGCCGGCGCGGCGGCGCGGCGGGCCGCGGCGGCCTGGCGCCGCGAGGGGCCGCACGTGGCTGCCGCCGCAAGGAGGCCGCGCGGGGGAATCAAATACCCCGCTTTTCAAGAGGCGGCGCGGCATAGCCGCGCCGTTATTTTAAAAAGCGCCCCCCCCCCCCCCCCTCACGTGGGGGGGCCTGCTGGTGCGGAACCGGGGGGGCCGGCTGCCCCCCTCCCTTCAATGAACCGCCCCCCTCATAAAGAGGGGGGTTTTTATTATGAGGTGGCCGGGGGATTAATTCCCCCGGTTTTAATGGTATCCGGCCGGCCAGCTGGCCGGCCGGTTTTTTCTAACGGGACCGGAAATTCCGGTCCCCCCTTCGGCTTCCGACGCCGGCGGCCCGGCCGCCGGTCTTCTCTTCCGCCGCGGCCCGGAACCGGCCGCGGTCTCCTCGTTCCGCCGCGGCCCGGAACCGGCCGCGGTGTTCGTCGTCCGGCGCGGTGCGACGGCACCGCGCCCCTTTCGCCGTGCCTTGATTCCTTTCAACGCGGCGTGACGGCGTCGCGTTCTTGAAGATTCTACCTCGGCGTAGCGCGACGGCGCCGCGTAAAATAAAAGCACGATTATCCGCGTGGTGCGACGGCACCACGCCACTTGCTTCCACCCACAAGAATAAACAAGAACGATGGAGGGGGGGTTCGGCCGTGTTCGTGCGGTCCGGCCCCCTCACGTTAAAATAATAACGCAACTTTAAATATATCAAGCCACACGTTAGACTTGCTATTCACTATCAAGAATAAAATAAGGAAACCAAAAAGAAATTAACAACCCCTACCTCGGGTATAAGGTTCGAAGATTGTCAAGGTTCCGCGGAAGACGACGTCGCGGAGGTCGGGCGTCGCGGTAGCCGTTCGTCAAATCCGATGACGAAGGGATGCGTTCGAAGAGACACGTCGTTGGCGAAACTTGTACGCCGACGAAGGTTGTCTGAGGAAGAAGTGGAGTCCCCTTTCGTTGACACGGGAAACGAAGAATGGAGGTGCGGCGTTCTTCGTCGGAGCTTGAGCGTTCTTCGTCAAGATGAACGTTCTTCGAGTTCTTCGTCAGAGTTGAAGAAGAAGAAGAGCTCTCCACCTCTCAAGAAGACAAACAAAATAACCCAAAATAAAATAAGACAACATCTTATTTTATTATTACAAAACACATTAGAATTTCAAAAGTTTGAAATTCAAAAGGATTAACTCCCATAATTAAATAAGTAACTCAAGTCAATAAATGAGGCGTTAAGGGAGTTGGGAGAATTTGAAAGGATTAGGGGTTCGTGTGGGTCCCACCACACTTAATCCTCCCAAGGGAGGTTAAGTGGGTGTGGGTCCCACTTCCAACCCCCTTTGGTAGGTTTTATCAAGTTATAATAAAATTTGTTCTACACAAATTTTATTTAACTCAAACTAAAAACCCCAAAAATTAACTTTCAACCCGCAACAAACGCAACTCCTGAAAAGGTCTCTTTAAGCGAATATCGGCGCTGCGAGTTCATCGGTGCCCTCGGATTTCAATTCCGAGCACCTGATCAAAAGTTAGGAATTCCCGCTCGTTCGTTCACTGAACGTACCCGAGCCAAACTTCGTAAATTAATTCCGGGCACTCCGGTTCTCGGAATCAGGTGCCGTCTGAAACCGCACTCTTGTAAAATTCTAAAGAAAATTAAGAAAAAATTTCCCTTGAATTTTACGGGTCTTTACATTACTCCCACCTCAAGGCTTTACGTCCCCGTAAAGATACATCAAAAACTAGGGAAACAAATGAAGGTACTGAGCACGCATCTGAGCCTCCCGCTCCCATGTGCTCTCCTGGAGATTCTCGTGCTGCCATCTGATGCGCACAAGAGGAATCGATCGCCCACACAGGACCCGCTCCTGTCGATCCTCTATCTCCACCGGGACCTCCGTAAAAGTCTCCCCATCGTCAACGTCAAGCTCCCCATGGTCAATGATGTGCGTCGGGTCGTGCACGTATCTCCTCAGCTGAGATACGTGGAAGACGTCGTGCACCCGGTGCAACTGAGGTGGTAGAGCCAGGCGATAAGCCACCTCACCAATCCTGCTGAGAATCTGGAAAGGTCCGATGAAGCGCGGAGATAACTTGCCGCCTCGGCCAAATCTCCGAATACCACGTCGAGGTGAGACCCGCAAGAAGACGTGGTCGCCATCCTCGAACTCCAGTGGCCTCCGCCTCCTGTCAGCGTATGACTTATGCCGGCTCTGAGCTGTCCTCATCTGCTCCTGGATGACCTGGACCTTCTCTGTCGTGGCCTGGACCATCTCCGGTCCCACCAGTGCTGACTCCCCAGGGTCTTTCCAGCACAAAGGAGATCTACATGGTCGGCCGTACAACGCCTCGTACGGTGCCATCCCGATGGTGGAGTGGTAGCTGTTGTTGTACGCGAACTCCACTAAGGGTAGGTGGTCCTCCCAGCTACGACCAAAGTCGAGGACACATGCGCGGAGCATGTCCTCGAGAGTCTGAATGGTCCTCTCCGTCTGACCATCCGTCTGAGGGTGAAAGGCTGTGCTCAGACGTAGCTGTGTCCCGAACGCTTCCTGTAACCCCTTCCAAAGTCGGGAAGTAAAGAGGGCATCTCGATCGGAGACGATAGATGATGGCACGCCGTGGAGCCGCACAATCTCCTGAACGTAGAGACGTCCCAAACTCTCCACTGAGCCCTACTCTCTGATGGGTAAGAAGTGTGCCGACTTGGTGAGTCGGTCAACAATCACCCAGATGGAGTTGTGACCTCTGGAAGTGCGTGGAAGTCCAGTCACGAAGTCCATAGATATGCCGTCCCACTTCCACTCCGGAACCTCCAAGGGCTATACCAAGCCTGCTGGTACCTGATGCTCTGCCTTCACCTGCTGACAGGTGAGGCATCGAGAAACGAACTCTGCTACATCCTTCTTCATACCCGGCCACCAATGCTGTCGTCTGAGGTCCTGGTACATCTTCGCCACTCCAGGATGTACTGCTAAAGGAGAAGTGTGAAACTCTCTCAGTACTTCCTCTCGCAATGCGACTGGCACCATGGTACGTCCTCTGAAAAGGATGTCGTGCTCTGCTCCAAGGGAGAAACCATCAGGTACCTGTCCCGAGGATATCTGTGATCGCCGTGTCTCACAGTCAGCGTCCCCACGCTGTGCCTCCCTGACTCGCTGCAGTAGTGTAGGGGTGAGTGTGAGAGACTGGAGGAAGGCTGCTCCATCTCTATCCACGAAGGTTATCTGCAAAGAGGCTAGCTGCTTCGTCGCCTCCTCAAGTAGATGTATGCTCGTCCTCCTGCTGAGGGCATCGGCTACTACGTTCCCCTTCCCAGGAGTACAGACTATCTCAAAGTCATAGTCCTGGAGGAACTCGAGCCATCGCCGTTGTCTCAGGTTCAGGTCCTTCTGCGAGAAGATATACCTGAGACTCTGATGATCGGAAAAGACTGTAAAGCGCTCGCCCATCAGATAATGTCGCCATGTCTTCAGAGCGAAGACCACTGCTGCTAACTCCAGGTCATGGGTAGCATAGTTCTGCTCATGCGGCCTCAACTGACGTGATCCATAGGAGATCACTGCCCGCTCCTGCATTAGAACACATCCGAGTCCGGTCCCTGATGCATCGCAGTAAACTACGTACCCTACTCCCTCCTCGGGAAACCTCAAGATAGGTGCGCTAGTTAATCTCTGTCTCAGCTCCTAGAAGCTTTGCTGACATCTGTCTGACCACACGAAGGGTTTCCCCTTCTTCGTCAAAGCTGTGAGTGATGCCACAACTATAGAGAAGTCTGGCACGAATCTCCGATAGTATCCAGCTAGTCCCAAGAAACTCCGAACCTCAGTCACGCTCCTGGGTGGCTCCCATGGTAACACAGCCTCGATCTTCGCGGGATCCACTGCAACTCCCGCCTCAGAGATAACGTGTCCTAAGAAGTGGACCTCACGTATCCAGAACTGGCACTTCGAGAGCTTACCATAAAGCTGGTGCTCTCGGAGTGTGTCTAGTATAACTCGCAAGTGATAGGCGTGCTCCTCCTCTGTCGTAGAGTAAATCAGAATGTCGTCGATGAAGACCACGAAAAACCGATCGAGGTATGGCTAAAAGATCCTGTTCATGAGATCCATGAACACTGCTAGAGCATTGGTTACACTGAAAGGCATAACCAAGAACTCATAGTGGCCATACCGACATCTGAAGGCCGTCTTCTGCACATCCTCGTCTCTGACTCTGAGCTGATGATAGCCTGACCTGAGGTCTATCTTCGAGAACCACCATGCTCCCTTGAGCTGATCGAAGAGGTCATCAATCCTCGGTAGCGGATACTTGTTCCTCACTGTCACCTGGTTCAGGCGACGATAGTCAACACAAAGTCGCAAGCTCCCGTCCGCCTTCTTGGCAAATAATATCGGGGAAGCCCAGGGTAAAACACTGGGTCGGATGAACCCCTTGCCCTGCAAGTCATCCAACTGTACCCGTAGCTCTCGAAGCTCGGCGGGGGCCATCCGATATGCTGGAGTGGATATCGGGGTTGTCCCGGTGTACAAGTCAATATAAAAGTCTACCTCTCTGCGAGGAGGTAGCCCTGGAACGTCGTCGGGAAAAACATCCGCAAACTGATCCACCACTGCAGGAAAACCAGGACTATGCACGTCAACTGCTCCAAGGATGAGGCTAGCTAGCTGATGAGTAATGGGTTGTCCTCTCCTCCGCGGAAGTCCATCCTGTGCTGCTAAGGATCCCTTCTCGCCGGTGAAAGTGAGCCTTCTCCCGTCGGTGCGTACACATCGCACCTTGCGCCTAAAACAGTCAACCTGCACATGGACCGTAGATAGCCAATCCATGCCCAAGATGACGTCGTAAGGCCTCGACGCTGCTACAAGAAGATCACAGCCGAAGCTCTCGCCTCCTAGAGTAAGCTCACACTGCCGGCACCAGTGCGTAATCGTCGAGTCTGCTCCCGTAGGAGTCTCTAGCCGTAAGGATCGAGCCAACGGCTCTGTCGGAATCTCCGAGCTCCGAACAAGAGCAGCGGCTATGAAAGAGTGACTCGCTCCTGTGTCTATAAGAACTACAGCAAGGGTGGAATAGACACGGATAGTACCTCGAATCATCTTGGGTGCGCCGTGGTCGTAGGCCTCTTCCGCCTGGAGCTGTGCCTGTCTCTTCCCGCCAGCTCCCTGTGGTCGGGGTGGACCTCCTGGTGGTGGTGGTGGCAGAGCCTCAAAGCGTCGCCCACCACCGGCTGCTCGTCCAGCTCCTCTGCCTCGTCCGCCTCCTCCCTGCGGACCGCCACGGTCGACCCTCTGCCTCTGCCTCGGTGGTCCCTCAACCGACTGCTGCTCCTTGGCACGGCGGGTCGGGCAGTCACGAGCCATGTGGCCCTGCCCGCCGCACGAGTAGCACTGTCTGCCTCTCGAAAGACTGGCTCCTCGCTGTGTGCCCCGCACTGCTGAGCCAGTGTCCTGAGGTCGTCTGCCCGAAGGTCTGGTCTGTCTGGACCCCTGAGTCATCCATCGACTGCCTGCTGCAGATGACTCTGCCACGTGCCGCCCTGCGGTGGGTCGCTGCGCTGGTGTAGACTCAGCAAGGAAGCTCTCGATCAGAAGGGCCCGCTCCAGTACTCCTGTCTGAGTCGGTATGCTGAGGGAGATCAGCGATGCCCTGATCTCGTGTCTCAAACCCTGCTCGAAGGTCCGGGCCTGGAAGAATGGGTCTCGTACCATGTCGGTCGAGTAGCGCGAGAGATCGGTAAATCTCGCCGAGTACTGAGAGACCGTCATGCTGCCCTGCCGCAGCTGAAGAAGCTCCTGGATACGCACCGCACGAAGGGTGGCTGGGACGAACTCCGAGCGGAAGATGCTCTCAAAGTCCATCCAAAGTAGAGATGCCTCATCGTGCACATGGAGCATCAAGCTCCACCATCGTCCTGCTGCTGCGTGTAGTAGGCTCGCAGCGAGGATCACCATGAGGTCTGCTGGTGTCCTCACTAGCCTAAACACTCGTACCACTGCCTCCAGCCAGTCCTCTGCTGCCTGGGGATCCGTCTCCCCGCGAAACCTGGGCGGTCGCTGGCGCTAAAACTCATGCAGTGCGCTGAGGCGACGTGCATCGTCAGCAGCTGGTGCTGGAAGCATCGGGGGCTCGGCGGGTAGAGCTACCGCCGGTGCTACTGCTGATAAAGGGCCCTGCACCGAGGCCTCGTCGCTCGGTGGGCTGTCGTCACGCTCGACTCTCGGAACCCTAGCTGGCTGCCGTCGTGGGGCCATCCTGAAAAGAAAACAGGTGCGCCACGGTCAGAACAGTATACCTGGTGAGCTGATATATGTAATCACAAAGAAAACTTTGAAACACACACGCAATCAATGTTTTCGTGCGTTAAGTCGGAAATCAGAAGTCAGGGTCCTGGTGTACGGATACGTCGGCCGCCGCACCAACACTGGACTCCCTGGACTGATAACCACACTCAATACGCTAAACATTATTGCTTCACATAGAAAAGATCAGAGTTCACGGTAGAACCGAACTCCTATGATACCAATTTGTCACGACCCGCCCTCGGGGTCCGTGTTGTGACTACCCCAAGCCCGCCTTCCATAGGCCAGGGGCTGGCGACTAGCACCAAGGCGTAAATCCCAGTAAAAAGGGAAGGCATTGCCTTTGAAAAGTAACAAACACCACAGAGTAAGCAAGCGGAAAGTAAACACTAAACAAAGCAGAGTACAACTGAAAGTGCGGAAAAGTAAATGGGCCAGAATACAAACCCAAACTAAAAGTAAAGTACAACTCGAAAGGGAAAACAGCAACTGAAAAGTAAAAGCCGCTACACCGAGCTGTCTACTGGAAATCCCACCTGAAGGGTGGGTACAGATAGCTCCTCTGCTCCACGGGTCCCGCCGTCCGCTCCGTGCACGTCCCGCCCAGTGGTCCACCTCCGGGTACCGTCCCGCTCTACAAGCCTCAGCTAAGGTCAACGTTGTCCGTCGTCTGCAACCAACACAACGTAGTGCGGGCGAAGCCCGTGCAGGGGTGAGTATAAGCTACTCAGTAGGGACCCCGAGACCCCTGAAGGTCTCTCAAATCCACAAAGGATAAACCACGAAGAAAAAGTACAATCACGAAGTAACAACCGACACTGCTTAGGTATATGCCCATACATATACCTAAGTCATCAATTAAAATACGCTCCAACCTCCGAGCCCAAGTACAACTCAGTCCACGCAGGAAAGTATACGTATTCCACATAGGAAAGCAAAACATAATCCACACAGGATTGCACAACACAATCCACACATGAAAGCAACAGGATTCAGCTCACACAGGTATACTTCTTCAAGGACGATAAAAATGATCACTGATCCATCTAATTCGTCGGACCCACGAAGGATCGATAGGTAACTAACCCCCGCAAAGACCCACACAGGATCGGGCCCACACAGGACCTGTAGGCGCTGGCTCACACAGAACCGCTGAGCGCAAGGACCCACACAGGATCGGGCCCACACAGGACCTGTAGCACTGATCCACGTAGGATCGCTGAGTGCTGTAGTCGTCGTCGTCGAATCCACACAGGATCTTTGTACTGTCGTCGTCGCAGTCACAGTAGCAGTCGTAGCAGTAGTAGTAGCAGTAACAGTCGCAGCCAGCACTAGGGTTCCCGCACACAGCAAGCTCGTTCGGAGGGTCCGCTCCACGAGCCGAGAGGCTGATACATCAACTGTCACAAAGACCAGAGTTGATGTATCCAAAAGTTCCGTATCGTCAATAGGAACTCAACGCAACAGACGGCGCGTCGATCGGACGCCCGGTCTGAGAGTTATTGGCATTTTCGTCTCCGGGGCCCGGTTGGTTTTTAAGGCTAAACCAACCCGACCGTACTCCACCTGCGTCCAAACCTCGGGCGGAGTATGCCAAAAGATCCGTCTCACTAAGAGGAACACAACGCGACTGACGGCGCGTCAATCAGACGTTCGTAGCTCAAGATATGAGCGTTTCCGCTCCGAAGGCCCAGTTGGTTTCGTGAACGAACCAACCCGGACGAACTCAAAGTAAACCGAAACCTTGAGTGCGATATACCAAAACGACCGTCTCGATCCAAGGATCGTGTTGCCGCAGACGGTTCGTCATTCGGAGGTCCGAGGCTCAAGATATGGCCCAAAAACCGATTCTGGTTCGTAACGGGGGGGGGGGGGGGGGTCCGGGTCCGGGCCTACCCTGCCCGACCCCCCCCCCCCCCCTGGGGCGGCGCGGCGGCCTGGCGGCGCGGCGGCCTGGCGGCGGGCCGCGGCGGCCTGGCGCCGCGAGGGGCCGCACGCGGCCGCCGCCGCAAGGAGGCCGCGCGGGGGAATCAAATCCCCCGCTTTTCAAGAGGCGGCGCGGCATAGCCGCGCCGTTATTTTAAAAAGCGCCCCCCCCCCCCCCCTCACGTGGGGGGCCTGCTGGTGCGGAACCGGGGGGGCCGGCTGCCCCCCTCCCTTCAATGAACCGCCCCCCTCATAAAGAGGGGGGTTTTTATTATGAGGTGGCCGGGGGATTAATTCCCCCGGTTTTAATGGTATCCGGCCGGCCAGCTGGCCGGCCGGTTTTCTCTAACGGGACCGGAAATTCCGGTCCCCCCTTCGGCTTCCGACGCCGGCGGCCCGGCCGCCGGTCTTCTCTTCCGCCGCGGCCCGGAACCGGCCGCGGTCTCCTCGTTCCGCCGCGGCCCGGAACCGGCCGCGGTGTTCGTCGTCCGGCGCGGTGCGACGGCACCGCGCCCCTTTCGTCGTGCCTTGATTCCTTTCAATGCGGCGTGAAGGCGTCGCGTTCTTGAAGATTCTACCTCGGCGTAGCGCGACGGCGCCGCGTAAAATAAAAGCACGATTATCCGCGTGGTGCGACGGCACCACGCCACTTGCTTCCACCCGCAAGAATAAACAAGAACGATGGAGGGGGGGTTCGGCCGTGTTCGTGCGGTCCGGCCCCCTCACGTTAAAATAATAACGCAACTTTAAATATATCAAGCCACACGTTAGACTTGCTATTCACGATCAAGAATAAAATAAGGAAACCAAAAAGAAATTAACAACCCCTACCTCGGGTATAAGGTTCGAAGATTGTCAAGGTTCCGCGGAAGACGACGTCGCGGAGGTCGGGCGTCGCGGTAGCCGTTTGTCAAATCTGATGACGAAGGGATGCGTTCGAAGAGACACGTCGTTGGCGAAACTTGTACGCCGATGAAGGTTGTCCGAGGAAGAAGTGGCGTACCCTTTCGTTGACACGGGAAACGAAGAATGGAGGTGCGGTGTTCTTCGTCGGAGCTTGAGCGTTCTTCATCAAGATAAACGTTCTTCGAGTTCTTCGTCAGAGTTGAAGAAGAAGAAGAGCTCTCCACCTCTCAAGAAGACAAACAAAATAACCCAAAATAAAATAAGACAACATCTTATTTTATTATTACAAAACACATTAGAATTTCAAAAGTTTGAAATTCAAAAGGATTAACTCCCATAATTAAATAAGTAACTCAAGTCAATAAATGAGGCGTTAAGGGAGTTGGGAGAATTTGAAAGGATTAGGGGTTCGTGTGGGCCCCACCACTCTTAATCCTCCCAAGGGAGGTTAAGTGGGTGTGGGTCCCACTTCCAACCCCCTTTGGTAGGTTTTATCAAGTTATAATAAAATTTGTTCTACACAAATTTTATTTAACTCAAACTAAAAACCACAAAAATTAACTTTCAACCCGCAACAAACGCAACTCCCGAAAAGGTCTCTTTAAGCGAATATCGGCGCTGCGAGTTCATCGGTGCCCTCGGATTTCAATTCCGAGCACCGGATCAAAAGTTAGGAATTCCCGCTCGTTCGTTCACTGAACGTACCCGAGCCAAACTTCAGAAATTAATTCCGGGCACTCCGGGTCTCGGAATCAGGTGCCGTCTGAAACCGCACTCTTGTAAAATTCTAAAGAAAATTAAGAAAAAATTTCCCTTGAATTTTATGGGTCTTTACAACCACTTTGGGAGAAAATCTCAAAGAAAAAGGGAAAATAATGTTGGCATTCTTCATTGGAATTCTTCATCAGAGAGCCTTTCCTTGTTGGCGTTCAAACTCCAAGAGCTCCTCTTCTCGTCAATCCTCCTTTCCAACAAATGAATACCCCCCTCCCGAAATAGTAGATCATGTGGTCTATTATTTTGATTGGCATAAATTCAAAATTTGGAATTTAATTAATTGATGTGGCTTAATTAATTAAATGGGGTGGGTTGGCACCATTAAGTGGGGAACTTTAGAGGTTTCTCTGCGCTTAATGGGGCGTTCAAGAGTTTAAGTGGTCTCGGGTGGTTCCCACCACATTAACCCCACATGAAGATGGGTTTTAGACCTTAGGTGGGACCTACCACCATAACCTCTCATGGGAGGTTAAGGTGTGGTGGCCCCCACCTCCAACCTCCTCTTGGAGGTTTTAATTAACTAAAAATAAAAATGAAGCTACAACTTTATTTCTATATTAAAAAAAACACAAAAACTAACTTTCATTCCCAACCATCTGCCATCGAGGGGAAAGTCTTCTTAAGCGAATACCGGCACTACAATTTCATAGATGCTCTCGGATTTCAATTCCAAGCACCGGTTCAAAAGTTATAAAATCTCTCTTGTACGGTTACTGAACGTTTCTGAACAAAACTTTAGAAATTGATTCTAGGAACACTGGGCATCGGAATCATGTTCTGTCATTTTTCACGGACTCGTAAAATTCCCATATATTTAAGAAATAAATTTCCAAGGAATTTCTATTTCTTTACAAAAAAAATAATTTTTTTATTATTTAGACTTAGGGATGGTCAAGAATAAGGAAAATAATAATAGACATTGTGAAATTATTATTTTATAACTCTAAATGGATTTAAACTTTTTTATAACTTTTTTTAAGACCGAATCCATTCTTATTATTGTGTCTAAAATTTTCTCGAGAGGATTATAATAAGACCAAGATAGATCCTTTCATAAAACAGTCTCATGAATGTAGAAAAATAATCTTCCAACATTAGAATGAATCCCACATGACATGAAGGATTATGTTTTGATCAACTGTGATCTCTATAAGTGGTAGAACCATTCACCCTTGTACCCTAAGGATGCTACTTCGATTATAAGATCTTCATAGAACACATGAAGATCACTGATAGAGGGATCCATCCCTTGATTCCTCTAACATAATAAACGTATGAAAAAAGGTCTTCATCTGATCATTGATAATGAAGAAATACATTCAACTCAATCTATTACTTTATTCACATAAATTAACTAAAAATTATAAGGGAAAAGTCCCTCTCTTCATGGTTCAAGGGTTTCTATAAATTAATTTTTTATTTGACTTCACATGCCTTGACATTCTCTATAAGTTACCTCTAGAATTATTCCAAGATTTCAGCAAAATAAATTGATTTGTCTCTGCCACATAAGTGCATATAGTATGCATGAAACATTCAATTGGAGTCAATGTAGTCATATAATAATTTTAAAAAATTATTATTCATTGATTGATTATGTGAATGTTTTTATAGTATTTTCTCCTTCTTTTTTCATTATTTAATTTTATGTTTTCTAACAATATTAGACATCTTAATCTGCTTTATTAAGGTCTCGCACAACCTTAAAATTTTTAAAAACATATGATGAATGATCATAGATTCCATGAAGAGTTATTTAAAGGTTCCGAGCACAGCGGAAGCGTGTTGGTGGGTTATCACAACTTTAATTTTAGTGTTAAACAATGTTCAATCCGAGATCTGTCATGATATAAAACGCAGGATCTTCAGAATGGAACGAAGAACGAAAAAGAAAAGAATAGCCCCGTAACCATGGAGATAGGATCATCATATATAGGTTATAATTAAATTAATTAATTCATAAGAATTACCTCGGTGGAATTATTTCTTCGTCGATGTCTCTAGTCACGATCCTGTGATCCGTCGTTGCGTCGTAGAATCCAAGTATAGGATTCCTCTTGCGGTGATCCACATGTGCTCCACGTATCTTTGGACGTCACTGAAGGGATCTTTGGGCACTAGCGTAGAAGAACCTGTGCTTATGATGTTCACCTTTGACCGCCTTAATCTGGTGGAGGATCTCACTCTCGTAACTTGAGGGTGTTCTTGGTGGAAAGGGAATTCTCTATTGGCTTGAGAGTATTTCCAAATCTTTTGTGCACAATAATGGATATTGGGGAAAAAGTGTTGGGGTTGTGAGGATATTTATAATCAGGTTTGAGGTTAATAGAGTTATGACAATAAATAAACATGTTACGTGTTTTATTTATTTAATTAACTCTTATTGAAAACCCCATGTGGAATTATTAATTCCTTGACATGCGCCCACATTGATTATAATTAATAAAATTTAATAAAACAATATTATATCCTCAAAATCCCGACTGGAAAACTACATGGCGTGTAATAATTAATACATGGCGTGTACTTATTTTCCATAAAACTACACGGAATGTATATTTAATATACACGACGTGTACTTTTATTTTCCATTTATCTCCACCACATTTATTAGATCTTCAGTAATGGATATTTATTTCTTAAATAAATGTAACTGCATTACTCACTAATAAATATATTATTTCTCCCAAAATATATTCTCTCGAATAACTAGTGTCCAAATAAATGAGATCAGGCATCCTTAAATAATTATTAAACCACAGTCGGGAATAATATTTATTTAACTTGTTAAATTAATATTTAACTGAGATACATGGACACACTTAGTGTCTGACCCTCTAGGCCTCTTTCTCAGTGGCATTAGACGGAGCCTGCCTAAAGTCCAAGGATAGCGTCTAGAAACACGCCAAGGCACCCATAGAGAAAGAAGTTAATGTTGCAATGATGTGCACCTCCTACGAATTCTTACAGTGTAATATAATCCCATTGTCTCGATATCTCTAATCAAGCGGGTTGCATGATAGTTTCATCTACCCATGTTCTCAATTATTCTTTCTTTGACTTCCAAAAATTGAACTCGCCCATACCTTACCATGGCCATGGATTTATTTAGGCTATATCAATTCCATCAAAGGGCCTGCGATATCTACTTCCGTTATGGAATAGAAGGGACAATTCCTTTCTCGCATTATCTATTAATGCCGTATTACTCATGATGCACTCAACGTATCCTACCTCACTGCGAACAGTGTGTCATCACAGTTTTCGTTAATACATCTAATTTCACAAGCTTTAATACACATTAATAAAAATCTTGAAGTCTAAGGACCAATACACACGGCCGCACACCATGATATGGTGCCTCAAAGTTTTATGAGTCCTCACCCCTAATGGTATTTATTATTTGTGTCCCTCAAATAATATCATCCAGTCATAGTACATTTATTCAAGAACAGTGTTATGGCACTTTCGGGTTCTCATCATAGTAGGGATCCGCTATGACCCTTTAATGCAACAGCTGTCCTTAGCACATTATCACATACATTGTCATGCAGAAGAACAATCAATATGTTATAAGGCTTTTATTAATGAATAAAGTACAAAGTAGTTGGTTCTAGGCCACCAACTCCAACATTATTAAGGGTTCGAGTTGGTAGAAATGAACACAAGACATGTGACCAAAAGTATATTTCATGTGATGAAGTTCACTACACCAAGATATTTCATAATATATATTATTTCTCAAGAATAAATAATATTATATATATTTGATTCACATCATGTGTTGACCAATATAGATTGTAACATTCTCTTTTACACCACATTTCATGTAGTTGGGTTACACATCATCTCATCCACATTCATTACCATAAAATTTTGTTCCAAAAATGTGTCCAAATACATGTCACCTGATGAATGAGACTGCCAGGCTATATCATTAATGAGATACATAACATGTAGCTTCAATAAAAAAAATTTAACTCAATAATCATTATGATTAAGAAACACATTTAGCTGTTAAGTGGGATTCCCATATACAATATTAGAGGAACATGTGTCATGTAGTTCGTTAGTACACATCATGTATCATAATTGATATAATTTTTGAATCCATATGCATCTATATTGAATATATTCCATATTAAAAACATGTTTTGAAAATTGTTTTAAACTATGTGTATCCACCTAGTAATAAATAGAATTATATATTCTAAGGAACAAATAAGCACATCCTTAAAATCAAATTAAAGTTTTTTTACTTTGTATGTTGAATATGTAACAATGTATTCATATTTAATAAAGTCTCAATTAATTAAAAGTAATTAATGGTAAATTTTGGTCAATACATTGATTTTATATGTTGTAATAAATGATAGGTATCACCAATAATCTTCATATAGACATCAAGATAATATAATTAATTAAAAAATTGATTAATTATTTAATTTATTTAATTATTTACAATTCATTTATCTCAATAATAAATAATGAATTGGAGTGAATGGAAGATATTTTAATTTTGAATATTTTTTTATTTTATGTGGATGACCATGATCATAGCCAACCAAATGTATTTTATCAGTTTATTTTAAGTTTTAATTTTTCCATAGGTTTTGTAATAAATTTTTTAATTAAATATTGAAATGGGTTTTGTTTCTATAAATTAAGAATGTAAGGTCATGTGTGTCAGTGGTTTCATTTATGTATACCCATTAACCAATCATTTGTCTCCCATCACATGTTTTTGAGTAAAGCTTATACCGTAGATAGAGCTCGTTCACGAGTGGAGGCAGTTCAAGTTCAGAAACATGGTAAAATAACTCCAAAACGTATATAGGAGCACAGGTGGAAGGTTACTACTTAAAATATGACTGGTTCCAATATATTAAAACCTAGGGCGAAGGGTTATTTTATCATCCACAGTATAAATCAACCATTGGAAAATATCATGGTCATTGCAATTTATTTATTTTATTTCTTTAATTTACATGATATATTATTTATGGATTCTTAATAAGTAAATTAATTGAATAAGTTTCATAAAATATAGATATAAGAAAAATTATATTATATTTAATTTATATCAATACATGTTCAATCACTTATGTAAACTCCAATTATTCTGTCAAGCATTTAATAAGTTAAAAAGGGAATTTTGTACAAAAAGATAAAAATCCATCTAATAAAAAATATTAAATTCGTGTTTCATTGCACTAATTGGTTTGAAATCCATAAATAGTTCAAATATCTTGAAAAAACTCCATTTAGGTGACTTTAATTATCAATGAATTTCTATCTTTAGTTTTTGGCTGACATAAACTAGTTTTCATTAAGGGTTCACCACTTCTGTGATGCTTTATTTGACTAGTCAGAAACGTTTTTAGGAAATAATAATCATGGATTTTATTATAACTGATTCAACTAAATGGATCAATAATTTTAGATTTAAGGAAGTTAGAAATCTATTTCAACCAAAATTTATTATAATAGCTTATCAGACCTCTATTTGGGTTATGAGAGGGGAGATATGGATCCTTTCCATGAGAATATCATTGAGATTGTATATTCTAAAACCTATTGTTGTAGATATTGGGTTACAATAAAATATTGGTGGATTAAGGAATGAAATTAAAAAATTTATATAATTTAGAAATGAAATTCATGTACCAAATTATTCTTATATTTATTGTAGAAATGGAAAGCCATGACACATAAACTATATCACTATAATCCCTAATTGATAAGTCTAACCATATAAATGGATCTAATTTATATGAATAGAATAGGTACTTACATGTTATACTATTATTTGAATTGAAATTATATATGTTGTAAAACCTCATTCCTAATATTTTTTGAAAGTATTATGGTGAAGAATATAGATTTTTATAAGTCAAAAAATTTAAAAATTCCAAATATATTCAATGTTTTAGAACATCTTTCATGTCCAATAAACATATATAAAAATATTGTGATATAGATTCATATAGAAGTATGTATAACTTTCCTGATTTTATCAAGAGGGTGAGAGAAAAGTGATGTAAGATCTCTAATGCATTATTCACATGAAAACCCAGGGAATTCATCACCAGTTGTTCCTTATTTAGTTAATAAGATTGCCTATATAGTTCACATAGATATAATGGGGATGAATATCTCTGATGAGATATAAAAAATCTCTTTTTTCCCTTTCTATCCAAAGGATTCACCTATTTCATTAGGAATTTCACATGAGGAATATTTATAACGCTCTATCAGAACACCTTACATTGAGTTTCCATGTTAATAAAAGAAAGGGGTGTAATAAGACTACGATTAATATGATGAATAAGAAAAGAAAGAATAAAAAATTGTGATCAAGTATAATTCCAACTCAAAGGATCCCAATCACCCCCCCTCATCCTCTTCTTCTCTAATAAAGTTAGTATCCAAAGATATACATATTGAAATGATGTAGTGGATTTTTTACATTGAAACTATGGACATTAAAAGAAAGAAAAATACCTGGTAAAATAAGAAAGGGGTAGCACAGTGTAATTTCATTATTGAGTCATCTATTACTATATCTATACAGTTGGTATGTTATATATCTAATATTAGTCACATATTTATCCAAATAAAGGGACCAATTATTTTTATAAATATTTCCAGTGGAAATTTTGATATCTATGCCAACAATTGTATGTCTCATTTTTTTATGAGATTAAAAATTCAGAAGGAATTTGAATTCTCATTTACTAGATTGGTAAAATTTTGAATCTATAATTATAATGATATTTCGATAGTTTAATTACCTCAAAAATATTATTTGAGATAATGGATGAGGATTGTAAGGTATCTTCAGTTTTTCTATGAGTTTCAAAGTCTTTAGGATAAGTTTTGGAGTTTTTCAAGGATTTGTTACATGGTGTACAGTTTGGTGTTTATGATTTAATAGAAACTATGTCACACCTTGATGCTTAGGGTTTTTAAGATCATTTTTACCTAAGAATGGTTTATTTTCAAATTTAGAGCATGTTTTGGGGTACAACATGTGATCCAAATTAGAAACTATGTGATCTTGAGGAGGTTTTAAATATGGTTCATATAATTAACCCCTCCTTCTGCACGTATTAATTCATCAATTTAATAATAATTAACTATCCAAGTTAAACCAAGCATCACAAAGTATAGAGTATTTGGATGATTAAGTCTATTAAACTGAAAAAATGGAAATAAAATAAAAAAAAATTATATTAATCATCCATAATGATATATTAACATCATTTGAGACCTTACATATTATAGGAAAACCTGGGAAATACATAGACAAAAGGGATGAGAAAAAATTCATAGTAAGGGAATAAAAATAGGAATAAATAATAGAATATGGGTTAGAAGGAATAACATGATGATATAAAAATGCATTGAACATGAATAAAAATATAGAATCATAACATATATAATATGGGGTCATGTAATCATGGAATTCTAGGAATGTAGAAACAACATACAACATGACATAATAATGATTCAAGGTTAACTTCCAAGACCATTGTACATGGAGGACAAAGTCCCATATGGGAATCAGGTTCACTCTTTGTCCCAACATGACCTCTCATGAGACTAAAAATTACCTAATAAATTAGAGTGATATCTAGGTGCACCAATAATAACATGCTCTTTCATATGTGTGCCCCATAAATAATCATTCATAAGGAATAAACATCAGGGTTACCCATGGAATGAAATGAGTATCGTATTTATATCATAAGGAAAAACAAATGGGTGTATCATAACCATATCCATGAAAAAATAGATTTAAATCATACATGGACATTAATAAATAAAAATAGGATTATATAATGATAAATTATGTCCAAATTTAGTTAAAACATTTAAAAATAGTGATTAATAAACATTTTGAAGGATCCACTTCTGTGCAGTTTAAGGGAAAATATAAAAGATTCTTTGAAAGGGAAAGTGACCTAATTTTTTTTCATAAACTAGAAGTGAAATAAAATATTTATCTTGATTAAATGAGAGATTTTATAAAAATAATTGTTCCTTAAAACAGATTATGGGGTGTACTTTAAAATGGGGAAGAAATTGTGAAGTTACCCTCAAATAGGTTTGAAAACTTGGAGGAATTGAGAAGGGAACTCTATAAAAAAAATGTATTTTCTTGTCAAAGAAAGAATAATGTAGATAGGTAAATATATATGGAAACTAAAAATATAATTTATGACTAGAACATTATAAAAATTAAAAATTAAATTTTTCCAAAGAGAGATAAAGTGTAACACGAAGGGAAAATTGTGGTTTAGAAAGAATCCCTTACCTTATGTCTGGAACAATTCATCACTTGTATATAATGAGCTTGATAAAAAAAACAAATACATTAATTAATTAATTTAGAAATTATTATAAATTTTTTTTATGTATTATAATTTTATTAATTTTTTTTATGTATTTTATATGGGTTATAAGATTTAATTTTGTCTTTATGGGAGCGTTCATTTCATGATTTTGTGATTTGTTCCATTGAGTTTAATTATTAGAGTTCTTTTCAAATGGAACAAAAAACTCCAAAGGTGAAATTATATGATATTAATACACCTACATAATTTTAAATGGTTCCAAATATCATTTTATTTTTAGATATGATATTGATTAATTAGATAAAAGTTAATGATGAATGTTATTTTGTTTTAGTGAATTTTAGATCTTCATGATATAGTTTTGTTTTATTATTTAATTTTATGAATATTTATTATTTAAAGAACTTGAAAAAATATATAATATTAATTTAGAAATATGGTTTAATAATAATAATGGTTTTATGACCAACCATGAAGTATTTAAAGGAAAATTAAAATGCATCGTCCATGATGGTAGTAAATTGACACATCACAGAAGATGTTTTCATTTTTAGAATAAAAGAAAGATGGAAAATATTTGATGATGGATTATGAAATTATCACAATAAAATTACAATATATAAAATATAATAGATTTATCATGTCAATTTTGGATAATGGGATGATTATTGGGTAAGAAAGAAAAGATATTGAAGTGATATGAAAATAAAACAAAAGAGGATTTTACCTCTTGAACTTCTTCTCTTTAAGAACCGCCTTGCAGAAATTGGGTTTTTTATTTTTTTGAGAAAAAATATTATAGTGATTTGGTGAGATAATTAGATATAGTATTGGTTATAATTTTTAAAATCTTCAAGTATTTGAAGGTGTGAGGTGAAGAGGTCGTGAGGGGTGGATTTATAGGGGAGAGGGGTATTTTTTTATTATATTGATTGTTTTATTATTCTTGCTCAAGATTATCAATTGTGTGGTGCCTTATCACTAAATATATTAAATAATGTATCATATATCAATATTATAGTACATAAATCATCCATACCTCAACAATTACTCAAGAAATATTGTATTTAGCAAATTTGTAAATTATCGTATTTAACTATTCACCAAAAAATCAACATTTTTAGAAAAATACCAAAAACACACTATATCAATTATTCTATGTGTATAATTTAAAAGGGAACTTCATTTTATGAACATAATATTAAAAATATGATAAATTTATTTTTTAATTTAAATCATTTATTATTTAATAAGCATTGATTTCAATATTATAACCTACTTTTTGAAACATTAAAAAATTAATTAAAGTCACATAAAATTATCTTATAATCTTAAGACAACAAAAAGTAAATTTAGGAATATATTTTATGAAAATATATTTTATTTAATATCTATATATTAATTATAAAATTATAATTAAATATTTATGAATAAAAAATTCTAATACTTAATTTATAATTATTAAAACAGGTATATAATTCTACAGTAATATAAATATATCCTATTTTCATTTAAAAGAAGATGAAATTTTATTTATACTTTTATAGGTGAGGTTAATTTTCTATTTTATGGTTTATTAATCTTAATGTCCTAAATACTATTTGAATGTTAAAGTTATGATTCCTTTTGTATATGTTCCTAAATTTTTATAAATACACTTATATCAATCTTATTTTATTAAAATAATTTTTTATTATATTCTACATGTGATTTATGTGTTTATTATATATAAAACAATTATAAGAAGGTAAATTTCATTGATAAATTATGGTGTTGTTATAATCCATGGTCTCCACATGGTTTCATAAAAAATATTTTACTTTACTATGGAGGGATCTTGTGTGGTGTTTCATGGTAGGAACATGATAAGAAAACCATGTGGAAAAACCCTGAAAGTGGTGTTTGTTTGAATATTATTAGCTTCATGGTTGGAAAAAAGTTTTTCTAACAATGTGGCATAATCATGTGGGGTATATTTGGTGGACAATGGAGGGTGCATGGGGGAAACCAGTTTGGAAAACTGTGTTGAAAATGTAGTGGCTTCCCAAAGATTCCATTAAAAGGTTATTTCCCTAAAATTTCCCCTATATATTTTGGTCACTCTACCCCCATTCTCCCTCATTTTGTGTGAAAAAACTAAGGGTCTCTCATACCTTTTTCCCTCATCCAACCTCGTGATTTAGTGTGTATTGATGGAGATTTTTTGGTGTTTTAGGTGAGTAATTATTGTCTGGTAACTTTTATTCCTTCCATCCTTCCTTCTCTCAAATTATAGATATACCTAGTTTAGGTTTTGTTGATAATTCCATTAGAGCATAGTTGAATCATCTGTTTCTCTTGGTGATTTTGGATGGATTTCATAGATTATATCCCATGGTGATTTTTTGTACATAATTTCGTTAAGTTTACATAAGGTAAGTGACCGTAGTTAATTTTCTTATATTTTCCATAAAATTAGCTTTTTATTAACCTTTTAAATGGAATATCCTATTTGGGATTTTATTTTTAATCATTTTGACATTATTTTGTCGATATTCCATTATGGTTTCATCAAGTTATGATAATAAGAGAATAAAAATGAGTTTTCCATAAATATTTCGAGTTAGGTGTTTGACTAATTGACCAAATATAATTTTTATAATCACACTTTTGTTGTTTATGAGAATAATTTTACACATTTATTTGTCAAGATGAGCTCATTTTTATGCTAAGGAGTCTGTATTAGAGTTCTATGGGCCTAATAAAGTCCACCTAACATTACGAATGTTATGGAAAACTTGGTTGATGTGTTTGGTGGTCTAACATCTTTACTCATAGTCTTTGTAATTTCATTTATATGTGTACATTGTACATTACTTAAATCCCATGTGTGCTGAGATTTTTTTCTTGGTTTAATTGATTGGTTTGGGCGATTTAAATTGATAGATTAGGGCTTCTGTGTACCTCTTCGAATCTATTAGAATTTATAAGATCTAACTAACAGCCATAGTAAGAACCCAATTTTTCTAATAGGTTATAATCCTTTAAATTTCAGTGTAATATATTTATTTGAAAAATTATGGATGTCAAATAAGGTTACATAAGTTTCGGGGGTGTCTGGATATTTTTTAAATCCCAAAACCCTAGTTGGTGGATGAAGCCACTGTTCCTCATGGTTTGCAGAAACAGTGCCACCCAGCCCGCACGATTCCTCCCAACCCTGCGGGGCATTTCAGTGGGAAAATTAGTGTTCATGTTTTCCCTAACTGTGTACCCAGTGTATCACTCCAATACGGATGGTCAATAATTTTTAGCATATCCTTATTCAAGGGTTTACACACATCTCTCGGGGTAAGGTCTTATTCATGGATAGAACACGGTTTGTCCAAACATGCGTCTAAGCAGTGTGACAATTGTATTTTTTGTAAAATGACCATTTTACCTTAAAAAATTATTAAAATTATATTTCCTTTCTTCTCTTCTCATTTCCATTATAAAGGGGATTTCTCCTCTATTGATGTGATCCAAAACCTCTTAAACTAGGTTCCTCTATATCTCCTCCATCCGGACTCTGATTCAAATATTGTCGGTCTCATTAGACAGCCACATGTATATTCTCTAATCATTAGTTTCATTTCACCATTCTTTTTTTATCAAATGCACTGTTTTCAGGTTATTGATTTGATCTTTAGTTTTCTTCCAATCCATGAAAAACTAAGGGTTGATTATAGATAAGGAGAGTCTTTCAAGGTTATGTTAGGTGGTCTATGAATTTTCCTAAAAAGTCTCATTATTAATAAATTTCCTTTGTTTTTCATATGCCAGTTTCACCATGTGTTTCCCCTAAAATTTATATGTCATTATTATACACATAGGAATAATTTTCTATATCTATGTTTGTAATTTTTATTCAATTAATTCGGGGTTACGTCCTCAATTTTGTTAACCCCAAATAGTGTTCTTCAATAATTATGCCTTGTTACCCATTTTTTGACACTATTTGATTGTGATTATCTCATAAAACTCTAAGGTAAGTGTTCAAATTTAATAAATTAATATCAAAAATTTTAATTGGAATATATATATGTATAGATATTACTTGTGATAGCTAAATAGTAATTTTAATTGAATTGGTAGCATTTTTTAAATAACCTTGTCACCCTAGATGAAAGGTAATTGAATGAACCACACAAATTTAACAAAAATAAAGTATATATATGTGTATGTAGATACAAGTTTTCTTTAACTGATAAAATTATTTCCAAAATGGTTTCATATCCCCAAAAGTACCATGTCATGTTAAATTAAAGGAATTGGAATAAACCAAACACGTATTACTATAATTAAACTAATTGTTAGTTACATGTCCTTAGACAACCTTGTCATTAATTATGAAAGCTAATGGAATTAACCTCTTAAATTAATAAAACGAATGATTATTACATATCATAAATTGAGTAATTAATTGTATATAAGGTTTTTATTTCATATAGGAATTTATACCTCTATAGAAATGGTCATAGTTTTATCATCCTTGAATTCCCAAGGGAATTCCTTAAGAACTCATAGGATTTCATTCTGATTCAACGAGCTGATTTCCAATGGAGATACCCACCATGAAACATGGTACTTGTATACTAGAGTATTATCATCTTGATTCCTTATTATACCATCACTATCTCTATGGATAATAGGATGACTTTGATTCACTCCTTAGATCAATCTTTATGTCTTCAGACATGTTATTCCATAGATTCACCCCATTGGGACCAATCAATATTAGTGCATGCTTACCTTGAACGAGATCCTTATACTTTTTTATATTCTTTTATAGTGTAATTATTTGGGTTTTCCCATTGGATAACTATCATACACATTTCTAGCTAGACTACATGTGATACTTCTTTGAGTTGGCTGACCCTTTGGTCAAGGATTCCTCAACATTACAATAGATCTTTATTTATTATTATAATAATCTATTAAAATTTTATTAACACATTCATCTGATTTAGCTATATAAACTGAACTTAAATGAAATTATTTAATGATATCCAGTTCAGAGAAATTTCCAGCTACGGATGAATCAGGTATGAGTAATTTTTTGTACTTTATCTAAATTTATATATACTTACACACTACTCAATTTATATTAACATACTGGATTTCATAGACATCATTTGCAGTGGTCTACTGAAATTTATCCCACATAGTATCCATACCACAGTTGGTACTGAAAACGATTATATGATATCACTTATGGACAATGGGAAGAATCCCTCCTTAGACACCTAACTTGATTGATTTATTAGGATGATCATGGTAGAAAATGTTCATCCCAGTTCTTGGCTTACTTGGATAGTTTTTTGTCTTTTTTATATTTTTAATAGAATGTGATGCACTATTTTTCCCCAACCTTGTATACCAATTTCCTTTCCTTATAGATGCATGGAATTAAATCATCATCTTTTTTATATGGTACTGCGCATATATTGAGTTGATTATTGTTTATGGTTTTGTATAATTATCTTTCCCTTCTATTCTTTTTTATTCATTACTATGCTCTCTCAATTTTCAACTTCTATTATAATATATTATATCTTTTGTGGTCTGTTATGACCAGAGTGTATAGTCCCCCCACTATCACACCCTTGGCCCTCGCTATTAGTTGGAAACCACTGGATTATGGTGAGGCATGCTTGAGGCCATGTGGCCAACCGGGTTTAGGGCACCTTTGAGTGTCACTTGGGTCGAGTCATCACAAAGTTTCTTTAAGGTGTGTTTTATTTTATTTTGTCTTATTTTTTCAGGAATACATAAATGAGATTAAGAACATTCTAGAACTCGGTTATAATCCATTATTAGAAGTAACTAACCCATATTCAGTGTTATTACCATGTTTCCTGGGAATGGGAAAATTTTGTTCTGTATTTTTCCAATTAAAGTTGATCTACATTCCCCATTGGGTAATACACATGAATTTGGAATTTTGATATCACTTATGGATATTCTAAATTTTCCATGTATTAAATGGATCATTCTTATATACATCATTATAGGCACATTTATATCAGATATCATGAATATTTCATACCATATAGGTGTATTTCATGGTATGCATTACTTTTGTTGTATGAGATTATTGAGTGATTAATCATAGTTATTAATTCTTCTGTTGATTACATCTATTTTAGGGTAAGGGAATTGGTAATTTAAAGTGTCAACATCAATCTGAATCATGTATTCCAGTACAGGTTGATAGTGGAATCTTAAATAGCTATTTTATACCAATGTCATCTATGTACCCTAAGTTAAATGAGGTGATCTTTGGTTTTGATAGAGTGACTATCAGCTTCAATTCATGAGGTGCATGGTTCATTGTAAAATGGAATTGTTAATTACCTGATTTAATAAATCATATATCACCTATTACATTCTGAGACTGAATGTATATGGGGTTTAATGAAATTAAATGGGTGAATCTTTCAATTATAGAGTGCATGGGACTTTATTTGCAGTGAATGAATATCCATTTAATAAATCCATGAATTATATATATATAATAAAATACCAAATTTAAATATAATTCTTGACTTATAAAATTAAATTGTTTCTAGTAAATAAAGATTATGGGTGTAATTGACCCTTCACCTAAAGGAACCCCTATAAATCGAATTTGAACACTTATCAATACCAAGTCCTTCTAGGAGGGTAGTTTGGGTATTATACATTGGGTAGTGATCCCTTTGTAGTTATAATATTCTTATGCTAGTCTTTTAATATACTTTAATTTATTATTAGGCATGTGATTATAATTTTTAGATCTATTACACCGTGATGTACTCTAGTCGTTCCCTAGGAGGGAGATAATGATCAAGATCTGATGGTGGTGGGCCCTAATCTACTTGTAATTTCTCCATAGTGTTACTATAGGAACTGCCTATTATTATCAAGATGGAAATTGACTCTCATCTATGAGAGAGTTTCCTAATTCCGATGTACCCTACACAAGGTACTCCATGATCTGCACATACTATGGTTGATATGACCCATGAGTTCAAATATAATCATCCTCTAGTATTTTTAATGGATGGAGGTCCATAGGTTGTTAAGTATTATCTAGAGTCCATTATTTCTCTTTTGAATCATCTAGAGATGCCTCCAAATTGGAGGGTCAATCATTCCACATACATTTTGTGTGATTCCACTAAACGTTGGTGGGATTTGGTTACTTGGTCTGGTCACTATTAGGGAATGGTCTATGTAACACCCTGAGATTTTATGAAAAATATTCTTTTAATTTCATTGATGTCTTGTGTTGTAAGCTACAACAAGATTTCCTTGTGTTATACGCAACACCGTATGAGCTTATAGTATACACAACACTATTCTTGGACCATGTTACACACAATTTTGATAGTAGATATTCTACAAAATATTGAGTGTGTATATATATATTCAATGTATTAATAAAATATGGTTGTATTCTGTTATACAAAACAATGGAGGAGTCTTTCAAAACACGCAACCTTGACTTGTCTTGCATTACACACAATCGTGACCTTCCTCGATAGCGTGTGTTGTACACAATACCAGGTTTCACTAAACAACGATATATTGTTATAATATTATTATGGAGTATCCACTACGAATAGTATCAACTAAATTTTGAATTTTATAACATTATTATTCATCTTACACATTGTCTCGAACATGGTATGAGAACAAAATCAATTTTTCGAGTAAAATAAGTATTTTTCAAAAAATGTAGTTTTGTCGCCTTTTGATGGTGCACCCACATTAAATCTTGTTTTTGACATTTCTATAAGTTCAATTTGACAAAATAAAATTCTTCTTTGGAATCGGGATATAAAAATTTACTTTGGATAAATTTTTCATATTATTCTGATAACTTTCATATTTTAATGAATAGTCAAAACACGCTCTATTTTAATTAAAAACAACTTTTTTCATAGCAATAATTTATATGGTTAGATTATCTTTATAACTATTTTTAAAGTGTAATTAGAATATATTTTTACCATTTAATCCAATGTTGTTCATTGGAATTAATTTCACTTTGAAATTGGATGTAAACAAGTATCAATCTTTTGATTATTTTTGTTTCTTAAAAACACGCTATTTGTTTTAATAACGGGAATTAAATTTAAAATTAATTAATGACACTTATATGTTATTAAATTGGAAATATATATATCAATTTTGAATTTGTAATATCAAATAATGCTTAGGCTGAATTTTTGGTATTTTTCTGAAAAACTTCAATTTTTGATGAATATTGAAACCACTTAGTGGTAGTTAAAAAACAGAATTTTTTTAATTTAAATTAAATTTTACCACTTCTGTGAATTTAATTAAAAAAACTTGAGAGACACGTTTAATATCAAGGACTAAAATTTGGTTCAATGTGATGAAAATAATTTTTTGTGAATGGTAACTTTTTACTTTTATTTACCACGGTTAAAAGTAAATAGGATAATTAAGGGTAAAAATGATATTATTATTACCCTAACACATGTCCTAATTCTATTGGATAAGTTTAATTCGACCAAAAGAAACATTAGGAATAAAATATGACCATTTAGTTCCACATGGATTAGATTAGTACATTTATTATTAATTTATTTAAAGAAGGGTTAAAATAGTTAAAATCAATGTTTAATACCTAAATTATTTTTAATATATGGTTATACATAAGGTAAATTCAACTATAAATATTCATTAGAAATATAGAAATATTTCCTATATAATGGTATTTTATTTATAATTTTTAGACATTAAATAATTTAATTTATTTATGAATCAATGATGATGCAGTAATTATCTTATTAATGAAATATTGATATAATTGATGTTATAAATACCCAAATAAATGTAATTTGAGACTTTTTATGAATTTCATTAAATTTCAAGATTAATATGACATTTTAGTATTGATTTAGGTAATTATTTTCGACCTAATAATTCTGTTATGATTTTCACAAAAATCAATTACCAAATAGTGTCAAAATTGACATAAAATAGTTTTTAAAACCAATATTATATTATTAATTGTTATTTTATTCCTAAAATATAAGGTTCGGCAAAATGACTTAGATAATGTTATATATATTAATAATAAACAACATGGGGTTATTTTTTCTTGTTATAGTAAGTTTATTAACCTTATAGTGTAAGAAAACAAGAAGACACGGTAAAAGTAAAATTATTTAACTTAAGGTTAAATCTAAATGATAAGGTAAAAATTGATACCTAAACTTGTCTAAATTCTATTAGATGAGAGGATTTCGACCCATCCCCACCTTAGCTTCTAAATAACTTAGTTTGGAGCAATTAAAAACCGAATATAACTTTATAATAAAATAATATTTTTTTTCCAATGGTGCCCCTCTCCCCCCTTATAAAAGGGCAACTCCTCCCTCTCTTCCTCACACCACTTTGAGCCTTCAAGCTCAGCCAACCCCTTCCAAATTCTCTTATCCACTTCCATAGAAACATCCTAGAGGTTCTTGTCTTCTTCAAAGACCAATTTTATTTCCCTAATAGGATGTCTCAAAGAGGCACTTCAAAGAAGAGGAGGTTCGGATACGTACGAAGCATATCGGACCTAAGGTAAGGGATAATTTTGAAAATCTCATTTTTTTATCCGAGATTTACTATTCATAAGTATTTACTAGGGTTATTTATATCATCCATCTCCATGTTTTATAAAAGTGTATTCATGTATGTTTAAATTCCTTTTTACCTATTTTCACTTTTACCCCATGGTATGGAAGGAATCTTTATTTTATTTACCCTACAAGGTACTTTTTGACTTTTCTGACAAAAGTACGAGAAGAATGTTTTTTTTAACATATAAGGCATGAAAGGATTTTTATGGTTTTATAAAGCATTATTTTCATAAATCTTCCTCTAAAATATTTCATGACTATTTTCAAAAAAATCCTTTTCTTTTAAAATTGCACGACATTTTGTGAAAGGAAAATGATTTTGAAGAAAAAAGGTTATTTTCATCAAGAATTCATTTCAAGTGTTTTATCAAAACCATTTTTCATCTAAGATGACATTATTTCATATGTGTATGTTTCAATTATAATGTCTCTATGATTTACATGGTTTCACTTTTCTTTTTATGAAATGATATCCATTTCTTTTATATGGATTATGTGATGATGGGATGATGTTTATGAAACCCATCTTATTTATTGGGTTTTTATGAATGATATATGTTTATTTTGTGGCACAAGTAAGAATGATTTCATTATCAGATGGGTGGGACCTATATCTTCCTCCAATTCATTGGGTAAAGATTTATATCTCATGAGATAGACATGGCTAGAATGGTAAGTTAATCCAGTTCAGTATTACAGGACTGGAACGAGGAGTGAACTCGATTCAGAAAGAGACTTTGTCCACTAAGATGGTCTTGGTAGCAAGGCCTTGGCTACTATGGAAATCATTACATGTGCTTAATGGATGCCACAATTACATTTTTATTCCCATGCTATTTTATCATGATTTATGTTCCATTATGATCTATGCCTTATGTACTTCCATGTTTTATGTCGTTGCTCAATATTTTGATGTTTAAACATTATTTTCATGTTTTTAAGTTCAAATGTATATGGTATGTTTTATTTTATCCATGCTTACCCTTAATGAGCATTTGATCTCACCCTTTTTTATGTTTTACTTTCCCCTAGGATTAAAAGAAAGTTTTTAGGTAAGGAAAGAAAAAGTGGAAGATCTTTATGGGAGATGTTGAAGATCTTTCACCACGATTAGAAGATTACGTTCCAAGTTTCCAAAGATGCTAAAATATTACGGTCCTTGTGTTTTGGATTTTGTTATGTATTAAGTATTTCCACAAAAGTAATGTAATATCTATGTACGTCAAGCTTTGGGTCTCTACAATTGGTATCAGAGGAATGGTTTAGTCAACCTTTGGAAACTAGGATGCGAGAACTTTATTGAGATCCCTAGAGATATTTCCAAGGTATGACTAGGGATGTCCCTAAGGTTAAGTATAAGTATAGGTTATAGTCCAAGAATTATGGTAACGATATTAGATTAAACCTAAGATGTTAGATATTGAAGTTACTCCCCCTTTATCATGATTTTTGCCTCTCACACTATTCTTTTTGGGTTTTAGAAAATGGCTGGAAACAAGATGATTCACGATAATGGAGGATATGATGGACAATGGAATGATATTCTTCATGAGCAACCAAATAAAATGGGATTTGGAAGTCCAAACATCATTATTATGCTGAATCAGCAATCTCATAATATGATCAATAAACTCAAATTTGGTAAGTTTCCTGAGTCGGATAATAAGAGAAAGATGGAGTTTCATGATGATCATAGAGGAAAGAAAGTTCAATTTCCCTCATGTAAATCATGTGGGAAGAGGAATCGGGGAGATTGTTTCAAAGGAACTGGAAGATTCTTTGGGTGTGGAAAAGAAGGAAACAAATCCAGTAAGTGCAAGGGAAAAGGTTCAGTTAACACCATGGATGAGGATAATGGTATTGCTACGACATCAACAATGGTTAAATGTTTTAAATGTGGAATGTACGGGAATTATGAAAACCAATTCCCTAAGGGAAAGTCTCATGAAGAGAATCAGTGTGGTCCTATGGGTAGTATTTATGTTGATGATGGAGAAGAGACTAAAAATGATATGTGAGATGAAAAAATTGTTGAAGCTCGGTCAATGGTTTAAGAAGGTAGTGGAATGATTACATGTTTATCAAGTGTAATGTTGTATAAGTAATCTCATGGTACTATGGAATAAAGATACATCTAAGGATTGTTACACTATTGTCTTTCCTTAAATTTGGAAAGTGCTTGATGAATGGTACCAGTATTTTTGGAAAGTAGATGATATGCGCATAATGAAGGGAAAAGGAGAAACTTAAATGTTTGATAGTATTCATGAGCTCATGACTAATATAAGGAGAAGGTTATATCATGGTTTGAGTATATAGAATTTTTGGATTTTGGTATGTGGAAAGAGTTAACTTTTGACAGCATTCATGTTTTCACTAAGGTTTAATGGGTATTCATTTTTCAAGAGAATACATGATTAAGGTATTCACATGATTGGAATGTGACCAAAAAGATAATGGGGGATAAATGATGGTTGGTTGATTAAATTTCAAGTACTAATTTTCTTTATACTATGAGCTTGGACTGAAGTATTTTAGATAAATATTGGAATGGATTATGTTGGACATAAGATAGTACTGTTTAAGGATAGAACTTTTTTCGATATTATTGATGGAATGTTATAGTAATGTAGTTTTAGAAAAAGGACAACCTGCAGGATGGGTGACAACCCATTGCGTCAGACAAGGCTATGAGAATCGAACCCACAACTGAAGTGCGACTGGACTTTATCCCCTACCACTGGCCTACAGGAAGTCCCTGTTTAGTAGAAACTAGTTTTATTATATTAATCAGTATGATATATGAAGTATAAGTCCATTTTAGGAACCATATATGATTAATATCACTATAGATGGACTTATGTATTTTTGATAACTATTATAACCTTTTGTTTGAGACAGATGGAATGACCCATCATTCTATCACATGATCTACTAACACTTCACGAATGACAAATTCAACTTCATTTCTTTAAGAGATGAAGTGGAAATTGTCCAAAGAAAGACCAACGGTGAGACTCTACCAAAATCACGAAAGTATTTCTTCTAATTCCAATTTCATCAACTTTAGGAAAATGATCTTGAAAACCAAGAATGTTTTCCTAGTTCCCTTATATCCGATGAATCTGATGGTACCTTAGATCATCACAAATCTATGGCTTTGTGATTGATGTCTTTTTCATAGCCATGTTCTCTACCACTCTCCATCAGAACATGATGGTTAGATTTTTCTTCCATATTCATATTTTCACCTATGATCTCCTACGAGGAAACCCAGTGATGGGTTAATTTGGGTAACCGTAACATTTCATACTTTAGTTTCTAAAGCCAAGTTTTGGTATTCCTTTTTACGATGTGTGATTAGATAAAAGAAACTTTTGAGTAGTAAACCATTTATAACCCCGACGAATTTTGAGGGCGTAATTCATTTTAAGGGGGGTAGAATGTAACACCCCAATATTTTATGAAAAATATTCTTTTAATTTCATTAATGTCTTGTGTTGTAAGCTACAAAAAGATTTCCTTGTGCTATACGCAACACCGTATGAGCCTGCAGTATACACAACACTATTCTTGGATCATGTTACACACAATTTTGATAGTAGTTATTCTACAAAACATTGAGTGTATTTGTATAAATTCAATGTATAAATGAAATATGGATGGATTCGGTTATACAAAACAATGGAGGAGTCTTGCACAACACACAACCCTGACTTGGCTTGCATTACACGCAATCGCGAACTTCCTCGATAGTGTGTGTTGTACGCAATACCAGGTTTCACTAGACAACGGTATATTGTTATAATATTATTATGGACTAGCCGTTATGAATAGTATCAACTAAATTTTGAATTTTATAACATTATTATTCATCTTACACATTTTCTAGAACATGGTATGAGAACAAAATCAATTTTTCGAGTAAAATAAGTTTTTTTTAAATGTAGTTTTGCTGCCTTTTGATGGCGCACCCACTTTATATCCTGTTTTTGACATGTATATAAGTTCAATTTGACAAAATAAAATTCTTCTTTGGAATCAGGATATAAAAATTTACTTTGGATAAATTTTTCATAGTATTCTGATAACTTCTATATTTTAATGAATAGTAAAAACACGCTCTATTTTAATTAAAAACAACTTTTTTCATCGCAGTAATTTTTATGGTTATATTATCTTTATAATTGTTTTTAAAGTGTAATTAGAATATATTTTTACCATTTAATCCAATTTTTTTCATTGGAATAAATTTCACTTTGAAATTGGATGTAAACAAGTATCAATCTTTTGATTGTTTTTGTTTCTTAAAAACACGCTATTTGTTTTAATAACGGGAATTAAATTTAAAATTAATTAATGACACTTATATGTTATGAAATTGGAAAAATAGAAATAAATTTTTAATTTGGAATATCAAATAATGCTTAGGCTGAATTTTTGGTATTTTTCTGAAAAAACTTCAATTTTCGATGAATAGTGAAACCACTTAGTGGTAGTTAAAAAAATTAATTTTTTTAATTTAAATTAAATTTTACCACTTCTGTGAATTGAATTTCAAAAATCTGAGAGACACGGTTAATATCAAGGACTAAAATGTGGTTCAATGAGATGAAAATAATTTTTGGTGAATAGTAACTTTTTACTTTTATTTACCACGGTTAAAAGTAAATAGTATAATTAAGGGTAAAAATGATATTATTATTACCCTAACACATCTCCTAATTCTATTGGATAAGTTTAATTCGACCGAAAACAACCTTAGAAATAAAATATGACCATTACGTCCACTTGGATTAGATTAGGAAATTTATTATTAATTTATTTAAAGAAGGGTTAAAATAGTTAAAATCAATGTTTAATAACTAAATCATTTTTAATATGTGGTTATACATAAGATAAATTAGACTATAAATATTCATTATAAATATAGATATATTTCCTACATAATGGTATTTTATTTATAATTTTTAGACATTAAATAATACAATTTATTTATGAAACAATGATGATGTAGTAATTATCTTATTAATGAAATATTGACATAATTGATGTTATAAATACCCAAATAAATGTAATTTCAGACTTTTTATAAATTAAAATAATTTTATAGGTTAATATGAAATGTTAGTATTGATTTAGTTAACTTTTTTAGAACTAATAATTCTGTTATGATTTTCACAAAAATCAATTACCAAATAGTGTCAAAATTGACATAAAATTGTTTTTAAAACAAATATGATATTATTAATTGTTATTTTTTTCCTAAAATCTACGGTTCGGCCAAATTAATTAGATAATGTTATATATATTAATAATAAACAATGTGGGGTTTTTTTGTTTTGTTATAGTAAGTTTATTAACCTTATAGTGTAAGAAAACAAGAAGACACGGTAAAAGTAAAATTATTTAACTTTAGGTTAAATCTAAATGATAAGGTTAAAATAGAAACCTAAACTTGTCTAAATTCTATTGGATGAGAGAATTTCGACTCATCCCTACATTATCTTCTAAATAACTCAATTTGGAGCAATTAAAAACCGAATATGACTTTATAATAAAATAATATTTTTAGCTTTTTCAAAGGTGCCCCTCTCCTCCCTTATAAAAGGGAACCTCCTCCCTCTCTTCCTCACACCACTTTGACCCTTCAAGCTCGGCCAACCCCTGCCAAATTCTCTTCTACACTTCTATAGAAACATCCTAGAGGTTCTGGTCTTCTTCAAAGACCAATTTTAGTTCCCTAAGAGGAGGTCTCAAAGAGGCGCTTCAAAGAAGAGGGGGTTTGGATACGTACGAAGCATATCGGACCTAAGGTAAGGGATAATTTTGCAAATCTCATTTTTTTATCCGAGATTGCTTATTTGTAAGTATTTACTGGGGTTATTTCTATCATCCATGTCCATGTTTTATAAAAGTGTATTCATGTATGTTTAAATTCCTTTTTACCCATTTTTACATTTACCCCATGGTATGTAAGGAATCTTTCTTTTATTTACCCTAAAAGGTACTTTTTGAGTTTTCCGACAAAAGTACGAGAAGAATGTTTTTTTAACGTATAGGGCATGAAAGGATTTTTATGGTTTTATTAAGCCCTATTTTCATAAATCTTCCTCCAAAATATTTCATGACTATTTTCAACAGAATCCTTTTCTTTTAAAATTGCACGACATTTTGTGAAAAGAAAATGATTTTGAAGAAAAAATGATATTTTCCTCAAGAATTCATTTCAAGTGTTTTATCAAAACCATTTTTCATCTAATATGACATTATTTCATATGTTTATGTTTCAATTATAATGTCTCTATGATTTACGTGGTTTGACTTTTCTTATTATGAAATGATACCCATTTCTTTTATATGAATTATGTGATGATGGGATGATGTTTATGAAACCCATTTTATTAATTGGGTTTTTATGAATGATGTATGTTTATTTTGTGGCACAAGTAAGAACGATTTCATTATGAGATGGGTGGGACCTATATCTCCCTCCAATGTATTGGGCAGAGATTTATATCTCATGAGATTAACATGGCTGGAATGGTAAGTTAATCTGGTTCAGTCTTACAGGACAGGAACAAGGTGTGAACTCGATTCAGAAAGGGACTTTCTCCACTAAGATGGTCTTGGATACAATGCCTTGGCTGCTATGGAAATCATTACATGTGATTAATGAATTCCACAATTACATGTTTTATTCCCATGCTATTTTATCATGATTTATGTTCCATTATGATCTATGCCTTATGTACTTCCATGTTTTATGTCGTTGCTCAATATTTTGATGTTTAAACATTATGTTCATGTTTCTAAATTCAAATGTATATGGTATGTTTTATTTTATCCATTATTACCCTTACTGAGCATTTGATCTCACCCTTTTTATGTTTTCTTTTCCCCCAGGATTAAAAGAAATGTTTTAGGTAAGGAAACAAAAAGTGGAAGATCTTTATGGGTGATGTTGAAGATCTTTCACCATGATTAGAAGATTACGTTCCATGTTTCCAAAGACACTAAACTATTATGGTCCTTTTGTGTCTGATTTTGTTATGTATTAATTATTTCCACAAATGTAATATAATATCTATGTACGTCAAGCTTTGGGTCTCTACAGTCTCGGAAGACTACTAGACTCTCTTCTATGATTAGTTCATACTCATATGTTGAGAACTGATTGAGATATAGAGTTAATTGATATAGAGGAGGGTCATATCTATATTATACATTATTCATCATGTTTCATCAAGTTGTAATTACTTTAACCCCTTATAGCTAGTGATGAGCTATTACTATCACGACATTTCAAGGAGGGGATCAAGTATATCATCCTCTCATAGGTGAATGTATTTTTCCTACATATATTTTCTGATATTTTCAATTAGGATCTTATCACTAATTACAACCTATATGAAGATAAAAATACACGGAACAACGGTTCGATACAGAGGCTAGGTATTAGTTATTTAGGTGGTAGGAAGCATAGCCTTGTGTTTTCTTGTCACGGTAGTGATGTAAAACATATCTACACTAGCATCTTCATTATATTCAATAATTGTGGATGGAAGGGGAATCTAAATACTAATTTTATTAGAGATCCTCTTGAGTGTCTTTATTATAGCCTCATGGGTCAACTTCAGAGATTATGTCAGAAGATTCCACCTACTTGGAGTCAAATAGGTTCTACACCATATACACCTTTAGGATAAGGATCAAATGTTTCATGTCGGGTATAAATTTTTAGTAACACCAATAATACAATCCAAGGGGGGTTCCATGGTCATGGAAGCCAAAATGATGATTATTAGCACCAGCAGAGTGGACCTACTCAGTATAACGAACCACACATTACATAAATTGTTATTACTTCAGAATTGAAGCATACTTATTACAACATATAACAAAACCATGAAAGGACCGTATAGGTATAGTGTCTTTAGAAACTGGGAAACATAAACAACCGGTTCATAAAGCATCTACACTATCTCCCATTTATTTCATCATATCTATAGTCCCTTTTTGGCATATCTTACTTAATACCCTTCTTCCTGACCTGGGAAAAGAAAACATACAAAAGGGTGAGCTCAAATGCTCAATAAGGGTAAAGAAAAGAAATATCAATTACATCAAATTCATAAGAACATAACATTTTGAAAATATTATCCTGCAAAAGAGATCATAATTTCATAACATGGGATAAATCATGGTAGTGAAATGTAATCCCAATAATCATAACTTAAAACATGAAACTTTGTGTCATACACACATAATCATAGAGAATCATTTCTTATTATTCAAGACTCGTTGCCAAGACTATCTTAGTGGACAAAGTCCATTTCTGAACCGAGTTCACTCCTCGTTTCAGTCCTGTTTTACTCAACCGGTTTAACCTGCCGTTCCAGCCATGTCTATCTCATGAGATATAAAATCTTTACCCAATGCATTGGAGGGTGATATAGGTCTCACCCATCTCATAATCATACCATTCTTATGTGTGCCACAAAATCATAAACCATACATCATAGCATAACCCAGGTAATAAAAATGGGATTCTTAAACATCATGAAATCATAAAACAATTCGTATAAGATAGAGGAATTCCTAAAAATAATTCCATCACAACATAATCAAATTAATGTAATAATAGGGATAGAAACAAAACCCTTTATTATCTTATATGGAAAATAATTTTGATAAAACACTTGAACTCCATTCTTGAGGGAAATATCCTTTCTATTTCAAAAAAACTTTTCCTTTCTTAACATGTCATTAAATTCTAAACTAAAAGAAGTTGATTAAAAATAAACTTGAAAACTTGTAAGGTAAGCTTCTTGGAAATAATTTTTTAAAAATCCATTCATGCTGTATAAGTTAAAAAACCATTCTTCTCGTACTTTTGTCGAAGAAGTCAAAAAGTACCTCTTACGAAAAACGACAAAAGATTCCTTTCATATCTTTTACTAAAAACACGCATAAGGGTAAAATTGGATTTAAACAATTCTAGGTGTATGGAAATAATATTAAATATTGAGGAAACATGGACGTGGATGATAAAATACACCCCAGTAAATACCGAATTATAAACAATCTCGGATAAAAATGAGATTGTGATATTTTCCCTTACCTTAGGTCTGATTTTCTTCGTAAGTGTCTGAACATCCTGTATAATGATTTAAATAATTTTATTAACTTATTCCTGAATCATACATATTGTTATGATATCATATATGGTCATATTCTTAGCTTCTTATTAGTAATATTTCATTACTACTTGTTATTCGGGTGTTTATTACTTTCTGTTCTTATGCGTGTTTTGTCGAATAAATTATTATTCTTCTCTTTAGGTTATAGATACCTCATTTACAGAATGGTATTATTGTAATATATATCATATTAATGCATTTAATGCATTTATATAATCATTATGCAATGAAGATCATGTAGAACGAGTCGCATCACATCGTGGAGACGGTATTTCGTACGTACGCACGAGCGATGATATTGTTCCCATGATCGTGGAATTGTATTGGAGTGTATGTATACTATTTTAGAATCAATATCACTTTACAATAATCATATATATTAATTATTTACACCATTATACCCATCCAAGTAAGGTGGTGGGGGAAAATAGATTACACCACGGCGTGGAGACGGTATTCCGTACGTACGCACATGCGGTTATTTCGTTTTCCGTAGGATGGATAGATGGTGAAATAGGGTTGTTTCATAATTATAATCACATATCATTATATCAGTGATACTGATTTTATTACTTCATAATGAAAAAACTAAAGAAGAAGAAGTGGAAGAAAAAATAAAGATGAAAGAATCGGTAACGGGCATTACCTCTTCTTTGAAGCGCCTCTTTGAGACCTCCTCTTAGGGCACTGAAATTGGTCTTTGAAAAAGTCCATGACCTCTAGGATGTTTCTAGGGAAGTTTTTAAGTGAAATCGGCAGGGATTGGACGAGCTTGAAGGCTCAAATTGGTGTGAGGAGGAGAGGGAGGAGGTGCCCTTTTATAAGGGAGGAGAGGGGCACCTTTGGAAATATAAGAAATATTAGTTTATATTAAATCCCGACCCCACATAAAAACATCCAAAATGACTTATATCCGAATATTATATGAGATAGTGTTGTAATATCATCAAAAAATAAAATTTAGACATGTTAGGAATTTATTTTAAACATTATCAACTTGATTTATCTGTATATATCAATTTTATTTTATTTGTGGTAATAACATTATAAATTTTAAATTATTATAAATAATAACACATGTGTTGTGAATTTTCCATAATTTGACACTTTATGACATTTTAGACCATATAAATTTTAATTTATAATTTTTAAATATTTTTGTGATTTTTAAAAAAAATTATAATATGTTATTTTTATAAAATAACAACAGTGTCAATTTTGACACTATTCTTTTATTTGAATTTAAATAAAATATATATAGATGATATGTTCTAAATAAAAGCTTTAATAGATCCATAAAATGTCATATGTATCTAGAAAATTAGTGGAGCACATTAAATACTTCATATAATATTTATTTTATTATTTTTAAAACCATTTATTTGATATTTTAATTAATAAAATAATTTCAACATCACTATTGTGTCATAATTAATGATAATTATTTAATCCCTAAAAATTATATATAAAGTTTTATGATGTAGATAATTGTATTAGATTTCTGGAGACTATTCATGTTTGAAGTTTCATTAATTTTATCACTAAATTAAAATTATAATACTTATAAGATTTCAGAAACTGACATGTTGTCACATTCTTTGGTTTTAATAATAATTAAACTATTTTCATGGACAAAAGTCCATTAAATGAATCTAATCCGACCCTTAGGTGATATGGGTCTACTTTTAGTCATCCAATAGAATTTTAGCAGGTGTAAGGGTAATTTTATAATCATATATTTACCCTTAATTACCCGATTTAACTTTAACTATGGTAAATAAAATTTACCATAGTTACTATTCATAATGCCCAAAAATAAAAAGTATCCTATTAACATAATTTGGACCCAATGATTCTGAATATGGAATCAATTTTTCCAAATTGAAAACATATAATTTGCAGTAATTAATTTAAAATAAACCTCGTTAAGAAAATGGGTTTTAGAAGTTAAAACATTGTCAAAGATTGAAATGTTTTTACCTATGAATTCAATATGAAATTAATGATAATGACATACATTATATTAAATGGTAAAAATATATTCTATTTATACTTTAAAACCATTCAATATTATAATTTATCCATATAAATTCTCTCAATGAAAAAAGTTGTTTTTAATTAAAAATTAGCGTATTTTTACTATTCATCAAAATATGAAAGTTATCAGAAAAATATTAAAAATTTATCCAAAGTAATTTTTTATATCCCGATTATAAAGAAGAATTTTATTTTGTCAAATTGAACTTATAAACTTGTCAAAAACTAGATTTAATGTGGGTGCTCCATCAAAAGGCGGCAAAACCACATTTTTTTAAAAATACTTCTTTTATCCAAAATAACTGATTTTGCTTTCATACCTCATTCTAGAAAATTTATAAGTTTGATTAAAATGTTATAAAATTCAAAATTCAGTTAATACTATTCATAACGGCTAGTTTTAATAATATTTTAATAGCATATCATTGTTTAGTGAAACTCGGTATTACGTACGACATAATCTATCGAGGAAGGTCGTGGTTGCGTGTAAAGCAAGCCAACCTAGTGTTGTGTACAGTGAAGGATTACTTTGATGATTTATATAAAATAAAAACAAAATATTTCTCATAAAAGTCTCAGGTGTTACATTCTACCACCCTTAAAATGAATTTCACCCTCAAAATTCGTCACTTTGTAACAAACAGATGAGGATACCTCTCCCTCATCATATCCTCAAGCTCCCATGTAGCTTCTTCTAATTGGTTGTTTCTCCATAAAACTTTCACCAAGTGAGTGGTCTTGTTCTGTAGGAATTTTTCTCTACGATCCAGAATCTCTATCGGTTTTTCTTCATAAGAAATATCTTGTTCCATAGGTACAACTTTTGAGCTGAGTACATGTGAAGGATCAGGTATGTTCTTTCTCAACTTTTGAGAGATACATGGAACAAATCGTGAACTTGATAGAGATTTGGTGGAAGAACCAATCGGTAAGATACCTTCCCAATACGATCCAGTATTTCAAAAGGACTGGTATATCTAGGGCTCAACTTCCCCCTCTTTCCAAATCTCATGACCCTCTTCCAGGGAGATATTTGTAATAACACTTTATCACCCACTTCAAACTCTAGGTCTTTTCTTCGGTTTTCGGCATAACTTTTATGTCGAATCTGAGCTACTCTTATGTGTTATTGAATAGATCAGACCTTTTCTTCCATCTCATCAACAAGATCAGGTTCTAATAGCTTTCTTTCCCCAACTTAATCCCAACAAGTTGGAGTCTTGCATTTCTTTCCATAGAGAGCTTCATAAGGAGCCATCTGAATACTGGAGTGAAAGCTATTATTATAAGAAAATTCCACCAAAGTTAGGTGCTGATCCCAACCACCTTTGAAATCCATAGAGCAAGCTCTCAACATATCTTCTAGAGTTTGAATTGTTCTCTCAGACTGACCGTCTGTCTGAGGATGATAAGCAGTGCTGAAACTCAACTTTGTATCCAGAGTATGCTGAAGACTTCGCCAGAACTTTGAGGTAAACCTCGGATCCCGATCAGATATAATATAAAGTGGTACTCCATGCAATCTTACCACTTCCTTTACATAAATCCTGGAGAGCTAATCCAGAGAGAAATCCTCTCTAATATAAATGAAGTGTGAAGACTTTGTAAGACGATCAACTATGACCCAGATAGCCTTATTGCCTTTAGATGTTTTAGGAAGTCCTGTGACAAATTCCATAGTGACATTTTCCCATTTTCATTCAGGTATGGGTAATGTTTGAAACATCCCCTTATACTTCTATCTCTCAGTTTTAACTTGCTGACAAACCAAGCATCGAGAGACATATTCAGCAACATCTCTTTTCATGCCATCCCACCATAAGTACTCTTTCAGGTCCCTATACATCTTCGTGCTACCAGGATGAATAGAGAATGATGAACTATGAGCCTCATCCAACAGCTCCTTTAATTCTGGGATGGGAGGAACACAAACCCGATTCCTGAACTTTATTATCCCATCACAATCAAGGTTGAATTCAGGAACATTTCTCACCTTCTTTTGTAACTCGACATCTTCTTTCTGTGCCTCTTTAATCTTCACAAGTATAGATGGTTGAACATTCATTTGAGAAAGATAATATTTTTTCCCTTACATTATAATTCCAAGATCTATCCTTTGTAAATCCATAAATATTCGATCTTTGGTGATCCTCATCATAGATAAACTGGCATGGTCTTGTCGACTTAATGCATCTTCCACCTTGTTTTCTTTCCCAGGGTGGTAATGGATTGAGTAGTCGTAATCCTTAATCACCTCCAACCATCTTCTTTGGCGCATATTCATCTCCTTTTGTGTGAAAATATACTTTAAACTTTTATGATCAGTATAAATGTCACACCTTTCTCCATAAAGATAATGCCTCCAAAACTTTAATGCAAATATTACTGCAGCTAACTCCAAATCATGAGTTGGGTAATTTTGCTCATGGATTTTCAACTGTCGTGAGGCATAAGCTATCACCATATCATTTTTCATGAGAACACATCCCAGTCCCTTCTTGGATGCATCACTTTAGACCACAAACCCTTCTCCACTACAAGGCAGTGTGAGCAAAGGTGCATTGGATAACCTTCTTTTCAACTCCTTGAAATTCTCTTCACATTCCTCGGTCCAGAAAAACTTAACTGCTTTCCGAGTCAACTTGGTGAGTGGATTAGATAATCGTGAAGAATCTTTCACAAAACGTCGATAATATCTAGCCAAACCAAGAAAACTTCGGATCTCAGTTACTGTTGTTGGTCTTGACCATCTTTCGATAACCTCTGTTTTTGCTGGATCCACAGATATCCCCTCTTTTGAGATTATGTGACCCAAAAATGAAACTCTATGAAGCCAAAATTCACACTTGGTAAATTTGGAATAAATATTCTCCTTTCTCAGGGTCTTCAATATAATTCTCAAGTGATCTTCAGGTTCTTCCTTGCTCTTTGAATATAAAAGAATATCATCTATAAAGTCTACCACAAAATGATCAAGATATTCTCTAAAGACTATATTCATCAGATCCATGAAGATAGCAGGGGAATTAGTAAGACCATATGGAATCACTATAAATTCATAGTTTCCATATCTTGTACGGAAAGCCATCTTTGGTATATCCTCCCTTTTGACCCTTAATTGGTGATACCCTGAACGAAGATCGATCTTGGAAAAGTATTGAGCTCTGCGTAGTTGGTCAAATAAGTCATTAATGCACGGGAGAGGATATTTGTTCTTGATAGTGATATTGTTAAGTTCTCGATAATCAATGCAGAGTCTCATTGATCCATCTTTTTTCTTAACAAACAGAACAGGTGCTCCCCAAGGTGATGCACTGGGGCGTATGAATCCTTTATCAAGATTCTTTTTGATTTTATTCTTCAATTCCTGCAACTGAATTGGGGCCATTCTATAAGGTGTCTTTGAAATAGGCAAAGCACCCGGAACGATTTCTATTGAAAACTGAACTTCACGATTTGGTGGAAGACCCGGAAATTCCTCTGAAAAGACATCATCAAACTCTCGTACAATGGTCATATTATTAATCGTGAGTTTCTCACCAACCGTTTGAGATAAATAACCTTCTTTTAGCGGAATCAAGACCCATAAGATGGAAGAAATTTCCACTGGAAGGTTATGTTCATCCTTGCATCAATAGACGATCATAGATTGATCTGGAATATGAAATGTGACTCCCCTTATTTGTAAATTGATATGAGCTCCATATAATGAAATCCAATCCTTTCCATGAATCACATCAAATTCCACTATAGGAAGGATCACGAGATTTGCAGGAAGCACTTTCCCACAAACTTCAATCAGAAAGGAATTATAAGCTTTTGATGTGACTGTTGTGCCATTAGGGGTTGTCACAGCTAACACCACATCTAATTATTGAGGTAATATTGTGATATCCTTAGAAAATTCTTCAGAAATAAAAGAGTGGGTGGATCCAAAATCAAATAAAACATTTGCTACTTTAGAGTGGATGGTAAGTGTACCTCTCACCACTTCGTTGTCGAACTCCACATCGCCGATAGTAATTGCATGTGACTTTCCTTTATCTTTGGCCTTAAGATTTTGGTGACGTCGATCATCATCATCAACCCTTGGATTTGGGCATTGATTGGCATAATTCCCCATCTCCTTGCTGTTGAAACATTGATGTGTAGTAGGTTAATTCTATGTATCCCTTCCTTTGTTTGCATCATTAGACATCTTCTTCCCATTATTTCAACATTCAATTGCCCGATGAGCTTCTTTTACAAACTTATAACATTTTCTTTTTCCCTTAAGACAATTTCCTCCATGTTTCTTTCCACACATTGAGAATAAGGGAAAACTCATCTTCATTTCAGTGTGGTCTTTATATTTTCCTTTGGATTCCATTTTCCTATTATTATCAAACCCATGTGACTGATGGGTTACACCAATCTCCATCTCAACCTTGAGAGCACATCGGACAATTTCCTCATAGATATTGAAGTCCTTTATGGATAACGCCCTTCGAATACTTGGTTTTAATCCACTAAAGAATTGATCAATCTTACTCTCAGGTTGGATAATAATTCTGGAAGCGTACCTTGCAGGTCTTGTAAAATTTTCTTCGTAGGTACCAACGGATTCATCATCCTTTTTCTTCAGTTCAATAAACTCCTTCTCCATCTTTGTTTGAAGAATACAAGGGAAATACTTATTGAAAAATAAGTTCCTGAACTCGTCTCATTCCATGGACTCAATTTCATCCCTTTCCCTCGTATTCTTAATAAGATTCCACCATTGATCAACATCACCTTCCAAACGATACACTGCTAAGATGACTTTATCATGTTCAGAACATTGAAGAACTGAAAATATCTTTTTAGTGGTACTGATCCATTGTTCAGCCACTAATGGATCAGAAGACGCATTGAATTAAGGTGGACGCTGCCTCCTGAAGGATTCGACAGAATGTTGCTCCTTCCTTTGCTCATTTGGAATTCCTGCATGATTCATAGCTTGATAAAGTTGCGTGAGCATGGCTATAAGATTTTTCATTTCAGCTCCCATAACGTTTGGTTGCTCAGAGGGACAATCATTACATTGCCCGTCACATTCTGTATTAACACGGTTTCTTCGGGTTCCAGCAATTGACTAAAACCAAGAAGAATAGTGTGAAAACACTAATTATAATAGGAAAACCACATAATCAAGAATAAAATTTCACACTAAAGGTCTTATCATAGGTTGTTCATGGCCATTTCTAAAACACTAAGATCGTGTTCTATGCTTAGACTTATCCTTAGGGTTCTTACTAAGGCTTTCACATCCTAGTTTCCAAAGGTTGACTATACCTTTCCTCTGATACCAACTATAACGACCCATACATTTCATACATTGTTATTACTTTAGAATTGAATCGTACTTATTACAACATATAACAAAACCATGAATGGACCGTATAGGTATAGTGTCTTTAAAAACTGGGAAACATAAACAACCGGTTCATAAAGCATCTACACTGTCTCCCATTTATTTCATCATATCTATAGTCCCTTTTTGGAATATCTTACTTAATACCCATATTCTTGACCTGGGAAAAGAAAACATAAAAAAGGGTGTGCTCAAATGCTCAGTAAGGGTAAATAAAAGAAATATCAATTACATCAAATTCATAAGAACATAATATTTTGAAAATCTTATCCTGCAAAAGAGATCATAATTTCATAACATGGGATAAATCATGGTAGTGAAATGTAATCCCAATAATCATAAATTAAAACATGAAAATTTTTGGCATACACACATAATCATAGAGAATCATTTCTTATTATTCAAGACTCATTTCCAAGACTATCTTAGTGGACAAACTCCATTTCTGAACCGAGTTCACTCCTTGTTTCAGTCCTGTTTTACTGAACCGGTTTAACCTGCCATTCCAGCCATGTCTATCTCATGAGATATAAAATCTTTACCCAATGAATTGGAGAGAGATACAGGTCCCACCCATCTCGTAATTATACCATTCTTATGTGTTCCACAAATTCATAAACCATACATCATAGCATAACCCAGGTAATAAAAATGGGATTCCTAAACATCATTAAATCATAAAACAATTCATATAAGATAAAGTAATTTATATAAATAATTCCATCATGACATAATCAAATCAATGTAATAATAGGGATAGAAACAGAACCCTTTATTATCTTTGATGGAAACTAATTTTGATAAAACACTTGAACTCCATTCTTGAGGAAAATATCCTTTCTACATCAAAAACACTTTTCCTTTCTTAACATGTCATACAATTCTAAACTAAAAGAAGTTGATTAAAAATAAACATGAAAACTTTTAAGGGAATATTCTTGGAAATAATGCATTAAATATCCATTCATGCCGTATAAGTTAAAAAAACATTGTTCTTGTACTTTTGTCGGAAAAGTCAAAAAGTACCTCGTACGAAAAATGACAAAAGATTCATTTCATATCTTTTACTAAAAACTCACCGAAGGGTAAAATTGGATTTAAACAATTTTAGGTGTATGGAAATAATATTAAATATTTAGGAAACATGGATTTGGATGATAAAATACACCCCAGTAAATACCAAAGTATAAACAATCTTGGATTAAAATGAGATTGTGATATTTTCCCTTACCTTAGGTCTGATTTGCATCGTAAGTGTCCGAACCTCCTGTATAATGATTTAAATAATGTTATTGACTTATTCAAGAATCATACTTATTGTTATGATATCATATATGGTCATATTCTTAGCTTCTTATTAGTAATATTTCATTACTACTTGTTATTCGGGTGTTTATTACTTTGTGTTCTTATGCGTGTTTTGTCGAATAAATTCTTATTCTTCTCTTTAGGTTATAGATAACTCATTTCCAGAATGTTATTAGTGTAATATATATCATATTCATTCATTTAATTCATTTATATAATCATTATTCAATGAATATCATGTAGAACGAGTCACATCACATCGTGGAGACGGTATTCCGTACGTACGCACGAGCTATGATATCGTTCCCATGATCGAGGAATTGTATTTGAGTGTATGTATACTATTTAAGAATCAATATCACATTAAAATAATCATATATAGTAATTATTTACACCATTATACCCATCCAAGTAAGGTGGTGGGGGAAAATAGATTACACCACGGCGTGGAGACGGTATTCTGTACGTACGCACGTGCGGTGATTTCGTTTTCCGTAAAATGGATAGATGGTGAAATAGGGTTGTTTCATACTTATAATAATATATCATTATATGAGTGATACTGATTTTAATACTTCATAATGAAACAACTAAATAAGAAGAAGTGGAAGAAGAAATAAAGATGAAAGAATCGGTAACGGGCATTACCTCTTCTTTGAAGCGCCTCTTTGAGACCTCCTCTTAGGGCACTACAATTGGTCTTTGTAGAAGACCAGGACCTCTAGGATATTTCTAGGGAAGTGTGGAAGTGAAATGGGCAGGGATTGGACGAGCTTTAAGGCTCAAATTGGTGTGAGGAGGAGAGGGAGGAGGTGCCCTTTTATAAGGGAGGAGAGAGGCACCTTTGGAAATATAAAAAATATTAGTTTATATTAAATCCCATCCCCACTTAAAAACATCCAAAATGACTTATATCCGAATATTATATGATATAGGGTTGTAATATCATCAAAAAATAAAATTTAGACATGTTAAGAATTTATTTTAAACATTATCAACTTGATTTATCCGTATTTATCAATTTGATTTTATTTGTGGTAATAACATTATAAATTTTAAATTATTATATATAATAACATATGTGTTGTGAATCTTCCATAATTTGACACTTTATGTCATTTTAGACCATATAAATTTTAGTTTATAATTTTTAAATATTTTTGTGATTTTTAAACAATTTTATAATATGTTATTTTTATAAAATAACAATAGTGTCAATTTTGACACTATTCATTTATTTGAATTTAAATAAAATATATATAGAAGATATGTTCGAACTAAAAGCATTAATAGATCCATAAAATTTCATTTTTATCTATAAAATTAATGGAGCACATTAAATAGTTCATATAATATTTATTTTATTATTTTTAAAACCATTTAATTGATATTTTAATTAATAATATAATTTCAACATCACTATTGTGTCATAATTAATGATAATTATTTAATCCCTAAAAATTCTAAATAAATTTCTATGATGTAGATAATTGTATTATATTTCTGGATACTATTCATTTTCGATCTTTCATTAAGTTTATCGCTAAATTAAAATTATAATACTTATAAGATTTAAGAAAGTGACATGTTGTCACATTCTTTGTTTTTAATAATAATTAAATTATTTTCATGGAAAAAAGTCCATTAAATTAATCTAATCCGACCCTTAGGTGATATGGGTCGACTTTTAGTCATCCAATAGGATTTTTGCAGGTGTTAGGGTAATTTTATAATCCTATATTTAGCCTTAATTACCTGATTTACCTCTAACTATGGTATATAAAATTTACCGTAATTACTATTCATAATGCCCAAAAATAAAAAATTATCCTATTAACATAATTTGTACCCACTGATTCTGAATATGGAATCCATTTTTCCAAATTCAAATCATATAAGTTGCAGTAATTAATTTAAAATAAATCACGTTGTTAGGAAAACGGGTTTTAGAAGTTAAAACATTGCCAAAGATTGAAATGTTTTTACCTATAAATTCAATGGGAAATTAATGATAATGACATAAATTATATTAAATGGTAAAAATATATTCTATTTATATGTTAAAACCATTCAATATTATAATTTATCCATATAAATTATCTCAATGAAAAAAGTTGTTTTTAATTAAAAATTAGCGTATTTTTACTATTCGTCAAAATATGAAAGTTATCAGAAAAATATCAAAAATTTATCCAAAGTAAATTTTGATATCCTGATTCTAAAGAAAAATTTTATTTTGTAAAATTGAACTTATAAACTTGTCAAAACTAGATTTAATGTGGGTGCGCCATCAAAAGGCTGCAAAACTGCATTTTTTGAAAAATACTTCTTTTATCCAAAAAAACTCATTTTGCTTTCATACCTCATTCTAGAAAATGTATAAGTTAGATTAAAATGTTATAAAATTAAAAATTAAGTCAATATTATTCATAATGGCTCGTTTTAATAATATTTTAATAGCATATCATTGTTTAGTGAAACTTAGTATTGCGTACGACGCAAGCTATCGAGGAAGGTCACGGTTGCGTGTAAAGAAAGTCAAGCTAGTGTTGTGTGTAGAGAAAGATTCATTTGATGATTTATATATAATAAAAACAAAATATTTCTCATAAAAGTCTCCGGTGTTACACTCAGGGTAGTCCAGCTATAACACAGGGTTGTGGATTAGGTTAGTTGCATACTTTATAACTAATTCCCAAGGATCAAAGTGAATGGAATGTATAGGGAATGGTATACAGTCAAAGGGGATATTATAATGAAGGGATTGTACCATTGAGGTGGGAAATTATATATTCTTGTAAAACCACTTCATACACGAGATGATAAGTTTCATTGTCATTCTCTGGTTTGAGTATTTGGTTCCTTATCACATCAATATAGACTTCTATCACTGTAGGGTATCATTTTAATCATGAGAGGGAAGTAGTTGTCTTTACAAGGTTGAATGTAATGTCTAGGTAAGTAGAGTTTGAATTAGGAATCATGGAATAGGTGGAGTGACCACTCTGATTACTTGTCTTTTCATTGAGAATAATAGAATACATGTAATAGATTTTCCTCCTCTAGTAGATCATCACATGGATGTTTTCCCCAATTATTTTTCTAGATTGTCTATTATGAGAGAGTTAGAGTTTATGATTGATAATTCTCCTTGAGAATATCAAGTATCTATTCCTCTATATAGAATAGAATCTACTGAGATCTTTATGCCCAAAAAAGAATAGCAGGATTTATAATCAAAGGTTTTTATCCGACCCATCACTTATTTTGAGGGTTTACACATTATTTTATCAAGAAGGAAGATGGGACCCTTCATTTATGTGTGGTTTACCAATGGTTGAACCAGCTTATAGTTAAGAACATGTTTTCATTTCCTTGAATAGATTTTCTCCTTGACCATAACAGAGGAACTAGGCTATTCTCAAAGATTTACCTGAGATATAGATATCATCCGGTTTTATTCAAGCCTTCATATATAATTTTTAAGGATTTTTTAAGTATCTAAGGTTTATATAAGTAAATATTTATGCCTTTCAGTATTATAAATGTGCCTTCCATTTTCAAGGCATTGATGAATAGTATTTTCCACCCCTATGTGGAACGTTTTTCATGGTTTTCATGAAATACATATTTTTGTATTCTCATACTCATATAAACCATTCTAAACACCATGATATAATTTTTAATACATTAAAAGAACATCATATTTATGATATTATTTCTAGGATCCAATTTTGGATCGATAAATATCACTTTTTCTGTCATATTATCTCAAAATCACGAGTAGTAGTTGAATCAAAGAAGATGAGTGTTGTGTTTTCCCAAGAGGATATGAAGAATGTGTTTGGAATATAGAGCATCTTGGGTCTACCTAGATATTACCATAATTGTATACAAGAAGTTTCAATCCATGTAGCACCTCTTACTAGTCTTACAAAGAATGGCGTGAAGTTCCAATGGTCTGAAGCATGTGATAAGGCCTTTTAAAAAATTGAAAGAAAGGATTACTTTGGAAGTGATTTTGATTATACTAGATCCCAACATAGGCTATACAAAGTTTTTTGGATGCATCTAGTATTGTCCTAGGTTTTGTACTCATGTAGTAAGATAAAGTCATTGCATATGGTATGTCTAGATAAGACCTCGTAAGAATAATTACCTAACACATTACCTTGATCTAGAAGTTGTTTTTTATACCTTACACTATCAGAGACTCTATTTAATGAGTGAGATATTTGTGGTGTATACAGACCACTATATCCTAAAATATATTATTATGTAGTGAGACTTGATTATAAAATAGATAAAATGGTTTGGATATCTTCATTATTTTGATTGTGATCTTTCTTATATGCCTAGAAAAGAAAATATGTTATCCGATGTACTTATCCAAAACACTCGGGCATAGGCCTTACTGGAATCTAGTGATGAATGAAAATTGATGGCCCTATTTTGTGGGTTGAATCTAGAGTTTCATGGGATCCATGGGAAGTCGTATTGTATTGTGATAATAGTTACCAATTCTCTTCTAGATAGGTTAAAGATAAGATAGTTTTTTAGATTCTAAAGTCTTGGTCCTATGGGAAGGCATCTCTGGTGAGGGCCTACCTAAATATTGGTCTACTAGTGGAAATGAAAACCAATGTATACATGAGTGTATCTGGTTTCCAATATAAATGATAGGTGATTTGATGTGAGAGTCTCATGCTTCATAGTGGGTAGTTCATCCAAGTATCTTGATGATATATCCTAATATGTGTCACCAGTATTATGTCCTAAGATGAAACGTTAGATATCAAGTATTATCACTAGGTGTTACACCTTTTATTTGGTGAAGGTAGAGAACCAATGGCCTAATTGCTTTTCATAGCCATTAACAGGCTTGAAATGGAAATGGGAAGATGTTGCAATTGTTTTTTTCATTTTTGTACCAAAATTTACTCAAGGTAGTGATACGATTTCAGTGGTTGTGGATCAATTTTGTAAACTAACCCACTTCCTTATTATTCATTATAATTTATTGGTGGATAAGAAGGTAATATTGTATGTCCTTGAGATTATATGTCTACATCGGGTTCCAAACAATCTAATTTCATATAGGTATGCTCATTCTACATCGAGGTTCCGGTAGGCGCTGTAGATATCTATGGGTATATAGGTACGTCTATGAAAATATTTTCACACATAGACCAATGGATAGTCAAAGAAGATGATATTAGTGTTAGAGGAAAATATTTGAGCATGTGTCCTTGATTTTATAATATCATGGGAGAATCATACTTCAATCTTGAATTTAATCTTTAAAAATAGCTTTCATGTGATGATTCAGATGGCTCTGTATGACACCATGTTCGTTAGGTCCTTCTGCTCACCCTTTACTAGTTAGAGGTAGGAGAGGTAGTGCTACTAGGACCTCATCTCACGCCTGAGACTATGGAGACGTTTTAGTGTATCACTAAGAAAATGTCTACATCTCAATCTAGATATAAATCATATGTGAATCTCCAACAATGACCTCTAGAGTTGGAGGTCGGGGGAATTTTTTCCAAAGGGTGTTACCTAGGCTTGGGCATAAATGGATATAGAGTCAGTGGGTGTTGTCTCTTAATTATATTGGTCCATTAGAAATTAAATATAGAGTTTTTGAATATGAAATTTTGAATATATACACTTAATAAAAAATTTCACGTTATAATTATTATTTATAAGTTAAAATGGCATGGAAAATTAATAGAGAAAGAAGAGTCGATTGCCTCATCAAATAAAGTTATGTATTTTGAAGCCCGTTTTTCAGAACCTTAGAGGGAGATAGCACAATTGGGATTTTATTTTGACTAATACCAAGCCAATATTCAACATGTTAATCTTGAATGAAATTTCTTATGGTAGAATATCAAGTTAGTAGAAATTACCACTCAGAAGATGTTATATGTGCCACCCCATGAATCTATCACCATCGCACACCTCACCCATAGGTCGTATGATTTTTTTGGTAAGGGGTTATGTGTCGAGGCCTTAATAACTTAATTTTTAATCCCTTTTTACAAATAAAATTATTATTTCATCAATTTTTTTTTGAGAATAGTGTTTCTTAAAAATATAATTAATTTGGTAAAATGATTTTTTTGGACAGAAATTGTACTTTTTATAAAAGATATAATTATTATAATAAACTAAGGTATTATTAAAAATGTTAATTTTAATAAAATATTATGATTAAAACAATCTTAAAACTATTTAAAATAGAAAATTATTTTATTCTTTTCTAGTGTCAAAATTTTTACTATGCATTTGACTATACATCCACTATTAATTTTAATAAACAATGATTTTTATTTTAAAAAATAAATTTATCATTAGTAAATAATTATTATAAAATAAAAATCATTTTTGAATTCATCATTATGAAATTAGTTTAAGGTGAATTTATGAGAATCTTCTAAAATAATTTGTTATTCGGTGAGTAGTAAAAATAAATTTTTGAGTTTTTGGTATGTTTAATGAATTAAAAATGATATAATAAGTAAAATAAATTTCACATAGACACTTTTAGATTAATATAACATAATATTTTTCTCAATTTGAAAACACAATGGGAAAATACCATGGGAAATCCCATGGTTTTGAATTTACCAATACCTAGGTGTCCAAAAAAATTAATAAACAAATCCTCCTATTTTTCTATAAATACCCACACATTTATCCATTATATTCCATTATAATTTCATTATCCACTAATATTTTATATTTATACCTCCCAATGAGTCCTATAAAGATTTACGCAATCCCCCAAGGTCCCAATATTAGAGTTTTTGGAGTTACTCTTCAAGGTAATGATAATCTCAACTTGTCTTTTCCTATCAAGTTTACTTTTAATGTGGCGTATCTTTAAAATTTAAATAAATTTTTATGATGTACATTTTATTCTATCCCTTTACTATATTAAGATTATATTATGAATGGGATAGCCTTTTCCTATTTCTTTTCAGTGTTTTGTAAACCCATGTGTCTTACCCATTATGATGTTCAATTTTCATCCAAAACTTTCTTTGTTTTCTCTCAAGAAATTATCTTATTTTATTTTGTGAATACACAAAGATAATTTTTTTATAATTGTATTCACCTGGATTTAAAAATGAACTATTTTATTCTGGGATTAACATACATGAAACCCACCTTCCATTTTCATGGGTTAATAATGATATAATGATCTTGTCTTTAAGAATTTTTATTTAAAAACACCATGATTTTAATATGAAACCCATTTCATTTATACTACAAGGGTAATTTATGAAATATTTTATTATCATATATGAATCTCATACTAATTAATTCATATTAAGGGTGGGACCTGATATATCTCCAATGAATTATGTAAATAACTTAATCTCTAGTGGTGACATGTTTTATGATACCTTGGTGAAAAACCATGGTAATTCTTATGAAACATTAGGGATAAAACTTGGGGATATTCTTATGAATGACTCAATAAAATGTTCTAGACACATTTAAATGTTATTATTCATTTTCATATTATTATTTTTTTCTGATTCCTCGTGACTTTTTGTATTTCATCAAGTTCTTATTTATATTCCTCAAGATCACAAATAATTGTTTCCCTTTTCGTTTATTGGGCCTTATGCTCACACTTTCCAAGGATGTATGTACCTACGTTATGAGATGGAGTAATTGTACTTATTATGAACCTTTGATGAATCATTTCAATAGTAATAGAATAAATTTTTATGTATTCATTTATTGTTTACTATTATTTCTAGGAAACTAAATATTAAAAGATACTATGTTTTTTACAATGCAATGAAAAGTTATATAATAAAAAGGTAGGATGTAATTGCATTGATCCATTCATTGGTTTTATTCCAATCCTAGACAAACTAAGGGATGATTCTAGATGATGAGAGTGTTTTATATATATGTCATGTGGTCTATGACATTTCCATGAAAGTCCCATCATTTATAAATTCTTGTTTTTGGGTGAATGTCAATTTCACCTAGAATTGCCCCTAAAATTTATATTTCTTCATTATAATCATTGGACTGATGCAATAGAGCCTTTTTTATCTTTTCATTGTGTTTTTTAGGTTATGTCCTCAAACCCATCTACCCCAAGTAAGTTCCATCCTTAATTTTTCCTTGTGGCCTATTTTTTACAACATTCTGGTGTGATTATCCCCTGACCCTCTAAGGTGAGTGTTCCGAATTAATAAATGAACCTATAAATTTTTAATTGGAATGTATATGATTTTTGAAATTACTTAGATGATATAAATAGTAATTGTAATTGAATTCGTTTCATAACCTAGATAACCTGGTCTCCTTAGATGAAAGGTAATATAATGAACCTAATGAATTTAACAAATACAAAGTACATATATGTATATATATCATTTGTCCTTGAATTACAAATTTATTTTTACAATGGTTCTATATCCCTAAAATTACCTTATCATTTTAAATTAAATTAATTGGAATGAACCTAACTAGTTCAATTATAATTGAATATATTATTATTTTAATATCCTTAGCCCACCTTGTTATGTTTAGTGAAACGTAAATGAATGATCCTCCTAAAGAATTAATTGAAATGAGTATTACATGGAATAAATTGAATAATTAATTATGTATAAGGTGATTATTGTTTATGGTCTTTTTTACCTTTATAGTGATGGTAAGACTTGATCCAATGATGGATTATTAAGGGAATGCCTTGAGCACTTTGAGAACACCATTCCAATTAAAGGACCTAGTTTCCAAGGGAGATACCCAACTTGGAACATGATCTTTATCTAATAGAGGATTCCTTGATTGATTCTATTGGATCCATTCACTATCTCTTTGAATATAATGAATCCTTAGATACAATCTATGGATTTAGATTTATGTCTCAGTACATGTCGCACCATAGATTCACCCCATTTGTCTCATTCGTGCTTCGCTCATTCTTACCTTGGATGAGTGCCTTGGATTAAGTTAGATTATTTTATATGGGAATGCCTTGGGAGTCTTCCCATAAATTACACTCCAATACCTTTATAGCTAGACTACAAGTGATACTTCTATGATTTGGTTGACCCATGAGGTGAAGGATGCCTCAGTTTCACCTCATATCTTCTTTCATTATTATTATGATCTATTGTAGTGTCGTTGAAACATTATCCTGATTTATCTATATAAAATAAACATAAATTATATTATTAAATGATCTATAATTTAAAGAAATTTCCAGCTAGGGACGTTTCCCACCTCGGACACCTCACTATATTTCTTTCATAGGATGGATCTTGGTAGCAGTTGACTAGGCTAGTGCTCGATATTCATGGATAGTTTTTAGTCTTTTTGATTTTTTTATAGCATGTGATGTAGTGTTTTCCAACATCCTTGTGCATTAATTTTTATTATTTTTATATACATGGAATTATATCATCATTTTTCTTTATGGTACTATTTATTTGTTGAGTAGATTATTATTGATGGTTTTTTATACTTATATTTTTTCATTAGTCTTGTTTATTCCTTATTCTTCTTCTGTTATTGCATCCTTATATTATATTATATTATATCCTTTGTTATCCAGTCTGACCAAAGAGAATAGACTCCCCACTGTCACACCCTAGTCCCTCACTACTAGTCATCATCCTTTGGAATATAGGGAGGCCCTCTTGAGGCCATGTGGCCAAACAGTTTTGGGTGCCTCTGAGTGACACCTGGGTTGGGGCATCAAATCTTCCAAGGGGGTTCATCATTTCATGGAAATGTTATGGTGGTTTTGTAAGGGAATATAGCGTGGGATACATGATTAAATCTTTTAATCTTTTTGGTTGAATTTATTAAATGTTTAATGTATGCTTGGTAGGACTTTGAGATAAATTTTTTATAATATATTAGAAGGATGAATTGAAATATATTTATGTGGTAAGCCCTTGTGAAGTTCCTAAGATTCCTTAAGAATTGTTTTACCTTGGGTGATGAGTTGTGTATTACCCCCAGTTTCATGTACATAACCACTTTCCTAACATATTTTAATTTTTGAATCTTTAATAGAGAGTTTCCATAAAATAGAGAGTTTCAATAAAATAAAGAGTTTCCATAATGTTGGGTGTTTCCATAAAGTAGGATGTTTCTATAAAAAAATGTGTTTCAAAAAAAGGGTAAAGGTGAAGGATGTGAGAGTATGTGGGTTTTATGAGGATTATTGGTACAAAAAGAAAGGGTTCACGATCCATACATGGTTGGCCCAAACTGTGTGGTCAATCCTTGTGCAGAGGTCAAATCTAGATCCTGTTTTCTAGGAGCTTACTCATTTTTCCCTATATATTTCTAATTTGCTTCAAAATTCCCCTATTTTTAAATTACTCTCCCTAAATGGTAGGAGAACCCTCCCCACATGATTTGGATCCAACCCAGATCCTTCCCTTAGTGATTTCATGTCCGATTCTTGAGGTATGTCAACATTCTTTCTAGATTTGTCATCTTTTCTTAGATCTGCTTAGATCTACTTCTCTGATCTCCATTATTTCTCATATTTGAACCTATATTGAGTAGATCTACATTTTTTTATTCCAAATAATTCAATTTTTAGTCTTTATCTTGCTAGGATAAGTGAACTTAGTCCGTTCTTGGAGAATCGACCCACTTTCTTGTGTGTTCTTCATCTGTTGTCAATGTTTCGCCAAAAACCATCGAGGTAGGTGGAATAAATCTCATATACTCTTTCTAGAATTGACTGTATTTTATTTATATTGGTTTATTTATTGTGAAATTCATAGATAAATCTAAATTTTTGATGTTTTATGGTTTTTGTGAAATTGTGTGATCTTAGTGAATAGTTCTACAAAAGGGGGTTTAGTTTCACGAATTTAAAATGATGATTTTAAATAATGGATTTTTTAGAATTTATAAATTGTTGATGAAAAAGATATTTTCAATTGAAATTGTTTTCAATAAAAATGGAGTTTTATTGAAATGGTTTGGGATTGAAATGGTTTGGAATTGAAATGGATTTTACGGAAATGGTTTTCAATAAAAAGGTGTTTTTATTAAAAGGGTTGTTTTGGAATGATAGTTGGGAATATGTAGCATGTTTACATGTTTCATATAAAGTGCTTGGGTGAAATATGACCTTGTGGTTGGTTCCAAAGGTTTAATGGCACATGATAATTTCATACACGGGGATTGGTTGAAATATTACCTTATACTCGGTGACAAAGGGTTAATGGAACATGGGAAACAATTACCTTGTGACGACTTCGTAGATCAACGAGAAACCCCTCATGAGTTGGTAGCTTTCATAATGTATCATTTATGGTTTTTTGAATGGGTTTTAGGAATGTTTGGGTATGCTGATAAAGGAATATTATGAAATGGTTTTAAAGAATTTTTAGTTACTTTTTTAGAAAAAAGATCTTGCTGGGAAAATTGGTTTCAATTTCACTAGTAGACTTCTGTTAATGAATGGTTTTGGAAACTTATTTATATTTAATTATTAACAAAATTTTTGAAACTTTTTTATATTAACTAGTTTATATAGTTGTTTCTAACTCTTCTCTCCAAGTGGAATCCATAAGGAAGTCATTGGGCAAACCCTACTGAGTATTATACTAACCCTTGCTTTGAAACTTTGGTGATTTTTCAGATGATATCATCTGGGACAAGGGAAAAGGTAATGTTTCAAACGTGTTTAGCACTACCTCGTGATGTTTGGTCTGTTCGGAAGTTTTGGATCCTGGAGCTTGTGGAGCATGGAGTCTTGAGGTCTTTGGGGATTCGTTTATATTCTATCTTTTGTGTACTTTGATACTTAGTTATTCTTCTATTGTTTCTTACTTTGATGTGATTTTGAGATACATAAATTTGTTGGGTTGTCTTCCATTTGGTCATGCACTATATAATGAATGTTTGGATATGTATGGTAGGTTTATTGGTTTATTTTTTAAATGGTAAATTGTCCCCCACGTGTATTTGAAATTCTTAGGCATTTATTGCTTGCCTTTGGCGTCTTGGGGATCTCTCTTGAGGCCTAGTAATGACTCGTTGTACTCTCAATCCAATGAGAATTGGTGGTTCATTACTGGTTGGGACTTGGTTTTGTCTTTTAATGGGGGAAAATAATGTTTTTAAGTGTGTTTTTTTTAAAGTTAAGTTTTTACCACCAATTAATATAAAAAGTGGGTTTTAAATGAATTTAAAATGTATATTCAAACTATGTGTGTTAATTTGACTTTTTTTAAAATTCACTATTGATTCCTTAAAAAAAATTCATATAAATAATCACATTGGCCTTCTTTTTTGTTTTTAAATAGGTAGATAATGTTTTAAGGATGGTTTCAAAATGTTTTAAATGGACTTATATGACCCATCATTTTCCCAATGGGTGTTGGAATGATGTTTTCACATGTAAAAAGATCTCAGCAGCTCAATCTATATTTTTATGTCAAAGTCCGGTTGGGAACAAGGTAAAAGAATAACTATATAACATGGTTTATTGTATACCTTTAATGTATTTTAAGTTAAAATGTTGATCAATGGTTTTTTATAAGTGTTGGGATTCCATTTCATGACAAATATTTCACTCCATGCCTGAGGTTATGATATTGGACATGATAGTTCCACATATATAGTTCTGAATGCCTAACAGAATGCTCCACCCCTAAGGTTGAGATAGTGTACATGATGGTATCCTACATCCTAGATGTCTAAAAACATTCCACACATCCAAATTTGAGATATTGGACACAATAATTCCATTTATAATATTCTGGGTGTCTTACTTTATGGTCTGCATCAAAGGTTAAAAACTATAACATGATGTTCCTCACCCACGGGTTAGTTTTTTAGACATGATGATATGTATTGGTATCGATGTTTTTTTATATGGTGTAGGTGCTAGACTAAGGTTCCATTAATGGTTGATACTGAAATATGTTTCCTTAAAATTTCAATGATAAACAAAAAACCCTTAATTTGTTTATGATCAATATATATGTGACCCTATGATTTATAACTAAGATTATCGGATTGGGTCACTGCATGTTAGTAGGCTAAGTGTCTCTATAGGACCTGAGGGAAAATTGGTTATTAGATAATCTATTATTTCATTTAGAAGGTATCTTTTTTTCACTCTTTGTTTATCCCACTATTTACCTACGCCCACTATTAATTTTCCTTTTTTTTCTTTCAACACCGTTGGTGGAGGCATATTGTGTTATACTCAAACCCTTCTTGGGTAACCACTATACATGTGCACTCAAGTATCATTAATTTTTTTCATTTAGAAATAGGTTTTGGATAAGGATTGTGTTGAATTTTCAGGTTAATGAAGGATATCTCAAATGGTATCATAGTGCCATAGGCCTGGTGTATGACATGGACCATAGTTTCCACTAGAGCCTAAAATATTCATTTTTCATTTTTCATTTTTTATAAACGATCATCTCAATGGGTGATCAATGTTTTGAGTACGACAATTTTGTTTGTTCCTTTATTAAATTTCATTTTATTTTATAGAATTGTTCACTTTATTTTTCATTTTTTCATAATCTAGTGTATTTTATGCTTGATTATTCATATTTTTATTTCTTACACTAATATGAGGTTATAGTATTTCACAACTTCAACATTGAACCATGTTATAATCGGTAGCGTTTAGTATAAAAGGAGGTGTTCCAAAGGTCATGTGGTGACCCATACTAAGGCACTGGTTCAGTGGAATCTAGGTTAGGATGCTACAAAGATGTATCAAAACCATTAAATTCTTGATTATTTTACTATTTGGGATTTGGTAGATTTAAAATATATAAATTTTTCAAAGCCTATGAGGGATATCAGACCGATACATCATGAATACCTATTCCGGTAGGAAGTCCTGGTTACCCAAGAGGGTATTTCTATTCAGATTTGGGATTTTATATTTTTATATTATCCTCTCTTCAATTGAAACAAATGTGTTTTAAATTGTATGAGTTGTGATGGATTATATCTCTTTTCCCATTGGAAAGTCGCCTAGAATTTGATCTTCCCACTTGGCCTATACATTCAAGATTCATATAATTCATCATTGTAGGCATCTAGGATCTACATGTTATAGGCCTTCTAATTTGTGATTTTTTTTATGATAGAGGATCTTTTGTTTGAAGTTCCAATGAATACTCATATGGTGTTTTCTCGTATAGTATATGTTGGAATTATAATCAAATGGGATGACTCATATATGGATTTATTTTTTATGTAATTTTATGTGAATCTATGGCGAGATGCTATCTAATAAGGACACTAATTAAATCGTCATGCATAATTGGTGTAGAGACCTAGGTGGGTTAGTGTGGTATAATTTTATAACTTTTGGAACCTTGTGGGTGGTTTTTTATTTATATTTTTTTTGGTAGGTTGTTCCTCCAAGTAGTGGTCTGATGTGTAGATTGTCATAGAAGATGGGTACCCTGGTTGTGGTTGCTTATTTTTTCTTTGATGTATTTCTTAGGTGAGACACTATAGATGGGTGTTTTGGTGTGTTGATATTGGGAGAAATTGATACAACATTGTGTATGGTTCAACATGGGTTCCAGACTTCTATGACATGTCATAGACCTAGGTAGCTTGTACTAGTGAGTTGATGTGTCACTTAATCGGTACGGATAGGTGGGAGATCATAGTTACCTTCTTTGATGTGACCCTAATTTTGGGATTTGGTCTCATTTTTTCTTTCTTGGAAACCTATAAGAGGAGATGGATGAGTTATGAGTGTCATTGGGTGTGTGGGGTATAGATGGAGGTTTTGGAATTCAAAAAAAGTGTATGAATGGTGAAACCTTATACAAGGTTTAACATTTGGTATTCCTTTTTTTCTCAGAAGGATCACTTGTGTTCTTGTGATTTTTGATTTGTGGTTTATTTCAAGATGGTATTTTTTTTGGGTGACAATACAAGGCAATGGTTATGCATCCGGGGTGCACTTGACGGTTATGGGATAGATAGGGAGAAAAAGTGGTGCTCGAGGGTATGTGGTTTTCAATGTGAAAATTTACTTTGTGGGGTGACTGTATTGGTCATGTAGACCTAGTATGTTAATAGTGAGAGGAACATAATTATTTCTAGTCCCCTTGAGATGGAAATCACTTATAGTGTTGTTTCTCTAGTGAAACGTGACTTTTTTAGAGGGAAGGACCAGTGAGGTGCCTATCCTGGTTACCTATGGATGCATTTGTAGGAACACAGTGAGAAAATAAATGAACATAATATAAATTTCAAATGATTATTTGGTTTTGAGTGTTCATGTGAATGGTTTTGAAATATCGAGTTGTCACTATTTTTGGGAAGCACTATGGGTTGTTAACATTAAGTGAGATGGGAATGTGGGGCTTGCAAGTTCAGTGGATATGAATTTTGAGCCAAGTTTATTTATATGATACACATTTTGGTCAGGGTAGGTTTTATGTTTTGGTTATATAGAAACATGTGATGGGTTTCTGTTAATCGGTTATTGGAGACATGGGTGTTTGTAACATGTTTAGTCATTGGGATAGGGGATCAGATGTTACGAAAGATTACCCCTGGGGTTCTTGAGTTAAGAAGTCTAACGTGATTAGATGATAATTGATGTGATTATGATAAGAATTTTATTGTAAGGGAGGCTAGGGACCTTTTAGTGATTTTTACATGTCCAAGTGGTTAGAGTTGACATCAATAATAGATGAGTTTTTAGTGATATTCATCCACGAAATATTAACATAATATTATCCAAGAGACAATCATGCCCAATATATTTAAATATTATTGGGTATGTTGAGATGACAAAGTATATACGATAATCTATCTAATGCTCTATTCTCTTTTGATATATGTCCCCTTGGATGTGGTTCCCATGGAATGGTGAAAGTGAGTTTTTTGTTGGGAACTACACTATGGACCATTTATAATAGATACCTTATATTGGATTGGATATTATTGAATACCACTTGTGTATTTATAGTGAGAGTGACATACCCACTTTAAATTCCTAGGTTAGGGGTGATAGGATCACGGTCCATGTTGGTTAGAGTTTCTTGAGAGAGGTGGTTACTATGATACTGTTGTGGTAGGGAGTAAAAATATGGTCTTATATGAGTCCCTCTAATTCTGGAATGTTCACTGGGGTATAGATATGACGATGGATCGTTCATGATGACATTGTGAATCTAGAGGGGAACTGATGTGGTGCATGCTTAAAATTATATAGAGAATGTTTTTAGGAAATCCATTATGGATGATTGAGATGGGGGTCGGATTTGGGATTGAGTGGTTTCTGAAAAAGATTATGAAGTGAATGTTTTAAAGGTATGTTGGTGGTGTTTTAGAGAATATAAATGGTTTTGGTTTAGTGGAGGACCTCACTATGGGATCTCACCAACAGTCAAATGTGAACTTCATTGGGTGTTTTCATGTGATTTTGTAATTCTTTTGGTCATAATGGAATTATGATTATGTGAGGTGGAAAAGTGTCGAAATTTAGATTTAGTTCTATAAGGATGAGTTGGTCGAGGGTAGAATAACTGGGGTTAATATCTAAAATGGTTTCATTTCAGATTTTGGGACTATTCATTTGAGGAAAAGATAATTCATTCTTAATTCAAGCTTGGATTTCTGGTATTTTTCTGCTCTAGTTAGTTTTTTATGCTGATCATGATTGCATGTGTTGAATTGAATTATCAGGGGTGTTGGTTGGGGTTCATAGAAAACTATGTTATGTGTGTTTTAAGAGCACAAGTTTAATTTAATTTTGGACTCTCTCTAATACCTGAGGTTCTAAGCATCTAAATTTGGTCATTAAAATATTAAGCCTATATTTGGGAGCACCATAGCTCTGGTAAGTGATCGGGAAATAACCTGATCAAGGATTCAATTGTATAGACTGGAGTAAGTTCCATCTGGGTATTTTGGTTTTCAAAATGGTAATTGGCCCATGTTTTGGTTGGATGAGTGCCCCAGGTCTGAGGTTTTACCTTGGTTTTGTTTTTGGAATTTAGAAACTAAATGAGGTCATTTTTGATAAATGGTGATTGATGTATATTAGGATGTATATATTGATGACCACTGAGAGTACTTAGGGATTAGATTTACTTTTTGGGGTGGTTTTAATGTCCAATGTCCATACAAGTTTGATGTTTTATAAGGAACTTGAATTTTCAACTACTGGATGGGTAAAATTATAACTCAATACTAGGAATGTGATTTTGAAAGTTGGAATTCACTAAAATGATGATTTGATATAGCTAATGAAGATAAAAAAGGAATCCTGGGTGTTCGGATGATATTTGAACACTACATGTTATGTTTTAGTAATTTTGGAGAGTTTTATCCATCTTGCATGGTTTGGTGAGCATGTTTTAAGAGAAACTCTATGACACATTTATACGTGAGGAATTTTCAGTTCATTGTGAATAAATAATGGTTTACTTTAAGTGTTAGATCGTGGTTTGGGTTAAACCCTATGATCCAAAAGAGGAACCTCATGAACTTGAGGAGTTTATAGACACGGTGCATGGCTTGGAATGGTTTCAAACAAGTTGTGATCCTTGGATTTAGAGGGATCTAGTGGGGTGTTTCATGGTTGGAACATGGTTAGAAAATCGTGCAACCAAATCATGTGAGGGTGTTTATTTGGATAGTAGGAGGTCCACAATTGGTGGAATTTTTTTATAACAGCGTGGAATAACTATGTGGTGTATTTTTGACAAACAATGGAGGGTGCATGGTTGGTGCACAGTTTGGGAAACCATGTAGAAAAATCATGTGGTAGCCTAATACATCATTAAAACTATTATTTTACTAAAATTTCCCCAAATGACATTAGGTCACTATACCCCCTTTCCCCCCAATTTGGTGGGTATGACCCATGGGTATCCCAACCCCTTCCTCCTCCAACCCCACAATTTGGGGTGTGTTTAGGGTGATTCTTTGAAATTTTAGGTGAGTTATTATCCTCTGGTGACTTATAATCCTCCTCTCCTTCCTTCTCTCTAATTTTGGATTTATCATGTTTAGGTTTTATTAAAAATTGCAATAGAGGATGGTGGAATAATCTATTTTTCTTATGGATTTTTTTTTCTTGTGTAGTAGAGATCTCTAGAAAATTTCTACGCTCCATTCCATGGAGTTTCTTTAAGGTATCTTAATATGGTGAAATTTCCTAGGATTTAGATCAAATTATTTTTTGATTAATATTCTAAATGTAATCCCCTCATAGGTTTTTTCTATGAATTGTATCAGAGGTCCATTATGAACCTCCCATGAAGGTTTCATGGGTTTTCATTAAGATGTGAACAATAGGGAGTTTCTCAACATTATAACATAGTTATTTTCAATGGTTGACCCGATTGAAAGGCTAATGGAACCTTGGTTATACTATGGGATAAAGGATTTATAATAGGAAGGATGATTTGAAATTTTTTATGTGGTAAGAACTTTTGAAATTCCAATAAGGCCTTTCAAATTATTTTGACCATTTTTCATGTGTTTTGATTCGGTTTTGGGTCTTAATAGATTAAAATTATGACTTGAAGTGAATTTTACATTAATCTGAGGTGTTGAACTCCAAGTGATTTAAAAAGGGGGTTCAAAATTAATTTCAATTGTTTTTCTAAAATTGGTGTGTGGATTTCCCTTGGATAAAATTCCTTGATGATTCCATAAAATTTTTTTGGATAAATTAATTCATTGGACTTGTTTTTCTATTAAATAGGTATACCTTTTTTAAGGGTGGTTTAAAAATGTTTGAAATTGTTGTATAAGACCCATATTTTTCCCATGGAGAATTGGAATGAAGTTTTTACATATAAAAGGGCTCAGTAGATCAAGTCTTGTTTTGGTATAAAAGTAATATTGGGACCTATGTAAATGAATAAGGTTTTAAAGATAATTCAATTTAAACATTGAATGTTCTTTAATGTAAAATTTTCAACCTTATCATTTTGTAAGAGTTGGAATTGAATTGAATGTTGTATATGATGCTCCACACACAACGTTGAGATAGCAGTCAAAATAGTTCTAGGTATATTTTTTCAAATGTCATATATAATTACCCACCTATGAGACTGATGTAGTGTACATGACAGTTCCATGTATACGGTTATAAATGTCTAACATGATTCTCCTCAACCAATGTTGACATAATGGACATGAGAGTTGTGTGTATATGATTCTAGGTGTTTGAATTGACCTTCCACATATGAGGTTGATAATATTGAACATGATATTCATTGTGTATGTGTTTATTTTTAAGACAAGGAAATCAATATCGGTATTGATAGTTTAGGCTTTATATTGATGTTCTAGTGATGGTTGATATAGATGTATTATGTCTCCTAAAGACAATGATAAAAGAAAATCCCTTCATTTTATCAAAAAATATATATCACCCTATATTTTATAACTCAAATTGAAGTCTTGGGTCGATACATGTCGGTGGTTTGGGTGTCTCCATAGAACCTAATGGATAATGGATTGTTAGATAAACCATTTTTTCATTTGATAGGTATATTATTTTATACATGATTTATTTATCCTATTACAATCTTTAGAAAATTGTATATTTGTATGGTATTTTCTTTAGACACAATTGTAGGTGGTCTACTGAGTATTACTCACACCCTTCTTGGGTCACCACTACACATAGGTATCATATAATCTATCATAATTTTATTGAAGAAACATATTTGGTATGAGGCCCATGTTGAGTTTTCCTGAATAGGCATGATAGCAAAAATGGTTTCATTGTGTTAGAGACCAGGGGTATGATATGTCTTGGAGTTGGTAGGATACCCTGAAATATTAATTTTTTATTTTTTTGTTTTGTATATGGTATTTTCCTAGTTAACCATCAGTGTTATATGTATAAAAAGGTTTTTCAGGCCTTTATTACATTTTATTTTATATTATATAATTGTTCAATTAATTATTCATTTATGTATACTTTGATGTATTTAATCCTTTCTTTTTTGTATTGTTATTGTGTTCTTTTATATGGAGCTATAGGCTCCTCACATATTCAAAATATACCCCCACTTCTAGTCAGAAGCCTCTGGCATATAAGGAGATGTTTTTGAGGTAATGTGGTTTATCGGTTTGGGAAACTAGCTTGGTGGAATATGGTTTAGTATGTTACACCAATGGATCACATCTGGTTTCTATAGATATTGGATATTAACACCTCCTATTTCAAATTAGGATGTTCATTGTTTTATGATATTGTTATTATATTCCAACTATTACCTAGAACATGATTTTTTATCCTGAATATATATATATATATGGTTTTATTATTATTTTTAGAAATAAGATTTTTTTATTTTAGAAAAATACAATATGTTTTCGAATATAACATTTAAAAATACTATTTTTTTATTAAATTATAAAAAAAAATTGAAGTAGTTAATGAATTGGTTTCCTAATACTTATTATACACCCTGCAATGGAACTACAATCTTGGCCTTGTAAGTGAGAAATTTTTAACAAATATCTATTAAGATTCCTAGTTAGGTTCTTTTGAACTATATTTAATTGATAAATGTATCACTTGTTTATAAAGAAAAAAATAAATATCCACCTTTTGGGGGGAATGGTGAAAGATGCACAAGGATACTATAATTGGTACATAATTATGAGTGTGGACATATTATAATTGAAAAAAGAGTTTGGTGTTCATACATCATAAAATTAACTAATTAATTGATTAGATATATATTAAAATAGTTTTGGACTAAATTAGATAATCAACCTATTAAGTATATAAATAAAATTTGATCTAATCTAAGTATTGAATATCCTAAACAAGAGTTCATTAAATATCTATAAGAGTATAAGATTATATATCAAATCACTCATACTTATACACCATAGTTGAATGGTGTAAGTCAAATGAGGAGTTATTCCTTTCTATATATGGTGAGGTAGATGATGAGTCACGAAAATCTCCCACTATACTTTTGGGGACATGCATTACATGCTGCCACACAAATCCAATATGAAGTTACAATTGAGGAGGCTAATGGAATACCATATGAATTAATGTATTCAAAGAAATATTTTTTGTAACTTTTTCATACATGGTTGTTCAAATCATTTTTTAATGGAATATTAGGAAGAAAAGTTTCATCGAAGGGAATAAAGATTATCTTTATAGGTTATCCCATGAAAACAAGGGGATATTATCAATAAAAACCATAAGAAAACAAGGTGTACATTGTAAGACAAGACTTGGTTCTTGAGAAAGATAGCATCCTCAAAAACTATAGTGGGAGATAGATTGACATTGATTAATTTCATAGTTATAATTCAAAATATCCAGTATAGTAAAACGTTCCATATATCCACATACAAGGAATTCTTCCTAAAATAGATGTACTTTGTAGGAGCACCGAAGAGGATATAAAACTAGAAAGATATGGTTTTATATTCACCAAGAATAGTGACTCAGTATTGGTTTCCAATAATGATATTGTTTCTGATAAAGAGGTACTGTAGATCTTAGAATATAAAAGATGGAAATAATCCATCAATTCTAAGAAGGATTCCATATTTCATTAAAAATGTTGTGTTCTGGTAAATTATCTAGGCAATGGAAAACTAATTGGGTGGATATGGGGATTAAATAGAAAAATAGTACATTAATGGTAAATTAAATACCTATAAATCATATCTATTGAATAAATATTATAGAAACTACCTTTGAATTGACTATTATAGAAAATTTTCTCCATTATCCAAGTTAAAATATTTCATAATTCTACTTGTTATAGAAGTATTCTATGAATATGATATTTATAAGATGGATATAAAAATATATTTTTTTGATATGAAACAAAATAAAAGTTATATATGACATATGCATAAGGTTTTTTTATTTCAGGTAAGACTTAAAATGAATGTAAATTGAAATGGTTGTTTTATTGATTGAAGCATTCTTCTTGGTCATAGAATATTCAATTTGATGAATCCATTAAATGTTTTGGTTTAACAAAATATGAATGTTATATATATGTTTACAAGTGGTTTACTAAGAGGGGGTAATATTACTAGTTGTATATGTTGATGAAATATAGATTATTAGAAATGAAATATCAGTTTTATAGTCGGATAAGGACTATATAAACAAGTGTTTCTAGATGAAGGAATTATGTAAATAATCATATATCCTGAGAATGAATATCATTCTTGATATATATTAGAGAATTATTAGTCTAATTCAAGGTACATATATTGTTTATATACTAATGATATCTATTATGGTACAATCTGTGTGGTTATTGGTACTTGTCTCCCATGGTATACATCTCTCCAAGAAAATGTGTCCTTAGACATTGATGGAGAGAGAAAAAGTGAATGAGTAAGATAACATATACTTATGTGATTGTAAATATCATGTATGAAAAGTTATGTACTATGTTTATGTTTCCAAAGCATTCAGTCTAGTTGTCAGATATCAAGATTATCCAGGAGAATAGAATTGGTCTTCTATAAAGGCATCTATTATATACCAGAGCCATACTAAGTGTATGTTCTTCATATATAGATAAAACTATGACATAATCATTAGTTTATATATTTATTATAGTTTCCAAATATATCTTAATTATTTTAATTCATAATAAATATATGTATTCAGTCTCATCTGAGAAGTAGTGAGCTAGAAGTGTTTGAATAATCCAATTACAGGTGATTCTATAGTAGAGATTGAATATATAGTATCTCATAATAAAGCTAAATAATATATTTGGATATGAAACTATTCTTAGGATCATGATTTATTGCGTATAAGTGAAGAGCCTATTACATTATATGATGATAATATTCCAATTGTTGTTCTGGGAAAGGTTCCAAGGTCACAACACAGGATGAAGGAAATAATATAAAGTGTTACCTGTTTAGATATTTTTTATAGATGCAATAATACACTTTGATAATAGTTTCAAGGGAATAAATAATGGAAGACCCATTTATTATCATTAAAATCATGAATATCATGTGAGATCTAGTGTACTGAATGATGTTAGTTGTTGGTTCTCATGTAAGTGGGAGTTCATCAGAGTTGGTTCCCTAGAATCAAATTCTATGTAATTTATGATTAATTGTGTTAACTTTTTAAATTATTAAAAAAATTATTATTGAATAATCTTTTATTATCATGACATGGTATTTGATAACGTCTTAAGGGTAACTATATCCCAAAGAGGTCTTAGATATTCCTTGCTATGATGATAACATTTAACTGAAATGAAAAAATTCTAAAATATAAGATCTATAGTTGAAATATATAATCTAATAAAATGAAAATGATATAGGCTATCAGGGGTAGAGACTCATAGTACACCGAGACACTTTCTCATGATATATGCTCTAGGTAATTTCTAGAGCATGAGATTATGACAACTTAACCTATCAGAAGGAAATCAAAATTTATATGAGTCATGGGATATTCCTATATACAAACACATATAAGGATATTTAGAAATTAATATTTTATTAGTTAATGTAATTATTTATGTAATTTAATGTACTAATGGAAACTATGATGAAATATGCTCATGGTGAGGTAGGATACATTGGGTGCATCATGAGTGATTTTTCATTAATGAATATTGGGAGAAAAGATTTTTCTTATCCCAGTTTAGTGGAAATTAATAAATCCAGACCATGGATGGGAATTGAACTATATAATTAATTCCATGGACATGGAATTATTTTTTAAATTTCAATTCTAAAAATTCAAATAATGTGGCATCAACAACATATTTTGATTACACCATCATGAGACATGGTTGATTAGAAATATCAAGATAAAGGGATTATACTACATTGTGAATGTTTGTATGATGTTATACATCATTGTGGAATTAACATATTTCTCTATGGGATCCATGGTGTATTTTCATATGTAAACCATGGACTTTTAGGTTATTTCCCAATTCCAGTGAGAAAGGGGTCTAGGGGTCACACACTAAATTTATTATGAACCTAAATTAAATTATATTGGAATTTAACATGGTAAATAAAATTATTCGTATACATGGTTTAAAAATTATTCATATTTTATTTATCAAAAATATTCAATCACACATTATTTGAGAGAATATATTTTATTTAAATATTTAATAAATATTTCTTTATCAAGTAATTATTTATTTAATTTCCTAAAAATAAAATTTTTATTTTTTTCTTGATTCACATGTTCACAAAATATTTATATATTGAGGTACATGAATATTTAATTAAAATTTATTCACTATTATAATGAATATAATATTTAATTATTGATTTTTTGAATTATAATGCAGTGATATTTATCTATTAAATAAATAGACAATATTCAATACACTGTAAATATTGAAAAATATTGCAAGACCATATTTAATATTCCCATGAGAAAAAATGTATTAAATATTATTTGAAAAAATATATAATTAGTTATTCAAGAAAATAATATTTTTTATCAATGATTTAAATGCATGAAAAATAACAAATAATAACTTGATTATTATTTAGACATGGGGTTCGCTATAATTTAAGAAAATATAAGGTCCCATGTGCAATATTTTTTTCTAACCATATATCTATTTAAATATTGTTATGAAATTTTATAAAACCATATATGTTCTTATCATTGTGTAAAAAATAAAAAGGGGATTCTCTCAAACCCTAGATAGATCCTCTCATAGAACATCATGATGAATGTTGAAAATTTCTACTTCTCTACTAGAATGATTTCTTCTCGCCTTGTACGATCTTGTGTTTATCAACAATGATCACTGCACAAGTTAGAGCCATCCATGCCATCATAAAAAGAATTCTACAATGATTATTTGTAATTATATTACATGTTTATATTACTGATATCGGTGATCTACCCTTGATCACTCAAATTCAATGATGATGTGATAAGTGGTATTCATCAGATCATTCATAATGAAGAATGAAATTCAATATAATGTAATTATTTTTTCCAATGAATTAATTACAAACTATTTGTGAAATGATTATATATCCATGATTAATAAATTTCTATCAGTTAATATTTAATTTAATTCTTTTGGTCATAATGTTCTCCATCACAGACATCTCATATTATTCAGGGATTATGATAAAAATATAAAATGGTTATGCACCATTGGTGCTTCTATTGTTCCCCGAACCTTCATCAATTATTTTAATTAATATCACGCAATTATGTATTGGTCTTTTTCTGTATCAATACCAAGTGGTTCACTTTTATTAAATCTACCTTATGATTTTAATTATTTCTTATAGTACATTACTACTTAAATTATTGGTTATATTATGAATTTATTGTAAATATTCCCAAATGTTGTAATGATTACATGTATGAAGAACAAGGATACATATTATGGTTGTGACAAGAGTTATACCTCTTTTTCAAAAAATAAAGGTTTTTCATATCATTTATATATTATCTTGGATCATATATTATGTATATATTGTTACATTTTTATGATATAAAATATTGAATCTTGTATAATTTTATTTGGATATCATGAAGGGATAGGATCATAGTGACCTAACTTAATATATTCCTTCCAAGATTCCTGAGGATGGAAAATATATGTCGTACTGATGTTAATATACACCATTAAATTTCCCCCAAGGATGATTACATTACCAAACTACCTATGAAATAATTTCACTAGGATGGGTGACATGGTTGCCTCATCTAATTCATCTTATATTTTGAGATTTCCATGAATTAGTTAAATGATTTACAGAACCTCTCGATGTATGGATTTATCAGTTATTATTATTATGATTAAAAAATGATAATTTATGGATTTATTTTATAATTTTATGAAAAAATATTTTCTTACCATGAGTTATGACAGAAAACTACTTTTCAAATACTCGTGTAACTCTGTAGATATGTTCTTGAATATACCAATTCTTTTATAATTTAATTGAGATACCATTGTTGGTTCCCTGCAAATTATTTTTTCTCACAGAATGAATATACACTATGGTGGACTTATACCCCCTATTTTTCAAATTTTTATGTAATTACAAGTGAAATACTCGCTTCTTCTAATTTTTTTTAAAAAAAATAGAATAATTATCTTTGAGTCCTAGAAAGAACTTGAACACACCATAAAAGTAAATATATTTCAAAAAACTAAATAACCAAAACAATACAAATCAGATGTATGCTCTAATAAATATTATTTCACTCAGGTAACCTGAATAACATAACAAAAAATATCCTATTTAAGTTGATGAATCATATAAAGATAGAATCATCATGAAATCAAATTGGGAGATCAAGGAGCTTCTTCAAACCATACACTCCACGTGTTGACTGAAGACGACACCCAAAATCATGATTTTTCACCATCATCTTCCTAATAGATTAATACCTCATAGGGTACCTATATCAAAATGAACTTCATCCTATGATACCATCTTGGAGAACCATTTATTTGAGACGACATCATTATATTGTAACCTAGGATGTTTCAACATGATACATATTTTATAGATAGAACTGTTTTAGTTCCCCCTAATTTCCTCTTAAAATACATCCAACTTTTATTTTTGATTTTTATAATTATTTAGCTGTATTTAAGTATAATTTTTAATAATCACAACCAAAAAAATAATCCAAGGTATTTTTATAACAATCTCACCCTTTTGGTTTGTTAGAAATTTCTCCAAATTAATTTAAATCATCTTCATATAAAAAGATCATAATTAACTAGATACACAATATGAAACCTATTAACATCATATAGTTCATCAATGATTCAATAAAAAATAATTCTAAACCAACATTAATCAATACCATTGTGAAAGAAAAATTTAAATGAAAATTTCATCAAGTAAACACCTCATTGAACCTCTTGTTCTCTAATAATTCCCCTATAGAGATACTCCCTTAAAATAAACATATAAGTAATCTCCCTATTAAAAAGTTACATGCATAGGATTTCTACCCATTATTAAATGGGAAATAAAAATCTCCTCGAAATTAACCTCTAACCATAGACAACTTCTCCCAAGCATCACATGGACATATTCTTCCCTAATATCAAAAAATCTAAAGAGAACTTCATTCAAATATCATAGTAGAGGGTTATAAATCTACACATTAAATTCAAGATCATTTCAATAAATTTATAAAAAAGGAAAATTGAATAAGGGGATGGGGGTTTTCTTCTCAAAATCATAGGGTTGAAAAGAAAATACTAGAATTTTTGTTCCAACAAATGTGTCTCAAAATCAAATTTTCTTAGTGAATTTTCTCTGTTACTCGCAACTAAATTTTTAATTGACACATAATAGAACTCAACAAATCTTTTCTCTTCCTTCTCCATGATGAATTATTACTTTTATCAATTTTCTTAATCCAATTATTTGGAAAAAAAATTTATAAATTTTATATAATTCAAGTTGTCACGCCTTTTTGAAATATAAATTTTCACATAAACTCTTACTTTCATATGTTATTGCTTCATCAATAAAAATTGAGTATGTGAAGAATTAACCAAGATTTATTAATACTATATAGTGATAATTGAAATTCATTTTTTCTTCTCTCTCATAAACAAAATGAAAAAACCTTTATGGTAGATTTCCCCACTTGAGATCATATTTTTACCATCTAATGAACCAAGACAATAACTCCTATTTGTAATTGAGATATCCCCAACCCGAAATCCACTAAATCGGTGCCCCAATCTAGGTCACTAGATGATCATCAGGATGCATCCTTGTATTCCATAGGCTACCAACTAGCAGCAAGGGTCCAATAGAACATGTGGGGAGTCTATAAACTCATTTATATAGTAAGAAACATTAGATTATGTGTGTAATAAATGAATAAATCAGTAATAAAAAATAAACATGCCTTACCAAGCATTTCCCAAAGATGAGTAAAATAACATAACATAACAAGTAAATATGCTATCTCATGTCATACATTTCCAAGTGCATAAAAAACAAAAATAAATATGAGTATAAAAATACCCAAAAAGGTCCTAACACCAAGTCTGGATCCCTCATCCATAAACATTCCACACACAAATCAACCATCTATCATTGGGCTCTTACACTTTTCCTAATCTAAAAGCATAAAGTCTAATCAAATACCCAATGCCAGACCTAGTAGGGTGTGACTAAAACTTAGTAGGACACCACCAATAGTGCATAAAAAAACTCAGTCTACAGATATATTGTATGAAAGTAATAAATAAACAAATAGATAAATAAAAGGTAATTCAGGTAACATTAGTTAACAAGTTTACTTAAAAAAATCATCATTTGTCCCCTGGGTTATGAATTCTCAATAAAATTCACTTGACCTATGCCAACAAAATAAAACATTCATAAGGGGGTAAGTCCATCTACCTATCCCACAAGGTTAAACTTTTCACAAACAATTAAATCACTCTTACCTTGGATACTCGGTCTGGTTAGTCTCATCAAATGAAACTGTTAGGGACATAGAGCCTCAATCCTCTCCAAAAACCATGAATTAAAGAGGGTGGGTTTAGAGCCTCATATTTACTTGACCCAAGGGCATAGATCCTCAAGTATAATTCCTTACACATACTACTAAGCCTTTTTAACATGATTTAATAATCATTTACCCCACATACCAAACAAAAACCATAATCATTTTACACATTCCTCTTTTCCATCAAATTTTATTCAACATATCATCCATCATTATGCCTTAGTCAATTTAAACATTCTCATTTACATTCCTTAAAATAACTGGTCCAATTTCTATCTCATAACATAACCCATTTAACATATTCCTCATTCACATGCCTTAATTCATTTACATATTTCCATTACAACCCATAAGTCGTTTAACACATTCACTTTAATTCATTTAACCAATTCACAATATTACAAACAATCCCTTCTGTTATGTCAAAAAATCGACACAACTAACATTAGTGCATTTTTATAATTACATATAACACTTCAACACATTTATCAAGGGATCTAATTCATCACAAATAAATTATATGATCATCATTATAATTTTATGTGTTTTATATAATGGAAAACACATTGGGTGGCCCTATAACCAGTCTAACCAACCTCAATGAAATACATGGGGATCATGAGGGATCAAATTCATTATTTATCCAAGAAAATTTACTAAATCTTATCATATATATCAAATTCACAAACATAATTCACCATAGATGAACCACATACATGTGAACCAACATTAATACTATAGTAAATAACTTGTATACAATCTACCACAATTCTGAAGATGAATGCTCTCTTAAAATTATCCATTGACTCAGATTCAAATACCCTTTGAATCTCCAACCTAAGATTCACTAAAAAATTGGGTTTTAGGGATTTTTAAGGAGAATAATGACTACACAGTCCCAAATCTAAAAAAAATAATGAAGGGAGGAATTTGACTCACCTGAAGCATTGATTCTCAATGAATGGCACTCCAAATGGCATAGATGTGATGGAGATCGATCTTTGGGAGTCCGGTGTGATTTGGTTTGTCCCTAGGGTTGTAAGAGGAATAATGGAAGGAAAATAAGTTATAACACAAAATTCACAAGAGGAAAAAATGGTAATATCACACTGGTCACATGGTTTGGATAATGTTTTGTCCAAAATGTGTGCCACCCTCTATCCAAGAGGGGGGAGAAAATTTGGTTTCCTAAGAATTACACATGGTTTGACAACCAATGTGATAACCATGTGGATTAGCTATATCCAAGACTACACAGTTCCCCCTACCCCCTTAAACTGTCTCATAAAAACTATTCGACCTTCCTCCAAGCATATAGGGTTAGGGTTCATGGTTAATCTTAATCATGCACTAATCTTGTGACATGAATTGGATGGATATTCTATCACCTCTTTCATGTCAAGAACCCCAAAGTCACCCCCGAGACTCCTTATACACTCATAAAACATTCCTCTAACCAATGTATTGATGTTCAATCCAAAAATTAAATAAGAACACACCTCAAAGGAAGTTTAGTATCTTACAGCCTCCACACTTTATGAAGGATTTTCCTATATCCTCCTTCCCAAGAATTAGTGAGATTCCAAGGTGAAAAGACAAGGCCAATGGTCCCTCATATCAATATCCCCCCCTGTTTCTTTATAAATATTACCATCCTACCATAATACTCTAACCAAAGTCATGGCCTATCCCCATATGACATTTTCACTATGATCCACAATACGAACTAGATGCCTCTCAAAGGTTGAGTCAGCCTCAAGCTAAAAATCCTAAAAATCAATTACTTGAGATGTGTCAAGGTAATATTGTGTATGTTGTGAAACATAATAAAAGTTTTCCATAATAATGTACTATTTTAAAAGATCCAATCAATACACCACCAGTCCAATCCTCTCCATAATCTCAAATGGTCCCACTTACCTTAGAGCCAAATTACCCTATTTATGAATTTTTCGGTCACTAAACCTAGGAAAAATCCTAAGAAACACAAGATAACCCACCCTGAACATAAGAGGTCGACTAATCTACTCAACACACAAGTTTTTTCTACTCTGTGCCATATCCATGTGCTTTCAAATAAACAAAACATTTTCTAAAATCTTATTCATGAGAATTAATCCCAACAACTCGAATTCCCTGGCCTCCATCTGACACAATGATAACCTACACGGTTTCCTGTGGAGAACATCATATAGTTCCATATGAATTATTTATTGGTTACTATTATTATAATAAAAATCAACAAACACCAAGTGATTCTCCCATGATCAACAAAAATCAATTACACAACCCTCAATATATCCTCTAGAACCTAAATAGTATACTTCAATTTTACATCCCTTTGTGGGTGTAAAGTCATACTCAAAAACACCTAGTTACCAAGAAATTTTTATTTCAAATACTAGAGGCATGAAGTGAAATGTGGATCTTGATACGAAAGTATGGTTCACGGCACCCCGTACAACCACACTATCTAAAAAATATACAAGTCACCCTGCTGATCAATAGTAAAGGTCTCTTGAATTGGAAAGAAATATTCCACCTTGGTCAGTCAGTCTACAATTACCTATATTGTATCATTTATTTGAGGAATTCTCATAGGACCCACCATATAATTCATAACCATGTCATCCCATTTCCTTTCTTGAATGGGAAAAGGCAGTAAAAAATCACCCAATCACTGATGCTCAGTCTTCAAATGCTAACAGATATATAAAATCATCATCAAACTTTCAACCTCTATCTTTATCCCTAGTCACCAATATTATCTATGATGATAACTGTAGATTTTTGTTAAACTTGTATACACCACCCCCTTTGAATTGTGTAACTCATGAACCAACTCTTAACACTTACAATTAGGAACAACAACACAGCCGTGAACATAAAATATCTATTCATCACCAATAGTCCACATGGAATGTGGACCCCCCCCCCCCCCCCCCCTCTAGAGGCTTTCCCTTAGGTTCAAACACTCTAGATCAACATACTACCTCTCCTTGATCTTGCTCAAAATGGTGGATTCAATATTCAAGGCTGAAAGGGGGATCTATACTAGAAAATCCTTAACCTCTAGATGAATCTATGAAAACAATGATGTAATCTTCCACTCATCACTAGATTCTTGAACAACCTGGTTTTTAGTCTTCTGACCCAACGAATCAAAAACATTGTTCCCCTTTCCGGGTATGTATACCAGCTTGAAATCAAAGTACTGAATTTACTCAACCCACTTTTCCTGTATGAAGTTAAAATCATGCTCGGAAACAATTTACTTAATTCTCTTATGATCGTTATACATAATGAAATACTCTAAAAGAAATTAACTCTACCAAAACTTTAAATCATCAACCACTATAGCCAATTCAAGACCATGTGTAGTGTAATTCAGTTCATTTTTCCACAACTACCATGACCCATATGAGATAACCAAGTCATTATGCATCAATACTATCCAAATCCTAACACCGTACTCATTACTAAACAATGTATACTTCTAAATCAACTCTGGTTGAATAAAAATTGGTGTGGTAGTATGCCTCTTATTTAACTCTAGGAAATCATTCTCACATGCCTCAAACCATTAAAAATGATTCCTTTCTTGGTCAAGCCTAATAATAGTGCTACCAGATAGAAAGTTTTTTTTTTGAACTCTTGGTAATAAGCCTCCAAACCTATAAAACTTCATACATCAAAAAAAATTCTTGGGTTGCTCCTAGGATACAATATCTTACAATTTCTCTCATTACATACACACACATTCCTCTAAGATGATGTGACCTCATAAATAAACATTTTAAATCCAAAAAATTACACTTAGATAGCTTGGCATAAAGTGTGCTCTCTCTTACTGTAATTGTGACAATGTCATAATGTTTTTCATGATATTTATGGGTCATAGAGTACACCAATATTTCATCTAAAAAGGTAACTAAAAATAGATCTAGTTATGTGTGAATTATTTGATTCATTAGGTCCATAAATACTACTGGCACATTAGACAACCCGGACTTCCTCAAAAAAACTCATACAGCCTATACCTACTTGTAAAAGTAGTCTATGTTAAATTAGAAGGCCTTACACATCGATTATGATATATCGACCTCAAATAAATCTTAAATAACAATGAATTTCCTCTAGGATTGTAAAAAATATCATCAATTTGATGAAGAGGTTATCAATTAACGATCATCTAATTTATATTTCTTTAATTGACACACAACCGTAAGGATCCATCAAACTTCTTGAAAAAAAACATTGGATATACCCAAAGTGACATAATTGAATGTAGAAACAGATTATCTCTAGTTCCTCCAACTAAGTTTTAATTTATTGGAGTTATTTTGGGGTTATTCTATATGGTTGTATGGAAACTAGTTTTTCTCCCAATAATAACTTTATCAGGAACTCGACATCCATATCAGGTGGTAAACCATATAATTCCTCAAGAAACACAACATAGAACTAATCCACCATAGTAGTAAAGACAAGTTACTCCACTCTCCATCTTCAAACAAAAGACAATCCACTTGGGATGTGATCTCACCAACCTACTCACTGACTGGCCCTGCACATCCTGCTCAGATATCCCATTACCCATGATGAACATAAGTATTCCCCTTCAAGGATGTGAACATTACCTTATGATGGTAAAATTAAATATGGTCCTTATACAACATTATCTATTCAAAGACCAAAATCCATTCAAAACTTGACATCTTGAGCATAAACAATTCCCAAATAAAATAGTGCCCCTAATCATAAGGGAATACTTCTTACTTTGATAGAGATTTTATACTCCCACCCCTAATGGTGTATCAATCAATATAACCCCACAGTTATGTTTCACTTCTAGGCCCAACACACTAAAAAAGTAGGGAGATATAAAATAAGGTGAGGTGCTTGTATCAAACAAATCACTGGAAAGCATGAAACTATAAGAATTGTACCTCAAACTATCAATAGCCTAGCCTTTCCACCTCTAGGTATAGGCTAAACAACATGAAGCTGATATTAACCTCTACTCTAGGATTCATCTTGGATTTTAGTTACTGCACCACTCTACTAATATGGATGCTCTCATCCTAGAGTACCACATTCTCCACCTAGACTATTATGGGTAGAAAAACTCCAACTGCCTTCCTATTATGGGGTGACTGACCCCTTTCCTACACTCTACATCATTCATGATTCTCCATCAGGGTCTAGTTGTCCAAGATTCCAACAAAATCACTACACATAACCCATCCAATCATATGTTTGGCACTGAACCAGTGGTTGGGGTCACTCACTATGCAATTTTACTAACCAACCACACTGATAGTAAAGCATCTGGTCTCAACCCTGACCGGCTTGTCCTCTTCTATGACTAGAATTCACACCACTTCATAGGTGAAGAATCTAAAAACAATACTTCCTACTCTCATAGGTCTATCCATTGGACCATACAATTAGAACCACATGCCCACCTATAATATCCTCATATAAGTTTTCTTTTAAAACAATGCCCTAGTCCACCACATTAAAAACACTTCAAACAAAAGAAATTCACCTAGGACATGATCTCATTTATAATTACATATTGGAAATGACTTTTAATATTATCCTCATCCCTTTCCAGCGTAAGGACAAAGTATTGCAAGATGGTGAAGAATCTACCATAATCCATCATTAATATAGTCCCCTAGGTCATCCTCATAAACTCTGAAGCCTTCCCATTTCTCGAGGTCTCTTGATAGAAATGTTCTAGAAAAATTTATTGGATGTACTTCTATAACATACCATCATTTTACTTATTCAAACCATAATATCCCACCAATTATTCACTGGTCCCCACGACATATAAGATTCCTACTTGACACTCTTCTCAATAAGAGTCTCCAAGGGATCCAAAATCATCTGGATGGTCATTATCCAAAACTATTTGTCCTTGGGTCCTACCTCTCCAAAAAACGATATAGGGGGATGCAACTAAAACCCTATAGTCAAATCAAACATATGATGCAGAACCATATCCGGTTCTCATTGAATTATCTTTATAAAATAATAAAACTCCTCATGGAACTTCTCTACCACTCAATTATTCTAGACCAATTGGGTTTCTTTCTCTACTACTAGTGAAGAATTCTTAGTGATATCCTTATGTCGCCCACCTAGTACATATCATCATGGTCAGATCTCTATACAATACCAAATACACACCTCAAAACCAATAATATAAAACTTTCATAATATCCAAAAAAGTAGGCCCTATACTAGCCATAGAAAAATCATCTCCAATACATTATACAAGGGTTAAAATCACACTGCTATCACTACCCTCAGTTATACCAACCATGAGTCATGGTCAATATGGGGAAAAATAAATCATAAAACAACAAGACTGTTCATTTAACGTCCATTTTAACTATTTTCACTTCTACAACCTAAATCTTTCAATTTTAGGCACCTTTATAACATTTCAACATGTTATAATAAGATTAAAAATCATTTATGACTCTACATTAGATAATAATATTTTTTATAATGATTTTTTATTTCTTCCATTCACAAAATTCAATAATCATTATTATACACCATTACTTTAATATTCTGAGGAAAGAGTATTAAATTTCATCACTCACAAACCATATATCATTAAAGTGTGTTCCTACCATGATTCATGGAACCTATATCCCTAGGTTCCTATAATGATGCATGAAAGCACAACATCATACCATTTCATCCATGATAAAAATATCACAAATAGTCACACAACAAAACAAATGAATCAATCAAGGGTAAAATATCATTCAATTATAACAACACACATTAAGAACAACAACCCCTCCATGGATTAATTGGGTTTTCCCTCATAGATGGGTTAGCCACTCCCATGCATGAGCTTATTTCCAAGGCCCTAAAATATCATATTTTCCCATAAACCATCCCCAAATAGCAAGAAAACAGAAAATAAAATGTCTCAGATTCCACTTTGTGATGTCCCCAACCCGAAATCCACTAAAATGGTTACCATAGTCGGGTCTCCACATGACCTCAGGCATGTATCCCCGTACTCTCAAGATTCCTGAATAATAGCAAGGGTCTGAAAGAATATGCGGTGAGACTATAAAATCATTACCATATTAGTACACAATATATAAATTGTGTAATGAAGGAAGTAATAAGATATAAAAAACAAACATGTATTACCAACCATATTCCAACATTGGTTACAATCCCATAAACAAATTGTAAATATTCTATTTCATGCCAAACAATGCTAAGTGTAAGGAACCCCAAAATCAAGATAAATGGATACATCCCCATAAAAGTTCCTAACTCTGTGTTCAAATCCCTCATCCATGCATTTCCCATGCCCATATCAACCATCTAACATAGACCCTTTCCCTTTTTCTAACCTGTAAGAATAAATTCTTCTCTGGTACCCAGTGGAGGGTTGAGAGGGGTGAGAATACAACCCAGTTATCCACCACCAATAGTCTCCAAAAAAATCGAGTATAAATAGATAGTGTATTCAAGTAATAAATAAGAAAAAACATAAATAAAAGGTAAACCAAGTTCTATTAGTTAACAAGTTCACTAGAACCATTTTCATTATTTGTCCAATGGGTTAGGCAGTCTCATCAAGTTTCACTTTGCCTATGTCAAAAATAAATAAAAAATTCATAGGGGGATTATTAAATATCCATATCTCAATGGGGTAATCATTTCATAGAAGATTAAATCACACTTTCCTTGAAGCCTTGGTCTAGTTAGTCTCATCAAATGTAACTGTTCGGGGGCATTGATCCTCAGTCCTCTCCCTAAACCATGATTTATTTGGGGTGGGGTTTATAGCCTCATTCTAACCCAACATGTGGTCATAGATCTTCAATTTCAATACACCAAAAATACTACCAATAAATATGCACATTATTTGATAATCATTTACTACATATACAATACAAAAACCATAACCAATTAGCACATTCCTCATTTACAATAAGGTCCATTCAATATATAGGCCATCATTATTCCATATTCTATTTACACATGCTCATTTATATTACATAACCAAATTAATCCAATTTCTATCTCATATAATAACTCATTTAACATGTTCCTCATTAACATGCCTCAATTCATTTACATATTTCCATTACAACACATAAGTCATTTAACACATTCACTTTAATTCATTTAACCCATTCACAATATTCCAAACAACCTCGTAAGCCATGTCAATGACTCAACACCACTACCATTATTACCTTTTTATAATTTAAGATATCATATCCATACATTTATCATCGGATCTACATCACCAAAAATAAATTCTATGCTCATCATTACAATTTTCCATGTTTGGGATAATGGAACACACCATGGGTTGACCTATAACAGGTTTAATCAACCTCAATGTGTCCAATTGGGATCATAAGGGGTTCAATTCATCATTTATCTGACTAATTTACCAAATACTTCTATAGAAATTAAATTAACTCCAAGAAAGCACCATAGAATGACCACATACATGTAACCCAACATAAATACTGTGGAATAGAAATGATAAACCACCTACAATATTTATGATGATAAACACTCACTTAAACTTGTAATTTAGTTTATATTCAAATACCCATTGAAAAAATAAAATATTAATTTCTATAAAAATATAGTTTTCGAACTTTGGATAAATCATATTGACTACAGAATCCCTAATTTGAAAAAAAAACATGAATAGGAACATTAGACTCACCTAGAGCTTTGATTCGTAATCAATGGCACTCTAAATGACCTAGAAATGAGGGAGACTAATCATTAGAGGAATGGGGAGATTTGGTTCATCCCTAGGGTTTTGTGAGGAGGAATGGAGGAACATATTGAGATAGAACACTTAATTCCTAATATTGAAAAATGAAAAAATCTCACTTTTATGAGGAAAGCGGTTTTTCTGCTCGATTCTCCAAACTGTGCACCAGCCATGTGCCACCCTCTACCCAACTGGGGGGCTAGGTCACACGGCTTTCTAGGATTCCCACACTATTTGACATCCTGTGTGATAACTGTGCAGATTTTCTTTATCCAATCACATATGGTTTATCATTCTCCCTTCCATGGTCTCATCAAAACCATGAACCCTTCTCCAGGCACACATATGGTTAATAAAAACCATATTCCAACTATATGATATACACTGGATTTCCATTTTATAACCTCATTCATGTGTCGAAGCCCTAGGACACCCATGATACAACTAATACACTCATAAAAAATTACTTTAACCAAAATATATATGTTTAAAAAATTAACAAGATCGTACCTAATAGTATGTCCAGGATCTTACAGTGACATTTTATGGTAAAATACTCTAAAATATACAATTTTACTGTTATAAAAAAATTTCATAATCACTTATTGATTGTGAATTTTATTTTGATATATTTGGTACAATGAATCTTGACATGTGGAAAATATGATATCAGAACATGTCATTGTTTGGTACAATAGGCTTCCAATGATTTTTCTATATTCTATTACGTCAACATTCATCTCATATTCATAATTTTTTTACATCATTCAGGTATTAATTTATTTTTTAATTGACCTATAATCCTCCATTCAAAAACTACTAAGAACATATCTAGTATACATTGATTGAAAAATAAATTTTGCATTTATTTCTTATGTTACCTATGAACCTTGAAAAAATGTCAACTCACTAATCTTGGAAATCTCAAATCATCAACGTATATATTTTCCTCATAGGATTATCAATTCATTATCATTATCCTCTAATATATCATAATTTTTTATCCAAAATACTACTCACTAGACTGAGAAATATGGTAATTTTTTAAAACAATTTCATCTTGAATTTAAAATACTATCCAAAGTATGTTATTATAAAATTCTTATTCCTTTCCATTGGATGAATATCTAATAAAAATACCTCATCACAAAAATATTCAAATTTCCAAATCATATTCTTATTAAGAATGAATTACAAATTCTAAAATTTGAAATTATATCTGTGTGGGATTTTTCTATGACAAAATCCCATATGTATAATTATTTTTTCAATATATATTAAGGATATATTTGATATATTTACAAATTTAAGAAATAAATTCTTCTATTATTTATTTAGTATATTATTCTCAAAGAGAATTGCCTGAGAAATATTTGTAATGATCTAGTTTCTCCTCTAGACGATGCCATTTTGTTGAGGATTTAACACCACTAAAATCAAATTACATATCCCATGATTCATAAGATATATTTTAACCTAGTTATTGGGGGTTTCCTAACCATTATTAGTTCAGAACATCTAATTTTTCATCATGGTTATTTTCCCTTCTAGTCTCTTGTGACATGTAAAAAAATACTTCCATATTTGTGATATATTACAACAAACTATTCCATCATATAGTATTGATAGGTAAAGAAAACATATTACCTCTTTACATACAAGGATTTGGGTGACTTTGGTCTAAACAAATCAATGTTATGGAAATCTTTCCAAATTCTTATTATTTGACATGTAAGTATTTTTAATCATTTTCCATTTTTGAAAAGTTTCACATGTGTGATAATGTCCTCATTAGGTTTTAGAGATATCAAAATCAAGATAGTTATTTTCCATGTCTTCCTAGGATGTTTGTCTTAATTGACCAAACATTTTATGCCATAGATTATTCATTTATTCTTAGAATTAAAATCAAATGTCTTATTCTCCACCAATAAGGTATATATTTCACTATTTGAATAATTATTTCATTGAAATTTCACCATAATTTCCTTCGATGATTTTATCCTTCTTATTAATGTTTAATGCAGGAATTAAGTGACATAATTTTCTTACTCATTGAAAATTATAACCCAAACCTTCTACCACCAAAACATCATTTCACCTCAAATGTGTTCCTTTAATTTTTGTTTTTTTAGACCCAATAATCAATCATTTAAAAAATTATAAACAATTTATATATCCTATTAAATTCACATGAAAAAAAATTACCTTGAATTGTGAAGTTTAACCATTATAAAGAATCCACACTCCAGTATGGTATTCTCTTACAAAGATACCTTCATGAAATTAAACATATCAATCTTTCCTTTATTGATACTTGTTTTACCCAAATAATTATTTAATATAAAATTAGATTAATTAAACTCTGGATCCATTGAATCATCATCATCAAAAAAGTTTTAACATTTACTATAAGTTTTCATCCTACTAAATGAATCTTCTAGATACAAAGATATGTTTTTTCATATCATTATTAAAACAATTATTTATACCCCAGACGAAAAAAATACATGTTTTTATCACTAACCTTTACACAAAAAAATTCATTAAAAATATACCATGCATGTGAATTTATTCTCATATATGTTTTTCTATTGGGTATAGAAATGCATTATTCTATGAAAAAAAATTCTACGTGTACACCATATTTCAATAAAAATAACATAATATTAATGGTGTTTTTTATGAGTCTTAAATGTTGAAAATATAGTATTTTGGGTCCCAATGTCTGATAACTCGTACTTCATTTGGGATGTTTTTTCGTGTGGTTTTTTATCAACCAATACTAATTTTTTCTTATGAAAAATCCCATAAATATATTTCCTTTATCAATGAACTATATCACTTATTACCAGTTATCTGAATTTTCTATTGGTGTCCCATGATCCTAAATAGCTATTTCCACATAACACAAATACCAACCTCCTAATTCTATATATGGAGTTATAAGACTCTACTGATAATTTTAAATTCATCGCAAATCATAAATTTGGGTTCGATAACTTAAATCATTTTACACAATCTTTCAAAAAATTGGCCAATCCATCAATTAACCAATATGTGTCTTCAATGATGAGTTTATAATTAGCAATAGTTTTTGAATTGTTTAGAATTCTAGATTTATTAAATTCAATATCATCCTTAAATGCTAATTTTTCTCCCTATTTCTCTTATATATATAATTTTTAATAATATACCACTTGATTAGACTTCTTAAATGTATACCTCCAACAATCAATTTCTAAAATATTGTTTTCAAGTTAAACCATAAGGTTTAATATTCCTTAAGATTAAGAAGTTTCATCATAGTTTTTTTATAAATATGGTTTTTCTATGATAGCCACAATAAATCCCTCACTATTATACTTATATTACTTGATTTATTTTTCTTCCATTTCTTCAATGTTCGCATCCTTTTATGAAATTATATTCCTATTTTTTGAAGAATTCATTATATGAATTTATCTTTCCTTTAAAATGATAGGTTTATTGATTTATGGGTTATTTTTTTATCAACATCTCAAACCTTCTTTGGAAATATCGTGGTATGAAAAACATTTCCACATCAAAATAAATCAATTGTAATTATTTTATTAAATATTTATTTTTTCTATTTTGAGTCTGAGGAAATGATCAAAATGAACATATCAATCTTCCTTTTTTCAAGATCATACTTCACTATTATATTCTTTATCACCTTGAATTCCAATTTTAGAGAATTATACTTTTTAGAGGACTCATCATCATTTCCCTTATCTAATATGTAATGAGTTTATCATGAATACTATCCAACATCACCTCCATTTATAATTTGTCTTCACACACTGAGACCTTCACATTAAAATATGGAAAAAATTTCAAGATCCTCTCTGTGATTTTTTCATTATAAAGTTTTTATTTGATTCTATGAATTTTAACCATAATTTAATACACTTATATTTTAAATTTATTTACTTTTACATAAAACATGATGTATTCGATATCCTTCTTTACATGTAACCTCAAGCTAAGATGAACCATGATACAGTAAACCATTTTCACTTGGTTGTTAAATCTATTGGTAAAAATAGTAATAAAAAATTCTGAAAAATGTGTATTACTCTTTTTATTAAGGATAATTTTTTTATTAGTATATAATAAATAATTACCCTATTTTTAATAAGGCCATTTTACACTTTAAAAATATGTTCTCTTTAAAAAATGTTTTTATCAAAAAATTTCATGTGAATTTTATAATTAATTTATATCATTTTTAAAAATTATATTTTATTAAATAAATATCATTTTTAAAATCATAATTTCAATATTATATTAACGTAATTTTTTTGGATTTTTCTAAGATTACTTATTTTTCGTGGAATAATGAAAAATATCGATTTAAAAAAATGTCATTTTTCAAGTAAATGTCCCATTATATCCTGACTTTTACATGAAATTAACGTAAATAAAAAATTATTATAAATAATATTATTAATTACATAATAATTAATATTAAAATTAATTTTTTATAAGTTATTTTTTGGGCTTAAAAATAGATTTTTCTAGAAGAAAATTTTTTAATCATAAAATGTATTTTTTTTCTTAATAAATAAATTTATTCTCTATATTTTGTGGTTTTAATTAAATATATAGATTATATATTAAAAATAATATTTTAACATTAATTTTATTATTATTAAAAATAATTTTATATAATTAAATTAGGTTTTATACTTATAAATTCATTTCTCGAAAAGGGATTTTTATTCTTGTTTTTTTGCTTAATTAAAAATATATTCTACCACTTATAGAAATTAAAACTAGAAAAATTAATTCCATATTTATAATCATAATAATTAAAATAATTTAATATAATTAAAATGATTTTGTTTCATAATGAGTAGTAAATATAGTAAGGTTTTATTACCTTAGTGGTTGTTAAAATGGGTTTACCAAGGGGATAAACCATGATATTAGGGTAAGATTTCCTCCCGTACCTATCATGTTCATATTTTTTAACGATATATAAATATTATATTATAATAAATTAAAATATAAATACATTTTGAGCCACTGATCATGAAATTTACCTTAAATCATTGAAATGTTTTCTAAGATTCCATGTATTCCCCACGACTCACTCATAAAAGGGAACCTAGCCTCTATCTTATTCAGATAATTTGAACATTATATATCAAAAAATATCTACTAAAATCTTTACTATAATCCTTTAATTCATCCTAGAGCATATTTTATTCTATTAAGATATATTCTTCATGTCTTAAAGAGTAAGCCAATATAGGTCTCCCAAAAATAGGTACAGATCTTAACCAAGCCCATTGAATTTTATTTTTTCTTCTATATCCTCTAAAATGGTTATATCCATATAAATAATAGATAAGTATCATAAATATACTAATATTTTTTTTGATGTTGTCATAACCATTTACTACCTCTTATCAATCCAATGGGAGAATAAATTACTGCTCATGTGTACGTGTGGACTTCCACCTCCACATAAAAATAAGACTCATTTTCCACCACCATCATTAGTGTTTTGTTATTATTATGGGTTTAATGTTTACATAATATATTTATGAAATAATTATTATTCTGAAATTATAATATCTTATATACCTTTTTACCTTATTATTCATTGGTAAAAAATAAGTAAAATATGTATGATATTATAGGAAATATTATGTTACTATTATGTATGCTTAATAAAAATAAATTTATTATACTAGATGTTAGATCACATACAAAGAAATATATACATAAGGTAATCACTTTATGTTACAATCTCATTATTACTGAGATTGTTTATTATTAAAAAAATTCAGATAAATTTATATGAAATATATTTCCCAAGCCATATGAATTTTCTTATCCACTGGTTGTCTCTAGATATTTCATTTATTTCCTTTAGTTTTTCTCTCTTTAAGTGCTCAAGTGACAGAAATAAGGTATCTAAGTAAAACCAACCATGTTTTTCTCTTTAGATTGGAATATATTCTTCAGTATCTATATTTTCTTCAAAACAATTCAGGAATATTATTACTATTCTACAAAGATTTATTAAATTCATTTATACCCATGTTTTACTTACTATAAAAATATTTTAAAGGAATATTTTTAGTGTTTTATAAATAAGGTGCTTCTCAATTTTTACCTATAATGTAAAGGAAAATTTCATTTTAATAAAAAACATAAAAACAATGATATTTACTATCATGAGTACACCCTTATTTGAATATTCCTTTATAAGTTCCCTCATTTATTTTAAAGTAAAACGTTTCCCTTAATATTTAGGAATTTTTTAGATTCAAAACAATTAATTTCGAAAAAAATGGTATTTTTCTAAAGAAATTACATATTTATCATTTAATGTTATTTTTATCTATAACAACATCCTTTGATGTTTCTTATGATTTACAGGGAATATAATCCAATGTTACTATATCTATTATTTCATTGTAATGTTTTTCGTATGATTATGAAATTTTCATGAATCATGTATCCTTTTTATCAGTGATCATGTGATAATATATTGAATTTTTTGATCTTACAGCACACATATATATGGTTTCAAATATATTATGGCTGAGAATGAATTATATAGCTCTCTAAATTATTAAGTAGATATGGATATCTCATGATATAATCAGGAATATAATGGGGTGTGAACACGGTTTATAAAGGGTCATTGTCCAATATGATAATCTTGAGAGTGAACCTCAACTAAATAAATTATGGAATAAGGGTTGATCTGAATCGACTATGATTATATTGGAAGTTATCCTTCATTAAATAAATTATTTTCTGGGATTATGTGTATAATAAAAACTTATGTCTTATTTTCATGTTATTTTATTATGATGTATAATAAATTATTGATGATTCTACACACTTATGTCTTATGAAAATTGTTTAAAAACCATTATTCCAGGTCTCAGGATGAAATATCTTTGACTAATTAAGTATTATTATTATAAGTCTTGATCATGTACTTAAAAATATTAATTAATTATTAATCTCCCTTGTAATCATTAATTTCTATTAATTATGTTTACCCTTATTGAGAATCTTATCTCACCCTTTCTTATGTATCCATTCCCATGTTTATTGAGAAAGGTTTTATATATGTTATGTAAATAATAGTGTTAGGTATAAAGAACTAAATTATAAATGATGTTGATATTTTAATGCTTTAATTTATGAAAAGAATGGGTTTATATAGTTAGTATCAGAGCCATGATTTAGTTACTTTTTGAAACTACTATAATTAAAATTTAGTGAGAATACTTATGATAAAACTATGTATATGGGGGATATCCTACGATATAGAAATGAACAAAGTCTAGTTTACCAAAGAATATTCATCCCTTTTTGAATAACATAAGAGGATCTAGTTTTAGAATATATGAAGTTAGTGGTGATAACCCCGAAAATAGTTGTTTGAGTATATCTCACCTATAATTCTGGTGCACGATGAATTTTCCCTTACAGTACACCAAGTTTGACACTCTTGGGGGATATTCGTATGTTAATTCACAATTTATTTAAGATCCATTATGAAGTATTTAAATAGATAATGAAAATGTATAACCTTGATTAAATCTAGGGTTTCATATATTTAAAATAAGGTATCAAAATTTAGATATCCTATGAATGATTTTACATGATTAGTCACTTTGATTAAAGATGTCTCATGGTCATTCTAACCATTTGGTTTTAGAAAGAGATTAAGGAAAGAATGATAATTTTGTATGGTTATAGGTGTGATTTAATATTAAGTTACCCAATTTTATATTAGTTATATGAATTATTATTTATTAAGAAAAGTCTCATGGAATGTTAATTAATATCCTCAATAATTAGATGTTAAAATAGTAGTAAAAATTACTAATGGTGTGAGGATTCCATCATAAGTGTATGAATCTTCTCCAATTGTAGTCTTGGTAATTTTCATCTTGATAATATTGTTATTATTAATATACATGAATTTCAAGTTATTTCGGGAATGGAATAACATACTATATATAAATCACAAATCAATTTCTATGGAAGCAAAGTCACATTTGATACTTTGAACCAACCTATGATTCTCTTTCTATATAAGAATAAATATAAACTTCCAATGAAAATTACATTCATTTCATGGTTTGTGATTCTTAATCAATGCGGTTACTAATATTATAATATTTTTGGAGAAACACAACATTAAAGATATGAATATTTTATAGGAGATTATTGATGTATTTATGGAAGATTTTCCTACTCTTCATCCAAATCATAAATAATGTTTCTAATAAAACTCTTACCTGGTGCTACACCAAGTTAAATTACTCTATATAAAATTTCCATTATTTATCTATATAAATTGAACAAGAAACACCTCAAGAATATTTATAATGGATTCATTCGGTGAAGTGTTTTATGTTGGGGATCAACTATACATGATGTCAGTAAAAAATATGGATCAATTAAAATCTATTTTTATTATCTGTAACTTAGCTAGATCATGATCAAGGATAAGTTTTCATGCCACATATTGAAGATTTGTTTCATCAATTAAGAGAGACTCAGTATAATTCAAGGATTTATCTTTTATCTGGATACTAGTATTTGGGGGTTGAAAGTGAATAAATACAAAAAACAGTTATTTATTTTAGGTATGAACACTATTAATTTATATTGATTCCATTTAGTCATAGAAATTACACATCTATACTTATAGATTTAATGAATGGATTCTTTATAAATTAGTTTGATTATTTTATATTAGTTTTTATGGATAATATTATTATATATTCCTGGAGAAATATAGAGCATAAAGGTCATATGAGGATTTTACTAAATAAACTAAGTAAGGAGAAGTTGTAATAAAAATTTTCCAAGTGTGAATATTTGATCTATAAATTTTCATTTTCTGGAACATATAATCTCAAGAAATTATATATTGGTGGAACCATCAATGGAGGAAATTAATGAATATTAGTCGGGACTAATGAAGGTGATTGAGATATATAGTTTTCTTGGATTGGCAAGATTTTATTGGTTCCTTGTGAGGGATTTATCATGAATATTTGATCCACACTACAAGTTAGCTTGTAAGGGAGTTATGTTTATTTGGAATAATAGATGTGAAAAAAAATTCAGGTAACTAGAGATATGGTTAGACAATGTAGAAATCCTCACACTACCCAAAAGTTGAGAATATGTTCATATTTATATTTATTCATCAAAAATTATCTAGGGTGTTTTTTAATATAAAATGATAAGGTGATAGCTTATTCCTCACAAAAATTGATGGATTGTGAACAAAATTACTCAACTCATGATTTGGAGTTATTAGTGATAACCATTTCATTAATGATATTTAGGAATTATCATTGTAGATAATGATATGATATATATACTGATCATAAAATTTTAAAGTATATATTCACCTAAATAGATTTGAATTTTCACCAATGGATATGGTTGGAGTTGATTAAAGATTATGGTTTCTCAATACATTACCACCATCAGAAATAGAATAAGATGGTTAATTATTTGAGTTAAATGGATTATTATATATTATTTATGTTCAGGTTCAAAAAATATCCAATATTAATGGATATGAAAATAATTGACTTAAAATCTTAAAGTAATGGGAGAAATATTATCTTTCTCTAATGAGTATTAAACCACATATCCATGAGAATATTAAAGGGGCATAGATTGAGGATGTGGACCTATAAATAAGGTAATAAGTGTTCCTAGGTTAAACCTTTGTTTTGCTGCAATGGTAAGGTTTAGGAACAAATTATTTTTCCCATAAATTTTAGACTTGAATAAGGAATTGTTGGAATAATCTCATAACTGATAATTCTCTATTCATCCTAGATGTATGAGGATATATAAAGATCTGAAAGAGTATTTTTAGTGGGAAAAAATAAGAGGGATATTGTGGAGTATATGTCTTAGTTCTTGTTTTGTTATAAATTTAAGGATAAGAAATGGAAGTGTAAGGTGATGTTACAACCATTATCTACAACAAAATGAAAATGGGAAAACAACACCCTAGATTTTGTTGTTAGAATACCCAAAAAATCTAAAGGACATAAAGATATTAAGGTTGCAGTAGATCAAATTAAAAATTGAGTCCACTTAATTTCTATCATATAAAATTATTATCTTGATCATGTTTCTAATATATATATGAAGGAAGTTGTAAGGTTACATGTGGTACTATATTTTATTATATTTGATTGGGGATCAAGGTTTACCATGAATTTTTTGAGAAGTATATAGAAATATATAGGTATAAATTTATATTCATTACTTCATTTCATCCAGAGACATATGTCCAATATAAGAGAACAATTAAATACATGGTGGATATTTTGATATCATGATCTCCAAGTTAAAAAAAAATTGGATCAAACCCATCATTTAATTGAGTTTTCTTACAACAATATGTTTCACTTAAGAATTCACACAGATACTTAAAAAGTCATATATAGAAAGAAGTTTAGAACTCAGATACAAAGGGATGAAGTTGGAGAAATAAATCTATTGGGACTTAAAGTAGATATCTAAATGATAAAGAAGGTTAGATCTATTCCAAATCATACTAAGACAGATCAAATATGACAAAAAGTCATGCTGACAACCTATGAAAATAACTGGAACTCAAAGTTAGTGAGAAGGTTTTCCTAGGGATTTATCAATAGTAAAAGTTTATTAGATTAATAAAGAAGGTAAAACTGATCCCTAGGTATATTTTTTCATTTGATACTTCTGATTAAGTAGGGACTATATCTTATCACTTTTCACTCCCACCAAACTACGATGAAGTTCACAATGTGTTCCATGTATCTATCCAAATAAAGTATATACATAATACTTTAAATTTAATAAAATAAGAGGATATGATAATCTATAATGATACTTTACAAGAATATAAAGTGATATAAATATTGTATCATAGAGATTAAGTTCTATGAAACAATACTACTCAATCGGTTAAAGTCTTCGGATGAATATGAATTTTCAAAAGGTATTTGGGAACCTTAGGATGTGATTAAGCTAAATTTCAACCTAGTTGTCAAATTGGAAGGTATTAATACTAATATACACTTTATAAAAATATATATATTTACTTTTTTTTGAATTCAAATATAATTATTAGTGCATAAAAAATAAAAACTCAATTTTTAGTAAATTTATATCATGATTCAAAAATATGTTTTCATTAAAAATGAGTTTTATTGTATTTATTTCATGAAAATATTATAACTAATTTCATCCATTTTTACTAATTTCACATATTATAATGTTATAATAATTGTTTAATAATGTTAGTTCATATCAGACGTTTTAATTTTATTAAATGAAAATATTTTTAAAATTTTCATTTCGATATTATATTTGGGTAAATTTATAGGGATTTGCAAAAATATTTATTTTTCAGCAAATAATGATTTATTCTAATGTTTATTAAAATTATCATTTATTTTCTTGTAAATAAACCAATTTGTTTTGAAATTTATCCTAATGTAAAAAAATTATAGTTTAATTATAAAAATTATAATTTCATATATACGAATCATCATTAAACGTTTTTAAGTTATAAGTTAGTTTTTTGGTGTAAAAAACATTTTTCTAAAAAAATTAAGAAAATATGTTTTTATATTAATAATTCAATTTAATATCTATATATTAATGTTATTAATGAAATTATTAGATTTTATATAAAATTTATTTTTTTAACATTCATATTATGGTTTTTTAAGTATAATTAATGAATGTAAATTAAGTTTTAAACTTAAAAATTCATTTTTTGAAAATGGGTTTTTGTGGAGGTTTGCACACTAATTTAAAATTAAATTATTCCACTTATATATATTTAATCATGTAAAATGGGTTTGAAATTTAGTATAATAGTAATTAATATAATTTAATAGGGTTAACTTGAAATTTTTTCAAATTAAATAGTAAAAACAGTAAAATTTTATTTCCCCAGTTAATGAAAAAATGGGTTTGTCGGGAGTAAAACCATGAGATAAGGGTAGGATTTCCACTCACAAATGAATAATTTTTATTAGTTTAATGTAATCCCAATTTATATTTTCATAAATTAAAAATACCTATCTATTTGGATCTGATTTCTGATATAAGTGACCTTAAATCATTGAAATCTTTTAGAAAATTCTATGTATGTCACTCTAATCACTTATAATAGGGTGACTCTTATCCTCCTTAATTCATTCGATTTAAGCCTCCCAGTTCAGAAAATACATGCTAAAAAGACTTTATATAGTCTCTATATTCATCCAATAACTTTGTTACATCTATCAAGATATATCCTTCAAGTATTACTGAGTAAGCCAAAGTAGTTCTCTCGAAGAAGAGGTATAAATCTTAACAAATCCATTCTAATGTAATTTATTATTATAAATCCTATAAAATTGATATATCCATAAAAAAAGATAAATATAGTATCCTAAATATATTTTGATATTATTATTATCATCGAGCAAATATTTACCACCGCTTTTTAATCTAATGGGAGAGGAAAGTATTGTGTGGGTCTACATGTAGACTATTGCCTCAATGTAGTGATACGACTCATTTTCCACCATTATCAATCATGGATGATTATTATGATGTTTTCAATGTTTATATATTATATTTATGACATATTTATTATTTTATAGTTATAATATCATATCTTACTTATTTCTTTCCAATCTATTGGTAAATGATAATGTCACTCATGCGTATGTATAGACTAAAACCTCTATAGATCATTTGTATTTGTTTATCATTAAGGATTTACATAAATGGTAAAAAGGATATATCTAATTAAAACATATGATATTTATTCTAGAAAATTTTTCTGGAAATTTTATTATAATTTACCTTTCCCTCATTCCATCCATTAAAAAAAGATACATCACCAGTGCGTACGTACAGACTACCGTCTCCACATAGTGATGCAACTAATTTTTCATCATATATTTATATGAATTGTTATAAATATGTATATAATGATTATATATGATAATTATATAATGATTAAAATTATTTATATAAATTATAAATTACAAAAGGTCAATAACCATAACCACTAAAACAAAACATACACGAGAATCAAAGAAATTACTCATCCCAAATGATGATGATCTTGAAGGATTGTTAATAAACTGGTTAATAAATGTAATAAGTAATTAATTTATGGTATAATAGGTGTTATTATAGTTTTTTTATATAAATATAATAAATTTATAATAATTATACATGAGGTTAGGGGACTTGTGAATAAATATGGACATAAGTTAGGGGTTTCTTGTTATAATATCATTTTTATTGGGATTTTTTATGATTAATTTTTTTTAGGATGGAATTATATGGAATATATGTCCCAAGTATTATATATTTTCTTATACTATATTTAATTATATATATTACTTTTTTCATTTCATTTATTCTCTTTATGTACTCAAGAGAATAAAATAATGTTTTTAAGTTAAACTGACCATGTATTTATCTTCGAACAAGATTCCATTCATCTATGTCAATATTTTTATTAAACTCTCTTAAATATTCTCCAAATATTTATTAAAATCATTCTTAAAAATTTCTTAATTTATATAAACAACTATATGAATCCTCTTATCATTTTATAAAAAAGCTTCTTATAAATTTTTATCATGATTTTGAAAGGATTTTTTGTTTTAAAATACACTACATAAATTTCATTATCCACTAACATGAATACTATTTTACTTGAATATTACATTATATGTCTCCTTTCCTCTTTTAATTGAAAATTTTTTCATTAATATTTTGGAAATTTGAAAATTCTAAATAAGTGAATTCCAATAAAATGGGTATTTTCCTCAAGAAATGTTTTACTAATATATTGAAGGTATTTTTTATCCACAACGACATCTTTAAATGTCTCTTATGAATAACTCAGGATATGATATAATGTTACCATATTTTTTCATTATCTGGATAGTTTATGATAATTATTATTAAAATTTTATGTAACTTGTATCCTTTCTATGGGTTACGATTTTATTATGTGATGAATATTTAATGATCTTATCACACACATTTTTATGGATTTAATTATGTGACAAGTGGACCAAAAATTATATATCTCTCAAATGAATTGGGTAAAGAAATATATCTCAAGGGATAAATTTGACAAAAATGGGGAGTGTACCTAGTTTTTTAAAGAACATTTTCCAGTTATATAGCCTTGGGAGTGAACCTTAACTATGGAAATATTGGAATGGCAGTGAACCAAATCCACTATAATAGGCTTGGAAGTGATACATGAATAGGGAAATGATTTTATATGTATATTCAAATGATAAAAACATAATTATTATTATTAGGTTATGTTCTCATGATATATGATTCATTATTGGTTACTATATACTTTTATTTCTTATTATTTTGGTTTGAAAAAACCCTTACACTATATTTCATGATTAAAGATATTTTAAGAATTTGATATTATTGTTATAAGTCTTGATCATGTCATTATACCATTATTTTTAAATTATGCCCACTTATGATCATTTATTGATATCTATTATTTTTATACCAACTGAGCATCTCATATCACCATTTATAATGTTTTCCTTTAATAGTTTATGGAGAAATGTTACTAGTAAGTTATTTCTAAAAAGGTTACCAGTTATGATGATATAAATACGAAATTATATACATATTTTATGTACAATTAATTTATATATCCATGTTTCCAAGGACATTATACCTCTACATTCTTCATACATCAATTATTATAAATTATATTAAATATTTATCTAAAATGGTGTAACATTTGTTTATGAAAAGTATGGACTTCTATGCATAATGATATTTAACAGATCAAAGAATGCATCTATAGGCTCATTTGAGGGCATCCTCAAATCCCAACTGATATTCCATATAAACAACAATTTTGCTTCATATACATCAGAATCACCTTTGTTGATGTTGTGATGTTTTTTCTATATAGCGTGTGAGCATTTGAATGATATAACATTCTTGTATTATGTATTGGATAAATCTAATCCCAATTCATTGGATCTATTTGGGAAAACATCCAATCTATTCAATATTTTTAAGATAATATTTCTCCTTCCATGTATACTGAGATACCATTAGTATAATTAACATGTAAATCCATTACTAAAGATAAAAAATGGTATTTTCTAATATTTTATATAGTTTAAAAAAGTAATCAAAAATTAAATTTACCTTTAGGTTACCAACTACTTCATTTACTTATTAGAATGAAAGGACTACTAAGAAATTTAATCTTTGATACCAATTGATGTTCTTGGGAAACATAAATAACATAAGAGGGGGGAATCTAGGTATTTCCATCACTCAAAAACATACCTCTCTAAGGATCCTATCTCACCTTTACTAGGAACAAAACCCTCCCTCAAAACCAATATAAATTGATATAGTAAATGACAAATGGATTCAAAAAAATTACCTAGTTTACCTAAACTAGGATAATCAAAGGAGCATGAAACAATAATGGGTTGATTTACCTGAAACAAAAGGTGAAAACAATTTATTATAGTTTAGATTGTCCATATTGACTCTAAATTTTTTAAACCATCAATGAAAAAATAACTCACTTATCATGACCACTTAAAGAGATCATAACCTCTATATGTGTTTTTATCATTATATTTTCAAATAAAGGGTGAATCTAAACTAGTATCTGAGTATCAATACTGTTCACTTTCATCCACTTAATAAAATCCATGAAAGTTGAGATAGATCACCCAACACATTTTTACAAAATTTTTTGGACAAATCTATAATTCCTTCTCTTGATGTGTATTTTTTCCTCATTTTTCCACAATTTATCAACCTCTCTCTTGAGGAGAAGCATGTCTCTATGTTATCAGTATAAAATCTCCAAATTTGTATTTTGGATTATCTTAAATTAAAATTAATTATGTTGGGTTAATTCATCCAAATAAAAAATGAAAAATTGATTCATGATCAACCATTTAATTATTATATCACTTCCATGAAGATAGAATATTTTAATCTGGATGCCTTCTCACTCATCATCTTATCAGTGTGAAAAATAGTGTCAGGAAAGACATCTAATTTCTTCAGAAACCATGTGCATTAATTGTAGAACCTCTATTGAATTAAACTCTTCATCATGGTGTGTAATTCTTAATATATAAATTTCAAAACTCGCACATATTAAACATTTCATGAAAGAAAAATTGTAACTCTCTTTCAATAGTTACATTATGACACATCTCCTTTTATAATGAAATAGTCACCTAGAATATGACTATATTGATTATTTTTTACTGAGTCTCTGTACATGTAACTATTCACCATGACATGGAAATATTTATAATGATATATCTATTTTAATCCATGTCAATAGAATCATGGAGTTTCTATAATTTCCACAGTGTAAACATTTCTTACTTATTATATTTAATTATTTTTTAAATTAAAAAAATGATATGTCCTCCTCAGCATCATGGAAAATAATATTACATATTTTGAAGATTAACCATTCATGATGTGATAGTATTATTCATAGTTTATTCAATAAAACAATTAAAAGACATCCCGGTGCCTAATTTTCATGGTGTACTTATCACAATATGAACTTCAACACAAGATTACAACCTTCAAAACCAATTCATATACATGGCCTATTCATGACATAGATTGGGTTTTCATGAAATGACCCATGTCCTACAGAAGTAATTATTACAACTCCTACAAATTTTCTCCAAAACTCCATCAGAATTATAATGTGAAGTTATAAGATTACTTATAATTCTCTCGATATCATTGTCAATAAACACATCTCCAAAAATACTCCCACGATATTTTAGGTAATAGGAGCCCTTCTATGACTCTTTTAAGTCCAATTCACTTCCTGTTTTCTCTCTGTTTTTACAATGTTTTTCCATGGGATATTTCCAAGATAAAATAAATATAATCTCAATTCCACCTCTTATGTTCACATTTCTCTATTTTCTTCTAATTTTTGTCACCTTCATAAAGGATTTTAGATTGAATTCCACCATATCATAGTCAAATTTATCCTCAAATCGGTGGTTTTTTCATCTCTCCTTCTCCAAGGTGACTTATATGTGTTTAATTGTTATAGTTCATCACATATTTTATTGAAGGATATTAAGCCGTGATTTTTTCTTCATTTTTCCCTATTTTTAGTTTTAAATTGATGGTCGATTTTATTGATATTATTTATATATTAGGGATTTAATGTTCTTTAGGTAGTTTTCAAAGTCATTAGGGTTGGTTTCTCATAGATTTTAATTATATATATATCTATTATGATTATGTATTGGATTTCATTACTCATGAATTTTGGTTTGGTGGCTCGTAGATTTCTCTAGAGTATTGTGGGAATAAATTAAGCTTAAAATAAATATTCGTTGGTCGCTTTGAATTTTGAAGTTATTCTTGAGAAATACCTATAATATGCCTATAATTGGGTTTTTTCTAAATTAACAAAGAATACTATTTGTGTTTATAATATATTAATGAATAGAATTTAATAATATTTTAATATGATGAATTAAATATTTTCATGGATGTTTTTTGTAATTATGTAATGGAAACTCATTCCATATTGATGATGTTATAAATTCTATTATAATAGATTTCACTTAGGGTATCCTTGATAATCATTAAAAATGTTGTTAGATTTCCATTGATGTGTGAGATAGGTAACCCATGTTGGATCCGTGTATTTAAACCCAATTTAACAACTATGTTGAGACCACTCTTTGATAATAGGTAGGGGCTAAAATGAAAACCATTAGGTTTTTGATAGTCTAAAGTAATCAATGGAATATTTAGTAAGATAATGATATAAGGGTCATTACATGACCTATACATTAAAGTAGTGTCCTTATATTACTGAGGTTTACTTCCTTATACCCAAAATAAAATCATACAATTGTAATCCTTAATTCCTAATCAAACCAGAATGAGATATAATTCAATATACCACACATTTCCCACAATGAAAATTTTTATGTGGTGGTGATGTTGTGGATTGGAATATAATGTGGGAAGAATTGATTTACCTTGTATAATGTAATTTTATTATATTTACCTCACCTAAAAACCTGGAAAATTCCAATGTTTTTATATAGTTTTAAGATATTTTAGGGAACCCCTATTTTATAAATGAATACTTTTGAGAAATTATTTCCAAATTATTTTCATCTGATTCATTTTTATTTATATTTAATATTTTTACCAAAATATTTTTTCCATATCATACACTTTACTCTTTTTTTATTTTATTAATTAAATATTTTTTAGTTATGTCTTGTGCTAGTTTTAAATATTTAGAACGAGACATGTTATTAAAAAGTGACATTGATAATACATGGTTATATTAAATAAAAAATTATCAAATTATACCTATAGTTTTAGGTTATGAATTTATTTTATAATCCCTATCACTAAAACTTGTATACATTAGTCTAAAGCAATTTCTGGATCATATAAACATGCTTAAAATTAACATAAATAAATATTTGTTCTATTAATTGTCACCTTTATAGTATATCATGGGGTTGGAGTGTGTCAAAACATGTGGTTCTATTAGAATTTATCAAGAGTGTTTTGACTATAACATTATTATAACTACTTCTTGGAATAGTTTACTACTTAAATGTTTTCTTGTATTCCATGTTTATTTCAATTATTCTTGAGTGTTGTTATAATTTTTTATATCATTATCAAGGATATAGTTTATGTTCTAACAAGAATGTTATCAGATTTTAAAACTAATATGATGAGTCATATGATTATCATATTGGATTGATCATGGATAGTATTTTGATAGATATTTATTATGATAGAAGTGGTACATAGATTCTCACAAAATTTTCTTTCATGTTAATGATTTTGTAAAAGAGAATGTTCATTTCCTGAATATTATAGAAACCATGAACTTTTATAATTTTCTTCTATGAACTATTTATGAAGATACCAATTGATTTAGAGTACTACTATAGGATGGGATAATATTTCCCTGAATTTATATACACTTTCCCCCATTTTCTAGGATGGGAGGCTCTGTTTTTTTAACTTTACTATACACCATTCCATTCCACTTAGGATGGGTGTGTGCTTAAACTCTCTTTAGGAAGGGTTAATTAGAAAGGGTGACATGGTTTTCTTGTATAGTTTTACTCAACCAATGAGATTGGACCATAGTCAGTAAAACCAATATATACCATCCTAGTATATGAAGTTATTAGTTATAGTTGTTGTGATTATATAGATTCTCAGTTATGATTTTCTTCTTGACTTTGTTGTAAGTATATTTCTATTCTAAGAGTCAGGATGGAAAACCATATTTCTTACACTTATGTAATAGTATATACATGTTCCAGAATACATCTATACATTCATTTATATAATGATACCCCATTTGGGGTTCCATATGAATTATTTTTTTCTCACACACTCTATATAAACCTTACTGAACATGTATCCCTCTTTCTATTCTTTATAAGTAATTAATACTACATTCACATTTCCTCCTCTGGTTCTATATTTATATTTTCAAATTATCCACATTGAGGTTGATAATTAACTAGTAAAAACTACAAAAAAAACATCGTACAATGAAGCAAACATCCCAAAATACTTAAATATTATCTTCTACCTATATGTATTTAGGGCCACTCGAGTGACCTGAATGACATCACAAGAAAATATTGAATTAAATATAAAGAGTGATTTCTTGATGTTACCATTAACAAATTAAATGGTAATCCAAAATATCTACCTAAAACATTACACCACAGGTGTTGACTGAGGATCCCATCTGACTTCATGATTAATCATCATCATAGTCCTAAATGATGAAAAAGATTTTGAGGTCAAAAAAACCAGAAACTAAAACAATATCAACATCGAACATGATTGATCATAATCACAGAAAAGAGACAGCTTGAACTCTCATACACCAAAAACATATATCCTTTTAACAAGAGTATTAAAACCATATGTATTTGTGTGAAAAATAATAATCAATAAACATTGAAACACCAACAACACCTACACTAGAAAAATTATAACACAAAAAATCTAGAATCACTATAAGGAGATCCACTATATAAAAATGAGATTATGTAATAACCCACACTTTATAAGTTATATTTGTTTCTTGAAAATGTGTGTTAAATTATATTATAGAAAAAAACATATCTCATTAATAATGAAGTGGTATTTATAAAGTGTAAAAGGAAATTGGACCATCAAGATTCTCCTTTTATCTAACCATTGATCAAATATGACTGTTTGTCAATATGCCATTAGAAACTATACTTTTGGTAATAATTCTAACATAATTATTATGTTATTATAAATAATAATGAAAAGAGATAATTGATACCATAAGAAGAATTGATGGCCTCAACCAGTAGAGTTGTGTCATTTGAAGCCCATTTGTCAGAACTTGGGAGGGAGGTTTTATTACTAGGGTTCTCCCTTGAACAAGAACAATATGAGCTTCAAAAAGTGATTCTTGAACAAAATATCTAATGGGATAAGTTCAATTTAGTAGATATTACAACTTATTTTATGTTATCTGATGCACCCTACAAAACTAATACCACTACACACTATACTATACGGTCATATGCAGTTATAATAAGGGGTTTTGTGTCCAGAATTTAGTAAAATAAATGTTTATTTTCTATGGATAAATAAAATTATTATTCCATAAATTCCATTTAATAATATTTCTCATAATAAAATATATGTTTAATTGAGATGAATTTGACAATTTGTTTTTTAGATGAAAATAAAAACTAATTATATATCTCTAGAAAATATATTCAGTTTTTATATAACCAAGGTTTTATGAGTAGAATATTTTTAATTAAATATCATTTTTAAATATCATTAATTAAAATTAAAAATGATAAAATAATTTTATAATGGCCTAGGAAATTGTTTTAAGTGTCAAAAATTTTATTATGCCTTAACAAAATGCTATTTTAAAATAACTAATTATTTTTATATTTAATAGTTAAAATTATCATATATATATAATTATTCTATAAAAATAAATATAATTTTTGAAATCATCATGTAAAAATTATGTTTGGGTGGATTTTTGAGAATTTTCTAAAATACTCTAATTTTTCATGGAAATTAAAAAACACTTTTTTAGGGTTTTGGTATATTTTATGACATCATATTTATGTCATGATAATTTTATAATTAATTAAAAAATATATATCCTGAAATATTATATTTTATTAACATTAATATATTTTATTTATTTTATTTAGTTTCTTAAAATTATAAGTCACATTCCAAAGTCTAAAAAGAAAATTTTGATTTTTAAAACACTACATTGTGGAATATTTACTTTTACCTTCCCAATGAATAATTTAAACAATAATTTTGGTTTTAGTGGATTAAATCGATTTAAAATATGACCCAAATGGCTAATAAAATGAGAACAACCCATCGATAGGCCAATGGTTTTGCATTTTCCACAACCTAGTTTTCCATGATCTATATTAAGAAATTTTTAAACAATTCCTTCACTTCTCCTATAAATACCCACAGATTTATCCACTACCATTCACTTAAAATCCAAACTCCATGAATTTATGGTCATTTTTTCTCCCATTTATTCCCCCAAAGGTTTCCTTATTCCCCCAAGGACTCATTTTCATGTTTTTGGAACAACTCTTCAAGGTAAGGGAAATATTCACTTCTCTTTTCTATTCAACAACCTTTTTTATGGTATGTCTTCCAATTTGAAATAAAATTTAATTTCTTCCAATTTATATTATCCCACTGTTTTATTAATAGTATTTATTAATGGGATCCCCTATTCCCTCCCATTTTACCATTTTCTAAAACCATGTTTTATACACATTAAGCTGCCGAATTTTCTACTCAAATTTTTCTCTTTTACATGAGTAATTTTATTTTATTTTTTATTTGAATACCCAAAAGTATTTTATTTTTGTTTTTTATTAAAATTTATTTTAAAATTTATTTTTAATTTGGATATTTACATATATAAAATTCACATATTCATTTGTGGCATTAAAATGAAACAACGATCATGTATTTAATCTCTTTTGTATGCCAAGATTTTTAAGAACACCCCATTATTTTTTCTCCATGGGTTATTAATGAAATAATTAATTTTAATCTATATGGATCACATGAAATTAATACAAATGAATTTTGAACCCTAGTGTCACTTCTATTCCTTGGGAAAATAATTTAATCTCTAGAGATGACATGTTATAGAATAGCTTGGTGAATAAACATGATAATTTTTTTACAAAACCTTGGTGATAAACCTTTGTGATTTGATTCTAAATGAATCATTTAAATATTTTATACACATTTATATATTATGATTCATGTTTTTATATTATTTATGAAATTCAACTTTCTCATTATATATCATTAAGTCTTACAAACTTATTGATATGTCTCAAAATCACTTGTTATATGTCTCTCTTGTTTATTACCTTACTTGGATTAATGAACACCCATTTATATTGATGTATGTCATCAAATTATAAGATGTGGTAAATATAACATAGTTTAAACCCATGAATACTTATTTCAAGTTTATTTAAAATAATGTTTTATGTTTTCATGTATTACCCTCCTTACTTACAAGAAACCAAAATTTAAATGATCTTCTGCAGATACAATTTAATGAAAAGTTATTTAATAAAAAGATTGAATTTCATAGTTGGAATCATAGGATGGTTTAGTTATTAGTGAAAATTATGACTTGAAATTTTTAAGAAGAAAACTAGGGACAGGTATAAATGTAAGAAAAAATATGGGTAATTTAGTGAAGTATTAAGTAAGTGGTTTTTGAGAAAAGAAATCCCATTATAGATATGAACAAGTGGATGTAGATATGGCAGATATGTGTCTAGGGATAACACCCAAAAATTACCCTTTAAGAGAGACTCAAATGGGAACTGGTGCACAACAACAGGCCTTACTGCACTCCTAGTTTGACACTCCCAGGGTATATGTTTGGTAAATAATATTATTTTTATAAACAATTATAAATGATATATAGAAAATGTACTTGTTATTAGACTATATTAATAACATATTTAAGAATGATGTTTTATGAAATAAAATCCCTTTCAAATTATCATATTCATAAAAGTAACACATTTCTCCTTAGGGTTTTATTCTTTTAGATATATGTTGGGAAATATTAGGAACCATGTATATGATGAGTGAAAAATATGTTGTACAGACAACGTTCTGATAGAAGCAATTATGGTAAACATCATAAGGATAATGAATCAACTAACTCAAGTTATGAATAATATCTTAAATCAAGTCAAGACAACGAATTCACCATAAAGTGAAAAACATTTCATTGAGTCCTCCAGGCTTTAATGATCACATTCTATTAGTGGATCTACCGACCCATTTATTGTTTAATAATGGATGAGTTCTAATGAAAAAATATCTTTTCTATAATCCATTGCTCATAGAAACAGAAAGTAACCTTGGAAATATACCTCTTATAAAGAGATGATGATCAGTGGTGGATAATGATTAAAAACAAGAATCCAAGAAAGTATATCAATTTTATAGAGTGGTAAGAGTTTAGGGGAATCATTTACAATAAATATTTCCATTATTCAATGAGAATGAAAATAAATAATGAATTTCTTGAAATGGAGCAGAAGGAAAATGAATTAGTGGGAGTCAATGAAATGAAATTTATAATAATTTCCCAAAAAAACCCTAAATTCATTATGGATACAAAGGTAAAGTTTTATAGATGATTCAGTAAACTAATACCTCATATATATAGGAATATATGAAATCGAGACTTTCAAAGCTATGACGAGATAGTGCAGAGTGCTATGAAGGTTGAACTTAAGTTCGATGTGTCACAGTGGTCCCATAGGTCTAATGAGAGGAAGATATCAATGGATCCAAACTCATGGAGGAAGATTGATCATGGAAGAGGATTAAATAATGTGAAACTTCCCACATGAAACAAATTTTAGATGAAGCATTTGGGGAACTAAGTTCATGGTAGAACAATGTGATACATGTGTAGAAGATATAGACATTTAACTTGAAACTATCAAGGTTAGTTGAAGCCTAAACTCCTCAACAGTAATGAAAAACTTAAGACTATCTATGCCCAGACAGAAGTTTAATAATTAAATTTTGGAAAATTATGGCACTTTTCCAATAAATTTCCAAATTATATGATAATGTAAGTGAACCATCATCGACCTTAGATTAGGAAAATGGAGAAATTTTGGTATTTTTATGTCATGACAGTAGAAGTGGAGGCTCAATATTATGTGCTAGTAGGTACACTCATTATGATCTTAAGGAAAGTGAGTATATTATTTGATTCTGGTGTTACACATTCCTTTATTTCATCCAACTTTGAAAATAATACTGAATCAATCCCTGAACTTCTAGAATTATAGTTATTAGTAAAGTCTTTCTCAATGATTTATCCATGAATCAACATTGTATAGAAACACTAGTATTAACTTTTGTGATTAAAATATCATCAAAAATTTAATATTCATTACCATGTTTGAATTCTACTCTATACTAGGGATATACTGTATCTAAAAGTGTAATTCTAAGATCAACTGGAGAAGAAATGAAATTTTAGTAGTCTTGAATGCACAACCCACAGTAATCTATAAAGGAGAGATATTTTAGATAAAGATTTATCTAGGATCACCTCCCATATAATTATTTAAGGATATTATTAGTGAAAATGTAAAAGGAAATAAAATTATAAAGATATATAATGTCCCCAACATTCTGTAATATATAGATTTTTTTCATAAGATTTACAAGGACCTCACCCATAAGGAGTGTTATATTTCTCTATTGAACTCATATCTGGATCCAATCCAATATCAACGACCCCAAATTTAATGTAAAATATATAATTAGTGTTAATGAATAAATATCTTCAAGATCTTTTGGAAAATGGATTTATCTAACCAAGTGTGTCTCCTTGGGGATAACCTATTCTCTTTAAGAAGTAGTGGGATGGATCAATGTTGTTATGGAATGGTTATAGATAAGTTAATGGGATCACAATGAAGAACAAGCACCATATTCCATGGATTGATGATTTATTTTATTATCTTTATGGGGCTCAATTATTCTCTAAGATTGAACTTCGATATGGGTATCATAAATTTAGGGTAAAGAAAGAATATATTAAAAAGACTTCCTTTTACACAATATATAGGAATTATGAGTTTATTGAAATTCCATTCGGTGTGTCTAATGTTCCTACTCTATTTATAGATTTAATTAATAAATTCTTTAAGGAATACCTTGATAATAAAATTAGTTTATATAAATTATACTATAATATACTCCAAAAGTAATGAAGAGCATCACAATCATCTAAGGATGATGTTGGGAACTCTTAAGAAAGAGAATATTTTTTAAATTTCAGAAAAATGTGAATTTTGGTTACAACAAGTTGCACTAATCCACCACATTATAACCAATGAAATAAATTATGTTGATCCTATAGAGAAAAAGTTTGTAGGGGAGTATCCTCTATAAGGCCCCAGCCTTAAACCTTACTTAATCTTGAGTTATTACAAGATTACACCTTGAGGATCTTTTCAGGTTTAGAGTTTTAGAGAATTAGATCATAAAACTTGCATTACACTCCACATTTAAACAAAGTGATTACATAAAAGATTGTATTCATTTTTCCCATCAACAGAAACATATTTAAAATAAAACATTGATTCTTTCTTGACACATCCTTGACACTATCATCACATCATGTACCTTTCCCTTGACCTGTGAAAAACATTACAAAAACTTGGGATGAGTATAAAAATCTCAGTAAGGGTTATAAAAAATATGGAAAGGAAACATGAGTTCATATATACATAAGAATGAAATCATACTTTACCCATAAAACATAGGCACTTTAACATACCTCATCAAACCATGAATAAATCATAGAAATCATAATACATAAAGGTAACTTGAGGCATTCATAACATTCTTACATAGGGAGTAACCCTCCTGGTTACGTTTGGAATACCCATCACAGTATATTCCCTAAATCTCTTCGGAGAAACCTTAACGTTTCACTCCTTCGCGTTACCCAATGCATTGGAGAGCTATGTCGGGCTCACCCGCCCTTAGTTTATCATGGAACCACCCGTTTTCATAAAAATGCCCAAGAACCATAACATAAATGTATCACATAAAAAAATGAATAAAGAAACATAACATTTCCACATTTCAATCAGAATATAAACTTTTAGGACATTGAAATAATGAATCCATTCAAAAAGAAACCATTTCCAAAACCATATAAAACATTTAATAAAGAGATTTTTGAATAAAAGTGTCCCATACCACCTTAAAGATTTTAACATTTTAAACCCTTAAAACCATTTTGAAAACATGGATATTAATAAGAACAAATCATTAATACATTTAAAGCGATATTTTGGTTAAAGGGTTTTTACCAAAATTAGAGACACTTGAATACAATAATTGAGGAATAACATTTAATCAGAACTTTATAATATCATGAGAATAAATGGATTCATGATATAATATTACAAAGGACAGTATATACACCATATAAGAGTGAATTGGTGAATAACAACAATGAAGTCTCAATAGAGATGTAAAATGTGATGAAATCCCTTATAAAAAATGTATCCTTAAATTATGGATAAATCAATATCAAAATTATGTGTGAAAAATATAAATACACCCAATAAAATTGGATATTAAGTGTAAAAAAATAAAAGTTCATTCACACATGTTCAAAGGATGACATATTCAATAACTACATGTTGAACCCAAAGAAATCGAAATTGGGTAAAAGAGTTCCCTTGGTAAAATTCGACAGCCAAATGGCGTCACTTCAAAAATTCAGAAAATGAGTTGATGAGAGATAAAAATGGAATATGATCACTTGGACATAAAATTTACATCAATCATTATATATAAGAACATATCCCAACATAATAGTATGTGAATTAAAAGACATAACAAACGAAGTCTTTTAAAAAGAGGAGGGTGAAAGGTTCCCTTACCGACTTGGGTAACTTTCGAAAAGTACACCCCATTGAAGAAGTGTCATACAATGAATATGTAAATACCCATAAATGGAATTATATTACAAAAGGAGTTTAATAATGGGCAGTACATAAACCACTCAAAGGAAATTGTGGCAAATGTAGCATAAATCTCACGGGAATAAAAGTGAGATGAAAAATATCTTACAAAAACTCGGCAGCCTAACGGCGCCACTTAAAATTTCCAAAATGGATTGATGAGAGGAAATAGGGTCTCTAATCATATTAACATAAAGTTTACAGAAATATTAATATAAAATAACATCCCCAACATAACAAAGAGGAGCTTAAAAGAAGTGACATAAAGGAGAGTACTTAAAAAGAAAGAGAGAGGTTGGATCTCTGACGAAAAATTCGGCAGCCTAACGGCGCCACTCAAAACTTCCAAAATGGATTGATGAGAGAGAATAGGGTCTCTCATCATATGAACATAAAAATTACAGTAAGATTAATATAAAATAATATCCAAATAACGAGAAATATGAGCTTAGAAGGAATGACATAAAAGAGTGTACTTAAAAAGAAAGAGAGGAGTAGGATCCCTTACCTCAAGTCCAACTTATCTTGTTCGTTTCTTTATATTCCTGAATAATAAACTTTGGTCAATTAATAATTGCCTAAGTACCTCCTTTAGATATTATTATTCAGTTCATATCACATATTATAATGTTATAATAATTGTTTAATAATGTTAGTTCATATCAGACGTTTTTGCCGATGTTTGGTACATGAGTCAAAAATGAACTTGTTTGAAAAAAGATTGCCCATGTAGTTATAAGTAAATAATTTCCAGAATAGTATTAATGATTAAAATATCATATATATCAAGTAAATATTCATTTCATACTATTCCATATCATTTGGAGATAAAAAACGAAAAGCACCGTTCGTGGAGATGGTAGGTTGTACGTACGCATGAACGCTACTTTCATTTTTTGTCATATTAATGGAAATAAAACAAAATGAGAGAGATATATATATGTTATAATTGTAGAATTATATCCATAATTTAGATGTAATATATTACATATATATCCATTATATATATGTACTTATAATATTATATAACATTTTGAGATAAGAAATGAAATGTACTGTTCATGGAGATGGTAAGCCGTACGTACGCATGAACGCTACTTCCATTTCTATTTCATATTTAATGGAATTAAAACACAATGATACATAATAGTATTTTAATTCCAGTATGGTATCATATATAATATAATTAAATATATCCTTTATACGTACCACATATGGTATTAATGAATCAAATCACTTTGAGGGGGCGGTAGTCCGCACTTCCTTAAATGAAGATATCGCGTTTACCCATAATGGAAACCATAATGGTACGCCATAAATGAAAAATACAGAAGCTTAAGTAAAACATAAACATATTATATATCATATATAAATATAGTTTCATCTTAATGGCCACCTTTTAAGGTGTTAGAAGAATGTTGAACAATCATCGTTTCGGGAGGCAGAAATTCTCCATCCACAGAAACAATATGTTCTTTAACCATTAGATGTAGGTGTGTGTAAGTGTAGCTCGAATACATCTTATAAAAATATCCTATTATATTTAAGATACTGTATTTGTTACAAAATAAATGAATAAAAAGATTTTAGGGGGTTGGAGAAGTAAAATAAAACAAAAGGACTCAAGTGAAGACATTACCATAAAATCGGGTAACTCCCTTTGGTTGGAGCTCAAAGGCTTACTTGGGAAGACTTCTGCCCAAAGTGAGGCTTCAAGGAGTAAGAGAGGTAAGTGGAGATACAAAATGGGCATGTTTTGGGTGAGCCAAAGTCTTTGGTAGTGTGGGTAAGGAGGTAGAGGTGGGGGCCTTTTATAAGAGGAGAGGAGGGGCACTCTTGTAAAGTTACAAAATGTTACATTATTTTCAAAAGAGTTTCGGATTTTAAAGGTCCCAAATTGATATAATTCGAGACTAAGGTGATAAGGGTTCTAAATACAGTCATCCAATAGTTTTTGTACCTGTGTAGGTCTTAGATATTACATTATCTTTCCATTTTATTTAAATCGTTAAATAATGAGGTCATCACTGCATCATCATGATGTCATAAATAATTTAATTTATTTAATGTCTAAAAATTATAAAAACATACTATGATGTAGGAAATCGTTTTATCTTTCTAATGACTCATTATAGTCAAAAATAAGACTTTTATAACCCCATGTAAAATTTTTTTTAGTAAAACATCTCATGTTTGTGTCATTTTTACCTTAACATTAAATAAAAAGATATTTATGTCATTTTCCAACCAAAGTGGCTCCATGGGGTCCCCAAGTTGACCCATGGATTTTATTGGTCGGCCATGACACATCCAATGAGGGTAGGACATGTGTGTATGTCATTTAATTTTATTAAAACATTATTCTTACCATAAACTACACTAATTACCTCTAATCGCGATTAAAAACTTAATAAGTTACTATTCACCAAAAAAATTATTTTTATCCCATTGAACCACATTTTACTTCTTAATTACAACCATGTATGTCGGATTTTTGAAATTCAAAACTCAAAGATGGAAAAATTTCATTTAAATGGAAATATCAGTTTTTATAAGTACCACTTAGTGGTTTCACTATTCATCAAAAATTGATGTTTTTCAGAAAAATCCCAAAAATTCACCCTAAGCTATATTTGATATTCCGAATTCAAAAATGAAGTATATTTTACAAAATTCAAAACATATAAGTCACATTAATTAATTTAATAATTAATTCCTGCTGTCAGAGCAAATAACGTGTTTTTATGAAACAATAAGTATCAAAAGATTGACATTAGTTTAAGTCTGATTTCAAATTGAAATTAATTCCAATGACCACTATTGGATTTAATGGTAAAAATATATTCTAATTTTAATTTAAAACCAATTCAAAAGATAATCTAATCATGTAAATAAATTATATTAAAAATAGGTTTTGAATTAAAATACAACATTTTACACTATTCATTAAAAAAATGAACTTTATCGGAAAGATACCAAAAATTTACACAAAGTAAATTTTGATGTCCCAATTCTTAAGAAGAGTTTTATTTGGCACGATAGAATGTATAAGGGTGAACAAAACTATATTTAATGATGGTTCACCATCAAAAGGCCATAAGTGAACCTTTAGTGAAAACTAGGGCATATTTGCCTAAAATTGAATTATTTCCGTATTTTATGACTTTATCTTTTATTGAATAAATGTAAAAACATTTAAAAACATATATAATCAAATTTTAGTTATTTATATCCTTTCCTGCCAATACCACGGCTGCATGTTAACTACCGTTTAAAATAATATTATTTTATTGTTAGAGTGCAACGTAAGATTCCCAAGAAACTCGCTGGTTTGTGTTGGGTACGCCATCGAGCATAGCATCCCCTTTAACGTCATATTAATATTTTATTCACAAATATGGATAAATATGAAAATGTCATATTCTTTATTTACCTAGGGTGTTACATCCTCATCCTATAACCAAAATTTAGATTTGTAGTTTCCTTAGTTTAACAGGATTTTATAGAAGGTTTGTGAAAAAAAATCCTGAATTTCTAACTCACTAAACAAGTTAACTTGAAATGGTGCTAAGTTCATTAGGACTAAAGAGTTTGAAGAAAGTTTTTAGGAACTGAATAAGAGATTGGTTATTAATCTTATATTAACTCTTCCCTATTTCATTTAAGGATTCATTATTTATAGTTATTCATCTATGATAGGTATTGGGTGTGTCCTTATGAAAAATGATAATGTGATTGCTTAGGCATCTAGACAGTTAAAACCTCATGAGCTTAATTATACGATGCATGACCTGGAGCTATCCATGGTTATTTTTTCTCCAAAAATATAGAGGCACAATATTAATAGGGATTAATTTGATATATACACAGACCACCAAAGTTTTAAGTATGTTTTCAAAGAAAATAAATTGAACATTAGGCAAAGGATATGGTTGAAACATCATATAGAGTATAAATGTTCAATTCATTATCCCGATGAAATAAAAATAAATTTGTCGATGCATTATTTAGGAAATACTATATTGTGTTGTAAAATATGAGGATTAAATGGGATCCATTGATCAAGGATGAAGTAAAATTAGACATGGGAATTTTAAGGGGAGGTACATCATCAAACCCATTCCAAATGATTTCTCAACCATAATTACTAAATAATATCAAGAAAGCTCAAATAGATAATCCTTTTTCATAAAATAATATATATGTTGTGAATAATCGGAAGATATTTGAGTTAAATATTGATCAAGAAGGTGTATTTAAATTTCACACAAGACTATGTGTTCCGAATATCCTGGATATAAATAAGGAGTTGGTCAGTGAAGCTCATAAATCTATATTCTATATACATCTTGGAAGAAATAAAAATGTATAGGGACCTTCTTGATCATTATTGGTGGGATAATGTAAAAAGGGAGAACATTGACTATATAGTAAGATGCTTGGTATGTTAGAAAGTGAAGGAAAAGAGACAACTTCTTAAATGTGTATTGCAACCACTACTCATACCAACATGGAAGTGGGACAACATCACTATGGAATTCATCAATAGTCTCTTAATAACATATAATGGAAATAATTTGATATGGTTAATAGTGAATTGTCTCACCAAGACTGTCTATTTCCTTACAGATTGGGATTATTTCCCTCTTTGCCAACTTTACAATATATATTCAAAAGAAGAGGGGAGGTTTAATGGGGTCCCACATTCTATCATTTCTGATCATGATACAAGGTTCCCATCAAAATTATGGATAAGTCTTCAACATGATCTAAATAGTGAATTTATTTTCAGTATGTCTTTTCACCCCCAAATAGATAACCAATCAAAAAAAACTTTTTAGACTCTTGATCACAAGATGATAAAATGATAAATGGAATTTAAAGGTGTATGGGATCAAAATACCAAAAGAGTTATAATAACAACCATTAAAGGGACATTTATTTTGATTTTGGTGATAAATTTTTCATTCAGATATCATTGTGGAAGAGATTCTTGAAATTTGGAAAGAAATTGGATCTTATCCCTTGGTAAATTGTCCCTTATTAAATCCTTGATCTTATAGGTGTGGTGGATTATCGGTTTTCACTTACACTAGGACTATATTATGTTCATGATGTATTCCATGTATCTCTCTTGAAGAAGTACATAACTTATCCCTCTCATGTACTGAATTTGTCGGTTGTACAACTGGAAACTGTCCTCTCATATGACGTGTAGCTGTTGGAGATCATAGATAATATATACAAGGTTCTATGCAATAAAATTTCCCACCATGTAAAATTGTTATAAGGTAACCATAAATATTAAGAATCTACATGAGAACTAGAGGATACAATGAAGGAGGAGTATCCACCCCTTTTATCAATCAGGACAATGAGTTGAAATTTTGGGGAACATTACTTAAGGGGGGATGAATGTAACAACCCATAATTTTTATATGATATTTTTTTTCTAAAAATGTGTGTTAAATTAGATTTTATAAAATAAAACAATATCCCTTTTATAATGAAGTGGAATTTATAGAATATAATATGAAATGTGACCATTGAAATTTGTCCATTATATGCCCATTGGTCAACATGACCATTTGAAATGGTACTCTTGGTAATAATTTTATGATTATAATTATGTTCTTATAAGTAATATTCAAAAATGATAATTAATACAAAAAAGGATAATTTATGGACACAACCAGTAGAGTCATTCTATTTGAAGCCCATCTGTCAGAACGTGGGATGAAGGTATTATCATTGGGGTTCAATCTCAACAAATCCCAAGTTGGGCTTCCAAAATTGAATATTTAAAGAAATAACATATAGGATAAGTTCAAGTTAATGGATATTACAAATAATTTGATTTTATCCAAGGTACCCCATGAAACTACCCCCATTGCACACCATACCCTCAGGGTGTATATAGGTGTAATAAGGAGTTACATGTTCATACCTTAGTTACAAAATGTATAATTTCATTTTCATAAATAAAATTCTTATTACATAATTTCTTTTTAAGTATAGTTTTTCTTGATAAAATATATTTTTAATTGAGGTGAATTTAATAATTTTATTTTTGGATGCATATAAAACCTAATTGTATCTTTCTATAAAATATATAAATTTTTATATATAACCAATTTATTTTGATTAGAATTTTTCTAATGAAAAAAAATTTAAAACACATATATTTAAATAATAAATTATAAAATAATTTTATAATATCCTGAAAAAAATTTATAAGTGTCAGAAATTTAACTATGCCCAAGAAAAATTATATTTTTATTTAAATAATGATTTTCATACTTAAAATTTACCATTTTCATATTAATAGAAATATTCATGAAAAATATACATTATTTTTGAAACCATCATGGTAAAATTAGGTTAGGATAAATTTATAAGAATTTTCTAAAATACTTTATTTTTTCAAGAATAGTATAAAATATAGATTTAGGGTTTCGGTATATTTTTTGACATCATTTTTATGTCATGATGATGTAATAATTAATTAATCACAATCCAAGACCTAAAATATTATATTTTATTAATATTATGTTTTTTTAATATATTTTATTCAATTTTCTAAAACAATAATTTAATATCCAAATATAAAAAAATTGATTTCTAAAACATTATATTGTGGAATACTTTATTTTTCATGCCAGAATAAGTATTTAAAAACGAATTTCGTTACTGGTAGATTAAAATAACTTAAATTTCATCCAAATGTCTAATACCATGAGATAAATCCATGGTTAAGCCAATTTGTTTTCAATTTCCACAACCTAGTTTTCCAAGACCTCTATTTGAAAATTATTAAACAATTCTTTCACTTCTCCTATAAATACCCACCCATTTATCCATTTCAATTCACTCCCAATCCATCTGCCATGAATTTTTGGTGATATTTCCTCCCAAGTATTCCCACCAATTTTTCCTCATCCCCCATGATTTCATCCTTATATTTTATGAACAACTTGTCAAGGTAAGGTAAATCTTCACTTCTCTTTTCCATTCAAGAGTCCTTTTGTGGTATGTATTCTAATTTCAAAGGGAAAAAATATTTTTTTCAACTTTATGTTATCCCACTACTATTTTAATACTATTTTATAAATGGGATACCATTTTCCCAACTCATTTTACTATTTTCTAAAACCATGTTTTATACCCATCATGTTGTGGAATTTTCTTCTCAAATTTTCCCCTTTTAGATGAGTAGTCATATTTTCTTTTTTATTTGAATATGAAAAACTCTTATTTTTAGTGGGTATTAAACTAGATTTATAATTTTATTTTTAATTTGGGTATTTACATATATGAAACTCACATATACTTTCATGGGTTTAAAATGACGTAATTATTATGTCTTTATGATATTTTTTATACCAATATTTTTTAAAAGAAACCAATTATTTATTCTTCAAGTGTTATGAATAAAAAAAATATTATCTATGTTCCTCACATGAAATTAATAAATATGAAGGGTTCAACCTAATAGTGATCCAATGAATTGGTTAAACAACTTAATCTCTAGATATTACATGTTAAACAATACCTTAGTGAACAACCTTGGTAATTTTTATTTACGCCACCTATGTGATAAACCTTGGTGACATTATTATGAATGTCTCATTTGAATATTGTAGCCACATTTCTATATTATGATTCATTTTTTTATTATATGCCTCTTTCTCATGCCTTATAGTTATTCCTTATGTTCTTATTGATATATCTCAAAATCAAATGATGTATGTCTCTCTTGTTTACACCCTTACTAGGATTCATGACAACCCCTTTCTTTTGGTGTATAATTCCATTTATGAGATACAATAAATATAATTTAGGTTGAACCCAATAAAATGTACTTCAAGTGAATTTAAAATAATTTTTTATTTTTCTATTAATTATGTACTTTTTTTCGAATAAACTAAACATTAAAATATCCTATGTTATTACAATTGAAAGAAAAGTTATTTAAAAGAAGGTGGGATTCCATATATTACAACCACATCGATGTCAAGAACTAGGAAAATCAATTCAATATTGACTTTTCCAATCCAAAAAAAATTATTCCACCAAACTATGCCTACCTAATGGATTGTCTATATCCCATAAAATGAGAAGTCTATTCCTAAAAACCTTTGATTGGAACAATCAAGAATCCAACTTAGGAGTACATTAGAGATGGACAATCAAATAAAAACATAATGTAAATAGATAGTTAGGGGAAGGGAATAACCAATACATACTAGTATAACCAAGATAAATAAAAGAGGGGAATAACTTTGGAGCAATGACATATCCTGATAGAACCACTGTAACGATAATGTTAACACAAAAAGAAAGAAAAGGTAAAACTCAAATGTAATAATAATATACAAGAACAAAAAAATCAACATCCCAATTAACCACTAATACCATATAACCTATCTACAGTGGGGGGTTTCTATGGTTTCTAAATTATAGGACAAGGGAGGATAACATACTAATAGTATTATTCCAGAAGAAGGGACTGCTGATGCAGGACTTCATAACCAAATTCATCTACCCCCATTGTCTCAAATCCACCAAACACACCATATCATAAGACTAAGGTTTTGAAAACCATAAATACACTATGGGAGATTGAAATAATAAATTCATTATCATCTGGGATGACAGGTATAAACTGAAACAAACAATGTGTGAAGGGTTCATAGGGGACTAATTGGAATAAATAAATAATAATAATAAATGTATGAATGAAAAGAGAAGAAGGTGAGAAGAATAAAACATGAGGAGATGACACTCAGGATCAGTTCAATCATTATTAAGCATTGTCTTTGAAAGTACCAACTGAGGGGTATTTTGTGAGTAAGTTACTAAGTCAGTGAGTTAGTGATATGTGAAAACCTTAGAGAGTGAGAGTATATATACACTTGTAGAAATTGGGAACTGTTTAATTAATAATCATATATGAAATAGATATCTGATCAATTCTAACAACAATTGAGGTGTTCAATGTTATTTTTCATCTCATATCATATTATCCCTTTGATTAAATCTATCTTATTCCACATTTGGAGTACCCATTTATTATATAATGGATTATAAGTGATAGTATATATATGGATGGGTCTTATATGTAATCATTTAAGTATTTATAGAGTTCTTTACTTTTGTGTTTATTTTTCAAAATACTAGTATGGTTTTTTGGGGGACATGAATTAAATATAAGACATGAAATATTTCTGATATAGATTATCTATAACATATATAGATATGAAAATTGGGTAAATTATTGACTAAAATTTACATCGAGATCTGTTGTGCTTGTCTCCATACCCTAAGGATATGGGAGAACTCCTAATGAAGTTTCTCACATGATTTAGGATCCTTACATGAATTTAGCTCATTAAAATTGAATTTTCTATCAAAAACTAAAATTATACCAACCTACATAAATTAATTCATCCGTAGAAACTAGTTAACTAAGAATTCCAACATGTGAGGTGATTTATAAATGGAGTGGAGACCACCTATGACAGGTCTCTGTCTTCAAATGGTCTAATCTATTTTCAAGATCATATTTTAATATCATTTAATTTGAGGAAAACCAAAATAAAATATTCTAATCATTCATCATGTGTTATTCACATAGGGTATACTAAGATATATTATATCTCAAAGAGTTAAAAAATTTATATGAGAATATATATACTAGATTATGTGTATTTATGTTTCACAAACCAATAAGTGAAATTAAAACATTAAAATCCCATGGGTATTCTTTAGTTTTTACATATCACATCATAGAAGTTGTTTAAAATGGCTATAGACTTTATAATTTATCAACCTTATAACCCTTATGTAAATAATTCTATATGGATGGATATCGATCACCAAATAGAATTAGCACACTTACATCTTATAAAGGACAACAAAAAAGGTAGATACCTTGGAAATATATATTTTCTTGAAATTGGGAAATTACATGGGGTGTATCATATTATTATATCTGATATAGATCCTCGATTCACCTCATGGTTCTAGAAAGTCCTTTAAGATACTATGGGAAGTTTGATAATCATAGAATATCATATCACTCACAAATAGATGGTAAAAATAAGTGAGTGTTTCAAATTATGAAATATATCTTATGTTCTTCTATTCTTGGTATTATGGGATGATGGAATAACCACTTTTCATTTAATGAATTTCAATGTAATAGTATTTACCAATTTTTGATTAATATGTATCCATTTTAATACATGTATGGTTTGTATTTATGGTCTCCCTATCATTGGACTAATATTAGTGAGAAATAATTAGCTGTACTGAGCATTATTCAACAAATGATAAAAAAAATATTCAAACCATCCATTATCTTCTAGTGATGGATTAGGATCACTAGAAATCGTATGATAATAACCATCACAGACCATTTAAATTCATAGTGTGTGATAAGTTTTTTTTAAAATAGTTTTTAGATGAGATCTTAGAGGCTAGGAAAGTATGATAGGATTATTCCTTATTACATAAAGCCATTTGATATAAATAAATAGATTGGAAAAGTTTCATTCTTTTTGGAATTTCAACCTTAGTTAACATATATCCAAGATGTATTACATGTATTCAAATTGATGAAATATCACCCCAATCCTTCACATGGGTGGAATGGAAATGTTTGTATATGTGTGTGTGTGTGTGTTTGTGTGTGTGTATTGATTCTTGGATGGTTGAAAACCTCTCTACATGCTTTATTATTAGAATAAGTATCTTTTAGATAAGTTTATCTATTTGGTTTGTGTGTTATGGCAGCATGATAAGGACTCTCATGTGTCAAGGGGGCATGAATGGGACATGAGGGAGACACTCCCTCACCTTTTCATGGAATATATATATTTATAAAAACTTTTAATAAAATAAATTTATATGTTGGGTAAAATTAATGCACCCATAATGTTATTTTTAGTTATTTTATTTTTTATTTAATGTCTTCACCTTTTAATTTGAGCTTTCGGTCAACATTTTGATTTTTCAGAGTGTTTTTTATGATTTCATGGGTATGATTCACACCAACACATACTTAAAACACAAGTTATTAAAAAACACAATAACCATTTTAAGGCAAAGACTTTCTTTATCTCTATTCATGGTCCCCTAGACTATACAATGTGTTCATGCGCTATTTTAAAAGTTTATTTTTTTATTATTAAAATTTAAACTTAATAGGAAACACTCAAAGTTGTTTATGAAATATTATAAAACTATCTAGTCCTCTCCCTCACATCCAATCCCTTAAATATCCTCCATCAATTATAAATTTTCATCACCAAATCTTCACTTAAATGCAAGATCAACCTAAGTGACTCCACATAAACCATTTCCTCACGTTCTTCCCTTATCATTCACATTTCTTTTACTAAATGGACATGGGGGCTTACAGTTTCAAATTTACTGAATTTAATTTGGAGGTTTTTAATTTTATATATTTTTATCCTCGTGATTATTATTTGTTATCTATAATGATGGAATAACATAATTTATTAATGGATTCCACATTCTTCAAACCTGGCTCTATTTTTTCTCATATTACTCCCTAAACCAGGAATTCTTGATTATATTAATAAAAAACATATAAATTGTAATTATTATTATTCCATTTATGGGTGTGATATTTTATAATCTCATGTTTATATGGATTCTAAAATGGTGTGGCAAGAAATTTATTAATAATTGTAATTTTCATTTGTAAATGAAAGATACAGACAATATGCTTCATGAAAAGACTATTGAATTTTTATTTAATCCTTGGAGAATATTTTACGTATATTTTGTATACTAATTTATAATTAATTTTAGGAATGTTTTAATGAAGGGTTTTAAGTGATAAAATGATTTTTGAAATATAAAATACTTTGATTGAGTAATGGGTCTTGTGATACCGTGGGTACTTAGGTGGTAACCTAGGACACATACCATTCTAGTATTAAGGGGACACCCGGCCTATTAGATCCTATGTTATACTACCCAACATGGGTTTATGTAAGTTCATAGTAAAACCATGTCTCATGGATATTTCTTCAATATACCTAGGGAATCATAATAATGAATATAGTGACTCTACCTAGAATGATTTTATGCACATTAGGATTAATATATTTTAGTATGATGAACATAGTTCTTTCTTGAACTTGGTCCCCAACTTCTTTCCATGATGCTTGGTAGTTTTAAAAATGAATATTTTCTATACCTATTTACATTACCACTTTTTTACTTTATAATTAATTCGTTTAAATTTTTTCCTTTAATTAGTTGTTTTAAGTTCTAAATATTTGTGGTATATTTTTATTTATAAGAAAAATTTCATTTCATTATTTTTAGTTAAAACATTGAGGTAATAGATTATTTAATAATAGTGGTACACTGAGTGTGTTGTCATTTCCTAATGGGGTTATTATGGTCACACCATACATATATCCTTTGGGAGCACATATACCTTGCATTGATTAATATAGATAAAGGTAAGGTGTATTTGTGAGGTACTGGGTCCATGTTATCTTTTTATCAGGTTTTAGATTAGGTAAAGAAATGGGAGTTACCTTTTTTACAAATACATTGGTACTAGTGGTTGACATTTTACATTCCTTATTATTGGTAAAATGCATATATTTTCATTGGATTAATATCACATTTAATCCTATTTTTTATTCCTTTTGGTTCTATATGTAATTAGACAGAGATTGTGTTTTATGTTAAAAATAGTGTTGGTTTGTTATAATGAGTTATTTTTCATCTGTTTCAATTTATTTCTTCCTCTTATGTCATTTTTATTTTATAAATAATTTCAAAATTTTATATTTAGTACACTTAATTAACAAATATATATGAAGTTCATGTTATACTATTCAAACAAACTCATTTTATGATTTCAAATTGTGTTAGTGAAATCATTACCAACTGAGTATATTTGATTCCCTTTCACTAGATTCTATCCCATGGAAATCAAAAAACATCCTCAATCATTGTGATGGACATCCCAATTTGTAAGGAAGGTTGACCTAGGCTAGTTTTCTCATCTACAACACCCTAAGGAAATACACTCTTCCAGTTAAAGCACTTAAATTATAAATCCTCATGCTAAATATTTATCTCTTGAAGTTCAGTGGGATTTATTAAATAAGAATGAATAAATATATTTTTACTATTATGGACTAAATAAATAGAAAACATACACACTCCTTTTGGAGTTAAACCTAAGAAAACCTGAGAAAATACATCCAAAAATGATAATATGTCATAAGAATATCAATATCAATAATTCCTTCCACTAATTCATGAATAACACTTAACATATTAGAATTAACGGTCCTTTATTTCCCAAGATCAATAACTTCATAACTCTTAGGAATATCTCATTCACTAATAAAGTCGAAAGATACGTCCATAGGATAAAAGAGATTGATTTTTCACCAATAGGAGTAAATGTGAATGTCACAATGTACACCAATGTGACTATGTCTCTAAGCTGAAATGAAACATGTCTTCAAGAACACCCCTTGACAACAGAGTTTAGAAAATATCATCAAGGGCCTATAAGTACCGTTTTGGAGTAGATTTACCATAAAATAGTCTATCACAAAAAATAGTAATAAGTAGTGTAAAGTAATTATATCATCCATAATAAGTCAGAAATAATATCTCATGAATGCCTAAATTTAGTATAAATCTATTAAAGTCATCAAAAACTTTCTATTACATCATGTAATTAATAATATAAATTAAATATATATAAAAATAAAAGAAGTGCATCCCATCTATATAACATTGAAATAATTAAATTTCAGATATAATATGTCTCCTAACATCAACTCCAAACTACTAAAGTCATTTTCTTGTATCTTTAACGCCATAGATATATTCTATATGCACACACGGAATATACATTTTGGGAGTGAGAAAAAATTATCTATAAAAAGATCCTTAACCCCCAAACATCCATTATATTTTATAATGAAAATATAAAAATGGTGTAATGAAATAAAATGAATTAATAATGTCATAAAATATATGTATTAAAAATGATTAGGTTATAATAAAGTACCCTAAGGGACACATTTACCTTCATTAACCAATGTTGGTAGAAATTTGAACACCAACTAGGAAATATAGTAGCCAAATACATAGATTATAAGATCTTTAACCTATAAATGAGGCGTATAAATTATCTCAGGCTTAACTCAAGGTCTTGTTAAACCCACAGCTCCTAAATCATCATTTTATATCATAACATAATTCAAACTTCCATTAAAATTTTCCATATTCATGTATTTTTTACAAAAAAAATTCATCTAAAAATATTATAAAAATGAAATTGTATATTGTATATCAGGCCACTATTTATATCCCTTTTGGCCAAGTTTTATAAAAGAAATTAATTAAGAAATTTTCAAGAAAAGTAAAATAATTTAATCATTTTTAGCACCAAAATAAAATTTTTATTCAAGAGAATTTAATATAAAATCCTTGTTTTAACAACATAAATACAAATTTATAATTCTAAAAAATTAATTAATGTATCTCCCATATTTTTCACAATTTAATCTATTCAAAAAAAATCGAGCAATGTAACAACCTTCCATGACATGGAAAATTATCTAAAAAAATATTATATGTCCAACACCTTTCATATAAATTCATTCTCAGGAGTCATTACTCTATTTAAATTTTATTTACATGTATAAAATAATTATCTCAACACTTAACACACACATAAACCTGAACTTTTTCACTTTTCCATTTCTCTATATTGCACATAAGGTCACACAAATAAATATAAAATTTTACCACATCAAGATCCTCTTTATAATAATAAAGAAACACCAAAAAAATTAATTCTTAACACATAAAATTATTTATTGACTCTCTTTAAATTTTATAACATATAAATTATGACTTTTTCACTATTTCTATCATTTTTTATTATTTTTTACTTTTTATTTCATATTCCCATCATAAAATATTATATATATAATATATGTTAAATATATAAAAATTATTATAAAAATAAAATTCTTTATATTTAACTCAATTCATATCATTTTTGGGTAACTTACACAATTAAACAATAATAATAGTGAATAATTTTTATATAAACACTAAATTTTTATCCAAATAAAAAGGGAGATAAAATGTGTAACAACTAATGTTGTTATGAGTTGTGAAATTTATAGGGAATTTTAATTTTTTATCTTAATGAATTGGATGTTTTTAGAACTGTTAATAAGGGTGTTTTGGTTGCCTATGAGAACATCATAGTGGGTTTGGGGAACCCCCCTTTACTTGTTTATGTTGTAGTGGGCCTATCACACTATGATGGGTGAGGTTATAACCATGATGACCACTAATTGGAAAATGGTTAAACCATGGACGAGGGTTTCATGATGTGTTATAGTTGTGTAAGTTATTGATTAATTGATATAGCCTTGTGAAAATAAATTCATTTCATGATACTAATGGGTTAATTTATGATGATGAGCCTCAATAAAAGGGTCTATAACCTATATACTTTTTCCTTTAACTTTTTATGGAAGAAAGACTAGTCATGTCACGAAGTCCGACCATAAGGGGTTTCATGTCTAGAATGTGGAGTATAATAACAATGGGAGAAAGGGGGTATTCCCATAGATACTGAGTCCTCCATAAGGAGTGCTTTGTTGCACCCTAATATATAGAAGACATGTTGGGAGGATTTTTAGCGAGTGGATAGGCCCTTTATATTGGGTAATAACTTCATAAACCATTATGGTGATTCCTTTATAAATATAAAAAAAAATTCAAGACCTCACCCTAAAGGGGGTGGTCCCGCCCTAACCCATTAGGGTCTCGCTACATCTTGACCTCCGAAACATTATTTTATCAAGGGAATAAATGATATTTTGAGATTTTACCAATTTTTTATTAAAAATATTCATGGGTAATCCCATTTCAACCAACTCTCACTCTTTTTATCCCTTCCATCGATATCCCTTGAGTGTGGATGTTTTATTAGGTGATTATATGGATGATTCAAAATGATTTAACAACTGTGGATTATTATATTTTTATTTAACCATCCCACCACTAATTTAGTATGATTTCATGTGAATTATTGACATCAATTACACTACATCTTAGTGGAATTAGGAAGATACGATGGGACTTTATCATGGGTTTGTTGTTCAATGTCTTATGAGGATAATCTCATGTCGTTGACTATCATTTGGTTAGAGGTATGTCTCCATATGAATTTTTCTAGTGTCATTAAGAAAATTGGTTGAAATTATAATGTTAAGAAATTGTTCATTTTTTATAGAAGTAATTTAAGCATCCATTATACATTATCATGTCATTGTTCAAGGTTTAGGCAACAGGACGCTTCTTTATGAGTTTTTAAGAAATTATGCCTCATTTCATTAATTTTACTAACTAATTAAAAATTATTATAATTAATTATTTTGAATTTTATCTCCTCATATTTAATATTGGGAGTTTATTTGAGCTTTGATGAGGATTGGATTAGCTTATGTTGGGGTGTCCTGTCTTCTTTAAAGGGAATGAATCTGTATAAGGTTAGAGGTCCATGAAAACCTCCCCATCATATGTGAAAAATTTTTATATGAATTTGATATGGGGTATAACTAATTTTTTATGATCAAAAATATATTTAAAATAAAATATTTCCCTTTAACTCAAATGAAACAAAGTGGCAAGGGCCACAATGGACCCTTGAAAACTAGTTTTATGTCTCGACCACTAATGTTGTAGGGATTGATTGTAAAATTTTTCTATATGACACATTGACTAGGAGGTGTATAAATTAGATAAAATTAATGAATATAGTGGGAATTTAGATAGGATGTCCTTGGTCCTCCAAGGAACAGATAAGTTACTGGAGTAATGATTCTAAGAAATAGAGTCACTAATTGACTATGTCTCCAAGGGGGGAGGTTTTCCCTTAAGGTCATATGAGACCTAAGATAGATATGTAGGATTTATTTGTGATATGAATATCCTTGGTTAGTCTCATAGGGATATTTATTCTGATATAATATTCATATTCCTAATAGTGATGGTTGATATGATCATACATAACTCACATAAAGGTAAATAGCCATTGGTGGTGGATTGTTGTTTTAGGGAGTGTCATGAGAATGATAATTCCACGATGCTTGATGATTTATGATAAAAGTTTTTCCACTAGGTGATAGTTTGATATCTCTCCTTGGGAGATATGAGGTAATTCTTATGTGTAGTTCATGGTTATTGTTTGGATAACATAGCACAAAGATTCTAATCAGCTTGGCATGAGATAGTCGGGATAGTCCTAGTGTTGAGGGAGTGTATTATTATATAGAAAATGAGATGAAAATTTGGATGATCCTACTGATGATAAGGTTAAGAGAGGATCCTATTGAATTTTTGTAAACCATGAGGTGTTTTATATAGATTGGGGATGAAATTCATGTCTCCATGTGGGTCTAAAGGATCCTTATGGATGCTCGTGTGAATTAAATGAGGTGGGTTTTATTCACCCACCCCCCCCCCAATATTATAAGTATTAGTATTATAAGGTGGGTTTTATTCCCCTTTATGATAAATGAGGTATTATGTGGTGGGTTATATTCCCCTTGATATCATATATAATGGTATTACAATGTGGGTTCTATTCTTCTCGATGATATATATGCTACTACCAGGCGGTGATATTCCCCATGTTATGATATATGATGATATTATGAGGTGGGAGATATCATATTAATTATATGTGTGTTATAAAGGGGTTATTTTTATTCCCCTTAATATTATATATATGATTAAATTATGAGGTTGTTGTAATTCTTCTCTATATGATAAGTATATATCCAGGGTGGGGGAACTTTCCTAAAATGTTTTACATATAAGAGACTATTCATATAGCGAACTCTTCCCCAAGAGTGATTGTATATATATAAGATTACAAGGAGGGATTTTACCCCCCCCCCCAACCCCCGATTGGAATTATTTATACTTAGAGATGTCCAACACTGGTCAAAGTAGGTATGGTCAAACATATGAGTTAACTAAGAACATGGGGATCGATAGTGATTTATTTTTTTTCACTTTTTCACTTTTATTATTATTTTCTTCATACCACATGTCCATACACTATAACTACTTCTTATGTTAGGGTCAACATTCAATGTGTAATATTTAGTTTTACTCATACCATTCTTGGGTATCTCAGGCACTTAGGTAGACAATCATAACTTGTGATTACAGGAGTTGGAAGAGTCAATGCCCAATTTTGGATGATTGATTTAGAAAATATCGATGTGGATTTAGAAATTACAGTATAGTTAGGCGTTTATATGGTATTAGTGATTCCTTGTATTTATTTATTCTATATATTAATTATGTGTTCTCATCCTGATAAGTGATTTATTGGGATGTAGGAGTATAGGACTCCATATTCAATTGATATAGCATGGATATGTATTATTGATCATGTATAATTTGAAGTTTGTTATGGATATTGACTGGTTATTTCTGTTAATCATCTCATCTGATATAATGGAATAGTAACCCCACAATGACACTGTAAACCCTCACTAATATTGTATAACCTTTGGTGTGTGATGAGGTGCACCTCAGATCATGTAACACTTTGGTTGGGACACCGATGAGTTTTCTAAGGTCAAGAGTATTACAACATGTATGTAATATAAAAAAAAAATCCCACTAAGATCAAACCATTAAATAATATTAAAAAACTAATAACTCATAATTTATTTAAACTATAAATATATAAGAGTAATTTAATGAGATAGAAACTGAACTATAATTTCAATAAACAAAGGGATTGGTCTATCAAATCTCTTTCCATTTTTATTCCAATGAAACTAATGGTTGTAATTTCACTAATAATTATGGGATAAATCATTATACAATGTTAGAGAGTGAAAATATATATTATTTATATTTATATTAATTGGAAATTATCACAAAAAATAATGAATAATATTTAACTAAAAACTTATAACCATAAAATTACAAAATTAAATAAGTTAAACAAACACGAAAGAAACCCATAGAGTATCGGGTGCTAGTTTCTTATCCACTAAAAACTATGTGTGTTTCCATTGAGTTTTTTCAACTAGGGTATTATTGTACATATAGGAACATGATATTTGGGTCAAATCCTATAGTTTTATTTTTTTAAGGGTCATAACTATAGGAATTCATCTCACTAATCTCTCCATTTTCCCGAACTAACTTTATTGTATAGTATGTCCACTAATTCTAAAATAAAAATCATTAGGTTTGTAGTGTTAAAATTATAATGGAAATATATTTCAAAAACTTATCATATTGTGTGAAGGAATAATTTTTTGGTTTTCATGTCAATATAATACTCATCTATCTTTCTAACTCTATGTAATTAAGTATTCCATGTGGTTTATGAGTATTTTGAGGTCTGTTCTCAGTTTGATTTATTCAGTAAGAAATAAATATGTTATGACTATAATTTTTTGGAATTTAATTTATTATATAAATATTAAATATTATTATTCATATTTGATAGTTTCATTGAACCAAATGTGATGTGAGTATAGTTTAATTTAATTAATGTTTTTTTATGTGAATTTTTATGTGTTCAAAATAAATTAAATGTGAGATTCATGGTACGAAATATGAATTAACAAATAGAAAATAGTAAATAAATTTAGGAAATAGTATATAAATTCATTATTTTAATTATTTGATTTATGAAATTGAATTAGTACCTAATTTTTTTCTAATAATTAATGTTTTAGTTCAGTATTGTTTTATTAGTTTTATTTTTATGTCATATGAATTTATATTGTATTTATATGACTCGATGTGTATTGTAGAGAAATGTGTGGGTAAAAAAGTTCATTTTTAAGTGTGTGTTAAACTGTAGAATAATTATTTTCTACGTTAAAATATATGTGAAATTTGGTAATGTCTCATAAAAATAAGTTAGAATCAAAGGTATCAAAAAAATATAAATTTATAACAAATTAATGTGCAATAGAATGTAGTTACATTGTTGGAAAATTGTATATGAATAAATAAAATGAATAAAATAAGGAAATAAGTTTTTATATTAATATTAATAATGATAAATGTGACTTAAGGGTTTAGTATTTATATTGTGATGAAATGTTCTTGTAATAATTGTGTGTTTTATGAAAATAAATTTTGTTGAGTTTTGCAATTTTTAGGTGTGATAGAAAATTAAATATATTTATTATAGAGGATCAAAGTATTGAATATGATTTTTACATGTTAAATATTATGTTATGTTTGTGTTATTATTTTTTAATATTTTATTTTAAAAATACATGAAAATGTATAATTTAATGACAGGATTCTGTTGGAATATTAAATAAGATAATGATATATAAGCCTTGGGTTTAATAAAAACTTGAGTATAGATTAAGATACATTATATGCCAGGGGTTTGGAGTAATTCTCTTGTGATCCCTGAATATTTTTACTTAATTTATATGATGATTGTCATATTTTATACCTGTATTTGTTTAACCGGGTAAATAAGTTCGTTATTTTACTTGGTTAGCACCTAAACATTTAAAATTTATGTTGAAAATGATATGATTAAATCATTTCATTTTTTTATTCAATATATATATAATCATATTAAACTACAAGGGATTTTTATAGTTTTGGGGTCTTCTATAGGGAATTATTTATCAACACCCTCTATGTATGTACCTCATGTTCATACAGATTATATGTATAATGTTACAACTGTAGATAAAGGACCTTAATGATAAGGATTTTATGTCATGATACATCTTGTATATGATATTTTAATCTTCTGATGTCATATAGGGGGGATTTAAGTATTTTATTTATGTTATTCATGAAATGATTTTTGGGATTTATTTTGATTAATTAGTCATATATAATATCTATTCAAGAATCAATGGAATATTGTTTTATAATTTACTATGGATGATATGATTACCTACTATTTATTTATTTTTTTCAATTATTTGCTTTGTTTTTTAATAATGATGGATCATTAAATAGTAAATCCCTCTAAAAGTGATACTTATAGAACATTTATTCTAGCCTTCATCGTCTAGTGATTAGAAATTATACTTGAGATCATGTGAAATTTCATCATGATATAACTATAATGACAGGGTAGAATGTAAAAAAGTGGTATCATAAAATATATCATATTAGTTTTCCAATGTGTAAATTTTTCCTGTAAGGCTATGGAATGAGATTGTCCCAACTTTAATGAATTTTATAATGAATCATGCCTCTTAAAATTGTATGGATGCCTCTCCAATTAGAATACCTTTTCTTAGGGTTCCCAAAGATGAAAATATTTATAATTTAAAGTGGTCCAAAAGTGGAAAATATTTCAATTTTCAGTAGTCTCATAAACTATGGTGTGATTTAAAAATAATTTATCCCATTTGTTCAATGGATCGTAGAAAATTACATTATATCCAAGACAATAAGTTCTCAAATATGTCCAAATCACTTTTAAAAATAATATAATTTGAAAAACTGCTAATATAAGTTATCTTTCACAAAATAATGCTTTCATAATCCACACTATAGAAAAAAATACATATCTAAAACTAAATCACACACAAAAAATAAAAAAAAATATGTTACACTAATGTGAAAAAGATCATATTCCAAATTAAAATTCACCAACTCCATAACTTAAATTTTATAATGCCACCCAAGAAAATCCACAATCTTATGGTTCACAGTATATTACTATCCAGAACCAAATATATAATCCTAAACATGAGATTCCTAAATAAGGTAAAAAAATTCTATCTTCCAAAACAGTCCATGAGAAGCTTATCCACTACCACATATAAAACCCACCCACTTTTCCTATAAGTGCCTCTTGACCAAATATATAAAATAAAACATGATCTAACACCTCTACCACAACCTTCTTGATATCTAAAGCCATATAAATTCTAAAAAAATCTCTAGTTATCCACAATAAATTTATTACATCTATTAATTGGGATTTAATAATCATTTACACTATCTTGGACACACTGATAGCAATCTAATGTTTTCCATCCTTGAGATAAAGGAAAATAAAAGCCTCTGTATTTACTTCCCGAATACTCATTTCAGTGGAAAAAACATTAAAAATGTTCCTATTTATGTTAGATAATCAACTCCCAAAACCACTTTTATCAAATACGATATAATTATTATGAATTACCCATATATATTTCTCTATTATAAGTTAATTTTTCACCAAATATCTATAAATTGGTAAAAAAAATATTTCCAAACCAGATTGTGAATAAAATTTTTTCGATTAGACTGAATATGACTAGATTTTGTTAGTGACTTACCATACAAATATAGAGAATACCCTATAAAATATGAAAAAATTGATATATAATACATTGATAATATTCAACCTTACTTAAGATCCATGGATTTAAGAGTTTTATCTATCCTTAAGGTACTAAGATAAAGTTTTTCATAAAATAAGAATGAAATTCATCCTAAAACATTTCAATGACATTCTACACTTTTAATAAAAAAAATAATAAATAATTTTAATACGTAAATCTGACGGCTTTAATTATCACCTTATAATTATTATTTTTAATAAATAATTAAAATATCCTTAGAATCCTACAGAAGCATTCATATATAACCTGATCTCTAATAATCCTTCAAAAACTAAAATAATATTGCAGTAAAAACCTATGATAGAGATCATAAACTATCATTTATCCCATAATAATTCACTTATGCACATCATGTATCACCCTCAACAAACTCTTAATGATATGCACAATTATTGGAGTATCATTGACCTTTACTAGTAGAGGATACTCTTTTTCACTCTCCTAATGATCTATTATATATTATCCTTTCTTAATATCCTCTACCAAACATTCCCCAAAAATATTATTAGGATCCATAATTTTACCTAATAAAATAAATATTCATCCAATATGAAATATTTATTATCAACCAACACAATCACATTAATGCATCTAAAGGACCCACATAAATTCTCATTTCAACCAGAAGTTCTAATTTCCCCTCATTTCCTAATCAAGAAATATCTAGTCTAAAATATCTAATAATCATCCCCATGTATATACATAGAAGAAAAAATATAAAATAAATCCCATCATAAAACAAATCTCACTAATTTTAGATAACTAATTCAACATGGAAATTTTATTTTAGAAAACACTGAATAAATTACGAATAAATAATTATTTATTTGAGTGAAATTGTTTGTGTCAATTTATAGGATTTTGATAATCATATTTAGTCAGATATATTTCATGTTTCTATATATAGAAGATGATGCATGAACTCAATATATATACATAGCCTCCTTGGTTATTGAAAATCCAATAAAAATTCAATATCAAAATTACCTTCAATAACACAATTCATAATCAGATAACTCTCTATATCAGCTCAATTATGGAATATCCATGAAATAAAATTTGTTACTAAAATTATATTGGTCATTCATATTTATATGTTAAATATAATGTCCTAGAACAATTTTCTTCATTCTAAAAAAATATCTAAATCATAAAAAATTATCTGACACCATTTTGTAACATCCAAACCTAACAAGGCTCTGCCACTGAGGAAAATTTAAATAAGGATTTAAATGAACTCCCAAATTACTAGTGAATATAGACTACCATATATGTTTTCAAATAGTCATTGTGGATTTATTTACCATTTAAAAGATCATCACATAGTAGTATCAAATTTTAGTTGTAGAAAAATAAAAAAAAAATTGAAAAAATTGAAAATAAAATCAATATATATATATACAGGTCATACAGCCATGTAATCCAATTTCCTAATTCATATCACACATATATATAAAAAATAAATATAAAAAATGTAATGATGATATTAACCCCTCTATTGTATACTCCAAGAAATAAAAACCTATAAAATATAACTTCACCTCAAAAATGAACCTATATAAGAACTTTTCCTTTACTTTGATTATGTGTAATAGGTTTTTTGTGTTGATGACATGTATAAATACATTTTGTGAGCATAAAAACTCAATAGCATGGCCCTAAATACAACAAAACATTCACAATAAAAAATGTGTCCCTAAATGTGATTTTGTAATTAGATAATGAAAATTAATAGGTTCATCCATATATTTGTCAATATATACAAACAAAGTAATCATCCCATATCACATCCCAATACAATATAAATCACCGTATTATATAATTATTAATAGAAACTCCATTTTATTTTTTTTTATAAATTATCCATCTATTTTCCCCTTTCACAAAATTCATAACATGGATATATCAATTTCTATTCAAATATCATCTAATATATCCATCATTACCAGTTAGATCACAAAATAATATATCCAGAGTTAATCTCCTTTCAATAATCACATATCATAGTCATCAATCACTTTTATATCATGTTATAACAAAGTGTTTCATTTTCTATACACATATGGGTAAACAAAGCCTTTCATTTTATATCTACACATAGAGTAGCATAGCCATCAAATGCCCTCATTTACTCTCATAGAATTACCTAGCTCATGAGTACACCACAAGAATCATTATTATTATTTTAAACAAATGTTCAATAAAAATTTATATCAAATAAATCAAATTTGTTTTCATACAATTAATATCATTATTAAAAATAAAATTAGTTTTTATAATCCTTCGCCATCACCAAAACATTTATTTAATAACCCTAAAATTTATTATCTTATAAAAATATCAAGAAATTATTATTTATAAATCATTATCAAGATATTTTTCATTTTCATCTAAATTAGAGAAAGTACTATAGTATTTTGGGTTCCCTTTGAGCATAAATTTATACTCTAATTACTAGTAAAATTTCAATTCTATTAGATTGTTTGGTTTCACTATTTATTTAATAGTGCCTCATTGTGGTAGAAATAAGCATTATTTAATTTTTGCAAAATATTATGTGATTATATACACCACGAGTAATTAAAAATTATTTTTGGATATTATTTTAATAATATCCTATTATTTAAACATTGTTTTCCATCTTTTTTATTATGTTAGATTCATTGTCAAAATTATTTTATTAAGAGTACTTTGGGAACTGTCATTGAATACCATGGGAGTTTTTAGAGGAAATAAGTATTTTATAACGAAAAGGGTAAAAATATATTTTTCTCCTTAATAGAGTGTTAAAGTAAGAAATGGAACTCATCATTAATTTTAAAATGGGGATCTTCCTTTCAAGAAATTTTTTTTTATATATCCCCGAATGTTGAAATTTTTATTTGGAATAAATTTAAAAGAATGTAGATAAATTAAATAATAATTTTAACGATTTTTTCCTATAAATTCATCTCTTTTGAGACTTTCTCAATATAAACACTTGATCTATTTACTCTCATTGTGGAGGAAACCACCGAGAGTAGTAGATCTAGTAGATAATGTGAGTTCATGAAAAATAGTGTATAACCCATCGATACAATCACCCATGTGTTTATTATTTGATCATATCATCCAATTTGAGTTCTAATTCTATATTAATGGATTCAGGACACGAAACCCAATTATATAAATGTTTAAATAGTGATAAAATTATAAAAAATGGAATAAAATAAATTAGTTTTATGTATTGAGGATATAGTTATAAAAATGTTATAAGATATCAAACATATTAAAATTATTTGAAAGTTTTATATGACAATTCACATAGCATGATATAGATTTTTTTTATCCTTTTATTGTTGTAATTTAATTTATATATAAAATTATGAATTCTAATTTAAATATATTATAGAGATAGTTTTTTACATCATTTTTTATAAATGATTTATAAACTTATCTACAATTTAACTATTATTAAAGATCATATATACCTATTGTTACAACCCTTATGTCCCCAAAACACTCAAATATGGGGTTTATTTATGTTTTAATTTAATTTCAACTTTAATTATATCTTGTTCTCATATTGGTATGACTGATATAAACCTTTCATAACCAAAAACACAAACAAAGAATCAAAAATTTGAAAGATATATATAGAAACACATAGGTTTTACTTAGTTCTCCAGTAAGGGAAACTATAAGGAGCATACATTGAAGAAGTTTCATTATACCATGGTTCATCTGTACACACTAATTGTAAATAAAAAAGTTAAGTTTGGATCATTATTTAGACTAATCTCACTTTGTAAAATTATCTATCCATGCACTATTCTGAAATAAGTAATAAAAAATATCAATACAAGGATAACTTAAAATGAATTTCAACAAGAAAACCAAGCACTGAATCAATGAGTGTGTTATCTTTTTTATGGATATCCCCTATTAAAATAAATATAATTAGAATAACTTTAAAATAAGAAATATTATCTTCTTAATTCAATATGATGAAATTACATCTGATTAAAATATTTTTCCCACTTCAATTAATATCACCAATATTAACATTCAAATATATCCACCATTGAATTCCATTTATGATCCCCTTATGGGTCTATAAATTCATCCATTATAAATGATATAAAGTCACAAAAAACCCAAAATAAATACAATTTATAGATGATAATGAATAATGTATTTTTCTAAAACAAATATCGCACAAAGTGTACAATTCATTATCTAAGATGTTGTAAAGTGTAGGTCAACCCATCAATATCCCAAAATCATAGACTCTGTAACTTGATATATGTATAAATTCAGTAATTTTAGAAATTCATAAATAAACATATTTTAAAAATTCATGGCATAAACAACTCATAGACATGGAATATTCAATTTATATATATAAATTCTTCCTCCCAAACATTCATTGAATCTTCCTAAAAAAATTAATTTACGCAAGTGAATCTGGTGGCCATCATAACTATCACTATAGTATCATCTGAAAATCTATGTAAGACATGAATATTTCCAAAGACAAAAAAAATCCTCCCCAACCACATTATCAATTCATCTTTTTGGTCCACTAAACCACACCATAGTCAACACTTCAACGACATGATCTAATCATCATTTATGAAATTTCATTCCCAACAATATTAATACTTCTCTAATTTCTATAGTACTTGTATCTATCAAAATAACATCATCATAAACTAATTTCCAATCTTTATTTGTAACATCACTAGGCTAGGACCACACAATAATGCCTATGATTCTGTCTAACATGGCCATAATTATGCCTCCCTATATAATGGATTTTGCTAACTAGAAGCAATGGTCAAAGGGGATACAATCAAGATATTGTTCCCTCATTTAATAGTCAAAAAATAGTGTAAATCTCCATACGATATTAAATATAGTCTATCACAAAAATTATAATATTTAGAATAAAATCAATTTAACTATTAAATACCAAAAGAAATGTTTTCATACATTCAATCATATAAACTAATTTCCAATTGGTCCTATTAGATATATAAAAAATTAAATAAACAAAACTTATTAGAGAGGATTTAATACCAACCCCAAGAACTTTATCTTATCCTTTTCCAACCAATCTTGCAAGGTCTTTCAATACATATCCTATGTATTTCCTAAACCTATGAACATAATATTTACTTGGTACTAAAGTTTTAGGGTCACAAAATCAATGTGAAAATAAAACATATTATTCCACAACTAATTTTTTCTATAATATAACTATTTCACTAGTTTATGCACTTGTGACATGCTCATAATAAAAAATATAGTTTGTACCTATAATAAAATAATCATAATTTATCCTCTGGTCCTATGTAGACAACTAGGATTGACAATACCTACTTTATCCAGTCCCATAAATCTAGATTCATAAGGTATTCCCACTAGGGATACCTAAATACAACCCCAAAAACTCAAATATAAATCGATATGAACCTAAGGAAAAACTCATTATCTCTCCTAAAAACATATACATCACCTTAATAGCATACTCACATCATTCCAAGAAACACATATCACGTCATTAGAAATCTCAGAGGTGTACTCACTTCCTCCCTATAAACTAATATCACATCATCAAGAAATTCAGGGGCATACCCACTCCCCAACTACAAATATATATCATATCATCAAGAAACTAAATGGTGGAACACCCACTCTCCACCAAGAAACATATATCATATCATCATGAAATTGGGGGCATGGTCTCTCAACACTTGGAAACATGTATCATATTATCAGGAAGATCAATGGAATACACACTCCTCTATTGGAAATATACATCATGTAATTATGAACATGACGGAGTACCTGGTCCACTTCAAGAAATATATATCATATCATGAGGAACTAATGGGAATACCCTCACCCAGCCTTGAAAAATATATCACATCATTATGAAATCCAACAACACACCAACTCACTACCTGGAGTTATATATCATTTCATCAGGAATACAAGGGAGGTCTCTCCCCTACCAAGAATCTAATATCATGTCAGGGGAAATAGAAACCTTCCCATAATACCTCGTATATCATTTACACTTGGGAATTCACTTTCTGAGGGAAACCACATAGAATACATGTAAAAGTGGAATAATATTAGGCATAGTATTCTCTCTATTTTTCTACTTGGTCACTAGTCACTTAGACCTAGACTCACATTACAAGGTAAACCTCAAAATACCTCTAGCCACTCATATTATATCACTAAACCATCTCAGTTTCACTTAAAAAACATGTTCAATTCATCAAGATTCTCATTTATCCCACATGGGCTTCCAATAGATTCCTTCATACCCATCTCAAACCCCCAACAAAAGTACCAAGACATATCCAACACCCCATGGTTTATACATAGCCTATAGATCATTCCCAAACTAAACATCATGATCCCAATCCAAAACCTTATCAATCTTAATAGGACTTATCCCCATAATGGTACTCTCTAAGAGTCCAATACAAACTCAAGAAGGAATATTCCACCACCACTAATCCCAAGCTTCTTGTTACTACCATATTAGTGTTAGGAACTAACCTAGGATATTTACATCTCATTTAAAACCCCAAAAACCCATCCCTGTCCACTCACAAATACAACTAGAACTGTATCCCCCTTGGAGATGTATTCATTGAAAAACTACATTTTCCCAAAAACAACATTGGAGTACTAATCAAAACCTAACAGGTATTGTACCAACCTATCTATATATCCACAACATTAATTCATTTTGATTTATTCATATACACTTGGTATCTCATAGAACACATTTTCATTCAAGTCCTTGACCATCGGTGGTAGTCGAATCAAGATAATATTCAAGGGCCCATCATGTCCCTTGACACATTTTTCATTTTCTAGTATTTTAATAAAAAAATCACATATATATAAGTTCAATCGACCATTAGTGGAAATAGGGAATATCACATTTCCACAAACCAAATAAAGAAAATTTGTATGATATGTTTAGGTAAAACCTTCCTAATTCAAAGTTATCTTCTTAAGAAAGCTCAACCACTCCATGTCCAACCCCATATCATCACTGATCTGAAGCCTATCTCACCATACAAAAATGACAACCAACTATAGATGGATGGTCCATAGAATATAGCTAGAACAGTACTAATCCAATGCCTCAAGTAAAATGGTGTTAAATGATATCAAATAATCATCTTGAAATGTACCCTATCCATTTCATGTGAAAACAATGTTTAGGATAATTTCACTATGACTGGGTGGAGTTATCCCCAAAACCCCTCCAAAAAATATGAGAAATGCTGCTAAAAATTACCTATTTCAAGGGGGTTTAGAGATGAAAGATTGTATGAGATATATCCAAATACACCTTTATCTATGCCCTTATCTCCCTAAATTGTGATGGGATTCCAAAAAAAATAGGTATACCATTGTTAAAAAAGGTCTACAGGCCCATCCTCTCAAGACTATGAGGGTTATTTCATGGAACTCCTACACAAGGAAAGGTCATAGAATATCCCCAAATGGAGAAATTTTCTCTCATCCAAACATCATCATAGTGAGATCCATCTAGGTCATAGTGATACGTACCTTTTTTGAAGTTGAATAAGCACCAATGGCATGAACTCCTCTTCTAGGGTGTAGCACCACACTGATATCAACCAAAATAATACACATGGAAGGTTATTTTCATGAAAATGAAGGCTCGTTTTTTAATAATCTTTCACTACGAAAAATAAATGTCCAAATAGTAAGGGTCCCCAACCCATTTCATAAGGATCATCGTCACAATGAAACACCCCCTTCACAGCGAGATCCACTTCAATAAGTTATTTCCCGTATCCAAAATTCACAAAAAAAATACTAAAACATTATGAATCTCATGGAATCAGTACAACTTTCTCCCACTCAACATTGGTCCTGATGTTACCAATATAGGTTGTGGCACAAAGAGCGATCTGTAGAAGAAATCTTCAATAGTTGTGTAACTTGTACCCCTATATTATGTTCATATATATGACAACCCCGATTTTATTACAAACTTAAACATGATTTATTACATAAACCATTGACTTGATACAACATGGATGATTGAGAGGTCTAGTGTATTTGGGGATTAGGATCATTACATAACAACTTAAAACATGAAGTACAACAACTTTATTGAAAACTTCCTTTACATGACCACTACATTCCCTCATACTTAGCATTGCATGGGATAACCTGAGGACATGCATAAGAAAATGGGTGAGATATAAAGCCCAGTAAGGGAATAAACATGGAATACATGAGTAGTAAAATAAATTTTAGACAATAGTAATATCAATAGAGAACAAATGAAACATGAAAATAAAGTCGCGATAAAGCATGATAATCATAACATGGAAATGTGGCAACAACACTTTACATGGAATTAGCATGAGCCAAGGCTCATTGCACATATAGCATGATTAAATCCTCATTGCACATGAAGCACGAGTAAACCCTTGTTGCACATGAATTATCATGATTCAACACACATTTCACATGACGTATCATGATACTATACTTTACCCAATGCATTGGAGCGCTATAAGGGCGCACCCTTCTTAAACATTTCATTTCATGCATAAGTGTGCCACATGGATCATAAAACATGGATTCATAAAACATAATAATTTTTTACATGATAAAGGAATGTGTAATTGATACATGAAACTTTATAATCAATAAGTAAATGTGTATAAAAGTGAATATCCTTGATGGAGAAATTGGCATGGTATTCACTACACAATGACATTGGCTTAGAAAATCGGTGCGATTTTAACAGCGTAACGGCGTGACATAAGAATTCATAAAAAATGGTTGATGAGAGATAAAGGGGTTCCTCATCATATTTACATGTAATGGACAGTAAGGAGGTTATATAGAAACGTTTCCCAACAATTGTAATGGAATTTAGATTCATTATACAAAAGTATTTCTTGAATGTAAAAGAGGAGAGAGAAGTTCCTTTAGGAATTTCGACATAGTAACGGGTGTACATGGGAGGAATTTAATGATCGAGAAAGGGGTATCCCATCATTAAAACATAAATAGGGAATTATTAGGGAGGTTAGAAACCATACCCCAACATTCATAATTGAAATTAAAAGGGCAAAACAACTTAAAGATAATTGGAGAAAAATGAGAAAGGAAGAAAAAACCCTTACTTTGAAGTGTGCTTCCGAAGGCCTGAGAGAGGATTGAGAGAGGATTCATGGGAGATTGGGGAACCTTGAGAGGATTATAGAGAGAGTAGGGCAGAGGTTGGATGATCTCTATAGGCTTTTATTGAGGAGGAAGTGGGAGCTTTCGTGGGTTTATATAAGAAAGGTGATGGAATTCTTTATTATTTAGGTTTGGGACACCTTATATTAAATTAGTCCAAACCACATAACATCCCATGGTTTTTCCCATGGTTTTTGGAAAAGGGAAGAGGAAAACAATATTTTATAATTCCAAAGTCCGAAATTATTAAAATAATAGGGTTGCTAATGTGGAGGTGAGTCACACTCCAATGGAAAACAATTTGAAAAGACAAGGTGTTTAATAAGTCTTGAAGGGTCCATTAATGCTTTGAAAAGTAAGTCAAACAAACCCAAAATTACATTATTTTAATGTTAAAACATATATTGTCCGAACATAGAGCCTTTATTATTTTATTACATCACTATTTGGTCATTATTATGTCATAAAACACATTATATATTTAAACATTATTTAATTTTTACCCAAAAAATTGACTCTCTCAGAAAATAATGAAAAATTCACCATTGGATAATTTCAACATCCTGATTCCATAAATAACATTTATTTTATCTAAATAATGTTCTAAATAGGTTAATTTTTACTTTTAAAATAAAAACCAACATTTATCAAAAATTCACGGGTTTTGACAAAAATGGCTTTCAAACCATAATAATAATTACAATTGCATTCATAAAATTATTGATCATTTATATATAATAAAATTAATTTAATAATAAAAATAAAAATATTTTATTAAAATATTATTTAATTCAAAAATCCCTTAATTTAATAAAATATAATTCTTAATTAAATAATAACTAAAAAACACTATTTCCACTTGAAAAACTATTTACAATGTATCAATAATGAAAAGAAAGTATATTCATTATTATATACAAAAAAATGTACATGAACATAGTACTAGAGATTTGTTACATAACCCCTTAAAACAACCGCATAAGACCTAAGGGTAAGGTGTGTGATGGTGACAGACTCTTGGGGTGGCTCGGATAACATCGCTTGAGTGGTAATTTCTATAAACTTCCACTTTTCCCATAGATGGTCACGTTTGAGATTGACATGATGAAACTCAACTTGGGATTGGTCAATAGAGAAGTCCAAAGACGCCACCTCTTTTCCAAGCTCTGACAAAAGGGCTTCGTATGGAGCAATTCTACTTGATGAGGCCATCACTTCCTTTTTCTGAGTAAATTGGATTTGTTAAGGCCCTATATTTATACTAATCATATGATCACTGTTCAATGGATATAAAAGCAACGGTCACAATTCTTAACATAAAACCAAATAAGTTGACATTTTATATAAACATTTTACATAAAGAGACATTTAACTATATCAAGAGGGATTTCCATTAATGAAACTTTGCGTCGTTACAATATTCCCCCTTAAGAAATTTCGCCCTTGAAATTTCCTTTTTCTCACACTATAATAGATTTGGCTAACTTAGCTTCATCATTTCCTCCGATTCCCAAGTCGCTTCTTCAAACTTTTGGTTTCGCCACAACACCTTGACAAGGGGCATTGTCTTATTTCGTAGAACTTTATCTCTACGATCTAAGATCTTCATTGGTTTCTCCTCATAAGAAAGACCATCCTCCAACTATACCACCATAGAAGAGAGTACATGTAAAGGGTCCAGTATGTACTTCCTTAAGAGGGATACATGAAAAAAATCATGTACTTTTGCCACAGTAGGTGGAAGTGTTAGTCGATAGGCCACAACCCCAACACGATCAAGAATCTCAAAGGGTTTGATGTACCTTGGACTTAACTTCCCTTTCTTTCCAAACCTCATGAAAATATTCCATGGAGATATGCATAGAAAAAACATGTCTCCAACTTTAAATTCAAGGTCTCGTCGATGATTATCTGCATAACTCTTTTGAAGACTTTGGGCTACCTTGATATGTTGCTGAATGGTTTTCACCTTCTCCACCATTTCCTTGACCATTTTCTTTCCAAGAATCTTATGTTCACTGAACTCATCCCCACATGTCGGTGTTCTGCACCTTTTCCCATAAAGGGATTCATATGGTGCCATTTGGATGCTCGATTGGAAACTGTTATTATAAGAGAACTCAACCAGAGGAAGATGTTGATCTCATCCTCCTTTAAAGTCCACTGAGCACGCTCTCAACATGTCCTCAAGTGTTTGGATAGTTTGCTCGGATTGGCCATCAGTTTGAGGATGATAGGACATACTGAAGTTCACTTCAGTATTCATAGCATGTTGAAGACTCTACCAAAACATAGAGGTGAATCTTGGATCTCGATCAGACACAATAGATAGTGGCACTCCATGCAGCCTTACCACTTCCATGATATATATCTATTCCATTTGATCCAATGAGATATCCTCCCGAATAGAAATGAAGTGTGCAGTCTTTGTAAGACGATCCATAATAACCCAGATTGTATTGTTGCCTTTGGATGTCCATGGAAGTCTCGTGACAAAGTCCATGGTGATGTTCTCCCATTTCCATTATGGTATGGGAAATGGTTGCATCATCCCCTTAGACTTCTGCCTCTCTGCCATCACTTGCTAGCACACCAGGCACTTTGATGTATATTCAGTGATCTCCTTTTTCATATTATCCCACCAAAAGTTTTCTCGGAGATCTTGATACATCTTTGTGCTCCCTGGTTGAATAGTGAAATTTGAACTATGTGCATCAACCAAAAGTTCCTTCTTCATCTCCAAAAGTAATGGAACACATAGCCTTTTCCCAAATTGCACAATTCCTTTTTCATTAACATTAAACTCTGAGGATTTCCCTTTTTTCATAGCTTCCACTTTTTCCTGAATCCCCACATCATCCTTTTGAACATCCATTAACCTTTCCAAAAGAGATAGTTGATCAATCATTTTTCAAATGATTGATGATGTTCCCTTATTTATGATTCCCATGTCCATCTTCATCAAGTCTAAGAATATTGGATCCTTATAAATTCTCATCATTGATAGAATCATTGGGTCCTTTCTACTTAGGTCATCTGCCACCTTATTTTCTTTCCCAGGGTGGTAATGTATTGAACAGTCATAATCCTTGATGAGATCTATCCATATTCTCTGGAACATATTATTCTCTTTCTATGTGAATATATATTTAAGACTCTTGTGGTTAGTATATATCTCACATTTCTCCCCATAGAGATAATGTTGCTAGATTTTCAAGGAAAAGATCACTGCCGTCAACTCCCGATCATGCGTTGGATAGTTTCTCTCATGGATTTTCAACTGCCTTGAGGAATAGGATATCACTTTATCATTCTATATCAGCACACAGCCTAATCCCTTCTTCGAACCATCACTGAATACCACAAAAATTTCCCCAATTATGGGTAAAGGGAGCACGGGAGCAGTGATAAGCCTCCTTTTAAACTCCTTGAAGCTTTCTTCACATTCATCACTCCAAGAAAACTGTACTCCCTTTTGAGTTAGCTTGGTAAGAGGGTTGGAAAATCATGAGAAATTTCTCACAAATCGTCGATAATATCTAGCTAATCCTAAGAAACTACAAATATCTGTTACCGATGTTGGCCTCGGCCATCCCTCAATTGCATCTGTTTTGGAGGGATCCACAGATATCTCATTGCTTGTGATGATATGGCCCAAGAATGAGACTTCCTTTAACCAGAACTCACACTTTTTGTACTTTTCATAGAGCTTCTCCTTGCGCAAAGCCTCCAGTACGGTTCTTAAATGCTCCTCATGATCCTCCTTGGTTTTGGAATATATTAGAATATCATCTATGAAGGCAACCAAAAATTTGTCTAGGTAATCTCTAAAGACTATATTCATCAATTCCATGAAGATTTCTCGAGAATTGGTGATTCCGAAAGGCATTACTATGAATTTATAGTGCCCATATCTTGTACGAAAAGCAGTCTTGGGGACATCTTCCTTCTTCACCCTTACTTGATAATATCCCGACCAGAAATATACCTTAAAGAAGTATTGTGCTCCATGCAGCTGATCGAACAAGTCATTGATCTGTGGCAGAGGATACTTTTTCTTTATCATGATTTTGTTAAGTTCACGATAATCAATGAAAATCCTCATTGACTCATTATTCTTCTTGATGAAGAGGACTGGTGCAACCCATGGTGAAGCACATGGGCGTATAAACCCTTTATCAAGATTATCCTGTAGTTTTTTCTTCAACCCTTCAATACCTACGAAAGACATTCTATATGGAGTCTTGGATATTGGCAGCGCCCCTAGTATAAGTTCAATTGAGAATTCAACATCTCTTCTAGGAGGAAGACCAGACAGTTCCTCGGGAAACACTTCAGCGAATTCCCTCACAATAGGAATTTCTTCAAGGATCGTTTCTTCCTTTGACTCAATAATATGAGCTAGATACATGTGATCATAGGGCAGTAATATCCATGATTGAGATGATGGAGCTAAAGCAGATTCATCTTCCTCCTTACACTTGTAAAGAATCGGGGGTCCATTCTCCATATGGAGTGTGATTTCCCTCTCCTGACAATTTATGTTGGCTCTATATAAGGAAAGCCATTCCACGCCAAGAATTGTATCAAATTCCACTAGAGGGAGTATGATGAGTTTTTTCTAGGAAATTAAATCCACAGATTATAACAGGGGAGGACTTATATTCATGGGATGCAATGATTGCCCCATTTTCCGTACTCATCGAAATCTTCACTTCCATGATTTTTGGTGGTGATGGGATTGTTCTACTAAACTTTCAAGATATAAAAGAATGTCTAAACTTGAATCAAAATGTACATTTTCTATTCTTGAATGAAAAACTAGCGTACCTGTCACCACTTCATTGTTGGGGTTCGCTTCGGCGGAAGTGATGGAAAAAGCTCCTCCTTGCTGCCTTAGAGATTGTTGGTTGCCTCCGAAAACCCTTGGTTTAGGGAACTGATTTGAAAAGTGTCCCTGTTCTTTGCAGTTGTAGCAATGAACAACGTGTTGAGGCTCGAACAGAGCATTCCTCTCCTATGTCTCAGCCGCGGGTCTTTCTTGCCGATAGTTAACATCTAGGTTCCATTCTCTTCCACACCTAAATCATTTCCTCGTCCCCTTGAGGCAATTTCTAGGGTGCTTCTTTCAGCACTTTTGTCAAGTGGGGTGTTGGATCTTCTGTGCACCATTGGATTTATCCATCGAACTGCCAGAATTGAAGTCCACCTTATGATTCTTCTCCCTATGATACCCCAGTGATTCCCGGATCTCCATTTCGACCTTGAGGGCACATTAGACAATTTCCTCATAGCTATTGAAGTCACAGATCGCTAATGCTTTACACAAGCTAGGCTTCAGCCCACCAAATAAGCGGTCAACTTTGCATTCGGGGGTAATGAAAAAGCCGGAAGTGTATCGTGCAAGCCTTTTGAAGTTTGCCTCGTACGCTCCAATAGATTATTCTTCTTTTTGTTTGAGGGAAAGGAACCCCTTTCCATCTTAAGCCGGAGGGTGTGAGGAAAATATTTATCGAAAAACATCTTCCAGAAATCCTTCCATTACCATGCCTTGATATCCTCCTCAGGCTTTGTATTTTTGATCAATGTCCAACATTGATCAGATTCAACCTCTATATGATAAGCCGCCAGGAGAACCTTCTCCTTTTCATAATATTAAAGGATGGAGAAGATCTTTTCAATGGAGTTGATATGTTGTTCAGTGATCCTGGGATCAGATGATCCACTAAAAGAAGGAAGCCTTTGTCTCATGAAGCTATCGATGGTGACTTTTTCTTTCTTAGGGGGGGGGGGGGGGTTAAATGTTCGTCTTGACCCATGTTTCTATTCAAATCTTGAGTTAGCTGAGATAGAATCCTAACAAAGTTTGTGATTCCCACTCCCATTGGATTGGGCATCTCATTAGTATAGTCATCACACTGATCTTCACATCGGTTGTTAGCCCGATTCCTCCAATTAACGGCCATTGGCTGGAATAAAAAGAAAGTTAGGGGTAATACATAAAGGGTAATCCAAAGAAAAAAGTTGATGACTTATAAATAAACTTCTATTTCCGTAACTCATGATTCTATAGGCTTCAATCTAGGCTTTTCATGATCTACTTTCTAACATATATTCTTAGGGGAATTTTTTCTAATTCCCTTAATAAGGGTTCATATTAAGATTCTGAATATATCAAAACATATCCCCCAGGAGTTTCATAAAAAAGAGTAATTCAAGGCCCGTTGTCATGCCCCAGTTCCCGTTCGAGTCAAGCACAAAGTGGTGTTTTCGGGTTTTACCCCTAGGATACATCTGTGCCAGAGCCGCCTCTACCTGCTCGTATCCAGACAGGGATGTATTTGCTTGATAAACCACTAACTCGGTACTTACCAAAATGTGGGGATGTTTTTATTATACTTAGTCTTTTCTCTAAGGCATTACTAGGGTTTTCTAATCGTAATCCCAAAAATAAATAAACCTACCCTCTGATACCAACTATGACAACCCTGATTTTATTACAAACTTAAACATGATTTATTACATAAACCATTCACTTGATAAAAAATGGATGATCAAGAGGTCTACTGACTTTGGGGATTAGGATCATTACATAACAACTTAAAACATGAAGTACAACATCTTTATTGAAAACTTCCTTTACATGACCACTACATTCCCTCGTACTTAGCATTACATGGGATAACCTGAGGACATGCATAAGAAAAGGGGTGAGCTATAAAGCCCAGTAAGGGAATAAACATGGAATACATGAGGAGTAAAATAAATGTTAGAAAATAGGCATATCAATAGATAACAACAGAAAAATGAACATAAAGGCATGATAAATCATGATAATCATAACATGGAAATGTGGAAACAACACTTAACATGGAATTAGCATGAGCCAAGGCTCACTACACATAGAGCATGAGTAAATCTTCATTGTACATGAAGCACGAGTAAACCCTCATTGCACTTGAATTAGCATGAGTCAACACTCATTCCACATGACGTATCATGATACTATACTTTACCCAATGTATTGGAGCGCTATAAGGGAGCACCCTTCTTAAACATTTCATTTCATGCATAAGTGTGCCACATAGATCATTAAACATAGATTCATAAAACATAATCATTTATTCCACGATAATGGAATGTGGAATTCATATATGAAACTTTATAATAAATAAGTAAATGTGCATAAAGTTGAATACCCTTGATGGAGAAATGGGCATGGTATTCACTACACAATGACATTGGCTTAGAAAATCGATGTGATTTCGGCAGCGTAACGGCGTGACATAAGAATTCATTAAAAATGGTTGATGAGAGAGAAGGGGGCTCCTCATCATATTTACATGTAATTGAAAGTAAGGAGTTCATATAGATACATTTCCCAACAATTGTAATGGAATTTAGATTCATGATACTAAAGTATTGCTTGAATGTAAAAGAGAATAGAGAAGTTCCTTTCAGAATTTCGGCATATTAATGGGTGTACATAGGAGGAATTTAATGAGAGAGAAAGGGGTATCCAATCATTCAAACATAAATAGGGAAGTATGAGGGCGATGCAAAACCATACCCCGACATTCATAATTGAAATTAAAATGGAAAACAACTTAAAGAAAATTGTACAAAAATGCGAAAGGAAGAAAAAACCCTTACTTGGAAGTGTGCTTCCAAAGGCTTGAGAGAGGCTTGAGAGAGGCTTCTTGGGAGATTGGGGCACCTTGAGAGGATTATAGAGAGATTAGGGTAGAGGTTGGACGAACTCCAGAGGCATTGAGTGAGGAGGAAGTGGGAGCTTGGGTGGGTTTATATAGGAAAGGTGAGGGAATTATTTATTATTTAGGTTTGGGACCCCTTATATTAAATTAGTCCAAACCAAAAACCATCCCATGTTTTTTTCCCAGGGTTTTTGGAAAAGGGAATAGGAAAACAATATTTTAAAAGTCCAAAAGTCAGAAATTCTTAGAATAATAGGGTTGGTTATGTGGAGGTGAGTCACACTCCCATGGAAAACAATTTAAAAAGACAAGGTGTTTAATAAGTCTTGAAGGGTCCATTAATGCTTTGAAAAGTAAGTCAAACAAACCCAAAATCACATTATTTTAATGTTAAAACATATATTGTCCAAACATAGAGCTTATAGTATTTTATTAAATCACTATTTGGTTATTATGATCTCATAAAACACATTATATATTTAAACACTATTTAATTTTTACCCAAAAAATTGATTGTCTCATAAAATTGTGAAAAATTCACCGTTGGATAATTTCGACATCCTAACTCAATAAATAACATTTATTTTATCTAAATAATTTTCTAAATATGTTAATTTTTACTTACAAAATAAAAACCGACATTTATAAAAAATTCACGGGTTTTGACAAAAATGGCTTTCAAACCTTAATAAAAATTACAATTGCATTCATAAAATTATATGATCATTTATATATAATAAAATTAATTTAATAATAATAATATTTTATTAAAATATTATTTAATTCAAAAATCCCTTAATTTAATAAAATATAATTCTTAGTTAAATAATAACTAAAAAACACTATTTTCACTTTACAAACTATTTACAATGTATCAATAATGACAAGAAAGTATATTCATTATTATATACAAAAAAAATGTACATGAACATAGTACTAGCGATTTGTTACATAACCCCTTAAAATAGCCGCATAAGACCTAAGGGTAAGGTGTCCGATGGTGACAGACTCTTGGGGTGGCTCGGATAACATCGCTCGAGTGGTAATTTCTGTCAACTTCCACTTTTCCCGTAGATGGTCACATTCAAGATTGACATGATGAAGCTCAGCTTCGGCTTGGTCAAGAGAGAATCCCAAATATGCCACCTATTTTCCAAGCTCCAAAAAATGGCCTTTGTCTAGAGCAATTCTACTGGATGAGGCCATCGCTTCCTTTGTCTGAGTAAATTGGAATTGTTAAAGCCCTATATTTATACTAATCATCTGATCACTGTTCAATGGCTATAAAAGCAACGGTCAAAATTCTTAACAAAAAACCAAATAATTTGACATTTTATATAAATATTTTACATAAATAGACATTTAACTAGATCAAGAGGGATTTCCATTAATGAAACTTTGGGTCGTTACAATATAAGAACCAAAAATACCTCCTAGGACCAATATCTATCCAAAAATATATCATAAATATATTCAAAACTTCATAATTCCAATCTCTATCTTAGTTATCGAAAATTATCCTCTCTGGACTAAAAAATCAAATTTCTTCAATATTTTATAACTCATAATGACATGGGTATTTATAATTTATCACATCCCCCATAACACTTCTTATACCCTAAAATTCTTGGTATTACTTTAAAATTTTAACCCAACCAACATCGATTTTCAGTTATCCACCAAATCCCCACTCTCTATCTGCAATCATTGAACAATCGTCCACTATGGAAATCCAAACACAAGAGTGTACTATTCATATAAATCAATGAAATTAACTTGTCACCATAACCAATACCGAGATACAAGTTAACCACATTCATCTATCCCATAGAACCGATGATTCATCAATTGATTCATACTTATGAAAATTTTTGTCCAAACTATATGACTATTCCCATGAAGGTGGACTGTAACACCCCAATCTTCCACGGTACGCTTCACTTTGAATAATACAGTAGCGTGTGTTGTACGCAACTTCGAGTTATAACACACCACAACCAATCAAACTAGACCTTATGAATAGTAATAGAAACTTTTTGAAATTTTATAAATTTTATCTTTCAAAATACTCTTCAGTTTTGGATTCATAATATCAAAATTAGCTTAGGGTGAAATTTTGGTGCTTTTCGGATAAATTTCATATTTTGATGAATAGTGAAAATTACTAAATTTTAGTTAAAAACAACTTTTTTAATCGAAATAATTAATAGTGATAAATTATGAATTTGAGTAGTTTTGAAGTATATTTATAATATATTTTTACCATTTAATACAATTCTAGTAATTTTACGTAATTTCACATTTAAACCAGACATAATCAAGTGTCAATCTTTTGAAAGTTATTATTTCATAAAAACACGCTATTTGTTTTGGCAACGGGAATTAATTTTTAAATTAATTAAAGAAACTTATATATTTTGAATTTTATAAAATAGTCATCATTTTTGAATTCATAATATCAAATATATCTTAGTCCAGAATTTTGTATTTTTCTGAAAACTTTCAATTTTTGATGAATAGTGAAAAATACGGAGTTATAGTTTAAAACTGAATTTTTAGTTAAATAATTATTTATTTTTATTTAAATTTAATTAATGTCAAAATGGATACATAATACCAATATATGTTCAATTTAATTCATTAAAGTTAGTTTACAATAATTTTAGATATATAAAAATTTTATTAAACTTTTCAATGTCTTTTTACCCACCTCCTAGGAGAATTTGGAAAATTACATAAAACATAATTTTACGGCTTCTGTGAGTGGAATTTCGAAAATTTGACAGACACGGTTAATATCAAGGAGTAAAATGTGGTTCAGTAAGATAAAATTAATTTTTTGTGAATAGTAACTTTTTACTTTTATTTACCACGATTAAAAGTAAATAGGGTAATTAAGGGTAAAAATGATATTAATATTACCCTAAAACATGTCCTAATTATATTGGAAAATTTTATCTCGACCAAAAACAAACTTAGGAATAAAATATTATCATTTAGGTCCACTTGGAAGAGACTAGGACATTTATTATTATTTAATTCAAAGAAGAGTTAAAAGAGTTAAAATCAAAGTTTAATTACTAAAACATTTTTAATATAGGGTTATACAAAAGATAAATTAGATTATAAATATTCATTAGAAATATAAAAATATTTCCTACATAAGTATATTTTATTTATAATATTTAGGAATTAAATAATTTAATTTATTTATGACACAATGATGATGCAGTAATTACCTTGTTAGTGAAATATTAAAATAATTGATATTATAAATACCCAAATAAATATAAATTGAGACTTTTAATGAATTAAACGAATTTCATAGATTAATATGAAATCTTAGAGTTGATTAAATTAATTATGTTTGAAGTAATCATGCTGTTATGATTTTCACAAAAATAAAATTCCAAATAGTGTCAAAATTGACATAAAAGAGTTTTTAAAACAAATATTATATTATTAATTCATATTCTATTCCTAAAAATCTAAGGTTCGGCCAAAGGACTTGTATAATGATAGTTTTATCATTAATGGACCACTTTGGTGTCTCTTGGATGTATATAGTAAGTTTATTAACTATATAATATAAAAATACAAAGTGACATGGTAAGTGTCAAACTAATTAACTACGAGTTAAAACTAAAAGATAAGGTTAATATACTGACCCAAACCTGTCTAAAATCTATTTGTTGAAAGGATTTAGACCCATCCCCACCTTATAATTTTAACAATCCAATTTTTATCCATTAGAAACCGAATATTAATTTATTATAAAATAATATTTTAAGTTTTTCCTAAGGTGGCCCTCACCCCTCTTATAAAAGGGCACTCCCCCTTCTCTCTAATTCACACCTTCTAAGCCATTTGGATCGGCAAACAATTTCCCAAATACCCTCCAAACTATCATCCCTTCAACCTATAGGCCTTATTTTGAACATAAAGCCAACATAAGAAGCCCTTTTGATCAAATCAAAAGGAAGAACCCGAAGAAGAGGTAATGATTTCACCACCCTCTTTCAAGTTCCTTTCTTCTTCCACTTCCTTTTTCTTTTTTGTTTCCATTATAAAATAACAACTCCATTATATTCTATATAATGTGATGTTATTATAATTATGTTAAAACCAAATTCATTATTCTATCCACCCTTTGAATGACATGTCACCATACGTGCGTACGTACGGCTTACCGTCTCCACGTCGTGGTGTAATTGTTATTCAATACATTATTATTTGGATAGGTATAATAATGATGTGTATTTGATGTAAATAATAAATATAACATGATAAGGATTCTGTATATATTATATACCGTCCAATTATATATTAATATCAAAATAATGATATTTTCACTCGTGTGTACGTACGGATTACCGTCTCCACGACGCAATGAGATTCATTTCCAAGTTCACCATTCATCGACGATTATAAAAAATATATATTACTAATAAGTATTTTATATATGACATAATAATTCTATTGGAGATGTATATATTTATATATATATATGTGTGTGTGTGTGTGTATTTATGTACTTACATATATCTTATTCGCTTACATCTGTTCAATACTATATGAAAACGGAAACAGCGTTTATGCGTACATACGAACTACTGTCTCCATAAAAGGTGTTTTCCATTTCACATATATATCTATTATAAATTTTTATATTATAAATATATATGATAAATAAATCATTTTTTATATTCTGGAAGTATTTAAATCATGATCTAAGTGATACAATCTAGAGTAACAAGTTAAAACATGTACGTTAAATAAAGCGATTATTACCCGAATTATTAATATACCATGGAAATAATTATTAAATGGGTAGTATAAAGTCATAAATGAATAATTTATGATATCATAAATATTAATACGGTTTTGTTATAATTTAATAACATACTATAGTCTTCATACAGGAGGCTAAACGTACCCTCGACAAATGGAATGTGCAAGGTAAGGGGTTTTCATCTCACTCCTGATTCCTGTGAGATTCATGCCATATTGCCACTATTGCCTTTTGTGTGGTGTATGTACTGCCCATAATTGTATTCTTTGTGTAATACATTTTAATTTATGTGTGTTTACATATTCATTGTATGATACCTCTTTCATGGGGTGTATGTTTCGTAAGTTACCATATTGGTAAGGGTTAATTCCTCAATCTCATTATTATCCGAGATTGTTTATGTGTAAGTATTTACTGGGACATTTTTATCATCCATGTCCATTTTTCATAAAAATGATTTCAAAATGAATATTTTAAGTATTTTTGAAAGTTAATCTTTATCAATATCATAATTTTAAATGTTTTAATGATTTATCATTCTAAATATTTTTAATTAATGTCCATGTTTTCGAACTGATTTTAAGGATTTTTTTATATGGACATGAATGTTTTGAAATGATAATTCTTTTCAAAAGTATCAAAGTGGTATGGGACACTTTTATTCAAAAATGTATTTAAATGACTTCTTTTCCAAATTGTGTGACTTTTAAATCTTTTCATGAAAAAGGGATATTTCTCTCAAAGAGTTTTACAAATCATTTTCATCAACGTCAAAATCCTTTAATGGATTTTAATCTTTTTTGAAGTTTATTTATCATTATAAAAATATTCCATATTATGTTGAAGGTTTTGTGATATGTTTTATTGTGGATGTTTTATTTTTATACCATTCATGGGTTATGGGTAATGTATTTACATTTCGTATGTTAGTTTTAATACGAATGTTTATGTTATGTTTAGACCTTTTCATATGAGGAATGCAGTGGACTTAGTAAGTGACGGGTGGAGCCCGCTATAGCGCCTTGATGCATTGGTAGGTCTCATGAGACAAACTAGTGTCATGGCACGATGCCTTGACAAAATATTATTTGTAGTCTTGGCACGAGGCCTTGGCTACGTGGTTATGATATTCTAGCATTATGCATTCCATCGTTATGAAATTGGTTATTGATATTGCATGTTGACTAGTAGAATATCCCTGTGAATAAGTAAATTGCATTATTTCATCTTATCTTTTCCATATTATTCTGAAGTTCAAGTTTAAAAGGCTTTTGTTTTAGTTATACGTTGCCTTAAATGTTTATTTTTATTTATGAAAGTTTCCAATATATTATTATCCTTACTGAGCATCTGAGCTCACCCCTTTCTATGTTTTATTTTTCCCAGGATTCCAAGAAGTGTATTTTTATTGATATACAGGGTTAAGACAAGGGAATAATGGCGTTGATAAAGAATTATTTATGTTGTTTTGTATGTTATGAAGTGTAATGTAACATTTATGTATGTAATCTATTTTCCAAGACTGCTAAACCGATCGGTCCTTCGGGACTTGATTCCTTGTAATCATGCCAATGTATTAAAATAATGCACCGACTCTGGGTAACTGGGGTCGGGGAATTACAGTTGGTATCAGAGAAAGTTTAGCAATAACCTTGGAAACTAGATTTAGATAAACTCTGATTAGAGAACATTACCCTAAGATAGACTTTGAGGATTATTATAGAATAACTTCCAAGAATTTTGGTATTGTAGATATTTTGTAAGTTTTCCAAGCAATACATCCCTGTCTGGATATGAGCAGGTAGAGGTGGCTCTAGTATAGATAAACCTAGGGGTAAAACCCGAGAAAACCGTTTTGAGCTAGACTTGAACAGAAACTGGTGCACGACAATGGGCCTTGATGCACTCTTGGTTACGACACTCCTCGGGGATATGCTTAGGATAATTATCATTTTCTGTACAAACCGCTATGAAGGGTTTATAAGTATATACCTCCTCAAATAAATTCTTTTGTGATTATGGATTATATCCATAAACTATTCAAATTATGGTAGGTATTTTACATTTTTGGAATTATGAATTGTGATTCATAAACTGACTTAGTGTATGCCAATGTTTAGAAATGGCACCCAGTAGAAGGAATGAGAACTCCAGCAATACGTATGATCCAAAGAGTAAGAAGGGTCATATCATTCATGGTATTAAGACAACATTTAGAAAGGAAATAGTCTCCCACGTATTATCATCATATGAATAAATAGTAACAAAATATCAGTAAAGAACTCTCTGAATCTTATGGATTTAATGGGAAGCCAGAGAAGAAAATGATGGTATAAAGAAATATGGATAAAGGGGATAAGGGAAAGAAGGATTTTCCAATATGTGATAGATGTGGAATGAATCCCCTTGGTAAATGATTGAAGTTAATGGGAGTTTTTTATAAGTGTGGAGAAAAAGGACACCATGTACGTGATTGGAAGGGTAAGAAAAAGTTTTCAAATGTATAATGCTTTATCTACAATGAGTTGGGACACTACGCAAACCAATGTCCAAATCATCAGAGTATGCACCAAATGATGCTATTGGATAATAATGTAGTTATGATACTACCACTGATGAAGAGGAATGACTAGTGTTTTTATGTTGTTATTAAAGAATTATTTCATTTGAGTGTTGTATCAACGATGTACTGGTTATATGAATTATGGAGAAAAATAAGGATTGTACTGCAGTACTATTTCATTTTGGATTTGAGATATTATGGTACTATGAAAAGTGACTCAATAAAAAGTTAATTTTTTTTTTGAAAATACATGGTTAAAGAAAAGGTAATCCTTAATATGGTCTTGATACTAAGGTAGTAATTTTGGAATATGAGATGGTTGATTTGAATGAATTATATTGGATATTATTGACTACCTTGGCACTGATTAATGGTTTGTTTATTTCATCATTGTTGGAATATTCAAAGTTTTTGGATATAAGGAATATATCTAATATTCTATAAGGAATAAGGGAGCATTAATGTAATCAATAAAGTTTTATGGTAATTCAGGGTGTTACCATATTTTAAAAAGAATACATGATGAAGGTGTTCGCATGCTATTACATGAAAAAAAAAGATATTCATTGTGTTTACAAACCTTTTAAATTTTAGACTGTGAGTTTGGGAAGAATTATTTTGGATAAGTCTAGTTGGAGATTATTTTTGGATTTCCATAAAAAGGACAACCTGGAGGTTGGGAAGCAACCCGTCGCGTCCGGCAAGGCCGCAAGACTTGAACCCACAACCGAAGGGCGATAAGGGTGTATCACATACCACTAGCCCATGTGATGTCCTGGATTGAATAATGTAGTTTTTTTAAAGGGTATTATATGTGAATTATAAATTAATTATTTTTGGAACCCTATATGATTAGGATAAATAGAATATATCTATACACATATTTTAAATCTTTTATAGTGAAAGATGAGTTTGTAGTAGGAATTAGTTGAATGATGAAACTCTACTTGTCAAGTATATATAAATACATATATATATATATATTCTCTTATTTTATGGATAAATTAATTATTAAACTTTAGGGAAGGTATCTTAAAACCAAAAATGTGTTATCCTAATACCTTATGTTTTGTTGAACCGATGATATTTTAAATCATCATAAATTGGTGTCTTTGAGGCCCACAATTCTACAATTGTTTGTGATTGCTGACCTCAATCACTCCCTATAAATATTTACGTTTTTCCTCCAATTACGTGTCTCTAATTTCCACTAATGTTCTCCTAATTGAGATCATAATTTGGTGGTGACCCTTTCATTTCTCTTTTCCTCTTATTAAGAATAAATTTTATTAACCCAATTTACGATATGGGTTTTCCCACAAAGATATTTTCTATTCTCAACCTTTTATTTTCGAAGAACAATTTCAAATTGTGAGGATGCAATTTATTGAAGGAGGGGACAATGTAACACCCCATGCTTCCACGGTACGCTTCACTTTGAATAATACAGTAACGTGTGTTGTATGCAACTTCGAGTTATAACACACCACAACCAATCAAACTAGCCATTATGAATAGTAATACCCACGTTTTGAAATATTATAAATTTAAACATTAAAAATGGACTTCAGTTTTGGATTTGGAATATCGAAATTAGCTTAGGGTGAAATTTTGGTGCTTTTCGGATAACTTTCATATTTTGATGAATAGTGAAAATTACTAAATTTTAGTTAAAAACAAATTTTTTAATAAAAATAATTAATAGTGATAAATTATGAATTTTAGTGGTTTTAAAGTATATTTAGAATATATTTTTACCATTTAATACAATTCTATTCATTTTACGTAATTTCACATTTAAACCAGACATAATCTAGTGTCAATCTTTTGATAGTTATTATTTCTTAAAAACACGCTATTTGTTTTGACAACGGGAATTAATTTTTAAATTAATTAATGAAACATATATGTTTTGAATTTTGTAAAATATACATCACTTTTGAATTCATAATATCAAATATATCTTAGGCCGATTTTTTGGTATTTTTCTTAAAACTTTCAATTTTTGATGAATAGTGAAAAATACTGAGTTATAGTTTCAAACCGAATTTATATTTAAATAATTATTTATTTTATTTAAATTTAATTAAGGTCAAAATAGATACATAATATCAATATATGTTCAATGTAATTCATTTAAGTTATTTTAGAATAATTTTAGATATATAAAAATTTTATTGAACTTTTCATCGTCTTTTACCCACCTCCTAGGAGAATTTAGAAATTTACATAAAACATAATTTTACAGCTTATGTGAGTGGAATTTCAAAAATTAGAGAGACATGGTTAATATCAAAGTGTATAGTGTGGTTCAATAAGATAAAAATAATTTTAGGTGAATAGTAACTTTTTACTTTTATTTACCACGGTTAAAAGTAAATAGAGTAATCAAGGGTAAAAATGATATTAATATTACCCTAACACATGTCTTAATTCTATTGGAAAATTATATCTCAACCAAAAACAACCTTAGGAATAAAATATTATCATTTAGGTCCACTTGTAACAGACTAAGACATTTATTATTATTTAATTCAAAGAAGAGTTAAAAGAGTTAAAATCAAAGTTTAATTACTAAAACATTTTTAATATGGGGTTATACATAAGATAAATTCGATTATAAATATCCATTAGAAAGATAAACTTATTTCCTACATAATGATATTTTATTTATAATTTTTATATATTAAATAATTTAATTTATTTATGACACAATGATGATGCAGTAATTACCTTGTTAGTGAAATATTAAAATAATTGATATTATAAATACCAAAATAAATATAATTTGAGACTTTTAATGAATTCAACAAATTTAATAGATTAATATGAAATTTTATATTTGATTAAATTAATTAGGTTCGAAGTAATCATTCATTTATGATTTTCACAAAAATCAAATTCCAAATAGTGTCAAAATTGACATAAACGAGTTTTTAAAACAAATATTATATTATTAATTCAAATTCTATTCCTAAAAAACTAAGGTTCGGTAAAAGGACTGGTATCATGATAGGTGTATCATTAATGGACCACTTTGGGGTCTCTTGGATGTATATAGTAAGCTTATTAACTATATAATATAAAAATACAAAGTGACATGGTAAGTGTCAAACTAATTAACTAAGAGTTAAAACTAAAAGATAAGGTTAATATAGTGACCCAAACCTGTCTAAAATATATTGGTTGAAATGATTTCTACCCATCCTTACCTTAGACTTTGAATAATACACTTTGGAGCCATTATAAACCGAATATGAATTTATTATAAAATAATATTTTAAGTTTTTCCTAAGGTGCCCCTCACCCATCTTATAAAAGGGAACTCCCCTTTCTCTCTAATTCACACCTTCTAATCCATTTGGCTCATCCAACCCCTAACTAAATACCCTATCAACTATCCTACCTTAAACATAGAGGCCTTATTTTGATCAGAAATCCAACCTAAGAAGCCCTTTTGGTCAAATCAAAAGGAAGAACCCAAAGAAGAGGTAATGATTTCACCACCCTCTTTCAAGTTCCTTTCTTCTTCCACTTCCTTTTTCTTTGTTGTTTCCATTATAAAATAACAAATCCAGTATATTCTATATAATTTGATGTTATTATAATTATGTTACAACTAAATTCATTATTCTATCCACCCTTTAAATGACATGTCACCATATGTGCGTACGTGCGGCTTACCATCTCAACGTCGTGGTGTAATTGTTATTCAATACATTATTATTTGGATAGGTATAATAATGATGTGTATTTGATGTAAATAATAAATATAACATGATAAGGATTCTGTATATATTATATACCATCTAATTATATATTAATATCAAAAGAATGATATTTTCGGTCGTGCGTACGTACGGATTACCGTCTCCACGACACGATGAGATTCATTTCCAAGTTCACCATTCCTCGACGATTATAAAAAATATATATTACTAATAATTATGTAATATATTACATAATAATTATACTGGAGATATATATATTTATTTATTTATTTATTTACTGACTTACATATATCTTATTCACTTACTTCCGTCCAATACTATATGAAAATGGAAACAGCATTTATGCGTACGTACAGACTACCGTCTCCATAAACGGTGTTTTCCATTTCATATATACGTCTATTATAAATTTTTATATTCTAAATATATATGATAAATAATTCATGTTTTATATTCTGGAAGTATTTAAATCAGGATATAAGTGATACAATCAAGAGTAACAAATTAAAACATGTACGATAAAGAAAGCGATTATTACCCGAATTATTAATATTCCATGGAAATTATTATTAAATGGGTAGTATAAAGTCATAAATGAATAATTTATGATATCATAAATATTAATATGGTATTTTTATAATTTAATAACATACTATATTTTTCATACGTGAGGCTAAACATACCCTCGACTAAAGGAAAGTGCAAGGTAAGGGGTTTTCATCTCACTCCTTATTCCCATGAGATTCATGCCATATTGCCATTATTGCCTTTTGTGTGCTGTATGTACTTACCATAATTGTATTCTTTGTGTAATACCCTTTAATTTATGTGTATTTACATATTCATTGTATGATACCTCTTTCATGGGGTGTATGTTTCATAAGTTACCAAATTGGTAAGGGTTAATTCCTCAATCTCATTATTATCCGAGATTGTTTATGTGTAAGTATTTACTGGGAAATTTTTATCATCCATGTACATTTTTCATAAAAATAATTTCAAAATGAATATTTTAAGGATTTGTGAAAGGTAATATTTATCAAGATCATAATTTTAAATGTTTTAATGATTTATCTTTCTAAATATTTTTAATTAATGTCCATGTTTTCGAAATGATTTTAAGGATTTTTTTATATGGACATGAATGTTTTGAAATGATAATCCATTTAAAAAGTTTCAAAGTGGTATGGGACACTTTTATTCAAAAATGTATTTAAATTAATTCTTTTCCAAATTGTGTGACTTTTAAATGTTTTCATGAAAAATGGTTATTTCTCTCAAAGAGTTTTACAAATCATTTTCATCAACGTCAAAATCCTTTAATAGATTTTAAACTTGTTTTGAAATTGATTTATCATGATACAAATCGTCCATATTGTGTTGAAAGTTTTGTGATATGTTTGACTGTGGATGTGTTATTTTTATACCATTCATGGGTTATGGGTAATGTATTGACATTTTGTATGCTAGTTTTAATACGATTGTTTATGTTATGTTTAGACCTTTTCATATGAGGAATGCATTGGATTAGTAGGTGACGGGTGGAGCCCACTATAGATCATCGATGCATCGGTAGGTCTCATGAGACAAACTAGTGTCATGGAAAGAGGCCTTGAAAAAATCTTATTTGTCGTCTTGGCACGAGTCCTTGGCTACATGGTTATGATAGTCTGGCATTATGCATTCCATCATTATGAAAGTGGTTATTGATATTGCATGTGATTATTTGACTAGTAGAATATCCATGTGAATAAGTAAATGGAATTATTTCATTTTATCGTTGCCATATTATGCTGAAGTTCAAGTTTAAAAGTCTTTTGTTTTAGTTATACATTTTCTTAAATGTTTATGTTTATTTATGAAAGATTACACTATATTATTATCCTTACTGAGCATCTGAGCTCACCCCTTTATATGTTTTATTTTTCCCAGGATTCCCAAAAGTGTATTGTGATTGATATGCAGGGTTAAGAAAATGGAATAATGGTGTTCATAAAGAATTATTTATTTTGTTTTGTATGTTATGAAGTGTAATGTAACATTCATGTATGTAATATATTTTCCAATACTGCTAAACTGATCGGTCCTTCGGGACTTGATTCATTGTAATCATGCCAATGTATTAAAATTATTTACCGACTCTGGTTAACTGGGGTCGGGGTGTTACATCGACTCTGAATAACTTTCACCCTACCAAAAGAATAACCTACAAAAAATCATTTCCAGGGTTCCATTTAAATTCTAAATATGTTTTTCATCTCTCAAACCCAATATCATGCAAAAAAAACTTGTTGTTCTTCCTATACAAGACCATTAAAAAACTCCTTATCTGAACAACTAACATATCATCACATCTACCATTATTATTCAATAATTCCCTAAATCATTATAGAATCATCCAAACACACACATTAAAACCCAAATATGACATATGGTGTAATTACATAATGGGATCATTGAATAAAAAACTATACATTATTCTCCCTCCACAAGAACCAATCCACTTCCAATATTACTCTCTATCATATCATAGATAAATCCATCTTGAGATCAATGTAAATACTCTAACTTTGTTCAACAACACATCTGAATCCAAAGTATAGTACTTACTGAGGAATAAGATAAAATTGGATCTAAATTCACACTGGAATCCCATTTAAATCATTAAAATCTATCCATTGTTTTTATAGCATCAACAACCTATACGACATATGGGTTATTCTTCTATGAACAATACAATGCTCCCAACCATGGGAGTTTCTTTATCATCACTCAATTAAAATAGACACTGATCACTGTGACCTAAGAACAATATACTAATATAAGTAATAGATATAGATGATATCCCCAATCATATATGTTTTCCATCTCAAAAAATCAAACGGTTCTCATTCCCAGATCACTAAGAACATCATCCCCAACATAATGTAAAATTTCTTCTTTAACTAGGGTTACAACCTCAAATATAAAAGTTTGAACCCCCCCCCCCATAATAAATTACCTTATATCACTCCTAAATTTTACTGATTGGTAGATTTTAAACATCACAAACATGTATCTACTCTCAACCCTGGTTTAACCCTCCCTTGAAAAAAAGAACAAAAACTCATTGAAACTACCAGAGTGTCATGAACTATCCATGATATCACCATATGTCAAAGAAGTGACAAATACCATCCTTATCAAAACCTCATACCACCATGCCAATAATAATTCTATTAACCTATTGGTCCTCAAATTGAACACGTTCACTCCCCAATCCACAAACCAAATCGTCAACAAGCATAACTATCAAACACTAAACCTCTAACGCTAAAACCATTCCATGAAAATTCATGTCAACACTCATTGTTTACCTTAATATAGAGTGTTTCTATAGATAACCCTCACATTGGTCCATCCCTAATATCTGAATTTGTATTATCTAAACCCAATAGGTTTATGCTCCCATAAAACTACATTACGCTGCCTTGACCATCTTCTCATGAGTCATAACACATTGAAATGATACTCGCATGCATCGACTATTGACCATAAACCCCTTGAAATCCAATATCATTAAACAATCATGTAGAATATCACTCATACAATGTATAATTTCATGATCACAAACCACTTGAGAAACATTCCAAAACTAAAATAATATAACCTTTATTTACCCATCCCAGACCCAACCATGTATGATCAAAGTCCATTATCTCATCCAGAATCACACTCAAAACCATCATGCCAGGTATCCAACTAATAAATCCCTTAAAATTCATCCTTAATACCAAAAAAACAGAGTTATTACGTCAAAAATGCATAAGGAACTATGTATGACATTCTTATTCCATTAAAAACTCGAGTTATGACACAACCAATTTATAGTTGTCACATATACCTATCAAGCATCACATTCAAAGTTAACTGCCTACTCTAAATCTCTCATCCAAAACAGGAATCCATACACTAGACTACCAACTTGAGGATCGAGAAACATTCATGTACATATAATTACATCTTATGATGATTCTATATTATCTTATTTCCTAATCTATAAATAGTATCATGTCACTCAATGCCTATACAAACCCACTAAGGGTGTCTACACATCCCATGCATGGAAAGACTCTAAAATCATCATCATCGAATATCCCTCCATAATATCAACAATACATTTCATTCAATAAATATATCATGTTTTAATTTAGTAAAATCCCACCAAAAGTTTATGGAGGAAAATTCCATATAACTTATTATTGAAACATTAAGTAATTTAACCCTCTATCATCAATGAAACCAATCAAGTACATGCACACGAATATCTTATGAATCATGTGTGATGAATATGATTTATGTACGTGAGACTCTTACCAATACATACATGATCAAAAACTATAAATATTAATATCAAATACACAAATCACACTTAAATAAATTTCTCTATCATAAATGAAAAAACCAATAAAAAATCTCATATCCCTTGTAATGTAGAATTTCGATCAAAAGATATGTTTTTAAGGAACTAGCCTGAGGTCCATCACAAACTCTACCACAACCTTACTCTCTATCTAAGATACCCTAAATATTGAGGAAAGATGATGATTTTTTGAAACATTTTTATGTCATCGGCTTGAAACCACTCACTAGTGCCCCGACAAGAGTGTTATGTGACCTCAAACATGTCTCCCCATATGTTCGAGGATTTGAAATAGTAACTAAGGTTTAAGTTGATACCCTCAAGATAATATACCCTTATATATGATTCAAAATAGAATGTAAACAAATATATAATAGATAAATATCATTCATAACATAAATAAATTAATGGATATAAAAAAATATGACAATGTTATATCAAAGGAATTTTTTATGCAATCATACATCATGATTGATCACCCATCAAGCTGAACACATATAAAAATAAAATAATAAAAGTACATAAGGAGTATTTTCTACGAACTTGAGCCTCAAATTACATCTCATACAAATATTTCCATCTCAATCATCAAACACTTGGCCTCTTCCTAGCCCGAACCTATAAACATGTGATATTCTTAGGTACAAAATCATAAGGTCCTCACCAAAAAGGAGTGTGTAAAACATAGTAGTCCACCTCCAACATTTTAACTAATGTAACTATTAAAGTAGTATATAAACATGTGACATTATTATAATATTAAATATAGTGTGGAAATGTAATAAAATAACCATAGTTAATCATTGGGTTCTAGAAAACACCTAAAATTGGTTATACCTTCTTTTTTTAGTGGTATAGATATCTAAACATAAGTCATACCCATAAGTGGAAACTATGTACAACCCTAGAAACACATCATTACATAATTATGAACTCAGTTACTTGCTCACTTATAGCCCGAGAAAAAAATATCACATCATTTAGAAACTCAGTGGTATACTATTTCACCACCTAGAAACATATATCATGTCACTATAAAACTCAAGGGTGTACTCACCCCCCACCTGGAAACATATATCCCATATTAAGTAAACATAAGGGTATATATGATCCCTTATTGAAAAAATATATCATATAATTAGGGGAATAAGAGATTTACCTACTATTCACCTAGAAACAAATATCATTTCATCAAAAACTCAGGGTAATACTCACTCTTAACCTAGAAATATATATATCTTATCAATATAAACTCATGGATGTACTTTCTCTATTCTTGGAAACAAATATCTTGGCATCATGAACTAGGATTTATGATTTATACCTTCGTAGAAACATATATCATTTCATCAGAAAATCAGGGTGTTACCCACTCCCAACTTGGAAACATATATCATATCATTAAGAAACTCAAGGGTGAACCAGTTACCTTCCATGAAACATATATAATTTAATTAGGAACTATGGTGAGTACTAGCTTCCAGTTATGAAACAAATATAATATTATGAGGAACAACACGAAACCCCTATTACATTATATATCAATGGTTCACCTTCTCCCTACTTAGAATAATATACCATTTCATTAAGAATTATGATTCATATCTACTCCCCTCTTAAAAACATATATCATATCATCAGGAACATGGGGGTGTTCCTACTCCCTTCCTAAAAACATATATAATATCATTAGAAAACTCACAAGTCTACCTGATTCATACCTAGAAACATATTTAATATCCTTAAGAACATATTAGAGTGTTTTTCCCCTACCAAAAAAATACCATGTTAGGGATAATAGCACCAACCCCATAATATATTCTATATCATGTACACGTGAACATTCCCACTCTTAAAACCCTCATGTAACATACATGTATAATGGGAATCAAATATCACCCTGAAAATCACTATCTTTTCACTGGTACTTTAGTCTCATGGACCTATCTCCGCATTCCATGGTCAGAACCAGCATCTATCTAACCACTGAACACATCGCTCAGGACCATCCTGGTAAAAAATGTAAAATATGTTGAACCCATCGATATTCTAATTTTACCCACATAAGTATCTTCTATGGTCTATAAGAACCAATTATATACCCAATTTCTAGAACCAAGATTCAGTAAACAACCCACTATATTTATACAACCTATAGGTCATTCCCTATTCAAGATTTAAGGTGTTGGTCCAAAAACTCATTAATCACAAGAGGAATTATCCCACTCAAAGAACTCACTAAGAGTCTGGTTGAACCTCATGATTGTGTCTTCCATAAACATTTTTTCCAAGCCATTAACGGACACTCAAATAGAGTTATGAACAAACATATTATTTTAACATCTCATTTAAAACCCCAAAAACCAAGAATATTCTTTCTGAAAATCCAACTGGTACCTTCACCCCCTAATTATGCGGTCATCGTGTGACTCTATTTTCCCACAACCATTCCTAGAGGCCAACTCTTGACCTAATAGGATCAAAGAAATCCTATCTCTATTTAAAATAATTTTATTCATTTCAAGTAATTCATACCCCACTAGGATTCATGTATCTAATAACATATATTTATATTGAAGTCATTATCCATCAATGGTAGAGGCATCAAGTTAGTTCTCAAGGTTTCATCACGGTTCTTAACTCTTTTCTCAATTACTAGATATTTAATAAAACAATTGATTTATATCTATGGTTAATCACCCATGGATAGTGATACCACATATCACATATCTATAAAAAAATTACTAATCTTTTAGGTTGATTTTCATGGATTACCAACCTTATTTGGAGTTCCCTCTTAATAAATCTTGGATATGTTTCATATATGATCATATCATTACTATGATCTAGGATATATTTCTACACTAAAACCATGACCAACTACACCTACAAGGTCCAAAGCATACCCCCAAAACTATATAGTGTAAAATATATCATTTAAAATGGAAATAAATGTCATGATATCATTATCCCAGAATATCTCTATCTATCACAAGTAAAAACACCATCCTTTAGAATGATTCCACTATGATTTGGTGGAATCATCAATCAAAACAGACCAAAATCCTAGAAAAACACCACTAATAATTACCTGATTTAAGAAGGAAAGGGAGAAAGGATATGGGATATTTGGTCAAATAATCATCTCTTGAAACCTCTCTTTCCTTAAATAATGAAGAGAGTGAACATAAAAATACCAATCTACACCTACTAAGAAAAAAAGGGATCTGTTTTATTGTGACATGAAAATGAGGGTCGGACCATGGCACTCCTTTGCTCATCCATGTTATAGTGTGGCCCTTATTAGTCATCGAATGACCACCCCCGTAAAAGATCATATGCCCCATTCAAAAACCATCATAGAATGATCCAATGGGTGGGGACATGATATCCATTTTTCAGGAGAGAACCAATCAAACAATTTATTCCCTCCCCTCTCAAAGTGTATCACATCTAACCTACTTTCCAAGATAATTAATGGAGAATGTCATTGATACATGAAAAATGGGTAACATCAAACCATAGTGATGCAGGTGAAGGTCCATGGAATGACTGGACATTCTCTATAAAATATTAAATGAAAAACTATAAAGGTCCTCAGCCAATTTCTTAAGGGTCACTATCACGGCATGACACCCCCTTCATGGTACAATCCATTTCATAAGGGCGTGTACTTTTTCCAAAATCCACATTGAATTCAACCACAATGTAAATCCCACAAACATGATATGAAATTTTCCCAGTAAGAACTCATCATAATTAAATATGCACCTACCACTTTGTTATGAGCCATATAAGGAAAATTAAATAATGGGGGTTACCTGAACACTTTTCTGCCATTAAATTGAGTACTTCTAACACTTCCTGGGTCTGGAAAAATTTTAAAACCCATATTTCAAGATTTTAAAACCTTTATAATTCTAATAAAAATCATGGTTCTAGAAATATCCCCAACTTTGGAAAAAATAAAAATTTATTATGAAGTTCATAACCAATAATGACATAGGTTTTTATATTATTGTTAACAAACATGAAAGTAAAAAAATAAATATTGGTTTCATTTTTTTTTTGTCAATATACCATATCAACAATTTATTTTGTAATAACTTTTCATATCATGTAAAAAAAAATATAATGAAAATAAGAACATGATGATCCATGTTTTGAATTAGAAAATATAAAATATATAATTTTTATTGAAATAAAACCTCTCGACAACTTTTTACACCTTCATTGTATGATTCATGGTTTAAAATATAAATTTTTATAATCCTCATGAGAAAAATTAACATCTATGAAAAATAGGTAGCCATCAAAATCATTATCTCTCTAGGTTATAGGTTGTACATAGTTAAGAACAAAAAATGGGGGTGGTGTCATGGTAGACCGAGTTATATAGGATATAATATGATTACGTCCATCTAATCTATCAATTGAATCACATAGTGAAGTCCATTTATCCATCCCCTCACATAGAATGTGAAATGTTTTTTACTTATCTAGGAATATACATTCAAATTGATCAAATTTAATCCAGCATAGTTGTGTTAGAAAGTAGATAACCTACCCAAATTTGATTAGAATCATTCGATCAAATCAGTAATTTGGTATCCAATATATCCACATTTCCACATAAGGAAGAATCCAATTTAGATACAAATAAATAATTAAGGGTCATAAAATCAAAAATCATATGACTAGAATATATCTTATTCTATGAAATAGTATGAGACTTGTTTATAATACCAAAGCATACCACATTGAACCAACTGTTATAAGATTATTCTCCGAGGATGTGGGTGTATGTGTAAAGCCCATATTGAAAACTATATACTCTTTTTTTATTTTTATTATACTTTAGAGCTATTAAAACCATGATTTAATCATTTTATGAGGTTTTGATTTATAATTAGACTAAAATGCATTAAAGGTTACTCGTAACCTCTTACTGAGCAAGTAACTTTCTGGATTTTGATAGAATACTTACTTTTTATTGATGTAAACATATTTAATTTTTGAAATTGAAAATTTATAACAGTTGAATTATCTACTTAAAATAAAATGAATTATTTTGAATGAATATTAATATAATAATCATTAATAATCATTGACTTTACACATTTTTTACTTTAAATATTTATTATGACATTGGATCACTTAATGATGACATGAATTTCTCAAGAAAACATCCATCACTCATAGAAGATAAATATAACTAATGATCATATTAATAACTATATAGTGAAGATGCTAAATTTTCTTGAAAATGATGATAAAATTTTTATGGTAGCATGGTTGAATAAATTATTTAATTAAATTATGTTTAAATTTATAATTTTTCAAGATGTGTAATTCAATTGATGATGCTGGGTCCTAGGATTATTATAAATGTTGTGAATATATTTTAAAAACAATATAAAATAATAATATGTGGTTTATTTAGATATTTTATCAGCTCTTAATGATGATATAGATGTGTATTGATGATGAAATGAAAAAGTTTTTATCATTATATGGATAACTTAGGATACTATAGATATCATCATATAATATAGGTTTTGATATTGTAATTATAATAACTTGGTTTTTTGGAATAATTATACGAATAGAACTAACATGTCATTGGAAATTTACATGCTAAAATAAATGGAAATCTTGGATTAAATTATGACAAAACAAGGATTTTATAAGGAATTTTGATATTACTGATAGAATGTTTGTGGAAATGGTAGCATAACTTATTATGTTTACTCACTTTTGATTTTATATGTAATGTAGTTCAGTTGGAGGTTGATTTTTATGGTTATGATATACATGTATCTATTCTCATTCTTACACATGGATCTAGTTTAGAGGTAGTAAATGATATATTTATGTGTTTATTATCATTCCTACACACTATCATGTATTTTTATTTAAATATAGTTCACCCAAGTGATTATAATAATTCATTCTCATAGATCATGGATTGATGTAGCTGATTATGCATCAAGTATATATTCACTTCTCACCAAGAGCTATGTGTTTAAGGTAGACTATCCATAGTGGTATAGATTTGGCATTAGACAATGGTTTATCTTGGGTTTTATAGTCAATGTGGGATTTATGATAGAGATTTTTGATATGGTATTATTATTAAATATTATTTCGAATATGTATACCACTACTCTTCTAGTGTGTGTTACTAAAGAAGATGATTAGGGACACATTATGTTCCATGAATGGTTTATACATGTGAGGTGGGTGAGTTAAAATATTCATAAAGGTGGTAATTATGTATAGTGTTTCCAAATACATAGAGAGTTATGATTATTACACATGCTCATGTAGGTGAGGGTCTCATTAAGTAATGGGTTGGGGTATTAGGTTCATAGTGTCCACTAAAAGTATATATTTTGTGAGGATCCCTCTTATTATCTTATTATGAGGTGTCAGTAATCTAATTATTTAATTACATTATTATATTTTTATCATGATTGGGTATAGTTATGGGTATCTATAATATGTAATAAATCATAAATATGTGTTTATATTGTTTGTTTTTTATACATACAGTATTTATGGGGCATATATAAACTAAATGTTCATGAGAGTTGTATCGCTTTATAAGATGACCATAAAAAATATTATTACTCATCCCTTCATGTGAAATTGCACTATTCCAAAACTATATTCATGTCGATCCTTGATTATAGTTGGGATATTCTTTTAGATGTTTTAGATTAATCAATGATATGGTGGAAGATATATTCAAATCATTATCCTAGGGACAACAATGGTATCTAAAATTATAAGTTTTATTTAGTATATCAGGTTTTTAGAAAGATATTTTTATCCCTATTTTATGGTGGTTTATTATTTCAAGTTTTAATTTTCTGGTCAATATATGTACTTATAATTAATATAAGTTTCCTTTTGGATCTATCACAAATGATCTTAATCCAAAGAATATAGGTATCTTCTCTTAAGTCTTTTAATGAGAATACCTTGTTTAACTAATATTTTACTAACTTCAAGACTGATAATCAATTTCAATAAGTATTATTTCATTAACATGAACTCTAATAAATATGTTTGTACTTACACTAATCCACTTAGAACACATGAATTACATTCATTCACTGTGTAACAAAATTATCTTATGGATTTAAATAACATAACATTCCATAAACTATATGATTTCTTTAATAAGTAAATATATCTCTATAACTTTCATATCTTATTGGTATTAATTATAGTCCTCAACCCTCCGGGTTGTGTCATAAATCCATCTTCTTAAATATTATTTTGTACATTAAGAAAAAAAATTGAATCGATATATAAAATCACGTAGTTACGTAAAGTTGTTATACAAAGACCAATTATGATTTATTTAAGTATGGAAATTGGAAAAAATATTTTTTTCATAGTCTATTCCTTGAATTTATTTAAACCCCTTAGAACTAGTCAGTATTTATAGATACTTACTTTACCTTTCATGTCATGTTTTATCTGGAAAATCCATTTTTACCATATCTGATTTACGTAAACTCTAGGATAGAATAAAACACATGATTTTTTTATACATGGAATCCAACTAATAATTTATGGCTTCATGTCATCTTATTTCTTATGATATCTCAACCACATCCTTGTAAGAAAGAGGGTTCTTATTGTCAACAAGTAATGAATCACTATCCTAGGTGATTAGAAAAACATATATTTCTGGTCATATCACCTATTTAGTGATATTGTACAATACATTTATCTCAGTAACAACATCTTAAATGGGGAACTATAGAATGTGTTCCTACACCTACTCTTATGTAACTTGAGCAGCAACATCATTGAAGTCAATATTTCTCCCAATATCACATTTAAAGATGTGTTCCCTCTGAAAAAAATGACATGTCTTGTCATAAATAATTTCTTATATGAGTGGTTGTATAGGTAATATCCCCTTGTATACATAGGAAATCAAATAAATATACACTTTATGCACTAATGTGCTAGTTTTTTAATATAATTGGCCTTGAAAAACACCTCAGAACCACATACAAGAGTATGTGAATAAAAAGATTTATTTTCATAGAATAATTGATATGGTATTCTATTTTATAATTTAACTATAACTTAGTTTTAAATTTGTTTCATATCCTGAAATTTAGATACTTAGAAGGATAATATAAGATATGCACAACCCAACATTTACCTTACAATGTTATGAAAGGTATATTTCCTCTTATCACTAACATAATTCCATAATGGTTTATAAGAAGTATTAAGTTGAAATTGAACGCCAACTACCATAAATAATCAATAAATTTTATTTTATATACACACCACATTGATCGGATAAAGGATTATATATCTTCTTCCAAGTTGATTATCTACTTTATTATTGATCTCCTTGAATCTCAAAAAGGATTAAGAATTATACTTAATCATGTGAATACTTCCAAGTTTACTCAATTAATTGGTAAAAGTAACAAAGGATGAATATCAAACTATATATTCGACAATAAAATATCTACAGGCATCATTGTACCAATTCTAAAATCATTGTGGCCATTTTCCCATACCTACCAAAAGGTGGCATGGAAATTTTTCCTTATAAACAAGTGAGACATATTTTAAGTTTATTTAGTTCAAAATGATTAAAATAACCATATAGATAGAACTTTTTCAACATATTATCATTTATAGGACCAAGTCAGTGATTCCAAAACTGGGTGTGATATGATTCATTTCAACATGTTTCGTAATAAATAATAAATACTTGGTTTTGATAAAATAAATCATAAAGATTGTTTGGTAAAGGTTGCATTCCATATCCTATATTTTCTTCATAAACGAGACATATCTAATTTTAAAATTTGAAAATAAATCCACCTTTATCTATGAATGATATAAAAATTACTATTTTGGTAATTTAGGGTAAATAATAACAATTTTTCAAAACAAATATCATCCTTGTTGGTAATGGAATGGGGTAGTCTATTATAGATAAGGAAAAAAAATTCTTTGTTGGAAACTTAGATATCCATCCATTTTATAGAAATATTCTAGAATCTACTTGGAACCTATATTCAGATACATATTTTAAGTACCAAAAGTTATATATAATACCCAATTATTAAATGAGTTAATATTTTATTTGTTGAAAATACCATTAAATATTCCTCTTTCTTATTTAAATTACTGATATTCTTCTTCTAGTGTCCTATCCAGCCACATGAAAAAAAAATACAATATATATTTTCTTTTCTAATATTTTGGTTTTCATTTTTTTGGAAGCATGGTTATTAGGAGTCTTATACTTAAGGGGTTCCATGGCACTCTCTTGGTTTTTATTCCTTTTATTACCCATATGGAATGTTGGTTTTTTGACACCCCATGTCCCTATCAACATAAAAAATCACAATAAAGAGTCCCAATAGAATCTTATCATTATTACTCATAGTATAATTCATAATAAAATTTGAGGATATCTTGGATGGTGAGGATAAACTGAAATGTATGCATAACTAATTAGGGATATTGAAGCCCAATATGTCCATGTACTCAATATATCCAATAATATTGACTATATAAATCCCATTTAGTATCGATTCTCTAAGCTTCCATCTGAATAGTGAATTGAAGATCTCATATTTCTTTTGTATAACCTATTCAAGAGAAATATCATAAAGGTGAGAGATCATTCTATATAGAATCATTTCCTTATATTTCTTCATGAGAACACTAAATATGGATGATATCATAAAATATCGGACCTATATAAAGTCATCCAAATGATTAATATAGATTGAAATTTCTTCCTCACTATCCTCTTCACCAGGTGGTTTATGAAAGGGGATTTCCAATATATTTGATTTCTACTCATGCTATAATATAATGAGCAAGAGCCTATAATATAACAAGAAATTTGAGCCGGTTAAATGTTTATCCTTCTATAATATATATCATAATGATATAGTATAATTCAAGTGGCTAGATATTTCTATCATAAATAAGAGAATATTTATTTATTAATATATTTAGGTTACAAAATTAGACAATAAAATTAATTTTTTAATGTTCCAGTATTTATCAAAACACGATATCCCTCACCGTTAGTTTTGAAATGTCCTATAATGTTTATATTTTATTGGTATGGATATATATATCACTTCTCATATCCCAAATGGAGTCCTAACAAGCTATTTGACGTTATTTTTGTAAGAATTACTTTCCAACCACTTTAACTCATGGAACCTTGATCCATTTAGTGGACTACTCTACCCAAAAAACCTAAACATTGATTTCCTCTACACTTTATGACTAGTTTCACTAAGTATTGTAAAGGTAATCAAACCATAATGAGAACTATCTTAGGTCAACCTAAAAATTGAAGCTATAAATCCCTTGATAATTGAAATCACCCCAATATAGGTTGGTCAATAACATTGAACTATAGTCCAATTTCAACTTGAGTAGTTGAATACATCTATGACTTCAATTTGTTTAAGAATTATTTGTATTATGCATAAATTTATCATTTGAACTTATTATATGTTTTTTAATATTAAGTGGACTTTACATAAGTGATTAACCATTTCTATAGAAACATTATGCATAGTCTAGTTTTTTTAATTCAATCTTGAATGATTCCTAATTTATTTATTAATTGATTACAATAAGGAATCCAAACATAATTGACTATGAAAATAATAGAAATAAAAAAATTTGGCACGATTATGAGTTTATCTAATGGTTAGTTTAGCTAGAGGGTGATAAAATATCACTTGACATATGGGGGGAGAACCATAAACTATAACTAGGTTTGAGTTGTAGAATTACATATATACTCCTATGTAACTCCTCTTTTGGTTTCATGATGGCTTCAATCCTGATCTGAATCTACTCACTTAGGAGCATTATTCATTACATAAGATTTTAGTCAAATACAGGTTATGGGAACCAAAGGATTGGTTATGGGGTTTACATAAAAGAAAATGTAGGACATAGTCACTTACATAATAGAGTAGGGGATGACACACAAGTCATAATTTTAATTTAAAAAAATGATTATTAAAAATTCCATTCAATAATAATTAAAATTAAAAAAATCAATAAAATACAATATTCAAATTAAACTCGTGATCATACACATGCATGAAAAGATTACATATTGAATAAACTTGTATTCATTTAAAATAAATATAAATTAAGATAAATATCACATGAATATATTTATTATTTAATTTATTTATCGTATTTTCCATCAAAGTTTTCCATGATATTCCCATATATAATAATTTTAAATAAATTAGAAAATTAATTTTAAAAAAATTAACGAAGTAAAAATAATTTATTAGGAGGAAAAATTGTTAGTAACCATTCAAAAAAATTGGTATTTATTTTTGTTATATTTTGTGTACTCATATGGAATATGGAATACAAGTTTTTCATGTAAATTCATGAAATGCATTGTCAATAAATGACACAAAGACACATGTTATTGATGCAGCATGTAATGACTTTAGTGTGCATTGATTAGTCAGAATATTTTGATAATAAATAGTATTTAGTTTCAAAAATTATTTATAAATTAATTAATTTATATATATATATATATATAGATATATATAATATCACATGGATCATACTATCAATAAATGACACATAGAAACTTTTTGATTAGTTTTATATAGAATAACTAATTAATTTTTATTTCTATATAAATTGTTAAGATATAAAGTGTGAAAAATTCAACGACACACTATATAAATACTTTCAAAGTCATTATATTACACGTGACTATAGAATGGGTGTGTATGTTTTCCATAGATATCTATCAGGTTCACCATGTATATCAGAGTCACAATTCATGTGACTTATGAGTTTCATATTTTTCAACCACATGCATCTTGTAAAAAATACATGATATTCCATTAATGATGAATTTATGAAAACTCAAATACTACACAATTTGTAATAGATTAAAATGAATTATTTTTCAGAAAACTATGTTTCATTCTGAATTGATCAACAAGTAGAGTGTATTAATATATTCTATAGGTATTTAATACATAATAACGAAAATTTTTCATGGTTTATCCTGGTACTGTATACATGGATAAAAATCATCTAATAAAAGGGTACATGTGACATCCATCCCATGCTCATTGTATTGAGGATTTATTGGGGAGATACAAGGCAGTATGTGACATCCCCAATACACAGAAGGCTAGTAATAAATGCCAAGTGGTTCAAGAACATTTTAGGAATGATTTTTTCATTGAAATATAAAACATACAAACCATAAAAGCAATAAAAACATACTTCTATATGATGCATGAGTATAAAATACAACTCATAACAAAACCAAGAAATCAAACCATATCAGAGTAAAAATAGAAACCAAAAGACATACTTAGGAGGACCCAAAATGCAACAAAACTCAAAACTCCAAAGGAATGCTAATGAGTGATAATCAACCCACTCCAATATCTAACTTCGCATTCCAAGCCCTTGGTATCAAGTAACATCACTAAATAATTTGTATACCTTGAATTTATCTATGTCTCGATAGATAGCATCTCTAAACCCAAAACAATTCCCTTGAGGGGTTGATTCTAAACCCATTAGGATTTCCCTAATGACTACAAAACTCAAACCACTAGAACAAAGCTTGTTATCACATTTATTATAATAGTTTAAAATTAGTCTACATAATTAATATAAAAAGCAGAACAAATTTTTTATAATGAATGCATCAAAAAATATTTTAAGCCATTCCTCATTTGATTTCACTCATTGTTTTCCTTGTTTACAGACAAAACCACTGAAACACACTCAAGATTGTTGTTTCCATTAAAAGTGGAACTTTATGTTCATACTCTATCCGAAATTGATGGTGGCACTTTACAACTATTATCCAACCCAACAAATTCCCCCCAACCATTTATTCTAACTTCATGCTAAGTCATTTACCAAAAAAACCATGAAAATCATTTCACATAAAAATAATTACGTATTTTAAATAATTTACACAAACACTTTACAAGCGTCAAAATAACATCATAATTTTAAAATTATAAACAAGGGGTTTTCCAAAATCCAATCAATTTTAATCAATTTTCAAGACAATACCAAAACACGGATTATATCAAGAGTCACAAAATAATTCTACAACCATTTGAAGAAAATATTTTAATAAAAACTAAGACTTTAAGTTATAAATCATGTGGAATCGAGATAGAATCCACCTATCTCTAAAACATTTTTTAAAATAAAGAATAGCACAAAAACAATTAAAGATATAATTAAAAAATCATCACTATATCCAACAAAATATCATCATAAAATCATTCATATCACATAGATATATCCATAATGAACTAGATCTGTGGTTCCAAGAAAGATAGATAGAGAAGTACCATATATATAAGAATAATTAAGAATAATGGGAACTTTATGATGAATATAGGCCTCTAAAAAACTTTAATTATCCTATGGATCACTCCTAGAATGAAGGTTATCATCTTTCATGCCTTTGGAGAAAAATGATTTCAAGTTATAGAGAGACTAGGGAAAATGAGGGTTAAAGGGTATAATTTGGATTAGATCTAAATTTTAAGGAGAGAAGACTATACACCATGTGGTTAGGAAACTTGTTTTTGAAAATAGTGCACCAACCATTTTGTACTAATGTATTAGGTCCACACATCTCATGGTTGGCTCACATAGTAAGAAAAAAACTCACTAACTATGTTTTTTCCAATATTTCAAAATTCATGGTTTCTTCTATGTATTCTCATGATTTGGACAAAATTTATGCCAAAATTGTTCTTTCCCAATTCCTATTATCTTCCTCTTCATGGTTTCTTAGAGATGTTGCAGGGTTTCTACTAACCGTACACAAACCATGAAATTTCCTAAATGCATCCAAATCTTTCCAAAATCGCTTAGAACCTCCAAAATCAAAACTTTATCATTATATAGGATAAATATACATTAATAAAGAGTTGTGTACCTTAAACAAAGGGTGATACATTCTCCCCACCATTGTATTTTCAATCCTTAGAAATTAGAAAACCCTTGTTTTCCTAAAAGACTTTGGGAAATTTCTCCACTATTTCCTTTTCATGCTACCACGTTTATTGCTGAATATGACCATATTACCATAAAACCCATAATAGACTAATTATTTTAAAAATATATATATATTCTATTCCAAATCCACTATATATAACATCACATTAATAAATGTAGAATTTGGATCTAGGTTAATGTGATCCTATAGAATCACATGGTCAAGAATAGTTTGGTACTTCATTAACTGAGATAAATGAAACACATTGTGCACTGAATAAAAACTTTTTAGAAAATCCCACTGATTTAGCACCTCACCAACTTAATCAAGTATCTAAAAAGAGACTATATATTCATAACATAACTTTCCTTGCTTACAAAAAAGATGGTTCAAAAACCTTGGATAGATTATTAAGAACATGTAATCACTAGCCTCAAATGATAGTGGTCATCAATGATGATACACATATGATTTCTAAAAACTCTTAGACATATCCATTATTTTTATGGTCAACTGAATGTTCTCTAGTGGTTTTTAAAAAAGGTTCATTATAATTAATGAAGTCTCAGATTTTTCCACTCAACAAAATGGATAACAGAATGTATTCCCATAAAATTATTCAAAATGATCCATATGTATCGAGGCATGATAAATATTATTATATTAAAACTCTATTAATGGTAAATTCTCCCCCCATGATCCATAAAAATCCATTACACAAGCCCTAATCAGGTCTTCCAATTTTTATATTGTATTCTCAGACGGTCTGACCATTTGGGGATGATAAACCATACTCATATTCAACTATATTCCATGTTATTTCTACAAGGATTTCAAAAAAAAATATGTAAACATGGGGTATATATTCTATAAAATCAAGACTGAAACACAATGAATCTATAAAATTTCTCAAATTTATATTTTAAACATCTATTCTCCTGTATTAGTTCCATGAATAGGCATTAAATGGGATGACTTCATAGGACAATCTGTAATCACCCATATGGAATCATGTTTCGAAACCAACGTTGATATTCCTATTACAAAATACATGGATATATACTATCGTTTTTACCTAGTAATAGATAAATATTGTAACATAACTAATGGTGTTTGATTCTTTACCTGTAACTATTGAGAAGTGAGATATCTCAAGACATACTCCCCTACATATCTTTTCATGGAAACCCACCAAAAATATTATTTCAATTATTTATAAATTTTCTAAATAATCAATAGAAGAACCCATCTCAAATGGTGGTAGGCACTAAGATATTTTTCCTGAAAATACAAAGGTATAACCATCTGATATTTAAACAAACAAAACGGATCATTCATCAGGATTACAACCATCAATGGTCTCCCCACCATTCAGTTTTAACCTCGTTTTAACATTATCAATATCGGATATCTAAGAAACTCTAACCTGAACAACCAAACCAGGAACAAAAAAATGGAATGAAAAATACTACACTACCTTGGTCTGAGAATTCTAGATGAAAATATGTTACGAATAACATTATCTTCCACTAGTTCAAAGAATATTTATCCAAAGGAGAATATGAATTCCTACTTAATGAATCCTTTAAAATTTCTATTTACCTGGTGTATAAATCAATTCAAATTCAAACATTTGTAGATACTCTATCCATATATGTTTTTCTAAATTCCAGTTTCTTTGTGATAAAATGTGTTTTAAACAATTATGAAAAGTAAATCTATGAATTTCTCACCAAATAGGTAATGACTCCAGGTATTCAAAACATATACCACAGTATCTAATTCCAAATTTTATGTTGGGTAGTTATTATCATGAAATTGTAATTATCATGAACTATAAGAAACAATATGATCTCCCTCCATAAGAACACATCCCAACTCAGAACCCAAATCATTAAAATAGATCACATATCTGTATTTATTTTCTAGAAACATGAGGATATGTGTTTATTTAGGTCTAATAATTAGATCTTTAAATGATTTCTAACATTCCTCGTTCCATTGGAAAGGTATGACTTTACTAATCAAAGATGTCATTGTTGATGCCAACCATGAAAAATCCCATACAAAGAATATGTAATATCCCTCTAGGATAAGGAAAAAATATATCTCAAATATATTATTACATGGTTTCCAAGAGATGAATTCTTCTATATTTCCAATATCTATAGAAATTAATTTTTCAAAAATGATATAGAAAAGGAAACATACCACTTATGTCTATAAATCACACTTTGATAACATAGCATATAGACAATGTTCCCATAAAATACCCAACACTATTGCAAAAAATTTATCATGATCCTATTTTATCTATTAATAAACCATTATATCATCAATAAACACTACAATAATGGAATCAGGGTATCTCTAAAATATTTGATTCATCAATTCCATAAATGATTCTGATGTATTCATAAGACCGAAAAAAATAATGACATATTTTTAATGTCCATATCTAATTTTTAAAGATTCATTTCTAATTAATTATTTTTGAACTCACAATTGGTGATATAATGAACATAAGTCAATTTTTTAGAACCACTTTGTAACACCCTAAGATTTTGTGAATTATTTTTTTTTTTGAATTAATTTATCCTTTTTGATATTTTTCATGTCATGCAACACTAAAGATAGTTTATTTTATTAAAGCACTATGTTTGGATTACGTAATACGCCCCAAGAAGTTAATCTTTATTTTTATGTAACATAAAATTTGGCTTGATCTATACATAAAACTGATCTTATCTTGCATTATGTGCAACAATTAATTTTTTTTGATGACTTGCGTAACACACAAGACTAAGTTTTACTGATCAATAATATATTTTTAAAATATGATAATTTAATATAATAAGATAAAACCTAGATGTTAAATTAAAGTTTTGGGATATTATTAACTAATCTATGAAAATATATGGATTATGCAATATAATATGAAATCATAGGTTACCAATTAATTATAAATGAATATGAAAACTGATTGAATATATAAGAAAATATTATTATGGTCCCAAAGCTATTTTACCATAATAAATTAGATTTCATTTATTTATAATAATGAACTAAGTCAAACATTCCTTTTACAAGGAACTAACTTGGAATACATTATATGCAACACCAGTTGGGCGTATTACTTGGCATATGTTAAATGCAATACTGACTTGGCGCAAGATACACTCAACACTGAGTTTATATGAAGTATCATTTTATATATAATTATTTAAAGGGTATAATTATAACCTAGCCATTAAAATTTGTTATTGTATTAGTAATATGTAATTTAAAAATATTTTTTTTAATTTTTTCATATAATTAAAACAAATTTATAATGAAAGATTTGATTTTTGGTAAAGTCCTTTTATATTAAAAATGATGTTTTTTTAATGACCCTATTTTAATAATAAAAGTAATTTTAGAAATATATAGAAACTTAATTTGATAAAATAAAATTTATTTTTTACTTCATCACATCTAAATTATCCTAGGGTGAATTTTTGGGTTTTTTATGAGCAACATTATTTTTTATGAATAGTGAAAACTATAGCATTTTAGTTAAAAACTGCCTTTTGTTTAAATAATTAATAATGTTAAATTACACTTTAAATTAGTTTTAAGGTCAAATTATATCAATTTTAGAGCTATTAAGACAATTTACAAAATTATAAACAATTTAAATTTGAAAATTAATATAAAACCTTAACAAACTTATGAAAAATTGTCTACTTTAAAACCCAGTTATTTTGTATTGTATACGTGATTAGAATTAATCTAAATTTTTATGATTATATGATTTTAATATTTAAAAACCATGATAAACCATTATATTTGGTAAAATATTTATAGTCTAATAAGTCTAAGTTAATTTTCTAGAAAAATTATTAGTTAAATTGATTAAAATTAATCACAGTGATTAAGGTCGAATTAAGATTAATTAGGGACTAAACCATCAAATTAAGGGCCCAAGTGACCTAAAACTATTATAACACAAATTTTATTTTCATATTTTGTCTATTAACCTTCCATTATTTAGTTTCTTTTTTTGACACATAAATTATTTCTAAAAATTCTAAGTGAGTCCATTTCTTTCTTATAAACATCCACCACCTCTCTCACTTCCCTGCATATCACAAACCTCTTATGTTTAGCTAATACGTACCCAATCCACTATACATAAATCATATACTCCTCCAATAATCCTTCCCTTGAGAATAATTCAATATAAGGAATTATTTTTCACAAACCAAAAGAAATGATGCAATTAATAGTTGGTTTAAACAAATACAGTCAGTGTCAAGACACAATGTAATGGGATTTCATCTCACTTTTTATTCCTATGAGATAAATGCTATGTTATCCACTCTTTAATTTTTTGTGTTGTATGTAATTCATAAGATTTTATCCTATTTATATTATACCTAAATTCATGGGTATTAACTATGGCATCCTGCCTTTTTATTATATAACTTTTCATTACATTTTACAAACAGAGGATCTCAGTAAGGAAGACAAGTGAAACAGTTGACATGTGATCTTGAGCAATATTAATAAGAACATGATAAAAGTAACAAAGGCATGAGAATTGGAAAAATGGGCATATCATAATTAAAATAACTTGGAACACAAATTGAATATGTGGCTATAACATTTCATTTAGACATTCATGAACATATCACCTAGGTTTATCCCCGAGGTGTCATAAAAATTACCAAGGTTATTCACCAGGGTATCGTGAAACTTGTCATATCTAGAGAGTAATTATTTACCCAATGCATTGGAGAGATATCAGGGCTAACCCTTAATATGTCTTTACTTTCGTGTGATCCACCTAGATCATAATCAAAAAATTTATAAATAACCCATAGAGAATAAATTAAATGGGTTTCATTTCAAAATCATGACGTTTTAAAAGTTCATAAAAATTAGATCATTATATAATTTATAACCCATGGAAAGGGAATGAAGGTTATATGTATGCCCATTCCAGAATAAAACATATAATTTTTATATATTTATAAACACTCATAGAAAATAAATAGTTCTGGGTATTCACATAAATAAATAATGTAATTTCTTGAGAAAAAAGAGATAGAAATTTTGAGATGAAAGTTTTGCAGCATAACTGCTATATAACATGGTTTTAGAAAACATTGAAAAGAGAGGGTACAAGAGTAACCCACTAATATATAACTTATAATATAGTATAAATACATAATAATATGTTTATATTAACATGTTATGTATATTTGAATGACATACCACAAAAAAGGAAACTTGAAAAGAAAGAGAATATGTGATTTCTTTCACGAGAAATTCAGAAGCCTAACGGCGTCACTTAAAAATTCTGAAAAAAATTTGATGAGAGCGGAAAGGGTATCTCAAAAATTAGACATAAAATGGAAATAAATGAGGACATATAATATCATACCCTCAACATAAATATATTTCAATTAGAAGACACAACATAAGGGAAGTCGTGACTTAAAAGAGGAGGGTGAAAGGATCTCTTACCTTGAAAATTAACTTTCAAAGCTTGATTTTCAAGACCTTGGGAGGCTTGAGGGAACCTTGTGAGGAATCCTTGGGGGTACGGAGACCAGAACTTAGTTGAGGATGATTTTGGAATGAAATAAATGAGGGAAATGGGTTGGTATTTATAGGAAAACTGAGTGAATAAATCATTAATTTCCAAGGGACACCTCATCGGTGGTATTTGCAAAACCATGGGCTTGCCCATGGTATTTTCCCATGGTATTGGCCACTTGGGACACATCATATAATATCTCACTATTTATAAGTCTACCATAAATCTTAAATCATTATTATATCATTAATGATGTCATTAAACACCCGAAACTCAAAACTGCATTTTTACTATTCACGGAAATTCAAATGTTTCAGAAAAAAAAACCCAAACATTCACCCAAACCAAATATCGATGCTCTGAATTCAAAAATGAAGTCCATTTTACGAAAATAATTTTCTAAATATTTTTAATTTTATTTTTAAATAAAATCATTATTTATACCAAAAATACAACTTTAAAACTTTAACTCATTTTGTAACACCTTAAAAAAGTAATCAAGGTCCCATAAAAATATTGTATACCCATATGACAATAAATAAAAATTTATGATTAAATTTTATGAAAATAAAGTTCCATTTTAAATTATTAATTTAATTATAAAATTGTAAATAAAATATTTATGTCGTACAAAAATACCAAAACAAAAACTATGATCATTTTTTTCACTTTTAAGATGTCTAAAATGTATTTATACATTCATGGGTGAAGTTTATATTTTTTTGGTCAAATAACTATTAATTTCTATTCATATGGGTATGTTACTATTCATACTTTACTATTCACTAAAAACCAAGTTGATCTCATTAGACTATAAATTTATGACCGACCACAACTGTAGAAGACCATTTTTTGAAAATCATTTCACATTATTAACTATTTAATGAATACAAAAATATTTTACAATGCCCTTTTTTCTAAATTCATCAATAATACAAATCCTATATTTATCCAAATATTTTAAATTCACAAAAATTGACATAAGAATAAATAAAATTTTTTATTTATATAAAAATATTACATAAGCAGCTAAGGTCTCGTTACATAGCCCCTTATTACACCACCATAAAACCTAAGTGTTAGGTTTACTATGGTGATAGAATCTTGGGGTGGATCGGACAACATTTCCTGAGTGGTGATTTCTATCATCTTGAACTTCTCCCCTAGGTGATTTCGTTCAAGCTTCATATATTGAAGTTTGTCTTGGGCTTGGTCTAGAGAAAAGCCCATTGATGCTACCTCCTTACCAAGCTCTTATAGATGGGCTTCATATGGATCGAGTCTACTAGAAGAGGGCATTAAATCTTATTTCTATATTAATTAACCAATATAACCTTATTTATAAAACACAACATTAATATTATAGTTTCCAACAGTCATATAATAGTCGAAACCCAATAGTCTCAATTTAATTATTCCCACTTCATTAATTAAAGGAAATAGTTTTATTGAGTATAAAATAAAATAACACAACAAATTAGGAAACAAATATAATTAAAAAGTTCGGGTCGTTACATTAACATATCCATTTTCTAAACTTTCATTCATGGGTTTTAACTTTCAAAAGTTAGAAGATAGGTAAAATAGTTTGGTCTCAATTTTTCTTCCTTTGAGAATCATGTTTTGTTATGCACCTAAACACTTTTTTTAGAGGTGTATATACTTCCATTTTACATGTTATATAATAAATATACATCATTTCATGATATTTTAAACATAATGTTATTTCTTTTTCTTACATTGGGAGTATGATCCCAAGTCACCAAGTTATAAGAGTTTATCGAGAAAATCTCATCACTTTCTGAGATTTTTTATTTTCATACTTTGATGAAATCTTATGATACATCTCTTAAGAACAGTCATGAGTTTTATTCTCACATATTTATTCAATATATCTTCATGTGTTAGTGCCATTTTTTCACTCTTTGGAACTTAAGATAATTTTCTTAAGTAAAATCAGATCATCTCTTTCTTCGATCGGAAATCTATTGTATTAAAAAAATTATCTTTCCAAAAAATTAAAAATATCATTGAATGAAACTATCAAGAAAAAGGACTTTAAAACTATTTTATTTTATTAAAATATTTATTTATAAGTTTTCAAATATATTTTCAAAGAGACGGTTTTTAAAAAAAATTATATTGTAAAAATCATCCTTAAAAGAAATAAATATTGTAATTAAGAAAATTTTTTGAAGGATATTTCAAAATTATTCTCTATATAAGATGACATAAATTGATGTTACTCATTCCATTTTAGGAGATGATAAAAAGGTAACATTCATATTTGATCTATGAATGGGTTATGCCTAATGTCATGTTCATTAATAAATTTGTTTCTCTTCCATGGGGTATATCTTTTGAAACCATATTATCTTCACGGGTTATGATTTGATGAAATGGATAATAAAACAATGTATTTTCTGTAGGTTTTGATGTGATGAAATGTTAATATTACTCATTTCATTTCATAGTTTATGATTTTATGTTAATAGGGCTTATCTCTATTTATGGGTCATGATATGATGAATGTTTTATTATCTTGTCACACATTTATGAATGATTTTATTATGAGATGGTTGGTACCAATATCTTCCACAAATGCATTGATTAATTAAAATTTGTATATTAGCACAAAGGGTAAATAGGTAGTATCCCAACCTAATAAACAATAAGCTACAAGGGTTGTAGCCGAATCCTAAAAGAAATAGGGTACATTGGTTGTAGCCCAATATTGAAAACTACAAGGTACATTGTATGTAACCCAAGCCCAAAAGAAAGAGGGTACACATGTCGTATCCTAATCCGATAAACAAGAAGGTACATGGTTTGTATCCCAAGACTAAAAGTAAGAGGGCACATGGGTTTTTATCTCAATACCACAGTAGGAAAATGGGTTGTAGTCCAAGCCTAACATTTTTTAAAGGTCTTGGTAGGTACCCTTGACATAAAGTTTTCTATTATTATATGTATTCCACAAATCCTATGTTTTATCCCTTTTTTGATTTCATGGATTTTGATCATTATTTCCTTATGATTCATGTCTTAGAAACTGCCACGATTTATCCCATGATTCATATATATGATATTTTATTTTTAGGGTATGATCTTATATTTTCATGACCTTGTTCTCATACGCTTATTATCATAATTATGCTTACATATCTCCCTTATTTACCCTTATTTATCATTTGATCTCACCACTTTTTATTTTTCCTTCCCTAGGTTATGAAGAAATGTTTTATTTAGAATTACTATAGGTTGATATATTTATGTAGATGTTAAATACCTTTCACTAGGATAGAAGATTTTGTTTCCAAGATTCCAAAACACTAGATTATTACAGTCCTTAGGCATGTATTTTTGTAATGTATTGAATATTCATCAAAAATGATGTAATATACATGCATGTTAAGCATGGGTATCTATAAACTTGTCTCCCCTAAATTGATGAAACATGTCATCAATGTGTGGAAGAGCATACGGATTATTTTTCATAACTTCTTTAAGCATATGATAATCCATATAAATCCTATAAGTTTCATATGCTTTCTTTACAAATAGAACTAGTGTTTCCAACAGATATGTACTTAGTAAAATTATCCATTTTCTTTCAAATTCTTCCAACATAAATTTAAATTCTCTTAACTTTATTGGTTTCATCTGATAATATGGAGACGAGATATTACTAGTCCCTAGAATAAGATAAATTGTAAAATACACTTCACTTTTGGTTAGAAACCCTAAAAATATTTGGAAAAATGTAATAGGAAAATGGTAAAAACAGTGGGAAAATATTCATTCCCAATGTCTTACAAAGATTTTAAGGTAATAACTTCAAATTGATAAGATATGGACCCAACCATTGGTGCTAAAAAAACTACTTCACTATCCATTACGCAGAAATCTACACTAAAGAGATGTTCAATGTTGTCCATATATTTCAATCCAACCTTTAAGGCATAAAATTTGATGTGGTCCTTCAATAATATCAACCAATACATACCCAAAATCAATTCCTAAACATATAACCCAAGTACAGATAAATCCCAAAGAAATCTAGTCCCATCTATAGTTATGTAAAAATATTTTCACATAAAGGCTTGACCCTCTCTTATTCCAATAAGGGTTTGTAGTTTTAAAATATAAGGCACCAACTCAATATAAAAACACATATTATCAACAATATGATTGGTAATAAATGATTAGGATTTTATCATATCAAATAAATATTGCATATGGTTAGAAATAAAAAAAATTATACCTCTCAGCATTAAAGGATCGGATTGATAATCCATGATCATTTTCTCATCTCCATATAATTGTTCACCCACTATTCTTTTCCCTTTTATATAATATTGATATCAAATTGGTTGATGAGTCATGGTGATCCAAGAATTAGTTTTTCTCTCTCTATTCTAATAAATATAATTATCCAAATGTACACATCCCATCGAAGCATACAATTCCTTATAATCAAGTAATGTGTCTCTACTACCTGACCTTGGAGCACTGTGACAATAGCATAGAAGATATCCCATATTATTGGAATTATTACATGGTCTTAGTGGTGTCATACAATATCTCTTAATTTGATCTAGTGAACCACACTAAAAACATACTGAATAACTTTTGGGTCAAGGAAGAAGATTTACTAATCTCATGGTCTTATTTTGACGTATCCCACCAATCTAGAATTATATGTCCCTGTTCTTCTTGATCCCATCATTAGTGTTCCCACCTAATCCTATAGGAATAAACATTATCCTTCCAATTTTATTTCCCACGATATTTCTTTGTTCTACAGATGTTTTATTGACCATCCATGTATAATCTATATTAGAAATCATGGAAATATTTGAGAAAATAATTATTCATAATCTCAACTCAAAATTCTTGCCTTCAATGATGAACTTGAAGAAATTTATGTGGAGAAGAGGACTAAATTCATAAATATAGCCTCATACTTTATAATTCATAGATTATCTTACTTCAATGTAAATATTTCTACTGTTCTAACAATATGAATACTGTGAGGATAGAATTACTTTTTAAACAATTATTAAAAATCTTACCATGTCATTACTTTATCCAATTTAACCTAAAATACTATTTACCACTATTTTCATGAAAAATTGTTCACCATATATGCTTCCAACATCACATTCAACTCTAATAGTTCCCATGGAAATTTAATATTTGATTCATACTATTCAATCAGACTTCTATTATTTGTGGCTCAAAATCCCAAAAAAAATTTGGTATATTCTTCTTTTATTATGGAACCGGATGGTACACAAGTCACAGTTCATCATTCCTATTACCATTATCCAAATCTTGGAATTCCTTGAAAATTCGTTGAATTAGTTGTTGGTTCACCTATCGTGTCGGTGAAACCATGTTTTTAAAAGGCTCTTTTGGTTGGTTTCTACGATGACCACCTGGTGTCATTCACTATAATAAGAATAAAACTCAATTTAATCTCACTCATTAGCTGCTAAAATATTTAAATTTAAAATTTAACATATCAACATATATCACAAAATATCATTCCACAATTCAACCATCATCAACCAATTTAAGAATTTTTTAAAATATTACCACCATGCTTCTCAAAACAAACATTTTCACTATTTTTAAAAATCACCAATTTTTTCATTTAATTAATTGTTTTACCAAAAATTAACAATGTAGTACTATTGGAGAGTCTTACTGTCAACTCATGGCATGGAAATCTCATCAATTAAATCCATGATTATGAGGTGACAACTATCTTGGAAGTGTCTAAAAACATCCATTTATCCAAACTATGTGGTAACTTGAAGTTCAATAAAATGAGATTAAATACCACTTTTTATTATTTAATTTTCATGTTTTCACAATCCAAATCCTTCTTACCATCTCAAGATATAGACTGATACTATTTCTAAATCTAGTATCAAACAAAACTGACACCATTTCCTTTTTTAAGGACCGAACAATGGTGATAACTTTTATCTCAAAAATATAGATAGACCAAATAATGTTGATACAATTTTTAATGTCCAAGATTGAAAAAAAATACCATTTGTCTCAAATTTTTATTTGTAATAACCAAGACTGATGACATTGGTAACATTTCTCCCCTCCTCGTTGGATTGAGGAGTGGTAGGGGAGAAACAAGGCCTTGGGTGACATCCCCTAGACAGCAAAGTCTTGAAATAAATGCCAATGGATTTGAGAACATTTGGGGGATGATTTTCCATTTGAAATATAAAACATAAAAACACAAAAAAATAACTAAACCAACCTATATATAATTTATGAGTGAAAAATAACACCCAAAATATAACCAAACCAATAAACCACATCATATTATAAATATGAACAAAAATACATATTCAAGAGGACCAAAAAGCCCACAGAACTAAAAACTGCAAAGTGGCATTATCTAGAAACCCACAACCAGCTTCAAGACCAAATTTCTCATGACAAGGCAAAAATATCAAGAAGAATTACTAAATAAATTAGATATTTTAACTTCTCGTATTTTCCCTTGTATTATTTTTATAAATTATATGTATTGAATTTGATACAAAGCGTTGAGACGTCATGAAATTTCAAGACTCAATGGGCCTAGAACAATTGTTTAAAAAATATTAAACTTTTTAATATAACGTGTGTAAATTTTTCTGTAAAAAGTAGAATAACTTTTAAATCGGTTCCCAGATCAAAAATATCAGGACACCATTAATCTCATAATTCTGAAATTACTCTAGGTGTGAACTAACTTTAGTCGATGTAGGTCATATATATAAAAATTCACCAAGGACATAACTGTAAATAATTTTATTAAATAAAATTATTTTATTTTTTAAATCCTAATAACTCATGAATGGTGACTCAGATTGTAAATATGAGACCATCATTGAGTTCGTAATGTGGTGTTTACCCTATCACTGACTTAACATTAGTTAGTGCGGGTTGTTTGTTAAATAGTTGTCAGGAGACGTAACTAGAATAATATAATTTAATTTTTTTATTGACGTAGTAATGTAGTGACGTGTTTCTTTAAAAAATCATTATGCCAGAATTCTAGGTTCGGTCACATAACCTTGGAATCTCTGTTAGATCATTTGAGGGAACCCTGAAGAATTGTCTTGAAAAAATGAAAATGTGTTTGTGGATCGCGGATCGATCAGCTGGTGAAACCTTGGGTTCGACAGATCTCACAAATGAACATGATGCAATGATAACTTTTCTTAAATTATCAAACTGAATCGTGGAAGGACCTATTTTTTAGTTTTTCCTTCTCGTTCTTTAATTATATTATTAATGTGGATAAATAAAAAATCATATTGTCCCACCGATCAACCATTGTTGTAGGATGGGATATTATTTTTTGGATTATCTATATATTGTTTTTAATTACTCTTCATTTATCTTAATAACTGAAATATATTGAGGCTGAAACAAACAAAGGTCGAGGTTCATTTTTTAGAGTGTTCTTTATGAATTTCATCCCCTGTTCTTCATGCTCTTCACCACTAGATCCTCATGTTCATTACTCGACTTGTCGGGTGGCTCAGAGAACGATATGATCCCCAAATTGGAGGAAAACTGATAGAATATGTTGTATCTATGTATATCGAGATCCTAGGAGTAAGGATCTTCAACCATTTTTATTTTCATTAATTTTAGTAGAAGTGGTGTTCTATGGAAGGGAAAACTGGTGTGGCACTGGTGACCGATGATGATGGATGTTGCATGAAATGGCAGAGCCACATGTATAATTGTGGCTAACTACTGCTGTGGTGGTTGATGAAGTTTTGTGGGGGTGTAAAGACATGGAGGTAGCGATGATGTGGGATTGACGGGGGCGATAAAGGCAGATCATGTGGGGTGTGGACCAAGTGAAGAAGGCCCATGGGAGTTGATTCAGGCCAAGGATAATTGAGTCGGAGCTAGGTGGAGTGGGTCAGTCCAACCTAGTTAGGCGAGATGGCCTCAGCCCAGTCACTCTGGGCCAAGTGGGTCAGACCTGAGGTGATCGGGCCACAGTTGACTGCGGGGGTCGACCGTGAGTCATGATTTCTCGAGCTGTAGTATATCTGCAACTGTTAGGGGTGGTTGACCGCTACAATCGACAATAGAATCCCAGTGTAGTTGACCACCATGGTCAACCATGGAAGCTTAGGGCAGTTGACCCCATGGTGGACGGCAGGATCAGGGGCTAGTCAACCATAGTAGTTAGTCCACAACCACGATGGACGGCAACATCAGAGTTAGGACCGTGATTTTTTCCTTCTCATTCTTTACTTTGGTGGTTTGCATGCATTATTCACTTCATGTTTTTACATTTCATCATTTGTGGATTAGATGTTTGTGTCTGTGTGTACAAGTAATTTAGGATAATTCCTTCCATTTTTGGGATATACCTACTCAGTGCTAGTCACCAGGACCTGGCCTATGAGAGGTAGGCTTGGGGTAGTCACAGAACGGGCCTCTTTGGGATAGGTTTTGATTGAGAGGTATATTAGGGGTCAGTTCTACTTTAGGACCGAGAGTCTATGAGATTGGTTTGGGGAAACAATGTTAAGTGTTTTGAGTTCGTCATTCGGTCTAGTAAATCCAGTGTCGGTGTGGCGGATGAAGTATTCATACACCAGGACTTTTGGCTCCTTTGTTTCAACTCGGTACATGAAAACAATGGTTCCTTGGAAAAATAATGGTACATTAATCATATAGGAATGGGTTGTGTTTTCGATGTCATTTTTGACTCAACTTTTTAGATATATGCTATTGGTTGTGGTATGCCTTATTTTATTTTCAGATACCTCTATATAGAGTGTCATCCAGAATTCCATTTTGTGATCATGATAATGATCTGCCAAGCCACAATCCATCTGTATAGGGTCATGTACCAAATATATCACCTCTGGGTGGTTTACCAGCAATACCACCACCCATCGAGCAGTAGATACTACCAATGATTCTAGCTGAGGAGGCACGAAGATTGATAATGTTGTATCAGGTTCAGAGGAAGAGACATCCTAGGTTTTGGGGTGAGCCAGACCTTCAGGCAGCTAAGGATTGGTTAGATGCATTCACCTCTATTTTTCACCTTTTGAAGACATAATTCGACCAGATGCCATTCATCACTACTATTATTCTTCAGGGATCCATGGGGTGATGGTGGAGCTTGGTGACACAATCTCATGATGATATATCTTTATCCTAGACAGAAATCGAGTGTCTCTTCATATAGAAGTTATATCTAGCCACAATTCCATCAGTTTGCATACAAGAGATTGTACATCTATAGTAGGGAAGTATGACAATGACTGAGTATTCAATGAGATTTATTGATGTTTCTCACTACAAAATAGACATGGTGGGAGACCAGACCTTCAGGTCTTAAACCTTTGAGTAGGGATTACACCATGACATTCGGGAATTAATGGTATCCCTTTGTATTACAACCTATGCAGGGGTACTTGACCATGCCCTACTAGTAGAGAGTTTTCTAGAGGGGAAGACACTAGTAATGGGAGCTAGAATTGGGCACCATGTAGCTGAGAACTTGACAACATGTAGCTGATGGCAGTCACAGGTACCCAATCAGTTCAAGAAATTTAGAAGATGACCCCAAGACTCAGGTTCTCTGGTTCGAGGCTCCCAGGGTGGCTCAAATCATCCTAGGGATAGATGGTGTCACACATGGGGTAGTCAGGGACATTTGGAATGAGATTTCCCAACCCGCTGTACAGCTCATTGGGGGACAGTCGAGGGACCATCGAGGTAGAGGCAGAGATAGGAGCAAGTTGGTTCATAGGGTGGTGGAAGTGGTAGAAGAGTAGGCAGGGTAGGAGGAAGTGCTTGCAGGTTTGACTTATTACCACCACCACCCCAAGGTGATCCATTCCAAGGTTAGGGAGCTAGTGGATATGGACAAGGGCAGTTGCAAGAAATAGAGGATTATGACCCAGACACTCCATGGATGATAATAGGTATTATATGTGTCTTTTCCACCATATCTTTGGTTTTGATAGACATAGGTTCTAGACATTACTTTATTTCCATTAACCTTGTTTGAGACTGAGAGGTTTCGGTTGAACCATTGACTCGAACTATACACTTGGAGACTCCAAGGGGAGGAGACTCGATGATCACACAATAGTGCCGATAGAGTGACCCGACTCATGGAGGTAAGATTTTTGGTTGGGATCTCTTGGTATACATGTCACGTTATTACAACATCATTCTTGTTATGGACTGGCTAACCATATTTCATGCTCATATTGACTATTTTAGACATAGAGTGCGGTGTGTCTATAGTGATGGGACCAGGTTTTCCTTTTTTTTTTGGTGAAATGGAAATGCAGGTAGCACAGGATAGACTCACACATAGAAGGGTGAAGAAAATTTCACATCATTTGGCTATCCTCACACTCAGTACATTTGATGATATCAGTCCTTAGTTTCATGTATTTTTGGCGGAGTATGAGGACATATTTCTTGAGGGTGTTCTAGGTTTACCTCTCCAAATAATGGTAGACTTATCCATTGATATATACCTTGGAAAGACACTGATATCTACACCTGAATATTAGATGGATCCCACATAGCTTTGTGAGCTAAGGGTACAGTTGGACAACTTAAATAGGAAGGGATTCATGAGACCCAATGTTTCAACCTGGGTATCCCCAGACTTGTTTTTCATGAATATAGATAAGATCTTGAGGTTATGTCTGTACTTTTGACACCTGAAACAGGTGAAAATAAATAATAGGCATGCACTAAAAATTATTGATAACCTCTTTGATCATTTGAAAGGGACGTGGTGGGTCTCAAAGATCGACCTCAGATCTGGATATCCCCAGCTATGATTATGGGATAAGGGTATATTGAAGATGGCTTTTATATGTCGTTAGGGCCACTAAGAGTACTTGGTTATGCTTTTTGGATTGAAGAATGCCTTGGTAGTATTCATGGGACTCATGGACAAGATATTTATACCATACATGGACCGGTTCAAGGTGGTCATTATTGATGAAATCCTATTGTACTCAGTGTCCAAGTAGAAGCATGTGAGACACTTCAGGGTGGTCCTGGACACACTTTGAGAGAAATATATTTATGGGAATCTCTCAAAGTGTTATTTTTTGATTATATAGGCCCATTTTCTAGGACATGTTATCTTAGAGGGTGGATTTACAGTGGATCCAGAGATGGTTGATGTGGAGATTTCTTGGGAGAAACCTAAGAGTGTTACGGAGTTGTGGAGTTTCCATTGTTTAGCAGGGTACTATTGGAGGTTTATACCAGAATTATCTATATTGGAAGAACCCTTGATATCTTTGACATGAAAGGAGAAACCTATCGTGTGGATAGAGGACTTTTTTCATTCCATTCATTAGTTGAGATTGAGATTGACAAGATCTCTAATATTGAGATTTCCATAAGAGGTTGTCGGGTACATAGTGCTTTGTGATGCTTATGGAGTCGGGCTTGTTTATGTCTTGATGTAGGGGGAAAGCAGTGATTACCTATGTTTCACAGATATTGACACCACATGAGCAGAACTACGTGACCCATAATCCTAATTTGATAGAAATAGTATTTTCATTGAATATGTGGCGACACTACTTGATGGGTGAGTGATTTATCATCTACTCTGATCACAAGAATCTCAATTATATCTTCTCTTAGAAGGATAAAAACTTGAGATAGAGGGGATGGGTAGAGATACTCTCAGACTATGACTTTGAGATTTTCTATAATCTTAGGAAGGGGGTGTTGTAGCATATGATATCAGTGGGAGATCCAGTTAATTGTTACTGAACAAGGTCTTAGAATAGTTAGCCTCATTGCAGATATCCTTTGTGTATAGAGATGGAGTATCTTACCTCCAATTTATGTTTGTCACCCCTCCACTCTTAGAGTGATTTAGGAAGGCATAAATTGGGGAACACCAGCCATAAAACCTTAAACCCTCAGTTTTCCATAGGATATGCTTCTCACGGATATTTGAAAGGTAGGGAGCATGTAATCTTTTTCATAAGGCACACAGTTATACCTTTGGCATTATTGTCATAGGTTCTGAGGGAGTTTCACACATCCCATTTGGTTGTATATCCAAGTGTGGAATATATGTTATAGGACCTCCAACATCAGTTTCGGTGGCCAGTGATGAATAAAGGAGATGCAGAGTTTGTTTCTCTATGCCTCACTTGTCAGCAAGTGAAGGCTAATCACAAGGTTCAAATGAGTTTTACTGAACCCCTTGAGTTGATAGAATGGATGTGGTATGGGATATCGACGGACTTTGTGATAGGGTTACAACATAAATCTAGGAGACATGATACCATTTGGTGATCACTGATCGACCCACCAAGTCATCCCACTTCCTAGATATCCAATAGAATAGTTTAGTAGAGGTATTGGGACTCCTCTATGTACATGAGATAGTTCAACTCCATGGATTTCCATCAATGATAGTTTCATATCATGAGGCTCATTTTTTCCCAATTATGGAAGGAATTCAAGGAGGCTTTTGGTTATTATTTACGCTTAATCATAGTATTTCACCCACAAATGAACGGCCAGACTGAGTGGACCATTCAGGTTCTAGAGGATATGTTGCAGGCTTTCTTGTTGGATTTTTCTAGATTCAGGAGGATTGTTTGTGGATTATCAATTCCTTTAGTGAACGTTCATTGGAATCATGGGAATTTCCAAAATATCTCAAGGGAGTAGGAGGCTCAGATTCATGCTCAAAACCCTCATTTGTTTTAGTAGACTTGGTTTTGGCTTTTGGGGATGTAAATACCAAAGGTGGGGAGAATGTTAAATCTCAGATCATCCAATGTCTTGTTTTTATAAATCATGTGGATTGATTTTGAGACTTGGAACTGAGATGGAGTATGTTTTTGAGGCCCAGTGTGCCAATAACAATTGTTTGAAAAACAATTAAACATTTTAATAGTTTGGGCATGCATTTTTACTAAAAAATGGAATAAATCTTAAATTGGATCCCAGATCAGAAATATAATCATGCCATAGAGCACATAATGGAAGATTTACCCTAGGCATGACCTAACTTTAGTCAGTGTGGGTCATCTGTAGAAAGATTTACCAAGGACATAACTGTAAATAAAATAATTTAAAAAAAATATTTTTGAAATCCTAATAACTCATGGACGGTGACTTGGATTGGAAATCCAAGACCATATTTGAATTAATAATGTGTTATTTTACCTAGATACGACTTAACATTAGTCAATGTGGGCTGTTTGTGAATAAGCTATTGTGGGATGGAATGGGAGTAAAATAATTTAATTATTGTATTGACTCTACAACTTGTTTCTTTAAAAACATCCTTATGTTAGAATTATAGGGTTAGTCGCATAACCTTGGAATATCTAGAGGGTCATTGAAGAGAACTATGGATAATTCTTATGAATGAACAACAAGGAAGTTGTGGATCATGGATCGATCAATTGGTGCATCCTCGGATTTGACGGATCTCACCAAATAATGTGACGAAATGATCATTATTCATCAAAGATCGAACCTAATAAATGAAGGGAATATATTTTTTATTTTTTATTCCCTGTTTTTTAATTATAAAAAAATGTACACCAATCATCAAACACATTGGCTCGCTGATCAATCTTTGTTAGGGGATGGGATATTATTTGTGGGATTATTGGGATATTTATTTTAATTACTCTTCGTTTATCCTTCTAACAGAAATGGATTGAGGCTGACACAAATAAAGTCCAATATTCATTCCTTAGGGTGTTTTTTGTGCTCTTATTTCACCCCCCCCCCCCCCCCCGTTTTCCACACTCATCGACGTTGGATCCTCGTGGTCATTTATTGACTTGTATGGTGGCTCTGAACGTGATCGGACCCCCATATTGTAGGAAAACTGACTATAGATTCCAAATATGTTTAGATCAGGACCCAAAGAGCTCAGATCTATAGTTGATTTGATTTTAAGGAATTTAAGGAGATGTGGTGGTCCATAGAAGGAACCATTGGTGTGACATCAGTGACTGGCGACGGCAGCATGTGGCAGTGGAACAGCATGTGATGGTGCGGCCAGTGGTGGCCCCAACAGTGGTGATGGGGATTCAGTACAGCAAAAGTGTAGGGATGTGGAGGTGGTGTTAATGCGAGATCAGCAGTAGTGGTACCAGAGGGGCCAAAATAGGTTAGTCATTTGGGGAACTAGTTGAGCGGAGTAGTCCGAGGGGAGATAGGATGAGCCCTGTTGGAGTGGGGAAGAGCTAGGCAGAGTGGGCCGGGCACAAGTAGTGCAGATTGGGCATACCAGGCCGAGCGGTTCGGACCCAGGTTAAACCTGGAGTGATCAAGACAGATCTGTGCCACGGTTGACCATGGTGGTATACTGTGATCCATGGTATCTCTATCTGTTGTGCGGCTATGGATGTTGGGGGTGGTCGATTGTGGCAGCCCAGGGAGGTCGACGACCACAGTCAACCATAGTGGTGATTAAATTGGCTCAATGATTCCCCTTAAAAATTCTAAATTCCATAACTTAAAAATGGTACATATGTTTTAAGATATTTCTACAAAGTTAAAAACCATATATTGAGAAGGTTATTTTGAAATAATTTGGTGAGTTTTTAGCTTCAACCATTATAGGTTTAGATTTATCCCCTGGTATTTTCCATGAGGTTTTATTACGAAATTACATCCACATTACTGGATTGTAATCCCCTCTAGAGGCTAAGTCCCAGATAAAGTTATGGTATTCCTCTATGTAACTACAGCAGAATATTCTATCACCCTTATAGAGTTTAGTGGAATCGATGTAACCTCTGAGAGCTAGGTGTTGGTCCTCCATCTAACAGGTTGTATCAACAGGGTTAGTGATATTCTCCAGTGTATCTACACAGGATCCCCTATATTGCGATTCACATCAGTAGGGTTAGTGGTATTCTTAGGGAAACATCCCCTACATTGCAGTTTTATCTAGATTTGGTTAGTGTTGTTCTCTAGGAAGGATCCCCTCTTTGTTTATCATAATATTCCTTGACCAACACATTCACTTTGGGAGGGTACCAAATGAGCTACACCATTTCATGAGTGTCTCGAATAATATCATGTCTTGAGGAGTGAGATCTCCTAGAACGAGCATGCTACAAGAAGAATCATATAGGTGGTAATTGTTTGTGTATTACCTTCAGACCTTGTGTCTTGGACTGAGAATATCTAGATATTCTTGTTATTTGTGTTGTTTCAAACTACCATGTGGGGCTTACTGGTATTTCCTTTAACATATTTTAGATATGGTATTTCCTTTCTGGTTTGGGGTGACCTACTGGGTATTGTTTTACTCACACCTCTATAAGCTTTTTCTATATGTTTCATGTCTTATGCAGATGATCATCCCTTTTACGGAGTCCTAGGTGGACCTAGACCAAGTGGTTCTTAGCGAGTTTGGATAGAAGAGACATGTTCTTTGGTTCAGATAGTAGTCTCAGTACCTATTTTCTTACAGTTTGGACTTTTTGTTATAGACTCTATTTGGTGGGTTAGTTTTATCCCTATTTACTTTCACTTTTGTACTCCGGTTGTGGGATATAGTGGTTTTTATGCATTGTTCACTTTGAGTTTTTACATTTCATCATTTTTGTATTACATATGTGAGTGTGCGTACAAGTAATTTAGGATAACTCCTCCCATTTGTGGGGTATTCCTACTCGGTGCTAGTCACCAACCCATAGACTCTTGGAGGCTGGCTTAGGGTAGTCATGGAATGTGACCCTTTGGATGTGTAGTAATAGATACCTTTCTTTTACCTATGTCTTCTTAGATAAAATCTACAAGGGAACAACAGTTCCAAAGAAGGGGTTGATTCTAAACATAATATGATTTCCCAAATAACTAACTAACTCACTTCACAAGGATAAAACTAATTATAACATTTATTAAAAGATTTTAAAATTAGTTCACATAAGTTATACCTTTCTATAAACATTTTTCCAAGGAAATAATCAATAATTTCTTTAAACCATACCTCATTTGATTTGGCACATTCAATTCCATGTCTACACATAAAACCACACACACACTCAAGATTTTTGTTACTATTTTTTTGAAACTTCACATATATACTCTTTCCCACTTTATTGTGGTACTTCACAACCATTATATATCTCAATCAACACACACCCAGCCATTTATGCCAACATCATAAAAAGTAATTTTCCAAAAACTAATTTCCATGCCTATCATTTCACATAAACCATTTTTTTATTTTAATGAATTTCAAAAACAACTTTACATTCATAAAAACCAAATGAAAATTTTAAAAAATCATTTAAAATTATAAATAAGGTGTTTTTAAAAAATAATCAACTTTCCACAATTTTCAACCCAATAAAAAATTAATAATTCCTTCAATAATCACACAATAATTTCCCAACCATTTTAAGAAAATAATTTTATTAAAACTATACCTTTAAGTTATAAATCAATTGTATTCGATGTTGAATCCACCTATCTCTCAAAAATTAGCGAAAATGATAAACAACATAACAAAACATCAAGATCCAATCACAAATCATGTTGCATTCACTATATAAAAATGTATAACCATATATAATCATTAATTACACACACAGAAATATATATATATATATATATATATATATCAATAATGGATCACATATATGGTTCTAAGGGAGATAAAATCCTTGGATCTAAGAATAATAGAGAATAATAAACACATACTGATGAATTTGGTCATCCAACTAAATTTAATTCGCCTAAGGATTGCTCACAGGTCGAAAGGGAACATCTCTCACACCTTGAGAGAGAAAGGAAGTAATTTTATGGGGGAAATGGGGTAAAGGTATTAATAGTATAATTTATATTTGATCCACTTTTTAAGGATGGCCACATTTACGTCATAAAGTTACGCCACACATTTTGGAAAATAATGTGCCAACCATGTAGTGATATTGTCTTAAGGATGCAACTCCCATGGTTTCCTTGTATGGTTAAACAAAACATGTTCCAACCATGATTTTTCCTCTATTTTATTATGCATGGATTCTCATAGTAATTTAGATGATTTTTCAAAACTGGACATCAATTGTGTGCTTGCCTAGTGGCCACTATCTTCCCTTGTATGGTTTCCTAGAGATATTGAAGTGTTTATACTAAACATTAACAAATCGTTCACCTTCAAAAATTCCTGCAAATGTGCCAAAGCCCCTAGAAAACACTCAAAACTTAACCCCAGAATTTTATATACTCAAAATAAATTAATAAAGGTTTATGTACCAAAAATAAATGGTCCTAAAGTAAATGTTGTTTAATCTTGTGTTATCTTCCCATAATCCTCATCATTCTGGGATAGGTTCTTTAGAATTTTTTCACATATAATTAATTAATCTTTGATTATATAGAGCATGAATAAAGAATAAGAACACAATATCTCAACATTAGATTTTAAAAAATCATTAATTTGAAAATGAAAAATGATAATAAATGAGTATAATTGATCAAAAACCAATAAATAATTATAAATTGATATATGACCACTCTAATACCACTTGAAGGTTCTAAGGCGTAGTGAAAGTAGTAAATTCCATTCCCAACAATGGTTTTTCATAAAATCATTCTCTATTTATCTTCAAGATAACATGGAATAACCACAGCATAATTAATAAAATAGGATCATCATAAATAATTTATAGTTAATTGTTATAGATTAAGAATTACCTTGGATTATAATTATTTATTTTTCAATAATTTGGTAAACTAATTCTTGGTGTATATCAAGGGTGTAATACCACTAATGATGATCCACATATTCTTTGTTAACTTTTAAAATTCACCATATAAATCCTTGGGTGTAGTCATGGAAGACTCCAACGCTTGTGTTATTCGTTGTTAATCACCACAAGAATATCCTCAATGAAAAAAGGATTATTTTGTTCTCCTTAAACTCAAGTGTGTGGAGGGGGAGGATCACTCTACATTTTTTAGAGAATTATATGAGAATATATCTATAGGGAATGAGTGTATTATCTCTAAAATTCATTTTTCACAAAAAATATAATGACTAGGTTATAGTTAGAGAATAAAATAATTGGATACTTATTGACCCAAGGTTAGAGAATATATATTTTAACATTAGCCACTATTATTCTATTAATATATGTTGAATCTCATGTCTATATAATATTGTTGTTATTATTATTTACTTGAAACATTATAAAATCATAGATAAATAAATAATATTTTTTGGATAAATAAATAAAAATATATTCAAATAATATTTAATATATCATTTCTCATAAAACCATTAAATCGACCTTTCATTCCTCTTTGGTATCTTCCAAACCCCGAATAATGACTATTTAGCTAAATAAATAAATAAAAATACATTATTTTGTGATAAATATATAGATATTATATTCACAAAAATATAAAATAAATATTTATTAAATATTCAACTCACATATATGATAGGTTTCATTTTATCATCATATAACCATTTTTAGTGGAAGCAAACCAAAACACAAATGCTCCTATCTCCAACGAATTGAACATACAAAAAAATATTATATAAACATATCATAAAACAATATACCTTAAATTCTTAAATATCGTAAGATTCAATGTTATTCTTCTAAATAATGCACTTGTTAATGATCTCGAGGTGCAACAGGTGTCTACCTCCAATCTCTGAGCGGGGAACACTAACAAGTGGATCTCCAAACGTCTCATGTGGACTCCCAACTACTGATGGGGTACTATAAACTTCACTATATGAGAATTTTAATTTTAATAAGGTGTTAGTATCAGCATGCGTTAATAGTATCTTAAAAACACAATAGGTGAGGGTCACATCCTCATATATAGCCATCCTCAATTATCTCTATTAAATAAAGAGAATTAGTCATATGTAATTACTTAGGTCACACCAAATATAATATGAGTGTTTCATCTTTTTTATATTAATTCATTGAAAACTAAAATGAATGCCACATTCCATAAATGACCCAAATATTTTGTTCATAACTAGGGGAATCATGTGGGAGTGATATAATATGGCACATGCATTGAAATCTTGTAAAATGTTGTCATTGAGACAGTCAAGATTGCAGTAAAAATAGACAACTACACTGGGGTGAATCCCATTTAATTTTATATGAAAAATATCCTAAATTCTCAAAAATCTTAAGGATAAATTAATTTGAATGCTTCAAAACTATTTATGAATCTATCTAAAAACAATTTTTTAATATGATCTCATAAAACATTGATTCATTTTAGAACAAACACTATGTATAAAACATAATACTTATTTAAGGGTATAACTATTTGACCATAGGGTCCTTATTATAATTTAAAAAAATATTAAATCCTGATTTTATAGATGTATTAAAATACTGGTCTCTAAAAATCAGAAGTGCTACTCAATCTAACTAAAGTATCCAGTGTGATCTCTATCCAACATACTCAAATATTTATATAAATATTTCCACCACATGATGTATCAAAACATCATATTTATACCTATATAATACTTTAGTCTATTACATCGAGTGACCCCTCAACATGGAATACATCAATATAGTATAGGTCATCTCATATATTCTTGATTCTCTGAAATATTTTTTTCCAATTTGATGAATATATTACATGAAATTCATCTAACATATGAGTTCTTCACATGCCCCTCATCTGAGTTTTTGACCCATCATATGTGTCTCAACTATATTTCTACTTAAATTTCCTCAATCTACTTCAATCAACGGAAATATATCATTACTTGACATATAACTATTCAAATCCTATCTTGGTTTCACTCTAACCAGAAACATGATCAACAATATACCCAAAAATCCTTGATTGAATAAGGTCATATTTTGACATGAAAAAAGAAGGATATTAATATATGATAGTTATAATGCACGGTATCTCACCAAAATCTAGTAATATGGATTAATAATAATCATTCATCCCCATGTATATTGATGATTATATGATATTAAATGTGATATATATTATCATATTAATCAAAGTAATAATTATATACTTATTACCGCATGAATCCATTTTTCGTATCTCTAATACAACTCTTTGTAATTATTATAAGAATCTATTCATGTAAAACTTATCATATTATCATAACACATAATAATATTTAATGATCATCAGTTTGGGATAACTCAAAGTCATAATTTGAGTGACATTATCTTTCAACCGTTCAAGTAATATAAATTTTAACACACATCAATTAATGATAAAAAAAGATTTCCTTTATTATAATAACATGATATATTAACAACCATTACAACCAATATGTCATGTGTCTAACTCCTAGATATTATACATTACCCTCATGTTTTTTTTGTAATAATTTATTTTTCAATGGATCAACTACACTCTCCATTATAGATATCCAGTTTATCTTTATATCAACCATCTAAATAATTTCTTATATGATATAGTATTGTAATAGGATTTGCTTAGTATTTTGGTGAGTCTGAGGTTCCTTAGACTCGTAAAAACCTTATTTCTTAAAAATATAGCTCAATTTCTCCCTCAATGTTAGGAATAACTTCTATTTTAGAAATTAACTAAATGATATATGTAGCTTCCTTTTCAGCATCTGAGGTAGTGATGTACTCTACCTCAATTGTCGAGTCTGCGATGGTGGATTGTTTGAAACCTTTCTAGGAGATAGCTATACTATTTAAAGAAAACATGAATGTATATTTATATTTCACATCATAAATATCATATTGAAAACTATACTCTATTTAACTGTTTACCCAGAGCTCATCTTCTTCTCTAAAGACCAAGAACATGTCCTTAGTCCTTCGCAAGTACATAAGAATATTCATCACAGCAATCCAATGAATCTCACCATTATTGGGCTGGAATATAATAGCTATGATCAAATCATATGATACTTTTAGTCTAGTTCACAATATAATATCATGATATTTTAAAAGAAATATTATGTTCAATAGCATACAGGATATGTGAAGTTGAGCTTAATTAAACCATGAAATATCATTTCTTAAATTTTATTGTTAAAATGTAGAAACTAAATTATGGGGTATGAATAGGATTAACTTCATTATAAAATATATCAAAATTTCCTAATCAACACAAATTTAATTATTAATTTTTATTAAATAAGAACTCAATTTTTAGTAAAGTAATTTTATTCTGGAAAAATATTTTTTCTTTCAAAATATTTTTTTGTGATAAAATATTATAAATAATTTATAAAGTATTTAGAAATATTATTAAATAAAAAGTATATAAAATTTTAAATTTTTATTTCGTAATTATCTTAGAGAATATTCTTTTTGATTTTTCTAAAATAGTTCATTTTCCAATGAATAGTGAAAAATACTGATTTTTATTGAAAATTCTATTTTTGTTTCAAGAAGCTCGTTTTAAAAAGGTTTTAATGAAACATTAGTTATTTTATATTATTAATAATATAATTAAATTAATTTCTATAAATTTTAATCTTGTATTTGGTAAAAATATTTTTTTACTTAAAAATGTATTTTTCTTAAAAACGGTTTCCCATTGAGTTTTTTGATTTTATATTAAATTAATTTCTTCCACTTCTATAAATTGAATCTTGAAAAAATAATTTAATATTTATAATCATGAGTTTAATTTTTTTTAAATATTTCACTTATATCATTTCATTATGAATAGTAACCTTAGTGAAATTTTGTCACCAGGATAAAGATAAATCGGGTAATTAAGGTAAAAAATAATTTGATAAGGACTAAATAATGACCCTACAACTAGATTTTATCATATTTCCTAAATTTATTACTTCTATATTTATAAATTTTTTTAAAATATGGAAACTATGTGCAATATTTCTTTATTTTTACCTTTATAATTTTTTAGAAAAAGATAAAGCCAAAAAAATCAATTTCTTTTCTTTTAAATATTTAAAATTTTAATTCAAAACTACTTTTTAATCTAATTTATTTATAATGATACATCATGTTTTTTATAGGTTTTAAAGTTAAATTAGATCAATTATACATTAATTAATCCTATTTAGGTTATTGAAATCAATTTCACTTCGAAATTGGATGTAATAACTTACCAAACTATTGAACATTTTTACTTTAAAAACACGCTTTGTCGTTCCATTTCCAAGATTAAATTTAAATTAATTTCTAAAAATTATGAGATTTTAATTTTTAAAATTTTATTACATAATTTTAATAAAAATAATTTATATTTTTTAATAATATCAACTTATTTTTTACCAAGAGGATTAGTAAAAGTGATCAAAATAAATTAGAGCGATTAAGAAGAAGATTAGCTAAATAAGGGACTAAACCTTAATCTCAAGGCAAAACATGACCTATAAAATTATAGAAAAAAATATTATATTTCTATATTTTATCCTTATAAACCATTTTTTTATTTATAGAATTATTGGAGATACTTTTAATAGGAAAAATGTGGTTGGAATTCCCTTTTTAAAAATTTAGAAGAATATTACTCCTCCACCACTATAAAATGGAACTCAACCCTCCCATTAATTCACACATTTAAAATAATTTTCCTCAACCAAAATCTTCTCAAAAAATATCCTTACATACCTACCCCCTATATATAAGCCTCTTTCTGGGCAGAATTACCACCAATGACATGTTTTGGTATAAACCAAAAGGAGTTACCCGAAAAAGAGGTAGCATTCTTACACAAACTCTTTGTTTTATTTTCCTCTAAAACCCCTAAAATATTATTATCCCATGATTTTAAAATAACATTATTTTCCTAAATATATTTATATTTTTTATTTTAAGGTTTCAACCTACACTTATACACACTTCCATCTAATGGGTGACAAACTTGCCGCTCATGTACGGTGAACTAATGCCTCTCAAAACGATGAATGTTCGTTTTTTCCATTACTACCTCTCATGGTTGGGAAATATTATGGAAACACTATTGTTATAATATATATAATATTTTTATATTTTCTTTATTTTTTTGTAATTTTAATATAACAAATAACTTTATGCACTCTTTTTTTTGGAATATGATTACATCGTTTGTGGAAGTGTGGACTACCACCACCTCAACGTGATGTTATACATTCACACATTAAATTTAATGTATTAAGGATGGATTAAATTAAATATATATTATATTAATAAAATAATTACCTTTATGTAAAAATAATATATCATTTTTTTATTATCCTTTTCTCACACTAAAAACTGATAATTTCATTCGTTGACTTGTGGACTACCGCCAACTTGACATAATGTGAATCCTTTTACATCCCAATAATTATATATAAGTATATATGATTAAATAACATGGTATTTATGATATAATTATAATTATGGAAAGATATAATGTTACTTACCATCTTTCCATAATGATCATTGAAAAATGGGAATGTTACTTATGCGTACGTACGACCTATCATCACCATGATTGTAACGTTGGTAAATTTTTCATAAAAATGTTTAATAATTGGTTTAAAAGTATAATTAATGTGTTTATATGACTATAATTTCATGATTATTATTTTTTATATGTTTATATAATGACCCATTTTACTATATTTGACCTACCAAATTCGTTTTTGATACATCAACCAAATTTGGTCAAAAACACCCGACGTAAACTAAATTATTTAATTAGTTGTAAAAAACATTGTAATAAGTGATGTAAAAGTGATAATAAATGTGAAAAAGGTTATAAATAAATCAAATAACTAACATACCTTTATTATTAAGGAATGTAAATTCACACATTACAAGTTGGACTCACAGTTTTGGATTTCATCTCAATTTACATTCCATTGAGACTTATTTGTTATTGTGCACCAATTCACTTTTATATAGTGTATATAATGACTTTTAACTTTGTATATCCTTATTATCCTCATTATAATGATATTATAAGTTTAATTTAGTTTTATTCTGTCATTTATATTATAGATCAAATTTTTCAAAGTGGTATGATACACTTTGGAGTGATTAAAAATTATTTTCCTCGGGAATGTTTTAATAATATTTAAATGGTATTTACATTAATCAAAATCAAAAAACCTTGTATTTACTTATCCTACACTAAGGAAATATTGATAAATCTATATTATTTATTCAATACAAATATTTAATAAGGCATATTATTTATTTATTAAATCAATTATTTGATATGAGGAAAGCTTTTGACATGAAGTGATAGGTGGGGCCCAGACTTTATATAGCCCCTTAATGTGTCAAAAGGTTCTCATGAGAAAAATTATTTGTACAAATTAAACAGGTTTATACCTTTAGTTTTGTACTATTTATAGGATAGATCTTGATATTATGGTTTTCCATATGCCTAATATAGGACTTCATATAATTATGCATTGCCTCGACTTCAGTTATCCTTTTTGTAAATGAGATTTTCACTATGATAAAATATATGGATGCACTAAAATCATACTTTATTGATTAAATGGGATGTTTTATATATTATTCACCTTTATATTTAGATTTATATTTATTTATTCATTATTTATTATACTTTACATATCAATACTAAGCATTTGAGATCACCATTATTATGTTTCATTTCCCCAGGTTATGAAGTAGAATCCATTGAATGAGTTTCAAAGATGCTGAGTTTTTTCTTATGTTATGAATTATTTAATTTTCCCAATATATTATGGATATCATTTGTGTAATATGTTTTTCCAAAAACTATAAATTTTTTAGTCCTTCAATTTTAAATTCCTCATAATCAGACCAATGTAAAAAAAATAAGGCACCGACTATGGGTTTCTAGGGTCATGGTGTTACAGTTGGTATCAGAGAAAGTTTAGTAGAAAACTAATAAACCAGATTTAGAAAATATAGATTAGGGAAGACAAACCTAAGATATCCTTTAATTATAAGTATATAATAACACCCTATAATATTAGTAAGGTAGAGATTATATGGTTCTTCCTAGAAATGCATCCATGTTTAGATACTACCAGCAGACATGGTTATGGAAGAGATATACCTAGTGGTAATAACTTTGAAAAGGTGTATTGGTCCTAACTCGAACATAACCCAGTACATAATAATGGGACATACTACGCACCTATTTTGAAACTTCTTGGGTATAATCTTAGGATAATTAAAATTTCTATATATACCATTATGATGGATTTGAAAGTAAAGATATCCCCAAAGAAATCGAGTTTCTGATTATGAGATTAGAAATACATAAATTTGTAAATTTATGTTATTTATTTCACAATTTTTTAGATTATATATTATTTTACATAATTTTATAATATTATATAGTATATTAAATTATTTAGAAATTTATCCTCGAAGTAATAATAGTATCAATACTGATTGAAAATGTAGAGGATTACCTAATGAGAAATTTTATATAGCTAACATTGGAACTGAGCAAGTTATGGATATACTAGATAATATTAATTAGGTTATGACACATAACCTTTCATAGATGGAGAAAACATCCCAATAACAAGATTATACAATATGGTATTACTTTATGAGAAAGTGGCCCCCATCATTTAGTGTTACTAATGACCCAATGGCAGAAGAGAAATGGATTAAATATTTAGAGAAGATATTCATGACATTGTGATGTGGTGAAAATGAAAAGGCTGCACTTGAAGTGTATTTTCTAACTGGTGATGTTGATCAATGGAGTTCTTTGATCTAGAATAACTTATAAGAAGAATAAATAGAACACATGAAATATATTACTTTTTAGGATACATTAATTGAAAAATATTTCCCTCATGATCAAAAAGAAAAGATGATGGTAAAGTTCCTTATTTTAAAGTAAAGTGAGGAAGAAAGTGTTATGAAGTATAAAGAAACATTTAAAATGTTATCAAGGTATACAATATATTCCTTATACAAAATCAAATAAAATATCGACTATTTATTTGAGAGGATTAAGTCGTGTCTCTGAAAATCATTGTTGTCTAAAACCATTCCTTAATAGGAAGTAATATTTTATGTGCTATCAAGATAGGAAAATAATTCTCTATGTCTTATGGATTCAAAGGGAACAAAGAAAAGAATATGATGTTAGATGAAATCATGGATAAAGCGAAGAAGAGAAAAAAATTCCCACATGTGATAAATATGGAATGAATCCTGATGGGAAATGCTTGAAAGGATTGGGAGTTTGTTATAAGTGTATAGAAAATGATCACTAAGAAAAATAATGCAAAGAAAAAAATTTAAAAAAATACTATTCATTGTTACAGCTATAATGAGATGGGGCACTATGTAAACTAATTCCTCAAGCATAAAGGGAATCTGCATCAAAATAAGATAAGGGATCATGGTCAAGCATATGTTATTAACACAATTAGAGTGAAATGATTAATGTGATTATATATTTGGAGCTAATAAATATTTTTTAAAGTATCTTATCATTGATGTTATCAAAATATGAATTATAAAATAGATAATAATTGTACTTCAGTATATTTTTATTAAAAATTTGAGATCATATGTTGAATGGTACTAAGAAAATTTATTCAGTAACAAGTTAAACATTTTGTAAAATACATCGTTGAGAGAAAGACAAGCGGTAATATGTTCCTAATGTTGACATTATGATTCTTGGATAAAGAGATCAGTGATGTGGATAAAGTAAATTGAATAAGTGTTTATTACCTTGGAACTGATTAATGATTTATCGATACTGTGTCCAATTCCTATCATTTATAGAGTTTAAAACACCTTTTGGATTTAATAAATATTTATAACAATAATTTTTTTACTTAAATAATAAGGTAGAATTCATTTTTTCAATAAACTTTTATGCTAATAAAGGTTATTACTAGGTTTCAATAGAATACAATTTCAAGGTATTCATGTGTTTAGAATATAACAAAAAGGAGTATCTTCATGTTCTGCAAAGATTAATTATAAGTTCATTTTGGAAAATAAATTTACTTCTTTCTAAAGTGTTATATCATAATATTTTGTAAAAAAAATCATTTGTGAAATGGTTTGAGTTTATCTTTGGATCATGTTTTAGATGTTAATGTATTATTTCACCATATAATACATTTGGAGATAAGAAATGAAGTATAAATAGTTTAAGGTGAATAAAAACTATAATATTGTTTTTATGAAATAGAAATGTATATTAACTTATATTATTATAGAGTAAAATAATTCCTCATCTAAAGGAAATAGGTCTTGAAACAAAAATCTTTTCCTATTATCATCATTTTAGATGATATAAATGACCTTTTTCATGACAGTGGTTTTAGAATTTATTGCCATCAACTTTTATATGAACATTTTCTCTATCACTCCCCATCAAAACTTGATTGATAGAGTTCTCTTCTATATGAATGTTTCCATTCCCCACCTATTTTTTCCTACAAGGGAACCTATTTACATGAACATTGTACTTACCTTTCTATCTTTTTAAGAATATTTTCTATTAACCCTATTCTAAATGATGGTTTTTCAGTAATAGTTTACATTCAAATATCAATCCCTTAACTATGAAGATCAATTTCAAATTGCAAGGATACAATTTATTTAAGGTGGGGAGAATGTTACACCCCAAGACTTTAAAATATTTTCATTTTAGAATAAATTTAATTTTTTCCGAGATTTATTTATATAAAACACAAAGTTAATATTATGTTCCCTAGAAAATAAAGTTTGGATTTATAAATATAGAATATTGAGGATATCTTGCACTCAAGACTGACTTTCCTCGATGGATTCTATAACATACAAGACTGAGTTTTACCAGATAATAATATATTATTAAAAATATTATAAAACTTAGTTGTTAAATTTATTATTGTGAATAGGTTTAAATAATGTTTTAAAATTTATAGTCTATTTCACTGGTTACCTATTAATTATAAATTAATATTGAAACTAAATGAAAAAAAAAGGGAATTATTTTATAAAATATTGTCTTTATGTGAAAAAAAGTGATTTATCTTAATAAGTTAAATTAATAAATATTATTTAATGATATTAATTAAATTTATAGATTATATATTCAATAAAATATTTTTTTTACCTTCATCCAATAGGCTTTATTGGCATAATATAATAACAAACCCAATTTTCCATATAAAAACCTATATTTTTATAAAGACAGTTTTACTGCCATTTAATGGAATACCTATTATAAATATAAATTTTGTAACTTTTATTGATTTAATATTAAAAATACACTTAAGTTTTTAAAGTTAACCATAAAAATTATGTTGGGGTGAAGTTTTTTATTTTCATCTTTGAAGTTTCATTTTTTAATGAATTGTGAAAAATATTGAATTTTAATTCAAAACTGTTTTCTCATCAAATTTATTGATAAGGTTAAATTATATTTTTTATTTTAAAGTTCAATTAGATAAATTATAAATTAATTAATCTTATTTAGAAAATTATAATCAATTACACCTTGAAATTTGTTATAAAATCTTACTAAACAGTTGAACATTTTTACTTTAAAAATCCACTTTATCTTCTCATCCATTGGATTATATTTAAATTACTTTCTGCCAATTCAATGATTGTAATTTTGAAAAATGGATTTAATTTTTGGAATAATAATAATTTCTAATTTATAAAAAACTTCAAATTATTTTTTTACCAAAAGGACTAATAAAGGTATTAAAATTAATTACAACTATTAAGAGGAAAGTTATCGTTATAAGGGACTAAAACCTAAACTTAGGGGCCAAAATGACCTATAAACTTGTCAAAAAGCTGTTTTTTGGACATTTTTAGAAAAATTAATCCTTTTTCTCCTATTTTTACCATTATTGGATCCAATTTTCATAGGAAAAACATGGTTGTAATTCCCTTTTCAAATATTAACAAGAATACCACTCCTCTTCTACTATAAATAGTAACCCACCTGTCTCATTTATTCACAAAAATAAATACCTTTGGCTTGAAAAAACTCAAATAATATAATCTTCCAAAATCCATCCCTTAATCCTAGAATCCTCACCTTGAGAATAAATCCAACCAAGAATTTTTTTTGGTATAAACCAAAATGAGTTACTTGAAAAAGTGCTAACATTCTTCCAAAACTCTTCGTTTCATTTTCCTTATCCACCCCCTAAAATATTATTATCACATGATGGTATAATAACCTAATTATCCTAAATAAACTATAATTTTTTATTATTATGTTTTAACCTACACATACTCACACTTCTATATAATGCGTAACTAACTTATCATTCATGTATAGCGAACTACTGCCTTGTGAAACTATGATTGTTCGTTTTTCCTTTACCACCTCTCATGGTTGGGAATTGTAATGGACATGATGTTTATGTAATAAATATATTATATTTATAATTTCTTAATGATTATGGAATTTTTTTATAAAATATACCTTCATGAACTTTACTGGTTGGGAATACGATAGCATTATTTGTGGAAGTGTGGACTATCGCCTTCATAAAGCAATTTTATACGTTCACACATTACATGGAATGTATTAAGGATGTTTTTAATTAAATATATGTGACATAAGTGAAATAAATATGATATTAATGAAAAAATTAACCTTCTATAAATTTAATCTATCATTTTTTATGACCCTTTTCACACACTAAAAAGTTATAATGTAGTTCATGGACGTGTGGGCTACCACCTCCTCGACGCGATCTGAATCCTATTACATAAAAAGAATTTTATATATAAATATATATGATTAAATAACATGGAATTTATTATATAACAATAATTACTTAAATATATAATGTTACTTACCTTCTTTCAATAACGATCATTGAAAAATGGGGATGTTACACATGTGTACGTACAACCTACCACCTTCATGGATGTAACATTGGTTCATTATTCATGAACATCATTAATAATTGGTTTTAAAAGTATAATTTATATAAAAATATTATACTTATGTCATTATTATTATTCTGGTGGTGTTTATATAATTATCCTTTTGACAATATTTAACTTACCAAAGTCTCTTTTTAATCATGAATCGATTTTGGTCAAAAACACCTGATGTTAACGTAATTATTTCAGTAGTTATAAAAAATGTAATATGTGAAGTAAAATTAATAATAAACTTTATAAAGTTTATGAAGTATAAAAATAATTAATTTTTGTTTATTATTCAAGAACATAAATACACAAATGACAATCCAGACTCAAGGTAAGTGATTTCATCTCAAATTACATTCCATTGAGACTTATTTTGTATTATTCACCAATTCACTTTTCAATGGTGTATATACTACCATTTAATATGTTATAGAATTAGAATCCATATTCTAATGAAATTTTAAGTTTATTTTATTTTTATTCATTCATGGGGATTGTGATTCAAATTCTTCAAAGTGGTATGGGACCCTTTGGATTGTTTATATATTATTTTTCTCAGGAATATTTAAATAATATTATAGTTTTATTTCCATTGATAAACCTCAACAAAACTTATTCTTACTTATCCTACACTAAGGAAATATTAATAAACCTATATTATTTACTCAATATGAATATTTGAGAAGGCATATTATTTATTTAATAAATCTATTATTTGATATGAGAAATGATTTGGACATGTAGTGATAGGTGAGGCCCAGAATTTATATGGCTCCTTCATGCATCGATAGGTTCTCATATAAAAAATTAGTTGGAAAATTAAATAGGTTTTTACCTATAACTTAAATCTATATAGAGTATTTATCTTGATAGTATAGGTTTTCATGTTATTGAGACATGATGTCTGATAATTAAGCATTTCCTTCATTTTAGTTATAATTTTTATCCATGCTATTTTCACTATAACAAAAAATATAGATTCAATTATATAAGATTTTATTAATTAAATGGAATGTGTTATCAGTTATTCACCTTTTAATGTGTATTCATCTTTATTGATTCATTATTTATTCCATTTTATATACGCTTACTCATCATTTGAACTCACCGTTATTATGATTCATTTCCCTAGGTTATGAAGAAGAATCTTTTGAATGAGTTTCAAAGATTATGATCTTTTACATATGTTATGCATTATTTTATTATCCAAATGTATTTTTATTATCATATATGTGATATTTTTTTCCAAAACATTTAGACTATTCATTCCTTCAGGAATGGATTCCTTGTAATCTTGTCAATATAATAAAGTAAGGCATCGATTTCAGGCTTCTGGGGTTGGGATGTTACATTTAAAATTTAAATAAATCCAAAATTACTATAGGTGATTATAATATAGTTTAAAATATCTTCCATGATCCATTTAAGGTCCAATTTTCCTTTCATAGTAACTATCTCAACCTCCAATGAGTAAAGCACTTTGTTAAAACAGTAATCATCAAAGGAGTTAAAGTAGGATTAAAAATAAGTTAAGGGTGAAAATATCACATGAACATTTCTAATTTTACTTTATGAAAGTAATTAGTTTCATACTATTATAATATTTAAATTATATCATATTTTATCATTTTTATTGTGAAAAGTAATTTATATTAATAAAATATTCTATGTAATTCCAAAATTGATCCTCCAAACACTTATAAAAGGGTTCCACCTCTCATATTTCATTCACACATAAAATACTTTTGTATAAGAAAATACCTACCCAAATCTCTTTATCACATCTCTCCCCACATACTAGATTCCATATTTTGATCATAAATAAATCCTATTAAGCCTATAGGTATAAACATAAAGAAGTTTTTTATAGAAGAGGTGTGGTTTGTAACCATGTGTTTTAATTTAATTTCTTCTTATAGCTCCTAAAAACATTATCCTACCATTCTGAGAAAATATCATCATTATATTAAATATAATTGGAAATTATTATGTTAATTTCATAACCAATATACATATCCTCTTCCAACAAATGGGAATCTAAACCTTTATTTATTTTTAATGTGGAATACCGCCTTATGAATATATGTAATTTATTTTTTATCAGCGCCTCTTACAGATGGTTATAATGATGTATTTAATTTATATATATGTTATTAATGAAATATTAATAATTTTGGATAAGTAATATATCATATATTTTATTATAATATCATTCAATTTAAAATAATAACATTGTTCATTCTTACGTGTGGGTTACCACCTCTACGAAGTGTTGTGATTCATTTTTTATTCCACCAATATATGGTTGAAATATATAAATATATTTAATGATATAATATGTATTTATAATATAATTAAATTTTTTGAAAGTTAAATTAATACTTACCCTTTTTCTATAAAGATCATTGAAAAATGTAAATGTTAATCATGCATTTGTACGAACTATCGTCTCAATTACTATAACACAATTCAATTTTCATAAACATATTTCATAGTTGGTTTAAAAATAATAATTGATATTAAGAATAATTATAATAATTTCATGATTATTATTCTATAGTCTTTGAAATATTCCCCCCCTTTACCACTATCAACCTTTCAAAGTTGTTTGGGACATATGAGTCAAATATCGTCAAAACATCTGACATGAACTTAATTGATTAAGTAATTGAATATAACATTTTATTAAAAAAATAAATGTAAAATATGAACATTAAAAAGGTTATTAAGAAATTAAATATTTAATTAAAGTCTATTATTAATGAATAAAAAGAACATGTGTGATGAGTTGGTCTCAAGGTAAGGGAAAATTTACTTAAAAATCCTCATTTTAAATGTATTAAAGATTTATTTTCTCAATAATTTATTCCATATAAATATTATTAAAATTATTTATTAATTTATTTAATAAAATTATAAAATAAATATTATTACCCTTTTTACATTCATTCTAAGGTTTTAAAAAGGAATATTTTTAAGTGTTTTATACAGAACATTTTTGAACTTATTTACAATATAAAAAAGGAATGTTCTATTTCAACTTATATGGAATCAATGGTCATTCCCATTGTCATAATCATTATTTTATGTTTGGATTCCTCAATAAGATTTCTTTTTTTCTTCAAATAAAAATCCACTTTCCATTTGTTTTGTTTATTTTGACTTTGAAAAAAAATTATAGAAAGGGTATTTTGATGTCTGAAACTATTTTTCATAGAGGTATAAAATATTTTTTCAAGGGTTTATGATTAAAAGGTGACATAATAAATAAATTATTCATGATATGGTACATTATAATTATATATGATAAATAGGTTATCCTTATACAACATATATTATGGGTGATCACCATTATATATCTCAAATGTATTGTTTAATGTTCTTTGTCTTAGAAGAAAAGAATTGTGGAGTTAAGTGATAGGTTTATCATATAGATTTAAATAGGCACCAATTATTTATGATACAGGTTTACCAATAGTTTTGAATATGATATTATATGTATCATAATAGGTGGTTTCAATTTTATTTCTATATTTTAGAAGTTTTTCTTTGATAAAATAAAAAAATGTTTATTTTTCATGTTGAAATTATTAATTGCATAAAACCAAAAAATATGTGAAAAATATTTTCATTTTAAGGGTTTTCATCTTTTTTATAGACTAACTAATTTATTTCTTATGACCCTTATTAATAGTTTTTTTATCATACCATGTTTTTAAATATTTTTAATATATTTTAATGGTCAATTGAAATAAAGAAGAAGTCATGTTGAAAATCATAATGATTTTCCATGAAATAAAACATGATATATATTAAAAGTTTTGTATTGATTTTAAAATGAATACTAAAAGGGAATTTCTAACATATAATGTATATGTTTCTTATATAATATCTATGATCAAATTATTAAAAATCCAAAGCCGGAAAATATTTTCAAAATAAAGATAAGTAAATTATTTTCTTATGATAGAATTTACAGATTATTTAGGATGATGTACTTATGAAAAATATGTAATACATTATAGATCATATAGAGTACACATAAGGAATTATATCCATTATTTCTAACTCTTTAAAATGATCTTGGATATTCTTAAGATTCATGCCACTTAATACAAGTAAAAACACCTTCTTGGAAATATCTATGATAAATCACTTTAGAATATTACTAATATGTGGGTTCTAACTCAATACAAGAAACCTCTTAGATCAATATATATAGATCTTCAATCCCAATATATAAGCAACTCCACTCATTTATTTCATTGAGAAACATTTACTGAGCTACATATTCATATAATCATATGTCAAGATATAATTTTTGTTTATAATTATATCATCTATATAAAATATTATAAACTCTATTATACTCCCACTAAACTATATATATACACCAGAATTATCCATGTTTTTAATGAATCCAAAATCTATGATTAAATCATAAAATTAGATGTTCCAACTCTAAAAATCTTGATTCAATCCAAAAATGGACCATTGTTGCTTAAATACCTTAGAAAACTCATCTGTAACATCAAAATCATTACATTAAATCATATAAACCTCCTTATCCATGCTCCCATTAAGTAAATAAGTTTTATCATCTATTTTATATATATTATAATCATAATTTGTTACTATATATAGAAAGATACTAATATAATTCATCACCACTGTAGGTGAAAAGGATTCTTTATAGTTAATATTAGAATTTTTTGTAACCTTTATCCACTATATATGATTTATAAGTAGAAAATCAACCATTCATGTAAATATTTTTACAGAAACCCCACTTGAAATATATGGGTTTTACCCCTTGAAGTTCATCCACTAAGTGATAAATTTGGTTAGAGTACATAGAAGCCATTTCAGATTCTACGGATTTTAACCATTTATCAAAATTAAAACTCTCAAAAAATTCCTCTTATGTAGTAATATTATCTACTAAGTACATTAATTCTTCATCATTCAGTATATGAAATTTATATATCTAAAGTTATTAACAAATCCTACTTCTAGGTTCTTCCATAACTTGAGTTTATTCTTCTTCTATAACTATTTGTGGAATTGTATTAACCACCATATCATTAAAACTTATTGTGTTTTTGTATTAAAATTATCCAAGATCAAAATTTCTACTATTTAATCCTCAAAATATATATTCATTCTCAACAAATATACCAGTTCAAGATGAAAATATCTTTTGTTCTATTGGGTTAAAGAAAAAATATCCATTAGTTTCCTTGGGATAAAAAATAAATAAGAAATTTTCGGATTACGGATAAATTTTATCATAATAAAATCATTGTATGAGTGCTTCAAACACTCAAAATAATTATAAAAGACAAATTGGGATATTTTTCATATCGTATGTCATATGGTTTATTTATGGAAAATTTATATAGATAATTTTTTAGTAAGAATACTTAAATATATAAAGTATATATCTATAATTTTATGGAAAGGTCACACAGACTCATTATCAACAAAACCATGTCTAAAAATGTTTGATTTCTCCGTTTAGACAAACCATTCCATTATCGTGTATGAGGATGTGTGAGTTGTGAAACAATTCCATAAACTCTCAAATGACCTATGAATTCATGGTTTAATTATTCACTTCCCCGATCGGATAAGATAATTTATATACTCATTCCTAGTTGTTTTGTACTTTATTCTAAAACTCTTTGAACTTTTCCAAGGTTTCATACTTTTGTTTCATCATAAACACATATGTAAACGAACAAATACAGTTGGTAAAAAACCAAGTACTTATAACCACTAATTACATGTGTACTCATTTGTACACATACATCATTACTCATTTTTACACATACATTATTATGTCTAATTACTTATAGTTTACTATCCTCTTCACCTTTTCTCCCAAAAGGTGAATTTTTCATTTTTCCCATTAAAAAAGATTCACATATTCCAAATGATTCCTTATCGAATGAGTTCAAAAATACATCTATATAGAGTCTTTAAATGTGTTTCTCTTTTATATATCAAATGTGATAATGAAAAAAATTTGTTGGGATTATAATTAATGATATCCTTTTTATGTTAAATGATATAATCAGTATCATCTATATAAATAATACATAGAAAATTCATTATATTCTCAATTCTATAAAATAATTTATTTTTATATATATAACAACTCTTATTATTCATAAATATTTAAAATCCTATCTTGTCTAAAATAGATACAAAAATAAAATTTTTGTTTATAGAGGGAAAATAATAATATTTTTATTAATCTTGGATTAATTCACTTGGTCAAACTAGATCATACATGTCAAATTCTAATACATCAATTATTACTTTGTTGCTAATATAAAGATCAGTTTCACCCTTTGTTAATTCCTTTATATCTTTGAGTTTGGGTTTTCCCACAAAAATTTCTAATTAAAACCTAGAATATAATACCCATGGGTCAGAGGCAGTGAAATTTTCCTCAACATGTTTCTTATTCAGGTCTTTAGAATGTTTCTCCATGATAAATCTTCTCAACTCTAGATACCAATATCTAATCATTTTATAGGTCATACCTATAAACAATTTCTAAATTATTTTTATAAATAATGTAAAAATCTATAATGAGGACATATTAGTGGGTTAGTTTCATACATCATATATTTTCATCAAGGAATATTAATGATATTTTTCTTACTAAAAATAATAAACCCATACATCATATCCATTTAGTTGACCAAGATCTATATTTCACTAATAAATTATTCTATTATGAGGTTTCTCTCACCACTTAGTTATTTAGTTAGGGAATCATGCCAATAAAAATATTTGTGAATATTTGATGCTTTAGTTTACAATAAATTTTCTATATTCATCTTATGAATAATCTCAACTATATTCCTATGGTAACCTAATTCTATTTGGGTCTCCAGGATATTGTTACCCAGACAAACTTCCAAATATCGACTAATAGATTTTAATCCATTGGAAACAAGCTAAGGCATGAACTACCTAAGTATTTTCCAATTTCACCCATTACATTATTTCCTTACACAATAGAATCCATGAGCACAAATATATTTCATTAACTACCCATTTGTATTATTGAGGTTTTGAAAAGTTCCAATTTGGAATGAACCTCACAATTAGTATTTGAGGGGGTTATATTTTAAAATATCACCAGTTTAATATCCATTACATGTATAATAAATTCATAACTATTAAATCTCATGAAATATTTATCACCTCATTTTTTCTTCCTTATAAATATGCCTGACTATATAAATTTAGTTTTTATAATACCTGTTACTTCCATAAAATTAATTTATTCACACCATATTAATATATAACTCCTTAAAAAAGCCATGATATGTGTCACTCAATCGAAAATGAAAATCCAAAACATATTCGTACATATTTGAATGCATAATATGCATAAGGTATATGAACTTATTAGGTAAAGTCAAAGAGTTATATTGGAATGATAATCTCCACATGATTAATCTTAGAGAAACATATATCCAACCCCATTCACTTTTGTAGAAACTGTATAACCCTACAAGATAGTAGGTATTCAAAACACAAGTCCCACACCCTAGGGAGAATTTACTCGGTAGCCAATTAAAGTCATGATATCTCTAACATATAATATGAAAAAACTATTCCATATAAATAAATTCAAGACAATAACTTCAGTTATAAGACTAGGTCAAGGTACATGTATACTCAACTTAATAGATTCATATATAGCTCATAGACAAGTCTCTATATCCTTGAATCAATTTATTGCATAAATAAATGATACACAATATTCACAATATAAAAAATTATATATATATATATATATATGAATAATTAAAGGAATGAATTGTGAATAAATTAATATTTCAAATATTTAAACATGATAAAAATTTATAAATATTTTCAAAAATAAGTTTATTATAAACATATCATAATCAATCTAAAAATATGGAGACATTCATATTTAATTAAGGCTTAAAACCCATATTTATAAAAAACCAAAAAATAATAATTAATAAATCTTTTTAACAATAATTTTAATTTATAAAAATAAAATATTTTTTCATCAGCCGTTATGAATAATCCCATTTTTAATAGGGGTAACCTCCCACTACCCTTATGAAGAAAGTATATATTAGGGTATATTTTCAATATGATTCCACAACAGATACTACATAAGGATACACTTAATTTAAATTTATATAGAACCTTCCTATAAAGATTAATTTTATGTTACCATTATAAGAAACCCCTCATATAAATATAAACTAAGGATTACCTTTACATAGACCTTTTAGATCAATCTAAGACATCATAGTGTTTCGTGAAATAGCCTATCAAAAATGGGATGCCAAGCCTCTTCACCGCCCATGGTACAAGATAGAATCAAGTGGAATCTCATGTAAAGGTAATTGGTCTTACCATTATGTAGTAGAAACTCAAAGGTGCATCATGCTTTTCACTATGGCATGGTGTTAGTGATTTGGGTGTTTTGAAGTCACTATGGTTGTACCAATGGGAATCCAACATTGTAGTGATGGTGATATTTTTCAAAAACATGTAATGAACACATTTAATCCATGAAGAATTTTTTTTTATTACCATTGATGGGTTTTCTTTATCAAAATACCATTTTTAGTATAAGCTAACCCTAATACAGAATGATATATATTTAAGGAATTTAACATGTAAAAATATTTGGAGAACATAATATAAAACATCATACCTTTAACACCTAATTATTAGTATCCACCAAAAACTACTTTGATGGAGTATTCTTACTAATGATCATGTAGATAAAATATTATATACCACATACTTATGAGGGTGTAACATATGCCAGTGGATCCACAAAGTTTTAATGAGGACTCACAAATGTCTAATGGGTGTTACTGCCTTCAATGTACAACAAAAATCGTTTCTAGGGGAATAGAGTATCAATTATGAATCAATAGTATCTCACACACATAACAGGAAAGGATTACATCCTCTTGTATATCTATCCTTGATGATCTTTATTAGATTAAGATTATTTCCAATATATAATGGCTCATGTACCATCATATAGAAACTGAGGGTTTTTTCTTATTAGTGTGCATTCATTGAAAACATTAATGAATATATCTATCCATAAAATAACAAACTCTTTAATTCATAACTGATTTAATCATTTTAGAGGGATGTGATAAGACACATGAATCGTATGCATGAAAAAAGGTGATGTCGAGGCTATCGGCCAGGACTTCTACATGTGACATTATAACATGGTGTTACCCATTTAATTCCATATCTAATAATATGTTTTCTCAAATAAGTGGTAAAAAAATTTGATCAACATAACATGAATAATTATTAAACCATTTGTGGAAATTTTATTTATTCATCATGTAAAATTTATATTGAATTTAACTTAGCTTCTATATACACTTATCTTGTAACCATTTAGGCCTCCTTCTCAATGGAATTAGGAAACACCACCTAATTTCTGTGGTTAACATCTAGAAACATGTCAAGTAACTCATAGAGAGACAAGTTAAATTGTGAAATGATAATTATATCAAATATATATATATATTATTGTAATAAAATATGTTTATTTAGATAACTCTAGTGATGTAGGATACATACTGGTGCCACTATCCAATGAGTTTGATGTCTCTTTCATTGAATTTATGGAAACGAACTTGCCAACAGAATGATGGGGTCATATAATTGATAAAGAAATTTTATTCCCATAAAAATAACTAATATTAGGTATTTCATTAAATAATAAAAGGTACAAATCCTTTATCACAATATTCATTAATTCAATATCATTCCTAGATGAACCCATTGTATCATACCACAACGTGAGTAAATATCATCACGGTTTTCATCAATACATAAAATTATGTGAATCATGATATGAATTAATAATAATATTAAATCATATGAACCATTAAAAAAATATTCATACAGTTACCTCTAATGAAACATGTGAAAATTTATTTTTTACTAGAAGTTCAAGTTATCATAACCTTATTTCTTGATATTACCAAGAACAAACATCATTCAATGAAATTTTTTTCTTCTTAGACATCTAAATCTAAAAGTACATATCATTTTTTTTATCTCAAAATATATCGTCAAGATATAGAACATATATTTAATAATACAATCATATCACATCAAGATTCTCATCAATGAAGGGAACTACTATTACCTTTTAGTGTGATAGGTACACTTAGGAAATTATCACATACCATTTCATGTAGACGAATAATCATGTTATGATTACAAATTTATTAACCCTCAAAACCAGGAATATAGGTAATCTTAAAATACATAGAATTTTTTTCTAGGAAACTAACTCAAGAAAATTATTTATAATAATAAAGAAAAATCATAGCTCAATATCACATGTTAAAAAAATAACCAACATGTTATGCCAAACATAAGTGTTACATGGTAATGGAAAATAATATGTTATCAAAATATTTAATAAAAAAGGATAACACACGCATCACTAAAATATATATACTTATCCTAGAAGAATTCATATTTTCCTTATTTATATGGTGTAAATATATTATCACATAATAATTAATACCATGAAACCACTTAAGAACCATATTAAAAAAATGTATATCAACTATAATATAATAAATCATTGATTTAAACAAGTTTATTCTAATTTAGTGGAAAAATATTTTATGTTTGAAGAGCTTGCATGATGGATACTTAATATTAATCCAATAAACCCTTAAAACCTTCCCACTATAACAATATTAAATATTGACTACATAAATCAAAGGATAATTAAAAATACACTCATAACAAGAAACATAAATCCTCACCATAGTCTTTTCTAGAATTAATTTTCTTACTTACATTAGATAAATTATTTTCTCTCTAGTATATCCACCCAAACACCATTTCTAAAAACACTAACATGGATATATTTCTCATTATTGAATTCAAAACGAGAAAACCCTAAATTCTTATTATATTATTAAACTAATTAAATAAAGGGAATTACAATACCTTCCATAATGAAACTTATGTCAAAACTTTCATAAGGGAAAAAATAATAAAAAATTCTTATAACAAACACTATAACTTAAAACAAAGTAAGAAAATGAATAAAATTCCTCAAATTGATTCAAAACTATAAACCCAAGAAAACTAAAATCAATCTTAAGAAATTTCAATTTTATGAAGATAACATAAAGGGGTTAAATAAATAGATATATAATGGCGATGAGGAAATAACCCAACTATTTTATCGAGAATAATTAATTAGTACTCTAGAAAGGATAGCATAAATATTCTCAGACATGATAGATTATCCAAATGTATTGAGGAAGTAATATTTTATCCCTTTAAATTAAACCAAATAAAAATTCCAAATATTTAACCACAAATACACATATAAATACAAGTAAAATTTTTTTCATTTCATGTAATTTACAATCAAAATATTAATAATTTAAATAAATCATTTGAACACTAGAATAATAAATCTCCCCTTTACGATCCTACAAACACATCAATCACCTCACCAGAAATGAAACCTATTGATCAAATTTTATGTGTCATTCACTGTCTTATGATTCATTCTGGTTGGATATGAATAGAAAATACTTACATTCCTTATCTTGGTAGGGAACTCAAGAAATAATATATGAAAACTAAAGGAAATAATTTCAAACAAATTACCATGGTTAAAAACCAATCATAATTCATATGGTAATTAACAAAGTTATAAAATAAATAAAAATATTATACAAATTATTATATTCATAGTAAACTATACATGTTAATATTTTACACTAAATTTTATACATATTCATAATTATATGTGATAGTTGAGAATAAAACAATTCTAATGAAAATATTATAATAATAATGAAATAAATGAATAAATAAAGAATACAAAAATATTCATTTCCCATTATATAGAAAAATATTTTACTTAAAATATTAAAATACGTATAAAAATTCCATTTTATACTTTTTAAATAAATCTTTAAACATTTAAAGTAGTTTAGAAATCAAGTGTCAGTCAAATAATATTCATAACATGAATAAACAAATAGAAGGTTGTGACCACCTACCACAACCATTCATCAATAGGATCATTCTAGTTTTACATAAATTAATGAAACACTAGGTAATCATTAAATCAATTTTATATAATCAATGAAATCCCCTTAATTAACTACTATAAATAAATAATAATAAAAACCTAAAGAAAACATAGGTAGACAACTCTTAAAATACTCTAATATCAAAACAACCAAATATAAAAAATAACTCACCCTATACTACCTCATTTTTTACCAATGTCAAAAAATACCATGAATAAGTCATCCAACTATTTCTCATTAATAGAATATTGTTTACTAAAGGGGGGTTAAACTTTTATGGCTTCCAATAACAAATAAAAATTAAATCACCATCATTAAAAAATGATTTCACCACACATTAATGATATCTAATATTAACACATATCCAAGAATATGTTAAAATTATAAAATAAGAAAGATTAAAGGATAGTTAAAATGTGGCAGAGGATTACCATGATTCAGTAGAAGAAAACTGTTTTGAACACCTTGTATTTATATGAAAAAATGGAGCTCGGGAGAGGGATAAGAAAGACAACTCCACTATAATTCATAAAGAAAAGTTGAAATGGGTCCCAAGGTCCCCATTTTTAGATTAAAAGATATAAAATAAAAATACTAAAACCCCTTAATAGAAAAACTAGTCCAGGGTCCACCAAAATCCTAGTAGACCTCCACCATATTTCTTATGTACCAATGAAAGTATAGTATAATACTACCAATATTTTCATGCAAATATAGGGGGTCCTGTATATTTTGGTACATGGGACTTTTAGAGTTCCTCTTCTAGAATCCTGGCAACCAAATACATACATATTCTTAAATTTTTTCCTCTACCAAAAACTCTACTTATATGTCCCAATATTGTCTAATTACCTCATCATCTCAGATTCATTAATTTAACATAATAAGAAAAACAAAAATGATATATCGATCAGCCTAAATTCAAAAAATTAAACAAGCCCTCATTTTAACCACTTAAGTTTCCAAAAATATCATCAATAATAAATTTAATCAATTCAATAGAACATTGTTCATGAATGTTGAGTATGTATGTAGGAAATTGTTAAGAGCATTTAAAGGGATAGGTTTGATGAGAAGATATGGATATCTGGGTGTTAAAAGTAACTATATATTGTTTATGGATATCTTTGGTATTTTCATTAATCATTATTATTCCCGATATTGAGGATAGTTATATAAGAGTAGAATTTATTAAATATTATCTCACTTCTAAGATTAATGGATAATGAAATTAAAAAGATGCATGTTGAATTGTTGATAACAAAATATAAACTGGGTGATTATTGAATCCATTTAATGTTGTTGAAATTGGTGTTTAAAGGAGTTAGTGTTTTTATTGACTTATTGTAGTGTATAATGTCTTTAGTTAATAGTGCATATCAACAATTGATTCATATAAATTAAAATTTGAATAAAGGTTTTTATAGATGATTTAATCTCCATATGTGGTGACTAATGTGATGGAATAAAAGTACAGCTAAAGAGTGAATATTAGAACAATTTAAATATAAATGGTTAAAATATGTCATGGTAATTAGAAAACCAAACTATGTTTCATGATTAGGAAAAATGAATTGTGAATGTAGGATATAAATGGTAATTTTTTAGGCCTTGTTTCTTGGATAAATTTTCAAAAAAAATAGTCACCTTGATGAATAAAAACCCTTTCAGGGTTTAATAGATCTAGTTTTTTTTATGATTGAAACACATGAGGTGGAATATGTAAATGATCATATAGTAAACAATATTTGAAAAAAAATCACTAATCATGATTCTAGTTTTAGAGGAAAAAAATTCAACTTAGTATTCCATGGTTTACCTATAATTATCATGGTTTATTTTTTTCAAGTTTTTGTTTCTAAAAACAAATGAAAGTTATAATTATGGTTATTTTTATAAGATAAAAATGGTGAATAAACAACAATTTTGTAATGACACAGATTATTACATGATAATAATTATGGAGGAGGTTTTAATTTTCATTTTGTGAGGGTGTTTTTTTAGAACCAGGACTAAGATTTAGATTCTAAGTGTTTAGAAATCCATAATATGTGTTCTTTGACATGGTTTAAGGCTTGGTAATTTTCTGAGGTGTTAAAGAGTATTTCAAATCCATGGTAAAGGAAAAGCATACTAAAAAATAGCAACAACAGGCTATTCATGGTGTGAAGGGTAATTTATGTAGTGAATGACCTTCATGGTGGGCCTTTCAAGTCGTGAATGGGGGAAGATGGGTGAGGAGTGACTATGTAAGAGGATTCATATTATGAACCTATTTTTCACACCCTAAAATTATTTAGGTATATTGGATTTCTTATTCCTAAAAGAGGATTCATATTTTGAACCCAATAGTCACACCATGAAGTGCATTGTGGGTCCTATCTTCTAATATACATTTAAGTAATTTAATTTTGGTTCTATTTGAGGAACCCTTAGGGTCCCTCATTTTTTGTCAACCAAAGAAAGTGGAAGAGCCTTATTTCTCTCTCCGTGTACACTCCCTTTGGTGTGATTTGATCCAAGTGGTTTGGGGATGTTCTATCATGAATATTCAGTATAGGTTCCACCTCTTATCTCACATGTTATCTTCTCATGCCTCTCCTATAGTTTTGGAATAATAGATAAGGATATTAAGGGGTGATTCTTTAGATCATGGAGAAATCCATATGCTTGATGGGGATTTCGAATGAAGCCCATAAAGGATTCCCCAAGAGGAGGAAATGAAGTCATTTTTAAGTATTTTAAATGAAATATATTTCCCCATTTATCTATTAAGGTTTTTTAGTGAATTTGGTTAAAATTGTTCATTCAATAAAATATATAATTCATGGATTTTTTTATCTTAGGTGTAGTTGTGTTTTGGGACTAGACAATACCACTTTTTGTGTGGATTTGATGTTTTTAGGTTGTCTGGTGAGTTTAGTGTTGTTCATTCCAATTTAGGAATTTGGTTTTAAATGTTCAATTTAATAATTAGAGATTGTCTATCAGTTATATAGGTGTCCATATATATAATCCCGCCTTTTTATCACATAAACTTTAATTACATTTTACAAAACCGAGGATCTTTAAGGTTTAGTGTCTTGGAAACCAGGAACTTAATACATAAAAAAACAAAAATAATATTCTTCTTAAACACTTGAAAGAATTCTCCTTGTGTTCATCCTAGTTTTATTACTGCATCTCATAACCTGGGGACATACATCAAAATAAAGGGTGAGCAGAAGGCCCAGTAAGGGAAACAAGAGAAACATTTTACATGTGAACTAGAGATACTTTAATAAAGTCATGAAAAGAACTTTAAGGCATGAGAAAGAAATCATGAGATATATCATAAAAAAAATAACATTTTTCATAACTTGAAGATGTGGATATAACATTTAACATAGAAAATCATGAACATATCACCAAGGTCCATCCCCAAGGTGTCATTTGAAAATTACCAAGGTTATTCACCAAGATATCGTGAAAATTGTAATCTCTAGTGGTTACATCATTACCCAATGCATTGGAGCGCTATCAGGGAACACCCTTAAATTTGCCTTTATTATCATGTGAGACACATATATCATCATAAATCATTTCATAAACAACCCATATAGCATAAAATAAATGGGTTTCATTTCATAATTATGACGTTTTAAAAACTTCTTTAAAGAAATGATCTTTACGTCACTTTAAACCCAAGGAAAGGGAGAGCGGGCCTCATGTATATAAATACCAGAATTTAAAATAGAAAAACTTGGTATATATTTGAATACACCTATATAAGAGAGAGCTTTTAGTATTCACTTAATAAAATAAAAGAACTTTAGAAAAAGAGAGAGACATTTTGAGACGAAAATTCTGCAGCATAATGGTTATGTTTCGGGGTTTTAGAAAGCATTGAAAAGAGAGGGGAAATGGGTTAAAAAATCATAAATGACCCATAAAAAGTATAGGGATAGAATATGAAGTATATATGAACATGGTAATGAAATTTGAAGGACATAACATTCGAAATGAAAAATATGGAAGGAAAATAAAAATTAGATTTCTCTTATGAAAATCCTGCAGCCTAACAGCATAACTTAAACTTCAACCAAAAATGAATTGACAAGATCAAATAGGGTCTCTCATCATATGAACATAATAGTTAATTATGATAGATATGGATATCATACCCCAACATAATAAAAAGTAACTTGGAATACTTGACATGAAAATAGATCTTGAAAACGAGAAGGGTGAAAGAATCCCTTAAAAATTTGGCAGCCTAACGGCGCCACTTAAAACTTCAAAATACTGAATTGAAGAGATAAAATGGGGTCTCTCATAATATGATCATAAAATATCAGTATGATAGATATAGAGATCATACCCCAACATAATAGAAAGGAACCTTAAAGACTTGACATGAAAGTAGAACTTCAAAACGAGAAGGGTGAAAGAACCACTTAAAAATTCGGCAGCCTAACGGCGCCACTTAAAACTTAAAAATACTGAATTGAAGAGATAAAATGGGTTCTCTAATCATATTAACATAATAGTTCAGTATTATAGATATATATATCATACCCCAACATAAAAAAAAGGAACTTCGAAGACTTGACATGAAAATAGCTCTTGAAAACGAGAAGGGTGAAAGAATCCCTTAAAAATTCGGCAGCCTAACGACGCCACTTAAAACTTCAAAATACTGAATTGAAGAGATAAAATGGGGTCTCTCATCATATGATCATAAATAATAAGTATTTTAGATATATAGATCATACCATAACATAATAAAAAGGAACTTGAAATACTTGACAAGAAAATAGAAATTGAAAATGAGAAGGGTGAAAGAATTTGTTACAAAAATTTCGGCAGCCTAACGGCGCCACTTAAAGTTTCATAAAATGAAATGATGAGAGGAAGAGGGGGTCTCTCATCATATTAACATAAAAAGGACAGTATAATTAATATAAAATAACATCCCCCAACATAATAACATGGAGCATAAAAGGAATGACATAAAAGAGATTGCTTGAAAAGAAAGAGAGAGGTCGGATCCCTTACCTTAAAACGTAACTCTTAAAACTCAATGGTTGGGACCTTGAGGGCTTGGGGGAACCTTTGGAGGACTCCTTGGGAGGTAATTATACCTTAACATCGTTGGGGGAGAGTGGGGAGTCGAATGTATGAGAGGATGGCCTCGTATTTATAGGGAAACTGAGGGGACAAGGCATTAATGGCCAAGGGACACCTCATTAGTGGTTTTGGCAAAACCATGGGTCTGACCATGGTATTTTCCCATGGTATTGGCCACTTGGGACACCTCATACCTTATCTTAATATTCATAAGTCGACCAAATTTATTACACACTTAATACATCATTTAATGATGTCATTAAACACCCGTAACTTAAAAACTGCATTTTCACTATTCATCAAAAATTCAACTTTCTCAAAAAAATCCCAAAATTTCACCTTAACCAAATATCAATTCTCTGATTTCAAAAATGAACTCCATTTTATAAAAATAATTTTCTACATATTTTTAATTTAATTTTTAAATAAATACACTATTCACTAAAAATTCATTTTTTCAGAAAAATCCCCAAAAATTACCATAACATAATATCGATGCTCTGAGTTCAAAAATGAAATCCATTTTATAAAAATAATTTTCTAAATATTTTTAATTTAATTTTTAAATAAAAAACACTATTCAACTGAAAAAACTAATACTTGACTAATAATTTATGAAACCGTTATTTAACCATTTTATTGAATCACATTACTTAATCAAGGTGCCTAGATTATATTAAAACTTTATTTAAGTGAGATTACTAATCCATTTGGACACATTACTAATCCTAATCATAAAATCACTATTCATAATTTACTATTCATCAAAAATTTAGTTGATCTTATTAGAGTCTAAATTTTGTACTGAACATAATTGAAGAAGACCATTTTTTGAAAATCAGTACACATTTTTAATTATTTAAGGTTTACATAAACATTTTTAAAATATCCTTTTTCTAAAAATCATCAAAAATATGCATACTATATTTATCTGATCATTTGAAAATTCATAAACTTTATCATAAGAAGAAGTCCCAATTTTTTATTTAAAACAAAGGATTACTCAAGGCAGTTACGGTCTCCTTACATAGCCCCTTATCACACCACCATAGGACCTAAGTGTAAGGTGTGCTAAGGTGAGAGAATCTGAGGGAGGCTCGGCCAACATCGCACGAGTAGTAATTTCTATCTGTTTGAACTTCTCATGAAGGCGATTCTGTTCTAGCTTCACACAATGAAGTTCAGCTTGGGTTTGGTCCAGAGCAAAGCCCAGTGGTGCTACCTCCTTCCCAAGTTCTGTTAGATGGGCTTCGATCGGTCCAAGACTACTGGGTGAGGCCATCGAATCTTCTTTCTATATTAATTAACCAAGATTACTTGTATTTTGAGATAATAATCGAAACGTTTAGTTTATAGCGGTCATATTGACCAATGGTCATATAACAGTCAAAACCCAACGGTCTCATTTTAATTATACTCATGTTATCAAATGAAACATTTTTTTAGTATAAAAATAAAATAAAATAAAACACACAAAATTAGGAAACAAGATTTATTCAAAATTTCGGGTCGTTACAATCTTCCCCCCTTAAGAAATTGCATCCTCGCAATTTTTGAAATTGGGTTTTGAAATTTCATTGAATGTCCCACATCGGAAAAGAAGTCAGTAAAACTATTACTTTAAAAGAAAGAAAGGGAAGTACAAAGGTCACCCGAGTTAAGCCACACTAGGATTCCATTTAGGAAAATATAGACATGGATGAGAAAACAAAGGGTCAAGTTCTGAGGGGGAGTGGTAGAAAACATGATTAGGAGAAAGTTAACCATAAGCAAATCCCAAACTTATGATGTGTGTAAACGGTCTTTGATTACCTAGTTGGAAACGTAAACCAACAACGTTTTTGTTTTACGTTCCTTTCCATAATTTTGAGGAATTCATTTACTACATAGAATAAAAACATAAGGAAATATACCTATCTTCCAGTAGAGTTTAATCCTTTAATAAGTTTCTACCAAAACTAATCATTTCTCCAAACGATGATCATTCAAAACTACTTGGTCTCATCAAAGCACAAGAATCATCTTATAGAGAATCACATAATCCAAAAAAAATTAACTATCTATTTCTTCTATCATTAAACATTATCCCAAAAACAAAAAGGGTAAGGTAAAAAAACTCTTCAAAAAGAAATAATCCCATAGGAATGGAAACTACTTTTAAATCTTAAAAGTTCCATGGTACTACCCAAAGTTCATCATAGACCATTCCATAAAGAATTGTCCTTAAAATTCCTTGAAATAAACCAAACTAATATTGAAACCCAAGTACAAGAAGGATTTGATAACATAGTCTACCAACATAAACCACCCCTAACATCTTATAACAAAATTAACTAACTTAAACATATTTTCCCCAATATAGGTTAATCATTTCCATAAGTAACCTATATTACTATAAGTTCACCTTAAATTCATCAATTCTTCAAAATATAAGTCAACCTTACTCCTCAATGAAAATACCATAGTAATCTATTTACCTCGATCATATAGGGTCCCCAAAATAGTGAACGTCTTCCAAAATAATAATAATATTTTAATCCCCTAGCCATCTCTATCATATTAATATGGAAATCGTCGTATTTTCTATCACATTGGTTGTTGGGACATGTTCTTTCATTTCCCACCATTAACTAAGAATATAAAGTACAATTAGGGGATTAAATACTTAGCCAATAATCATGAAAAGGAACTTAAAGCATATAAGTATAACTTGTAGAAGAAAAGTATACCCTAACTTGTGATCACCTAGGTTTTAAACTAGGTTATCCATGATCATATATTCTTATATGAATATTTATTTTATTTTATCTTTGTTCCTTTAACAATGGTTCATACTAACTTATGAATTTACCAAAGCATATCCCTTGGGAGTGTCGTAACCAAGAGTGCAGCTCAAAGCCGTGTTTTCGGGTTTTACCCCTATGTACATATGTGCCAGAGCCACCTCTAACTACTCGTATCTAGACAGGGATGTATTTTCTTGGCAACCCATTACTCAATACTCACCAAAATACCAGAAATATTTCCTATATATAAACTTTTATATAGGCTTATTCCTATGGTTTTCATATCCTAATTTCCACAAATAACTAAACCATCCTTTGATACCAACTATAGCATCCCGCCTATTTATCACATAAACTTTCATTACATTTTACAAAACTGAGGATCTTTAAGGTTTAGTGTCTTGGAAACTAGGAACTTAATACAAAAAAAACATTATTCTTAAACACTTGAAAGGATTCTCCTTATGTTAGTCCTAGGTTCATTACTACATCTCATAACCTGGGGACATACATCAAAAGAAAGGGTGAGCAGAAGGCCCAGTAAGGGAAACAAGAGAAGCATTTTACATGTGAACTTGAGATACTTCAATAAGGTCATGAAAAGAACTTTAAGGCATGAGAAAGAAATCATGAGATATATCATAATAAAAATAACATTTTTCATAACTTGAAGATATGGCTACAACATTTAACATAGAAAATCGTGAACATATTACCAAGGTCCATCCCCAAGGTGTCATTTGAAAATTACTAAGGTTATTCACCAAGATATCGTCAAAATTGTAATCTCTAGTGGTTACATCATTACCCAATGCATTGGAGCGCTATCAGGTCGCACCCTTAAATTTTCCTTTATTATCATGTTAGCCACATATATCATCATAAATAATTTCATAAAAAACCCATATAGAAAAAAATAAATGGGTTTCATTTCATAATCATAACGTTTTAAAAACTGCTTTAAAGACATGATCTTTACGTCACTTTAAACCCACAGAAAAGGAGAGCGGGTCTCATATATGTAAATCCCAGAATTTAAAATAGAACAACTTGGTATATATGTGAATACAAACAAATTGGTATATATGTGAATACACCTATATAAGAGAGAGATTTGAGTATTCACTTAATAAAATGAAATAACTTTAGAAAAGGAGAGAGACATTTTTAGACGGAAATTCTACAGCATAACGGTTATGTTTCAGGGTTTTAGAAAACATTGAAAAGAGAGGGGACATGGGTAAAACAATAATAAATGACCCGTAAAACAGTAGAGGGATAGAATATGAAGTATATATGAACATGGTAATGAAATTTTAAGGGCATTCCATTTGAAATGAAAAATATGGAAGGAAGACAAAAATTAGATTTCTCTTATGAAAATCATGCAGCCTAACGGCGTAACTTAAACTTCAACCAAAAATGAATTGACAAGATCAAATAGGGTCTCTCATTATATGAACATAAGAGTTCATCATGATAGATATATAGATCATACCCCCAACATAATAAAAAATTAACATGGAAGACTTGACATGAAAATAGATCTTGAAAACGAGAAGGGTGAAAGAATCCCTTAAAAATTCGGCAGCCTAACAGCGCCACTTAAAACTTAAAAATTATGAATTGAATAGATCAAATGGGGTATCTCATAATATGATAATAAAAGATCAGTATGATAGATATATATATCTTACCCCAACATAATAAAAAATAACTTGAAAGACTTGACAAGAAAGTAGAACTTCAAAACGAGAAGGGTGAAAGAACCACTTAAAAATTCGGCAGCCTAACGGCGCCACTTAAAACTTCAAAATACTAAATTGAAGAGATAAAATGGGGTCTCTCATCATATGAAAATAAGATTTCAGTATTATAGATATATATATATAATACTCCAACATAATAAAAAAGTACTTGGAAGACTTGACATGAAAATAGATCTTGAAAACGAGAAGGGTGAAAGAATCCCTTAAAAATTCGGCAGCCTAACGGCGCCACTTAAAACTACAAAATACTGAATTGAAGAGATAAAATGAGGTCTATCATAATATGATCATAAAATATAAGTATGATAGATATAGAGATCATAACCCAACATAATTAAAAGGAACTTGAAAGACTTGACAAGAAAATAGACCTTGAAAATGAGAAGGGTGAAAGAATCCGTTACAAAAATTTCGGCAGCCTAACGGCGCCACTTAAACTTTCATAAAATGAAAGGATGAGAGTAAGAGGGGGTCTCTCATCATATAAACATAAAAATGACAGTATAATTAATATAAAAGAACATCCTCCAACATAAGAACATGGAGCATAAAAGTAATGACATAAAAGACATTACTTGAAAAGAAAGAGAGAGGTCGGGTCCCTTACCTTAAAATGTAACTCTTAAAACTCAAAGGTTGGGACCTTGAGGGCTTGGGGGAACCTTGGGAGGACTCCTTGGTAGGTAATGAGACCATAAATTTGTTGGGGGAGAGTGGGGAGTCGAATGGATGAGAGGATGGCTTGGTATTTATAGGAAAAATGAGGGGACAAGGCATTAATGGCCAAGGGACACCTCATTAGTGGTTTTGGAAAAACCATGGGCTTGCCCATGGTATTTGCCCATGGTATTGGCCACTTGGGAAACCTCATACCTTATATTACTATTCATAAGTCGACCAAATTTATTACATACTTAATACATTATTTAATGATGTCATTAAACACCCGTAACTTAAAAACTGCATTTTCACTATTCATCGAAAATTCAACTTTCTCAGAAAAATCCCAAAATTTCACCTGAACCAAATATCAATGCTATGATTTCAAAAATGAACTCTATTTTATAAAAATAATTTTATACATATTTTTAATTTAATTTTTAAATAAATACACTATTCACTGAAAATTCATTTTTTTCAAAAAAAATCCCCAAAAATTACCATAACATAATATCGATGCTCTGAGTTCAAAAATGAAATCCATTTTATATAAATAATTTTCTAAATATTTTTAATTTAATTTTTAAATAAAAAACACTATTCACCCAAAAAAACTAATACTTGAATAATAATTTATGAAACTGTTATTTAACCATTTTATTGAATCACATTACTTAATCAAGGTGCCTAGATTATATTAATACTTTCTTTAAGTGAGATTACTAATCCATTTGGACACATTACTAATCCTAATCATAAAATCACTATTCATAATTTACTATTCATCAAAAATTAAGTTGATCTTATTAGACTCTAAATATTGTACTGAACATAATTATAGAAGATCATTTTTTGAAAATCAATACACATTTTTAATTTTTTATGGTTTCCATAAACATTTTTAAAATATCCTTTTTCTAAAATTCATCAAAAATATGCATACTATATTTATCCGGTCATTTGAAAATTCATAAACTTCATCATAAGATAAAATCCCAATTTTTTATTTAAAACAAAGGATTACACAAGGTAGTTACGGTCTCCTTACATAGCCCCTTATCACACCAGCATAGGACCTAAGTGTAAGGTGTGTTAAGGTGAGAGAATCTGAGGGAGGCTCGGCCAACATCGCACGAGTTGTAATTTATATCAGTTTGAACTTCTCGTGAAGGCGATTCCGTTATAGCTTCACACGATGTAGTTCGGCTTGGTTTTGGTCTAGAGCAAAGCCCAGTGGTGCTACCTCCTTCCCAAGTTCTGTTAGATGGGCTTCGATTGGTCCAAGACTACTGGGTGAGGTCATCGAATCTTCTTTCTGTATTAATTAACCAAGATTACTTGTATTTAGAGATAATAATCGAAACGTTTAGTTTACAGCGGTCATGTTGAACAATGGTCATATAACAGTCAAAATCCAACGGTCTCATTTTAATTATACTCATGTTATCAAATGAAACATTTTTGTTGAGTATAAAAATAAAATAAAAAAACACACAAAATTAGGAAACAAGATTTATTCAAAATTTCAGGTCGTTACACCATATACTTGGTAGATATCGGTATGTGTTTAGTATGACTTATGTTCACCATTTGAGATAAGTGGACTTGACTTTATTTGAGTCTCTTATTTGATTGGTGATATTATGTTCATGTTCCATCACAATTTTTTTCTCATTCATGTTCCAAGAACTATATTATTTCACCATATATTGGGATGAACTTTCATCATCAAAATATTCCACATAGACTGCTAGGATTTTTAAATGGTTAAATACTATGACATTTGTTTAATTAGTTCTAGTGGACCTATTTATGATTTTCTTGGTGCCATTAGTTGGTTTAAAAAGAGATAAGAGGTTTCCTTTTTAAAAGTGATTAAAAATGGTTTTTTAATAAAATGGAATTTTAGGAGGAAATAATGGTATGGTAAATAAGTTTTTAAATGTTATTTTAAAATAGAAATGGGTTTTCAAAGGATGTTTTTAGCAATATTTAGCGTAGGGACTTATTTGGGTAAGATGGAACGTGATTCCTTTTCTTAATTATTGGATAATGGGGAATATGAATTGGTTTCTTAAGGAAATATGAAATGTATTGGTTCGGATTTTTTTTTACCTCAAGAGTTAAATTCCATGTTTTATTAAAACCTGTATTCTTGGTGTGCTTCCCATTTGTGAAGGTCTATGGATTTTGGTGATTCACGATTATGTGTGTGATATGTGTTGATTTATAATGTTTTTATATGGTAACAAAGTGAAAATTCTATCTAGATAGATGTGATTAAACCCATAAAGGTTTGGGATGGGTGTTGATATGGGAAGAGACATAAGGTCAGTTCCTATGTGACTAGTTCCTTACTGGTGAGCTGGTGAGTTGGTTATATGGTCCCCATGCCCTATATGTTATTTCTTGTACATGATAACTGTATTATTATGATGGGTGATGGATTTCATCGGGGGAGAAGGTCTTAAGGAATTGTTTCACTATGAGTTAGATAGTGTAGTGTAATGGTTCTCAGATAGATTCCATGATATATGTTATGGATGGGCCCTCCATGAGTGATATGATTGTCTTGAGTGTGTTGGGTCATCAATGAGTGAGTTAGATAGACCTGATGGGGTGACATTGGGTTATTCATGGGTGAGATGACTATACTATGATAAAAAAATTGGATGGTGTAGCCCGGATGAGTGAGATAGGGTCTGAGTTGTTATGTGTTTCAGGTTATGGATGGATTTCCATAGAATAAGTAAAATGGTAGTGGTTCATTGGTGATATAGCCTCCCTTGAGTGAGAAGGTATGGTCAAACAAAAAAAGTGAGATTAGACATGCTGTAAAACCCTACCTTGTGTCCTTATATATAGATTCAAAACATGTTTATACACCCTAACTAGTATCATTAGGTGTGGGTTGATAATGTTTTACATGGTGAATTTGTTTCAGCATGGAGTTGAAGCATGTATGATCAAGTGTTGTGGTGGCATGTTTGGCACACGATTACTTTATATATATGCATTTATATATTTTGTGTGATATTTTTATGGTTTGGGTGTGTTACATGGGTATAAAATCACATTGTATATGTATTACATCCACATCCACTTGATCATAACAACACTCAATATTATTGAGTCATTGGGAATTCTTAATTTTTCATTGGACTCACACCTACCCATGTACATGACATGGGTCCCAATGTATGTGGTTATAACATTATATTTTCTATTAGGACATGGGTACTACTTGGATCTTGTATTCTTATATAGTTCTAGTGGTTTATTGAAGTTTTGGATACTACATGATAATCAAATGAGTTAGGATATAGGCCACTATGTTTTATTGTCAATAATTGTTCAGCTTGTACTGAACAATATGTTGTTTTATTTATATATGATTCCATGTTATCTATTTATAATTTTTTATCTTTTGGTTCCAAATATATATAATTCACTACATTTTATTCTAAACTATGGGGGGAAATCGACTCCTTGCTTTATTTCTAAATGTGTTTTGGATTTCTGTTATATAGACAGGTCATTTATAATTTTAAGTAGGATTGGGAATGATCATCAGGCCATATTCAAGAGGGTTTAATATCCCCATGACAATGGCAAGACCTCACCACTATTTGGAATCCTCAATTGTACGGGAAGGTTTATCTGAGGTCATGTAGAAACCCCCACTTGGTCTTCATGTAGGAAATTCAGTTGGGGGATTATGAAGTTCCATTAGATAATCTTTTAAAATAGGGTAGTGTAGTTATAGGTTGAGTTATTTTTTTAGGACTCATGAGGTAGATAGAGTGTATGCATGTTTAGCATAATATATTTTGAAACCTATATTTATATGGGATGTTTATTTAAGGTATTATTCACTCTTAGATGAGTTAGGTGTTGCTTCAAACCTAGAATCTCAAAGTGGGATGTGTGAGACTAGGGATGAGTTATAGTTATCAGAAATGATATTGTGATTTTTTTCATATATCATGATATTTGAAGGCATATGGTATGATACATACATTTATTGGGGGAGGTTATTGTTTGATATGATACCTTATTATAATCTATTATTAATTAAATCAATATGCAATATAATCTATGTTATATTAATTATATAATAAATTATTGTTAGATTAATATATATTCAATGGTCTTCATTTATTGATTGTGATTTTGATGTTTTTTCTTGGATTCCATAGGTAAATGGTTTTTGGGATGTGTAATGTTTTGATAAATACCTAATTTTGAAAATAAAACTCATGTGGTGAGGTGTGCGTGAAATGGTTTTTAAATTTTCTTTTATTTTAAATTATAGTGGAGTTAGTGATTTTTTAAATGGATTAGGATTTTTGGTTTTTTAAAAATAAGAGGAAAATGTTTTTGGAATAGGATTTTAAAATACTTTTAAAAATAGGATTGTTTTTAAAAAACAGATAGTTAAGGCCATTGACTATGGGTGATTTAGGTTTTCAAGAAAAAACCCAAGGATTACAAGGTTGTTTTTTGGAAACTTAATGGAGATTTTTTTATGTGTTGAATAATTTGAAATAGGTTTTGAAATGATAAACTAGTGTGAAGAAAAAAAGATTTCATGGATTGTTGAGTTGTGGACAAGAGTGACTGGGATACTTGGATTGTTTTCTTGGATGATGTGTCATGTTTGTTTTGAACTACCATGTGTTATTGGATGGTGTGGACCTAATTTGGTCAAAGAATGAGAAAATAAATTGTTGCCTATGTGTATTGGGTTTTCTTAGTTTTATGTGATGAAATGGGATGAACTTGGGTAATGGATTGTGTGTTTGATGGGTGTACAATGATTTTTTTGAGAGAGATGTGTGATGTGATATCATGACATGGATGATGTTTCTAGGATTTAGTATCTATATGTGAGTTAGTGAGTTTAAGGTTTAGATCAATTGATGTGAATTTTGATGTTTTCATGGGTTGGACATCTTGGTATGAACTTTTTGTTGGTTGTTCTTATAGTCCTAAGAACCATAATATTATAAATGGATTAATTGGTAGTATTTTTGAATTTTAGGATTGATGAGCCTATTTTAGCATTATGTTGGTGATTTGGGGTCGGTGTTTCATGTTTGGTGATAAAGTGAGAGTACGGTATTCATATAAAATCATTAAATGCGATAAAAGATGACATGTGGACTATGTCAATCAAGTGTTTTGGTTTATTAAAGTGAAGAAAAGGATACTCTCATAGTCATTAGCACCAAATCAGTCATTGGTATTTAAATCTAGTATTAGAATGGTTGTAGGTGTAATTTAATCAATTGGTGGATGGTTTTGGTGATTGGTAATTTTTGTAGTGGGTATACCTAATTTTAGAATTTGAGTGTGGGGATGAAAGGAGTCAATGTGCTGCCAAAAAACATGGGATGGTGGAAGTATGATCTAAGAGTGATTAGGATTGGTGGTTTTTTAGAGATATTGGGTATATAGTGGTGGTTGGATATGCTTGGGAGGATCTATCTAGGAATTTAATCCAATAGTTGGGTTATTAATTTAGAATGGGTGTTCGGACAGTTTAGAAATTTCTCCAAGAGTTAAAGCATCGTGATCAAGTAGTGTGATGATGTGTCAGTGGGTGAAGCCATAAGTCTTGGAAAAAGTGATCTGAAGATGGACTGGCTGGAATTATATAGTGGATATGTATTATATTTGGTGGAAACTTCATTAGGAGTGTAATTTGGGTCATGGTTTAGATGGTTCAAGTATTATAACAAATTTTTAGAGAAAGATCAGTGTGTCTGGATTTGGTGTTTAGAGTTGTACACCGAATGTGTATTTAATACTTTTGGATGAGAAATGATGGTTTATTTATGAATTTATTACTGAGGATGGTCAGGTTTTGTGGTTGGAATACTACCAAAACTTCTTGAGGATGAGAAATGTTATGGTGGGGAATTTGTAACAGCCTGTTTCGTTACATATTTTCCATTATTGAAGGAATTTGAATTTTTTTATTTAGTGAGGGGTCAGTTTAGAGAAACAGAACTAAAATTAGGATTCTAAGTGTTTATATATCTTTAATATGTGTTTTTGGTGTTTTTTTAGATTTTTCAATTGTCTTGTGTGGTCTATATGAAATTAGAGTCATGTCCATGAGTCCAGGTTCCTAGAAAATTGCAGCAAAAGGTCATTCACAGTGTGAAGGGTCATTCACACCAAGAATGACCTTTATGGGGATCATTTCATGTCGTTAATGGGGGTATTAAAAAGATTTATTAAATCCTAGTAGGATTCAAAGTGTGAACCTATGGTTCATTCTATGAAATTATTGAGCTAGATGATCTTCCCTCTTTTTGAAAGGTGATTCATGTAGTAAACCCCATTTTCCATCCATTAACCAAGTTATGTGCCTTATTTTTTAAGAATAATTTTGGTAATTTTTGTAGTGGTATATTTTTATAAACCCCTTATGTTTTCTCATTCATAGATTACTAAATTAAGAGAGAGTTCCATCTTTGGATCTCTTCTTCCCCTCCCTTTGGTGTACTTCAATCAAGGTGTTTCTAATGATGTTCCATCACACAAATTTGAGGTATGTTCATCCCCCCATATCTCATTTTCTCTTATCATGTCTATTATCTAATGTTAACTTGTTGTATAGTGATTTTTAAGGATTATTTCACTAGAACATAGTGAAATCCTCTGGCTAATTGAGGGTTTTGTGTATGTCTTTTAAAGGATGTCATGGGATGAGGAAATAAATCGTAATTATTTTTTTGAAGTGTGGTATGTTTAATAATTTATTTATTTAATTTTTCTAGAAAATTTGGTTGAAATTGGATATTGGATCAAAAATAAAATTTGGTACTTTTTCATGTCTTGGATCTAGGTGTGTTTCGTGAGTGGATCACACACTGTTGCATGTGAATTCATTTATGTAATTTTGTGAGGTTGGCATTGATTATTCCAATTTGATAATTTAGTTTCAAATTTTTAATTTATTAATTTTAGATATTTTTTTGTGACATAAGTTCTCATAGACTAAGTGGAGGTTAGTTTGAGATTATGATGATTTGTGATCAATGATTGAGTTTGGTGGACTTGACTTTATTTGATTCTCAAGGTTTATCAAGGATTTTATGTTTTTCTTCCATAATTATTATATCCAATTATGATATTTATTACCTATGAGATGACTCCATATATTTGGATGGACTCTCAATGGTCTAATAGTCATCATGGACCACTTATCTTGTTAAACAACTCGATTGTGGTGCCTTGGTTCAATGAGTGTTGGTGGACCACTATATAGATTTCTTGGTTTCATGGGTTGGTTTTGAATGAGAAAAGATGTTTACTTCCTAAATTTCTTAAAATAGTATTTGGACTAAAATAGAATTTCATTGGAAAATAGTAGTTTTATTAATGGGTTTTGGAATTTAATTTCAAAATGGAAATGGGTTTTCTAAGGATTGTTTTGATGGGTTTTGGTCTAGGTCCTTGTGTGAGTAATATGGAATGTGATACCTTTTATAAATAGTTGTGCAAAGGGTATATTTAATTGGTTTTTAAAGTAAATACATATGGTTTTGGTTAAGATGTTTTGATTTGTTTGACATCCATAGGGTGATGCCCTATTTTTTAAATATTATGTGCTTTTTTGCTTCCCAATTGTGATGTCCTATGGATTTTACTTATTCATGGTGATGTCTATGATAATTCTTGGATGAGGATATTCTTATATGGTATAAAATTTGAAAATTTATCCCAAATAGATGTTATATAACCCTTATAGGGTTTATATGGTGGTTGAGATGGGTGGATACATGAGGATAGGTCTCGAGTGACTAGTTCCCTACTGGTGAGTTAGGGTTTTGGTGAGACAAGTTATGTGACCTATGTTTTATTTACTACATGTTTTAACTATATTATAATTATTTTAAATAGACTCTAATGGGATAGAGTATCCTGAGTCTTTTCCTTAATATGAGTGAGATATCATAGTGGTGATATCCTTGGATGGAGTCCCTTATATATGTGATAAATGGTCCACCCAAGATTGATATGGTTGTCTTGATCTGGATAGTAAATCTATAAGTGATATGTTTAGACGTGATAGGATTATGTGGGTATAATAAGGATTGGGATGACTATATGGGATGTGATATTGGATGTTAGGACCACCGTGAGTGAGATGGGATCTGAGCTGTAATGAACTGTGGGTTATGGGTGGATTTCTCTACATTAAGTGAGAAAGAAGTGACTGGTTGGTGATATAGACTCCATTGACTGATAAGGGATGTTAAAATTACTGATGTACAATTGAAAAATTTATGCTACCCTACCCTATATTCTCAATAACAAAATGAGAACTTGGTGAGACACCCTACCTAGAATCATAAAGTATGATTATGGATTTTTTTATGTGATGATTTTTTTCTAGAATGGTGATAAAACAAGTATGGTTTGGTGTCATAGTTGAGAGATTAATGCATAATGACTGAACATATGTGTCTGTATTTTTGTTTTTTGTTATGTTTCCCTGTGAGTGTGTTTCATAGGCATGAAATCACTCTATATATATTACATTCACATCCACTTGGTCATGGAAGTTATGACAGCCCATTATATAATTGTCACATAATTATTTCATTAATAGAAAATATTACATTAAAATTCATCCCCTAATTTTTGTAGGTTTAGAGTTTTAGATAATAGTTCAAATAATTAACTAATAAATCTTATTTCTTTCTCAACTAATAAACATTATTCCACTATATAGGAAACTATTTAATTTATAATAAGCCTTCAATATGTCCCACAAATTCTCCACACATTCTATTCTTCTAGACATATCATGTGTGATACATTTCTTCATAAACTAGGGAAATGGAAACCTAAGAAGGTTGATCTTAAACTCTCAGAAAGGGTAAACATAATCCATAAAAATCAAAGTTCATAAGTGATCATAAGATGAGTATAAATAATATGTAAGGAATAGATAATCAAAAAAATACCACAATAAAATGAAATTGAAATCATACTATATCAATGGATAACAATGGAAATATATATATCACATGGATAGAAATAACTAGTTCCATAGAGATTAATTTCATAATGTCTATGAGATTAATATATTCCCTAAACCAAGTCACCATGATCTTATATATCACAATCTTACCATAAAGTTCAAATGCCTATGATACATTTTTTTCTAGGTAGGAAAACACCAAAATAACCAAGCTAGTTTTTGTCATGAGACCTATCAATGGATCAAAGGGATATTACAGGACCCACCTATCACAAATTAATTCTAATGAATTCATCAAATGAAGGAATGAATAAACTATAAAAATTATACCAAACTCTTTATAGTAATCAATATAAATCCAAATTAAAACAATAATAATATGAATTATCAATATTTTTCAAATCAATAATTATAATTGAATTCTATCAAACCATATCTCAAAATAAAACCATATAAAGTAATCAGTATATGGTTAATTCAATAATTTCCACAATAAATAAATGAAATATCTTTCAATGTAATCATCCCTCAAACTAAAATCATATAGAGTATTTAGTACACAACTAATTCCAAATCAATAAATGGAATATATTTTTATATAACCATTCCCCAAAATAACACTATATACCGTAATGGGTATATGTTTAAGTTAGTAATTTTCCTAAATTAATCAATTAATGGTTAACTATGTGAATACCATTCAATGAAATGAAAAATAGTGTATTCAAATAGGAAATGAATTGGAGGAAAAATCATCACTACTACAATTGCATGTTATACCAATGGTTCCAAACCATTTTTATAGGTTGGAGTACCATTGGTATATTCTATACCAATGGTTCTACAAACCATTGGTTATATGCCTATTAGTAATGACCTATAGTAATGGTTTTATTGAATTGTTGTTATATGGTCATAAAAATTTTCGTTTAAACAATAGTTTAAAGGGATCTGTTGGTCTAAGGCTATGTCAATGGTTCTGAAACCGTTGGTATAGACCCCCCCCCCCAATTCCCTAGCCTGAATAAACTTTACTCAGACCATATAACCTGAAAACAATGAAAAAAACATTCAAAATATACAAAAAACAACAGATCGTTTTCAAATAATAAAACATTCTCAAACAAATAGAACCTACTAAAAAATAACCTGCTCAGATAACTAATATAAAAATAGTGATAATAGAAGTTTCCCATTAACGAATTCTAATATTGGTGACACAAATAAAAAACATCCCATATATTCATTCAGAACAAATAATCAAACATTAAATGTCATAAATATCATTCCAAAATGTAAAGGATCAATTTATCCCTTATCACTATCACTATTATCATGATTATCCACTTCCTCATTATCATGCTCGCCACTACCATCTCCAATAATTTCATAATCCCAACCACTATTGGGACAACTACTAGGCGTAATATATAATATATGCATCTTTAATATAGATGTATCTTAATCTATGGTGGTATCCGGTGGATGTCATAGATATAAAACCTCCATAAATTTCATAAATTTGTTTCACCATTTGATTCTATTCATACTTATATATAATCATTTTCATGAACTTTTATCACTTGGTCTCATCATATGTTGCTCGTGAAATATATTTTTCAAACTCGATGCTAACAAAACTAGACCTTGAAGTGGGATAATACCTCATTGATACAATACACTTCCCTAGTCAATAGTATACTCTTCAATGGTGCTCATCTCATAAAACCTAATGTAAGTGATAATTTGGCCCAAAACAGTCAGCTTCCAACTCATCAAGGGCCTCCAAATCACACTATTACAAATAAAAATAGACTATTAAGTTACAAAATAGATATTAAAATTTTAAATAAACAAATTAAAACTTGCAATCTATTTTTGTGTCATTTATTTTACTGCACTACCATATTTTGTTTCTAGATAAAAACAATTTTTCTTGAGGAACACATCCTTCGATATTCAAAACCTCCCTATGAAATAGCATTGAATGTAGAAAACCATAATTGAAAATAGGTTATTGATAATGAATTTCATAACTAAAATCAAATGTTTATTAATTCTAAATGAATCCAAAAAGACAAACATGTGATATATGAATTATAGTAATAAAAAATATCATAATCAATGGATTTATCTTACACCTCCTTCAAGTGAAAATATAATTTATGTGAATTTGGTATACCATAGACGGATAAAATGGTTTTATGAATATAGAAAGAATGAAATTTGAATAATTGTAACTCTAAAGAGTCAATACATGGGAAAAATAATGAGATATTAGAGAACAACAAGTGATATGGTTCACTATGTAGTGTAATTTATTTACCCTAAGTTATTTAAATATTCACTATTTGTTAAATCTTTTCCACTATGAAGTCAATTTTAATCCATTATGTATTCATTCTTCTAAAACTATGTACACTGTATTTTACAATTTATTGTATGATTTTATATTTTTATATTAAATCATAGGTATTGATTTAAGCTTCATTAATGAACAAGAAAAATGTAATTGAATTATATGTGAAAATAATTTTCAAATTTATATATATATAAGAGGATTTAATGAATAAATTTATAAAATTTATGTTTATTATGAATATATTATTCAAAAAATATCAACAATTATATTTTTTCCTAGAATAAAAAGTAGCTTTTACATTTCATTAAATGAGTAGTCATTTATTTATCACATTTAAATCATTTATAAGTTTAAATATACATCCACACAACTTATAAAAAGTATATTTTCACAAAATATAATATAGATATTCAAGAGATTTTTTTATATAAAATAATATTTATTTTATTTATTGATAATACTCAAAAAATAAATAATTTAAAACAGTATATCATATATATATTTATATATTTATATTTATATTTATATATTTCTAGTGATATCCTAGAAAATATAATCCTTATTTATTGAAATATACCAATATTGTTTTTTTTTAAATCCTTCTATCATATTTTTATATATAAATTTGATACAACACATTTATCATATAAAATATTCCATTTTCCCTTTATTGTTTTTTTGTGATTTGGTCGAATGGATCAAATTATTAACCATGTGTAACAAAATCATCATCTCATATTTCAATAAGGAACATTATTTATAAATAAAATTATCTTATATTACTAACAGAGTGTCATACCTACTCCCTCTTATAGTCTAATGTGATATTTCTCCCTAAAGTGTGTAGGTATTTCATAGTATCTTTTTTTATTTCTTCTTGATGCTTCCTAAAAATTAATTTTCAATAACACAAAATAAGGTATTAAGGAAAAACATGGTAATTTTCATTCAAAACCCACAAATTTTATTAATTCCTTGAACTCAGTTCTCATCCAATGAGCAATTATTTCCCAACAATATTCACCCAAACATTCATTCATAATAGTTGTAGCATCTAAATCAATACCAACTCAATCATGCCAGACATTATATAAATCATTCTTATAAACTCTCTACAACTCACCTAATTACATGAGTTGTGTTTTCCTCATATCCTCGCAATCATAAAATTTAAAATGAAGCTAGAACCAAAATATTAATTCATATAAATACTATAATAATATAACATTAAATTACATGAATTTATTTACCAATATTTGCACCCAAAAATTATCATTTACTACACTTAGTAGGTGTCACAGGGATAGTTTCTTGACATAAATGATGTTAGAGTATTTAGAAGTTGTTTCTATAAAACTTCTACATTCCCTATATGTTTTTTCAATCAATTGGTTGTCAAATTTTACTCCACCGGAAGCTATGTGTGGTGGTTCCAAACCACAGGCATACGTGTATGCCCATGCCACCTATTAGGAGATCTCAATGTTAAAGAAAAAACAAATATTATCTCAATTAATATTATATTGAAAATAAATTATTGTAAAAAATTACAAGGTTTCATTAAATATACTATAGGTAGTCTGATCAGTGGGTGTTTCTAGACCCACAAGCTCTAAAGTAACATCAAACTGTACAGATGGAGTGGATCCCAATGTATTCTTTTGGGGATCAGAATGTGTCAGAGATAAAATTTCAAGAAGAAAGAATATAGAATCATGGGAAGAAGGAATTAGAAGGAAAAAAATATGGCATAGATATATGTGGAAATTAAAAATATGGATAAGTAGGACTCATCATCGGATAAGGGAAAGATATGCGAGGAGTCTCAGATATAAATAGTGGTGAAAACATAGGTGGTTTAAGCATCCCGGGTGTCTCTAATGACAATATGGTATCAAAAGGTGTGGTTTATAGTATGTCGTGGGGAAGGATGGTGTGTGATAGGGAATTTTGAGTGGATTGTATAGCTCTATAATCCCCCTTATATCATCAGCATAAGAACTAGAACAATTATGTTTGTTGGAGAATAATTGTCACTTGGGTGGGGGATATTGTGTTGGAACCATGATCGTTCTATGCATGAATCAGAGTATGGTTTGTGTTTGTTGTCAATCCTCAGTGGAAGTCCAGAATGTGTGCCAGTAAAGTGATCATACAGTTCAAGCAGACAACAATATTGAAGGTGGCGTTGTACGCGAAATAGGTGGGCTATGCGCGAAATATTTTGGTTGTGCATGAAATACAGTGTGGTGCGCAAAATAGTGGGGTGAGTTATTTCACAAAAATAGTGTTTCAAAATCCGAACTTCGAGAAATGGAAAATGAATTGGCTATGCGAAAAATCTGGAGATGTGCGTGAAAAACGTTACCTGCACGAAATATTACACACCAAATGATAGGTTTTTTGTGCCATAGGTGGTTTTGCACATAAGGGTCAGAGACGCCTATAAGTAAGAGGTAACCCCCCTTCATTTCGGATGGTTGAATACTTAGATAAGATCTGAGGTCTGATGCGCGTAAATGGATCGTGTAAAGGGAGTAACGCAAAAAATTGAGGCTTGCGCGATGAATTCTAGCTCGTGCGGAAAAATTCCAAGTTGCCCGAAATATTCTGGCTTGCGCAAAAAATTCCATGTTGCGCTAAATATTCTGGCTTGTGCGAAAAATTACAATTTGTGTGAAATAGTCCGACTTTCGTGAAAAATTCCAAGCTGCGCGAAATATTCCCGCTTGCGTGAAAAATTCCAAGTTGCATGAAAAATTCCAGCTTGCGCGAAAAAGGTGAAGTTGCGAGAAAAACTTGAGGTTGCGTGTAAAACGTGATGTTGCGTGAAATTTTTAGTAAAACCTATTTGAATTTTTCTAATTATATGGTTCAGTGATCTAGTGCATTCAAGTGCATCATTTCTGGACTTCTATGTAAGCAGAGGCAAAGACTTCAATGCGAATCTATTGAAGAGACCTTCACGTCTATAAACTGATTGGGACTTCACAAAAGGCAGTGAGCCAGGGGTAGTCAACAGGAGTGACCCAAGGGATGCAGTGAGCTATCTCTGAACTTTTGTAAAGGCAATGTTCCTGGGACAGAGTGACTTTACCTGAACATTGTAATCTACAGCTAGTAAAGTTTAGTGTAATTAGGTACGACTGAGAACATGTCGGCGTATGCTCCATGGACATAGCCCTTTATGGTGAACCAAGTAAAAGTGTTGTGTCAACTTCCTACGTTCATCTGTTTGACGGGTTTAACAAGTTTCTACCAACGTGGGAACAAGATCTACAACATTAAAAAGAAAAAGTCAACACCCCGATTCACCCCCCCCCCCCCTCAGTGTGTTTCAGGGTTCTTCATCCTTATTAAAATTTCAAAACAATTTTGATCACTTGAAATTATATGTTATTGATATATATATTTGAAAAAAATACTTACAACATGCACCAAGGATGGACACTCATATCTCTCATTTTGTGGTTATTATCTACAATGTTTTTCAATATCTCCTCAATGTTTTTCATTTCTTTCATTTGAAAAAAAAATATGAAATTAATTATAAATTCCTAAATAATGTGTAATATAAATAAGAAATAATATGTTTCATGAATTAATTAAAGAATAAAAATTGTAAAACCAAATACAGGATCTATAGTGATATAACAAATAAATTTTATATTTAGTTGGAAGAATTTGAAATCATGATACGTGTTATAAAAAATAAATACATTAAAATTAGTATGTTTATCATAGGTGTGATATAGTTTTACTCACCTTTGAATCTAATCCAATTCAATTTTGGTTATGTAATTTGGTTCCTTATACTCAATTGATTAGGTCATTTGTCTATTTTTATTTTTCATAGATCATTTGAACCATTTTTTTCAACCAATTATGTCATTTGTCCCAGTGTATTCTTTTGGGGATCAGAATGTGTTAGAACAAAATTTCAAGAATCAAGAATATAGAATCTTGGTGAGAAGTAATTATAAGAAGAAAAAGATGCCAAAGATGTATGTGGAAATTAAAAATATGGATATGGAGTATGAAACAACATTAGATAAGGGAAAGATAGGCAATTAGTCTTAGAAATAAATAGTGGTGAAAACATAGGTGGCATAAGTATATCGGGTGTCTCAAACGAAATGGTTGGATGAGAAGGTTTGGTTTATGGTATGTCATGGAGAGGTATGGGGTGTGATCGGGTACGCTGAGTAGAGTGTATAGCTCTATAATCCCCCCCTGTATCATCATCCTGAGCACTAGAAAAATTATGTTAGTTGGAGAATAAATGTTACCTATGTGGTAGATCATGATTAAAAGTTATAAAAAATAATCAAATTACATTATATGTTATTGATATATATATATTTGAAATAAAATACTTACAACATAATCCAAGGAGGGATAATCATCTCTCTCACTCAGTGGTTATCATCTATCATCTTTTTTATTCATATTTTCTTAATGTTTCTCATTTATTTCATTTGAAAAAAAATATATAAAATTAATTATAAATTCATAACTAATGTGTAATCCAAATAAGAAAGAATATGTGAAATGAATTAATTAAGGAATTACAATTGGAAAAAAAAAATACAGGATCTATAGTGATATAAAAAATACATTTTATATTTATTTGGAAGAATTTACAAACATAATACGTGTAATAAAAAACAATACAATCAAATTATCATGTTTATCATAGGTATGATATAGTTTTATTCAACTTTAAATTCGATCCAATTCAAATCTGGTTATGTCATTTGGTTCATTATAGTTAATTGATTAAGTCATTTGTCTATTTTTATTTTTCTTAGGTCATTTGGATCATTTTTTTCAACTGATTAGATCATTTTTTCATTTTTATTTATCTTGGGTCATTTTTCAATTTTTTGGGTTATGTCATTTTTCCATTTTTTTGGTTAGGTCATTATTTTCATTGGTTTTGATGCTCATATTAATTTATTTAATATATCCAATTCAAATCATCTTGTTTCTATTATAGTTTAATTGTTTTAGTTTTTTGTTTTGGTTGGTTCAAATACAGTTCAACTCAATATTAGAAAATTTAAGTCAAAGAAAACTACAACCAATAAATATTTAAAATCCACATGAATGTAAAGTTTGATATAAAATATTTTTACTCAATAGTAAATCGGTTTCAATAGTTCTAACCTTTACTATCCAAGTTGTGCTAAACAAAAAGAACTAATAATACAGATGGATGATTCTATATATTTTCAACCACAACTTCAAGTTTATAATCAACTCTAACTGTTGAACTATTGGAGTTATCATAATTAATAAATGGATCATGGAAAAAGGGAGCAAGGATGGTGTCAATTACTTCACCACCATCAAAAAACATGTCTTGAGATTACTTCAATAATGATGCCAAATTCATGTCAAATATAATATTTCAATGAAAGAACAGGATTCATTACTGATTCCAATACATATGGTTCATCGGTAAAAATATTGTGATTCATGTCAATAACTTGAAATCCATAATCATCAATACATGTGTAATGCCTCTTCATTTAATCAAACCACTTGAATTTCATCCTAGTTACTCGACCATGAGATTAATAATCCAATATTAGTATTTTCTCAATGACTCAATAATAAGATACATTTCCAAATATAGGTTTACTAACCAACTCGATAGCATGAAAATATTTTTTTAGAGTTACCATAACATCATCATGTTTTGTTACCATCTTCATTTCTCATTTAGTGATAATAAATCTTTACCCATTGATCACAATTGACTTTCATTCAAAACCCATGGAATTAAGACCAAAATACAATTCTCTCATTTCCTCATATATAGAGTCTGTAGAAAAAAACAATACCTAAAATATAAAATAATTTCAAACATAATTAAATATTTATTTTATTAATTTATTACAATAACATTTCTACCTTCAATTTTAAACAAACAAAAAACTATTTTATATGAAAATTTTGTCTTCTTCTCAAGGATAAATAACAGTGCTTTTTATTTATTATTTTTTATGTTCCCTACCTAAAAAAATATAAATAGTTTAACAAATACGTAAAATTACATGAGATGAGATAAGATATACATGTTAAATTTACTTACTTAATGTAGTCATTGAACAAATCACAGTTAAAAAAAATGTGTGATGTTCCATCTCCCATTCTTTAAGGATTAAGGTGTTTAATGTATATGATCCATGAATTCCCCCTATTCGGGGAAGTGAAAGAAAAGTGGGTTTAGTTTTCTCATATTATTCTTCTTCATTTCCCATTGGTCTATTTCATATCATAGTCAGACAAATATACTGAACACAAATCCATACATCCTTGATCTAAGTAACCTTTTAGGATAAAACCTTTGGGGTGAATATTGTTCCATAAATAATAATTTAATGTTAAAATATATTTTTTTGTTGGATACATATAAAAAAATTAATTGATCCTATAAGAAGTATTTATATTGGAATATGGATAGGTACATGCCACATTCAGGTGAAAAATAGTGGAGGAAATATTTTCTCTAACTCATGAAAAATTAATGGTTCCTCTGTCAACATTTTTTTCATAAAATATATGTAAAAACTTCTTGTTAATAAATCTCTAAAAAATTGGCACAACTAAATAAATTAAACTCTTACATTATTGGAAAAAAGATTATGAATTACTCTTGGAATCAACTCAATATGAAGGATGGTAAAATCATGAGTCTTCAATGATTTCATATTCAACTCTCTTATGTTAACCCATTTTAATATGTTTCTTAAATATCCATAAAGAAATTTAATAGTATCTAATAATTATATAAATATATTTTTTTAGGTAGTAACATTATATAAGAAACATAAATAATATTCCATTTATTTACACTAATAATCACAGGATATAATTCTAGACTGATGCCCAATCCACCAATTCATAAAGATATTGTAAATCATATTATTTATTTCTATTGAAATTCAAAATAATTGAAATAAACATTTACTCTTTTAAATGTGCATCTAAACAATTATGTAACAAATTGGTTGACCAATAAGGAAACTCAAAGAAGATACTTCTCTTCTTCCAATTTTAACAAGTTTTAGTGGAAACATTCTTCCCCTTTCAATATTTCATTAGACCCTTCCCAAATGAAAAAATAGTCTTTCAATTCATTAATCACATCATTTTCAGACATACGCTGAGATATATTTTTTATCTCCATGGTATTTTCAAATCTTCGATGATTATTACTCTATGAAAATTCCATTAGAATGAATTTCCGATGTCCCATAAAAATAAAACTATGATTACATTTAAGTATTTTGAATCGAATATTATTCATAAAAACATGACATAATAGTTTTCCCTTTATTCCCCATCCAGACATCATTTCATATGGATGAAAATCGTTGGTTGTCCACAAAAAAATTGCACGCATCAAAAATATGTCTTTTGAACATGCATTGTATATGAACACACCCTCATTCCAATTATGTTTCAACTCTTCAATTAAAGTTTTAATTTATACATATATATCATTTATAGGATCATAAGGTCCATATATGAGTATACTAAAGAAAGTGAAAGGTTTTTTCATACACATCTATGGAGAAAGGTTTAAAATGTGTATAAAACCATCTTTGTGTTGTGTAAAGTAAGAATCTACCCAAATGGATTAAAACTATCAAATGAAAGTCCTAACCTCACATTAATTTTTATGGTGAACAAAATCATCATTATTGTTCTTTCTCTCTATATCATTCCATCTATTTTTTATTGATATTTCATCATACATGAAAATATTACGGAGTATGGGGATCAATGGAAAGTCCCACATTAATTTTTGGTCACACAGGATGGTTCTCCATTAGCTTTTAGATTCTATGAATATGTGATACATTTTATAAAATCATTTAATTTAATAGTTTACTACCAGAATAATAAGAAATATTTCTAGAAAACATGAATTTTATTTTTTGAAAATCTAAGTTCCACAACTAACATCCAAGTCATATATTGGTTTGAGGGAAACTTTGAATCATCTAGAATTAAGTACTTCGAGAAGGTAAGAATGTAATCGATGAGAATATTAACAATCCCATGCATGGTTTTCTCATGAAACAGTCAAATTAGAAATTCTAACTTTTCCATTTTACCACATTGTCGATATATTGGAGTCGTGGTAGCATCATTCAATTTTTTCACCCTATCAACATCTTCATTCTCATTACATGCATCATCAGTTCTTATATCGAAGTCTTCTTGGTTCATCATACTCTGCTTCTCATGATGAATAATAAACTGAGACTGATCATCTAATAAATTATCTAATCCAGTCCCCTCATCCGAATCATAAACATTTTGATATTGAATTTTCTCCCCAATGTTATGCAACACAAAGTGGTTAGTTTAAAAACCATATTTGGTTATATCATATCTAACTTCTTCATGACTCGGACAAGGTATTCCAACATAATAATAACCTGGGCAGTGTATGTGACCACTATGTAAAGCATTATTAAATGAAAAATCAAAAAATATCTCCGACAAGTTTTGAAAATCACTTGGGATCTGATCGGTTTCATATATCCAACTTCTATCAATTCTGTAAAAAAATGTTGTATTTAATGTCATAAAAGAAATTAAATAAGATTGAATTTTAATTGAAAATATATTTAAGGAAATGATACTTTTTTACTTTATATGAGACCATAATAGACACACTGGTCTATATGAGAATCATAATATAAGAGAAAACAAAATACTATCTATATAAGAAAATACCATAAATATAAAACCATGATATTTAATTTAATTATATAAATGAGTAATAACTATACATAATACTACAAAAAATTATGTTTATAATTGTTTTTTTAATTTGTCTATTATTCTATTAACTTTTTAACTAATGTTATTCTTATTCCAAAAAGCCATGTATAAAAGATTACTACTTATATGTAACCATCCGATATGTAGTACAGTCTCTCTACTAGGTTTTTGTATTTTTAGTTGAAGTTTTAATGGTTTTCTTCTATTTCATTGGTTTCAATTTGGGATTTTTTTTATTCAATATTGATTATTTTGGTTCAAATTAGTTCCATTTACTTTCGTTCAACTTGATGCTATTTAATATGGTTTAGTGTTGTTTGATATGGTTCATTTCAATTTGGTATAGCTTGGTTCTATTCAACTTGGCTCATTTTGTATTGTTTTAGTCCAAATATTTTCTTTTATAGTATTTTTTTCTAGGTTGGTTTAGTTAAAAACTATAATATAACATTTAGGTTGGTTAGGTTTGGTTTAGATAAGTTAAATTTAATTTTCTTCCCTTTGGATTTCTTCAATTAATTTTTTTTATGTTCTAGTTAGTTGATTTTGTTTTTTTTTTATTTGGGTTAGTTTAATTTGGATTTTTTTGGTTTGTTTTAGGTTGGTTCGGGATAATTCAATACATTTATTCTCTTTGGTTCACTATTTTCTATTTTATTCACATTAGTATTGGTCAGTTCTATATGTTTATCAGTATTTTAGTTCTGGATGATTTAGTTTGGTTGGGTTTAGTTTTTTTATTTGATTTGGGTTAGTGTATGCCTATAAGGGTTTTTTTAAGATTATTTTAGTTATTTCATTTTTTATCACTAATATATAATTTATTTTAGTTAGGCACAAATCAGTTAAATTATTTTTATTTTATTTTAGTTTGATACATTTTGGTGTATTTTGGGTCTGCTCAAGTCTAATTTGGTCAGATCAAGTCATTTCAATTCAATTTTGTTGGCTTGGTCAAGTAGGTTATGTTATGATATAGATAATATTTGTTAGTTTAGTTAGGATTCAGTGTACAAAGTGTTTATTTGTTCAGTACATTTATTTTCAATCCTATTTTGGTTGGTTTGGTACAATTCATTTTTCTTTGGGTATGATCAATTCAATTCAATTTAGTTTGTTTTGTGTTGAATTGGGTCTTCATAGTGCATTTTACTTTTGTTTATTTTGGATCACTTCCGATTTTGTTTTAGGTTATTTCTAGTAAATTTGGTTCTATTTAGTTAATAGTTAATTTTGATCTATTTTGTACCATTCGAGTTATGTTGATTTGGATAGTGTCAACTCAATTTAGTTTGGATTGGTTCGATCTAGATTATTTCGATTCATGTAGGTTTAGTTCACATTTGTTTAGTTTATTGTAGTCTGGTTCACATTTGTCTAGTTTGGTTTTGTTCAATCAACCATGATCACATTCATAAATTTGAGATAAGAATGTCAATAAATACCATATCTAAATGATCTCATTTTAAATCATATATCTTGTAACCTTTGTGTAGTTCAAAAGGTGATGCCATTATCTAATACCCACTCATAACTTATGTTCATATAAATTATTCCTCTAAATATTTTTACTCAAATACCTATGAAAATAGGATAACCTATCATCAAAAGGTATGATCTATACCTATAAAATAATGTATCATAAATAGTGTTAGTAATATATACATCATCTAAATCAAGAAGTAACTTTGTTTGAAATAATATGATATCTCATCTTGATGTTAATGGAATCCTCTCCTATGTATATATAATATAAAATAGAGTTTAAAATTATCCTATGAAACTAACTCATTATAGAAAAAATAACATACCTGAAAATCATCATAATGTAACATATCACATCCATCATCTCACTACTCACCGAAATCAAATCTCAATATATTATTAGAAATCACTATCATAAAAATAATACCAAAAGGGTTCATCAAAGTTTTATGAAGAATAAAAATATAAATTTCACAAAAATAATGTATAAAATTATAAATTGAAGAAGAAAAAAATCGAATAATGAAACAAATGTAATTCATTAATAAAATATGAAAATGGGAAGTCAAAGAGGACCCAACATTAAAACAAACAAAAATATGTCACTTATCCCTCACGCATAGGGTCCAAAAACTCTACTTATATCATCTCACTAACACAATAAATAGTAAACTAGATTAATCAAAATCCTCGATATTAACATAGGAGTAAGACACTTTCACAAGAAATCTTGGAAAAAATTTGTGTTTTCACTGATATACTCATAGCGAGCTCTTTTTTTAAAGAAACCAAAAATAAAATCTATTTAAAATGCACAAGTCTAATTAAAAATGATTGATCTATAACACAACAAATAGAAATTAATTGAATATAATAAATCATAAATCTAACCACATTATCAAAAATAATTCCACAAAAATAAGATTCTTCAGTGGCCAAAAAATAAAATAAAATGGATGGTTGATACAATACCTAAATAATTTGTCACCCACTGATTTAATATTGAAGAAAAATTAAATTAAATCAAGAAGATATGATAGATCCTTGTGTGTCTAGTAAGGAATATAGTGGAAGGATGCTACTTATACGGTTCGGGGTTAGAACTATATGGGAGGAGGGGAGGTGATCCCACCTTGTGATATTTGGGGAAGATTTATGCCAACATTTTTTTTAAACCATTGGCATATACATAAGCTATCCTAGTGGTTTTTTAAAACCATTGGGATATTCTTAATATAAATAGATTGTCCTAATGGTTATTCAAAACTATTGTAATGGGGTAGGATAAACCAAAAGTTTTTTCAAACTGTTGGTATAAACCACATTTCAACTAATGCATGCCTATACAAGGTAATAGATTATGAAAGACTAAAGAAATAATGTATTTCTATAATTTTAATCCCCCAAAAAAATAGTATTAGAGGATTTAGAAATTAATATATTTAATAAAATATTAGGGTGGATTCAAGAATTCTTTGAATAAATAATTTCATGAAAATGCATTATAATCCAAATAAAAGAGATTAAATAGTTAAAAACGTTTATCACTAGGGTAGAACATGAATCGAAATCTGGAAAAAGAAAGGATCCCTACTTTACTTTGTATATTCAATGAAATAAATAATAAATATTGTAAAATAATTTTATGGAATTTAAATCAAAATAACACAAAATAAAATGCAAAATGGTGCAAAAATTACAACATGTGTTAAAAAATTGAAATTGAGATCATGAAACCATTCCAAATTTATTATTCTCTGAATTGATGTCCATTTAAATAAAGAAAAGAAATATTTATTGTAAAATAAATGGAATTACATATATATGGTAAATTTAATTCATTAGGAATAAATCACACTATATTAAATACATCACAGTCCATAATAAGAAATATATTTCATGAAATTAAATTTGAGACAAAGAACCCATTACCTTAATTTGTGACTTGCACTAAAGAGATTGAAAACCCTATATAAAAAAATTACTATCATTTCCACCAATTTCATAATCTTATTAATTGATATAAAAAAATTAAAACTTTATTTATAATTATTATCAATTTTTATATTAGTTAGTTATTATCTATTTTAAATATCAGGTATGAGTAATCTTGATCATTTCAAACTAGTTTCATAATAGCTATGGTATTCTTTATTCTTATCCCAAGGTTAATCTTTACTATTTCATAAAATCTACTTGAATTTATTCTCTATAATTACTTATAATTTTATAATTTCGTTATGTGATAGTTTGGTTTATGATTCATAAAGATGAAATTGGTGATGAGTGTGTTTTTATAATTTTTAACGACTAAAAATTAGTATAAAAATTAATGAGTTTAATATTTATTTTATTATTCAAATGTTGATTAAGAGTTTCCACTTATAAATTTTTCATTTCATTTATTTCGAAAATCAAAAATAATTTATTTATAATTTATTTATTAACCTTTTATGTCCAATGTTTTTTAATGTTTTTATAGAAAAAATTACTTTTTATGGTACTTAGAATAATTATTGTGTTTATAAACTTAAATTCATTCATTATAGAAATCGTAATGAGTTGGAATCCAATTCATCAAACTCAAATTTTATCTAACAAGTTAAATAATTTTCCTTAAAATTGTAAATCCACAGGTCTTTATCATCAAACTGATATTAATACTGATAAATTCTGATTAACCCTAATTAATATAATTATATTGGAAATATTAATAAATTCCATTCGACTGAATTAATTTTATAACCATAATAGGGTGGAATAGTTTCTAATGTAAGGAAACATTTTAACATTAAAAAGGTGTAAAAAAATATGACATTTCACTTTCTATTATAAGTTTCAGTTGTCCATTCCATTTGAAAATACATGGAGAAAATATGACTATTGGATGCTAAAGATGACCATTTGAGCAATGCCAATAAACACCTAGTCTTTCAATGAGTTTGGTTCTGATCAATTTCATTTTAAATTTATCATTATGTGAGAGTTATGGATATTACAATGTCTGAATGGCGTGTTCTTAGTCTTTTGTAATTGTTTTAGAATTTTATCTTCTTAAGGGAACCTTGTCAATTTATCCCCTTAAGAATTTATTTTCATCATAATAATGTTTCAAGTTTTTTTGGTTATGATTGAGGGATTTAAGTGTTAGCGAGATGGAGAATATTATCTTATGATCGAGGGCTTTCAGGGATAGCAAGATAGCGTCAATCTATCAGATTAAGGGATATTGAGGCTAGGTGAACAGATAATCAGAAATTTATATTGAGGGATTTCCTTATTGAGGAAGCACATACTATATTGTAATTATAAAATAAGGGATAACAGTAATCAAGGTTTGTGGATACCTTACTCTTATGGTTAAAAGAGATCTATTCATTTTAATATATGTTATTCATTATTAATTTATTATAGCTATTCAATTACTTGTTTCTTACACGTTTTTTATTTTGTTGTGCTTGTTTGTAATTGTTTTATCACAACGTATACGAATATGATAAACATTTATCTGTTAATTTCATTATTTGTGAACATGATCTCTTTACTTTAATATAATTGAATCTTATGTAATTATGATTATTTTACTCTAATATAATCATATCTATTCTTATTATGATCATTGTAATATGATATTATCAGAATCATACTGATTATGATACTTTGATTCAATCAGACTAAGGTCTAAGTTGGAATATGATCTTTATACTTAAATAGGTTTACAAATTGGTTAAGTTTAAACTCTTTAATACTAAATTTTTTAAAACAAAAAATCACCCCCTCTTGTAATTGATCCATTAAGAACATATTATTTTGATCCTAATATCAATATATTGAATATTGATATCCAACCATTGATATTATATAAGTATTATACTGCTCAAATTATTTCCATATTTTTATTGTATTTATTATTTCTAATTTGTTAAGTTTTGTTATAAAATTTTTGTTTATAAAACTTTAATAAACTAACAAGTTTGTGGAAAATAAAGTATTTTATCAAGATAATAGGAATTAATATCAAATCCCATGATAATCTCAATCCCAATAGACCAAAAAAATTGTGTTGCTGAGTATGAATATGGGAGAAATATAATGAATAATGTTTTTATAAACACCGGGGTTGATAACTTTCTCATGATGACTGGAAATTAAAAAATACGTAATAAGGAATTTATAGCTTTCACCCTTAAATAAAATCAAGAGTATCAACATAGCAACAGAGTAAGGATTAATTTATTATGTTCAATGATTATAAGAATATATATATAGATATCATCTTGTGAAGTTTCTAATAGTATTTGGAACAATTTATAAGTTACAATTTTGGGTAATTCAAAGGTTTTTGAAACTAGAAGATCTATTTTAAGACATGCATATCAAGATTTTGAATATTTACCTCAAGAATCCATTTCCAAGATGCACCAAATGATTATGAATATTATAAATAGTTTAAAATCTTTTAGAGAAAAAGGATTGTATTATTAAATCCTTATGGAGAAAATTATTGATATCATGCCCAATGAATGGGAGTTTAAGAGAACAGTTGTTGATGATACATAGAGGTTGAAAAATATTAGTCTTTATGATCTTATTAAAACCCATATTTATTATGAGTAAGGATTTAAATAAGATTCCAAGAAAGAGAAAAACTAAAAATGGTGGCGTTTCCTTTACTAAAACATCTACCTTACCCCCACCCCCACCCCACCCCCCCGTAATGTTCAGTCGGTTGAGAAATTAGTGAAATCATCTAGAATATAATGTTCATTAAAAAATCAGACACAATTTTATCAAAACATTTTAAAATTTAATTGAAAAATCTAGCCAGGAGGATGAATAAAATAGTTGTAAAAATATATTTCCAATATCATCATAATAAAGGTACAATAAAAATAAGTGATAATAAAGATACTAAAGTAAATTATTATGAGTGTTAGAAACTTTCACACCATAGATGATATTTTCTAAATCTAAAAAGAAATATATGAAAGATAGAAATTATTATATGAATTAGAAAAGGTTTTATAAACAAAAAGGAAATAAATTCCTTAAATATAATGATTCTTGGAGCATAATTGGAGGATTTTCCAATTATAATTATTCTAATAATAATAATATTTCTTGATAGAGGAACATTATTCTTCTTTCTAGAATACTTAAAAAAATCCTTGTTTTATGGATAAGTTATGCACTACTGGGAACTTCATAAACTTATCTTTAAGTGAAAATTAAACTAAAACTAATAATGAGAAAAAATTTAATTTGTCATATGAATAATCTCTATCAAATACTAAAGATAAAATTTTACCATATTATGGTGAAGAATCTCATTTTTATAAAATCATTCAAAATGAGAATTGATAACTTAATATAATACATGAAAAGGCTAATTCTAGGATAACTGTTTCAAAAAAACAAGTATCATATATTTATAAAGAACTCGATATGAATTATTTTTATAAACAAACTATTTGTAGAGATTTGGAAAAAGTTACTAATAAAAAAGATAATATTTTTAAAGATTTTGAAAAATTAATTTCTGAGAAAAATATTTTAGAAACTAAATATACTTCTAAAACTAATACTACTGAGGAAAAGAAATTAGTTATTAATTTAAATTATGAAATTTATTCTTTGAATAAACTTTTTCAAACTTTAATATTAGTAAATAATAATTTGATAAGATGTATAAAAATATATCCCCATTTTACTTATTTCATAATGGGTTTTACTCATTTAAAAACAGTTTTTAGTACCAATTTATTTGTTCCAAAAATCGCTCATTTTTTCACAGTGTCAAATATTAAGCCATTGGAAAAACAATTTTTCACATAATAAATTTCAATCCTTAGGTTTTCACAAATTCTAGTTTTTTAAAACAAATGTGGATAGTGGTTGTTCCTAGCAAATGACTGGTAACAAATATTTTTCCAAAATGATTATCAAGATGAATGGTGGAAAGTTTACTTTTGGAGATAATTATCAAGGAGAGATTATCAATATAGGTAACATAGTTCTTCTTAGTAAAGATTAAATTTTTAAATTTTTTGTTTGTTAAAGGACTTAAGTAGAACCTAATAATCTTAATTTAATTATGTGGTGATGGATACCTTGAGAATTTTGGAATTGATAAATGTGTAGTACACAATTCAAAGGATAAATACATTCTTCGTGACAATCAGCATGAGAATTTTTATACACTTTTCATAGAAGACCTTAGGATCTAAGACTTACCTTTACTTAGTGCAATAGAAGATAAATCTTGGTTATGGAATATAAGATTGGGAAACTTTAACCTTATAAACTTATTTAAGTTGACTAAGAAAATACTTGTTAAAAAGCTACCAGAATGTACGTTTGATTCTTTAAAATTCAGTGACCCTTGTCAATATATTAAGAAACATAAGTCTAGTTTTAAATATATTTGTGAAGTATCAACTACTGATTATTTATAGTTAGTGAACATGGATTTATTCAATCCTATATAAACTGGGAGTATTAAAGGAAAATATTATGTATATGTCTTGGTTGATGATTACATTAGATACACATGGGTTTATTTTATCACAAAGAAATCAGAAGCCTTTTGTTATTTAAAAACTTTTGTATCCAAAGTTAAAATTGATAAAAACCTTACCATGACAACTATTCATAGTGATCATGGTGGAGAATTTTTAAATTCAAATTTCGATACTTTTTTGTATTAAGAATGGCATATAACATAAATTTTCAACTCCTTGAATATAAAGACCCAAAAAAATCAATTGAATTCCCTTCTTATAATTTTGATATATAGTATAATCCATATAAAATAACTTTTTAAACCAAATATAAACTTTATAAATAAATAATGAATGAAATAAGAGTTATTTTTAGAAGTTAAATACCCTTTACTAATGGAATAGTAACTTAACCTTTGGAATTGTAATATAGACATTAAGAATAGTAGTAAAAATGATAGAATATTAACCTTGTCAATGAATGTATAAATAAAATTTCGGCATCTTATAAATGATAATATTATATAATTATATCATAGTATATGTAAATAAATATTTTCAAAATTATTAATTAAGTGTTGGTATTTTTATAAAAGATTAATGTTTATTTATAATTTTATAATAAATATAATTATTTAAAAAAATTATCATCAAAAAATAGATTCATAAATTAACATTGTGTTGTCTTATTATTATAAGATAATTTTATGAGAATCTAATTAATTTCTCAAGATGTCATAAAATCAGTTATAATTTTGAAATTTCTAGTTTCCAAGTAAATGATTATTTTAATTAAAAATTAAATTTCTCATATTTAGAAAATTATTTTTATAAAATAGAGTTCCATTTTTAATTATACACATCTAAAAATTTTTTGGTGACTTTTTTTTTATTTTTCTAATATATTAGAATTTTTTATTAATACTCAAATATGGTAATTTATAGTGTATATAAATAATATATTATATAGAATATTTCATGAGTTCTCGCTAATTTATATATCATAATCTCAAACTCTCCTTAATTATTTTAATATATTTTTTGATAAAGCTAAAACTATTCATATACTTTATCCAAAATAATAAACTAATGAATAAAATAATGAAAAAACACTCGTCTCCCCCTATAAATATTACCACTCACCACCACTTCTCCTCACACATTCCGAGATTTGAGACCTGTATAAATTATTCCCAATAATATTCCCAAGACCCTACCACACTTTCAGAAACCCTTGGTCTCATCAAAATACCAAACCCCTTTCCATAAGGAGGTTCTCAAGGAGGAGAAATTCATGAGGTAAAATCCTCTTTCTTTTTCATTTAATTTCTTTCCAATTTCATTTATTTCATATATTCACATCACCTCCACCTATCTAAGAGGAACTCTAACTCTAGTATAATTTACATACTATCATTTTATTGTGTTAAAGTAATAATTCATCTTCAGTTCTCTTCACTTTTCTTTTTTTATAAATATTAAATTATCACCTTTGGTGTGTCAATTACCACCACCGTGGATGATGTGTTTTCCTTTTTCACTACCACCTTCAAGGCTGGTCAAAAAATTATTATTATAGTGAAATAATACTTTATTATAAATATAATAAGTTATATAATGTTTTGGAAGAAATATATTAACATGATGTTAAATAAAATGATTTAAGTTCTTAATGGTCGTAAAACCACCAAAACTAGTTAAATCATTTTCAATAATGTTCTATATAATAAATCATCTCAGTACCATATAAACAAATGATCTATATAATCATGTAATATTATCTAATTTTAATTATTTTTTTTCCTAACATATAATTTCCATTCTGGATAACTATTCCAATTTTACATGAACTTTCATACTCATATATAATAGAATTGATCATGAAACCCAAGAAAAGGAACAGTCCTGAATTATGAAATTAAACTTTATAACTCATTGAAATTCCCATAAATAAACTTAATAAAACTATAATGAACACAATTATTGTATAAATTTTTTTTATTTTTTAAGGAATGAATTTAATTTGATTATCTAGGATATTAAAGTGAAGAAATAATTTGTACATAAGGTAAGGCGATTCTCCAACCCAACTATCTTTCTTTGGGTCTACCCTCTTTGAATCCATTTTTAGTATAGATATTCCTTTAAGGTTATTTAAATATCATTTCTTTTTCCTTACCTTTTATTTTATGGGATATACATGTTTCCAATCTCATTTTATGACAAATTCAATAAATTTTTTCAAAAGAACTCTTCTTTCCAAAAATGTATCTTTTTATTATTGTGATATAACTTCATTTTCACTCAATATTGATGATTATTATAATATGTATGATATTATCTATTTCATTTGGGAACCTAAATGTTTATTCATGCATGTATTCTTTATGAAATGAAACCCATTCCTATCCATGGGTAATTTTATGTCCAATGTTGACATATGTTATTTGTGTAATGCATGATAATGTAAATCTTATGATGTGATAGGTTTGCGTGGAATTATATAGCACATTTAAATGTTATGATGAGATGAGAGAACCCGGAATTATATAGCACTCCAATGCATTGGGTAATGTAATTTATCTCATGAGATAAAGTGAAATATGTATGAGCATGATTATATATTTGTTCACAATTATGTGTGGTATTTGACCACTAAGACATGATGTTTCATTTTTTATGAATTGCCAAATTCCATGCCTTTATATAATTTTTCCTCTCATGATTATGACGTTATAATGACATTTATTCTCACTCATTTTATATTGATACAATACTTTATCTATCCACTTACAGGTCTTTTATCTCACCCCATTCATTGAGTTATATCCTTAAGTGATTACTTGTAATAGGGAGAATGCAAAGGATACTAAGAATCAAGAGAATAAATAATTGATTAATTTTTATGTTTTATTTTGTAAAAAATTGTATAAGCCTAATTTTACCAACACACTAAACCTATTGATCCTATATTTGTAACACTATTATGTTTTTTATCTTTGAAATTATGTAATAGTCATGTAAGAAAATATAGGTTCATTATAGATGGTATCAGAGCATGGTTTACTTAATTTTATAAATAGGATTATTGAACCTTAGTGAAATCCCTTAGTATGAGATTAAGTATATGTAATCACCCAAGAAGCATTATTTTAGAAAATTATAAACATAGGGATCACATAACATTTTTCTTTAGATTTAATTTCAAAATGGAATAAATTATTTATTCATGACTTATTGAATTATATTTTTGTCAAAAAATTTCTATTTTAGAAAATGGTGGGAACCAGAATAAATCTAGTCAATAACCTTTGTAAGGGACAATGTAGTGATTGTGTGAATAACATCCCAAATTATTTGGGCGATGGAGTTCAAAATTTCATGGATATGCTTACCCAGCTATCTCAGACAATAAACAAAAACCTGAATAATATGGAACATCTGCCTTCACCTAAGGGGAGAAAATGGATATCGAGTCTTTTATATGGAAACGACCACTGACATTTAGTGTATCTTCAGATCCACTAGTCACAAAATAGTGGGTCAGCTCAATGGGGAATAAATTTTATGTGATTCTCTATTCTGAGATGGATAAGGTGACTTTGGACATTTTATCATCTAGATAGAGAGGTCGACCAATGGTGTGCCTGCATTAAGAAAACCAAGCCATATGAATAAATTAAAGAGGTGTAATGGGAAGACTTTAAGATAATGTTTCTTAAAATGTATTTCCCCTGAACGCTTTGTACAAATATGGAGGGTGAATTCATAGAGATGAAGTAGAAGGAAGGTGAATATTTCACGGCCTATGAGGAAAATTTCACAAGTATTGCAATGTATACTTCGGGTTTTGTTATCAACAATGATAGAAAAATTAGAAGATTTTTTAGTGATTTAAAACCACACCATATAAAGGATTTGGGAATTAGAGACTTTGGGAGTTATGAAGAAGTTTTTTGGTGTTATATCAAAGTGTAGATGAAGTTTGGAGAATTGTCTTATGGCTAAGGTGATAAGAAATAAAAGATGGAGATTCTACTAATAGATATAATGAGAAAGGTGGAATGATATTTCAACCACATTCATATAAAAATGTGGGAATAAACATCATGGGAACTACCTCAAATGGGTGGGGAAATTCTATACGTGTGGGAAAGAAGGCCAAAATTATCATAAATGTCTAAAGGATATAAGAAATCCAACTTATCTGATGAAGTTAAGGAGAGAACCACTCATGGTTCAATGCTTCAACAATAGGGAGAAATGTCATTACAAAATCTAGTGCACTAAACCTTGAGTCCTCTAGGGTAATCAGCATCAGCAACCACCAAAGAAAAAGGATAAATGGAAATTTTAGGCCATCACTACTAATGAGAAGGATCATGATAGTGATGTGGTTATAGGTATGTTGGTTACTCATTCAATAATATAAAACAAACTATTTTATTCTAGTTCTAATAATTATTTCATAGCCTATAAGTATAGTAAAACTATTCAAAGACCACCTAAAAATTTGGAGGTTGAGCTATCTATAAGAATAGTATATCTATAAATTATTTTATCCAAAGAATATAACTCCACCCGGTTAATGTATGTGGACTAAACCTCTGAGAAAATTTGGTCTTACTTATTCTGGTGGAGTTTGATGCTATTTTGGGCATGGATTTTCTATATTTATTTAAATCCAATATTAACTATCAAAAAAGGGAGATCAGTCTTCACATACTAAAGCATCCACCAATTATATATAAGTGTAAGGAGGAAAATTAATATAATTCAGAATCATTATCTCAAGTGTGGACATTAATGCTATATGAACAAGCATATCTAGTTCAAATGATTGAGATAGAGGAGAGAATCTTGCTGGAATACATGCCCATTATAAAGGAATACACTGATGTATTCCCTAAATAATTTTCTAGTCTTCTTCCTAACTGAGAGGTTGAGTTCTCAATTAAGCTTATTCTTAGATTTGTTCCTATATCAAGTACACGTTATAGAATGGCCACTACTAAGTTGGAGGAACTGAAGATGTTGTTATAGGAGAATCTGGACAAGGGTTTTATATGCCTGATTGCTTCACCAAGGGGTGCACCAGTTTTCTTCATCGAGAAGAATGATGGATCATTGCACCTATGCATTTATTATCAGAGGATCAACACTATCATATTTAAGAACAAGTATCCCCTTCCACTGATAGATGACTTATTTTTTCAACTTTGTGGGGATAAGTATTTATATAAGGTGTACCTTTGGTAGGGTTATCACCAATTAAATGTGAGGAATAAAGATATTCCCAAGAATTACTATCAAATAAGGTATAAAAACTATGAGTTAATATTTATCCCTTTATAACTCACTAATTATCCAAAAATATTCATATATTAAATTAATAGAGTCTTAATGATTACTTTGATAAATTTGTGGTAGTCTTTATTGATGATATTCTAATATACTCCAAGAGCAAGGAGGAACTTGAGGATCATTTGAATACTATAATAAAGACTTTGTGAAGGGATAAAAATTATGTAAAGTACAGAAAATGTGATTTCTTGATGGAGGAAGTATGATTCATCAGGCATGTTATCACCAATAAAGGAATATCTGTGGACCCTACTAAAACAGAGGCAATCAAAGAGTGACCCAGGACGAAATTTGTAATATAGATCCATAGTTTCATTGGTCAATATAGGTATTACTGGCGATTTGTGAAGAACTTATCATGATTTTAAAACCCACTATCAAAGCTAACTCGAAAGGAAGAAAAGTTTCATTAGACCAGTGAATGTGAATATTTCTTCCAATACTTAAAAAAGTGGCTTATCACTATACAAGTACTCACACTTATGACAAGTGGGGAAGTCCTTTTGGTACACAGTGATGATTAAAAGAAGGTATTAGGCTTTTTATAAGTGAAAAATAATACATTTATAGACTATACATCCAGGTAGTTAAAAATTCAAGAGAAAAACTATCCCACACATTATATAGAGTTGGCTGCTAGGATCTTTTCCTTGAAAATATGGAAGCATTATATTTATGGGGAGAAGATTGAAATGTATAAAAATCATAAGAACCTCAAATATATATTCACATAGAATTATCTTAATGTATTATAGTTAAGATAGTTATATATCATCAAGGATTATGGATTCTTAATCCACTACCATCTTGGATAGGAAAAAAGTGATGGATGCTCTAAGTAGAAAGGATCCTGAAACATTATCAATGATGAGAATTGATAAGGATCCAATATTTTTAGATTTTCAAAGGATGGACATGGGAATCATTATGGAAGGAACATCACCAATATTTTCACAAATTATTTATTAACCATCCCTCATAGAGAAAATAAAGGATCCTCAAATAAATGAAGTAAAAAACTTAAAGAATGTGGAAGCTATGAGAATGGGGAAAGACTGAATGTTTAAAATTGATGAGGAAAGAATTGTAAGATTTGGGTTACGACTATGTGCACCATAAAATAGGTGATTTCTAACAGAAAAATGTCACAGGGGATGATGTCACCATTACCCATACCAACATAGAAATGCTATAACATCACCATGTACTTCTTCGTAGGACATCCAAATAAAACAAGAGGGAACAACGCTATATGGGTTGTTTTGTATCATCTTAAAAAGACATATCTCTTTATCACAATTCGATATGACTTCTAATTGGATAAAATTGTAGGGATATACATCATAGAACTGGTAAATTTTCATATAGTGCCTCTATGATTGTATACAGTCGAGATCTGATATTCACCTTGAAGTTCTCAAAAAGTCTCTAGCATGCTCTAAACATTGTGCTAAACTTCAATACAGGTTATCATTCTCAAAATGATGGTTAATCTTATCATAATATTCATACACTAGAAGATATGTTGAGATCATGTTCTATAGACTTCAAAGGAGTGTGGGACCAATATCTGACTTTTTCTAAGTTCTCTTACAATAATAGCATTCACTCAAGCATCCAAATGGATATATATGAAGCCCTTTATGGGAAAAATGTAGAACACTAGTGTTCTAGGATGAATTCCATGAACATAAGATACTAGGACCAAAAATGGTCCAATAAATGGTGGAAAATGTGAAAACCATTTAGCAACACATCAAGGAAGCCCAAAGTCTACAGAAGAGCTATGTTAACAATCAAAGACGTGACCTAGAGTTTGGGGTCGGAGAAATGGTATTACTCTACATGTCTTAATAGAAGAGGATCATGAGATTTTGGAAGAAGTTAATGCTGAGTACCGGGTACATCATCCCCTTCGAGATATTTGATCACATCAAAGATGCGTCCTATCGGTTGACACTTCCACCTACCATGTCTCAAGTACACGATGTATTTTATGTATCTCTCTTGATGAAGCAAATGTCAGATCCCTCACATGTAATGAATACAGAGGTGGTACAATTGGAAAATGATCTCTCTTAGTGGATCTACTAGTAAAGTTCTTGGATCATAGATATAAAGTCATGTGAAACATGAAAAATTAATTGTTCAATATACTATAGCGGAACCCTATGTACAAATAGGTAGCATAGAAACTGGAGGAAGTGGTGAAGGATAAGTACCATCACTTTTTCACCATAGTATGTAAAACAAAATTTTTAAGGAGAAACTTCATAAGGGTTGAAGAATTTAATAACCCAAATTTTTATCAATGGAAATTTCCTTAATATAATTATGTCTTATAGTATAAACCACATAAAATCACATTGAGAACACAATAAGAACTTTAAAAATGAAGAATGAATGAAATAAGAGGTATTTCTAGAAGTTAAAGAACCTTTATCAGTGGAATAGTAACTAAACATTTGGAATAGTAATGTGACCATTAGGAATTGTAGTTGGGATAATAGAATAGTAACCACATCTATGAAATTATAAATAAAATTTTGGTATCTTATAAATGATAATACAATATGAATATATCATAGAATAAGTAAATAAATATATTAAAATTTATTATTTAAGGGTCGGTATTTTTATAAAACATAAATGTTTATTTATAATTTTATAATTAGTATAATTATTTAAATTCAAATATATTTTCATAAAATAATTCATAAATTAACATTTTTTTCTCATTATTATAAGTTAATTTTTTGAGACCTTCAATAATTTTCCAATGTGTAATAAAATTAGTTATAATTTTAAAATCAATATTTTCCAAGTAAATGATAATTTTAATTAAAAATTAAATTTCTCAAATTTAGAAAATAATTTTCATAAAACAGAGTTAATTTTTTAATTTTACATGTTAAAAATGGTTAGGGTGAATTTTTGGGATTTTTCTAATATACTTGAATTTTTTGTGAATAGTGACATATAGTAATTCACAATATATATACATTATAAGTTAAATACACTATTCGTTTAGTCATTGATGATGTAAGCATCATAAAATGAAACTCCCCTTCATTATTTTAATTTATTTTTTTATAATATTCAAACTATTCATTTTCTTGAACCAAAATATTATACTAATGAATAAAATTATGAGAAAACACACCTCTCCTACCCTATAAATACCAACCCTAACCACCTCTTCCCCTCACACAGTCCAAAATTTTAGACTTGTAAAAATTATACCCAATCCAATTTACAAGCCACTCCACCACATCTAGGATCCCTTGGTCTCATAAAAATATCAAACCCCTTTCCCTATGGAGGTTCTCAAGGACGATAAATTCAAAAGGTAAAATCCTCTTTCTTTTTCTTTTAATTTTTTTTTATTTTCATTTATTTATTATCTTATCCTCATCTCCACCTTTATAATAGGCATGATAAATCTATTATATTTTATATACTATAATTTTATTTTGTTAATTTATTAATTCATCTTCAAATCTCTTCCTTTTTTCTTTTTCTTTTTCTAACCTGAAAATAGTGCATGTGGTGTATCAATTTACCACCATCGTGGATAATTCGTGTTTATTTTTCACTACCCCCTTCAAGAATGGTCATAAAACCATTATTATGGTTAAATAAGATTTTATTATACATATTATTAGTTATATAATGTTCTTTAAGAAATATATAAATATTATGTTAAATAAAATGATATAATCTCATAATAGTTGTAAAACCATAAAAACAAATTAAATCATTTTCATTAACATTTGATTTAATAAATCATCATCATACCATATAAAAAATGATATATAAGATAATTTAATATTATGTAATTTCATTAGTAATATATAATTTCAATTCTAGATAACTATTCCAATTTTACATGAACTTCCATACTCATATACAAGTGAACCAATCATGATAACCAAGAACAAAAAGACTCCCAAATGATGAAATTAATCTCTATAACTCATTGAAAATCGTATAAATGAAATTTTTAAACTATAATGAATCAAATTCATATATAAAAGGTTTTATAATTTTAAATCAATGAATTTAATTTGATTATCCAATATATTAAAGTGAAAAAATCATTCGGGAATAAGAAAAAGGGATTTTAAAGCCCAAATATTTTTCTTTGGGTTTTCCATATTTCAGTATATTTGTAGTATATATGTTCCTTTAATGTTCCTTAAATATCATTTATTTTTTAATTACCTTTTATTTTTTTTGATATACATGTTTCAAATCTGGTTTTATGAAAAAATCAATGATTTTTTCCAAAATAACTCTTCTTTCCAAAAATAAATCTTTTACTTCTCATGATATTGTTTCTTTTTCACTCAAGATTGATGATTATTATAAAAAGTATGAAATTTACTATATTATTTGGGAACCCCAAAGTTAATTCATGAATGTATGATTTATTAAATGAAACCCATTCCTATAAATGGGTTATTTTATATACAAGATTGATATACGTTATATATGGAACGCATGATAAAATAAATGTTAGGATGTGATGGGAGAACTTGGAATTATATAGTGAAAGAAAATTTTATGATGTAAGGAGTGTTCCTAGAATTATATAGAACTACAATTAATTGGTTAATGTGATGTATCTCATGAGAAAAAGTAAAATATGCATGAACATAATGACATCTTCGTTCCCAATTATATGTTGTATTTGACCACTAATACATGATGTTTCATTTTTATGAATTGCCACATTCCATACATTTATATAATGTTTTTTTCTCAAGATTATGATGTTATGATGATGTTTCTAATCAACCATGTTAAATTCATTTATAACTTTATTTATCCTCTTACTAGAATTTTAGGTAACCCCTTTCATTGATATATATCCTCAGGTGATTACTTGTATTGAGTAGAATGTGAAGGCCACTAAGAAGCTAGAGAATAAGGGATTAAATAATGTTTATGATTTATTTTGTAAAATGATTATGTATAATCCTTATTTTCCCAAGACACTAAACTACTTAATCCTATATATATAACACTATTATATTTTTTATATTTAAAATGATGTATTATTATTGTAAGAATATATAGGGTTGTTTTCTAGAACCTATCAGCAAAATGGTGTTGTGTAAAGAATAAACAGTATTCTTCAAGAAATAACAAGAACCATGTTGATAAAATACTCAATTGATAAATTTTTTGGGATTAATTGATTGGTACTACCTGCTTTACTATAAATCAAGTTTTAATTTGACCATTCCTTAATAAAACTATTTATGAGTTGTAGACTATCTAGAAACAAATATTTCTTACTGAAAAGTTTTTGGATGCAAAGTATTCAACTTGAATATAAAAGATAACTTACTTAAATTTTCATGCAAATCCAATGAATGAATATTTTTAGGTTATTCTACTACTTCTAAGGTATATATGTTTTTAAATATAAATTCATATACTTTTGAAGAAACATTACATGTTAAATTTTATGAAACTGATCCATTTATTTCTAAACAACATCAACCAACATCTTCGGATGATATTTCTAAAACTGATTTTCAACCTTTGTTATAAAATTATTCTTATAAGAAAAAAAAATCAATAAATAGTTTCTGAATTTTTTCTTCAGTAATATTTTTTATCTTATGTTGAATAACAACCTTTTTGAAACCTAAGAAGTTATTTGTTTCTTACAAATCATCATAGTGAAAGTATCATTGGTGATGTTGATCAACCTATTAAGACTATAATTTTCTAAAGAAATAAAATAGAATATCATCGTTTCCTTTCTCAAAACATCTTGAATACATTTATAAACATACCAAATCTTTTTATAGACTTAAATAATCCCCTAGAGACTAGAATGATAGATTAACAGAATTTTTCTAAAAAAAACAATTATTTTAAGGGAACTGCTAATCCAACTCTTCTTATAAATAATGTTGATAAAAACTTTATGATTGCATAAATTTCTATTGATGATATTATATTTGGATCTACCTAAATATATTTAATAGATTCCATTATAGATCTTATGAAATTTTAGTTTTAAATGAGTATGATGGGTGAGTGAACATACTATTTACATTTTAAAATTTTTTAAAAACCAGAAGGTACTTTTATATTCTCACATTAGTATATAAAATAGCTTATCAAAAATTTTGGATATGATAACACAAAGAGTATTATTACTCCAATTGGTACATCCAATACTTTAGATCTTGATGAGTCCAGGCAACCAGTTGATCAAAATATTTCTAAAGGTATGATAGAAATTTTACGTTACTTGATAGAAATTCATCCAAATTTAATATTTTTATTATACTTATGTGAAAGATATCAAGAAAACCTCAAGAAATAACACCTTAAATCTATAAAATAAATTTTTAATTATCTAAATGGAACTATGCATTTAGGTATTTTTTATTCTTCTGGATGTTTTTTTGAACTAAAATGTTTTTCAAATGCTGAATTTGGTGGTTGTAGAATTGATATAAAAAGTATCTAAGGAATGTTTCATTTCTTGGGAGACTCTTTAGTTTCTTATTCATGTAAAAAAATACTTAGTATCACTTTTCACTACTAAATATGAAAACGTAGTAGCTATAAGTTTTTGTGCTCAAGTGTTGTGGATACAACACACACACACTGACCATGCCATGATTTTTACTAAAACTCAAATACTATGTGATAAAACAAGTGTCATTTATTTAAGTAAAAACCCTACACATAAATCCCATAGAAAAAAATATTAAAATTAGGTATCATACACTAAAAGGAGATATCATTTTATAATTCATCGTAATTCTAAATTGACTTGATGATATTTTTACAAAACAATTACCTGCCAATAGATTTAAATATATTAAATAAAATCTATGAGTGATCAATGTAAAAATGATATTTCATATATACTTATTTTTTACCCATCACCTTACATTAAGTTACTCCATTTTATATGGGTATTATATATGAATGATGATTTAAAAAAACAAAAAAAAACCACTTAAAAACTTTTTCATAATGGGTTTTCTGAAATCATGTTTCTTTAAAAAAAATTAAAGTCAATATTATCAAAAGCATCGTCAGACTTATAAAACATTATAAATTTATAGGACTAAATTTTTTTAGATTCTAAAACATTTTATAATTACATTTTTACATAATTGTAATAACATTATGTATTAAAAATAATTAGCATAATCCAGTTAGTTTACAAAAAACAAGAATAACATAATGGTTATACTGATGATACTTTTGAAACTCTAAAAGGTATTCTCATTATCTTTTAATTTTTATACTATAGAATTATAATTTTCAATCTTTTTCATTGTTATAATTTTTTCATGAAAAATTTGATTTGTTTTTAAATTTTTCTAATCATATTCACCCTCAATACAATAAAATTTTAAAAAACATCAATAGTTAAATATTAATTAAATATTTATTTGAAGGATTTTCAACCATCAGATCAAACAGTTTATCATCTCAATCATTGGATATATTTTTGAATTCGAACCATCTCCCCAATAACATATGTAAAAGAGGAACCCCTATCCTACATTAGTTTATCGAGAGATTTTCTACCAACCTAATAATTCTTATAACTTGATTAATCCAAAAGTTTTTCTTTATGTCTGACCAATCATATTCACTCTCTTTTAGATGGATAAAAATAATATTACAAATATTTTTTTTGTTTTTAGAGAATGGTTAGTATAAAGGGATTTCTTTTTAAAATGTGAATCTACTCTTAAAAATTCCCTTAATTTTCAAACCAGGGAATCAATTTGATTAGAAAAATATGATCATGAATTTGATAGGTATTACCCCAAACTCCGTCATGAATTTTATGCTTCTATAAAATTTATTAAACAAGATTATAAGTTTTATTTAAATAAATATATAAAAGGATATAAATTCTCATCCTGAAAATTGTAAAAATTGGTTGGAGTACTTCTAGAGGTGATGCGTATTGTCCATCACAAAAAATTTCTAACACTCTTGGCACTTTAATAAAAGTTTTCCATATTACCCTAGATAATCATCTTAATTATATGTGGATTAAAGGTTTTTTAATCCCCAATAAAGGGGGATGAGATACTCTCAAAGTAACAGACTATTTGGGTAACATGAGAAAAGATGACCTTTATACGTTTGTTCACTTGTCTGTACAGAACATAAAAAATAATTTCATTAAGTCAAATATTATTATGTTTTCATCCTTCTTGATTAAAATGATCATTGAGTGTTTAAATTTTGTCAAGTTTGATAACAAGTCAAATGAAATGATAGAAAAGGTTTCTTTCATTGGTGAGGATATAATAAAAATAATGAAGAAGATGTTTATTAAAAATACAAAAGGTTTTTCAAAAAACATGGGGCTGATAAATTAGAGGCCAATTAATCAAAGAATTCATAGAATAAGAAGAAAATGAAAATAAATTATTAATCCTCACCTCCTAAAGAAAATAAGAAAGAAAATAAAACAAAGATAGTCCATGATGATGTTTACAAGGAATGGATGATATTGAAAGATGATAAGAAACCTAGTCTTCCTCAAATCATAACAAACCCTACTGAGGCTAAAGCCATAAGGATTTTTCTTGTTGAAAATATTGAGGAAGAGTCACAAAAGAAGTATAAAAAGAAGAGACTCTGAGATGATTTTTTATCAAAACAATTTTTTAAAGGAGTAAAAGTAGCATCTGAGAATATTAGACAAGAAAACCTAGATACAGGGTTAGTATTTCAAGGAACTTCACCTTCCCATAATATTGATACCTCTATCAAAGACAAGGGAAAAAATATTGAATAATTTCAACTACCTTTATAAATAAAAATTATTGGTTCCAATTGTGACACTTAAAAATCAATTGGAACCACCATCAGTATAGAAAGAATCAGCATCGGATTCTTCAGGAAAATAGATACTCATAATGTCTCATTAGCTTGAAGAATAAATTAACAAAGAAGTTAGTGACTTGGTTGAAGGGCTTCAAAAATAAATTTCCAAAAACATTTAAGAGAATAAGTTACAAGTAAAATATGGTAATGAAGAATACTATAAAGAAAACCAAGAAGGAAAAGAAGGTGAATAAGAAGATGTAGAATATGAATACATTAAAGAAAAAATTGAAGTTAAATAAATTTATGAGAAATAAACTCAATCTAAAAAATCATCAAACAAATCCTCATCAACATTATCCTCATCAAACTTTCCTTAAAATGAAGATGGTAAATAATTAGAAAGTTCATAAGAAGAATCCTCATCATTAGAATAAGATGAGTCTTCATATAATAATGGTGAGGATAATGAATTTTCAAAGACAAAACATTTATAAAAATAAAACAATGAAGAAGTTGACATTATGAAAATATCTGATGAAAAAACTATTCCCAAGAAAGATTACAAGGTTGAAAAGAAACCGAAAATGTTAATAGGTAGAAAAAAAATTGATGTTGTTGGTACATGATGATCAAAACACCCTCATCCCAATATAGAGTTATCAGAATTAATAGAAACTATTGCACAAATGAATTTTTATTATATAATTCAATAATTGAAATGGTTGGAAGGAATTATACCTTATATACTAAGACTGAAATAAATATTCTAATTGCTTCTGAATAGTATTTTCTATAAATTGGACTCGTATAAAATACTTATAGAATTAGAAATATGTATTGAAGACAATTTGAAAACCTTACAAGAAAGTTATATTTACTAAATAAGGTCTTGTAATTTAATGTTTAAATGGTCAAATGGTGTTGATATTGATATTAGATCTCATGATGATCAGATTCAAGAGACAATGAAGTTGATGATTGAATCATCAAAATCAATTAATAAATTATCTAAAGATATGGCTAACAGGTGAAAATTTGTTGACTATTTCAAAGACCATACTAACTACTAGACTATAGAAGTCGATTCACTCAAAATAAAATCCCAATACTTAAATTTCGAAATTTATAAAGTATGTTTTTTTGAAGACAATGTTTCTATTCTCAAAGATCAGAACAATAATATTTTTGAGGAAGTAAAGAAACTCAAAGAAGAGAGTCATAGTCTAAGAGATAAAATGGTGGTTCTAAAAAAACATTTAAAACATTTCAAGGAGATAAATTCAGTCAAAAAACTCTTATAAAGAAATATTTATTCTCTTTTAACTCTTATTGTAATCAATATTTTTTAAAACTTTTTAAAAAAATTATTAATGAATTACTCTTCTATCCAAATAAAATTGTGCGAATATTTCTAAAATATGATTGGTTGAATTTTATTTCATAATTTTTGGATGATTATGTAATTTATTATATTTCATTGTATACTTTTATATTAAATAAATTTTCCAATACATTTTCATAAGTTGTCAATTATTTTTTTTAAATCACAAAAGGGGAGACATTTCTATAATGGGACATTTCTTATAGAACGGGGAAGACTTTTATTATAAAAATGGGAAAATATATATCTTAGGGGGAGATGATACTTCAAGGGAAATTTATATTATTCATCATTCTATCCATCACATTCACAATACTTATAAACTTAGCTGATTAAAAGAAAAAAGTAAAATTCTCAATAGGTAGTTCTTTTAAAAGAAAAGGACTATAAGTTTTTAAATGTTTTATTTCATTTAATTTCTGGGGTTTGTGATTTATAAAAACAGGGCTATTTTTGACTCTTAAGTTCTACTGCTAAAATTTCAATACCTTTTATTTTGGAAATCACAGACAATTTCCTTATAATTTCACTATTGGCCTTTTAAATCCTTTTTTTTATTTTTATAGAAAATATTAATTTTTATAGTACTTAGAAAAAGTTTTAAAGTATTATGTTTATAAACATATATTTATTCATTATATAAATCTTAATGAGTTTGAATCAGATTCATCAAAATCAATATTTACTATATAGGTGAAATACTTTGTATTTTCTTTATATTTCTTAAGTTATTCATCATCAGACTAATATTAATATCAATAAAATATGATTAACATTTATTATGATAATATTATTAACCATAATAAATAATTCCACTGGACTGAAATAAGTTTATAATCAGAATATTTTACACTTGTTTCTAATGTAAGGAAACATTTTTACACTATAAAGGTGTAAAATAATACGATGCTGAAATTTCTATAATAAGGTCCAGGAGTCTGAGTCATTTCAAAAAACTCAGATAAAATATGACATTTTGGCACACAAGATGACCATTTGAGAAATTCCTATAAATATTTAGTCTTTTGAAGGGTTTGGAATTGATCAATTTCATTTTAAATTTCCCATTGTGTGAGAGCTCTAAATACTACAAATCATGAATGTCTTGTTCATAGTTTTTTATATTTTTTTGTAGTTTTGTCTTCTTAAGGTAACATTTTACCTTTATCCCCTTAATAATTTCTTTTAAATGTAATAGTGTGTTAAATTATTTTGATTACGATCGAGGGTTTTGACGATAGCAGGATGGAGAATTTGATCTTCCAATTGAGGGCTTTCTAGTATAGAAAGACAGAGTTGATCCATCGGATCGAGGGATACTGAGGATAGGTATACTAAGAATCTGATATTAATATCAAGGGATTTACTTGGTAAGGAAAGAGTTAATTTATTATATGAATAAAACAAGGGATAACTTTATCCATGGCTTGTTTTTATCTTACACTTAAGGTTAAAAAAGATATATTTATTTTAATAGTTTTAAGTCATTCTTACTTTGTTACAACAATTTCATTCCTTATTTCTTAAATTTTTTATATCCTAGGGTGATTGATTTTAATTATTTTATTGTAACGTATGATAATGCGATAAAAATTAATCAGTTAATCCGATCTTCAATTAATTTTATCTATATAATTTTATATAATTGAATCCAATGTGATTGTGACTATTTAACTCTGATATAATCATATCTATTCAGATTTCGACTTGTATACTATGATATTATCAGAATCATACTAAATATGATACTTTGATTAAATCAGACTAATTTCTAAGATTGAATATGATCATTTTATTTAAATAGATTTGTTAATTTGTTTAGTTTAAACACTTTTAAACTAATGTTTTTAAAACAGCAATTCCCCATGGTAATTGATCCATCAGAAAAATATTTTTTCTACCCTAATATAAATATATCTAATATTAATATCCAACATACAAGTCCAAAACAAAATCATTATTTAATTATTTAATTCATATATTATCATAAATTATGTTCTAAAATTCATTTCTGATTTTATTTTACTGTATTGTTCATTTTGGTGGTTAGACCGACCTAAACATGAATATAACATAATTAATGGACAAGTATGGTTTTGAAAGTTTTTTATTTTGTAATAATATAATTTTTACATAAAAATAATGATATTATTTAGATATTTTTATGGTTTTGAATCATATTTTAATATGTTTTAATAAATAATAAAGAAAGTAGATGAAAAATGCAGTGTGTTGCTTCATAGAGGAGGAAGTCCACACAAAAGACATTTTCATTTTTCTTAATAGAGAAGGGGGAAGGTGGTTAATGGTTATTCCATCAATAAAAATACATTAATTATAAAATAAATAAATAATAAATTATATAAATTTGGGAATTATATATTTTTAAGGTAAAGATAAAAATGAAACAATGTTTAAGAAATTTAAGTACTTGCGTTGAGAACATAATTTTTCCCTTACAGGACTCCTTGGAAATATAGTAATTCTGATAAAATATTATGTAAAAAAGAATAAGAAAGTGAAATTTTATTTTAGGATAAGAAAAAAGGGTTCATTTACAATATAAAACAAAAATTTATAGTGGTATTGAAAAGGTGGTGATAGACCCCATTTATAAGTGGTGAGAATGAAATTTTTTTTAATTATTTCATCTTAATATAAATAGAGAACATGTTTCATTTTTTAATAAGTATCAAAAATAGACAATAATGTATTGGATAAAATTTTGGTCTATATAAACCTCAAACAATTAATTAGAATCATGTTTTAACATGTTATTCCTTTTACCCCTTTTGTTAACACTTTTTACACTTTTGGGTTTTACAGTAGTAAAAAAATCACCTAAGTAAATCATTTTTATGTTTAGAAGTAAAATGGTCCTTAACAAATAATATATACCTTATAATTACAAATTTAAAATCCATTTTAATAGATTTAGTTTTTAAAAGTGATAAAAATTATTATTTAAATAATAGTTGTATAATTTATTCTAAACAGTTTTAGACAATAGTGTAACTCACATTATAAAATATAAAACATATGTTTGTGAAATAAAATCAAATTTCATAAATTTAAAATATCTCTTAGAGAGTAAATTTTTTTCTCTAAAATGGTTTCATAAATTTTTATGTCATACTTATATACTAATAATGTTAAAATTTTCATAGTACTTTTAAAAATGGTATTTTTCATGATTTTTATAAAAATAAATTTTTTCATAAAAAGTAAAAAAAAAAGTATATCTAAGATAATATTTTCAGGTTGAATCATGAAATGATGTAAATTTTTTAAATTCTTGTACAAAAATTTATTAATTCAAACTTTAAATAAAAGAATATGATATAATTAAAAACAGATTTTATAGGAAAATAACTTTTTAAATTAGTAGTTATTATTATTATTAATTCATATAAAATTATAATAAAACCAAAAATAATTAATCAGTAATAAATTTTGTTAACATAATAATTTAACAATAGTAAGACTATTTTTCTTTAATAAAACATACATCACATAAAAATACAAATTTTAGTAGAAAATATTTTTAAGCATAAAATGAACTAAGTAAATTTGTAAAAAATGAACTTTATATTTATTAATATATATTTTTTATAATTGGGTTATGAACCATCATAACAAATAATTAGATATTAGGGATTTAATATTAATATTTTGTATCTAAATAAAATATATCATGGTTTCATTTTAGTTCATCATTTCATTTAGAATAATATATTAACATAGTATTTATTTAATGAAATTTCTTAGTGAAATTTCAGGTTGTCGCTTCCCCCCCCCCACCCCAAAATAAATTTCATCCAACTAATTTTAATAATCTATAACTAATGAAATATTTAAGATTGTTCTTAATATATACATGTCTTTGGATTTATTTTCTAATGAGGTTACATCCTCACTATCCTTGGTATGACTAGTGAACTCATTTATTTCCTCATAATAGTAATATATCTAATGGTGAGTTTTTATTTAACCATTCTTTCTAAATAACCCCAAGATAATGGGAGTAAATTTATTCATATTTATTTTATCTTTATCCCCATATCAATAGGTGGTCATGGGATGATTTCTAGATGTGATTTTCCTCTCTTGTAAATTAGCATGGCCTTCATGTTAAGAGATTCAATCCATTCCTAAAATAACATAAAATTTGAATAAAAATGGGATAATCTGATTCTATCAGCATAAAATTATTATATACATCTGTTATATATTAGATATAAATTTAGGACACAATAATCATACCACTAAAAGTTTTTATTAATAAATAAACATCTTGTATTCGGGGTAGATATTTTTTGTTTTTAGTAACAATTCTGGGTGTAGAGGAGTTCGTTAAACAACATACTAATACAATACTCAAATTTATTATGTGATAAATTTTTCTCATTCCACATATTTTTAGAACCTAATTTCATTATCATTACTGTATAGGATTTCTATTTATTAATAGTTGATAGTTCTTATCATCTTTGTTACCCCTTTTATGAGGGTATTGAATTAGATAATATTCAAGTTATACATATTATGTTATTTAACTTTTAGTGGTTCTTATAAACTAACTATATTTCCTAACATTATTTCCACTAATATATTAAATTTTCCCCGATAAATAGTTTTTACATGAACCCCTTTACCACAAATAAAACATCGTTTAGTTCAATTGAGATGTATTTATCGGTATTGTATCCCTTATTCTTAATGCATAGTAAATTGAATTTTTTTTCCTTCATCATCTTTGTTATCCAAATTTCCACTATGATTTTCCCTTATATTTATTTATGTATTTTATAATTCAATAATATTCATATTATTAATCATAATTCCTGATAACTAGCTTGGAATAATCACAAGGTTTCCAACTTTAGTTATAATCCAGTTAGGTTTCCCATTAAAAATCCCTCCATTGTTAAAGGAATCAATGTTTAACTTGATTCCTTCAGAATTCAGCTATCACTAAAACCAAATTGAGTTATTTTGAGTGATGAAAAAGACAAGATAGTTAATTTAAAATAATTACATGAAAACTTCAACATCAAAATGTTATACTCTTTGATATTATTACATTATTATTCAGTTAAACCAAAAAAACTCTTTATTTAATATAAGTTTAATTAGGTTGAGTTCTCTCATATTACTTAACTTAATTACTTATCATAATAAATCCTTCATAATGGATTTTAAATTTAATTTTATTAACAATTCAATATCCACTGAGAGTGTCTATCCAGGTGTGTCATCTTAGGCTCACTCATCATGCACCGATGTGAAGATTTAGTTAATAATCAATTGTTCTTTTCAGGGTGATCACCCATAAGTGATTCTAATCTATAGTATCATACACTTTCTAGTATCCTGATAGTAATGTAATTTCTTGTGAAACAAAAAATATCTAATTTAACAAAACTATGGGATGTTATCCTCTACTTATACTTATCCCTTAGACTTATCCATACTGTTTTGAATAAGTTTATCTTATCCCAATCCTTAAAATATTCCATATTACATCAACTAACTTAAATGGTAATCTATACCATCTATATAATTATTAATCATGACTTATCACCCATATTTTATCTTCAACTAACATTCTATCCTCTAAATTTATTTTAAACTCTACACTAATATGAACTGTTACAGCCACCCAATGTGAATGTCTCATAATCACATGACGTAAATAAAATATTTATTTGAATATATTACCATAATAAAATTTGTTTTAGATCTCTAGATAAGTAATAAAATTGATAAATTAATAAAATCCATGTCTTTATCAACTAATAAAGTTTTTTCCCCACTATATAAGAAACTACTTAATTTACAATATATCTTCAACATGTCCCAAAAATTATTCAAAAATTTTATTCTTATAGATATATCATGTGTGATATATTTATTTATAACCTAGTGAAATTGAAACATAAGAAGGGTGAGATCAAACTCTAAATAAGGGTAAACAAAAGAAATAATAGTAAAATATTATAAGTGAGAAAAAGATTAGAAAATTTAATATGGTATGACGAGATAATAAAAAATTAATATATAATATAATAAAACTAAAATTGTAATATATCCATGCATAATAATGGAAATAAATAGATAACATGGATAACAATAATGGGATCATTTTTAATTAATTTCATAACACTAGATAGCTAAATTTATACCCTAAACCAATACATGATGGTCATATATATCATGATCTTATTGTTAAGGTCTTATGTCTCTGTAATAATTTTTTCTAGACCTGCATTCACAAAAATACCCAAGATAGTTTTTCCCATGTCACATACTAATGAATAGAGGGGATATTTTAGGCATAATCAATTATTAATTAAGTTCAATGCGTTAATAATATGAAGTAATGAATTAACTAGACAATAAACCCCAGTTTCCTTAGTAATCAGTAGTCATTTGTATTAAAATAACAAATATACATATTGTTGATGTATCCCAAATCAATAAATTGATTATCGTTATTTATAAGTATCCCACAAACTAACACCATGAAAATGGGTATATGATTTAGCCAATTATTTCACTCATAAATATATGGAAGGTATTTCTTTTGAAGCATCCCCTAAACTAACTCTATATAGAGTATTGGGTATATAGTTAAGTCAATAATTTCACCAATCAATAAATGGAATATATTTCTATATAAGTATCCACTAAACTAACACCATATAGAGTAATGGGTTTATGGATATATTAATAATTTTAGAAAATCGATAAATGTACGGTTATCTATGTGAATATATTTTAATGAAATAAAAAATATGGTATTTATATAGGAAATTTATTGGAAGAAAAATCATTCCTATACATAGTAGAGGGTTTGGTAAAACTAAATAATTAATGGATTTATGAAATATTAATCACATAAAAGAAAATATTATGAGGGTATTTAGAATTTAATACTTGAAATAAAATATTAGTGTGGTTTTAATCACTCTTGGAAGAAATAATTTCAAGAAGATGAATTATAACTCAATGAATGGAGATTGAGTTATTAAAAACCCTTACAATATGGGTAACACTTGAATCGAAAATTAAATTAATAAAGGAAAATAATTTGTATTTTTATATTCCATTAATTATATAAAAAATATAGTAAAATTATTTCATGAGATTTAAATCAAAATAACACCATAAAAAAGGAAAATGATTCATAAAATATAACATTTCTCAAAGAGTATAAATTGAGACTAAGAAACCCTTCTAGCAATGGTATCGTATAAATCAAGATACATTTAAAGAATAAAAACAATATTTCTCTTTAAAGCCTATGAATTACATGAATATGGTAAAAGAAATTAATTAGGTATTAATCCAATAATATTAAAGATACCATGATTCATAACAATAAATATTCCTTAAGAAATTTAATTTGAGACAAATAACCTCTTATCTTAATTCCTAACTTCCACTAAATTTCTTAAATTTATAAAATAACTAAAAATGTATCATAATCACAAATTTTAGAAAATTATTCATATATATAACATTTTATAAAATTGATTTATAATTATTATCTATATTTATAGTAGTTAGTTATTATCAATTCTCAATATCATGTGGAGTAATTCAAATTGTTTTGAATTAGTTTTGTAATACGGGTGTCATTCATCATTATTCACCCAAATTTCATCACTCCCAGTTCATAAAAGGAAATTTAATTGATTATTTATAATTATTTATAATGTTAAAATTTCATTATATCGGAGTTTATTTTATGATCCTTAAAGTTGAAATTAGCGATGACAGTGTTTCTGTGTTTTCGAATGGATATGCATTGGTATCATAATTAATGAGATTGATATTACTATTACCAATAGAGAACCAAAATAAAATAATAATTTGTATAATATGTTATAATTAACTAGTATATCATATTCATTCATGAAATTATCTTATAGCATATTCAAGTAAGTGATTAGGCTAACTGAAACATGAAGATACCATATTTAATGGTTGAGTATGGTTATAAAAGTTGTTTATTTTGGAATAATATCATTATTAAATAATCATGATAATATTATTTAGATATACTTAAGGTTTTTAATATTATTTTATGAGCTTTTAAAATATAATAAACAAACTAGAATAAAAATGAGATATGTTACTTCATGGAGGTGGTATTCTACACAAACGTAAGAATGGATTTTTCATTTTTTAATGGAAATAGGGAAAGGTGGTTAATGGTTTTTTCCATAAATAAAAAATTTAAATATAATATAAAAAATGAATTAATTTTATAATATAAGGATAAATATGGATGAAATTGAAATATTTTAAAAGGAAAAAAGTTAGATAAAAGTTAGTACTTACATTGAAAACCAGAGTTTTCCCTTAAATGACTCTTTGGAAATAGAGGACTCCTTGGAAATGGAGGACTTTGGAAAAACACTATTGTACATAATATTAAGGAAGTGAAATATGATTTCTAGTTATAGGAAAAAATAGAATATTTTCAAGAGGAAACTGAGATTTAGAGTGGTCTTGAATGGGTGGTGAGAGGCACCTTTTATTTGTGATGAGAATTAAATTTTTGTAATTATTTCATCTTAATATAAAAAGAGCACATGTTTCACAAGTAAAGTAGAATAAAAGTGGAAAATAATGGATTGGTGATAATATTTTTCTGATCTGAACCTAAATTGATTAAATTGAAACATTTTTTAACATGTTAGGACTTTCACCCCTTTGGTTAACCCTTTTAAACTTTTTTTCTTTTACCATTGTAATAATTTTTTAACTATGTAATTAATATTTTATTACTAAATATAAAATAGTCATTATTACGTAATATTAGCCTTATAATTCCAAATTTTAAATCCCTTTTAATATATTCATATTTTAAAATTGATAAAAAATAATAATTTTTAAATAATTAATTTATAATGTATTAAAAAAAGTATTTAAGAATTGTATAACTCAAGTTCCAAAATATAAATCATAGGTTTGTAAACTAAATTAAATATTTTAAAATAAAAAAATATATCTTATAAAAAAATATTTTTTTAGAAAATGGTTTCCTAAATTTTTAATTCATACTTATAGGAAAATACTATAAAAAAGTCATGTTATTTGTAAAAACATGATTTTTTACTATTCAAAAAAAAGTGAGGCCATTTAGAAAAATCTAAAAAATTATCTAAACATAATATTTTAATAATTAATAAAGAAATTATTTCATTTTTATTATATTCATGTTAGAAAATTTATTAATTTAACGTTTAAATAAAATCATAAAATATAATGAACAAATATTTTTCAAAAAAAATGATATTTTAAAATACTATAAATTCTTATTATTAAATTCTCTTAAAAGATAATAAAACTATAAATAATAAATAAAAATTATATATTGTTAAAAATTATTTAATAATAATTTTCTTAATTTTCTTTAACAAAATGTACAGCATAGAAGAATACAACTTTTAGTAAAAAAAGTTTTTCAAGCACAAAAAGAACTATATAAATTTTTATAAAATGAAGTTTATATTTATTTATATGTATATATATTTAATAATAGGGTTACTCATATTTATACCCACTAATTTTATTTCTAGTTTTTAATTGTAACACCCTGAAATTTTAAAAGATGAAAGTATTTTTTGATAAAATATATGACACACAAAATTGAGTTTAAACAAAGAAAAAAATATTTTTATCTAAATATAACTATTATAACCCAAAAATTGGATTAGATATTATTAATAGGAATAAAAAAATTGTAAAATATATATGAATTTCTTACTCAATACAAATTTTTTTATTAATTCTTATGGAAAAATTTCTCAAATTTTTGTAAATTTATTTTATGTTTCAAAAAACCAATCTTTTAAAAAATAATTTTTATTAATTTTTTAGAGAAACTATTATAATTAATTTCAACCAAATTTATAAAATTAATTTTATAAAAAAATATATCATTTTTTTAATTTTATTTTCAAAACAACATTTGGATGAATTTTTTAGAATTCTCTAAAAAAAATCACTTTTTAATGAATTGTGGAAAATGCTGATTTATATTAATGGTTGTCTTTTCTTTTCATGTATTTAAAAGTCTCATTCTATTTTGGATTAATTTTAAAATTTAATATGTTCATTATTATTAAATATATTATATTAAATTTTACATTAATAAACATTATACTTTAATTTGATATAAATACATTTTAATACTTAAAAGGGAAATTTTCTAAGAACTCATTTTTATCCCGTTTTACATGTTTAATTTTTAATTAAATTCCACCAATTATATGAATTGATTTTGATAAAATGGATTTCAGGTTCAGAATAATAATAATTAATATAATTTAATATTCCCAACATCATTTTCGGTCATAATGAATAGTAAAAATATTTTACCATAATTAAGGTCAAAATAGGTTTATTAGGGGTTAAACTAAATAGATAAAGTTTAAAATTTAGTAAGCACTATAATTCATCCTGTTGATTGATTTTTTTACCAATTGTCTATTTTAGGATTTAAATATTGAATTTTAAATCATTTCTTTGAATTTTGGAACCCAAAATTGACTTTCTTAAAATTAATTATATTTAATTTAGATTAAAAAACTATTTTTGGGTTATTGCATAAAATGAAATGTTTGGAAGATTCCATTAGGTTTTGTATTCATTCAATAGTATAAGAAACTTAATTTATTTATTATTAAACCAAAATATATAAATGAAACCAATTTATTTATTTATTTCAAGGAAAAATGATTTTTATGCTTAAATTGTGTATTTTTCAAAAATCTATTTTTCACATATTTTGTCTTCTTATATTAAAAGTAATTTTCTACACCATTTGAAAATGAAACTGATAAATTAGATTAAAATTTTTATCATAATGTAGACTTTTTTTAATGCCCCTTTTTTTTATTCATCTAATTAATTTATCATGGTAAAAAATATAAGTTATCATGGTTAAGGTTAAAATGAGTTTAAAGAGCCTTAACTTGGATTAAAGGATTAAAATTTCTCCAAAACTTGTATAAATGTGGTTGGTTGAGTTTATTTTGACCATGTACCATGTTATATTCTTATTTTGGGTTTCTTGGTTCAATTTTAAATAATTATTATATATATATATATATTATTTCATCTTTTAAGTAATTATATGTGTGTCCATCCCCACACTTATAAAAGGAAACATAATCTCCTCTACTCCTCAAACCATTTGAGCACTATAGATTATCTGATCCCTAAAATATACCTTACCAAAATCAATTCTCACATCCTATAGTTATTATAATTTCCATAATACTAACCTTAGATAAATTAATGTCACAACCCGTCCTCAGGACCCGTGCTGTGACTACCCCAAGCTCGTCTTCCATAGACCAGGGGATAGCGACTAGCACCAAAGACGTAAATCCCGACATTAGGGGAAGGCATTGCCTTTATAAGGTAAACAAACACCACAGAGTACGCATGCTGAGTAAACACTAAGTAAACTGAATACAAAAGTAAGTGCTGGAAAGTAAATGGGTCAGAATACAAACCCAACTGAAAGTAAAGTACAACTGAAAAGAGAGTACAGTGGCAGAAAAGTAATGCAGCAGCACCAAGACTTTCTTTGGAAATCCCACCTGAAGGGTGGGTACAGATAGTCTCTTCTACTCCTCAGCTCCAGCCGTCCGCTCCGTGTACCTCTCGTCCAGTGATCCACCTCCATGTACTGTCCAGCTCCACGAGCTCCTATCTCGGTCAGCGTTGTCCGTCGTCTGCATCCAACACAATGTAGTGCGGGCATAGCCCGTGCAAGGGTGAGTATACGCTACTCAGTAGGGACCCTGAGACCCCCAAAGGACTCCCAGAATCCACGAAGGATAAACCACAAAATAAAGATTACAATCACGAAGTAACAACCAACCCTACTTAGGTATATGCCCATACATATACCTAAGTCATCAATACTAGTTCGGCTCCACCATCCGAGCCCAAGTTCAATCTAGTCAACACAGGATAGTAAAATCCAATCCACACAGGATAACACAACCTAATCCACACAGGATAGCAAAACAATCATATCGAAGATAATGATTGAAAGTCAAGACTCATCTCACACAGGTAAACTTCTTCATAAGATGATAGAGATGATCAGATGTAGCCACTGATTCATCTAAGCTATCGGACCCACACAGGATACAAGACCAGCTAAGCTGTTGGACCCACAAAGTATACAAGACCAGCTACTCTGTCAGACCCACATAGGATACAAGTACAGAGTCAAATACTGTCGGACCCACATAGGATACAAGAACAGTAGTCACGTACTGCCGGACCCACACTGGATACAAGAACAGTAGTCATCGTCGTCGAACCCACGAAGTATTTCAGTACGGTCGATGTCGCTGCCGAACCCACGGAGGATCCCAGTACAGTCATCGTCATCGTCGTAGTCACAGCCAGCTCTAGGGTTCTCGCACACGACATGCTCGATTCCGGGAGGGTCATCTCCACGACCCAAGGGGGGTCGATACATCAACTGACATGAAGTCCGGATTTGATGTATCCCAAAGTTCTGTCTCGTCAAAAGGAACTCAACATGACAGACGGCGCGTCAATCGGACGCCTAGTCTGAGAGTTATTGGCTTTTTCGTCCCAGAGACTCGGTTGGTTTTTAAGTCAAAACCAACCCGACCATACTCCAACTATGTCCAAACCTCTATAAGAGTAAGCCAAAAGAACCGTCTCACTAATATAAAACCAACAAAGTTGACGCCACGTCAATCGGACGTCCGGAGCTCAAGTTATAAGCGTTTCCGCTCCAAAGGCCCGGTTGGTTTCGTGTTCGAACCAACCCAGTCATACCCAAAGTTCTCCAAAACCTTGAGTGTAATATACCTAAATGACCGTCTTGATCCAAGGATCACTATGCATAAGACGGTGCGTTTATCAGAGGTCTGTATCCCAAGATATGGGTGTTTGGACGAATCTGTCCAAAAAATAGGGGTTTGGGCCCGGTCCGACCCGGCCCAATACCCCCTAGGTCGGCCCGAACCGGGTCGACCCGACCCGGGTCCGGATCCGGCCCGGTTGGGCGTGGCCCGGCCCGGCTGGCGCGGATCCGGCTCGGTGCGGGCGGCCTAGCCCGGCGCGGTCGGTCCAGTCCCGTGCGGGTGTCCGCTCAAGCGGACGCGGAAGGGGGGGAGGCTCTCGCCCCCTTCGAACCGAACGGCAGACCCCATGGGGTCCGTCTTGCCATTGACCGAGGGTTTCAACCCCCGGTTTTCCAGAGAAGCGGCCGGCCATTATGGTTGGTCGTTCGGTTCATACGGGACCCACGGGGGGTCCCTCCTCCAGGGTGTGTCGGCGGCCGGATCAGTCGGCCGCCTTCCCAAACTGCCGCGGCCATGGGCCCTGGCTCTTGGCCGTCCGGCGCGGCGCGACGGCGCCACGCCCCTCCACCGCGGCCCGACTCTGGCCGCGGCCTCTTTCTGTCTCAACGGCGTGGCACGACGGCGCCGCGCTCCTTTTCGGCAGCCCGCACCGGCCGATGTTCCTTCGTTTCCGCACAGTGCGACGGCACCGCTTCGCCTCCGTTCCAATCCATACGAAGTACAACAATAAAGGGGAGGAGGGTCGGTCATGTTTGTGTGGTCCGGCCTCCTCCCGTTAATTTGATAACAAGCGGCTATTTAATGATGAATTCCAGAAATAACCACGAACATAAAATCAAACCCCTACCTCGAAGAAGTTGTCGAACGATGATCGTCGCGGGAAAACGGCGTCGCAAGGTGAAGCTTCATATTTGTTCACAGAGAACATCTGAGGAGGAGCGGCGTCTCCCTTCCTTTGACGCGAGAATAAGAATGAAGGAAGGTACATCTTCATTCTTCGGGAAAGGCATCACACACTGGCCACATAGAGGAGAAGAGACAGCACGTCGATCTATCCTTGTGGTGACGGCGTTCTTCGTCAAAGTCTTGGCGTTCTTCGCGTTCTCCAAACATAGAGTATTCTCTCCCAAAAACTCCACAGAATGATGCAACAATAAAAAAAATAAGTCTTGTGCCTTATTTTATTTCTCATTCCCACATTTTTCAAAATTCAAAACTTGAATTCACCTAATAAATTAAACATGATTTGTCAAATTAATTAGGTGTTTAATTGGCATGCATTAATGTGGAAGAGTTATAAATTTAAGGGGGTTTCCAAAATTAAGAGGGGGTTTAGGGGAAAAGAAGGGGTGGGTCTTGTGTGGGACCCACCTCACTAATATCTTACCAAGTGGATTTAGGATGTAGTGGGTCCCACCACAACTTCCACACATAGGTTATAATTACTTAGAATAGAAATAAAATTGTAGTGCAAATTTTATTTCACTCTTCAGTTAACCCAATTATTTAACAACACCTCTCAAGCAATGAAACTCCAGAAAAGGTCTTTCTAAAAAATTACCGTTGTTGCGGTTTCATCGGTGCCCTCGGATTTCTATTCTGAGCACCGGTTCAAAAGTTAGAAAACCCCGCTCATTCGTTCACTGAACGTATCTGAGCTAAACTTCGTAAATTGATTCTGGGCACACCGGGCCTCGGAATCAGGTGCCGTTAGAAACTGCGTACTCGTAAAATTCCAAAGAAAATAAGAAAAAAATTCCATTTAAAATTAAGGGACTTTACATTAATGTGTAAGGAAAATATGGTGTTATTAAAAATAGTTATAGATTTTAACAAAATGTTTTAGTTTTATATATTATTCTATCTCCTTAAAATATTATTCAAACATTGTGAAATAAAAACACAAATATACTCCACAAAAATGATATTTTTTTATATTAATTTTATAATCTATATCCATATCCTCTTTCATCAAATGTGAAATGAAATCATCATTCATGTATATAGAGGAAAATTGCATCGCAAACCGGTGTAATCTTTTTCCATCACCGCCTCTCGAGGATTGTTATAATGATGGATTTTATAACAACCCTACAATTTATTACACATTTAAACATTATTTATTATATAAATTTAACTTAATAAAACTTATAATATATAGATTTATATTTCCTTTGGGTCGTAGTAATATTACATAACAACTTTAAACATAAAATACAAAATCTTTATTAAAAACTTCTTTTACGTGACGACAAAATTCCTTCATACTTGACACTGCACGGGATAACCTGAGGACATAAATAAGAAAAGGGTGATCTATAAAGCCCAGTAAGTGAATATATATGAAATAACATGAGGATAATAATACATGTTAGATAATGAATATCAATGAGGCACAAAGGAACATGAATATAAAGGCAGGATATAGCATGATAATTACAATATGGAAATGTGGGAAAAACTTAAAACATTGCATCATAAACAAAAAGGAATCAGGTAAACCCCTATCCCAAAATTGTGGGAAAAGTATCATTATTTAATCTGGTAAACCCATATCCCAACATGATTTATTATTATAATAAACAATACCCAATGCAATGGAGTACTATCATGGCGCACCCTTCATAATCATTTCAATCTCATGCTTATGTGTGCCACATAGATCATATAACATGGATTCATTCAACATAATAATTTTTTCAATTATCAAGGAATGTAGAATACATATATTTAAGTACTCAATCAACAATTATGTTCTTATAAATGTGAATTCCCTTGATAGAATAATGGGTTTGGTATTCACTACACGATGATCTCGGTATAGAAAATCATGACGCAATTTTGGAAGCATAATGGCATCATATGAAAATTCATAAAATGGGTTGATGAGAGAGAAAGGGTACTCTCATAACTTATACCTGAGATGTAAAATAATTTAATCAAGGAAAATAATATCCTAACATATTAAATGGAATTAATATGCATAATATAAAACAACTACTTGAATGGAAATGAGAAGAGAGAAATCCCCTGTAGAATTTTAACATAGAAATGGATTAGGTAGGGGTATAAATAAGGTGGAATAAATGATAAATCATTAACATAATATAAAATATATATTAGGTAATTGTTTGTAAAATGATTAAACAATAACTAATTGAAATTAAAAAGACTAATTTCAAACAATGTTCCTGAATTGAAAGGAAGAGAGCAAGGTGAGGATCCCTAACTTTGATATGAGAATCCAAAGGCTTAGGATGAGCTTCTTGGGAGATAATGGAGCCTTGGGAGGACTCTAGGTTGAAGGTGTAAGATTGTGGTAGAGCGTCAAAGAATTTGAGTGTAGATAAATGGAATCTTGGGTGGGTTTATAAAGGAAAGGAGGGGGCTTTCTTTATTATTTTGTATTTGGACACCTCATAATAAAATATTCAAAACCACAAAAATTCCATGGTTTCTTCCCATGGTTTTTTTAATTGTTGAGTGTTATACATTATTTTATAAGGATAATTGAAAAAGGTATGAGAATATTTTCTTTTCTTATATTGAGTTTATTCATACTTTTAAGGAAATGAATTTAAAATATAAAAATGTATTATATGTTCTGAAGGATTCACTAAGGCTTTATAAAATAAATAAAATAAACTTAAAATTAAATTATTTTAAATTATAGACATATATTTGTCCAAATATACCATTTATAGTATTTATTACATCACTATTGAGTCATTATAATTTCATAAAACACACTATATATTTTTATGGTATTTAATTTTCAGCCAAAAAATCGATTGTCTCAGAAAATAATGAAAAAGTCACCAATGGATAATTTCGATGTCTTTATTCCAAAAATATTATTAATTTATATCTAAATTTTTTTAAAAATATATGAATTTTCACTTTTAAAATAAAAAACCAGCATTTATTTAAAATTAAAGGGTTTTGACAAAAATAGTTTTCAAACCATAATAAAAATTACATTTAACATCATAAAAATTATATAATAATTTAAATTTAAAAAAATTAATTTAATAAAAGTATGTTATTAGAATATTATTTATTTAAAAAATCTATTAATTCATCAAAATATATTTCTTAATTGAATTGAATATTGACCAAAAATATTATTTGTGCTTTAAAAATAATGTACAAAGTAACAATAATAGAATGAAAGTATATTCATTATTCTATACAAAAATAATGTACATAATCATAATTCTAGGCTCTTGTTACATATCCCTTTATTACACTAGCATACACCCTAAGAGTAAGGTGTGCGATGGTGGGGATTTCATGGGGTCGTTCAGTGAACACGGTTTGGGTCATGATCTCGATGATCTTGAACTTCTCTCATAAATGGTTTTTCTTATTCTTAAGTTATTGGATCTATTATTAGTATTAGTATAGGGAAAATTCAATAAATGTTATCTCCCTCAGAAGTTCTGATAAATAGGATTTATAGGGTATGATTTTACAGTTGGAGGTTATCACTTTCTTTTTTTGTGTCAAATGGATTTGTTAAAACCCTATATTTATACTAGTCATGTGATCACTATTAAAAGGATATATTACCAAGAGTAATGATACTAAATATTCATTAAAATTTAATTAGATAAAAAAGAGTTCATGTGTTTTCTATATCCATAATAAATTTAATTAAATCAAAATAAAGGGAATTTTATTCATAAATGATCAGGTCATTATAGATTTTAGGTTTATATGAGATATTAATGAAATATTTTCCATTATAAAAATTTGATATATTTTATAGTTTCTTACCCTTCCATCCAATAAAAAATGACATCATTGTTCTTACATACATGTGGATTACGAAATCCAGGAAGTGTTGTGATTCATGTTTCATGAACACATCACATGATTGTTATATATAAGTTTATTCAAAGAAATAATATGATATTTATGATATAATAATAATAATAAGATAAAGAAAAAATAACACTTACTCTATTTTCCTTAGTCTCTTTGAAAAATTAAAACCTTACTAATGGGTACATATGGCCTGCTATCTCCATGATTGTAACGTAATTCATTTTTCATAACCATAATTCGTGGTTGGTTTTAAAATTATTTTTAATGTCCAAAAATTATATTTATTTCATTTTCAATATTATTTTTATGATTTAATAGTGAAAGTTTTGACCATATTCAACATACCAAAGATATTTTGGACCTATGACTTGAATATCATCAAAACGCTCAACATGGACGTAACTTATTAAGTATTTAAATATGTCATTGAAGTAGATTAAATAAATGTTTTAATGATAAAGTATTATACCTAGAAAAAAGTTATTAAGAAATTTAATAATTGATAAAAGTTTATTCTACATGATATAAATAACATATGATGTGATTAATACCTGAGTTAAGGGACACTTTTCCTTAAACCCCATATTTTAAATTTTTCCAAGATTTATTTTCTAAATCTATATCTTCTATGTCCATATTCTAAAAATTATTTGCATTCTCTTTATGAATAATTATGAAGAGTGATTTGATAGAACCTTTGGAAACCTATGATAAGACATAGTAATATGGTTTATTAAAAAAAATTAATATATGATTAATTATATATATAACCATGGGATTAAAATGTAATTTTTTGATAAAGTGATTAATATAATTTCAAAAAAAATAATTATTTATTTGTGGAACAATATATGATTAAGGTACACATAATATTATTGGATAAGATGATATTTTATTTGAGGAATAAAGGTTGAATTTTATTTTGGAAGTTTATATGTTTTATTGTGTCTTTAAGGTAATCCTGGTTATTTATGGAAATGATTTAAATATTTTGGAGATTATATTATTAGGATATATACATTTCTAGGTATAAAACATTTTGAGTGAATAATAATGATTTAATATAAATGTCAATTTAATCTTAGAAGATTATATGATCAAGTACCTTTGATTTTTGGGTTTTGATCTTGGATTAATATGAAGAATTACATATAGAATAGTTAAAGTTTAACTTTAAGTGTTATTGTTGAGGGTTTTATGATTAATGTGTAATTTTCTCATTTTAGATATTATATTTCATTGTGCTAACCATTGTGTTTTTGGATAGTAACTAATGATTGGAGAAATAATTTGTTTTCCATTTAAGGATTATGTGATCTATTAGGAGTTGATTTTAGTACTTTAGGCATGAAAAATTAATCTTCAATATTCATCATTTTTAGTAACATATTAGATAAATTTGTAAAATTATTGAAAATCACAACCAAAGGGTGAAATTGTGGTTCTGGATTTGAATAAATTTAAGTAATTTTATTTCATTTTATACTACATGGTAAAGGAATTCCTCAACTCTAAGGAAAATATCTTGAAACCAAAAAATGTTACCCAATTAAATTCATTTGTGATGAATCAATGGTCTTTTCCAAACCTCATTGATGTATGGTTTTGTAATTATTTACTTTATCATTATCATTCACTTTCTTATGATCAGTATTCACTATCACTCCCTATCATTATTTGGAAAATAATTTTTCTTCCATGTAAATATTTTCACTTCCCTGAAATTTTCTCCTACTTAGAAACCAAGTTACGTGTGGTTTATTATTACCATTATATTTCCCATTCCCTTTTTTCAAGAGGGTTTTTTACAAACTATTTTTATGGCGTGGTTTTTCAACAATGGTATTTTCAAATGTTAGACCCGTGATTACTAAGATCAAGTTCAAATTATGAATATTAAATAAATTAAATGTGGGGATAATGTAACACTAAGAATTTTAAAAGAATAAAATTATATTCAATATCATATATGACCTGAAACACTGAGTTTAAAAGAAACATGAAATATAATTATATAAATATAATAATTATAATATAGTCATTGAATTGGAAGATATGAATTGTAATAACTATATTATAAAATATATATAAAGGAACTACTAAATAAAAATTTATTTATTAATGAATATGAAATAAACAATCCATTTTTATTACATTCGATTTATGTTTTAAAAATATGTTTCCTTCAAAAAATATTTTAATTTATTTTTGTGAGAAAATATTATAATTAATTTCTACCACTATAAGACATTTTATTTTATAATAAAAGGATATAATTTTTTCAAATCATTATTTCAAAATTATATTTAGATGAATTATTAATAATTTTCTAAAAGGTTTTATTTTTCATTGAATAGTTAAAATTCATATTTTTATTGAAAACTATCTTCACTTATCAAGTATTTACAAATTAAAATTCTATTACAGATTAGTTTTAAAATTTTATTAGTTCATTTTGATTAAAAATAACCTATTAAATTTTTTTAAATCAAAATTATACTTTAATTTGGTATAAAATCATTTTAAGTAAAAATACATTTTTTTGAAAACCCACCTTTCATCATATTTTGAGGGTTTAGTTTAAATTAAATTCTCGAACTTATATGAATTGAATTTTAGATTATTTTATGTTACTATAATAACCTATATCTACCAACACGTCTATAAAATAATAAATGAAACAAATTTTCATGTGTATAGAGGACTACCACCTTGCGAAACGATGTAATTCATTTTCTGTCACTGCCACTCACATATGGATATAATGATGGATTTAATATTCTTATGTTATACTCATGAAATATTTATAATTATTTAAAGATAATATATAATATAATTAATTATGTTTCCATCCATATAAAAACTATAATGTTGTACATCTGTACGTGTGGATTACCACGTCCACGATGTGATGTGATTTGTTTTTCAAGATCTCATCACATGACTACTATATATAATCTTATTTAAATAAATAATAAAATATTTATGATATAATAAAAATTATATAAAGATAAAACAATACTTACCTTCTTTTACTCATTCTTTAAGGAAAATGAAAATGTAACTCATATGTACGCACGACCTACCATCATCATGATTATAACATAATTCATTTTTTATAACCATAATTCATGATAGATGTAAAAATATAATTAATTTTTTGAAATGATAATTATTAAAATATTATTATTCTTAATATGATTCAATAATGACCTCTTTGACCTTGTTCAACCAACCAAATTCATTTTGGACCTATGAGTCAAATATCATCAAAATACACGATGTGGACTTAACCGATTAAGTAAATATGTCATTGAAATAAATGAAATAAATGGTAAAATGATAAGCTATTAAACCTATATAAGGTTTTTAGGAGAGTAAATAATTGATAAATTTTCATTATACATGATATATATAATGTAAATGATGGTTTGTACTTGAGGTAAGGGACACATTACCTTAAAACCCTCTTTTTAAATGATGTAAAGATTTATTTTCTAAATACATTTATCCCCTATCAATAATATTAAAATTGTTTTATAAATGTATTTATATGGAAAATAATTATTTATAAAGAATATATTATGTTATTTTTAACTTTATTTCAATGTTTTTCAAAAACAATTATTTTTAAATATTTTATATGAAATGTTTTGGAAAAGGGAAAAGTGAATATTCTATTTTAACATATACAATGTCACTAGTTTTTTTAAAATTTTAACTATTATTTGATTTTTGTACCTCTAAAATCATTCATGTTTTCTTCAAATAAAAACCCTCTTTACCTTTATTCTTTTTATTTTAAAAAAAATGTTTTAAATGGAATGGTTATTTTGATATTCAGAAATATTTTTCTTATGAGTGGAAAGAATATTTTTTTTAATAGAAATTAAATATTTCATGTGTTATTTAGATGTTATTATTCTTGGAAATTTTTGTGATGATGAGTGATCCTGATAAATCTCAAGATGAAGGGTACAACTAATAAGGCTCTCTAATGTATTTGTGAAAGGGGTGGATTAAACCAGTTATAGGTTTCTCTTAAGGGGTTATTGGAATTTACCAGGAAGGTTGTTCAATTTGTAAGTGTTGTAATAAGAGTGATATGAAACTGATTTCCCAAGTTACAAACATGAATTTTCTAATATTTTTAATCAGTTTTCATAGAAATTTTCTGATTTCACAGGGTAATCAAATGATCTTTTGTTTTAAAGGAATTATTTTTTACTTTTGGGTAAAATTTTATCTTTTTAAGAAAAAAAAATTTTGTGAATTATAATATTTTCTAAAGAAACCCCCATGATTCTTATTTTTCCTATATTTTTTCTTGTATAGTGTTTTATGAAAAACCTTGGGCAGTGAATATGGTTTAATGTGTATGTGAATTATTAATTGAGAAAAAAAATTAGTATATTATTGGAAAACATATCTTTTATGATATCATTGTTGTAAAATGGACAAATGAGTTTCTTTCTATATTTTTATTTGTACCTTAACGAGATGTTTGTGCTCATACAACATTTTTTAATTTTTTTCATGGGTTTTAATTCTGGGTAATAATAAATAAGAAGTCAAACTGATATTCATGAAAAAATTTCTTGCAAAGAAAACATGTTTAATTATAAATTCCTTATATTTTGGAAAAAATAGATACTAATTAGATTTGGCCACTTTGTAATATATGGGTTTTTTATATAAGAGTTTTTTAAATTATCTTAAACATTAAACCAAAAAGGTCTTAAAATGAAATAATATGAATTATTTTCTAAATATTTAATTTTTGGATTATTTACGTTCAGGTCTTTATAGTTGGTGTTAGTTGAAAGTTTTAGATTACATTTCAGATTAATATTAGAAAACGTTAGTGAAAACATTGACGATAAGTCTAAGAAAAGGATAACAGCCACAAGTTTTGGTAATATTTATATTGTGTAGTTTTTTAAAAATGAAATCCCGATCTGGATACTGGAAAGTTCATGCAGTTATAGAATAGATACACCTAGGGGTAAAAACTATGAAAGGGGTGTATTCAGATTTAAATCTATCATCATATGTGCATGATAAGTGTACTTAACATATAAATCGTAGCAATAAACTCTCGAGGGATAATTATTTTGTTCATTCACATTATCTTTATGAACTATTATGAATAAGTAAATGATAAAACCTATAGAAACCTATCATAAGTCGTAGTGATTTTGTATAACCCTAAAGTGTTATGGGATTGGAAGTCCAAGTTTAATCATAATTTTAACATAATATATACACCTTTTGATTTTTTATGTGATGGAAATACATTGAGGTGAATTTATTGAGTTTTTGTATATTTTTGAGGTATATGTAACCCTAAATTTTAACATGTCAAAAAAGTTATTTTGAAGAAGAATTACTTTACGTTTTATGGACATGTGTTTAATGGAATTAATAACCTTTAGGGTTTATATGGTCTTTAATGTTGAGATAATTATGGACTATTTCAATTTGGTAAGATATGTTTTATTGTATAGATAACCATGGGATATAAAATCTATTTAGTGATTATTGTTATTTCAATAGAACATTACTATATGTTATTGGGGTATATTATATGATTAAGGTAAACAGAATATTATTCAATAAGATGTGAGTTTATTTTAAGAATAAAGGTTGAAAAATATTTTGAAATCATATATGATTTTTATGTGTATTTATGGTTATTAAAGTTATTTATAAAAATCATTGTAATATTTTGAAAATTATATGATTACGTAATATACATTTTTGTGTATATGAAATTTTTAGTTACTGATGTTATCTAGTGATAAATATTAAATTAATCATGGAATAATATGTGATCAAGTCCCTATGAATTTTGGGTTTTTAACTAGGATTAATTTGAAGTGTTATATATGGAATATTTAAAGTTTAACTTTGAGTATTGTTGTTAATACTTTTAAGATTAATTTATAATTTCTTTATTTTGGATATTATTTTACCTTCTGCTAACCATATTGGTTTTGGTTAATTTTTAAAGATAGGAGGAATTACTTGTTATACTTTTGAGGGTTATGTCATATATTAAGATTTTATTTTAGTGATTTAGGAATGAAAATTTTATCTTTAATAATAATCAATTGAATTAAAAAGTGAAATAAATGTGGAAAGTGATTGACACATGAAACCAACGGATGAAATTTCGTTTTTGGACTTAAATAAAATCAAATAAGTATATTCCCTCATAGAATACATGGTAAAGTAATTCCTCAAATCATTTAAAAATATATTGAAAAAAATGTTATACTTTTATTTTCATTTTTAATGAATTAAAGGTATTTATCACACCTTATTGATTTATGGTTTTGTGATCATTTCTTTTCTACTCGTCATTCACTTTCTTGTGAACATTGTTCTCTATCACTCTCAATCATTGTTTAGATAGTAATTTTTCCTCCATATCCGTATTTTCACTTACCACTAGCTTTATCCTATTATAAAACATAGTTATGTGTTATTCCACATGACCTTCATATTTCTCATTCCCACTTTTCTAGAAGAAGTTTTATTAACCCTTTTTATGATGTGGACATTCAAAAAAGGTATTTTCAAAAGTCAAACACTATATTATTGAGCCTAAGATAAAATATAGAGGATGAAATTCATCAAAGGTTAGGATAATAACACCCTATAATTTTAAAATAATAACATTATTTTTAATAGAATATACGACCCACAATGCCGAGTTTAAACAAACCAAAACATATTATTATATAAATATGAATTTTATAACATATCCATTGAATTAGAGGGTATGAATAGAAATAAAAAAATTATGAAATATATATAAAGTTACAACACAATACAAATTTATTGATTAATTCTAAGTAAAAAACATACAATTTTTAGAAAATTCATTTTATGTTTCAAAAATACATTTTCTTCCAAAATAATTTTTATTTATTTTTGTGATAAATTATTTTAATTAATATATAAAAATTTTATAAATTAAATTTTATAAAATGGAAATAATTTTTTAAATAATCATTTTAAAATTAACTTGGGATAAACTTTTGATAATTTTGTGAAAAGTTTCATATTACAATGAATAGTGAAAAATATTAATTTTTATTGAAAACTGTCTTTTCTTTACAAGTATTTAAAAAGTCTAATTCTATACTAGATTAGTTTTAAAATTTAATTTGTCCATTATTATTAAAATTAATCCAATAAATTTTATTATAATCAAGATAAAACTTTAATCTTGTATGAAAACATTTTTATAATTCAAAAGGTATTTTTCTGAAAATCCATCTTTTGTCATGTTTAGCAAGTTTAATTTTAAATTAAATAAAGAAACTTCTATGAATTTAATTTTTAAAAATGAATTAAATATTTTTAATTATAATAATTTATATATTCTTATATTTTTAACTTATTTTTTATCATAATGAATAGTAAAAAATAGTAATAATTAGTTACCATAGTTAATGTTAAAATAGGTTTACCGGGGTTAAACTAAAGATACAACGGTCAAAATTACATAAATATATTATTTTATCATATTTTATGAGTTTTTTATACCAATTATATATTTAATGAGTTTATAATTTATTTTAAGTCATTAATTTGAATTTGGGAACTCATTTATGACTTTTGAGAAGATAAGTTATATTTTATTCAAATTTAATACTATTTTTGATTCTTTTTATTAATATAATGGTTGGAAGATGAATTTTGTTTTTATTTATAAAAAAATTCTAAAAACCTAATTTTTTTTATTAAAAAAAATTTATTACTCCATTCTAAGGTAAAATGATATTTACACTTAAATTGGGTATTTTCTTAAAAATAATTTTTCATGAATTTTGTGTTCTTATATTAAAATTAATTTCTTACACATTTAAAAAAATGGATCCAAAAATATGGAATCATAATTTCCAAATTATATAAATATTTCCCATTTCTTTTTTTGTTGATAAAATTACTTTATCATGGTAAAAAATTTAAGTTATCATGTTTAACATTAAAATGAGTTTAAAGTGGTTTTACAAGGACATAAAACATAAAATGTTTCCAAAACATTTATAAATGTGGTTTTTTGAGTTCATTTAGACCATATAACATAATATAATATAATTTTTGGGTTCCTTGGTTCCACTTTACAAGATTATGATATAAATATTATTTATATATTAAGTAATTTTAGGTGTGTTCTTCCCCTCAATTATAAAAGGGAACCTTCTCTTTTCTATTTATCACACATTTAGAGAACTATAGATCATCCAATACCTAAAAAAATACCTTAAATCATAATTTACCACATAGTTTAGGTCTTATTTTGGGATAAATACCAACCTTATAGGGATGAGGGTGTATAGTAATGGAGGTTTTTTGAAGAAGAGGAATAACTTTAAACCAGATGTTTTAGTTGTATTTCCTATTCAACCTCCTTTAAATATTATTAAAACCTGATTAAATAATTACACAAGTATATTAAATATACTAATATGTTGTTATGTTAATTTAAAACCTTATATCCATCTACTCTTCTATTAAATAGTAAATCAAACCACCGTTCCTATGTATGGTAAACTACTGTATCGTGAACCAATGTAATTTATTTTCCATCTTAGCCACTCAAGGATAGTTATAATGCTGTAGTTAATATTTTTATATGATATTAATGAAATATTAATCATAATTTATATATAATTCAGAAAATAATTTCTTACTTTTAAATCCATTTAAAAATGATAATTTCGTTCATGCATACAGGTGGATTACCACCTACCCGAAGCAATATGATTCATTTTTCATGATGAAGTCACATAGATTCTATATATAATTATATTTAAATAAATAATTTGATAATTATTTTATATTAATTATTATTTAAATATAAAATATTACTTTTCTTATTTCCTACATTCTCTTTAAAAAATTAAAATGTTACTCATTCATACGCATGCCCTTCCGTTTCAATGATTATAACGTAATTCATTTTTCATAACCATAATACATGGTTAGTTTCAGAAGTATAATTAATGTATAAAAATTATAATAATTTCATGATTATTATTCTTGATATGATTTAATAATGACCAATTTAACCATTTTTAACCAACTTTATTCATTTTGGACTTAGGAGTTAAATATTTCAAAATGCCTGACATAGACATATCTGATTAAGTAATTAAATTATTTGATTAAATAAATGGTTTAATGATAAGGTATTAAACCAATAAAATATTATTAAATAATTATATATTTTATAAAATTTTATAAAATAGGATTTAATGAATGTATGTGATGAGTTGGACTTGAGGTAAGGGACAATTCTCCTTAAAAACATTGATTAAAATGTTTGAAAGATTTATTTCCAAAGTATTTCTATTCCATATCCATATTATAACAAAAATATAGAATTTATTTTTATAGACACAAATTAATTATAAAGGGAATTTTATATCACATTAAATTTTCTTTCAAATTTTTTTAAATTAAATATTTTTATATATTTTATACATAATGTTTTTAAAAAAAAGAAAATAGAATAATCAATTTTTGTATATACGGTTTCAATGGTTTTTCCCACCATAATAATATTTATTTGATTTTTGGAATCCTGTAAAATAATTCATGTTTTATTCAAAGAAAACCCTTATTACATTTTCTCTAGATATTTTCAAAATGGGTTTCTTAATAGAATAGATATTTTAATATCTAGAAATGTTTTTCTTATGGGTAAAAAAATATTTATATGATAGAAATGAAAGATTCCATGTGTTATGTACAAGATATGGTTTTTGAAATTTTTTGTGATGATAAGTGAGCCTAATATAGAATATGATTATGGATGAGTAAGATACATCACTCCAATAAATTTGTAAAGGAGATAGATTAAACAATTTATAAGTTTCTCCTAATAGATTATTGGTATTTGTCAGGTAGGTTATTACATTTGTAAAAGTGATTATAAGAGTGATATCAAAATGATGTCCCAATTCACCTAAATCTATTTTATATTATTTTGAATGATTTTTAAAGGAAAAAATTTGACTTGACAGGGTAATATAATTATCTTTTGTGTTAAAGGAATGATTATTCTCTTTTTTGGTAAAAAGGAACGCATTTAAGAAAATGTTTTTAAAGTATTTCAATGTTTTATAAATAAACCCTCATGATTATGATTTTTCATATATTATTTCTTATAATGTTTTTTATTAAAAACTTTGGGTATTAAAACTAATTTCATGTGTAAGTAAATAATTATTTGAGTTCAAAGTGTATTATATTAAAGGAAAACTCACTTCTATGATCTCATAGTTTTAAAATAGAGTAATTGGTTTATTTATTTCATTTTATATGTCCCTCGTCGATATTTTAATTCTAATTCCAAATTTTTAAATATTTTGTATTAGGTTTTAGGATTATTAATACTATAGAAGAATTCAAGGTTAAATTTATGGAGATTTGTCATAAAAAGGAAACATGTTTCGTTATAAAAATTTTATATTGTAGAAAAAATATATATTGGGTGGATGTGTCCACTTTTTAATATATGGGATTGTTATGTAATAATTTTTCATAATTATATAAAACTCCAAACCAAAAATGTTCTATAAATAAAAGAAAGTTATTTTTTCTAAAATTATATTTATGGATTATTCAAGGTCAGATCCTTATAGTTGGTATCAAAGGAAAGGCTTTGATAACTTTTGAGATTAGGAATAGAAAACATTATTCATAACCTTAAGTATAATCCTGAGATAAGGATAACATACTCATGTTCTATTAAAGTATAGATTATGTGGTTTTCTAGAAATGAAATCTGTATATGGGTACTAGAAAGTATATGTAGTTGTGTCATATATTTTTCTAGGGGTGAAAACTATGAAAGTGGAATATTATGTATTAACTCGTTCATCATTAGTGCATGATTAGTGGGCCTAAGACTACACCTTTCATGAAAATATTAGGGGATAATTCTTTGGTTAAGTCACATTCTCTATAGCATCCCGCATTTTTATCACATAAACTTTCATTACATTATACAAAACCGAGGATCTTTAAGGATTAGTGTCTTGGAAACCAGGAACTTATTACATGAGAAAAAAAACATTATTCTTAAACACTTGAAAGGTTTCTTCATTTTTTCATCCTACGTTCATTACAGCATCTCATAACCTGGGAGCATACATCAAAGTAAAGGGTGATAAAAAATCCCAGTAAGGGAAATAATGGAAACATTTAACATGTGAACTTGAGATACATCAACAATGTCATGAAAAAGAACTTTAAGGCATGAGAAATAAATCATGAGGCATATCATAATGAAAATAACATTTTTCATAACTTGAAGATGTGTCTACAACATTTAACAAAGGAAATAATTTCTGTTTCACCAAAGTCCATCCCCAAGGTGTCAATAAAAATTGCCAAGGTTATTCACCAAGGTATTAGTCAAAATTGTCATCTCTAGAGATTAAGTCTTTACCCAATGCATTGGATCACTATCAGGGCGCACCGTTAAATTCAACTTTATTATCATCTGAGCCACATATATCATCATCAATCATTTCATAGACAACCCATATAGCATAAAGGAAATGGGTTTCATTTCATAATCATAACGTTTTAAAAACTGCTTTAAAGACATGATCTTTGTGTCACTTTAAAACCCACAGAAAAGGAAGGTGGGTCTCATGTATGTAAATCCCAAAATAAAAAATAGAAAATTTTGGTACATATGTGAATACCCCTATAGAAGAGAAATCTTTGAGTATTCACTTAATAAAATAAAAGAACTTTAGAAAAAGAGAGAGTCATTTTGAGACGGAAATTCTGCAGCATAACGATTATGTTTCGGGGTTTTAGAAAACATTGAAAAGAGAGGGGACATGGGTCAAACATTCATAAATGACCCATAAAACAGTAGAGGGACAGAATATGAAGGATATATGAACATGGTAATGAAATTTGAAAGATATAACATATAAAATGAAGAACATGAAAGGAAGACAAAAATAATATTTCTCTTATGAAAATTCGGAAGCCTAACAGCGTCACTTAAACTTCAAAAAATGAATTAAAGAGATCAAATAGGGTATCTCATCATATGAACATAAAATATAAGTATGATAGATATAGAGATCATACCCCAACATAATAAAAATTAACTTGAAAGACTTGACATGAAAGTAGAACTTTGAAAAATGAGAAAGGTGAACGAATCCCTTAAAAATTCGACATCCTAACGGCGCCACTTAAAACTTCAAAATACTGAATTGAAGAGATCAAATAGGGTCTATCATCATATGAACATAAAATATCAGTACGATAGATTTAGAGATTATACCCCAACAAAATAAAAAGGAACTTTAAATACTTGACATGAAAGTAGAACTTTGAAAAATGAGAAAGGTGAACGAATCCCTTAAAAATTCGACAGCCTAACGGTGCCTCTTAAAACTTCAAAATACTAAATTGAAGAGATAAAATAGGGTATCTCATCATATTAACATAAAATATCTGTATGATAGATTTATAGATCATACCTTAACAAAATAAAAAGGAACTTGAAATACTTGACATGAAAATATAACTTGAGAAGGGTGAAAAAATCCCTTAAAAATTCGGCAGCCTAACAGCGCCACTTTAACATTCTTAAAATGAAATGATGAGAGAAAGAGGGGGTATCTCATCATATGAACATGAAAAAGATATAGGATGAATATAAAATAACATCCTCCAACATAAGATCATGGAGCATAAAAGAAATGACATAAAAGAGATTACTTGAAAAGAAAGAGGGGGGTAGGATCCCTTACCATAAAATGTAACTCTTAAAACTCAGAGGTCGGGACCTTGAGGGATTGGGGGAACCTTGGGAGGACTACTTGGGAGGTAATGAGACCATATCTTCGTTGGGGGAGAGTTGGGAGTTGAATGGATGAGAGGATGGCTTGGTATTTATAGGGAAAGTGAGGGGAAAAGGCATTAATGGCCAAGGGACACTTTATTCGTGGTTTTGGCAAAACCATGGGCTTTCCCATGGTATTTGCCCATGGTATTTGCCACTTGGGACACCTCATACCTTATCTTACTGTTCATAAGTCGACCATATTGATTACATAATTAATACATCCTTTAATGATGTCATTAAACACCCGTAACTTAAAAACTGTATTTTCACTATTCATTGAAAAATTCAACTTTCTCATAAAAATCCCAAAATTTCACCTTTACCAAATATAGATGCTCTGATTTCAAAAATTAACTCCATTTTTTTAAAATAATTTTCTAAATATTTTTAATTTAATTTTTAAATAAATACACTATTCACTGAAAATTCATTTTTTTCAGAAAAATCCCCAAAAATTACCTTAACATAATATCGATGCTCAGAGTTCAAAAATGAAATCCATTTAATAAAAAAATTATAAATATTTTTAATTTAATTTTTAATTAAAAAACACTATTCACCTAAAAAAACTAATACTTGACTAATAATTTATGAAACCGTTATTTAACCATTTTATTGAATCACATTACTTAATCAAGGTGCCTAGATAATATTAATACTTTATTTATGTGAGATTACTAATCCATTTGGTCACATTACTAATCCTAAGCATAAAATCACTATTCATAATTTACTATTCATCAAAAATTATGTTGATCTTATTAGACTCTAAATTTCATACTGAACATAATTGTAGAAGACCATTTTTTGAAAATCATTACAGATTTTTTATTATTTAAGGTTTACATAAACATTTTTTTTAAATATCCTTTCTCTAAAATTCACTAAAAATATGAATACTATATTTATCCGGACATTTGAAAATTCATAAACTTCATCATAAGAATAAATAAAATTTTTTATTTAAAACAAAGGAATACATAAGGCAGTTGCGGTATCCTTACATAGCCCTTTATCACACCAGCATAGGACCTAAGTGTAAGGTGTGTTAAGGTGAGAGAATCTGAGGGAGGCTCGGCCAACATTGCACGAGTAGTAATTTCAATCAGTTTGAACTTCTCGCGAAGGAGATTCCGTTCTAGCTTCACAAGATGAAGTTCATCTTGGGTTTGGTCCATAGCAAAGCTCAGTGGTGCTACCGCCTTCCCAAGTTCTGTTAGATGGGCTTCGATCGGTCCAAGACTACTGGGTGAGGCCATCAGATCTTCTTTCTATATTAATTAACCAAGATCACTTGTATTTAGAGACAAATATTGAAATGTTTAGTTTTTAGCGGTCATATTGACCAATGGTCATATAACAGTCAAAACCCAACAGTCTCATTTTAATTATACTCATGTTATCAAATGAATCAGTTTTGTTGAGTATAAAAATAACACACAAAATTAGGAAACAATATTTATTCAAAATTTTAGGTCGTTATAATCTTCTCCCCTTAAGAAATTGCGTCCTCACAATTTTTAAAATCGGGATTGGAAATTTCATTAAAAGTCCCACATCGGAAATAGATTCAGTAACACTATTACTTTAAAATAAAGGGAAGTAAAAAAAGGTCACCCGAGTTAACCCATACTAGGATTCCATGTAGGAAAACTTGGACATGGAGGATAAAACAAAGGGTCACGTTCTGAGGGAGAGTGATAGAAAACATTATTAGGAGAAAGTTAACAACAATAAAATCACAAACTAATGATGGGTTAAACGGTATTTGATTTCCCAGTAGGAAACGTTAACAGACAATATTTTTGTTTTACGTTCCTTTTCATAGTTTTGAGGAACTCATTTACTACATAGAATAAAACACAGGGAAATATACCTACCTTCAAATAGAGTTTCGTCTTTTAATAAGTCTCTACCAAAACTAATATTTTCTCCAAACGATGAGCATTCAAAAACACTTGGTCTCATCAAAACACAAGAATCATCTTCTTGAGAGTCACGTAATCCACAAAATATTAACTATTAATTTCTTCTATCTTTAAACATTATCCCAAAAACAGAAAGGATAAGATAAAACAACTCTTCAAAAAGAAAGAATCACATAGGAAGGGAAACTACTTTTAAATCTTCAAAGTTCCATGGTACTACCTGAAGTTCATCATAAACCATTCCATAAATAAATGTCCTTAAAATTCCTCAAAATAAACCAAACTGAGATTGAAACCCAATTATAAGAATGATCTCATATCATAGTCTTCCAAGATAGACTTTATCGTTCATCTTCAAACAACATCAACCACTCTTATCATCTTATAACAAAAGTAACTAACCTAATCACATTTTCCCCAAGATAGGTTAATAATTTCCATATGTAACCTAAATTTCTATAAGTCCGCCTTAAATTCATCGATTCTTCAAAATATAATTCAACCTTTACTCTTCAAATAAAATACCATATTAATCTATTTACCTCGATCAAATAGGGTCCCCAAAATAGTGAACGTCTTCCAAAATAATAATCATCTTTTAATCCCCTAATCATCTCTGTCATATTAATATGGAAATCGTCACATTTCCTATCACATTGGTTGTTGGGACATGTTCTTCCATTTCCCTCCATTAACTAAGAAAAGAAAGTACAGTTATGGGCTTAAATACTTATCCAATAATCATGAAAAGTAACTTAAAGCATAGAAGGATAACTTGTAGAAGAAAATTTTACCTTAAATTATGATCCCCTAGGTTCCAAACTAGGTTATCCATGATCATATATTCTTATGTGAATCTTTATTTTATTTTATCTTTATTCCTTTAATAATGGTTCATACTAAGCTTATGAATTTACCAAAGCATATCCCCCAGGAGTGTCGTAATCAAGAGTGCAGCAAGGCCTATTGTCGTGTACCAGTTCCCGTTCGAATCTAGCTCAAAGCGGTGTTTTCGGGTTTTACCCCTATGTACATCTGTGCCAGATCCACCTCTACCTACTCGTATCCAGACAAGGATGTATTTTCTTGGAAACCCCTTACTCAATACTCACCAAAATGCCAAGAAGATTTCTTATATTTAACCTTTTCTATAGGCTTCTTCCTAATGTTTTCATATCCCAATTTCCACAAATAACTAAACCATCCTTTGATACCAACTATAGAATCCCGCCTTTTATCACATAAACTTTCATTACATTATACAAAACTGGGGATCTTTAAGGTTTAGTGTCTTGGAAACTAGGAACTTATTACATGAGAAAAAAACATTCTTCTTAAACACTTGAAAGGCTTCTTCATTTGTTCTTCCTAAGTTCATTACAGCATCTCATAACCTGGGAGTATACATCAAAGGAAAGGGTGAGAAAAAGGCCCAGTAAGGGAAACAAGGGAAACATTTAACATGTGAACTTGAGATATATCAACAATGTCATAAAAAAGAACTTTAAGGCATGAGAAATAAATCCTGAGGCATATCATAATAAAAATAAGGTTTTTCATAACTTGAAGATGTTGCTAAAATATTTAACAAATACAATCATTTCTGTTTCACCAAGGTCCATCCCCAAGGTGTCAATAAAAATTACCAAGGTTATTCACCAAGGTATCAGTCAAAATGGTCATCTCTAGAGATTAATCCGTTACGCAATGCATTGGAGCGCTATCAGGGCGCACCCTTAAATTATCCTTTATTATCATGTTAGAAACATATATAATCATCAATAATTTCATAAACAACCCATATAGAATAAAATAAATGGGTTTCATTTCATAATCATAATGTTTTAAAAACTGCTTTAAAGACATGATCTCTGTGTCACTTTAAATTCCACAGAAAAGGAAGGTGGGTCTCATGTATGTAAATCCAAGAATAAAAAATAGAACATTTTGGTATATATGTTAATACACTTATAGAAGATAGAGCTTTGAGTATTCACTTAATAAAAAAAGAACTTTAGAAAAAGAGAGACATTTTGAGACGGAAATTCTGCAGCATAACGACTATGTTTCGGGGTTTTAGAAAACATTAAAAAGAGAGGGGACATCAGTCAAACATTAATAAATGACCCATAAAACAGTAGAGGGACAGAATATGAAGGATATATGAACATGTTAATGAAATTTTAAATATATACCATATGAAATGAAGAACGTGAAAGGAAGACAAAAATAAGATTTCTCTTATGAAAATTCGGCAGCCTAACGGTGTCACTTAAACTTCAAAAAATGAATTGACGAGATCAAATAGGGTCTCTAATAATATGAACATAAAGGATCAGTATTATAGATATAGAGATAATACCCCAACATAATAAAAAGGAACTTGAAATACTTGACATGAAAGTAGAACTTTGAAAAATGAGAAAGGTGAACGAATCCCTTAAAAATTCGGCAGCCTAACGGTGCCACTTAAAACATCAAAATACTGAATTGAAGAGATAAAATAGGGTATTTCATAATATGAACATAAAATATCAGTGTGATAGATTTAGAGATCATACCCCAAAAAATAAAAAGGAACTTTAAATACTTGACATGAAAGTAGAAGTTTGAAAAATGAGAAAGGTGAACGAATCCCTTAAAAATTCAGCAGCCTAACGGCGCCACTTAAAACTTCAAAATACTGAATTGAAGAGATCGAATAGGGTCTCTCATCATATGAACATAAAAGATAAGTATGATATATTTAGATATCATACCCCAAAAAAATAAAAAGTAACTTGAAATACTTGACATGAAAATAGAACTTGAGAAGGGTGAAAGAATCCCTTAAAAATTCGGCAGCCTAACAGTGCCACTTTAACATTATTAAAATGAAATGATGAGAGAAATAGGGGTTATCTGATCATATGAACATTAAAAAGACATTAGGATGAATATAAAATAACATCCTCCAACATAAGATCATGGATCATAAAAGAAATGACATAAAAGAGATTACTTGAAAAGAAAGAGGGAGGTAGGATCCCTTATCTTAAAACGTAACTCTTAAAACTCAAAGGTTGGGACCTTGAGGGCTTGGGGGCACCTTGGGAGGACTCCTTGGGAGGTAATGAGACCAGAGCTTCATTGGGGGAGAGTTGGTAGTCGAATGGATTAGAGGATGGCTTGGTATTTATAGGGAAAGTGAGGGGATAAGGCATTAATGGCCAAGGGACACCTCATTAGTGGTTTTGGAAAAAGCATGGGCTTTCCCATGGTATTTTCCCATGGTATTGGCCACTTGGGAAACCTAATACATTATCTTACTATTAATAAGTCGACCATATTTATTACATACTTAATACATCATTTAATGATGTCATTAAACACTCGTAACTTTAAAACTGTATTTTCACTATTCATCGAAAATTCAACTTTCTCAGAAAAATCCCAAAATTTCACCATAACCAAATATCGATGCTATTATTTCAAAAATGAACTCCATTTTATAAAAATATTTTTCAAAATATTTTTAATTTAATTTTTAAATAAATACCCTATTCACCGAAAATTCATTTTTTTCAGAAAAATTCCCAAAAATTACCTTAACATAATATCGATGCTCTGAGTTCAAAAAAGAAATCCATTTTATAAAAATAATTTTCTAAATATTTCTAATTTAATTTTTAATTAAAAAACACTATTCACCCGAAAAAACTAATACTTGACTAATAATTTATGAAACCGTTATTTAACCATTTTATTGAATCACATTACTTAATCAAGGTGCCTAGATTATATTAATACCTTATTTAAGTGAGATTATAATCCATTTGGTCACATTACTAATCATAACCATAAAATCACTATTCATAATTTACTATTCATCAAAAATTAAGTTGATCTTATTAGACTCTAAATTTCATACTAAACATAATTGTAGAAGACCATTTTTTGAAAATCATTACACATTTTTAATTATTTAAGGTTTACATAAACAATTTATTAAAATATCCTTTCTCTAAAATTCACCAAAAATATGCATACTCTATTTATCTGGACATTTTAAAAATCATAAACTTCATCATAAGAAGAAATCAAAATTTTTATTTAAAATAAAGGATTACACAAGGCAGTTACGGTCTCCTTATATAGCCCCTTATCACACCAGTATAGGACCTAAGTGTAAGGTGTGCTAAGGTGAGAGAATCTGAGGGAGGCTCGGCCAACATCGCACGAGTAGTAATTTCTATCAGTTTGAACTTCTCGCAAAGGCGATTCCATTCTAGCTTCACACGATGAAGTCTGGCTTGGGTTTGGTCAAGAGCAAAGCCCAGTGGTGCTACCTCCTTCCCAAGTTCTATTAGATGGGCTTTGATCAGTCCAAGACTACGGGGTGAGGCCATCGAATCTTCTTTCTATATTAATTAACCAAGATCACTTGTATTTAGAGACAAATAACAAAAATTTTAGTTTCTAGTGGTCATATTGACCAATGGTCACATAATAGTCAAAACCCAATAATCTCATTTTAATTATACTCATGTTATCAAATGAAACAGTTTTGTTGAGTATAAAAATAACACACAAAATTAGGGAACAATATTTATTCAAAATTTCAGGTCGTTACATTCCATTTATGAACCATTATGAAGAATTATTGGATAGAAACTATAGAAACATGTTATAAGAGAAAGTTTTATAGGATAAACTTAAAGTGTCATTAGTTGATAATTCTAAGGATTGTCATAATTTTAATGTAATAAATACCCCTTTGAATTTATTTTGTGATTTTAATACTTTGAGATACGTTTATTGAGTTTGGATAGATGTTGGATATATATGTTACCATTAAGTTTAATGTGTGAAAAAATTATTTAAGGAATAATTACATTACATTTTATGGGAATACATTTACTGGTATTGATAACCTTTAGGGTTAATATGATCTTTGACTTTGATAAAGTTATGGGTTATTATAATTTGGGAATATATGTTTTATTTTATATATACCCATGGGATTGAAAAGTGATTTGGTGATTAAGTGATTAATGTAATTTCAAAATATGATCACTATTTTTTAGGAAACACTATTTGATTAATCTAAACAAAATATTATTGGATAAGTTGGGATTTTATTTGGGGAATGAAGGTTGAGTTATCTATTTGAATTGTATAAGATTTTAATGTATTTTTATGGTGATTTATGTTTTTTATGGATATGATTATAAAATTTATATATTATATGATTAGGGTATATATTTTTTTGGGTATATGACATTATAAATTACTAATGTTTTTTGGATATAAATTATAAATTAATCTCAAAAGAATATGTGATCAAGTACCTGTGATGTTTTTGTTTTCAACTTGGAGTAATTTTAAGGGTTATATATGGAATGCTTAAAGTTTAACTTTGAGTGGTATTATTGATTCTTTTAATATTAATGTTGAATTTCTTCATTTTGGATATTATCCTACCTTTTTTTAACCATTTTTGTTTTCCTTGATATCTAAAGATAGGAGGAATAACTTTTTATACTTTTTAATATTATTTTATCTATTATAAGTTTATTTTAGTTCTTCAGGCATGAAAAATTCATCTTCAATACACATCATTTGAAGTAAAATATTAGATAATGGTGGAAACTATTGAATCACCCAAACAAAGGAAGAAATTATGTTTATGGATTTGAGTAAAATCGAGTAAGTATATTTCCTAACAAACTAGATGGTAAAAGAACTCAAAAACTCTAGGAAAATAATCCTGAAACAAAATTTTAATTGTATTACCTTCGTTTCTAATAAATCAATGGCATTTTTCACACCTCATAGATTTATTATATTGTGATCATTTAATTTTTAATAATCATTCACTTTCCTTTCAAAAGTGTTCTATGTCAATATCCATCATTATTTAGATATAAATTTTTTCCTCCATGTACATATTTTTCACTTCCCACTAATGTTATCCTATTTAGAATCTTATTTATGTGTTATTCCACAACACCTTCATATTTCTCATTGCCTATTTTCAATAGAGATTTTAAAGAAAGCTTTGCAATGTGGGTTTTCAAAAAATGTATTTTCAAATTTCAAACTCCTCATTACCGAGATCTGGTTAAAATTATAAGGAAGAAATTTAATAAATGGGTAAAAATTTAATACCTTGAGATTTCAAAAGAAGGATATTATGATTGATATAGTATACAACACACGACAACAAGTTTAAATGAACCATGAAATATTATTTTATAGATATAAATATTATAACCTATCCATTTAATTGGAGGTTATGGATATGAATAAAACATTATATATATATATATATATATATATAAAGTTTTAAATTAATACAAATTTATTTATTAATTATTAGAAAATAATCGCTCAATTTTTAGTGGTCATTTTATGTTTCAAAAAAATGTTTTCTTCAAAAAAAATATTGATTATTATGAAAAGATATTAAAATTTATTTATAGGAATTTTATAAATTTTATTTGATAAAAACGATATAATTTTTTAAATTAAAATATAAATAATATATTAGGTTGAATTTTTTATAATATTCAAAAAAGTTTTAGTTTTCAATGTGTTGTGAAAAAAGTTATTTATATTGAAATTTATCTTTTATTTTCAAGTATTTACATTGTAAAATTATATTTTTGATTAGTTTTAAAATTTAATAATTTTTAATGATTAAAAATAAAATAATAAATTTTATTGTTATCAATATTATACTTTTATTTGGTGTAGAAGCGTTTTTATACTTAAAAAAATTTCTGGAAAACAAATTTCTCGCGTTTTGTGGGTTTAGTTTGAAATTACATTATACCACTTATATTAATTGAATTTTATAAAATTTATTCCATATTTTTAATCGTCATCATTAATAAAATCCAATAGTTTCGGCTTAAGTTTTTATCATAATTAATAGTAGAAACAGTACAAATATGTTACCAATGTTATGGCTCAAATAGGTTTTCTGCGGTTTAAACTAAAGAGATAAGAGTTAAAATTTACTAAACACTTTACTTTGTCTAATTGTATGAGTGGTGCTATAAAAAATTTAAATTTAAAGAGTTAAATAATTTATTTCAAAACATTACATTGAATTTTGGAACTCAAGATTGACTTTTGAGAAGATAACTTATATGTTATTCAAATTAAAATTTATTTTTTAGTCTTTGAATTTAATGGCATGGTTGGAATATTCCATTCAATTTTGGACTGTACTAAAACAATAAATACCTTAATTTATTATTATTTAAAAAAATCTTGGAATCCAATTTATTACATTATTTAAGTAAAATTTATTTTTACACTTAAATCATAAATTTTTCTATAAAAAAAATTTCATGTGTTTTGTGTTCTTATATTAAAAGTAATTTAATACACCTTTATAAAATGAAATTGTTAAAATGGATTCCAAATTTGGAATCATAATTTCAAAAAAAATATAAGTTTCCCTTTATTTTTTTATATAATTAAGTTATCATGGTAAAAAAGTTAAGTTGTCATGGTTAAGATTAAAATAAGTTTAAAGTGGTTTAACTAAGAGATAAGTATTAAAATGTATCCAAAACTTGTCTTGATGTGGTTTGATTAATTTATTTATACTATATCATGTATTATATTTTAATTTTGGTGCCTTGGTTCCACTTTAAATGATTATGAAATATATTATTTAATCTTTTAAGTAATTTCGAGTGTGTTATTCCCCTCACTCATAAAAGGAAACCTTCTCTCTTCTATTCCTCGCACATTTTAAGCACTCTATATCAGTAAAACCCTAAAAATATCCCTATCCAACATCTACTAACACTTTTTAAAGATATTATTTTTTGAATAATACCAATCATAGAGAGATTAATGTGTAAATAAAAGAGGTTTTTCGAAAAAGTGGTATAGATTTTAACTGAATGTTTTAGTTTTACTTCTTATTATACCTCATTGAAATATTCCTAAAACCTAATTAAATAATAATACCATTATTTGAAAAATACTATTATTTTTTATATTAAGTTTTTAACCTATATTCACCTCTTATTCTATTAATTGGGTAATGGAAGCATCGTTTGGGTTTATAGAGGATTATCACCCCACAAATCGATGAAATTTGTTATCCATCACTGTAACACCCCGAGATTTTATGAAAAATATTCTTTTTAATTTCATTAATGTATTGTTTTGTAAGATACACCAAAAGGAGCTTTCACAACACACATCCCTGACTTGGCTTGCATTGCACGCAAGCGCGACCTTCCACGATAGCGTGTGTTATACGCAATACCGAGTTTCACTAAACAACGATATGTTATATAAACTAGCTGTTATGAATAGTAATACCCACTTTTTGAAATTTTATCTTTCAAAATGGACTTCATTTTTGGATTCAGAATATCAAAATTATCCTAGGGTGAGTTTTTGGTATTTTTATGAAAACTTTCAATTTTTGATGAATAGTGAAAACACTAGGTTACTATTCAAAAACCGAATTTTTATTTAAATAATTATTTATTTTATTTAAATTTATTTTAGGTCAAAATTGATACATAATACCTATATAAGTTCAATTTAAGTCATTGGAGTCATTTTATAATAATTTTAGATATATAAAAATTTTATTGAACTTTTCACCGTCTTTTACCCACTTCCTAAGAGAGTTTGCAAATTCACATAAAACTTAATGTTATCGCTTCTGTGAGTGGAATTTAGAAAATCAGAGAGACACGGTTAATATCAAGGACTAAAATGTGGTTCAATGAGATGAAAATAATTTATGTGAATAGTGACTTTTTACTTTTTTTACCACGGTTAAAAGTAAATAGGGTAATTAAGGGTAAAATTGATATTATTATTACCCTAACACATGTCCTAATTCTATTGGATAAGTTTAATTCTACCAAAAAAACCTTAGGAATAAAATATGACCATTTAGGCCCACTTGGATTATATTAGTACATTTATTATTAATTTATTTAAAGAAGGGTTAAAATAGTTAAAATCAAAGTTTAATAACTAAATAATTTTTAATATAGGGTTATACATAATATAAATTCGACTATAAATATTAATTATAAATATAAAAATATTTACTACATAATGGTATTTTATTTATAATTTTTAGACATTAAATAATCTAATTTATTTATAACACAATGATGATGCAGAATTATCTTATTAATGAAATATTGACATAATTGATGTTATAAATACCGAAATAAATGTAATTTGCGACTTTTTATGAATTACACTAATTTTATAGGTTAATATGAAATGTTAGTATTGATTTAGTTAACGTTTTTCGAACTAATCATTCTGTTATTATTTTCACAAAAATCAATTACCAAATAGTGTCAAAATTGACATAAAATAGTTTCTAAAAAATATTATATTATTAATTGTTATTTTATTCCTAATAATATAAGGTTTGGACAAAGGACTTAGATAAGGTTATATATATTAATAATAAACAACTTGGGGTTCGTTTGTCTTGTTATAGTAAGTTTATTAACCTTATAGTGTAAGAAAACAAGAAGACACGGTAAAAGAAAAATTATTTAACTTAAAGTTAAATCTAAATGATAAGGTTAAAATAGAAACTTAAACTTGTCTAAATTATATTGGATGAGAGGATTTAGACCCATACCCACTTTATATTCAAAATAACTCAATTTTGAGCTATTAAAAACCGAATATGACTTTATAATAAAATAATATTTTTAGTTATTCCAAAGGTGCCCCTCTCCTCCCTTATAAAAGGGCACCTCCTCCCTCTCTTCCTCACACCACTTTGAGCCTTCAAGCTCGGCCAAACCCTGACAATTTCTCTTCTATAATTCCCTAGAAACATCTTAGAGGTTTTGGTCTTCTTCAAAGACCAATCTTAGTGCCCTAAGAGGAGGTTTCAAAAAGGCGTGTCGAAAGAAGAGGTAATATCTGTTACCGATTCTTTCAACTTTATTTCTTCTTATACTTATTATTATTTAGTTTTTTCATTATGAAGTAATAACATCAATATCACTCATATACTGATATGTTATTATAAGTATGAAACAAACCTATTTGACCATCTATCCATCCTACGGAAAATGAAATCACCGTGCGTGCGTACGTACGGAATACCGTCTCCACGCCGTGGTGTAATCTATTTTCGACCACCACCTTACTTGGATGGGTATAAGGGTGAAAATAAATAACTATATATGATTATTGCAAATTGATATTGATTCTGAAATATTATACATACACTTTAATGCAATTCCACGATCATGGTAATGATATCATCGCGCGTGCGTACGTACGGACTACCGTCTCTACAACGTGATGAGATTCATTCTCTATGTTAACCATTCATTAATGATTATAAAGTATATATAATAAGTAATCCTGAAATATATGACATAATAATGATACTGTATTTATGTGTATATATATGTATATCATCTACTTAATTTCATTCAATTCAATAAGGAAACAAAAACAGCGTTCATGCGTACGTACGGCCTACCGTCTCCATGAACGGTGTATTTCATTCCATTTAATCGATATATCATATATATATGTATATACTGAATAAATATTATATATAAATCATGTTTTACATTCTGTAATTAATTAAATCAGGATATAAGTAATAATATCAAGAACAAAAAGTCCCAACACGTACGTTAAATAAAACGATTTAACCCAAAACGCTGCTTTAACATGGAACTTACAAAAGAACGGGTAATATAAAGTCATAAGTGAACCATATATGAAATCATTACAATGAATATTATTCTTCAATAAGTCAATGACATTATTTAAATCATTATACAGGAGGTTCGGATACGTATGAAGCATATCGGACCTAAGGTAAGGGATAACTATTCCAATCTCGTTCTTATCCGAGATTGTTATTCGTAAGTATTTACTGGGGTTATTTATATCATCCATTTCCATGTTTTATAAAAGTTTTTTCATTTATGTTTAAAGTACTTTTTAACTATTTTTTATTTTTACTACATGGTATGTAAGGAATCTTTTTTTTACCATACGAGGTACTTTTTGACTTTTCTGACAAAAGTATGAGGAGAATGTTATTTTTAACTTATTTTGCGTGAATGGATTTGTATGGTTTCATAATGCATCATTTTCATGAAGCTTAATCTACATGATTATATGACTATTTTCAACAAAATACTTTTATTTTAAAAGTGCATGGAATTTTTTGAAAATAAAATGATTTTGATGAAGAAAGGATATTTTCCCCAAGAATTCAGTTCAAATGTTTTATCAAAACCATTTTCCATATTTGTATGTTTCAATTTTAATGTCTCTATTATTTACATGTTTCGCTTTTCTTATGATGAAGTTTCCATTTGTTTTATATGGATTATGAAATTATGGGATGATGTTTATGAAACCCATTTTATTCTTTGGGTTATGATGAATGTTTTAAGTTTATTTTGTGGCACAAGTAATAATGATTTCATTTTGAGATGGGTGGGACCTATATCTCCCTCCAATGCATTGGGTAAAGATTTATATCTTATGATATAGACATGGCTGGAATGGTAATTTAATCCAGTTCAGTGTTACAGGACTGAATTGAGGAGTGAACTCGATTCAGAAAGGGACTTTGTCCACTAAGATGGTCTTGGAAGAAATGCCTTGGCTACTATGGAAATCATATCTTGTGCTTAATGTTTTTCCATAATTTCATGTTTTATTCCCATGCTATTTTATCATGATTGATGTTCCCTTATGATATATGTCTTATGTACTTCCAAGATTCATGTCTTTGCTCAAGATTTTGATGTTTAGATTTTATGTTCAAGCTTTTGCATTCAAATGTTTATGGATTGTTTTATGTTCTCTATGTTTACCCTTACTGGGAATTTTATCTCACCCCTTTTATGTTTTCTTTTCCCCAGGATATAAAGAAAGGTTATAGGTAAGAAAAAAGGGGAAGATTTTTATGGGAGATGTTGAAGATCTTTCACCATGATTAGAAGATTGTATTCCAAGTTTCCAAAGACACGAAACTATTATGGTCCTTGTGTGTCTGTTTTTGTTATGTACTAAGTATTTTGTAAAAGTAATGTAATGTCCATGTATGTCAAGCTTTGGGTCTCTACAGTTGGTATCAGGTGAAAGGTTTAGTCAACCTTTGGAAACTAGGATGCGAGAACTTTAGTGAGATCCCTAGAGATATTTCTAAGGTATGTCTAGGGATGTCCCTAAGGTTAAGTATAAGTATAGGTTATAATACTATAATTACCATAAAGATATTATAATTAAACCTAATATGTTAGATATTGAAGGTAATCCCCCTTTATTATGTCCTTTTCCCTAGCATGATTTTTGTCTCTCACACTATTCTTTTTGGGTTTTAGACGATGGCTGGAACCCGAAGGAACCGTGTTGATAAATGTAATGGAAAATGCAATTATTGTCCTCCTAAACAAACCAATGTAATGGGAGATGGAGTGAAAAATATTATTTCTATACTTACATGAGCTATAAACCATTCTGGACTTCCAAATGAGCAGGGAAGGGAACAATATTCTATTGAGTTCTTCATGAGGCAATGTCCACCTTCTTTCAGTGGGTCTTCTGATCCACTTATTGCTGAACAATGGATCAGTACCACTGAAAAGATATTTTCATTTATTCAATGTTCTGAACATGATAAAGTCATCTTAGCATTATATCATTTGGAAGGTGAAGCTGATCAATGGTGGAGTCTTATCAAGAATATAAGTCCAATAGATGAAATTGAGTCCATGGAATGGGCTGAGTTCAAGAACTTATTTTTCAATAAGTACTTCCCTCATATTCTTTGTAAAAAGATGGAGAAGGAGTTTCTTGAACTAAAGCAAAAGGATGGTGAATCTGTTGATATATAAGAAGTGAATTTTACAAGGCTTTCAAGGTATGCATCTGGATTTATCATCCAACCTGAAAGTAAAGTTGATTGATTCTTCAATGTCTTAAAACCAAGTCTTCAAAGGGAATTAGCTATAAGAGACTTCAGTAGCTATGAAGAAATTGTACGTTGTGCTATCAAGGTAGAAATGGAAGTTGGTGTTACATATCCATCTCATAGTTTTGACAAGAAACGAAAGATGGAGTCAAGAAGAAATCTCAGAATAATGGTGAAAAGAATATGAATGTTTCCTTATGCTCAAATTGTGGACAGAAGCATGGTGGAGATTGTCTTAAAGGGACTATAAAATGTTTTAAGTGTGGAAAATAAGTTCATCAAGCAGTTGAGTGTCGAAGTAATGGAAAAAGGGTTTCTAATGATGTGAATAAAGAAAAGACTGCAGAGAATGCACCACCTACACTTCAATGCTTCAAGTGCAATGAAATGGGGAATTATTCTAAACAATTCCCTAATCCAAGGGTTAATGATGATCGACATGAGAAACCACTTAAGGCAAAGGACAAAGGGAAGTCACATGAGATCACTATTGGCAATGTTGAATATGAAAACGATGTGGTGTAATGATTAAGTGTTTATTTAATGGGATTCCAAAATAATGTTGTATATAGTATCGTGGAATATTGGAATATTTATGTATTGGTCTATTGTGGTTTTCAATAATTTTATGGTACCGGTAACCATGGAAAGTTATTGAGATATTTTTGAAAAGAAGATGATATGTGCATAATGAAGGGATAAGGAGAAAATGAAATTTTTGACAGTATTCATGAGATCAGGGCTGATATAAGGAAATAGTTATATCATGGTTTGAGTATACAGAATTTTGAGATTTTGGTATGTGGAAAGAGTTAACTTTTGACAGCACTCATGTTTTCACTATGGTTCAATGTCTATTCATTTTTCAAGAGAATACATGATTAAGGCCTTTGAATGTTTGGAATGTGACCAACAAGACACATCTTATGATATATGGGGATCAACGATGGTATTAACATGCTTTTTATATGAACTCTCTGGTAATCGTTTTCAATATAATATAAGATTGGACAACAGTATTTTGGATAAGCCTAAAGATTGGAATGGATTATGTTAGACATAAGTTAGTATTGTTTAAGGCTATAACTTTTTCTATATTATTGATGGAAATTTATAATAATATAGTTTTAGAAAAAAGAAAACCTGCAGGACGGGCGACAACCCATCGCATCGGACAAGGCTCTGGGAATCGAACCCACAACTGAAGTGCGACAGGCCTTTATCACCTACCATTGGCCTACAGGAAGTCCATGTTTAGTAGAAACCAGTTTTATTATATTAAGCATTATGATATATGAAGTATAAGTCCATTTTAGGAACCATATATGATTAATCTCACTATAGATGGACTTATGTATTTTTGATAACTTTTTCTAACCTTTTTTTTGAGACAGATGGAATGACCCATCATTCTATCACATGATCTGCTAACATTTCATGAATGACAAATTCAACTTCATTTCTTTAAGAGATGAAGTGGAAATTGTCCAAAGAACGACCAATGGTGAGACTGTACCAAAATCAAGAACGTATTTATTCTAATTCCAATTTCTTCAACTTTAGGGAAATGATCTTGAAAACCAAAAATGTTGTCCTAGTTCCCTTATATCCGATGAATCATATGGTACCTTAGATCAACACAAATCTATGGCTTTGTGATTGTTGGATTTTTCATAGCCATGTTCTCTACCACTCTCCATCAGAACATGATGGTTAGATTTCTCTTCCATATCCATATTTTCACATATGTTCTCCTATGTGGAAACCCAGTGATTAGTTAATTTGGGTAACCATTACGTTTCATACTTTAGTTTTTAAAGCCAAGTTTTGGTCTTCATTTTTACGATTTGGGTTTCTATTAAATAAACTTTCGAGTAGTAAACCATTTATAACCCCGATGAATTTCGGGGGCGAAATTCATTTTAAGGGGGTAGAATGTAACACCCCGAGATTTTATGAAAAATATTATTTTTAATTTCATTAATGTCTTGTTTTGTACGCTACACCAAAAGGAGCTTTCACAACACGCATCCCTCACTTGGATTGCATTACACGCAAGCGCAACCTTCCACAATAGTGTGTGTTGTACGCAATACCGAGTTTCGCTAAACAACAATATGTTATATAAACTAGCCGTTATGAATAGTAATACTCACTTTTTAAAATTTTATCTTTCAAAATGGACTTCATTTTTGGATTCAGAATATCGAAATTATCCTAGGGTGAATTTTTGGTATTTTTCTGAAAACATTCATTTTTTTATGAATAGTTAAAACACTGGGTTACTATTCAAAAACAGACTTTTTATTTAAATAATTATTTATTTTATTTAAATTTATTTTAGGTAAAAATTGATACATAATACCTATATAAGTTCAATTTAAGTCACTGGTGCCATTTTATAATAATTTTAGATATATAAAAATTTTATTGAACTTTTCACCGTCTTTTACCAACCTCCAAAGATAATTTGAAAATTCACATAAAACTTAATTTTACCGCTTCTGTGAGTGGAATTTCTAAAATCCAAGAGACACGGTTAATATCAAGGACTAAAATGTGGCTCAATGAGATGAAAATAATTTTGCTGAATAGTAACTTTTTACTTTTTTTTACCACGGTTAAAAGTAAATAGGGTAATTAAGGGTAAAAATGATATTATTATTACCATAAAACATATCCTAATTCTATTGTATAAGTTTAATTCGACCAAAAACAACCTTAGGAATAAAATATGACCATTTATCCCCACTTGGATTAGATTCGGACATTTATTATTAATTTATTTAAAGAAGGGTTAAAATAGTTGAAATCAAAGTTTAATAACTATATTATTTTTAATATTGGGTTATACATACGATAAATTCGACTATAAATATTAATTAGAAAGATAAAAAGATTTCCTAAATAATGGTATTTTATTTATAATTTTTAGACATTAAATAATTTAATTTATTTATGACACAATGATGATGCAGTAATTATTTTATTAATGAAATATTGACATAATTGATGTTATAAATACCCAAATAAATGTAATTTGAGACTTTTTATGAATTACACTAATTTTATAGGTTAATATGACATGTTATTATTGATTTAGTTAACTATTTTCGAACTAATCATTCTGTTATGATTTTCACAAAAATAAATTACCAAATAGTGTCAAAATTGACATAAAATAGTTTTTAAAAAAAATATTATATTATTAACTGTTATTTTATTTTTAAAAATCTAAGGTTCGGAAAAATGACTTATATAAGGTTATATATATTAATAATAAACAACTTGGGGTTCTTTTGGCTTGTTATAGTAAGTTTATTAACCTTATAGTGTAAGAAAACAAGAAGACACGGTAAAAGAAAAACTATTTAACTTAAAGTTAAATCTAAATGATAAGGTTAAAATAGAAACCTAAAATTGTCCAAATTATATTGGATGAGAGGATTTAGACCCATCCTCACCTTATCTTCTAAATAACTCAATTTTGAGCTATTAAAAACAGAATATGACTTTATAATAAAATAATATTTTTAGTTATTCCAAAGGTGCCCCTCTCCTCCTTTATAAAAGGGCACCTCATCTCTCTCTTCCTCACACCACTTTGAGCCTTCAATATCGGCAACAAACTGCCAATTTCTCTTCTCTAATTCCCTAGAAACATCCTTGAGGTTTTGGTATTCTTCAAATACCAGTCTTAGTGCCCTAAGAGGAGGTTTCAAAAAGGCGTGTCGAAAGAAGAGGAAATATCTGTTACCTATTCTTTAAACTTTATTTCTTCTTATACTTCTTCTTATTTAGTTGTTTAATTATGAAGTAATAACATCAGTATCACTCATATACTGATATGTTATTATAAGTATGAAACAACCCTATTTCACCATCTATCCATCCTACGAAAAATGAAATCACCGCGCGTGCGTACGTATGGAATACCATCTCCACGTTGTGGTGTAATCTATTTTCGACCACCACCTTACTTGGATGGGTATAATGGTGTAAATAATTTACTATATATAATTATTGAAAAGTGATATTGATTATGAAATATTATACATACAATTGAATGCAATTCCACGATCATGGGAATGATATCATCACTCGTGCATACGTACAGACTACCGTCTCCACGACGCGATGAGATTCATTCTCCATGTTAACCATTCATGAATGATTATAAAGTATATATAATAAGTAATCATGAAATATATGACATAATAATGATACTGGATTTATGTGTATATATATGTATGTCATCTACTTAATTTCATTCAATTCAATAAGGAAACGAAAACAGCGTTCATGCGTACGTACGGCCTACCATCTCCATGAACGGTGTATTTCATTCCATTTAATCAATATATCATATATATATGTATATACTGAATATATATTATATATAAATCATGTTTTACATTCTGTAATTAAGTAAATCAGGATATAAGTAATAATATCAAGAACAACAAGTCCAAACACGTACGATAAATAAAACGATTCAACCCAAAACGCTGCTTTAACATGAAACTTACAAAAGAACGAGTAATATAAAGTCATTAGTGAACCATATATGATATCATAAAAATGAATATTATTCTTTAATAAGTCAATGACATTATTTAAATCATTATACAGGAGGTTCGGATACATATGAAGCATATCGGACCTAAGGTAAGGGATAACTATTCCAATCTCGTTCTTATCCGATATTGTTATTCGTAAGTATTTACTGGGGTTATTTCTATCATCCATGTCCACGTTTTATAAAAGTGTTTTCATGTATTTTTAAAGTCCTTTTTAACCATTTTTTGACTTTTACTACATGGTATGTAAGGAATCTTTTTTTATCATACGAGGTACTTTTTGACTTTTCCAACAAAAGTATGAGGAGAATGTTATTTTTAACTTATACGGCATGAACAGATTTTTATGGTTTCATAATGCCTCATTTTCATGAAGCTTTCTCTACATTATTTTTATCACTATTTTCAATAAAATTATTTTATTTTAAAAGTGCATGGCATTTTTTGAAAAGAAAATGATTTTGACGAAGAAAGGATATTTTCCTGAAGAATTCATTTCAAATGTTTTATCAAAACCATTTTCCATCTAAGATTACATTATTTCATATGTGTATGTTTCAAGTTTAATGTATCTATGATTTACATGGTTCACTTTTCTTATGATGAAATGTCCATTTGTTTTATATGGATTATGAAATGATGGGATGATGTTTATGAAACCCATTTTATTCTTTGTGTTATGATGAATGTTTTAAGTTTATTTTGTGACAAAAGTAAGAATGATTTCATTATGAGATGGGTGGGACCTATATCTCCCTCCAATTCATTGGGTAAAGATTTATATCTCATGAGATAGACATGGTTGGAATGGTAAGTTAATCAGGTTTAGTGTTACAGGACTGAAACAAGGAGTGAACTCAATTGAGAAAGGGACTTTGTCCACTAAGATGGTCCTAGAAACAATGCCTTGGCTACTATGGAAATCATATCATGTGCTTAATGTTTTTCCACAATTACATGTTTTATTCCCATGCTATTTTATCATGATTGATGTTCCCTTATGATATATTCCTTACGTACTTCCAAGATTCATGTCTTTTCTCAAGATTTTGATGTTTAGATTTTATGTTCAAGTTTTTTCATTCAAATGTTTATGGATTGTTTTATGTTCTCTATGTTTACCCTTACTGGGAATTTGACCTCACCCCTTTTATGTTTTCTTTTCCCTAGGATATAAAGAAAGGTTATAGGTAAGAGAAAAAAAAGGGGAAGATCTTTATGGGAGATGTTGAAGATCTTTCACCACGATTAGAAAATTATATTCCGAGTTTCCAAAGACACTAAACTATTACGGTCCTTGTGTGTCTATTTTTGTTATGTACTATGTATTCTGCAAAAGTAATGTAATATCCATGTACGTCAAGATTTGGTTCTTTACAATCACCACCCCTTAAGGATGGATATAATGATGGATTAAATATTTATATATGATATTAAAGACATATTTATAAGTTTATAAAGATAATATATCGTCTAATTTCTTACCTTTCTGTATTTTTAAAATGGATCACGGCTTTTGTGCATATGTGGGGATTACCACTTCCACGAAGAGATGGGATTTGTATTTCATGACTAAGTTACATGGTTTCTATACATAATTGTATTTAAATAAATAATATGTATTTATGATATATTCATAATTATACAAAGATAAAATAATACAAACATTCTTTCCCACATTCCAATTGAAAAATGAAAATGTTACTCATGCGTATGTATGACCTACTATCTCCATGATTATAATGTAATCCATTTTTCATAACCATAATTCATGGTCAGTTTTAAAAGTATAATTAATGTCTAAAATGATGATTAGGTATTTTATATCAAAATATATGAAGTATACTGATTAGGATCAAAGAATATATTCAGCCTAAACTTACTTACAATAGGGTGGGAGAATTGTAGTTTTATAAACTTTAGTTTAAATGTATTTAAACTAAAATAATTAAAAAACTTTTTAATTAAAAGGAAATCAAACTCATACTTTTCCCTTTTTAATGGCTCATATTTTCCCAGATAAATTTTTAGAAAATTATTGGGGAAATTCTGATACTAGACGCTGAGACGGTGTGCAATTCTGAGGCCCAATGTTCCTGGAATGATCTGTCAAAAAATGTTAAGTTTTAAATAGTTTGCATGATAAATTTTCTTAAAAAGTGTAATAACTAAAAAACGAGTGCCCATATCAGAAATATGAGGGCATCATTTCATTAAGAGTAGTGGTTTTACCCTAGGTGCAACTTAAGTTTAGTCAGTGTGGGTCTCCAGTGAGAAAACCCAAAAATGGAATAACTGTAAATAAAATCATTAAATAAAATCATTTTATTTTTCAAATCATTATAACTCAAAAACGGTGTCTTGGATTTAAAATATGAGACCATTTTTGAGCTCATAAGAGCATGCTTCCTTTAGGAGGATCCTAACATTGGTCGGGACAGGCCAACTACGGAAAGTAGTTTTGGGGATGTGAAAGTAAATAAAATAATTAAATAAAGATTATTTTATTTCCAATAATTCATAAACCCTAACTTATATTGGAAATATGAGAGAACGTTTGATCTCGTGAGGGTGTTATTTCCTTAGGCGGGGCCAAACCTCAACTGGTGCGGGTCGAGGGTAAAAGTTAATTTTAGGTGTTTTAAGGAAAAATAAAATAAACTTAAAAAGCGTATTTTATTCAAAAATGTTTCACTACAATGCAATGACATGGCAGCTGTTTCATTTCATAAATGAAACAACGCAACGATGCAGATACTCAGTGTAATATAAACATTAAAATGCGTTTCCTCCATTAAGTTGATTTACATAGAAAAAAGATCAAGGGATGACCTGGGAGATTTCTATAAGGATTTAGAGGAATTCCATTGTTTATCAATGAATGGTGATGAACAATGAAACACCAATGATGACGGATCACAAATAGATGGTCAACGAGAAGACAGATCGTGACGTCTCTTAATGGATTTCCAATGATGATAAAACCCCGATGTTGACCGATCCTTTTTCTGGGTTGGGTGTCTTTTTAAATGAATTCCTTTCCTTGTTTCTAAATCTTCATGATGAGTGTGAATCATTAAACAAACGGAATGATTCACAAATCATTCATGCTAAATGTGGGATGGGTTTAATATTTGGGATATTCATTAGGAAAGTGGATCCATGTTGAACTTGTGATTTGATTTTAATTATTCATTTAGCCCCTCTTAAATTCTTATGTGGATAGAACAAGGCTCACAAGAGAAAGGCATGATCTGTTCACCTTAGGTTTTCATGTGTGTTTCCTACCTCCCTCATTCTTATGAAATCTCGAACTTCTGCACTGCAACAACCTAGAAGGAAGTCTATGATCATGACGATGGTGATCCACGGTCCAAGCAGAGACTGTAATGGAAAGAAAAGGCCATGGCTCAATAGTCGTGGTGGTGTATAAGGTAGCATGCATAAATGGTGCATCACGGCTATGGAGAAGGCCTGCGGCAAGAGGCTAGGGGAAGTGCATGAAAAGTCACGGCTTCACATCCACGGCGGTATTGGGTGGCATGTCGCACCGATAAAGGGAAGGGCATACGGCATGAACTACGGGTGGCGGCATGAGTGGAAGTAGAGAGCTGCACCGCATCGTGTGGCTGGAGGTCATGGTCCAACTGGACTACAGCGCCTGCTGCGTCCTGGGAGAACCGGTTCGGGCAACCCTAGTGGGGCGGACCCACAACCCATCCATTCTGGGCTGGCCCTAGCAGACCGGGTCGGATCTGGATCAGGTCAAACCCAGGTTAAGTCGGGTCGGACCGACTCGAACCCCACCAACACAATTTCAATAAAACAATCAAAATTTTCAAACTGTATGGTCGATCGATGAGATGTTTGTGGTGTTGCGAGCCTCACGATAAGACGGTCCTTTTGACATACTCCAAGTAAGTTTCTATAGAGGTTGAGTTATGAAGAAATTCTTGAGGAAAATATTCTATTGAAATCAATCATGTTATGAGAAGAAATCATGTGATTGACAGTGATGAGAAAAAATTATCAAGCATACCTCAGTGGCCTAGTAGACGAGTAGCTGAGAAGACCTCAGTGACCCCGCAGATGAGTAGTCGAGCAAACCTTAGTGTCCCGATAGACTAGCCGGCCTTAGTGGCCAGACAAACTTCAACGAGTCATTTGGTATGAGTCCCTCAGTAGTACAAGATGTTCAGTGTTACGATTTAAGTAGTGTATTTTAGGTAGTCCTCAGTTTGTTCTCTTTGCTCAGGGGACAAAGAATCCAGACCTCTTTGACTAGGTCTTTGATGACTTTATGGCTCAACGAGTGAGTCCTCCTAAGAAGAGTGTGCCTTGAGAATACTCCTACGATGAAGGACTGGTTGGGATATTTATACTTCATGTCTCGGTGAGACTAGATGTCTCAGGGAAACTCTATGATGTATCGAGACCAGATGTTCTCTCAGATACTTTTGGTAAACTTCCTCTCTCTAGTTACTATCTGATAGATTGGGGAGTGGGATCTCCCAAAATTGCGTGTGCTACACATGGAACCATATGTCTGGCATCGGATGAGACATTACATCTTGGAATCCTGTATGACTATACTTGGATATTCTTGTCATATTTGTTGATGGAATATACCAATGTTGAGCTGATTGTACCTTCTTTTTGTGGTTTTCTTTTTTGGTCTTTTGATTTTTGGTTTCTGGGGTCCCCTATTGAGTATTATTTTACTCACCCCTACATGGAATTTTCCTCCATGTGTTGTGTCTTGTGAAGATTACTGAACAATTGGTGGAGTCTTAGATGTAGCAGGACTAGAATGAGGACTTGCCGGTGCCTTCTGAGATCAGAGGAGCCAAGCTGTTTCTGGAAGCTTCCTACAGTAGCATCAGTATCCTTGTTTGTGGGTTAGACTTTGCAGTTGTCTTTCTTTTAGTGGGTTTGTATTCTATCATGGTTGTACTTTACTTCTTTAATTTCATTCATACTCAGTTGTTCAGTTGTGGTGGTATGCATGAATTTTATTTACTTAGTGTTTTCACTCTCTATCCCTATGGATTTCAGTTGTGTTCATGTGTATAGGTTCCTAGGAAAATGCATCCTATTTGTGGGATATGCCTACTCAGCGCTAGTCACTAGCCTCTCACCAATAAGAGGTGGTATTGGGGTAGTCCTCGCATGGGCCCTGGGGACAGGTCAAGATAGAGTGGTATCAGAGGAGGTCAGTTCTACCTTAAAACTCAGAGTCTATGAGTTTGGATTGGGGCAACAGTGTTAAGTGTTTTGACTTTGGCATTCAATCCAGGGAATCCAGTATTGGTGCAGCATCCAACAGATCCATGCACTAGGACCCTGAATTCTCCTTTTTAACTCAGTACAAAAAAACACAAGTTGAAAGAAAAATTATGGCATATGCATCGTATAAGAATGGGTTGATTTTTTCATTTTCTTCTTGAGTCATCTCGCCAGGTATACTCTATTGATCGTGGTACATCTTATTTTTGTTCAATATTCTTCCATGTATACTGTGAGTCAGGATTACACTTCATGATCATGAGGATGATCTACGGGGTGACAAGGGGTTCGTACCAGAGACAACACCACCGGGTGGGGTACCAGCTATACCACCACATATGGAGTAGCACATGGTACTCGTAGTACCAGTGGATAAGATGTGTAGGTTGAGTGCACTACATGAGTATTAGTGACAAAAACCCATCAGGTTTTGAGGCTAGCCCAACTCCCAAGAGGATAAGGACTGGCTTGAGGTGGTGACCATGTTTTTAATCTAGTCATGGCACTATTAGATCAAATTTTGGTCCTGGAATTGAGCCCTCTACGTGGATTAGCAAGGCGATGGCGGGGTTTAGATTACCTGATCTTACGATGAAGAGAATTTTTTGTGGACATATCTTGAGAAAATTTCTTAGATAGGGGGATATTATGATAAAATCTTTGGGCTATGTGGACACAAGAGCTTCTAAATCTTCATAGGACAACATGTAGGTAGCTGAGTATTCATCGAGGTGTACCAAACTTTCTAGGTACTCGATGAATATGACATGACAAGTTCTTCAGGACTAGGACCTCTGAGCGAGATGTGTTTAGGGAAATCCAAACCAGTACTATTCCTATATGAATTTATACTTATTCTAGGGTTTTAGAAGGGAACCTTTGTGCTTAAAAGTTCTTTGGCTGAGCAGATATATCTAGTGAATGTTAGCAGTAGGAAAGTAGGAAGTCGACGTCGTTCTCATAAACTTGGATGTGTGAGATGTTACAAGAAGAGGTCCCAAGATATGGGATATACATCTCAAGGATCATAGGGTGAGTCCATTCATCCTAGAAGGAGGTAATGCTTTTCAAAGATGGTAGGGGAAATTTTTCTAGACATTGTCCATCCCATCATGCTGATAATGAAATGGTGTATGGGCCCCCGGGGTAGGGACAGTGATAAGAACAAATTAATCTGGGGGGTGGAAGATGTGGTAGAAGAGCTGGTAGAGAAGTAGGAGGTGGTATATATTTCGACATGTCACAACCACCACCCCAATGTGGTCCACACTAGGCTCAGGGAGCTAGAGGATAGGGGAAGGGTTAGGTGAATTCAACCATCCTTACCCACATAGTAGTGGATCTTTTGAGTTTTTAGTTCCCATTAGTAGTGGAAGAGTATAGGGATATCTTTCTAGAAGCTATTTCTAGAATTACCTCCTCATAGGGAGATGGAATTGTGCATCATTATACACCCTGAGATAGAACCGATATTAGCATCAGTATATCGGATGGCTTTTGTAGAGCTTCACGAGATGAGGGTGTAGATAGGGAACTTATAGAGGAAGGTCTTAGTAAGACCCAGTCTTCAAGGTTTTGTGTGGATTACTAGACCTTTATCAAAGTGTTCATGGAGAATGATTCCAACTACGAAAGGGGTTATGAATGAATCGATCAGTTGAAAGAGGAAGCCTTTTGCATGGATCTAAAGGAGCCCATATGATTTTTAGAAATTAAGAAAAAATTTCACGAGTGCCCTGATCTTGAGTGGGTATAGGTAGTCTTCATAGTTTCTGAATGACGAAATGGATCATTTTATTTCATTATAGTTATCCTTTGTGGATGGGGATGAAGCGGCATATCTCTAGTCATTGGTTGTTACCTATCCACTATTAAATGATTTAGGGAGGCACAACTTGGTGAAACTGACTGTGAGTATTTATGTGCTCAGTTGTCCACAGGTAATACCCCTGATGGATATTCAAAAGGTGGGGAGTGTTTTGTTCTTTTTAGAGGATGTACAGTTGTTGAAGTGACGCCTAGAGTGTCAAGATGCATCTAGGTATGTGTGTGAGTGTCAAGGTGGACATCGGGGATGACGGAACAGGTTGAAGCAAGGATTACCTAATGAGATAAAAAGGTGAATGCTTATATGAATCAGTTTCATGGGTTATTCTTTCTCTTGTTGGGGGTACTAAGAAGGAAGTGGGGAGGGATATAGATGGAATTTTTGACAGGTTTACCATATACATCTAGGAGACATGATACTATCTATATGATCGTTGACTGACTCGCCAAGTTGACCAACTTTCTAACTACCCAGAAGCAGAGTTTAGTAGAGGTCTTAGGATGCCTCTACATGATGAATATTTGACTGGGGTGAGATGGACATTGATGACAGGGTGAATTTTTTAGAGTTACTAGTAGAGATCGATAATTGATAGGAGAGGACCATAAGTGGGTGATCAATTCTTCTAGTGCGAATTCGGTGGCATTATAGGAATCTCTAAGATGGCATATGGGAGTAGGTGTCTTAGGTTCATGATTTTACCCTTGTCTATTTGGGAATCCCTTGGTTTCATTTTTTGGTACATAAAGCCTTATGGTGGGGGTAATAAAATGGCTTATGTTTTCCTTGTTCTATTTTTAGAAAATTCTTTGGAAAATAATGAGACTAGGCACTGATATATCGTGCAATTCTGAGGCCCAAAATTCTTGTAATGATCACTTGAAAAATGTTATGTTTTAAATATCACACGTGAGAAATTTTCCTAAAAAAATGTAGTAACTCTTAAAAAGGTTCTCAAATCAGAAATCCAAGGGCACCGTTGCATTCAGACCAGTGGGTTTACCCAAGGGGTAACTTAATTTTAATAGGCGTGGGTCTATAGTTAGAAAACATAAAAATGGAATAACTGTAAATAAAATAATTAAATAATATTATTTTATTTTTCAAATCCTTATAACTCATAAATGGTGTCTCATATTTAAAATCTGAGACAACCATCGAGCTTATAAGGGAGTGATTTCCTTGGTCAAATCCTAACATTGGTTAGTGTGGTCAACTCTGGAAAGTAGTTTTTGGGACGTGACCGTAAAAAAAATTAAATGAAGATTATTTTATTTCTCACAACTCATAGACAGTAACTAGGATTTGAAATATTAGAGTACCTTTGAGCTCATGAGGGTGCACTTTCTATAGGTGGGGCCTAACCTTGACCGCCATGGGTCGAGGTTAAAAGATAATTTTCAGGTGTTTTAAGGAAACATAAAATAAACTTAAAAAGTTTATTTTATTCAAAAAAAAATTTCTACAATGCAATGATGAGGCAACGGTTTCATTTCATAAATGAAACAGCATAACGATGCAGAGACTCAACATAATAGAAACTCTAAAATATGTTTCCTCTATTAAGTTTATTAAAAGAGATACAAGATCAGGGGATGACCTGAGATATTTCTCTAAGGCTTTGGAGGAATTCTGTTGGTGATCAATGAATGAAGAAGAATGATGAATCGCCAATGAAAATGAATCATGGATTGATGGTTGACGAGAAAATGGATCGTGATGTCTCTTAATAGATCACCAATGATGATCAAACCCCAATGTCAATTGATCCTTTTTATAGGTAGGGTGTCTATTTAATTAATTTTCTTTACCCGTTTCTAAATATCCACGATGAGCATGAATCATTCAACAAATAAAATGATTCATGGATCATGCGTTCTAAATATAGGTTGGGTTTAATTTTTTGAATATTTGTTAGGAAAATAGATCTATGTTGAACTTGTGATTTGATTTTAATTATTCATTTATCCACCCATAAATTCTTACATGGACGGATCAAGGATGAAACAAACAAGGCTTCAACCATCCACCTTTCGTGTTCAAGATAGTTTCCTACCTCCCTCTCTCTTATGAATTCTTGAACATCATCATTGCAACAACCATGATGGAAGTCTAAGGTCACCGTGATGGAAATCCATGGTCCAGGTGGAGGCTGCAGTGGTAAGAAGAGTCTATAACTCGAAGGTGAAAGTAGTGCAAAAGGCGGTGCACATAAATAGCGCGCCACAGTGGCGCAAAAGGCCCAGGGAAAGAGGTCGTAGGCAGCACATAGAAATCCATGGCTCAACAGTCGCGACGATGCAGGGGAGGCACACAATGGCATCTCCCATTGGCGGCATGCCATGATGGTGGAGGGAAGGGCCTACGGCATTAGCAGTAGGTGGTGGATCGGGTTGTCGGCAGTGGATTGAGTCGGTGGTGGCTGCGACGTGAGCTAACAAGGCGAGTTGCGCCATATCGCACGACTATAGGTTGTGGTCTAGTGAGACCATGGTAGTGACCCACAGCAACTGCCGCAGGTGGGACATGGTGCCCGCCACTTCCTAGAAGAACTGTGTCGGGCTGACCTAGTGGGCCAGACACGTAGCCCAACCGGCCAAACCCATGGCACAGCGGGTCAGCCCCATAGCCCAGCCAATTAGGGTCGGGCCCACCGGATTAGGTCGAGTCGGGGGACCCTGGTTCCGGGTAGGTCAGATCGATCTGACTGGGTCATACTGGACCTGAACCCTATCGGCCTCATTTCATTAAAACGGTCATAACGTGTAAACTGTAAATCAGATTGATGATCCATCTATGGCGTTGAGACCCTCGTGATGAGACATTCCTTTTGACATAATATAAGTGAGTTTTTGTGGAGTTGGAGTTATGACCAAGGCTTGAGGAATATATTCTCTCAGAATCAAGCGTGCTACAAGTAGAAATCCAGTGACTGGCTATGATGACAAGGAAGTGTCGAATGGACCTCAGTGGCCCGATAGACAAGTAGTTGAGTAGATCTCAGTATCCTAGAAGATGAGTAGCCTAGTGGACATGAGTTTCCCTACAGACGAGTATACGAGTAGACCTTAGTGTCCTAGAAGACGAGTAGCCAAGAAGACCTTAGTGGCCTGGAAGACGAGCGGGCCTCTGTGGCCCAACAGACATCAGCAACTTATCAGGGATGAGTCGCCCAACAATACATGATGTTTAGTGTCATGAATGAAGTAGTGTACTTCAGTTAGTTCTTATTGTTTTCTCTTTAGGCAGGTCCCAAATAAGAAGGACCTCTTTGCGTAGGTCTCTGATGACTTGATGTCTCAAGGATTGAGTCCTCCAGAGACGAGTGTGCCTTGAGAAAAATCTTTTGATGAAAGATTGGATGTGATATCGAGACTTATTGTTTCAATGAGACTAGATTTATCAGGGAAACTTTATGATGTATCTAGACCATATGTTCTCTCAAATAATTTTGGTATAATTTCTCTACCTGGTTACTATCAGATAGCTCGAGGAGTGGGATCTCCTAGAATCGAGCATGCTATAAACAGAACCATATGCCTAGCAGTGGATGAGAAATTTCATCTTGGAATCCTTTACGAGTATACCTAGATGTTCTGGTTATATGTGTGGATGACATATACCTATGTTGATCTGACTGTACCTTCTTAGTGGTGTTTTCCTTTGAGGTCTTTTTCTTTGTGGTTTTCGGGGTCTCTTACTGAGTATTGTTTTACTCTCCCTTTCAAGGGTTTTTCCCACATGTGTTGTGTCTTGCTCAGATAACTAATTTTTTAGTGGAGTCTTATATGGAGAAGTTTCAGGACCAGGACTTGGTGATGCCTTGTGAGATCAGATGAGACGAGATATTTCTAGAAGATTCCTATAGCAGCTTTAGTACCCTTGTTTATGGGTCGGTCTTTACAATTGTATTTATTTTAGTGGGCTTGTATTCTGACTTGGTTGTACTTTACTACTTTACTTTCTATCATACTCTATTTTTGGGTTATTGTGGTATGGTTTCATTTTTTTACTAACTGTTTTCACACTCATCCATGTGGATTTCAGTTGGGTGTATGTGTACCGATTCTTATGAAAATTCCTCCCATTTGTGGGATATGACTACTCAGCGCTAGTCACCAACCCCTGGCCTATCAGAGGTGGGCTTGGGGTAGTCACGATACAGGCCCTAGGGGATGGGTTGTGACAACCTTATTATGATTATATGATCATCATAATTGGTTTGATTTCAATATTTTATTCACCATTGGTCGTAATTAAAGATGATTAAATCTACATAACATAAAAAATCGTAATCATAGTAGTTACAATTATATATGAGTATACAAGATAATTTAATGATTCTATCTTAAAATCATATCGAATCGTAATAAGTGTAATATCGTGTTCATATATGAAACTATTTAAATAGTAAAAAAACAATTTTATCATAGTCAAATCTATTACAATAAACATGATACAAATAGAAAAATGAATATCAAAGTGTCACTTTCTATTATATGCAGTCGAAATAAAAGACTTATAAGAAAACAAGTAATGAAAATGAATATGCCTCTTTTAACCCAAATAGAAGGGTATCCAATAACCTAGGATAAAGGTTCCCAAGTTTCATAACTACAAGCAATTTTTTCTTTCCTTGATAAATAAATCCATCAATACGATGATTGACTTCTTTGTAAGCCTATCCCCAGTGGCCCTTGATCTCATGGATTAGATTCTATCACACTATCCCTATATTCCATTGATCAATTCAATGATCATATTATCCACCTTAATAACCTCAGAATCCCTCGATCATATTCACATAATAAAATACAGAAAAATTTTGCAAATGTTTTAAATGAAACAACTTGGACAGGGATTCCTTTAAAACAAAAAAATGTATACAATTACAAAAGTATAAGAATAATCTATTCACAATTTTGATAATTTTTAGAGTTATTGAATAGTATAAAATTTATCAAATCAAATTCAATGTTTCATTATCAAACTCTTACACTAGAAAAGTATTTACAAGAAACCCTTACAATGGTCATAGTTTTAGTTTTTTGCAACGACTTGGATTGATGGAACTCAAACAGCTATATAATAACAGAAATTCTAACATTTTTTTGATTTACGCTATTATAGTGTAAAAGGTATTCCAATATGATATAAAATATTTTTCCATATTCATAATTTAAACTTGTTCAATCCAATAGAATTTATTACAGAAATTCATTAAGATAATTTCTATGAGTGTGAAACTGATGTTTATCAATTCTGATATCAAGTCTGATTATGAAGACTTTTGTTAGTATGAAGTCAAGATAGAAATTATTAAATTCGATTTAAAAATTTTAAATCTTAATATTATCAGTTTCACACTAATTATGATAATAGTAATGAGAATATTTCATTTATATTCATGAATACTTTAGAACTATTTCTAATTATGGTAAAAGTATATGTTTTCTACAAAAACATTCTAAAACCCTTTGGAAATAAAAATTTGGTAATTAAATATTCGAAAGATTTTTTGATTTCCAAAACTAAAGGAATAGAATATTCATAAGTAAAACATTAACTCAAAAATCTCCCCATTTTTTTAAAGTACAAACCATAAAGCTTAAATATGAAAAACTTTCAAAAAAATTATAGTCCATTATCTTTTAAGTATTTCATATTCATAATTTAGAAATGATCCTTATCTCATCCTGAGCATATGATTTGTCTGAATACAATGATGAATATGACTAACTCTCCCTTAGGATAATAAATCCCCCTAAGGGTCATATAATTATTTTAAAAAAATCTTCACCTTTCTTATAAAGATCTCCCTTAGAGTTTTTCTCTCCCTTTGAATAATTTCTCCCTCTTAATTAAAACATCTCCCCCTTTTTGATTTTCTAAAAGGAATGGGGAAAATATCAAAATAAGTAAAAATGATTATAGAAAGAAAATATATGAAACAGTGGAAAAATAATGAATTATATATTCATAAAAAATGAAATAATATTAAAAGAGCTAAAAATGGGATATATTCAAACAATTCATAATGAGATGAAAAATTTCTTCATTGATAAAGATGTTTACAGAAAATAATTACAACAATATTTCAGGGGAAAATATTTATTCTTTCTTATACATCAACAATTTCATAAGGTTATTCATCTTTTTGAACTCTTTAATTTCTTCCAGAAGGCTTATTATCACATCATCTTGGGAAAGATTTTTTTCTTCCTAAATCAGAAGTCTTTCTTCTAAAGCTTCATTATTATTTTTCAAGCTATCAATTTTATACTTGTTAACCTTTTATCTTCAAACCTCTGTCTGGATGTATTTAATATTCATATATAAATCTCTAACATCATTAGTCTAGTCACTATTCATATCCTTTAATTACTCCACAAACTTCACAATGCTTTTTATGCTTTAGGATAATTCATTTAAAGATTTTTTGGATTCACCCATGTATTTATTTAATTCTTTAATTGATTCTCCATGACCCTTTATATCAATATCAGTATTATGAGACCATTTAAAAACTTTTTTACAGGACTTCTTTTGATCTTGAGAACCTTCTTGAAGAATTTTAAGCTCATCCTCGTTATTAATTACCCAATCTAATAAAACATCGACAACCTCTAATTTATGAATTTTATTTTCTTGAACTAAATCAATATTGGATTCTAGTCTAGGAAACTAAGGAATTTTTTCTTCAAGTATTTTCAAAGCCTGAAAAATATAGTGTACTCCCTAAACTATCATTGTATCCACTAAATCAGGTATTTAAATCTGAGTAAAATGTGAATGAATAGTTCTAATTTCCATTTTCTTTCCCATTACTTTTTCAATTTTCATTGAAATTAATATATAAAATCTTCCACCAATGTTTTCTTCAACCAAAATTGGAAAAATATCATCATCATAATTTCGTTTATCATAATGGTATCAAACATATACTATTTGTGAATTCTAGTATTTTATACTTCTTTAATGAGGATTCAACTTCTTGAATTGATGGAGACATTTTCTTCTAAGGACTTTTTGATTTTTATTTTTATTTTTCTAAGTAAATTATGTGGGGGAATTTGTGAAGATATTAATGAAAACATATCATATTAAACATCTATTTTATATTTGTTGGATTTCTTAATCACATTTTCTTCTTCCTATTATTCTTCCTCTTTATCATCATCCTATTTTTCTATTTCTTCATATTCATTTCCTTCTCTTTCCTTGACACCTTCACTATATTTTTTTAAAAGTTCAATACTAGGGGAAACTTCTTTAATTTAGTTAAAAAACTCTTCATAGAGTTGATATTTTGATCTTAATTTGGAATTACTAGATGATTTCGATTCTGGTTTTTTTTGTTGAACCATAGGAGGTACTGATTCATTAACAACTATTATTTTTCCTTTGAAAACTATCGAAGGAACATCAGTATAAACAACTAAGTTTTAATGAAAAGCTAATTTGGCATTTGTATTTATTTGATCAGATTGGGAAAATAGGAATTATAACATTTTTAGATACCAAATAAACATCTTTAAACACACTTTTATAGATTTGTGATTCTGATAAATTATTTTTCTTGTTTTTTATTTTTTTCTTCCTTTAAAGTATTACCTTCATGAATTTTTATATATAAATCCTCATCTGGGTCGAGTCTGAATTAAGTATCTCCTTATTTACTCTCTACCTTTTTCTTACTCCATTCTTCATAAACTTCATAAAGGACGGAATTTTATTTCTTGGTTTTTTGAGGCTATGAAGTTTTGGCTTTTCTTTTCTTTTCTTTCTCACCCTAAAAAACCTTCTTTTTCTCCTTTTGAGCATTTTTCTCTAGTTTCATAGAACTTTATGCTTCTGAAGCTATTTTTCCAAGTTTATTGACAAACTCATTTGTTTATTTATTAAAACATATTTCATCCTCTTGAGAGTATCAATAATAAAGGGAAGAATTTTCATTTTTATCAAAATATATTTACTTGAAACATTAAAATAATTAATACACCCAAGAAACAATTTTATCAATACTACTGAAAACATAATGATTTGGGACTTGATGGAACCAGACTTGAATTTTATAGTGGTGAGAGAGATATATCTGATGAGATATATCTTTCTCATATTCACTAAGAAATACAATTTAAAAACATCAGTTACTTTTTGGGTATCACAATTACCTTTTCATAGTATCAGGAAGCATTACATCCACAACACAATAATCCTATTATTAGCATTTAGATGATTTAATTTCATAATTTTTTCATAATGAACAAATAAATATTTCTTAACTTTATCTTTATAATAATATCCAAGACTATCAATTAATTTATGAGAAGAATAGAAAGATTCTTCTTCTGATGATTTTCAAATAAAATTTAAGGATTTTCTATAAGATATTTGATATTCTTTTCCCTAAGCTGTAAAATATATGGTTTTTTTCCATTATCGACATGAAACATCCCTGATCTATAAAATTATATGACTATATCAAGAATTATTAGATCCTTCTCCTTATCAATTTTAGTAACACATAAATATTCCCATCCTTGAAACTGTATGATTTTCTTTGGAATTGAATCATACTTATCATAAAATGTTTTCTCAACTAACCTTTCTCTAAAGAAAAACCATTAATTGAAATCCTTTGCTGCAAGAATTGTAATCTAAGAATAATATTGGAATTATGAAATTCAAACTTAAAGATATTTGAAAGTCATACAGGAGGGTTTTGAAATTGGAAGCACTTCGAGGAAAAGAATCTGAAATTTTCTGATGCAGGACATGGGGTCCCCCCCTTATATAGGCGATGAGAGTGGTTGTTCAAATTCTATATTTAATAAAACTGCTAAGATTGATCTTATCTAATCTAATGGTTGATATTTTTCTAAAAAATATTTAATAAAAATTTTGAACTCTTGAGGACTTTATCGTATTCGAAGATAATATGATTAGAAAATATTGAAAACAAAACATTGATTTTATGAAATCCAAAAAAAATTATAATAACAACAAAGATGAACAATGTAATAAAATAGTGAAAAAATTAAAAGTTAATAAGAATATATTTTGGAGTTGGAAAGTCTTATCAGTATGATGATGATGTTCTTGTTAATTGTTTTAAACTATTTAGATTACGATAGAGACTAAATAAAATAGTTTTAATATTAAAACTAAATTTAAATGTTTTGAAATAAAAAATAAAATAATTTTTAGAAATAAAAAAATAAATTGATATTATAAACTCATTATGAAAAAATTTCTAAATCTGAAAATTTTGAAAAATGAGAGTTTTGAAAATATGTGAAGTATTTTGGATCCTATTACCCAATTAGAAATATATACTCTAAAAGAAAAATTATAAGAAAACATGAGTCTAAAAACCCAAGTTTTGATAAAAAAATTTAAGAACGAATATTTTTAATAACAACAAACCTATATACTCACCTTATTAAAATGAGTAACTTAATGTATGAAGATGGGTAAACAAGAAGTATATATGAATGATCAATTTACATTGATCATTCCTAGATTCTGTTTACTTTAATAAAATCTATAGGAAGGTAATGGTTTTGTAAAAATATTATCAAGTTGGTCATGCACTCCATGAATTGTAAAATGATATCACCTTTTTGTGTATGATCCCTAATAAAGTGATGCCTAATATCTATTTGTTTTTCAGGGGAGTTATGTGAAAGTTTCTTACTTAAAGTAATGGAACTAGTGTTATTACGTAATATTTGAGTTTTTTTAAAACCCATGTCATAATTAGTGAGTGTGTGTTTCACTCACAGCACTTGATCACAACTGCTTATAGATTATTCATATTCAGCTTCATTAATAGAAAGTACTACTGTGTGTTGTTTCTTAAAATACCAAGAAACAAGTGATTCTACTAAAAAATGACATGTTCTAGAAGTAATTTTAATATCTATTCTACAGCCACAAAATTCATCATCGGAAAAACTTTTTAATTCAAAATCATTTCATGAAAAATAGAATGGTCATAAATCTAGGGTTCCCTTTAGATAACAAAAAATGAGTTTCACTACTTTTAAATGAGATTCCTTAACATTAGCTTTATTTCTTACACATAATCATATAGAAAATATTATGTGTAGTTGAAAAGCTATTAAGTATAGTAAACTTTCTATCATACCACTAAATGTTGTTTGATCAACTAGTTTCCCAACTTCATCAAGATCAAGTGTATTTAAGGTACTGTTGGGAGTATTAATACTTTTAGTTTTATTGAATCCAAACTTTTTGAGAATATATTTTATATAATTATGTTGAGATATATAATTACCCCTTGGTTTTTGAGAAATTGTTTTAAGAAAAAAGAAAAAATGTTAACTCACCCATCATACAAATCTCAAACTCAGACTTTATAACATCCAAAAAGGAATATGTTAAATATTTTAGAGTTGATCTAAATATAATGTCATCGTCATATATTTCCATAATCATAATATTTTTGTTAACATATTTTATCAAAATATTAGGATTCTCATCTCCTTTAACAAAATTATTTTTAAAAAAACTCATCTTAACCAATCATACCAAGAACTACAGGCTTGTTTAAAGACATATAAAGTTTTTGTAGTTTTATAAATGTATTTAGGATGTATTTTATTTCCAAAACTGGGGGTTTTTAACATAAAATTCCTCATAAACATATCTATTAATAAAATAAAACTTCACATACATATGAAAAATTTTGAAATTATTGACTGCTGAAAATTCTAGTAGAATACAAATAGATTCTATTCTACCTACTACTTAATAGGTTTATTCATAGTATTTTCCTTATTGTTGGTTATAACCTTTTGAAACAATAATTTCTTTATTTTTAATGTTTATTCTATTTTCATCACATTTGTTTCTGAAAACTAATTTTCCTCCAATTAGAGAAGTTTCCATATGTCTTTCCACCAAGGTCAACAATTTGTTCCTCTAGAATTAATTTTTTCTCTTCTTGAATAGCCTTAATCCAATCCTTATCACCTAAATATTCATTAAGATTTTGAGGTTCAAATTGAGAAATAAAATAGAGATGTTCTATTTTATTCCTAAAATAACTTTTAGTCCTAACTAATTCATTAACATCACCAATGACACTATCACTAGGATGATTCCTAAGAAATATATGACTTGGGTTTTCTAAAGCATGTTCATTAAAATAAGGTAGAAAATCATCATGAGTAAATACTTTAGAAAATATTTCTTGAATAATTTTCTAATTAGAATAATTTTCCAACAAGGGTTCAGAATCAGTTTTGGAAAACGAATCTGAGAATATTTATTGGGTTTCCTAAAAACAAAAGGGTCGGTTTCATCAAATTTAACATATATTATTTCCTCAATAGAAAAGTTTTTAAAAAAAACTATATGCCTTCAAATTAGTGGAGTAACCTAAAAATATACCTTCATCGGATTTGGGTGAAAATTTTAGTAAATTATCTTTTGTCTTTAAGATTAATGATTTTCATCCAAATACTTTCAAGTAAGAAACTTTTGGTTTTCATTATATTCAAAATTCATAATGGAGTTTTATTAATAAAATTTTGAATTAAAACTTGATTTATTATATAAAAAGTTTTAATAACCACTTCATCCCAAAAATGTTTAGAAATTGAGTATTTACTCAACATAGTTCTAGTTATTTCTTGATGAATATGATTTCTTCTTTCAAAAACACCATTTTAATTAGGAGTTCTAGGAGCTAAAAAGTTATATGTAATTCCTTTTTTACTAAAAAAAGTTTCAAAATAATAATTTACAAATTATCCACCATGATCACTATGAATAGTAATTAAGGGAAGGTTTTTCTCATTTTTAACTTTTTCTAAAAAAGTTTTGAAATAAAAAAAGTACTCAGATTTATTTTCAAGAAAATTGACCCATTTTTATCTAGTGTAATCATAAATATGAACAAATATATAGTATTTTCCCCCAATAGTCTCATTTTGTGTAGGAACGAATAAATCCATGTACACTAAATATAAAGAATTATAATCTGAGACTTCACTAAGAGATTTAAAGCTTGGATTATGCTTTATACCATATTAACAAGGATCACATAATTTTGAAGAATCAAATATAAGCTCTGATAGATCCTTAACAAGTCATTTATTAGTCAACTTACATATGTTTCTAAGGTTATAGTGTCTAACCTTCTAGGTCATAACCAAAATTGAACTTCCATTTCACTAAGGCATGGTAAGTCTTGGATCCTGTGAACTTAAAATTTAAGTGTATATATATTCTAAGGCTGGTGGGCAGAAATAATGAATTCATCCTTGGAATTCTGTATTGCATATTTATCATTCCTAAAATTCACAAGGTAACCTTTATCACATGATTGAATTATGCTTATATGGTTGTGATTAAGACCTTTAACAGATAAAACATTTGAAATTAAAGTTTTACCAAGAAGAACTGTGTTACCTATACTGATAATCTCTCTTTGAGAATTATCTATAGAGGTAAATTTTCCTCATTTCATTTTGATTATATTTTCAAAAAAATATTTCTTACCAGTCATATGACGGGAATATCCACTATTCATGTACTTTTTTTATGGTAGTTTCTTTTTTTCCTGAAAAAAAAATAATTAGACTTTTGGAACCCAAACTATCTTGGGTCTGGTGTAAGAGAAAAAAATCGTAGATAACAAAATTTATTTTGAAAATTAATCTTTATGAAATTCTGAATATTGAACTCTATTTTAGGAATAATGTTTATTCTAGTGACCACTACTTTGGAATTTTTTTCAAAAGGGTGCGCTTTTCTAAACAATGTAATTGTTACTAAATACTGGTTTTTTATGAGTACACCCTATTCCAGAACAAGTACCATAAGGAGAAATTTGATTATAAATTTTATAAAAACCTTCCTTTTCAGAGGTAAATTTTTTAAAAATATTTCTTAAAGAATAAATTTCATATTTTTTTCACAATTAAATTCTTTTCATATTGAGTAATGGTTTTGGAATTGAGTTATTTAAAACTAGTTTATAGAGTACTCTTTTCAAAAATTACTTTTACAAATTATTTAAAAATATAAATATTTCTAAAAATATCCTTATCAAGATCTTTATAAATATATGATACTAATTTTGTTAAAATATTTATCCTTTAATTTGACTTATCACGTTTTTTACAAATTTTTCAATTTTTATTTTCAAGGAGTTTCGTAAAACAATAAACTTCTTCATTAGAAGGAAGAGAAATATCGTATACTGAGAAATATTATTCATCCTAAGATATAGAATTTTTCTCATTATCAGATTCAGGATAATTTTCATTTAAAGATAAATATGTAAGTTTTTCAGTAGTGTATACCTTGGCTATAAGACAAAAAAATTGTTTAGGTATCCTAGAAAGAATACCAATGTTCCTCTATCCGGAACAATTATTATCAGAAGAGTTATCTGATGAATATCCTCCGCATGCACTCTAGGATTTATTTTCTTTGATTAATTTCATTCCTTTATATTTATAAAACCTTTTTTGATTCCTTTCATAATTCATATCCTTTCTGTCTTTCTTTTTAAACCTCGTAAAATCTGATATGATATGTCTATATTTATTACACTCATAACAAGTAACTTAAGAATATTTCTTGTCATTTATATCCTTGTTAAATTTATTATATCAATAATGAAATTATTTATTACCAACTATCTAGTTCATCTTGGGATCAAGGTTAGCTAATTCATTTTAAGAATGCTCATATGTTTCTGAATTGGATTGAACAAGTAATTTCTTCTTTCGTGAAGATTTTAAAGCTTTTTCTACAGATTGATATTTAGTAGGTAAGGTAGTTGAAAAAGAAACTCCACCATTATTTTTATTTTATTTATCAGCATATATCTTGATTCTACTTTCATACTGCATCGAGGTTCCAATAAGATAATCCATAGTGATATTACTAACCTTTCTTGTTTCATCAATAGATTTTCTCTTAGATTCCGATTCATTGAGTATGATATCTATAATTTTCTCAACTAGAATATCATCATATACACCTTTCTCACAAATATATTGGAGAATATTAATAATTATCATGAATCTTTGACACGTCTTAACAACTAATTAAACTTATAAGAATTTGAAATCTTGATAATCAGTTCTAATCATTCCTCTACTCATTTCAATAACTTTTAAAGTTACAAAGTGAGTGACTTATAACTTTTTCTAAATACTATTATATACTTCATAAGACTAAATTTGATAGTATATACTTCTATTAATTTATAAAAGTAATGCATTCCTTTTTCATTCAACTAATATTCTAAATTTTCTTGATTAGTAAAGGCTCTAAGTTCCTTATCTGGTATTTTTTTAATCTTCAATGAGAATTAAAAAATTATCAAACCCATTATTGATAATGAATATCTTCATTATATCTCTCCAATATTCATAATCATCTCCATAAAAAATAGGTGGTCTATTTTGATTTTGATTATCTATTTATTTGGCATATAGTCTTACCATATTTCAAAAAAAATACAAAAAAATCTTTTTCCAAAACACATGTTAGTGTAACAAGTATTTATAAACAAAATGTTTATAAAAAAATGTGTCTAACCTGCAAAAGTAAAGAGAAAAAAATAGTTTACCAAGTATTTAATAAATGTAAACCTCCTCTAATACCAATTTTTGTATTATTATCAATGAAGTATGTTGATTATGATCGAACAATATATTCAAGATGGAATAAATTACTAGGGGGAGAATTTTAGTTTTAAAAACTTTAGATTAAAGTATTTAAACTAAAAAAAATCACAAAAACCGATTTACATAAAAGGAAATCAAATTTAGACTTGGCCATCAATCTGATTATAATAGTATCATAATCAGGTCGATTTTGATATGTTATTCACTATAGGTTATAATCACAGATGATTAAATTGACACAATATAAAATCATAATCATAGTATTTATGATTATATTAGAGTATAAAGAATAATTTAATGATTATATCATTAAAGCATACAGAATATTAATCGAATTAATATCATGTTCACATATTAAATGATTTAAATCGAGTAATAAAATAGTTTTGTAATAAAATAAATTATGATAAACAAGATACAAATATAAATTTGAATATAAAAAGTATCACTTTTTATTATATGTAGTGGAAATAAAATGCTTTTAAGAAAACAAGTAATACAAATGAATATAACTATTTTAACTCAAATAGAAAGGTATCCAATAACCTAAGATAAATGTTCCCTTGTTTTATACTTCTAAGAAAGTTTGTCTTTCCTTAGTAAGGAAACCCCTCTATAAGATGATTAACTTTTATGTCTGCCTATCCCTAATAGTCCTCGATTTTATGGATCAGATTCTATCACACTATCCTCGTGTGCCCTCAATTAATATGATGATCGGATTCTCTATCCTCTTAACATTAAAATCCCTTGATCGTATTCACAAAATCGTACACAAAAACAATTTGCAAAAATTCTAAAAGAAACAACCAAGACAGGGATTCCTTTAAAACAAAAAGACTCTAGATTATTACAAAAGTCTAATAACAACTTATTATGATTTTGTTAATTTTTAGATCACTCACATTTCAGAAAATTTAGAAAAACATACAAAACATTTCATCATAAAACTCTTATAATAACCAGGTATTTATAGGTAACCCCTCTAACTGTCATATTTTCTCAAATGGTCATATTTTCCCTGAGTTTATTGCAATGACTTGAACATATGGAACTCCAATGGATATATTATAATATAAACTCCAACATCATTTTGATTTATAAAATTATAGTGTAAAAGGTTTTTCAATATGATAGAAAATAGTTTTAAGTATTCAGAATTTAGACATGGTCAATCTAATGGATTTTCTTATATAATGTCATCATGATAAGTTTTTATGAGTGAGAAATCAATTTTTATTGGTTCTAATATCATTTCTAATTACGAGTAATTTTTCTGCTACAAATTTAAGACAGAATGTCTTAAATACGATTTGAAAAAGGTGAATATGATTATTATTGGTTTCATGCTCATTATTATAATTTTAGTGAAGAATATTATGTTTATATTCATGAATACTTTATAACTATTTCTAATTATGGTATAAGTATATGTTTTCTAAAAAAATATTATAAAAACACTTTGGATATAAAAAGTTATTAAGTAAATATTAAATAAAGAGTTTTTTATTTCTAAAACTAAAGGAATGAAAAAGTCGTAAGTAAAACTTTGACTAAACAATGTATTGATTATTATTTTAGAAATTGTGGAATAATGAACTCTTTTACCATATTCAACCTACCAAAGTTATTTTGGACCTATGAGCTGAATATTATCAAAACGCCTGACATTGTCCTAACCGGTTAAGACATTAAATATATCATTGAAATAAATAAAATAAATGGAATAATTATGTGGTATTAAAACCATAAAGTCCATTAAGAATGTAAATAATTGAAAAAAAATTATTATAAAGGGGATAAATAATGTATGTGATGATTCAGAATTTAGGTAAGGGGAACATTACCGTAAAATCCTAGTTTTAATTATTTTAATGGATTATTTTCTAAATACTTTTATTCTATGTCTATAATCTAGAATTTATTTTATAAATGTATTTATATGGAAATAAATGAATTATAAATTACATTTTATGTCCCTTTTTACATTCTTTTAAAGGTTTTCAAAAGTAGTATTTTTTATTTTATATGTAATGTTTTGATAAAAGGAAAAAAAAGGAATATTCTATTTTAACAAATACAGTGTCAATGGTTTTTCCTACTGATGTAACTTTTATTTTATTTTTTTGGATTCCTTTCCAATATTTCATGTATTATTCAAATAAAAACTCTCCTCCCTTTTTTTATAGGTATTTTAAAAAGGGTGTTAAATGGAATATATATTTTGATATTTGGAAATATTTTTCTTATGGGTGTAAAGAATACTTTTATGAAGGAAATATAGTTTTTCATGTGTGATGTATATTTGATGGTTCTTGGTAATTATTTGTGATGATTTGTAACATCATAGGTAATTATTGAATAAAAATTTTTCATATCTAGAATTATTTATGAATTAGATCTTAATTTTACTTTAGATGGGATTTTATGTCTGATAAAGTACCCGACATGAAACAATTTATTTCTCCAAAATATTATGCTACACACAAGACTGAGATATATCGAAAAATAATACATTATTAATATTATTATTTTAAATGGTGGTTATCTCATAGTCGTTATAATAGAGAGAATAAACAGTACTAACTATGTAACACCCCGACCCCTCTAGACCAAAGTCGGTGCATTAATTGTTATATTGGCATGGTTAGAAAGAATTAAATCTCGAAGGAATGATCAGATTAGTAGTCTTGAAGAAATTAGATACATATATGTAACTCAAAATACATTGTAAAAGTTTACAAAATACAATACATAACAAAAACTAAAAGCAGCATCCACAAGAACTCAATAAATGATCTCATATTTATCACATGTTGAAAGTAAACAATGAAAGGGGTGATCTCAAATGCTCAGTAATGGAAAAAATGGTGGAAGAAAGAATCAATAATAACTGAATTGTAAACATTTTGACATAATCATTATGTCATGGTGAATAAATGAAAAACTCACACCATTAATAAACTGAGAATGAAACTGCATCCATAGATTTTGTCATAGTGAAAAACTCATGGATAGTAATAACTGATAATGAATAAATATAGTTATTATTAATTAGATTTCATGTATCTATCTCGTGAAATAATAATACCATTAAAATGGTTTAGTTCTAGGGCTAGAAACCCCTCTAATTTTTGGAAACAAACTCAGAGGGTTTTTCGCCAAACTGATTTGTCTCATGAGACCTACCGATGCATCGAGGGTCTATAGTGGGCCCCATATTCCAATGAATGTCAAAATAATTATTTATATATTTATTCAATACAAGATCAACAATCCATTTCAATATCTGTATATATTAGGGTATACGGATTTATCAATATTTCCATAGTTAAAATAACTTTCCAAATAAACTCCGTATGTAAAATTGTATTTGGGTTAGACAAAAACATATCAATGATATGAGATTATGGATATTTAATATAAATATAATTTCAAATGAAAAGTGATCTCAAATGGGCATTAGGTACACCACATAAGGATTATTAGGTACACAATACAAAGTTAGTCACAATAAAATAGTAGTCGAGACAAAGTCTCTTACCAAAATGTAATCGGTTAAATCATATGACCAAAACATAATAACCCTTAAATTAATAATTGAATAAAATTAATATAAATATAATAATGTTATTATATATCAAATTTCAGTACACATATACCACATACAAGAAATAAGTGGTGAAAAATGAAAATCTCACAGAAATGAAAGTCAGATGAGAAACCCCTTACCTTTTGTTCGACTGTGTTCTTAGTTTGTTTTAATGACCTGAATAATAAAATTTAGATTCATTAATTAATAATTGTATAACCTAATATACAGTTAATTTTTTTATTATAACCTTTTTAGGTTCATTCATGGCTCTTTTAATGGGTTTAAGAGGTTCAATTTTTTTGTTTTGGAAGCATTTTCTTCCTTGGTTTTCATGATTCGTTTACTTGCATTCATGAATGGAAGTTTGTCTGAAATGGGGTTAAAAATAAAGAATTGTTAATATATATTATTAGTGACATTAAAGATATATAAATGATCTTATAATTATTCTAGGTTATATACATGATGATGAATCATTAGTTAAAAGTTTTTGATAAATGCTTGGATTTAGCTTGGTAGTTTTGTTTACAATGAACTTGTTTTGTATTATTATTCCATATTATGAGTGTGTAAAGGTTACAAAACATTAATGAGATGAAATAAATATATTATTATCTGGTTCAACCATTAAAATTGTTTCATGACCAGTATTGAAGGATAAATTGAAGAACAAAACTCTGTCGTCCACAGAGGTTATAAAATGGAACCTCATGGATGTTGATTTCATTTATAAAAATAAAATTGGGGAGTAAGAATATTGATGATGGTTATTCCATTCACATGATATAATTCCAGTATATAGATGATAATGGATTTTATCATGGTCATTTGTAAAGATGAGGTGAGGAGATTAAAATAAAAGATATGAACTTGAATATAAAAGAAAAATTGGGAGATCCCTTATGAAAATTCGGCAGCCTAACGGCATCGCTTAAAATTTCCTAAAATAAAATGATGAGAACAAAAGGGTATCTCATCATATTGAAATAAAAATTACAGTGAGAAGAATACATAAAATCAAAACCCAACATATGATAATGGAAATTCAAATAGATAATATAAAATAAGTGTCGACTAAAAGAAGAGAATGAAGAATCCCTTACCTTTTAGATTAACTCATAGATATTGAAGGATGGGACCTTGGTGGATTAAAGACACCTTGGGAGGACTCATAGAGAGTTAAAAACACCAGATATTTGAGGATGGGGGATTTGGAATGAAATAAAATGAATGGATGAGTGGGTATTTATAGAAAAAGAGAGATATTTTTTTAATAATTTCAAAGGGACACCTCATTAGTGGTTTTTGCCAAACCATGGGCTTGCCCATGGTATTTTCCCATGGTTTTAGCCACTTGGGACACCTCATGTAATAAGATACTATACAGGAGTCAAAAATGATTTTATATTTAATTATTACATCATTATAATGTAATTAAACTACAGAAAACTCAAAACTGTATTTTTACTATTCATGAAAAATTCATGTATTTTAGAAAAATCCCAAAAATTCACCATAACCATTTTTCGACGTGTAGAATTCAAAAATGGACTCCATTTTTTAAATATTATTTTATAATTATTTTTAATTTAATTTTTAAAAAATTCATAGTTAATTTGAAAAATAAAAATTTTAAAGGTATAATTAGTTCTATATCACATTGAAAAAATAATTAAGATATCATTATCTTATTACCTTAAGAAAATAAAATATTATCATTTTTTACTATTTATAAGGGTGATATTACTATTCATATTACTATTCATAAGGGTATGTTATTATTCATCAAAAAATCAAGTTTGTTCTATCAGACTCCAAATGACTTACTAGTCAAAACTCTAGATGACCATTTTTCGAAATTCCAAAACATAGAAGTGTAAAATTTATGTTTAATGTCTTGGTTTTGACTATCTCATAAATAACCATGTGTTGTTTCAAAGGAACACAGTGCTTTATAAAATATAGTCTATGAAAAGAATGTATTTAACAGAATCATACCATAAAATATTTGGGGTGTTATATTATTCCCTCCATCAGAAATTCGGTCCTTGAAATTCTATGTATAAATCCTACCAAAAAGATGTGGGTGGTTCTTCTTCATGAAATCCTCTGGTTCCCATCTTCCTTCTTCCATATTCTGGATTCTCCAAAGAACCTTTACTATATGAGTTTTCTGATTTCTCAATAACTCCTCTCTTATGTCAAGAATGCTAATAGAATTTTCACAGTCTAAAAAATTAGGTTCCGGTTCAATTTCTTCATAGGTGAGTACATGAGTTGGGTCTGGCATATATTTCTTCAACAATGAAACATGGAACACATCATGGACTTTAGAAAGATTTGTCGACATTAATAAATGGTAAGCTACTACTCCGATTCTTTCCAAAATTTCAAATGGTCTTATATACCTGGGGCTTTGTTTTCCTTTCTTACCGAACCTTAAGACACTCTTCCATAGAGATACTTTCAGAAAGACATGATCTCCCACCTGGAATTCCAAATCCTTTCTCCTATTTTCAGCATAACTCTTCTGCCTACTTTGGGATTCTTTAATATGGTCTTGGATTGTCTTCACCTTTGTCTTGGTCTCTTTAATATGTTTGGGGTTGATAAGTTTCCTCTCACCAACTTCATCCCAACAAGTTGGAGTCTAACATCTCTTTCCATATAATGCATCATATAGAGCCATTTGAGTACTATAATGGAAACTACTGTTGTATGAAAATTACACCAAAGGAAATTATTGATCCCACATACCTTGGAAGTCAATAGAACATGACCTTATCATATCTTCTAGAGTTTGAATAGTCCTTCCAGATTGTCCATCAGTTTGGGGGTGATAAGCAGTACTCATACAAAGATAAATATTCAAAGCCTTCTGGATACTTTTCTAGAATTTTGATGTAAACTAGGGATCTTTATAGGAAAAAATCTATAGAGGTGCACCATGAAGTCTTACAACTTCATTAATATAAAGTCTTTATAGGCGCTCAAGTGGTAAATCCTTTCTAATTGGAAGGAAATATGCTGATTTTTTTAGATGATCAATAATTACCCATATTGCATTGTTCCTTTTATATGTCCTTGGTATTCTAGTGAAAATATCCATTGTAATGTTATCCAACTTACAAATAATAATAGGTAGAGGTTGCATCACTCCTCAAGGAATTTGCCTCTCTTCCTTCACTTGTTGACAAACTAGACACCTTGACACATAGTCAGCAATTTCCAACTTCATATTATCCCACAAAAAATATTCCTTCAGATCTCTATACATATTTTTGCTACCCGGGTGTATAGAGAAATTTGAGCTATGAGCATCATCAAATAGTTCCCTTTTTTAGCTCAGTTACTGATGAAACACATAACCTCTTCCCAAACTTCAAAACTCCTTCCTCATAAACAAAGTCTTCTAATCTCCCATCCTTAACAGTAATAATTTTCTTGTTTAGATTTTCATCATCAGATTGAGAGATTTTTATCTTCTCTAGTAAGGATGGTTTAGAAATCATTTGAAAGAGGAAAGATGTTTCTCCTTCCTTAATAATTCCCATATCCATCTTTAGTAGATCCATGAATATAGGATTTTTCTCAATCATAATTTGAGTCAGAATTCCATGATACTTCCTACTTAATGCATCTGCCACCTTATTTTCCTTTCCTGGGTGGTAATGTATTGAACAATCATAATCTTTGAGTAACTCGAGCCATCTCCTTTGCCTCATGTTGAGTTCTTTTTGTGTAAAAATGTATTTCAAACTCTTATGATCAGTATATATATCACATTTTTCACCGTAAAGATAATGTCTCCATATTTTTAGAAAAAATATTATAGTTGCAAACTTCAGATCATGTGTTCGATAATTTTTCTCATGATTCTTCAACTTTCTTGATGCATAAGAAAAAACTTTAACATTTTTCATAAAAACCCAACCCAACCCATTCTTTGATGCATCAATATATATTACAAATACATCACTTCCAGATGGAAGATTCAAGATTAGAGATTTGACCAATCTTATTTTGAATTCCTCAAATAATTATGTACATTCTCTCATCCATAAAAATATAACCCCTTTATGTGTGATCTTGGTTATCTGGTTATCTAGTCGGGCGAAATTCTGAACGAAACGCCGATAGTAACCAGCTAAGCCAATAAAACTGTGTACCTCGGTTATGTTTGTTGGCATGGGCCACTCTTGGATTTCCTTTGTCTTCACTAGATCAACTAAGATTCCATCCTTAAAGATAATATGGCCAAGAAAAGAAACTAATTGAAGCTAGAATTCACACTTTCTAAACTTCCCATATAATTCATTTTCTATAAGAGTTTTCATAATAGTATGCAAATGATCCTCATGGTATTCATAGCTTTTTTAGTATACTAGGATATCATTGATGAATACCACAAAAAAGTTAGCAAGATATTCATTGAAATATCTATTCATTAAATCCATGAAAATAGAGGGTGCATTATTTATTCCAAAAGGCATCATTGTAAACACTTAATGCCCATACCTAGATCGAAATGTTGTCTTAGGAATATCTTTCTTCCTCACACGTAGCTAATGATATCCGGATCAAAGGTCAATATTCAAAAAGTATTTTTCTCCATGAATTTGTTCAAATAAATCATCAATTCAAGGAAGAGGATACTTATTATTTATTGTAATATCATTGATTTCCTTGTAATCAATGCATAGACTCACTAATCCATCTTTATTCTTGACAAATAAGACTGGGGATCCCCATGGAGAAACACTAGGTCGAATAAATCCTTTGTCACTAAATTCTAATAGTTTTTTATTTAGCTCTACTAACTCCACAGTGGCCATTCTATAGGGATTCTTTGATATAGGTCTTTCACCAAGAATTAAATCTATAGATAATTCAACTTCTAACTCTGGAGGATTTCTAAGTAAATCCTCTGGAAATACATCAACATACTCTTGCACTATACGTAAATCTTAAATTTGGATATTTCTTTCCTCACCCATAGATATTTGGTTCTCTTACTCTTCAATAATTTCATTCAATGGAGCTACTGGGGGTGGGTCTAGATAAGAATCAGATGGCGAGGTCTCCACTCTAAAGATAAGAGATTCTACACCATTTTCAAAAATTATAACTTCCATTTTATTACAATAAATCTTCGCATCATAATTTGACAGCAAATCCATACTGAGAATTATATCAAATTCAGTCATTGGTATGAAGATAAGGTTAGCAACTAAAGCACATTTATGTGAAACAAGGGGGACTAGTCGACATGACTTTGTTGAAATGATGCATCCCCTAGAAGTTTTTACTAATAACTCCTTTATTAAATCAAATTAGACATGTCTAATTTTCTTGGAAAACTGGGAAGATATAAATGAATGATATGATCCAAAGCCAATTAAAGTGTTGGATAAGTTTGAGGAAACAATTAAAGTACCTGTCACCACACCATTAGGAACTTCAACTTCTGCAGTTGTAATCGCATAAGCTCTCCCTTGTTCTCTTGGCTTTTTCTAAGGCATGTTTACATGCCACTTAGGACACTCATTTGCATAGCATCCCATCTCTATACAACTATAGCATGGAACATCTTAAAATTGTTTCCTCCCCTTACATTCATGATATTGATGACCCTTTTCTCCACACTTATAGTAGACTCCCATGCCTTTAAAGCATTTCCCGAGATGATTATTTCCACAGTTCTTGCATAATCGGAAATTATTCGTTCCCTTGTTCTTATTTGGTGCTCCAACTTCCCCTTGGTTATCTGAGTACCACTTTTTATCTTGGTTTCCCTTAAACAAATTTTATCTAGAAAATTCCTTCTCTATTTTTATGGCACATGATACTGTTTCATCATACGATGAAAATTTTTGAGAATCCAGTTTCCCTTCAAAGACTTGGCTTAATACCTTCAAAGAAATAATCAATATTTTCTAGTGAGTCATGTACATAATCTACGACATACTTGGATAGCCTTGTAAAGGTATCCTCATACTCTACAACACTGTCTTATTCCATTTGCTTTAAACCAAGAAATTTCCTCTTCATTTCGGTTTGTTTCTCACGAAGGAAATATTTTTCTAAGAATATTTCCTTAAAATTCCTCCATTCCATATCTTCTATTTCTTCTTCCTCCATGGTATTCTGAATCAAGGACCACCATTGATCAGTTTCACCCTTCAGATATTATATCACCAGCAACACATTTTCATTTTCATTGCATCTTAATTCCATGAATATATTTTCAAGTGAATTGATCCATTTCTCAGCAACAACTGGATTAGTAGTCCTGCTGAAAGATGGGGGCTCATGCTGCATGAAACAATTCAACACAGGTGTGGAATGATTATTCATTAAAACTTGAGTAAGTTTTCCCAATATGGTCATGATATGATCTACTCTAACATTGACTGTGTTGACTTGCTCAGTGGGGAGATCCCTACCTTTCCCACAAGTTTTGATTACCCTCCTACCATTATGACATTTCTAAATTATGGCACACACTAGATTAGGGTATGAATCATAATTTACAATCTTAACTTAATAAAATACTTAACATAAATTGAGATCCTACGCATGGAAAATCCCATAATCATAAAAATGGTTTCTTTAAGGAATAATTTACATTTTAATCCTTCATAATGGCCAGTAAAGAAAATATGAATTATCCTAAGCATATCCCCTGAGATTGTCATAACCAAGAGTGAATCAAGGCTCATTGTTGTGTACCAGCATACCCTGGGTAAAGACTAAAACTCTTTTTCGGAGCTTTCACTCCTAGGTACATTTGTTCCAGAGCCACCTCTACCTGCTCGTATCCAGATAGGGATGTATTTGCTAGAAGGATTCACATAATCTATTCCTTACCAAAATACCAGTATATTATTGTACGTTTATCCTAAAATACTACCTTAAGTTTTTGTTCCCTACTACACATTTCCTACTCTAGTTTCCAATTTTTCTACTAAACTTCCTTTGATAACAACTATAACACACTGACCCCTCTAAACCGGAGCTGGTGAATTACTTGTTATATTGGAATCATTTGAAGGAATGAAAATCTTGAAGAAATGATCAGTTTAGTAGTCTTGATGAAACTAGATACATATATGTAACTAAAATTACATTGGAAAAGTTTACAAAATATAATACATAACGAAAACTAAAAGATGCATCCACAATAACTCAATAAATGATCTCCTCTTTGTCACCTATCAAAGGTAAACAATGAAAGTGGTGAGCTAAAATGCTTAGTAAGGGATACAAATAGAAGAATAATGAATAAATAATAACTTAATTGTAAACATTTTTGACAAAATCAATATGGCATGGTGAATAAATGATGAACTCATGCCATAAATAAACTGAGAATGAAACTGCATCCATAGATTTTTTCATAGTGAAAAACTCAAGGATATTAATAACTAAAAATGAATAAAGATAATTCTTATTAATTGGATGTAATTTATCTGGAACATGAAATCATAATACCATTAAAATGGTTTAGTTCTGTGGGGAGAAACCCGTCTCATTTTTGGAAACAAACTCGAAGGGTTTGTCGCCAAACTGATTTGTCTCATTAGAACTACCGATGCATCGAGGGGATATAGTGCCCTCCACCCCCCCCCCCCACCATTTAATGTCCAAATAAATCTTTATACATTGATTCAATATAAGAGAAATAGTTCTTTTTAATATCTGTATAGAGTAGGGTATACAGATTCATCAATATTTCCATATTTAAATAACTTTCCAAATAAACACCATATGTAAAATGGTATATGGTTTAGACAAAAAACATATCCATGATACGAGATTAAGGATATGTGATATAAATATAATTTCAAATGAAAATTGATTTCAAGTGGTCAGTAAGTACACCACAAAATTATTATTAGGTGCACAATACAAACTTAGTCACAATAAAATAGTAGTTGAGACAAAGTCTCTTACCACAATGTAATCAGTTGAATCATATGACCAAAACTTAATAACCCTCAAATGAATAATTTAATAAAATGAATATAAATAGAATAATTTTATTATATATCAAATGGAAGTACACATATACCACATACAAGAAATAAGTGTAAAACAATGAAAATATCACAGAAATGAAACTGAGATGAGAAACCCCTTGACTTTTGCTCGAGTGTGTTCTTCATTTGTTTTAATGACCTGAATAATAAAATTTATATTAATTAATTAATAATTACATAACCTAATATACATGTAATTGATTTAGTATAACCTTATTAGGTTCATTCATGGCCCTTTTAATGGGTTTAATAGGTTCAATTTAATTTTTTTGGAAGTATTTTCTTCCATGGTTTTCATGATTCATTTACTTGCATTCATGAATGGAAGTTTGTTTGAAATATGGTTAAAAATCCAGAATTATTAATATATATTACTCATGAAATTAAAGAGATAAAAATGATCTTATAATGATTCTAGTTTATATACTTGAGGATGAATCATTAGTTAAATTTGTTTGATAAACGCTTGGATTTAGCTTGGCAGTTTTGTATACAATGAACTTGTTTTGTATTATTATTCCATATTATGAGTGTGTAAATGTTACAAAACATCAACGAGATGAAATAAATATATTCGGATCTGGTTCAACTATTAAAATGGTTTCATGACCATCAATGAAGGAGAAAGTGAAGAACAAAATTCTACCATCCACAAAGGTTATAAATTAGAACCTCATGGACGTTGATTTCGTTTATAAAAATAAAAAGTGGGGAGTAAGAATATTGATGATGGTTATTCCATTCACATTATATAATTACATTATATAGATTATAATAGAGTTTATCATGGTCATTTTTATAGATGATGTTAGGATAGAAAAATAAAAGAGATGAACTTGAAAATAAAAGAAAATTTGAGAGATCCCTAACGAAAATTTGGCAGCTTAACGGCGTCGTTTAAAATTTCATAAAATGAAATGATGAGAAAAAAAGGGAATATAATCATATTGAAATAGAAATAACAGTAATAAGAATACATAAAATCCAACCCCAACATATGATAATGGAAATTCAAATAGATAACATAAAAGAAGTGTCGACTAAAAGAAGAGAATGAAGGATTCCCTTACCTTGTAGATTAACTCCTAGATCTTGAAGGATGGGAACTTAGGGGATTAAATACACCTTGGTATAACTCATATAGAGGTAAAACCACTATATATTAGAGTATGAGGGATTTGGAATGAAAGAAAATGAATGGATGAGTGGGTATTTATAGAAAAAGAGAGGCAGTTTTTTAATAATTTCAAAGGGACACCTCATTAGTGGTTTTTGCCAAACCATGGGCTTGCCCAGGGTATTTTCCCATGGTTTTAGCCACTTGGGACACCTCATGTCATAAATTACTGTACAAAAGTCAACCATACTTTTATATTTAATTATTAAATCATTATGATGTCATTAAACTACCGAAAAATCAAAACTGTATTTTTATTATTCATGAAAAATTCATGTATTTTAGAAAAATCCCTAAAATTAACCATAACCATTTTTCGACATGTAGAATTCAAAAATGAACCAAATTTTTTGAAAATAATTTTCTAAGTATTTTTAATTTAATTTTTTAAAAAATCATAGTTAATTTGAAAAATAACAATTTTAAAGGTATAATTAGTTTTATATCACATTGAAAAATTAATTAAGATATCTTTATTTTATTACCTTAATAAAATAAAATATTATCATTATTTACTATTTATAAGGGTTATATTACAATTCATATTACTATTCATAAGGGTATGTTACTATTCATCAAAAAATCAAGTTGGTTCTATCAGAATCCAAATGGCTTACTGGTCACAACTCTAGATGACAGTTTTTCCAAATTCCAAAACATAGAAGTGGAAAATTTATGTTTAATGGCTTGGTTTTGACTATCTTCTAAATAAACAAGTGTTGTTTCAAATGAACATAGTGCTTTATGAAATATAGGCTATGAAAAAGAATGTATTTAAAAGAATAATACCATAAGATGTTTGGGGTTTTATAAACTATGATATGTTTACACATGTTTATTAAATGTTTTCAATTCCTTATAATAAATTTTAAAGGATTAAAATGATAATAACGCCATTTTTAAGCATAAATACTCTAATACTTTTAAAAGGTCGTTTTACCACCTTTTGATGGAGAACCCTTTTTAAATCTAATTTTTATCAATTTTATATGTTCTATTTGAAAACATAAACCTATTATTTATAATAGTGACATAAAATTTTACTTCGGTTTAATTTTTGTTATTTTTATAATAATTTTCATTCTCTAATGAATAGTGAAAAATACAACATTTTAATTCAAAGTTGCATTTTCGTCTAATTTAATTCTATTGTTATATTATTATTTTACATGGTTTTATGGTATAATTATATGAAGTTTTTATTATTTAATATAATGTAATTCATTAGATTCAATTTTAAATTATTATTAAATATAAAAATAATGTGAACTTTTGAAATGTTTCCTTAAAAACATGTTCTCTCGATCTGTCAATAGGAATAGTGTTAAACCAAATTTAAGAACTTCTATAAATTGAATTTTTTTTAAAAATACATACATGGTTGTACTCGGTATGAAAAATTTGGTCCAATAGGATCAAAATATTTTTTGGTGAATAGTATCTTTAGTATTTTATTTACTATCGTTAAAGGTAAATCCGGTAAATTTGGGTAAAAATAATATTATAATATATAAAACTACTATAACACTTGTCCTAATATTATTGTATGATTTATAGATGATCAATACAATACTTGGGAAGAAATTATGTCCTTTGGAAGCCACTTGGATGGGATTATGATAATTATAACACGAAATTTAAAGTGAATGAAAATATGTCATAAACATGTCTCTTATTAATAAAATAATTTTAATATGGTCTTATATAAATGATCTCTTCGACTATAAATAGTCATTAGAAATATAAAAAGATTACCGATATCATGGAAATTTATTAATAATTTTTTGAAAATAAATAATTAAATTCAATTATGACACAATGATGATACAATAATACGTTTATTAATTAAAGAATCAAATAAATGATATTATAAATATTAAAATAAACATTATTTGACATAAATTATGCCATCCAAAAAATTTATAGGTGACTATGACATGTTATAAGTCTATTAAATGGTTTTTTTTTATTTTATCTCTCGGTTCCGATTTTATTTAAATTCAATGAAATGAATAGTGAAAAAATGACATAATTGATAAATAATAATTTATTAAATTATTTAAAAATCCAAAAAAATATTTTAAAATCACAAAGTGACTTTTATAATGTCTAAAATTTCATTAAGTGTTCAATTATGGTAAATTTACCCTATATAAGTAAATTTTATAGCCTCTTAATATTTAAAATGTTTTTACCACAATTAAAATTAAAAGATAATAATTAAGGGTAAACAGAAAATATCAGGTTTAAAATAAAATCAATACATGTATAAAAATTATTAGATGGGAGTATTTTGAATATTCCTTATATTATCTTATACATATGTTAAGTTTTAGTCATTTGGATTAAAAATTAATTTATATTAATTTAATATTTTAATAGTTTCTAAGGGTGCCCATTCCCTCCCCTATAAACAGGTACCCACTCTTCTCTGAAAATAACACTTAAAGAACCATTTATTTCAGCCAATATCTACCCAAAACCCTTACTATAATCAATCCCTGCATTATTGAGGTCTTATTTTATTCAGAACACCCTTCATAGAGGTGTTAAGGTGTTCTTCAATGGTGATTAACAAAAGAAGAGGTATCGTTTTTTTAAGTATTTATATTTTATTTTTTCTTCCAATTCCTTAAAATATTCTTCATACAATATGAAATAATAAATTCATTATCCTCAATATAATTAGATTTTATTATGTTAATATCATCACCTAAATCCATCTCCACTTCCATTAAAAGGAAAATTAATTAATCATTCATGCATATGTGTGAACTATCACAAACACGAACCGATCTAATTTATTTTCCATAGCTATCTCTCATGACTGGTTATAATAATGGAATTAATGTTCATATGATATAATCCTGATATATTAATAATTATAAGATAATAATATATAAATTATGTTTATACTTTCCATGCACATAAAAATGGTAACATCGTTCGTGTGTATGTGTGAACTATCACCTCTACGAAGCGTTGTGACTCATTTTTATTCATTATATCACTGGTATTATATATATAAGTATATTTATATTATTATTATGATTTTAGTTATATTTTTATAATTATGTAAATATAAAATAACAATTACTTTATTTCCATAATGATTAATGAAAAATGGAAATGTTACTCATGTGTACGTACGGCCTATCGTCTTCATGCTTATAACGTTGTTAATTTTTCATACCATAAATGAATGGTTTGATTTTAAAAGTATAATTGAGGTATTAAAGTGATTATTATGTCATTAATTTTATTCTCAAGATTATTTAATTATGACCACATGGACTAGTGACATAAAACCATGTTCATTTTTAACTCAAGTACCAAATATCGAAAAAACATTTGTTATAAACTTAAAGAATTATATAATTTTTATAACATGGTAATAAGTGATATAAATGAAATAATAAAATTTAAAAGGTTCTGAATCAAGTATAAATTAACCTAAGTTTATTATTCAGGAATATAAATATTTTACATGATGATTTGTACTCAAGGTAAGGGACTTCGTCTCAATATTCTTTCATTAAGACATATTTAAATATTATACACCACTTTCTTTTAAATGGTATATAATTTACCCCTTTAAATTTTAATTTCCATAAAAAAAATTGAAAGGAATATTTTTCTAAGAATAATTTTACTAAATGAAAAAATGAATTTTTTTTAACGTTTTTAGTGAAAACTAATTTTCTGCCACTATGACCATTATTTGATAGTTGGCTTCCTCAACAATCCGTAATTTTTTTAAAAGTAAAATAAATACCATATCTCATTTTCAGGTATTTTGGTATTGAAAATGGTTTTGATAATGAATTTATTTTATCAATATATTGAAATAATATTTTATGATTAAAATGTTGAAATTTCATTATTCATTTATGCATTTTTTATGTGTTATGATTATTTCATGGTTATTGGGAATTGTTTATGAATACAGGTGGTTATGTGATAAATTGAGGGTGGGTGTGACTTTTATAGATCTCCAATTCATTGTTTAAGGAGAGTGAGTTAAACAATAATGTTTCTCTTAAGATATTTAAAAAATATATTTTTATGGATATTTCAAACATAACCATGAAGGTTACACCCTATATAGTTCTGAAAGCTACAATGTAAGTATGATATGGATTCCACAAGTTACCTTTATGATTTATGATTGCAAGAAGTTTTTTATGAATCTTATGATTTCTTACGGTATGTTAAAAAACTTATATTTTATGGGTGAGAATTATGATTTTGTTAAAATGTTTTCATGAGTTTAAAATATTCATGGACTAACAGTTTCATTCCTTATTTATATCCCTTAATGAGTTTTTTATGTTTATCCCAATTTTTTGAAATGATTTCCATCGGTTATAAGGATGGATAATAGAAAAGAATAATTCAAGATGAATATTGTGAAGATTTTTATCAAGAGAAATAAATCATGATTTATTTTGAAATGTTTTATTTTATGAAAAAAATGGATATTGATTAGACATGTCTACTTTGTAATATTTGAGATTTTATGTAATAGTTATGGCCTAATTCTCTAAAAATCTAAACTAGAAAATTTTCTCAATGTGAATTCTTGACTTAAATAAAGATTATATAATATTTAAGGTTGGGACCATATATGATTGGCATGATTGATATTTCTTAAGGACATGGGTGATCCTAATATATCTCACCAATACATCAGATAATGGGTCAAATTTAACTAGTTATAGGTTTCTCCTTAGAGATTATTGGAATTTACTAGGTAGGTAATTCCATTTGTATGAGTGATAGTAAGAGTGATGTAAAAAATGTCCCAAGTTACCTATATGACTTTTTTCAGCATTCTAATTATTTTTCATGGAAATAATTTACATTCAAAAAAGAATGATTATTTCTTTTTGGGTAAAAATGTATGTTTTTAAGAAAATGTTTTTCATGGATTCTCACATTTTTTACAGAAACCCTCATAGTTATTATTTTTCCTCTATGTATTCTTATAAAGTATTTTATAAAAATATATTTCCAGTTAATATGATTTCATTTTTATTTAAATGATTATTTGGGCTCACAATTAGTATTAAAAAATCAATTTTATGTTCGGTTTTAAAATAGAATAACGGGTTTCTTTCCTTCTTTATATAGGTCCCTTACTAGGATTTTTGTGAAAATCCAAAAAATCTCAATGTATTTCAAAAGGTTTAAGAGTGTTTAATAAAAAAGAATAAGTCTATTTTAAAGTTATGAATATTTTTCATGAAAATAAAATGTGCTTCATTATAAAAGTTTTATATTGTGGAAAAAAACATATTAGAAGTGTCAACTTTTTAATATAAGGGATTGTTAAAAAAAAATTCCTACTTCTCTAAAACTCTAAACTGAAAAGGTCCTCTAAATAAAATAAAGTTAATTATTTTCTAAATATTCGATTAAAAAATTGTCTAAGGTTGACTCTTAAAATTAATGGACATTTTTTATCTAAATAAAATATATTATGGTTTCATTTTAGTTTTATTTTTCATATAGAACAATCTACTAAAATAATATTTATTTAAGTAAAATAGATATTGAAATTTCTGGTCGATATGACTACACGTAGTAATGTTGAGGCATAAGGGATTCCAAATGGGTCGTTGGATTCACCCCAACCCATGTACATGACATGGGTTTCAATGTATGCGGGTAGACCTTGCTTTTTTCTCTCAGTACATAGGTACTTCTTGGAGCGAAAAACAAGGCACGTGTCTAGAAGTTTTTCGATTTCATGGATATGCAGGGATGATCATGTCAGTTGGGTTGATGGACATTGTATTTTATTTTGACTTATTATTTAGAATGTGTTGTCCATTTTATTGTTTTATTTATACATTTTTATTTTTATTTTTGTTCATTTATGTTTTAGGTATCATATAGAAAGTTTAGCTCTTTTTATTTAGGATTATTGGGGCCTTTTCTACCCCTTGGTTTTTGTATACATGTTTTTAGGATTTCCATTTTATGTATGGGTAATTCCATACTTTTGGTAGATTTAGGGATGGCCCTAAGACCTCATTTTAAAGGGAATAGTCTCCCCAGAAGTATGATAGACCCTTTCTACTAATTAGAAACCCCTAGGGTATGGGGTGGTGTGCCTAAGGTCATGTATCAACTCATAATTGGGTATTATACATATGATCTAGGCCATGTAATTATATATTGTTGATATTGATTGTTCATGATTTTAAAAATTAAAGGAGTTGTTTAAAAAAATTATATGATTTAAGATAAAAATTATCCGGGTCTCTTTTTAGAACATAATAGTTTATTTGAAATGAATATTCAAGTGTTTTTATAAAATGTATGGATTTGTTACATGTTTACTTCACATACACAAACTTGAACATATCTTGAATACATCAATGTTTAAGTAAAAAATAAAGGGTGATTCAAAGATAGAGAATAAATCTTGAGAATATGGATGTTATGATAGAAGTTGGATATTAAATTTGAAAATAAAAAATTCCATGAAAATATATGGAGAGAGTTTGAGAGAGTGTGGAAATTATTGATGAGAGAAATTAGAGAGAAAATTAAAGATAGAGATGAGGAATTGAAGAGTGTGTAACGGTATGTGTTTTTTTAGAGAAGAAAATCATACCATTGATGGGTGTTTATGAAGGGGAATGATTTTTTGTTTTATGACATGAAGAAGTTTAAGGGGACTTGATAGTCTCAGGTGATAATTATAATATAAATAAATAATAAAAAATTATATCTCCTTAAGGAAAAAGAAAATAGTGCAAAAATATATATTGAAGGCAGAATCTTTATCAGTTTGTATTTGGAGACTGCATATATAAGGACCTGGCATTAAAACATTGCATAATATTGAGTCTCTAGATAATAATTCGTTTTATTAAAATCCAAAAGACATTTTAGGGTTATAGTTTTAGATAATTAAGTTTAAAATATTAAATATAAAACCAGTACATTACAAAGTGGAAAATTTCATCTAGTATCAATTTTTTCCAAAATATAAAACTTTTCAAATCCAAAACGTTTTATTTTTTGCCATAGAACCATGTGCCTCCCTTTGATACCACTTTTTCATGAACTAGTCCAGGTACTTTGGTAACCCGATAACCGAGCCGGTCCTGACATAGCCTGAAGGGAATTCTCGATCCCCATGGGTCGGCGACTAGCACCTGGCATCGTACAACATACAAGTGGGAACGATTTTTCCACAAGAATGTGGAAGCAAGAGTAAAACAAACATTTTGCATAACATAAGAAACTCCACTAGGAGTGATGTACCATAATACAAAGAGGCGTGAAATTCCAAAGTACTACAACCCAAGTACTGAAAAGGGAAAAATAGTCCCAAAGTCCCTAAGGACACAACTCACCAAGACCAGAGATCAACAACTGGATCCACCTCCAAGAGGTCCCTTCCCTTTGCTCGATCCTGGAAGAAGAAGGTCTACAAACTCCCGAAGGCAAAAGTAGGGTGTTATCCTAAGCCCAGTAGTATTCCACCAAATATTCCATAACAGATGCCAAAAATAGATTATCCAAATAAAAGCTTTCAATTTTCAAATAAACAGGTTTGGAAATTCAAAATCATATTCTAACAAAATATGTTGAACATTTTCAAATGATCGGAATAAATATTTCAAGCAAAGGCTTTAAAAATGATGGAATATTTCTAAAACAATGGCTTATGTAAAACAGTTATATAAGATAGTTTATATAAAATCAGAAGGCATGTAAAGCAGTTCACAAGAATTGGAATACTTTTATATCTCAAATATAAATAAACAAGCGAGCAACATGGTCATCTTCCAAAAGTTACGATAGTATTAACTAGTTATAGGATTCCGCACTCTCTATGTGAACTCAGCAAAATGTGTATACACACGTCCCTATGACACTATCCAAAGGATATTCGTCACTAACCCGTTGGGGATGTGACCCTCCGCAAGTATGTTTTAGAACATTGTCGTAGAGTAGAGTGTATCCAAATAACTCACTAACTACCTAAGGCTTCCATGTTCTCTTACATGATGGGCAAACTATTTTAAGAATGCTTAAAATACGATCAATCCCATTCTTCCATTTTAAAAGTGCAAATTTCATTCCATTTAAAACCAAAACATTATTTATTCAAAACATTCCTTTTTCACAAGATAAAACCAATGGGTTTCTATCAAATCATTTTAATCCATTTTCACCAGTTTGAAATCCATTCAAAATCAATCCCATCATCACACAATTCATTTCAAAATTAAATTCAACAATTTAATTGAAATCATTTCCATCAAATCCCCAATTTAAATTAAACAATTTAAATTTTCCAATTTCCATAAACACACCTAATTCAATGGAATTGGGGTTTTCCCAAATTTCTATACCAAAACCATTTTAAATATCTCAATTCAATAGAATTGAGTTTTTAACAATTAATTGAATGTAAATTTGAGCAATTGAATTTAAATCAACAATTGAATTAAATCAAGCAAATATAATTATAAACAATTTGGCAAGTCGGCATAGAACCACCTACCTTGAAGGTTTTGACCAAAACCACAACAGTCAAGAACGCTCAAGAAAACTGGGTTTCTTCTTCAAGAACCCACCTTATAACTCTTCTCCTAGCAAGACCAAGACCAAAAATCATTAAAATTGGTACCACACTCTTAGATATACCCATAACAGGCATAGATCTATGAAACTGAGAGGATATGAGAAGTAGATCTAAGTAGATCTAAGAAACCGATCAAGAACGATGAAGAACGATCACATACCTCAAGAATCAAGCCTCAATTCACCAATAGGAGCATATGGATTGCCTCCGGAATGATGGTAGAACCCTATCTGACCTTAGGAGAAGACAAATCCTGAGTTAGGGCCACTTAGGAGGAAAAAAGAGGCACTTAGAGGAAAAACCGAGCGAGATCCACAATTTAAGGATCTCATTTAAGTGGCCGCACGATTTGGTCGCATGGTTAGACAAAACATGTGCTGTTCGTGCATTATCCACTGCCTTGGTCACCCTTCTCGCACGATTTGGCCACACGGTTAGACAAACCATGTGCTGCCTGTGCGGATGCTACTGTCCAGGTTTCAAGGTTGGCACAGTTTGGTCACACAGTCTGTCAAACCGTGCGCAAACCGTACACAACTCATTTCCCTTTAGTTTTCCTCAAAAGTTTACCTAAACTCTCCCCAAGTCTTACTCCAAAAACAAAGGTACTTAGAAACTTCAAAATTACCTGAAAACGTAACGTGATTTTACAACCTCCCCACCATAAGATCTTTCTGTCCCTAGAAAGCCTTGTCAGACCCACCTCCCCAGGCCATGAACTTTCTCATCTGAACCCATGGGTCTCCTGTAATACCTCGGTTGCCTTCCCAGCACACCATAGGCTATTACTCACTAGGGTCTCTTATTAGACTAATGACTATCCCCACAGGCCAATACTTTTTCTTTCAGTGTGTTTTGTCCTCACTCACACACACCTTAGGAAACTTCCCAGAAGGTCACCCATCCTGATTACTACTCCAGGACAAGCATGTTTAACTGTGGAGTTCTAATCAGGAAGGCTCCCAAAAAGAAAGTTTAACCTTATTGACATGGGTAGTAACATTTAGCCTTTTAAGTCTCACTTTTGTAGGGGTGTTACAATATCCACCCCTTTAAAGCACAACGCCCTCATTGTGGACCCCAAAACTCATAAGATATTTCTATTTTCCATGTCATTCTTTGAGCCAATAAAATAAATAATTTGCACTTATAAAACAAACTTTTTAACCAAATAAATCCTTTAAACCCCATTATAGAACCCACTGAGTTATTGTTACATATATTTTATAACTTTTTATTTGTCTTTTATTTTTTTCTTGGTTTTTATGGGTGCTTGGGGTCAGAATTTCATTTTTTGGAGAAAAAAGACCATAGAGTATAGTTGACACGTGGTTTGTGTAATTGTGTGGATAACTATGTGTGGGTTTTATTTTTAATATCGTATGATTTTTCGTGGTTTAATCATACTTTTTCAAACTATGAAAAGCTTAGTAATAACTGTGTGGCTCATTGTTTTTAGAGATATGAGCACCTACAAGGTTAGCACATGGTTTTTCTATCCCTACGGCCCAATCGTGTGAGTTTTCCAAGTCATTAAAATTATTTTCTTTGTACCAAAATACCATTAAAGGATTTTAAACCTCCCCCACCCCACCCCCCTTTTCTCATATTTCATGCACATCCCATCCCCTAGGTTTTAGAGATTGTCCACTCTCTTTATAAGAAGATTCTTTTTAATTCTTGGGTATAATGGCTAAAGGTAATCATGCTTCATCAATATTTCTCCATCGTTCACCCTTTCGCTTTCTTAGTTTTTCTATTTTGATGGAATTGTGAAACCCAAGATGGATATTTGGGTAAACCTAAGTTTTTTATTAGGGTTTTGGTTTTATTTCTTATGTTTTAGGTATGTGGGGTCCTTTTTTTAATACATACTATGTTTATCATCAAAGTCAATGAATTTGGAACCATTTTTTATATAGGTGTCTCTATTTGTGGGTGTTTCTATAGATTAACTTTCCATTCTTAATGTCCTTTTATTTATGTTTATAATTTTTACATTTTATTGATTTATGATTGATTCGTATTTCATGTTTATTCAATTACATTGTTTTATATTGTAAATTTTAGTTTTAATGTGGGTTTTCCAAATGGATGAGGCTTAAATGCACTTTTTATGTTTGATAAAATAGATCAAATTAGTTTTATAGATTTATATGGATTGATAAAGAGGATTTAGAAATATTTTTTCCTTGAAGATGGTGATTTTATCAAAATGGGCATGTTTTTTATTAAAATGGCTTGTGAGATAGCTTTTAGTGTTTGCAAATTGTGATGTGGATATGTTTGGTGTTGATAAGCACATGGGATTGTTAGGGTGTGAGAGATTGTTGTCCAAGGGACCATGAGATCCTTTAGTAGGAAGATTGAGGGATCTTCTAATTTTTATTAAAGGGGACAAGAGAGACTTTAGGAAGAAATATGAGGGAGATTCTACATTTTAGACCAATAAACTAAGAGAGATCCTATGAGTCGGTCCAGATTAAGACTATGAGAGATCCCAATTTATTTAGCCAGCTATAAAACTATATTTTATAGTCACTCAAAGTAGAACCATATCTTTAGAGACCTTAGTGAACATTACTTATCTCAGGATCATTGATATGATTTTATTACATTGTATTAGTTCCTTGATTTTTATGATGTCATGTGTTTTATCCATTTATGTTTACTTGGTTATGTGATGATGTTATACTTGTACACTTTTTATGCCTTATTTTTGAAGGTTGAACATGTTTATACCAAGTGGAATTTATTTCTTTATTTAATCCATATTGATAAGTGTTCTATAAAACTTATTTTGTTCAAAATAAAACCAAATGTATTTCAAGGGATTGATTTAAAATGAAATTATTTCAATGTGAATTAGTTTTTAAAAATGAGTTTTCAAACTAGTTTAATGGTTTTCATGGTTCAAAATCCATAAATAGGTTCATGGTGATATCCAACTTGGATTTATTCCTCACACACAATATATTCATTTTTTGTATGTAGACTTTTTTCAAGTTAATATGTAATGTAAATGTCACTATGAATATTTATGTCTCTTCATGATTAGCATCATAAATTCTTTTGTTGGAGGATATATGGTCTCACCAGTTTGGCTCACAATGAGATATTTTGAATTTTTTATAATTTTTGGATGAATTTTTTGGCTACATCTAGTATCGTTACATATTTTTTATTTTTGAGATTTTAAATTGAGATACCATATATATGTATCTTATATGTAATTTTATTAATGTGATGTTGTTTATGGTATCTTCCTTTGTTCATTGTTACTTTACATCAATCATATGTCTTTTTTTCCATTGACTCTGATTATATCAGGGTGTACTTATAATCTGATGGATTAGTCATGCTAATTTACCATGGGTGAAACCATTCCCAAGAGGTTGTTCACTATTCATTAGTGCATTTTTCTTTCCTGTAGTGATTGGGAATGCGCATCGAGATATCTGTCCTACCGACTCATGTGATAGGTTGGGTCAAACCGGGTCGGTTCTCTTCAAAATGGTATCAGAAAGATTATTTTTGGGTTTTGATTGGTAGACTGGAGTTAAGACTTTCAATACTTGATATAAAAGAGTGGAGGAGTTATTGTACAACTCTTTTTCATTTCTAACATCTGGTTTTCATGGGTCGTATAGTATTTTTTTATTATTAATCCTGGTTAAGGGTTTTTTATTAGGATTTGATGTGTTTCATTTATTGATTATAATTTATGAGGTGATCCCATGAGTTATTTTTGAGTTTTAGCATGAATGTCGAAGGTATTCATGAGGTGTATGTTTATGTACATGGTTAGTAGAAACTATGTTCCACCCATGCAGCCTTATCTGTTACATTCTAGTGAAACTTTCATTTTTGATGCATGGTTTTCTTAACCATGAAGCCTAACCATGTATTGTGAGTAAATGTACAAAAAAAAATTCTCTTTTATTCATTTCAAGCTATTATTTTTGCTAATTTTATTTATCAAGACCTATTATAAGGGTTAACTTTGGTTTAACTGATGATCTTTGAGATTCAATTATTTTTTATTGAGATTTTATTTTATGTTCTATATATAATTCCTCTTAGAAGCGCCTTGTCTAGGATTAGATAAGGTGTTGGGGAAAATTAATCATCGGATAATTTTCTAATTGTTCTATCTCTAGTAGATTCAATGATATTAATGATCACATCCTTGGGAGAGTTAGGTGGTTGAGAGCAACCAGAGTCAGTGGGAAATTATTAGGAGTTTACTATGAAGGATCCATTGGTTTTCCACAAAGATAAGGGATACAATGAGACTGACTAGAGGTTAGATCGGATTTAGTAGTTATTTGAGTTTCTGAAGACCCCTAAGACTGTAAAATTTGGTTTCTCCACTAATATATTGGAAGGACTAGGTAGAAAGTGGTGGGAATATATCCTTATAGCAAGGAGGCATGAGGATATCACATGGATAACTTTTAAAGTGTATTTAAATAAAAAAATCTACCCAAAAACTTTTATGGTGTAAAAGGTATGTGGGTTTGTGATGTTTGAGCAAGGGGACCATTTTATGCTAGTGTATTTCTGCACGGGATAGCTTGTTGAGCAGTCATTAAATGGTGGAGGCTTTCCATAATTATGTTGATGCTGGGGTGGGGTATTTATAATTAGTCTTATTCTGGGATGATTGTTTCCCTTATGGCCATCAGGTTAGGTTTATGTCTCTACGTCTTGGATATCATGTGAGGTTTCCCCCTTTACCCTTAAAAGTGGGTTTATCTAATAAATAAATAAAAATTTAGGTCTTCACACCATTCATTAAATTCACCAAGTTAGTTCATATTTATCCTGAGCTCCACATGAATGATTATCTCAAGACTCAATGTTTTGAAGTGGTATTAAAGCCTAAATCGGACTCATGGTTATTATTATATTCTTTCAAAAATATTATAAGGAGGTTGAAAAGTAATTTATGTAATAGATAGATATAGTTTGGAAAACAAGTCTCAATAGTGTGGCTTTAGGGGTGGTATCTAGAGCTCCTCATCTGGTTAGAAGAAGAAGTGGGAGGAATCCCCCTGGGGTAGTGGTAAGAGTAACCAGTAATTATCAGGTTCAACCCTAGTAGATTTTATAGGGTATAATCAATTCATCATCTATCAGTGTGGGAAGTTTGGTCATTCCAATCCAAGTTTCCTAGAGTCTTTGAAGATATTTCATTGGTGTGTATGTTTGAACATATTTCACACTTCTATCAGAATTTTTTGCATGGTAATGGTGTTGTCTCCACATTCTCAATGATTTATTAGGAGAAATATAATGATTCCAATGGTGTATAACCTTGTTCACTGACTATAGGGGGCTCTAACCAGCTGAAAAAGTCTTAGAAAGGGCTTGAGTTGATACATCTTCATGTAGAAATCATTACACCAGAGGACTCGGATTCTAGGCTGGATTCTATGATAGGTATGGTGTTAATTTGTTCTTCTATGGAATCTAATTTATTTGATATGTTTTAATCCCATTCATTTAACTCACTATAGTTTCTTTATGTTTTGGGTATGTGAGAGAACTTCATACCTTTTATTAGGGATTTTATTAGCCCATTGGGTAGGAAGAAGGACCAAGATTTCTAGTTCCCATACTGTTATGTTTTGGTTGATGATGTGGATTTAATTTGGGATTTACTCATGTTGGACCTAGAATCTTTCGAAATTATCAATGGTATGGACCGGTTGATTAGATCCAAATCTAATATTAATTTCTATCATCACATGGTTTATTTTTTGACTTCTAATGGGAGAACTCACATCTTATAGGGTGATTGGGATCCATTATCAGAGAGGGAATGACTAGTTTCTTTAGATATGGGTTTGATTTCATACTAGTGGTTCAGGTTTTTCTTCTATGCCTCAAAGTAGGGTCCAGAGGTTGGTGTTCTAATGGTCATGGATAGGTACCCTAGTGTTTTTTAGTAGATTTGTTTTGGTTTGCCTCCCCAGAGAGAGGTTGAGTTAACCATTGATATTCTATCTGGGATAATCCCCATTTAACAACTATATTATTTAATGGATCCAACTAGGATAAAAGAGATTAAATATTATCTAGAGGAACTCGAGGGAATGGGATTTATTCTCTGCATTGTCTATCCATAGGGTTCACTAGTTTTTTTGTAAAGAAAGTCGATGGAAGCCTCTAAATATGCATCAATTATCGTAAGATTAATCAATTGTATGTAAAGAATAAATACATATTGTCTATAATTGGTTATATTTTTTATTAGATCAAAGGATCATATTGGTTTCTAAAGATTGATTTCAGATCTGAGTTCCACCAGTTTAGGTTTTGGGAGGAGGATGTCTTGAAGACCGCCTTTTCAAGTTGGTATAGAAATTTTTAATATTTAGTTATTCCATTTAAACTTACCAATGATATTGATGTTATTATTCCCTTGATGAATTAGATCTTACTCTATTTTTTATGCTCCTTTGTGATCATGTTTATTGAATAAATCTTGGTGTAGTCCAAAATTATGGAGGATCATGTTGACTATGTGGAGGGTGTTTTAGGAGTTTTGAGGGACCAACGTTAATATAAAGAACTATCTAAATGTAAATTTGTGATTTTGGAATTAAGTTTCCATGATAACATGATTTCCAAGAGAGGATTTTCATGTGATCTTGAGAAGGTTAAATCTTTTATATCTTTGGAACAGAGTAATAATTTTCTTGGGATTTGGAGATTTTTGGGATTGGTTGAGTGTTATAGATACTTTATATGGGACTTATTAATCCTAGATTTTCCCTTGATAGCATTGCTCAAAAATTATGAAATTTTAAGTGATATGATAAGTACAAACATTATTTTGAGTAGTTATAGACACATTTGACATCTATGGCAGTTTTGATTCTTATCAAGACTTAGGAATCTTATAAAATGTATTATGATGCCTTTAGTGTGGTGTTGGTATGTTTTTTAGTGTAATATGATCTTATTGTTTCCTTTATTTCATATAATTTACCCCCATATGAGTGTAATTATCCAACCCATATCATCGAGTTGACATCTCTGCTGTATACATGGAATATATGGTGACATTACCACTTTAGGCATTGTTTTATAGTTTACTCGCATCACAAAATCCTAAATTATACATTTACATGAATGAAATTGAACCGCATATGGAGAATTTGGGTAGATTATTTTTCATACTTTTGATTTTGACATTAATTATACATCCAAGAAATGGAACATTGTTACCAAATCATTGAGCATAAAGCATCCAGTGTAGGTTGTTCGAGAATCAATGGGTGAGTGGGCTCTAATGAGTCTATTTGTTGATCCAATCCTGGTAGAGAATAATCATGTAGAGAAAGTGTTCTTGACCAATTTTAATTTTAAACACTATATTATTGATTAGGTTAGGATTGAGTAGTTTTCTGACCCCGTGTTTCTATAGATAGCTAGTGTTCTCAATGGTGGGGAGACTTCGAGTGATTGGTCTCGATATAGCAATGGTTCTCTCCTTTTTCAGAAGTGAATGGTAGTTCCATTGATCTTAAGGTAGTAGGTGATGCATGTAGAGAATCATTCCAGTTGGTAAACTAACCTCAAGGTGAAATAGATGTTTTATACCTTCAGATTTCAGTATTGGTACCCAGGTATAAGACATTCGGTTACAAAATTTGATTCTTAATATTCAGTCTGCTAGAGAATCAAATCTGAGCCTGGGATACCATCTAGGTTTTTGTAACCTCTTCCCAGTCTCATGTAGACTTGGGATGAGATCTCAATGTATCTTTTTATTAGAATACCTCATACTATAAAAGTATTTTGTTGGTTGATGTTGTCACCCACTAGAGTTTGATGTTGGTGACTATTTGTATATTAATGTATTTATTTATCTAACACTGCATCATTTGGTAAAATATGGAATGTTGTGACCACATTATATTGGTTTGTTTCAAGTTGAAAAACATATTGGGAAGGTAGACTATCGGTTGGAGTTACCCCCATGGTTTACCTTGGTCCACAATTTATTTCATGTTTCCCAATCAAATAATTACTATCTAGACCCATATCATGTGATAGATTGGGAAGATTTGATGGTTATTTTTGATGTCTCTGTTGTGGAGGTGCTTATTCATATTGTAGATTATTATAACAAGTAACTTCGTGTTATATTACTCCCATTATTCCATGTGATTTGGTAGTGCAGTGGTTCAATCCATGAGACATGGAAGTGGGAAGATTTGGAGAGGAATTATTTCCCCCACATGTTTCGTTTTGTGGAATTCTAAGGACTTTATAGGGGTATAAAGTGGAATGGTGGGGAGATTTATGACACCCATTAGGTCACTGGTGCATTTCTTTTTTTTTGCATTTTTTTTATTTATTTTTTCTTGGATTTTCTTGGGAGTCGAGGGTCAAAATATTTTTTTGGGTGAAAATAAACTATGGTGCATGGTTGGCACATAGTTGGCGTATGGTTTGACTAAAAATGTGTCTAATCATGAAAGAGTCTTGGTTTGGTGGACAATGTGCTTTTTCATAGTTTTTTCATGGTTTTTCAAACCATATAGAGCCCAATAGTAACTATGAAACTCTTTGCTTTTTGGGATAAAGGATTACTCACATGATTGGTGCATGATTTATCTGAGAATGCATCCAAACCATGAAAGTTTTCTAGGTCATTAATTTTTTTAGTTTTTTACAAAAAAATCCTTATGAGATTTTAAATCTCAAAACCCCCTCTTGTTATTTTCCATTTCATACATAGCCTTACCCATGGAATATGTAGCTTCCCACCTCTCCTTGGTGGTAGATTCTTTCTAATTCATGGGTGTTTTAGATTTAGGTTAGCCTCCTTACTCAAAATATTTCCATCTTTTCCACTTCTCTTCCATTATTCTTCCATTTTTTATGGAAGAATAAAAACCCTTGGGTGTCTAATAGAGGTTTTGTTTTTATTTATTGGGGTTTAAGTGTGTGGGGTCCTCTAATTCATACATTGAGTTGTTTTCATTAAAGTTAATGAGTTGGGAACTATTTCTGAGGTCGGTGTCACTATTTGAGGTTATTTTTCATGGGTTACCTTTTAATTCTTAGTCACCTTTAATTTATGTTTATTAGGTTTCCATTGTATTTATTTATTATTAATTCTTATTCCATGCTTGTTTAGTTTCATGGTTTAAAATTGGAAATTTATTGTTTAAAGTGCATTTTTCAAAGGGAGGTGGATTAAATTCCCTTCAAGTGTTTTATAAAATGGATCAAATAATTTTATGGTTTTAAATGTATTTATACATAGGTTTTAGAAATGGTTTTACCTTTATAAAGGTGTTGTTATTAAAATGGGAATGACTATTTATAAAAATGGCTTATCAAATATATTTTGGTGTTTGGCACTTATAATGTAGATATTTTTAAAATTGAGTATAACATAGGATATATTGGGTGTGATCCTATTCAGTCCAAGGGACCGTGAGATACTTTGGGAAGAAGATTGAGAAAGATTACACTTATTGTCTAAGGTCCTGAGAAAACATTTAGGAGGAAGACTGAGGGTTCTTACACTTGTTTGACCAATATACTAACATAACTCTTAGGATTTGGCCCTAGGGAAGACTATGAGATCTCTTATATTATTTATTTGTCTAGAAAAAAGTTTTTAGACTCACTCACAATATACTCTTATGGTTAGATCTATTAGTGTACATTAGTCATGTAAGGTTGATTTATATTCTTTTATTACATTTTATTAGTGACATGGTGGCTATGATATCATGGATTATTTCTATTTATATTTACTTGGTTATGTGATGATGTTATTATTGTACCTTTGTTTGACTTTTTTGGGTAGGTTGGCCATATTTATGTTTAATGTCATTTCTTTCTTTATTTAAGGCATATTCAAAAGTTCTTTGGAAAAATTATTTTGTTTAAAATAAAATCAAAGGTGTTTGAAAGAATTGATTTCAAATGAAATGTTTTATAGGTGAATTAATTTTTCAAAATGAGTTTTCAAACTATTTTAATGGTTTTTATCATTTAAATGCCTTAAATAGATTCATACTAGTATTTTATTGGTATTTGTGCCTCACACCCAACATATGCCTTTAGGAATATGTAGATTTTGTTTTGTAAGAAAGTGGTAAAGTAATGGTCACTATGCATTAGGTGGCTCTTCTTGATTACTAATTTTCATTATTTTATTATCTAAGATGTGGTCTCATCAAGTTAGTCCGTGAGGATTTTTTTGGAGTTTTTTTAAATTTAGGATGTATATATTGGTCATGTTTAGTCTCTTTCCATGTTTCTAGTTTCTGATATTTTGATTAGAGATACCTAATATATTTCCATTGTATTTAATATTATAAATATGATTTTTTTATGGTATCTACCTTTTTCATTACTAGTTTACTCTGATTTTTTGTCTATTTGTTCTATTTACTCTGATAATGTCTATGTGGCTATCAAATTACATAGATGGGTCATGCTAGTTTACCATGGGTAAAACAGTTCCCATGAGGTTTTTCATTATTCCCTGGTGCATATCACCTACCTATTCTGATTGGGAACGTGCTTCAGCCCATGTGTTCTATAGGTCTGGGTGATGGGTTGGGTTCACTCTAGTTGGTTATCTACAAACATAGCAACAAAATAAAATCCCGTGTTCGAATATTAGATCATTTTATCCATAACTTATTTTTAATCATATTAGAAATTACTAAATCCTTATTAAATCCATAGGAGAAACCTCCTTGGTAAACTCCCTCCATAATTACTTAGAACATGAGGAACATTAACCAATTCATTTGAGATATATATCAGGCTCATTGATCACATAAGCTCTATCAATCTAACCCATTTTATAAGCTATATTAGGCTCACTCATTGTATAAGTTATATCGGGATCATCCCTCAAAATCTATAATTCTAAAGTACTATATCAATAATAAAACATTTTTAATCTTTCCCCCTATCATTATAATGCCCTTGAAAAACACATTTTAACCCATAAAAAGGAACTTTCCATTTTCATATAATAATATAGAGAAATATCCATTTCTTCTAAAGACTATTTAAAATAAACAATTCCCAAAATATTATGGAAGTGATTTTATTTAAAAATAAAAATGGGAATTTATAAAGTAACTTTAAAAGAAATGAAAATTAATGATAATGGGAAATTATGTTGATGTCATAAAAGTTAAAATATTGATTCCTTTCACGCCGTTAGTAAAGTTACATCATTTAGAAAATAATAAAAAGATTCATTCTTAAACCTTATAGAGAAATTCAAATTAGTTGAAAATTAATTTTAATATAATTTTAAGTATAATTACTTAAATTATTGAAACTTTTTAATTAACATGGACATGGAATAAAAATATTTTAAATAAATACATTTAAAAGTGGTTTAAAATAAGACTTTAATTAACTTAAACACCATCAAGAAAAATATATTATTTTACTCCAAAATAATAAAGTTATATTACTTATTTACTTTCTTAAGAGACATTTTTATTTCAATTTCATCATCATTGTCAATTTTATTTCATGTATGGTAATTTTTCATTTAGCTACTTAGTCCGTTAAGTTTACGCCGTATGTTTTGAGGATGTTTAGTTCATAATCCAAAAAACAAATTTGGTAGGTTCATCGTGGTCAAAGGGGTAAATAAAAATCATCTCTGTAATCTTAATCATTAAATTTTTATCATTTTTATACATTAAATACATTCTAAAAACCATATATGAATTTTGTATAAAAATGATCACATCACTTCATGGAGGTGGTACTCTACACACACTCATGAATGAAATTAAAATTTTTAAATGGATGGAATGATAATAAAATAAATGATGTATTATCTTTTCAGGATGATCATAATATCATTAATATCATATATACTAATAAAATCAATCATAACAACCATACTTTTGAGTTATTAATGAAAACATATACACATTTCTAAATGGAAGTAAGAATCCACACGTACGCATGAGCGATGTTTTCATTTACCATAAGATGGAAGGATATGAAAAAGTAGTAAACCATGATCATAATAAAATTTTAGTATATTTAAGATACTTGTGTTAGTAATTTATCATGTTAAAATAATTTTTTAAGGTATAAAATTAAATAAACTTTAAATAGGTTGGTTAGGACTTATACCATATCCTCAAATATCCTCTTGGGATCACACCTTAATCCTTATATTCTTAGTCTTTTATGATTAAAATACCTCAATGAAGAGGGTATGGGTGTTGGGGAGAGATTTTGGTAGATATTTCTTTACCTAGAATGCTAAAAATGTGTGAGTAAATGGGGATAAGAAGTACCTTTTTGTAAGTAAAGGGAGGGGCACCCTTTGAATTACATAAAGTATTGTATTAATATAAATTAATTACCAAGCTCAAGTGGAACCAAATAATTATATTTAGAATATACCATGATTATGAGTCTAAATAATCTCATAAAATAAAATTTTTACAAGTTTAGGTTATGTTTTTACACTCTTCTCTTAGTTTTAACACCCTGTTAACCCTTTTGATGATTACTATGATATCAAGGTTTTGAACTTTATAGGAGTAAAAAAAGATACTATAAAAGGAAAATTGAATCTTAAGTATACAATGTTTTATATTCTAGACCATATACCACTATTTTATCCAAAGATAATATTTTTAGAAATTTTAATCCAATAAATAAAATATTATTTAACATAATATACCATGAAAGACATTTTCAGTACTATTTACATAGTTTGAATTAAATGAAATAAATATAGTAATAGAATTAAAATAAAAACATTTAAAACTTCACTAATATTTTATATTTTTCTAAAAAATCATTTAACACAATAATTCATCCATATTTTTTTATTTTTAGTGTTTTTAAAAAAACATTCATTCGATATTTCTATTACATGAACAAGCACTATATCGACAATGTGTAATCCCTTAAGGTAATTATTACATAAATAAAAAATTAAAAATAAATTACCATGATAAAAAATATTCATTAATATTTTAAATAAACATTTAAAACCAAACATAACCACTTTTTATCCTAAGAAAAAATATTAAGGATATTAAAAGATTGTGACATTTGGTATATATTCTTTACTTAAAATCATATTAAGGTCATTTTCAAAGGAAATTGGAAAGAAGTTGTCATATGTTAGAACCTTGGATAGTTATAGTGGGAAAAAATTTATCTATTAAAATAAATACAAGTGTCAGGAATAATTTTAGGCCTTATCACATTGTTTTAACCAAGTTTTACCCGTTTTACTAGTACCGAGGTGACAAATATTTACTATTATTACTATTAATAATGAAAAAAATGGACTTATTTAAAAAACTTTAACCTCATGATTAAAAATATGGAATCTATTTTTCAATATTAAATTTATATAAGTGTTAGAAATCAATATTAATATAAATGTGTAAACTGTAATGAAAAATTGTATTAAAAAAATATGTTTTTAACCCCAAAAATGAACTTATCCAAAAATAAAGTATAATTATGATTCCCATGAAATTAATTAGATTTATTATAATTATATGAGATTTATTTTACATTAGGTTCAAATTAAATACATAATCATACTTTTAAATTACTTTATTTAATGAAAACAAATGAAAATTTTATAAAAAATTGTATCTTTCTATATTTACGTAAACAGTAATTATTTTTAGAAAAATAATCAAAATAAATCTAAGATAATTTTGTCTTTATTATTTAAAAAAATAATTTATGTTTGAAAATTTTTAAATTTAAAATTTTAACAATTATGATTTTGAATAAAACTATATAATGCATGAAAAAGAATTTAGTAACAATAAAATTATTTCCTTTTTAATTGAAAAATAATTAATATTTTTATAATTAGTATTACTATATAAAATAAAATTCATTAATATTAATAAGGTATTAAATTAAATTAATATTACATGGAATGTCACTTTTTCCCCCCTTTGGAAATTCTATCCATGATTTTATTCATTGTTTAAACAAGTGAGGATATTTTTCATTCATAATATTTGATAATTCCCATTTTGATTATTCGCTCATATGGTTTTTTCACAAAACCTTAACTTGACAAATCACTATATTCCTTAAGACTTTATAATTTTTATCAATAATCTAGACTAATTATTCCTCATGCAAAAGGTTCTCTTCCAACTGTACTAATTCAAGGATTAAAATATGGGGTACTTCTGGTGCATATTATATAATAGTGAAACATAAAACCCATAATGTATTTGGGATAAATTTAGAGGCAAGTATATTTAGTATGAAACTGATCAAACTTTCTCAAGAATTTTATATTTTCCAATAAACCATGAAATTAACTTTCCCATTTTACTAAAATTCATATCACTTTTCCATGGAGATACTCTAATAAAAACCCGATCACCTACCTCGAATTAAATATATTTACTTTGGTTATTTGCATATCTATTTTTTCTAATATGAGCTACTATCACATGTCATTGAATCATTTTAAATTTTCAAATATTTCCTCTAAAAACTTTCGTCACAACAACTTCCTTTTTCCTACTTCATCTGGACAAGATAAAGTTTAGCACCGCATTTCATATAATGCCTCAAAAGGTTCCATATGTTTACTATAATAAAAAGTGTTATTATAATAAAATTCAACTATTGAAATATAAATCTCCCAAGATCCCGGTAATCCATTAAAAAATCTTGATGCATTTCTTCTAAAGTGTGAATCATTCACTCTCGTTGTCCACCATATTGAGGATGAAAATTTTTATAGAAGTTTAATTTTGTGCCATATTACTTTTAAAGGCCTTTCCTAAAATTAAAAATAAACCTAGGATTACTTTTAGATAAAATGGAGAGAGTAACTCTAAAAAACCTGACCATATACTTAAGATGAAATCAAGAAAGATGATCTAAAGACATAATATCTTCAATAGGAAAGAAATTTCTACATTAAGTTAACCAATAAAAAATAACCCAATTTTCATTATTACCTTGATATGTCTCTAAAAATACAATAATAAAATCCACAGATATATTTTCTAATTTACACTTCAATATAGGAAAAGTTTGAAGAATCCCTTTTAATAATTTTAATTTAGATTTAACCTAATGGTAAGTCCAACATTTTATGGTAATATTATCAATATCTATCTTCACTCTATCCATAAATCAATACTTATGAAGGTATTTATACATATTAATACTAATGGGATGAATAGAAAAAGGAGAGTTATGAGAATCACTCAACAATTGTTTTTAAACTAGGAGATATTTGGTACACACAACCTTTTTAAAAATTTCAAAACACCTTTCTTATCAATGTTAGAATAAAATAACTTACTTTTATTTACTAATTCCACCTTTTCTTGTAAATCATGATCTTTCTTATGATCTTTCTTAATTATCTTAGACAATTATTACCACACTTACACCTGAAATAAATAGAGGAATTTCTTACATGAATAATTTTTTAGCCATTATTTATTAAATAATTTACCAAAGGATTATGTTTGAAATGTATTATCGTTAATGATTTATTATATTTTTAACTCAAATAATCAGATACTTTATTTTATTTTCATAGAATATAATGAATTGTGAAATTATAACCCTTTATTAGTTCCATCCATCTTCAATGCCTCATGGTCAACTCTTTATGAGTGAATATATTATTCAAAATTTTATAATCATTACATACTCCATACTTTACTCCATATAAATAATGTCTCTATATTTTTAAAGTAAAAACCCATAAAAACTCTTCCCAGATCAAGTATAAGATAATTTATCTCATGAGGTTTCATTTGACATGAATCATAATAAGTTACATGTTAATTTTATATTAGAACACAACCAAGTCCTTTCAAAGAAGTATCATTGTAGATGAAAAATTAACTATATCTAGAAGGATTGGAAAAAAATAGATTATTTGATAATATTATTTCAAAGTCCAAGAAATATACCTCACACTCTTTTTTCTAAATGAATTTATCTAATTTTTGAGTTAATTATTTAGTAGGATAGATAGCTGAGAAAGGTTTTAGACAAATCATAGGTAGTAGCCTACTAATCTAAGAAAACAATGAATACCTATAATATTTGTAGGTCTTTTCCATTATTAAACAACTATATTTTTAGTAGGGTCAACATTTATTTCCTCCTATAAAATAATATTCTTGAATAATAAAAAATATTGCAACCAAAATACATGTTTACTATATTTTCCATATAACTTCATTTATTTAAATGTTTTCAAAACATTCCCTAGGTATCTTTCATGGTCCTCGAGAAATTTAGAATATTTCCAAAATATCATCAATGAACATAACCCCATATTTATTCAAATATTCATGGAAAACTATTTTCATAAGATCCATGAATTTAGTTCGTACATTAGACAACCAAGAGGGCATATGAAAAAACTTATAATGCCCATATCTAGTCTGAAACATAGCCTTTGTAATATCTTCCTACTTTACCTTCATTCATAGATTTGAGTTAAAGTATACTTATTCTTAACTATTATGTTATTCAAGACTCTAAAATCAACGATAATATTCATTAAACTATCTTCTTAAAATAAATAAAATAGAATCACCATGTGGTGAAGTTATTAGATGAATGAAACATTTATAAAGAAACACCTATAATTTATTTTTCCATTCTACATGTTATACTTGTTCCATTTGATAAGGGGGTTTTGAAATTATATTAGCATGAGGCAGTAATTAAACAATAAAATCAACCTCCTATACAGAAATAACACTAGAAAATTCATCTGGAAATACATCCATATATTCATTAAATATTAGAACATCATTAATTTTAAGAGTTTCTTTCTATTTAACAATATAATATAGGTAACTTTCACTTCCATATTTAATCAATTTATCATCTTCTTGATATGTAACCAAAGGTATGAAAGTATTGAATATAACTTTATTTGATCTGAAATATATATTAGAATTATAAAATGAAATCTAATCCATACCTATAACAATATCAAACTTTACTATTCTAAGTTAAAAGTGATTTATAAGAAAAAACATCCCACTAATAATAAAAGTAATATTACGATAAATATTGGTTACTTTAATAATTACAACAGGAGTTTTAACCAAAATTTATTTCTTCTTTTCATTAGGTGATATTCTCACTTTACTTGGAAATTTTACATAAATAAAGGATTGTGAATATAAAACTTCAAATAGGGCATTGGAATAAATTTAATAAACAAGTAATTTAGCTATAAACACTTCATTAGATGGCTCAAAATCAACTACAATAGTAGAAAATGATTTTTCCACACCTTTTTTCTTCCAATATATATGATTTCCACCCTAAGAAGCTCAATCATGACACATATTAGAATAATTAAAAAATTTATTAAAATAAAAACATATCACCATAGGTTGTATGTCCATTACCCCAATCTTGCATTGATCATAACTATTTTCTTTGTAGTCACAATCCATATGTTCAAACTTACCGCACTTACGACACTTTACATATTCTATTAAACATTCCCTTAGATTTTTTTACCACACTTGGAACATGTTAGGGACTTTCCATAATATTTATTAATTAACTACTTCTATATTTCCTACTACCTTGACCGCTTCTTACTCTTTTCATCAGAAATCATATAAGTTTCATCCAACTCTATATAAACTTTCTTGGAACAACTAAAAACTTTCTAATAACTGTTAAATTACCATGATTCCAAGGCTCGTTATAAACATAGTTTCAATCATGAGTAAAATATATTAATTTTAAGAATTAGGTTCTTGAATATAATCTAGTCTGTATCAGGCTAATATTTTAATATTTTATTCATACATGGAAACTGAATCCTCCTCCTTTTTCCTCAATTCAAATAATAGTTTCTTTATTCTAAGTCAAACAGCCTTAGGGAAATATTTCTCTGAAATATCATTCTTAAATTTATCTTATTCCATGGAATCAATATCTCCTCTTTATATGGTATTCTTAACCAATGACCACTATCAATCACTTTTACCTTCAAAATGATAAATGGATAGAGTAACCTTTTGATGTCCTAAACATCTCGTGACTTCAAATATATTTTCCAATGAATTGACCCATCCCTCAGCTACCACTGGATTTTTGGCTCCAAAGAAATATAGAGGGTTTTGTTTCATAAAATGATCACTTATCTACATGTTCCTATGTGGTAAATCTGGTTACTTTCTGACATTCATTTCACCACAATTTATAGCCTTCATAAACTAAGTTATCATTGTAATAAACTAATCAATTAAAATTCCAACCATTTCAAGTTATTGGTTTAGAAGGGTTTTATATTTTTGATACCTTCCTACATCAGCATCTAGGTTTGTTCTATGGAAAATCATTCTTAATAGACATATATTAGATGAAGCAACATGGTAATATTAAAATGATATATAATTTCACCTTAACCATAAGTTAATACCTCTCAAGGGTTTTCTATTAATATTATATTAACATATAATGTTTTCTAAATGTTCACTCTAATACCAATTATAAGAACCCAACCTTAAAATATTACACAATATAGAGTCTTTAGAAGATAATTCACTTTATTTCAATCCCAAAGACCTTTTAGTTTTAGAGGTTTAGGGAATTAACTCTTACATGAAAAACTCAAAATTTTCAAATTGGAAAATTCCACTCAGTATCTATTTTTACCACAATATAAAACATTTATAATGAAACAGTTTATTTTCATGAAAAATATTTGTGACTTTAAACTTGAATTCTTTGTTCCTACTCATCTTGAAACCCTATGAAAAACATTTCAAAATGTGAGATAAGCATATAAAATCTTGGTAGGGGATATAAAAAATAAATTCATTAATCCAGTGAAAAACATGAAAATCTATAAATTGTTTACCTTTTTTACATTATTATTTTATTATATAAAATAAATCATATCCATATAGAAAAAAAACTTATTTGATCAATAAAAACTATTAAAACCCATATAAATCAAACACAAACCCTTATATCTATCTTAGAGCATTATATCCATAACCCTTATTCACTCATGTTAGAAATAACTAGGGCCTAGTTAAATCCATAAGAGATACCTCCCCAATTAAATCCATCCTTCTTTCCTTTGAAGATAAGTAACACTACCCAATGAAATAGATAGTAATATGAGGCTTGACCATTGCATAAACTATATCAGGCTCACCCATCTTATATGTTGTATCAGGCTCACCTATCTTATTAGTTGTATTGGCCTCACCTATCATTATATATAATTATTAAGTATTATATTATGAAGAAAACATTTTTAATATTTCTCTTTTTCATCATAAATCATATGAAAAACACTTTTTAATCCATAAGTAATTCATTTTTCATTTTCATATAAAAATAGTGAAAAATGTCCCTTTCCTTTGAAAACTTTTTAAAATAAAAAAATCACATAATATTGTGGAAATTATTTAAATTTTAAATTACCATGTAATATTATAAATTAATATCCAAATAAATGAAAATTTAGGATAGTGTAAAATTATATTCATTTTTTAGAAGTTAAAACAATGATTCCATTCACACCTTCAGTAAAACTACCTTGTTCAAAAAATGATAAGAATGTTCATTATTAAAACATGTAACAAAATTAAAGTAGTTAAAAATTTAATTTAATTTTATTTCAATTATATATACTAAAATTATTAAAACATTTTAAATAGCATGTATATGAAAGAAATTTTTTTAAATGAATACTTTAAAACAAAATTTTAAAGAAAAAATATCTTACCATAAATATTGTCTAGTGCCACATATTCATTATCTTTTAAATAATAAAAATATATTTGTTATTTAATTACTTAATAATTATTTTGTTTTGATTCCTTTATCAGTATCCCTTTTATTTCTTTTATTACCATGTTTTATTTTGTTACTTAGTTAACTTTACATCGAACGTTTTGAGGATGTTCAGTTCATAATCACAAAATAGCTTTTATAGGTTGACCATGGTAAAAGGGGTAATTGTTACAACATATTCAGAGTATTAATCTTGATATTATTATCATTTTTATACATTAAATAAATTTTTATAACCATCCATGAAAGTTGTACAAGAAAAATGAATTACATAGCTTCATAGAGGTGGTAGTCCACACGTACAAACAAATGTCATTGTCATTTTTAAATGGATTTAAAGGTAAGAAAATATATGTTATATTGTATTTAATGAATTATAATTATTTTTTGAAGATCATATATATTAATTAAATACACCATAATAACCCTCCTTTTGAGATGGTGATGAAAATTTAAATGCATCGCTTCATTGAGGTGGTTATCCACACGTACACATAATAGATGTTTTCATTTCCCATAAGATGGAGAAGGTGACGAAAAAGGGTTATACCATAATCATAATAAAATTTTAGTATATGAAATATAATCATGTTATTATTTAATTATGGTTAATTAATATTTGAAGAAAGTAAAAGAATAAATAAACTTGAAATATGTTTTTTGGGACTTATACCATCTAATTGGATATCCTCTTTATATTACACATTAATCCTTATGATTTTAGTTTTTTGTGAGATAAGGACCCCTGTGAGATGGTTATTGATGTTATATAGTGATTTGGGTAGGTGTTATCTAAACTAGAGTGCTCAAAATTTATGATTAATAGAGGAGAAACTACACCAAAAATAATGTTTAGATATAGTTTACTGGTGGAGTTTTATGATATCACAGCTAAAAAATTGAAATATTTTAGTGGTGGATTTTTAGAAACCACCACTAATTTTTTCATAAATTAAAAAAACACTCTTTTCCTCCCTCCCCTTAATTCATCCCCCTTGATTCCCTTCTCCTAGGATCCCTCGCCACCGATCCCCATTCCCCATCACTGTCGCTCCCCTTTCCCCATTACCACTACTAATGCTTCCCTAACCCTTCCTATATCCACTTACCAGTACCTTATTGAGCCATAAACACCCCTCCTACCCTTACTACTCCTTGACACCTTTACTCCCCTTCATGATCTATCGACACCCATCCCCTCATTTTTTCATGAGTTGTCGATAGCCCTTTCCTCACCGATCCATAAGCCCTATACTCCCCTCCCCAATCCCTCATTCCCACTCCTATTTACCCTATAACCCTTTCCATTAATACACTAAGATCCTTTCTCGATATTTTGTCCCTCATTCGGCCATAAATTCCACACCCATTCCCACCTCTTCTCCTTTGAAGTCCATGATTGATCTCCCTTATCCATGGTCTATTTTTTTCACCGTTTGGTGAAATAAAGACTTTAAGGTGAGAATAAAAGTCTAATTGCACAAATTTTTTATTTATTTTAGTGAATAGTTATCCATTAGAATATTATTATAATATGTATTATTTCTATGGATTCTTTATAGTTTCTTTTTAGGATGAACAGGAAGACAGTATTGGGAGATCCTCTGAGCCCTCACTACTGACGCCTCACCACCATGCCATAGAGCCCTTGTCACCACTCCCAATCCTTCACCCTAAACCCCATTGTATCACATGATTCCTTTTCATCCCCCATATCCCCCATCCTCTATCATCACAATGCTTCATTATCTCCCTTTCTCATTGGCCCGAGGTTATTTTCATTATCTCTCCATTCTAGTTTAATATTTTTTCCTTTTAATGTATTTTTTGAGTATTTATTCTCTAATTTTAATTACTTCTTGAAAAACTATAATGATGGGTTATTCTGATCATTTTTTATATTATAGAATAATGTATAGAAATTGAATTTTGGTTTTATCCAAAACCAATTTTATTTTATAATTATACTTGAGTGTGGATTGTAAGGCAATTAAATTATTTGATAAATTTTTTATGTTATCTTATCACATACATTTTATATTTTCAACTCATTAGACATACTTATAGACAATATCTGATTTTCTGATGAATTAAATACATTCAAATTAAAATATAAGAATAATTATGTTGTTTAAAAACAAAATAAAATTAATCCACATAAAGAATTTTTTATATAGGTGATTTTGAATAAATTAGTAATTTTTCTTTAAATGACGTAATATTTCTTATGTGTTTTAATTTTATTTAAAAAATCATAGGCACTTTGTGATATATGGATAAAATATTGTTCACATTACTAAGGAACACACCTCAATATTCTGAGCATTTGGAGGAGTTTTTATATTTTTCAATTTTCCATAAATATGTTGATGTGACAATAATATATCTATACCCTAAATGAAAATTTAGAATATGGTTAAAGAGACGTGAAGTTAATGAACACTTGATATTGAATTAATTACCTAATCAAAATTTGTTTTGCATTTGTCATAGAGAATTGAATATTAAGAAAAAGTTTGAACACTGATGTCAGACAACAAAATGATCTCCCAACTTTATTGACAATGGAAAGTGAAATAAAAAACCTTATAAATGATTCTTTCGATATTTCAATGCAACAATGTTAGCGTCATAACATATCAGAACAACTAGTTGAGGGATCTATAAATAGTAACTTGAAAATGATCTTTTTGGGACATTAGGACAACCAGATCGAGATCATAACATATCATTGGATCCTTATTTAGATGTTTTGGAGACTAAAATAAAGAGAAATTCAATCAACATAAAAATTCATTTCATGATTTAGTTGTTCATGGAAATGAATAATTGTATGGTGGATCTCAAAAATATTCAAAAATTCATTTTTTACATAATTTTTATAATATCAAATGCCTATACAGAATTAAAAATAAGGTGATGTCCATGACATTTGAATTGTTACCTAACACACTTACTAAATCTAAGATCCCTATTTATTTTTATGATATGAAATAATTTATTAACAAACTTGGTGTGAATTATAAAAAAAATACATGCTTAACTTAATGATTTTATGATTTATTGGGGAGAGGATTTAGGTAGAAAAGATAATAAAAAATGTTTATCTAATAGATGTAAGTCAATGGGTAATTTTGGAAGTTTGAATCAACATAATATGAAGAACAAGAATAAAAATAACACACCTGCAATGGTTTTTCATTACTTCTATTTAAAACCGTTATTGCAAAGATTATTCATGTCATTGAATATCATCGTGAAAATCAAGTGGAGTTATATAGATAATAACAATGATGGGTTAATGTGACATCAATTAGATTAAAAATCATGTAATACATTTGATTCATTATATCTAGATTTCTCATCTAATCCTAAGAATGTGCAATTTGGATTGGCTGCCATTGGAATCAAACCATTTGGGACATTGAGTACAACTTATAGAATTTTCCAAATTGTTTTGATCCCTTACAATTGACCTCCAGGGATTTGAATGCAACAAATTTCTTTTATCATTTTAATGATTATTCATAGAAAAAATTTTCTAAAATTGATATTGATTTATACTTGAAACAAATAATTAGATAATTAAAGGACTTATAGAGAAATGGATTTGAGATGTATGATGAATCTTATAAAAAATGTTCAAAAATGTATGATGATTTAATGTGGCCATTAGTGACTTCCTTAGATTTGGTAATTTATATGGTTGGTAAAATTTCATGGGTTTGTATTTTCAAGTTTTTAACAGTGTTTTTGAGAATAAATGACTACCATATAGTAAAAAATGGTGATGCTTATGTCATCAAAAATTTATCATGAATCTTAAAGACTTTGGTTGAACCAGTAAAAAATCAATGGGTATAATGATCATAGACCACCTCCAAAGTTGTTGAAATGTTCATAAATATTGTCCCAACTAGTAAATTTTGAAATGGAATTTTGGAAGGTGCATCATTTGAATTATAGTGAGAAATGAGTTCAAATTGAATCATCAGTTGAAATTGAAACACAAAAATAAAAGAAAATATTATATTCTTAAAACTTATGTATTGGGAATTTAATTTTTTGCCTTGTAATATTGATGTTATTAATATTTAGAATAATTTTTGTGACAATTTTATCTTTACAATACTTAATGAGCATATAAAATCTAAGGAGCATCTCAATTCTTGGAAGGGAATATAAATAATGAATATAAATCATAATCTATGGCTAGAAGATAATAGAAAGTATTCTATAGAAATTTTTGCAATGAAAATACGGATAAAGATGTATTCATTTGAATTTTAAAACATGTGATAGTATTTTATGGGTATTCAAGTAACATCTCAAGGTGTGTTGAATTAAATCATTGTAAGTTACATGGATTAAAAATTCCTAATTCACATATTCTTTTGTAGTAGTTACTACCATTGTAATTACATAAATTGTTAACTAAAATTTTACTATAGTTTTACTCAAAATCTTCTCATTATTTAGAAAAATATATAATAAAACTCTACAACCATGTGATCTTGAAAATATTCAAGATAGATTTATACTAACACATTTTAAAATGGATATGATCTTTGTTCCATCATTTTTTACTATCATGGTACATTTAAAAATGCATTTGGTTAAAGAAACTAAATTATGAGGTATTTTACATTATAGATAGATGTATATAATTGATAGGTACTTTATTTATATTTTTATTATCTTAAGTAAACCATTCTTGACACTTCATTAAATACATAACTATGTTTTATTAATTTTGTTTTATAGATACCATGGTCATTTGAAATCATATGTGAAAAATAAAGATCAAACTGAAGTCTCTATTTTTTAATGATATTTATTAGAGGAGTGTCTTAACTTTTTTTTCTAGATAAATGGTTGATATTTATACAAGATTCAAATGAGTTTGACAATTTTATGACATATAAACTCAATATAAACTCTATAATAAATCAAAAATCTTTCTTACTATTGTCTGATTAGTTGGGAGGATCTCAAATATTACATTGATAGAAATGGAATTATTAAACTCACATAGGTATGTACAACTAAATAGTGAAATTGAAGATTCATTTATTAAATTGCTCAGGATACAAACAAAGAGATTCATGAGAAGTTAAACGTGAAATGAGAAATATATAACTAAAGTTATTAATGGAGAGCCTATAAAATGGTTTTTACGTCATTTAAGTTCATAAATGGTTCAATAAATATAGATATTAGGTTGAAACATATATTTTTGTAAATATAATAATGTATATTGGTCTTTTTAGATCATGAATACTAATAATCAATATGATTTTTTAGAATATTTGAAGTTTCTAGCTTGAGGTCCTCTACAAATGGATAGAATTTTCAATGCTTATAGTTTGAATGGATTAAATTTTCATATAATTGATCAAGAAGAGGGTTTAAAAACATATAATAGTGGTATATTTAAAGTTACAAAGTTGGGATACTATGGAATGTTGATTGGTTTTATTAAATTAAACTACCATGGTCATTTTTTAGTTGTTTTTTTGAAAAGTGTGTGGGTTGATATTACCAGATATTCCTTGAAATTTACTTATGTGAACATATTTTGATTGATACATTTCCATGACTATGAATTACATGTTTATTATATCTTCTCATCACAATTGAAAATGGTATTATGTGGAAGATTTCATGTATGAAGGGTGAAGGGTAGTTGTTCACATAAAAAAATATATTCTTATGATATGGCTGATGAAGTGGAAGATTTTACCTCGGACATTGAATCCCATGAATAAAAAAAATTGAATTATTTTTACATCATGATATTGAAAATGTTATCCTTTCAAGGGTGGATAAATATGGTGAAGTAATGATGGAGTAGGATAGAGATATGATTTAATGATAAAATGATTTAATGTGTATTCATCCATTAACTTATGAACCACCTTTATTATATGTTAATCATTTCCATCATTATGTATCTGTTATCATATATAATTTAATTTTTATGCATGAGTTATTTAATTTTGAAAAGGTAAATGTTATATTTGTTTTTATGTGCGGTTATTCATTTTATACCTATATATCTTATGTTTTTTATTATAGGGAATCTATTATCATTTATATATTTATTTTTCTACCTAAATATTTCAAAATATATGTTTTGAACTTATTTTTACATGTTTAAATTACAGTAATTCCAAGGAAAAATTGATTCAATGATCCCAATTGACTCCCAGTTAACGTTCCCCCAATGATAAAAACACCATCAATGTCATCTGATGATACCTCAGGATCCCTCCCTATAGAATATGGGACTAACTATGTATTCCCTATATCAGTGTCTATTACACCCTCGATATCCCTCCCATAATCATTTAGCATACACTCTATCTCCCTCACACCAACATATGGCACACTGCCTCCCTATTTAGTAGGTTCAGTATGTAGTGGCTCTATAACGAGGAAATAGAGGGTCACTCCTATTTATTTATGAGGATATTGGAGGGTGATATTTATAGTTATAAATTTTAATGTTAATATAGTTACTACACAATTTTTTTTATTAATAACTATATTTTTTATAAAATATGGAAATAATTTTACTAACGAGACAAATATTAATAGTTCAGGTTATTTGAATCTAAATAAATAGAATATAGTTATCCCCTTTTATTTTTATGAGGTCCCTACATATGATGTTGTGGGATTATTTTCCTAGATTTTTAGGTTAGTTTGATATTGATCATGTTATCATTCTGATTAAAAATTTTAATTGGAGGAATATGCCTTAATATTGGAAGAATGGAGTATTTGATTCCTAGATATAAGTTATTTTAATAAATTATGGTTGACTTGAATTCCATTATTTAATTAAATTATAATATTTTAAAAATTAATCTCTTTGTATATATGTTATTATACTTTACCATTGTTGATCTTATCGCATGAAAGTGGATGTTGAAAATTTTGGGTAAGAAATGGAAATATTTTAAATGGAAATTATGGAATGAATTCAATGATAAATTATTGATCACCTAGAAATAATATGATAAGGTACCTGAAGGTGTACCTAGAGAGTATTGGAAAGTGTTCATTGATAGAAATATTCATGAGAAGAACATGGTATTGAAAAATATATTACTCTATTAATATAATTTTATATATATATATATGCATATGAAAAAGAGATGACATTACATACATTACTACTAAACTATAAGCTATTTACTTTGGGAAGTTTCAATAAAAAATGTATCAATTCAAGAGAAACATACCATCCCCCATACTGGCGGTTCGAGGAGTTTTTCACGATAGAGATCAACTATGGTAGTATTTTTATTAGTTTAAATATTTATATGATATCAATATCAATTTTATATATTAAATTATATATTTATCTTTGATTAAGGAAGAAAAATATTTAGGGAACCAAGTCTCTAGAATGAAACTTTGGTTGGATGTTCATATGAAATCTAATGGGTGTTATGTAAATGATCATACCAAAAAATTGGTGTATGAATTCATTTTTCATTTTAATAAATTATTTTAAGTGGTCACATTTTTAATATCTATTTCATTAAATTTTACTATTATTTGATTTATAGTAAAAATAAAAGAACTATGGGATTCCAATTTTTTATAGTCCTTATCATTCTTACAAGATGATCCAATTTGTCAGGTCCTTAGGAAGGAGCATCCTAGTCGAGTGTTCGGAAGGTTTCAAGACCACTAAAATTTGAGGTTTTTGACAGGTCATCAGGGATTACAATAGAATCTACTCATATATATAGTTACTCCCAACCTGGATATTCATAGAGGAAATTAATTAGAATGAAAAACAAAATTCAGAAATAGGGGAGCACAATCCAACAATAGGGGCACATATACAGATACATGATGTGAAGGTCGTTTCTCTATAGAAATCGTTCATTGAATTATATCATAAGAAAACTAGATGGGTCCCTGATGATATTACACTGATGGATGGTTTGAGTGAGAAGGTAAATCACACACATCCATATTCATTTTGTACACAAAATTATATTGGCTTTAAGTTGAAATTTAAACACAAAAAACTATTTAATTTTCAAGAAAATGTTATAAAAGTGCAGGTTGAATGGGGTGGAGACGGAGACGGAGATGGTGTTGATCTTAGTCCATTAGGTAGTGATATAATAGACTTGGTTAAACAAATATTAACACCTTTCATGTTGTTATTATTTATTTTCACTTACTATTATAATTATTTATATACAAGAAGTCTATCAGTTATAGAAATATATATATTTGAATTTGGCATACATTTTTCTTATGTTTTGATAATATTTTAATTGAAACTCCATTTACAATTGGTCTATTAAGGTTTTGAGAATATCAATATGATTCAAACAAAATCATGTATTATCCAATCACTTCGTGATTTGATTAAGTATGTTGTAATCATTTTTAATTGGTATTAGTAAGTTCATCATGTGAATATTGTTTATAGCCTATTTTTTATTTTTTTTCTTAGTTTTTCATTTTTTGGTATCTTTTTTTGGAGGTTGTAGTTTCTACAGTTTTTTATTTTTTTTTCAACAACAATATATAACTAAGGATTAAACTGCCACTATATATTATTAAATATAGTGGTGTTTTAAACCACATCTAAATCCTTGATAGTTTTGTTATAAAAACCCCCCACTATAAATTTAAATAATTTTCGCTAAATATCATTTCAAGACACTTCCCAGAAACTGCTCCTAAATAGATGAAACCAACACTAGTTGGATACTGAAAGTAAATTTACTTGAAGTTTTAAGAAGCCATCATAGAACCATTTGGTGGTGGTTTAAACAGTTGTTATTCTACTATTCAATTGGAATGAAAGAAGGTCTCATTTTATAAGTGATGGGAGTGGTACAATTGGAATTACTTGAAGTATTAAATTAATATAAATTAATTATCATGTTGAATTGGAAAAAAATTGATATATTTTGAATCTAGGATGAGGATGAGTCTATATATAGTCAACAAATAAACTTTTTGGCAAGTTTAGCTAATTTTGTACCCTTATCTCTTATTTTTAACCCATGTTCAGTCCTATGATAATTAACATTATATCAACATTTATTACTCTATAGCAGTCAAGAATGTTACTATAAAAGGAAAATTGACCCATAAGTGTAAAAGGGTTGATATTATAAAACAAAAACCATTTAATTAGAAAAATATAATATATTTGTGAATTTAAAATAATTAAATATATATTATTTCACATAATATACCATTAAAGTCATGTTTGGGTCTATTTACTTAGTTTGAATTTAATGACAAAAAGGGTAATGGAATTAAAATATAAAATTTTAACACATAAATAATATGTTTTATTTATCTAAAAAATCAAAAAACATAATAATTTATCCATATTTTATTACATTTAATGTTTTTAAAAATCATTTACTTGATTTTTCTATTACTTGAACAAGCAATGTGTCGGTGTTGTGTAAGCACTTAAGGTAATTATTTTATCACTAAAAATTAAAAATAAATCACCATTAAAAAAAAAGTTTATTCATATTTCAAGTAACCATTTATAACTAAACATAACCCCACTTTATCCCTATGATGAAATATTAGAGATATTAAAAGAGTGCGAAATTTTGTTTTTATACATTACTAAAAATTATTTTAATGTAATTATCAATGGAAAGTAGCTAAAAATTTCCAAATTTTATAAACTTGGATGGTTATGGTTGAAGAAAAATTATTCAATGAAATAAATACAGAATTTAGGGATATTTTAAGGCCTTATTTCATAGTTTTAACCCTATTTTACTCGATTTACCCTTACTGAGATGAAAAATATTTATTACAGTTACTATTCATAATGATAAAAAATAAAAGGAAACTATTTACCAAATTTAAACCTCATGGTTCCAAATATGAAAGAAATTATTTATAATATAATTTTTATAACTATCAGAAATCAATTTTAAAATAAATTCGTAAAATGCAACGAAAAACTTTTTTAGACAAATGATTTTTTAATCCCAAAAATAAACTTATACCAAAATAAGGTATAATTATGATTCCTTTGTAATTAATTAGATTATCTATAACTAAATTATAATTAAGTTACTTTAATATAAAATTAAAAATATAATGGAACTTTTAAACTACTTTATATAATTAAAATGAATGATGGTTTTTGAAAAATTGTATCTTTCATTATTCACTAATAAATAATTATTTTAAAAAAAAATCCAACAAATTTACTCTAAGATAATTTTTACTTCCTAATTCCAATAAATAAAATTCATTTTCTAAAATTAAAATTATAAAATTTAAAAATAATGATTTTAATTAATTAAAACTATATAATACATGGGAAAAAATTATTAAGAATAAAAATATTTCCTTTTTTATTAATAAATTACCTAATATTTTAATAACAAATATAGCTATATAAAATCTCATTCATTATTATTAATAAGGTATGGAATTAACTTAAGGTTACATTGGTTTTTTCATCATATCTGATTCTTGTATCATATTTTTATATATATTTCATACTCCTTGTGTTCCACTTGATAATTCTTAAAGACAGTGTGGTCTCAAGTATTTCAGATCATACTAAGGATGTCACCATTCATTCTGAATGGTGAATCATATACATAAAGAATTATTATATTCATTGTTTTTATTATATTTTGATAGATATTTTAAGTATATCAATCATTTTAATAAGTAATGGATGTTGTTTTAGAATAAATCATTATAAATTCAAAAAGTAGTTCGTTGATCCACCCCCCCCCCCCTCCCGGTGAACCATCACTATTTCTCAGGATATTTTGATATTGATATTATATCCATGTTTTTTATGGACTTAAACTAAAATTCATATGGAATGGTATAAATTTTAATAATTCATTCATCAATTCAATTCTATTTATATAAAAATATTTCAATTCTGGATTATTATTTTAAATATATTTATAGATATTTTTTGTATAATTTTTTAAAAATTGTGATAATCTGGTATATATGTTAATTATATTTAAAATTATATATCACTATTTAGATATTTAGGAGGATAATATGATGATATCAATAAAGTGATGATCCATGTTTCAAATCGATAGATATTTAATAGATATATTTTAATGAATTATAAATTCTCTCTAACTTATTATGTATTTATTATTTGATTCATGGATCTAAGCTTACATTTATAAGATCCTTGAGGTCATAATAATGTGTTATAAAAATTTATTATCTATTAGACACTCTACCTATCTAGGTTATAAGTTTCACAAGTATGTGCGGGATAAACGATTATAGTGGTAGGGTAAATCTGGATGGAGAGGTGGCAGCGTCATGTGGGTTCTCTAATAAACTAATAATATTACATAAAAAATGTCATATATCCCACGTCTCCTATAATATATGTATGTTTGGTGTCCTATATATGACCATTATATTAACTCAATTGAATGACATATCATATGTCCACGTCACCACATGGGGATGCTTTCTAGCTAGAGATGAGATGAGGTGTGGGGTCCATTTAATAAAATATCATATGTACATGATATATTTCACCCCATAGTACTACATGTGACCTAGATTGGGAATATGGGGGTTCCATGTGGAACCCCTAATGTAAGGTTCCCTACCAATAACATAGGTTAATATAAAGCCCAAATTAAGAATAAAAAGGTCTATTTTCCATATTTTTTACTCCTATATCTATTAAAACCTTTTTTGGAAAATTTTAGTATTGTTTGGAAGTTTAATTTGATTAATTTAAAAGATAGGTGACTTGTATTCTCATGTTGACTTAGTTACTTTCAAGACATTGGATGAATACCTTTTTCATGATTTTTACAACTCATATTGTTCACCATGACTTCTCACTTTAGTGGCATTGTCAAATTTTAATGAAAAATAAGAATTATTATTGAAGATTAAAAGGAATAATCATGAGTCTTTTTTAAATTATTGATTTGATTATTTTAAATTCTTATGGTAACATTTTATCTTTTCTATATGATTCATATTCCTCAAGATAACATGGATCATTATTAAGGGATGCAAAGTACTTATGCTGATATTCAGAACTGTAAAATGAATATTTTTAATTCTTATGATGATGTTGATATATTCCCTATGATGAAATGAATAAAGATTTTTTTTTATAAAATAATATTCATATTATAAACTTATAAATCATGATGGTGACATCTTATGATGACATAATAGAACTTATTATAAATAATGTGGGAATGTTTTTATGATAATATATAATGATAACATATGCTTTATATGTATATTTATATTACTATCAATAAACGTAGAAGTGTGTATTGATAGAAACACGAGATTCATTTTATAGTGATATGGTGGTGTTGTTGATGTGATATTATGATGTGGATGTTGATACTTACATTATAATAACATGAGTTTTTCATCATAATTATATACACAACATTGACATTTCATTATAAATTTATATTCTAAAATACTTTTAAATTTGGAAAGAAGTTATGGGGAATCATGGTTATTATATGTAAGTTCCATGTGACTAATAGATTAATCAGGTTATGGGTTGTACAACTTATTATATTTTCTCACTTTTCATCATTTTTGTTTTTTGGTTAAGTTGAATGATAATTTTGATGGTAATGAAATTAATATATCTTTATACATTCTCACCCATAGCCTTAGATTAGAGGTAGTTAATGATATATCTAATTGTTTACTTTCATTATCACCCATCACCCTAGGGTTGAGTTGGATATTTATTTACCAAAAAACATTCACTATTTTCCTCCCATATCCATGGTATTGAGTTTAATGATACTGCATTGAGTTTATATTCGTTTTTCACCCATAGTTCTAGGTTCGAGTTAGACTAGTCAAATAGGTGATTCTATAACATGAGATAGTATTATATCATAGGTGACTCATTAAATATTTTATTTATGTTAGGAATTTTTTATATGATTTTCTTATTTATGGTAATTTTTTATGTAAAAAACATTGATCACCCTATGGGTTTTGTTAAGAAAGATTACTAGGAACACATTGTGTTATGTGATTACTATCTATATGTGAGGTGAATGAGTTACAATATATGTTGAGAAGATGATGATCTAGTTTATATCTATATGTATAGAGAGTTATATATATTAACCATCACTAGTATCCAAGTACCATATTGAGGTAATGGATAGATTCATGGGTTACAAGTATAATCTAATAGGTAATAGTTAATAGTGGTCATTCTTTTTTTGATATTATGATGTGTTTGTTATAAAATTATATAAGTATATTTTTACTTGTTAAGCACAATTATGGAGGGTATGGGTAGATTGAATATGAAATGAATATTTGATATCTTTTTTTGGTGTTTAGTTTTGTTATCACTTTTTTATATTAAGGATGCATGTTTGAACCAGTAGTTCATAGAACTAACTCACTAAATGAAACAACCATAATGAATATTTTTACTCACCCCAAAATTCAAATTTTTATATTTATGTACTTGGGTTCATATAGATTAGTAGGTGTAACTAAGATATATCTTTGGGTTATGGAGATTTGTGGAAAATATAGAGGTAGGTAAATTGGATTATTCTTTAAGGCATACATATTGGTTTTTTCTATTATAAGTTTTATTTTATATATCATGTATTTGGAATGTGTTTTTTACATTGAGTTTATAATGGTTTATTATTTCATGGGGTATTTTTGGGAGACACATAATATTTAAATGTGATTCATATATCATTATTTATGATGATTATGATATATCATGGTGGATACATGTTTATAAGGTAATGATTTTCATTAAGTGGTAATGTATCACATTTTTTTGGTGGATACCTCAGTACTGGTTGCTAAATCCTATGTTATTTGGAGGTAGTCCTAGGGAGTTCCCATAATGACAGGTCATAATGTGACAACCACCTTCCTTAAAAACATATATTAAAATATATTAATCATGTGTGGATCAATCACAATCATAATAAAAGTATTCATGATTAATTTCATCAAAATCTAGAGTATATAATCAATTAATTTTACTTCCCCTGTTTCAATACACACAAAAAAAAATTACAATAGGACTTATAGATCCAAAAACCCATCAAACAAAATTTAAATAAAAATTTTATCAAACATTAACAAGAATAAATTAATCACATGAATAATATTATATATTACATTAGTTTTGGTTTCTTATCTCCAAAATAATTAATAGAACATTATTTTATTAAGAATTGAGAAGTTTAGAATGAAGTTAGGTAGTGATAAAATATAGAAAAAATATTATGGACATTGTTCATCCAAAATGAGAAATATTGGGTTTGAATATAATTTATAACCTATAAATTACCATAATGACCCCATTAAAATATAGGATTAGGAAAAACATTCGATTTCCATTGTCACGTAGGCATATTCCTAATGGAATCCCACTGGACACTATGTGGTATCAAGAGTAAATTATTGCCTTTGGATGGCTTGCTTGATTCCAAATAAGCCCTATCGGGTTCCTAGTGACTTCTAGTTGTAAATAAGAAAAATTTAAACATATTATAAAACTATGTAATTACTTATTAAACTTCATTAACTTCTAAATTCAACTAAAAAAGACAAATAAATTCATACACACTAAATATAAAACCAAAACATACCCAAAAACATCAGAGAGTATGCATGTAGTGATATAAATTCACATTTTTTCTGGGATTTTGGTAAATCAAGTAGTATTATTGATGTATTATACACTCTTGGGATAGATATTTTTTTCAATATAATTTATTTCTTGTTAAATATTTTTGTGAAATTTTATTTTTTAAATATGTTAATTATATAATAAAATGGTATTGATTTATATATTCATATATATATTGTGCATAAGAACATATGGGAAACATTTTAGTAAATCCTATACAATATTGTTTTTATCACCCTTTTATGTATAGTTATGTGTGCGTGTGTGTGGCTATACATTTTATTCCATGATTCTATTAAAGTAAATGATTCTCTATTTATTAAATGTCGACAACATGAGCTATATTATATGAGGAGCATGTTGGTGGTGAGTCACATATCTATAAATGAATCAACTCTTACAAGGAGGATAGGTTTCAAACATTTATATTATTTTTGTTTTCTCCAAATGAAAATAAAATTTATTCTAAAATTAATCACACTTTAAAGATTTTTAATATATTATTTATATATTTTACAAAAAAATCTTTTCATTTTATATAACTTGAAATGTTTGTAAATTTTTTTTAAGGAAAATAATTCCCTAATGATATTTTTTATCCTTAGTCATTATTTTCTAGCCATTAGTTGTCATGTATAACACTTTAATCCATGTTTAAACCCATATATTGGGTATCGACATAGGTCTTCAGGATCGATCATTACAAAATGGTATCAGACACATGTTTTGATTTGATCCTTGTAAAGTTTGTTCCATTCTTGGGGATAATTTGTTCGAGACTCAATAATTTCCTATAAAAATAATAGTTAACACATTTATAAAAAAAACATATTTATAAAGAGTTTAGGCTTGATAATGGATTAAATAATCACTTGTGTGATGTCTAATTATTATTTTAAGTAGATTTTTTCAACCATGATATATTGAGATGGGAACTGTATTCTTGCATCATTATAAAGATATATAATTATTAAATGAATGTGTGTGTATTTTAAAAATTAATTCATTATAATCAATTAATTTTAAAAATGGTTTTAAGTGATATTTGATTTTGAAAATGATTTTGATGATATTTTGTTTTAAAAATAATTTTTGGAATTATTTTAATGATGTTGGTTTGAAAATAAACTTAGGAAAATAATCACAAGAATGATAATGGAACCACTTATAAGATATTTTAAATATGAAATAAATGATCATATATGACTTGATTTTATGTAACTCTTTTATTTTTTTGAATAAATAAACATCTTGTAAAAAATATTTTGAAGTGTTTTGTCTGATGTTTATTTTATTGAAATAGTATAAATACCTTTGGGAAGAGAACCAACTTATAAATAGGTATATAGTAATATGTGTGATATTAATATGATTTTAAACTCGTTATTTATTAACATATAAGTTATTGGAAGGGACATGAACTAAGATTGGATAAATGAGGTGGATCTTTACTGAAAGTTCTAGATGTCTAGTCATCTAGTATTAAAAGTGAAAATTTGGGTCTAAAAATATGAAGATTTATTAGAGTGGATCAACTAAATCTTATATTTCTTATGTACCTCAAATTATTTAAAAATTTAGCTAATTTATTATACGTTAAAGGTCCCACCACATATATTATGAGAGGCAGTGAAAGAGGCATGGGTTCATTAATATCTTTCATGAGATAGATCTTAGATTTTTTATGGTTAATAGGTTTACCTGAATACCATAAATTGGGATAATTCTTATGCTTTTATGGTTTTATAAGAGGGTAAAAGATAATTATTTAATATGAAAAATTATTTTAAAAGATTTATCGTTTTTTAACATATATAATAATAAAAAATAATCTTAAGTCTCATAGATTTGAGATATGATTTTAACCAAATATTTGGGAAAATATTATTTTATTTCATTTTCCTACATTTTCTTATATGGGTAACAAAGTGAATCAAACATGATATATACCTAAAGCATGATTACTTTTATTCCTTTTTCATATGTGAGAAATAATTATGTTAGCGCATAGAATATTTGGAATAACTTCTAGTAAATAAGTGGCCATAAAAAATGATAAAATCCACTTTATTCTCATAGAGGGAGCCATATATGGTGTTAATAATGTGTATACATAGAAAGTGTAAATAAATACTATATTGGTGATCCAATATTTCATTATTAGTGTGATAATATAGGCCATATAAAGTGGTTATTTCCATCCTTTGACCAAGGATCCACCATCAAAAGTTTGAACCATATGTAAGGATCAAGTATGTTAGTAAACAAGAATATATAGGTTGGAGTTAACTCTTGGGAAAATACTAGTGCTTATACTCTATAGGGTTAGATATATAATGTGAAAGGGTAGTTTTTATCTATGAATCACAAAGCAAATTATTATGAATCCCAACCTATGATATCATAAGGTACCCTTATAATTACATATACTTTTATTACTAATTTTTTGATATTATCACATTAAATTCATGAATATTTACACGAGTAATAGATTAGTTGTGCTTTCATGCTTAACTTTTTTCATATTCTATAAATATTGATACAACCATAGGTGATAGGGTACAGTTTGGATTCAATATTATCTAGTTTTATTTTGATTGATGGTTTAGAAATGTCTTGGTAATGTATGGTCTTAGAGAATTAGTCTATTGACCACATCATTGGAATGAACTTGTTTGTTAGATTTTGATCTTGAATTGACTATTTTGGTTTTAGAGTTCCTTTTATCTTAACAGATTCAATTTTTCACAATTTTTTGAAAAGTGTAGATGTTAATGAAATTTGGGCAAGGCCCATTATTTATAACCTTGAATATTTTTATTTCAAATTTTTTGTGTTAATTTTTGGGGTTAATATAATTAATATTTCAAATTTTATTATCGAATGTGGTGAATTGATTTTCAAATGTGTTTCCTGAATAATTTTTTGGATGACCATCAAAGTGGGATGTGGAGTTTCCTATCAACTAATTTCTCATAAAAATTCTGATTTCCTTTAGCTATTAACATATAAAACTTATGAAGATAAAATATTTGAAGTAAATTTTATACTATTTTGAGGATTAAATATTTATTTAATTGAGTGTCAAAATATGGGTAGAACTAGTTCTGATTTTCAATAATGTTAGTGATAGATTATGATTGTTTATAAATTTTCATAAATTGATTCAAGTGTTGGTGAAAAATAAATACCCTCTTCCTTGAATTAAATATTTTGTTAATAAAATAAAGATGGAAAAAAATTTAAAATATTAACTTGAGATCAAGATATCACCAGCTAACATTAAATGTTAAATACATTATGAAGATTTATTTTTGAAGACATTGTGCACATTATGATTTTTTATTAATGTTATTCAGGTTTAATAATGCTCCTACATTCAACATGGATTTTATGAATCTAATTTTTCATTGATATAATAAATCATTTTTTATATTATTTTTTCATGGAATATTCATTTATTCACGAACATAACCAGGTTATATAAGACATTTGGAAGTTATCTTACAAAATCTATTAAAATTAAAGCTATATATGAAATATTCACAAATATATTGTTTGGATCCAAGAAGAAAATTTCTTGGGGAATGTTTCTTGGAATAATAATCATTATTAATCTTGATAAATTCAAGGTTCTTATGTCTAGGGGAATATTCAAGAATGATTTCTAGATTTTAAACATTCACAAGTTGGTTGGGTATTACCATTATTTTTCCAAGGATTACTTGAATTTGGAATCACTGGTGATAGAATTAACCTAAAGGGTGTGAGGTTTGAGTGGAATGGTATGTGTCTATAATCGTCTGAAAATAATATAAAGTAATTCATTTATCTAGAGTACTAGTATTACCTAAATTTTATGATGGATTTGTGTTGTATTTTGATGCATAGAAATTAGGTTTCGTATGCATTCTCTTATAATAGGATAATTTGGTGGAACATTGAGAGATAAAAGTATGATCACATGATAATAAATATCCTATATATGAATTTTAATTGGATATAGTTGTTCGTGTATTGAAGATATAAAAACATTTCCTATTTAGAAAATGATTCATGGTGTATTTGGATTAAAATATTTTGAATTATTTTTTCTTACAATGGGGCATTGATTTGAGACAACTAAGGTGGGTTTAATATAATTAACCATTCGATTGAATTTTATTATATGTTATTAAAGGGTAATTTTTTTATGGATTATTTGATTAAGAATTATAAAACTAATTTAGTAAATGATGTGGATATCTAATGGAAGATAATGAGTTTATTGGAAGATATTCATCTAGAGATATATGAAATGGAAAATTACATGGTATTTTTTTATATTAATTTCCCTTTATGATTATGTATCAATTAAATGAAGGATAATAATCAGATTGATAATATAATAAAATATGTGACACCTCAAATGGTGGAGATTTCATTAATGGTTGGTCATAATTAACTGAATTGATGCTCTACTTTAGGTATAGAGTGATGGTTCTATAATGTTTTAAGGAATATGATATAAAAGGTTTTCATATTTATATTTGGGAATTTAATATTATAGATATCATGATATATCATTAAACTAAGTGATAGTTCTAGTGTATTTTAATGATGAAAGTGATAGTTTTTTTTCTCTTGACAATTGACTTGAAAATTTTTAATACTAAGAATCAACAACCTATGGGTTTATTTCAGTGTTTTCCTATGATAACATGGAAATTATACAACAACTTAATATATTTTATTATTGGTCTATTTATATCACCATTTAATAATAAAAATATGTTTATAATTGTGGACCATATTTCAAACCCATGGAATCTCTCACCCCCTCAAAAAGCCTTTTTCAGTTTAATATTTGAGTAAACTATACAAGAAAAAAGTGGTTATAATTTTGGATGTTTTAAAATATATCATTTTAGATTAGGATACATGCTTTAATTCTAGTTTATGGAAGTGGATTCATTATTCTATAAACATTCATTTGAGGAAGATTATAGTGTATCATACTTATATGGATAAGAAATAAGAATAAAACACAAAGATTATGAAGTATATTTTTTAATCTTATGTAATATATTTCAAGATATTCTGTTAGGATCATATTTCTTCAGTATAATTCACCTATAAAAATATTTATCATACATATATTCATAGGACTCCTTTTTAGGTGTTTTATATAAGGTTTTAATGATCCCCGATTTATTGGGATAAGTCAAGAGAGAATATTATCTTAAGTCTTAGTCTTATATTAGTGGTTATCGATCATGTTCGATTAATTATAAATGGGATTATGAATTATTAATGTTAGAAAAAAAATATGTGAACATTAATGATATCTTTTTTAGTTCATGGTTAAAGATCATGTATTTTAAAAAGTGGCTACTAAGTTATTATATTATTCACTTAGGGGGCTAGGTGAGTTAGGTGTCCATTATGTAGGATATTTTTATGAAGTATAATAGATTATATAAGTGTAATATCATTTAGAATTTACACTGACGTATCAAGTGATCCATGTTGTTTATTATGTTTTACCATTGAGTATATTTCCACAAAAGATCACATAATGTATTGAAATTGGATATGGTTTCATTAAAACATAGTGTTTATTTTTTTCAAGAAACTAATTTGGGTTATTAATTATCTGGAAAATATTTTTAGAGGATTAATAAATCCTCTAGATCAAGTGTTGTGGAATCCCAACAGATTTAAAGAAGAGACCTGAGATAAACAGAATCATAAATATAATCAGTAAAGTGATTTATTTATAAAAATGGATCCTAATGAATTTTTATGGATATAAAATCTCCTAATTTGGATAATTATGACACGCAAAAAATTATATTCTCGCATTAGATTTAATTTGGGTTGTTTTAAGGTTAAAAAATAAATTTTCGAAGAGGTTTCAATGAGTTTCACAATTAAGGTACATGGTTTTTTAATCATATAGGTTAACTATGAATTTCATGAAAATTGTGGTAGTGGAAGATACATGGTTAGGTATCCTATTTGGTAACCATTCATATTGAAAATGCATTCTATGAAAATTCTGATAGTATATAATTCATGTTTATTGACATAATTTGGATAATCATGCATCAAATAAAAAAAATAACTATGATTTCCCAAAACCATATTTACATTCATTTATCCATATAATTAGCCCAAACCAACTTTGATTGGGTTTAATTATTTCCTAGGGTGATTATGAGGCATTATCACCATATAAAAAAATATTTATCAATTATTAGTCAAATAGAAACCTTTTTAAATTTAAGATATCATTTATCACTTATTTTCTAGAATCTCTCTATTTATCTCTATTATCTATCACTTTGAAAATATTTCATGGTATATTTGATCATTAAAAAAATTATCATAGATATTTAATTATTAATATAAGAGTCACAGTTTCTATTTATTTATGATTGTAAATAAATGATCAGATAAAAAACATCATTATTGAATGTACATCTATAGATATTACATTATTATTGTTTAAGGTAAGTGGTTATTTACTATGGTGATTGTGATCCTTTATTGTGAATATTAATGTGATTTTTAATTAATTAAACATTGTTTCATTTTATCAAATAATTTTTTAAATTGATTTTATGAATTATTAAAATTGTTTTTTGGAAAATGGATTTGGAACATTCCATAAATCATGGTTTCAGATTTGGAAAAAAATAATATGATTCATTTTTTGGAAAACTATGTTATTTTTTTGAACTATGGTTTTTGGTTCTAAATATAGATTTTATAGAAATTCCTGTGAAGTAATATTTCCAGAAAAATGAGTTTAATTTAAAACACTGGTTCAATATAAAATCCTAGGATTTCTATTTTTTTTGAAAAAAAATTTCAGAATAAAATGGGTTTTTAGGAAAAACTTTGAAATGAGATAAGGGATATAGATAGACGAGTTATAATATTTGATGATATGGTCCATGGGAAAATATATATAAAGGTGAATTTTATATTATAACATGGTTGGGAAGTTTCATGTCATAGATAAGAGGAACCGTGAATAAAAGCACTCAAGTGGGTATGGGATACTCCCATACTCCATCAACCCTCTTGGGCACTCACCTTCGCCTTTACACTTTTAGAGTTTAACAGATTTTATTTTGGTATTACGAGTGATCCTCTTGTGTTAGATAGTTTTCTCACTTCTTCCCCTTCTTAAGAAACTTGATTATTATTATTATCAGAGCTTTGTATCTCTCTTTTTTTATATTTGTAATTATCTCTTCTCTTTTTAGGTTGGCAGGGTTTTCTTTCCATGATTAATCTCATGTTAAGTCTTGTCTCTTTTTCATTATGTTACTTTAATGTTTATAGTCCTCCAGTCCAATTTATCTCCAAGTTAGTCTAGTTTTAGGGAAATATATCCAAAGGGTTTACTATGAAATTTTATCCCACTCTAAAATCCCTATGAATATTTTATTATCCCTTCAGTTATAGAGATAGACCTCTAGTGCTCCTAGTTTAACTTTAAGCATGATTTTTAGATATAGTGATGGTATAATCCCTTCAATCAAGGACCAATTCTATCTTAGAATAAATAGTGTATAGTTTCAATGTTGATGGTTTATATCCCTTTAATACTATCTAATAATAAAATAGATGTGTTTATAGTGGTTGTGTGATTATTTCCTTCAGTGTTTGGTAATTTTTAGGATCTTAGGTTTTCAACCCAATAATGTATTTTCTAATGTTTCTCCTTAAACTAGAATCTTATTTTATATATAATTTTTTATATCTTGAGTGTGATTTTCTTCCCTTGGGCTTTCTGATATTTTTCTTCCCCTGGTGTTCAAATTAGCATGGATACCAACCCTTCATTCGGTGATATCTTTCTTATTCTACCCAATAGTTATCCATAGTGATCTCCCTTAGTTTTCATTAGTGTTTCTACAAGTCCTAAAGTGAATTTTTCATCCCACATTAACCCTTAAATTTCAAGGTTTGTTAGTGATCTGGCTGGGATTTCATTCAGTGATATTGTCAAGAGAGGAACTCAAGAAGATGGATACAAGTGGTGGGCCTATGTCTAATCAAACAAGAAGAAGGGTGGGGAAGGATTACTCTCACCTTCCGCCGTCGTTGAGGACTAAATCAGCTTCTAAGAGGAGTGGGGAGGTGGTGATTTCTTTGAAAAAGGGAAGAGTGGACTTCGATGACTCACCTGAATGGCCTGTTCTGTAGCAGCTTAAAAGTAGGGTTCAAAGTGCAAACTATTGGAAGAACCCATAGTGGGAGTCGGCTACGGGTGAGGAGGAATCCTGCATGGGCTTTGGAGACGATTATGGCTATTATGATGTGTAATGTTGTGATGTTCTAGTTTGTTTAAGTTTCGTCTTTGTATGCAGGTTGTACGTTGGGGTACCGGTCCCCTTTAACCCGGATTTATAAAATGAAAAAAAAATATACATAACCCTATGTTATGCATCCATTATTGGTGGTGGTGGTCGTGGTGGTGGTGGTTGAAAAGTATTTCTAGTGGTGATCTTTTACTAATAGAACTTAGTCTTGGTATTTTGTCTTATATTTTTATTCTTTTTTCTCTAGATATTTTCTAGTAGATGATATGTACCTTGGGTTATGTAGACCTTAGATCTTATGTTTCCTGGTGGTGAAAATGCATGCATAGAGTTCCTCTATTTGGTATTCTCAGTGTTTGGTTTGATATCCACAATTGGTGGTGTGTTTCCTCCACTATCTTGGTAGTGTAGGATTACCATGGTAGTGATGATATCTCCCCTAATAGAAATGTATGTGTTATTTAATATGTTTTTATTGATTTGGTATATCTACTTTTTCAAGTCTTGGACCAATGGTTTGTATATATTGATCATTTTCTCCAAAATTGGTTTTGGTTTGTTTCCCCTTATCCAATGTGTTGAAATTTTAACGGTAAATTTCTTTTATTATTTCATCATTTTTTACAAAAATTATTTATATACAACTTGAAAATAGTGTTTGGAGAGAAAACACTCTAATATATGATAATTCATTAAAGGTAAAACTATGATTATAGGTGTATTTTTTGAGTTATTTTTTATTTCTCATGATTTTCAAAGTATGAATTTATTCTTTTATCTATATTTGTTCTTATATTATGTTGTGATTTTGAATTTGGTTTTAACAGTGATTTGGCTGTCCATTGTAGAATTTCCCAAATTTTGGAAACTCTTGGGTATGTTGGTATTGTCATGGTAATTTATTTCATGTTAAAATTTCATATAGAAAAGTTTAGTTGGAAAACTGTTAACTTTTTAAAAAAAAATGGGACAAATTTATAAATTTTTGGATCTTTTGAGAATGGTAATGCATTGGTGTGAACTACAAAAATATTATCAAGTGTCATTTTATTCACCCTTGAATGTATAATTAAATATACATTTAAATATTGTATGTCAATATGTAGTTAAATTAAATACTTATTTATTCATTAACAATGGACTATAAGAGTTCAATTTTAGGATGAATGTATTGTTTTTTGGACATACATTTGTAGAGAAGTCAATTTATCCTTGGAGGAAATGATTTTGTCATTTTCCTTATATTTATTATGACCTGATACAATATTTTTATTGTTTTATCTATACTTTTTCACATTAAAAAGTTTTAAATCATCATTTTGTATTTTATATAAAACTATATTTCATTTCATTCATATTATCAGGTTAAATTATTATGAGGTTAAATAATTACCAAACTATATTTTTTATCCCTTGAAATTATTTTCCAAACTCTATAGATCGAGGATCATGCTAGAGGCCATGTGTTATTCCATGACTCTGGTATCAAAGAGGATAACTTGGTTGTGGTGCTTTAAATTTCATCTAGGTATACCTAATACATTCTAGGTTTGGTATTCAAAATCATTTAGTGTACTCTAACTCTAGTAACTAAGGGATATTTGAGAGAGAATATTCAATAAATAAATATAAATTATAGAGAAGAAAATAAGATAAAGGTAAACAAAGGTAGTTTGATGCTTCTATTACTTGAGAGCAATGATAGTGGAAAAAATAATTTTTAATCATTAATGGAGTTGTAGTATGTGTGATTTTGTTTGCTAACATCATAAATCTATTTTGTAAATCGACTCTATATTTACTATATATATTTTTAAAAATTTTAAATATTTTGATCTCTAAGGCATGAGTACTAGATATTGGTTGAATGTTAATATCAATGACCACACAAATTATGAATCTTAATTTGTTAAGTAACCATAACTATCATCTTATAATATCTTAAATACATTTTTTCTATTTTAGATATTGTTGAGATATCTAAACTTTCAGTTAAGATATATTATTTTAAACCATGTAAATTTGTAAATTTTCTTTTAAAATCATTTTCCTTTTATTCCTTTACTATTTTTTTCATCTGTTATAAAATTATATTATAATTATTTATAGATGTTAATTTTATATCTATGTGTTCATTAATGGTTGATATCTTTATTTTTTTTATCCATTTTTTACTTTTTCAATATATATTTTATTGTATAATTTAATTATTTAATGATGGTTTATAATAATAATTTTAAATTTGTGGTTAATGTAATTTATAAATTCATATTTAAGTATATTTAAATTGGTTTGAACCAAATTTAATTATTTCACACTTCATTCAAAATATACATAGAGGATAAGGATCACTGAACTCACTAATTCCCATAATTAATTCTAAGTTTGATTACCATTTATAACATCCCATTTTTTCAAGGGAATGAACTAGCCATCTTATTTTAGTAAAAAGATGAAAATTTATCCTTAATTTATCAGGGAGTTAGTGTGATGGATGATTTTGGTGGCAAAACAACACAAGAGATGGGGATACAATAGAGGAACACGGTCTATGAGGTTTCTTATAAATGGAAATCTACCTCCTTTGTTTTAGCCTCAATCTTATTCTTTATCAAATCCTATCTTCTTCCTAATAACTATTTTTTAGTGTTTTTTTATAAGATCTGTTTTTAGAAAATTATTAAAGATAAATATTTGTGAGGTTTTATACTTGTAATATTGAGATAGTGTTTGTATCTACATTTATGCATAATGAGATCCTTATAATTATTCCATAGTCTTTTACCCTAGACTTATTTTTTGTTAGTTCCCTACATTGCATCTCTGTGTATATTTATTTCTCATTTTTCACTTTATTTTATCATTTAGATATTTTTTCAAATATTGGGTAAAATCATTTCATTCTAATAAGTGGTATCAGAGAGTGTTTTTAAATTTTAACTATTTAGTTTTTTTAGCTATTAATTCTTATAGGTTTTATTATTCTCTGAGAAAGTTATTATGGCGAATCATTCACAACAAAAAAATTTGTATTATCATATACATAAGAAGATTATTTATAGAATACATTTGGATTTGGTAGATTTTAATCTATCAAGAATCATTTAAAAATGATAATAATGGAAATATTGAATACATTGATGAAATTTTATAAGAAAAAACCATTACACAAAATAATTTTCTTAAATATAAAATTAGATATTGTTTTATATAAATACATTTTTTACCCTATTTATAGTTTTCAGTTATAAAATAGAGGATATTTTAAATATATATATTTTTCTCTATAGTTTTAAAAATTCATATAATCAATTAATTTTTAATTTAAAAAAATATCATTTTGAATATGTTAGTCTTTAAGAATGTTTTAGTTGTGGTTCTTGATGAATAAAGTTAACATAAGAAAAAAGAATGTTGATTTAAAATTTCAAACCAATAATATGTTTATTCAATGGGTATGGAAAGAATGATGAAACGTATATCAAGTGGGAGATAGAATCATTATAGGTCTAAATCTAGAATAAATAAAAATAATATCACATATTTCAATTATGAAAAGGATGAAAATTTCAAGAAGGATTATTTGAATAAGAATATTAAAGTAAATATCTATCAAATAAATTTAGTGAGTACTACCAACAATTAAGATATGATGTATAGTGAAGGGAAGATAGTTTCAAAGATATAAAACCCCTCAATAGTAAATAAATAATTCATTTGAGTGAAACATATCACATGGACTCTTGAAGGGAATGATTTGATCAATATGAACCTATCTAAGAAGGAATTATGTGGATTATAAATAACTATAATTTGAAGATCATTGGATTTGGTACCATGAAATTGAAGATAAATAATGGTATAATATAAAATTTTCATGTATCATGGTATTTTAAGGTCTTAAAGAACAATATATTTCCTTTAGGATAATTTAATATTTTAAATGACCTTTATATGATTTGGGTGAAACTTAAAAGAAGGTAGAGGTAGTTATCACATCAAATACCTCAATGAAATAATTAACAGTAATATGGAATAAAAATATGGCCATATGTTTGAGTGATGATTAAATATTCTCATTAATTAAAATTTACTGATGTGGTATATAAATATATCTTAGAGTTTTTTTAATCCTTGTGTTGTGAGTAAACAATATTAGTCAAAGATTAGAATTTCAATAACAAAAATCAAGGAGATTTTAAACTTAATTAATTTTGGGATTTGGAAATCAGTAGTTATATCCCTAGTAAAAGCATGAGAAATTGTATCATTCATTTATGACTTTCCAATGAGATTTTGAATATACATGATCAAGTAGAAATTTATTTTTAAAGTATTTAATAAATTCAAAACTTGGAATGGACTTGTATTTTTAAAGTACATATAGTTTTTGAGAGATGATAATTTTGAAAAATATATAAGGAATGATATTGTTGATTTCCATTAAAAGGCATGAATAAAGAGATATTTTATGTTGGAATACTCTCCTCAATTTAATTAAGTGATAGAGTTCATGAAAAACCATATTAGACAAAAAAGAGGTGTTATTGAATATAATATAACTGGACAAGATATTCTAGATAGAATTAATGAATTTTTCCTCTATATGATTTCTCAATATCCTTTATAAAACTCCAATGGATATGTAGACTAGTAAACCCATAGACAATTATCTACTACATACTTTTTTAATCCCTATATATGTATTTTTTAATGACTAATAATGATTTAAATTTGGTTTGAGGTACAAAAAATGTATCTATTTGAGGTGTGTTATTGGTATAAAGGGTATTATCTATAGAATCCCATTTTTCAAAAACTTTCCATTTTCAGACACATTATATTTAAGAAAAAAATGTGAAAATTATGATTAATGAAAATGTAGAGAAAGAGAATAGTAAAAATATTGAAATAAAGGTGTAGGATGAAATAAATGAAGAAACTATCTCCCTTATATAATTACCAAAGTAAAATGATCAAGAACCAGTTGATTATAGACCATAATGATCATATTAGGTGAAAAAATAGAAATATAACACTAAATTTATCTCATTGATATCATTATTTCATATGGTTAATTAATAAGAGTTGAAAATCCATTATATTTTATGGCGGTGACCTAGATTATTAACATATCCTTAGGTATAAATGTGATATTGAAGGTATTTAAATCCCTACAAAATAAAAAAACTTAGGATCTTGTTTCATTATCTCATAGAAGGAAAATCATCAGTAAAAAATAGTTCTTTATGATCAAGAAATGTGGAATAAAGTGTATTGATATTATATAAAACTGATGGTCAAATTTTATACTCAGAAAGAAGGTATTAATTCTAATGAAATATTTTAACCTATTATTATATTTATGATTGTTCATGTAATTTTTGAGATGTGTTATAAAATATATTTGTATAGGGTTATTAGATAAAATAATATTTCTCTTTATTGACCTTATGAGAGTTATTTTTATACTCTAACCAAAATTATTTGTGAAAAATATCAATGAAAAGTTTGTTTCAAAGTTGAAAAATATTTATACAGACTCAAAAAAGTGTTAATATATCAATACAAAAGATTTTATTCTTATATCATCCTTGGAAATAACATATTTAATTTAGGTCCTTGTGTATTTTTTAAGGGGTTTTTTATAATTATTTTATCATTTTTTTTGTTCTAAGTAGATGATAAGTTGATTTTATGTGCCAATAAAAATCAGTTCTATAAGATAAATATAAAATTGAATAGTTAATTTAATAGTAAGTACATAGGATATGTAAATAATATTCTTAGGTTGAAAATATAATAAGATATAAATAATGGGAATATTTCTCGTCTCTACTAAATTTCTTTAAGAAATACTTAAAAATATTAAATAATAAATACTATAAGGAAATATATAACCCTAAAACAATTCATTTCATGTCATCTATGAGGATGAGTCCTAATATTGAAGTAGAGAAGATAGATATTTACCAAGTATCATATAAATTATATTTCTAATTATTTTCACATGTTATCACATTTTGAGAGATACATAGCCTCTATTCGGGGTGAATCAATGGTTTCAAAACAACAACTCTTAAAGTAATTATTTTTACTTTGGTTAAATAAGTGATCCATAAATGAAACCAAGAAAATATATGAGATAAAGAGACATATAATTCACATGAAATAAATGTTTTTATAAGGTTCACAAACTATTTTTATTGAGTTGTTAGTCCTTGGTGTCCAATATTTGTGATCCCACAAACCACATTTTTATTTTATTACCAATAAGAAGAAAATATTAAGATAATATAGATATTAATGATCTCTAAGTACATAAATGACCAAGATAAGTATCAATAAGTTGATTAATCTTTGATAGCCTCCACAACTACATCTAGATGATAGATTAGTTATGCATTATTATTATTATTATCCTCCTCCTCATACAAATTAATCTCTTAGTGATCCACTAAATTTTAGGGTTGGATTTCTTAATTTTTATCATCTTCTCACTAATTTCTAAGTGAATCCCATATTTTTAAATACCTCATAAAAATCACTATATGATGGTTGTTCATTAGGATGAGATGTATATTTAACAAGTGATATAAATATCAAGGATTATATCTCTTAGTGTTTTCCGTCTAATATTCATTGATATCCAAAAAAATCCCACTGTAATTAACAAGATTATGGTGTGATGAATTGCTTCACATTGAAAAAATTTTAATCTTTATTTATCCTTAAATCTTAAGTAGGGGTGTTTTAGCATGACCAACAGACTCTGTGGTGCGGGTATTTAATCTTTAATTCTAGTAGTTCTCTAAAATATCAAATTCAAGACATTTTGGAATGTTTCTCATGTAATATATACCCTATAATTTCTTAATAAACCACCACGGTGAAACACATATGTATTGAGGAATGATTAACACATATGATAAAAAAAATAATATACTTAAGAACATTATCGTGTAACAAACACTACTCCACACCATGGTTTTCCATACTCAAGATAACTTAATTACTTTGATACAAAATCAACTCTAATGTGACTCTGAATCATCAATGATTTTTTTTAAATAAATATAACATGAAACCATCATTTTAAACTCGTGAATGAGTTATCTTAAGAAACAATTCATAACATGATCACAATGTGAAAGTTATCAAAACACAATACCATAGGATATAATGATACTTTTGAAATTTATTTAACCCTTGATATAATAACCAATACTATGTTGACTATTCCTCATTTAAAATCATCCCAATTCTACCCCTTAATAAATTATCTTCATGGGGGTTATTTAATCACTTAAATATCCCCATTTTTATTTGTTGGAAACATGATAAAAACATATATATCTTCTTTAAAAGATTCATCTTTCAAAACCTAATTTTCCCCCAAAAAATTAAAACTATTTGCATCTTATACCCCTTTATCATTACTTGAAAAATAAAATATAGTGTCTCCCCCTTCTCAAGAATAGCACTCATACAATTCACCCCCTAAAGCATGAGGGCTTCAACTTCAATTATAATAGTGTACTAAAATATCATAGTGATTTATAAGGATTTTGGGAGAGAATTAACTCCAAATAATTCTATAAAGTACTTTAATGAATCATTCGTTAAGGTTTTCATCATTATTTCCAAAGTATTCTTCTTTATATAATAAAATTTCAATGAAAGTTCTACATGATTTGATTTCTCCTTGATAAAGTGGTACTTGACGTCAATATTCTTTATCGTTGAATCTTTAACCGGATTCATTAAGAGTTATATTTCACTTTGATTGTCACACACAATCATAAATAGGTATGAGACTCACCCTGATGTATTCAAGTCATGACTTCATCAACATTATCTATGTTTTATCTTATGATGATAAACCATATTCAATTTTTATTATGTTCAATATGACAACATTTTACTTCTTCAAGTTCCAAAAAAATCACCTTCCACTAATAAAAAAAGAACCTCCACAAATTGATATTTGATCACTAATATCACCTACTCATCCCACATTGGAATGTAAATAATGTTGAAATGAAGTTTTGTTTCCATACCTCAATTCATGATCATGAGTCCCTATGACGTAACATAATATCCTTTTCAATACTATGATATAAAATTCTTTTTTATTTATTTGGAATCATGTAGTAAGGGTAATATAAAATATGATGTTTAGTTTAAACATGGTCAAGAATATTAGGCTTTCAATTATCCTTCAAAACTTCTTTTAATCCATGCCCATTTATTTTTAGTCCTAGGATTTGATAATGTAGTCCTGAGTGATTTAAGTGTATAGACCTCTCTCAATTATTTAATTCTAAACTTCTTTAATAACTCATGATCATACTTTTCTTGTGAGATAAAACTACAACCTACTATGATCCTAAATTAAAAAACCAAAATGAATATCATCACACCAATCATCGATATCTAAAATTTTTCCCATTTGATTAGTGAATACCTCCAAATTGTTTTCTTAATTTCCAACAAAAAAATCATTGACATGCGCAATTACAAAGAGTAAATATTTTTCATCTCACTTAACATACATATTGTTATAATAATTTCATTTTCTGAAATTAATTCTCTTTTAGATGTTTTCTAACATTGAATATCATGCTCCAGGAACTTATTTAAGGCCAAATAAATTCTTCTTCTATTTGAAAAATAAATAACCATCATCATTAAGGATAAAACCTTATAGTTTTTCTATTTAAACTTCTTCTTAAATGTAAACATTTAAGAATAAATATCTTATATCCATTTATAACACTTTATAATTCCTTTTATCACATTTCACAAGAAAAACTAGGATATGTTAGAAGTTTTCAATTTTAAAATGGTCAATATAGTAATTATATTTACACAAAAGGATGAAAAACTATTAAAAACGTCATTTTATACTATAGGGTGTTTTGATGACTATCACATTGGGATTAAGTTATGGCCTATTTCTTGATATGATTCACTCATTATTTTTTATGATAGTTTCATGTCTTAATATATATCAATATTCTAATGTATTATTTTGAGGATTATTGGAGATAAGTTGGTAGAAAATTAATTATGTTCTCTTGATTATAGAAAACCACTACATGGAGTAGTGTTCATAATGTCTCATTAATATAATGTAGAGGAAGTTTTTTCTATTATGTGATATTCAAGTCACAAAACACTTTCATTAAATTGTGATGTTTTTATAAGAGATTATGGTGTTAATATTATGTGATCATCATTTCATAATTTCATGACCATGATATTTTGGTGTGGCACTGGAATTGAATATTATACCCTTATCTTACAAAGCTAGTTTGCCACATCATAACACTCCTACTATATATTTAACGTGATTTAGAGTTTGAATGTTTCACTCCTTTAAAAAATTAATCATTTTGAAATCTTATTAAATCATGTCTATATTTTATGGCTCTCAAAAAAATATTGGGATATAAACTGTGAGATATAATCCATATATTTTAGATATCGAGTTGACTGTGAATCATATCATAATGCCTAACCATCATGTTGTGATTTTTTTTAAGTATTTATAAAGATGAGTTTTTCTTTGAATTTATTGACAAGAATATGAAATTTTAAATATCCAACCATACCATTCAAAATACAACTTAGATAGATATTTGGTTAGTAATGAGAAGTAAAACAATAGTGAAAACTTTATCCATCATCCAATGGTACTTGAGGAGGCTATAAAAGATTGATCATCTTATTTAAACTCACATATATACTTATTTTACTTTAGTTTAGGACTAACTTATTTATATTAACCAATTTTATTTTTTATAAAAAAATAATAACTTGTACAATAAAATTATAATTGTTTAACACCAATGGTTATTTGATCAGTAAAAAGAGTTTATGAACCTTGTAAAAATACATATTTCATGTGAACTGTGTATCTCTATTTATCTAATTATCACTTGGTTTTATTATTGGATCTTATATTTAACTAGTATGAGAATAAGTTTATTTTGGTTTGGTATTTTAGTAACCACTAATTCACCCCTAGAGGTTATGTGTCTCTTTCCTGGGCTTAAAAAGTGGTGTTGGAGTTAGTTTCTTCATCAATTTGTTTTATGAGAAAGTTATTCTTATAGATATTTATAGTAGTGGTTCTATGTATTCTTTAGGATCTGATTTTTTTCTTTATTTATAAAATATTTTAATAAAATAAATCTATAGTGATTATATATTTTTTCAATAATAATATAGTTTTTATGTTCAAAAAAACAAATGGATTTCATCTATTAGATGGTTCAATATCTTCTATCTCTTAGCTTGTAAATTCTTTAAATCTATAATATTTTTTCCTTATTTCCAAAGTTGGTACAAATTATGCCTTATATTACAATAAATTTTTAAAGTCTATAGTAGAATTCATAATGAGTTATTTTTATCCCTCTCTAAGAAAGGGTTGACGTGAATCATGGGCATGATTAAAGTAAATGAAATTTAGAAAAAACTCAATGATATAAATGAGGGGGAAAATAAATTTAAGAATAAATGATTATAAAAATTTCATTGAAAATTTAAATATATTAATATGGCAAGATATAAATTATTTTATGAGTTGTTCATTCAATTTAGAAAAATCTTTCAAACATATATGGATGTTCTTGAAGATTTTATTTTGGTGAATAAGTTGACTAGAATTAATTTAGATAAATCTAAAGAATAAAATCTCATTGTAGTAAGATCAAGACATGGATGAATAGACCTTTTATAATCTCAAAAAAATTATTAATATCCTACGAGATGAAATGGGGTTTTCTTAATGAATAAAAACAAATATGAAAAGGTTAATGCTTCCAAAGCCCTAAAAGGCATAAAAATGAATCAAAAAGTTATCTTTATAAGGAATTGGAAGGTAAAAATGCTTCTATAGATTTAAATAAATTTGTATTATTATTTTTAAAATTATTGTAATGAGTTAAAGGTAAGTAAAAGTTTAAAAATCCTATTTAACAATTTCAACTATAGAAATATTGTAAATATTTACCTAGTTTTACTAATAATGAAGAAGGATATAGGGAAGATCATCAACCCAAAAGATCATCCAAGATAAATAAGGTGGAATGTGGTAATAAAAGAGGGGATTTATTTAAAGGAAAATTGAATGTCATCACATTAAATAAAATATACTTTATCTCATGACATAATGTTACATATTTTGATAATGAAAGTGAGGATAGTAAGGGGACTCAAAGAATAAATGTTCTCAAGACTTTATGTTCAAATAAAATTAGTTTATTAATCCCTATAGTAAAGAAGAAGAGTGTAATAGTTAAGAGGAGAGTAGTAATGGGGAGACACAAAAAAATTAAATTAGAATGGATAAATTAGTGTATTTTAAGTAAAATAAATAGATTAATAGAGAAAATAAGACATTGAAGAGTGATATTGATTTAGAAAATAAATTTCTTAATAAGTCAAACATCAAAGATATTACTAATATGAAAAACAATTTCACATGGAATTTGGGTGATCTTAATAAAAAAATTTATGTAATATAATATATTATAGATAATACTACAAAAAACTCAATTTCTAATAATTATGTGGTAAAGTATCTTAAGATAATGTTGGAAAAAGCAGAAAATTATTTGAAAAAATTTTAGTTAATGTATTTCAAAAAATCATTCAAATAAATTGGTTATAGATATAAATTTATTATCAATGGTGTTTATGTTACCAAATAGATTTTGGATTTCCCTATTATACCAAGAAAAAATTCCTTGCATATGAACTACTGTTCTCAAAATGGTATCAATAATGAAAATAAGGGGAATAAGGTGATTACTACACTAAAGAAAGGAGAAACCCCCATTGTTACTTCATGTGGATGTGATGAAAAATATTAAATAAGTGAGGTATAAAAAAATAAATAATGTGAGACTAAGTTTAAGAGTAAGGACAAGGAAAAGGAAAATAATCCTTATCATGAAAATTTTGAATTATATTATTTGATTTCAAATCATAAAGAAAAAAAATGAGTAGGTTTTGATGATGGAAATATCATACTGAGGAGATTTAATTTTGAAGGAACATTTAGTTATTTGGAGTTATTGAATCAATAGGGATTCAAGCTGAAGTTACAAGAATCCAACTGAGACAATATCCAAAATATAAGGTGAAATTATAAAAACATTATTATTCTCTTAAAGAAACTTGTAGGATATTTGATCAAAAAAAACACATAACCAATAAGTGCTTAATAAATCTTCCAAATAAATTAAAGTGGAATGAAAACTAAAAATATATCAAGAGGTTGAGAAAATAGAAAAAGGAAATAATGGTTAAGTATAATTACAAATTAGTTAAAGTTAGAAAATATTTGATACATGAAAATAGTTTCTCAACACACATGACCATAAAAATAAAAATATCACTTGAATGGTATCCAAAGTTATGAGGGAGGATATTTAAATTTTATAAATTATAGATCACTCAATTTGAAAGGATTTGGATGGATCATGATTAGTAAAAGAGGTTTTAATATAGTGATTTTTCTATTTTTTTATGGGTTAAGTTATAATCTATTGAGTGTTTATTAATTTAATGACATTGGGAATGAAGAAATATTTCAGAATAATGAATGTTTCATAAAAAATATTAAGTATGACACAATTATCATGAAGGAAAAATGAACAACTAGAAACGTATTTCATATTTATAGTGAATAAAATAGTAACTTTATGAGTATGAAGTAGGAGAATGATATTTTTCATAAAATAAAAGGCTATTTGATTAAAAATAAAATAGAAGATATTTTCAATTGTAAAGTCATATAGAATATACCAAATATGAATAGTGAAAGACTCAACACTAAAAATTTGTGTCTAAAAGGAAAAATTATTAATAAGAATTATGAAAATGTGGGGATAAAAATAAAGAACCCTCTTGAGTTGATACATTTGGATGTGTGTGTCCTGATGAGGTTTAAATCAACCAATAAATATAAATATTTCATTACTTTTATCGATGATTATACTCATACGAATTATAACTATTTTATTTTAAGTAAACTAAAATATAAGGAGATTTTTAATCACTTCTATAGGCATGATAAATATTAAATTAGATGCACTATAAAATGGATTAGGTCTAATAAAGTGTCTGGATAAAATAATGAAGATTTTAAGTAATTTCTTGAGAATTAAGGGATAAATAATGAATATAATGATCCATATAAACTCTAAAAAAATAGATCATCTGAAAGGAAGAAATTGAGTTTAGTAGACATGGGAAGTAAAATTTTATCAAAGAATGGCACCACAAAATTCATTTAGAGACAATCTACAACAACAAAAATTTATATATTCAATTAGTGTTTTCTATGACCAAATTTGGTGAATATTCCCTATATTATGTGGTTTGGGAATAAATCCAACTAAAGGAACATAAAGATAATTTAAATATCATATTTTATATAAAAATAAATGGAATAAATTTATATATATTTGATAAAAGAGTTTATGGGGGGATTTTTCTTGGATTTACACCTAGTGGAAGGAGTTATCAAGGCTATAATAATAATTTGAAGAAGTTCATTTTCATCTTTAATGTGATTTTCATGTAAAATAAATATATATTGAAAACATTATTGTTCATTGATGATAAGAATTAAGAATCTCTAAAATAAAGGGTTGGACCTAATAGGATTGATTCAGTTAAAATAGTAGTATTTTAAAATTCCAATTATGATTTTGAATTTTAAATAAATGTGAAAGGATCATAGAAAAGATTAATTACGTAAAAAATAGTTGGAAAAAATTTTGAGCTTAAAGAAAATCTTGGAGACAACAAAAATGGTGTTCAACATTATAGAATCCTGAAAAAAAATTAATCATTCTAGCTTTTATTCACAAATTCAAACAAAAAATGTTGATTCATCTTTCCAACATGAGTATTAGAACACATAAACTAAATAATAGACTAATAAAATTGTGAAGAATGAAACTTGGGAATTTTTTCCACTTACTAAAGACAAAAATTTGATCAAGACAAAGTGGAACTATAGAAATAAGCTCAATGAGAAAGGATAAGTATCAAAAACAAAGTTCATCTAAATATTTCTTGTAAATAGAGTTTAGAACCATATTCTTACTCATAAACTCTATTATTCTTGATAAAATAAGAATATGAAAAGTTTTATTGCAACCATTAGACTCTAAGGATTAACCGGTCTTTAAAAATACTGGGTAAACCTTGTAAAAACTATAGTGTTGTGTGTGTTCTATCACCCTCTATCTCTCATCATCTCTTGGTTTTGTTCATTAACCATACATTTAACTAGAAATAGAATAATTGTTATGAGGGTTTGTGTTTATAAATCACTAATTCACCCCCACCCCAATTCCCCCTCAATGTTTGTGCATCTCTCACCCAATTTAATTACCCCCCCCCCCTCACCACCAATACCATTCCTGAGAAGATAGTGGTAAGGAGTGATGCCTGAGTCCTGCCTCTAATAAGCCACAGGTTAAAGAAAAGAATCAAGGGTATAAAACACTAAAATACAAGGAATTTCCCTCAATATAAAGGATTCAGAGACAAAATAAACAAGCACAAAACAAACCCATCATGTAATATAAAAGAAACTAAAAATACATTATGTATATAAAGTAATCAAAATAAAAATCTCAAAAGTAAAATAATACAAAGGGAAATTTGAAAGTCAAAAATTCATAGTGAGTCGAACCTCTAAGCGAGAAGTGACCAGCTGGATCTCTAAAACCCTCCTAGAAACCTAAAAATAGTTTATAGATATGTAGGGTTAGTATAACATGTATACTCAGTATGATCATGCATAGGGTCTTTCATGAAGATGTTAAAATATCATATTAATTCACTAGTGAACAATAGTAGAACTAAAAAGAACATAAAGAGTTCAATTAACCATCCCAGCCTCACCAAGGATCACTCACCAAATAACACTTCCAATTTCATAAAATAATATAAAATATCATAGATAAAGGCACCCTATATACACTACCCGACTAAGTTTCCCTGCTTACACTATAATATTATACAATTTGTTCTCTCATCCCTTTCATATTATAGTCATCATGTATCAAATCATACTTGATGTGGGTCAGGTCACAACATTAACTACCCTAGACTCTCACAAATCCTAGCATCTTGTGAAGGCATCAGTTAATATCCACATATCGGAAGTTCATATTTGATCATGAAGGTACACTGAGAGGGGTTTGAATCAATTTACACATGTTTTTAATGATTTTAATTACTTTCCTCTTAACCCCTTTAATACAAACCTCTACACTTGTTAGAGTGGATGGATATTACCTATTTAAAAACACAATTATACCACATGAAATACTAAAATTAAATGAACCACAACACATAATATTTTTACAAGGTTCACCACTATTGTGTGTACATACGTCCTTTTTGTGTTTGGAATGATCTGAGACACAGATTCACTACTATGAATCAATCAAAAATTATAAGTCAATTGTTCAGGTATCACCCTAAAACCATATTGGGTAGGTATGAACCTTTTCCCAAATTATATTGGCCTCCCACCAGTGTTATTTATAATAGAATCCTACTAGTGTTTTATAAACACAACACTAACACAATGAGAAAGATCATAAGAAATTCAAGCTTCCACTGTAACACAAAATTTGTATTCCTATTTGAGAAGTTGAGAATAAATTGATACTACACTTTCTTACTTCAACTAAACCATTTTTTACTAACACTAAATATAATCAATAAAATTGTACGAAATTTGGTTCAGTATACTCTTATTAATGTGTGAAAGATATTACTTTCACTTTAAATCATAGCAACATTAGTATGAATAACTAAATATTTATCAAGAAGCTACAAGTTTTCTTCTTCCAAACTTTGCTGAATAATATTCCTTTAGCTCAGAAAAATACTACTAATATTATTTTCAAATATTATGCACATGTACATTGTGTTTAAATCATGCATGTATGAGGTCAATTATGTTTTCATGCATGTAATTATCATCACTCTACCTCATGCATAAACTATCACTTGCAAGATTCCCATTTCATGGTATTCTTCTTCTTGTAATATTATCACTGATCAAATACAAACTTCAAACTCTTCACATTATATAAAATATGTGGAGTTACTTATTCTTTGAGAAAAAAAATATAAGTTACTTTGTATAATAATATAAAAACAACATAAAAGAAATGATTATTCAATGCTCAAGAAATCATGTGTGTATAGATATATATATGCGAACATATTTTACACAGTGTGCTTTGTATAAATACACTGCTTCTTCAACTCAAATCCTTTATGTAAATAGTTTGAAACACCAAATCATTTGCATAAAATATCATATACAGCCTAGCAACATTATGCACACTCACTATGTAAAACTTGTCTGCAAACAGCACTGCTCCTCTTCGAATGATCTTACCATGTCTTCACACAACACAGAAATTTGGGTGATAATATTCTTCCGAAAATCATACACATGATGCTATTTTAATTTTTCTAATTCATGTATCACATAAACAATATATGTGATATCACTTCCTTTCACCACGTCACATAACCAAGTCACTGCGGTTATTTCACTTCATATATTTTCAACTTTTGTGTCTTCACATAACTACAGTATAAACAATATCTTCTCAATCTCCCTTCATATAATAGGTTTTTATCGTGAGAATAATAGTTCGTTAAAGTATCAATACACGAGGGTGATATGTGGAGCCTTCATATAATAATGGTATGTGTCAACTCATCTACTTCATGATTACTCCATTCTCCTTCGCAAAACAAAACTAAAACATGAAAATTATTTATAGAAACAACTTGAGATCATGTAGAATATAAAAAATTGCAAAAAATCACATGGAACCTTCCTCAAAAAATCATATAAATCCTCTATTTCTATCTCAAGTTCTAACAGACTCTCTCAAATTAATGATTTGATACAATTATAATTGATCTAATCAGATGGTATTTATAGACAGAATACGCCCAACTCAGTACCTCCAAAATTTATGAAGAGCTATCCATTATTTCATTGGATCATACACTTCACAAAATTAGGTTACCATTCACATGATATCAGTATCACAGGTCAAATAATATTTTTCTCATTTCTGATCTACAATAATTTGATCCTCATTTTATCATGAAAATTGTGTTTCATATGATTTAGATCATAATGCAGTCCTTAGAATGAATAAATGGTGTTCGAATGTCTTGGTTAAAGCTTCAGATTAAGTTACATGGTGAGATCCCAACACACATATGTCTTCCAATGGCTCAATAAATAAGATAATGTGGTTGGTTCGATTGGACAGTCGGGAAATTTAAATTGGCAGATCAAATGGAAAAATATTATTCTGATCAGCTGCAACATTTTACCACATTGAAATAGAATTTGTTTTCATGATTCTTTATAATACAAATATTGGATCATTCATCTTAGAAATCAGTTACTAAGTACTACCTTATCATTCTAGAAATGCCCCATGCTGGAACAATCTATTTTTATGCTACCTAACATGGTGGTTTATTGCTACTCATTTTCTTCCCTTAGGAACACCCTTTGAGCTATCTCTCCCTCATCTTTATCCTGTGCATATTAGCTTGGCTAGGAAGTCAGTTTGGCTCCAAACATGTGCAATCTCCTACTACAATTTACACACGTTTTGGTCATTAATAATAGCTCTAAAAAATTCCAACTTATTGTTTCTTTATTTAAAGAAACATTTCCAACCAAAGTATCATTTCCAACTTGTAAATATTTTACATGAATAATTCAATGGCAAAACACAAGAACACCAACCTTCAATTAAAATCACATTGAATTTTTATTAGTCAAATGTGTTGAAAATAATTTCAACACAAATATTACTTTCAATCAATTTTGGTTCTTCAATATCACCAAATTTTTTCACATCACCATTTGTGTCAACATGCATCCAAATAATACCTCATAACCCCTTTAGTAGGGTATCATTAACATGAATAATATCAACCTTGTGCCCTCTTCCTACCATGCATGACCCCCTCTAGGTATTCAATCCTCCTATTAATAGCAATCTCCACCAATAGTTCCATTTTCAGATTAAGTTTCATGAAAATAAAATTTATTTCAAAACTCTTGGATTTATCAAAAACTGTTTTTTATTTGAAATTATATATTTCCTAAAAATATAATTTTGGTTCCTTCATATCAAAATCAAATTTTTATCAAACATTTTATATAATCATGTATATATATAAAGTAATAATTAAAAGGTATCAATATAATCATTATTTTATTAAAAATAAAACATAAAAATTCATAATATTAAGTTCTAGATACAGAGCCCCTTATTACACCAGTGTGAACCCTATCGGTATGGTGTTTGATGATAGTACTTTCTTGGAGTGGTTTGGTGAACAAGGTTTGGGTGGTGATCTATATAATCTTGAGATTTTTACATAATTGGTTTCACTTGAATTTTAGTTATTGAATCTTATCTTGTTCTTGGTCAAGTTAAAATCCTAATGATATAATCTCCCTCAAAAACTCTGACAAATGGGATTCATAGGGTATGTGATTAGTCACTGAAAGTGGATAATATTAATTGTTAATATCTTTATATTCATTGTTCCAAAGTCCATAAACATTGTTTTTAGTGCATTACATAAATAGAACTTCATTTCTCATCAAAAATGCAATTCTTGTTTAAAATGCAAATTTGGGCCCAATCATTCATTTGTTTGTTGACAATATTATATTCATTTTCTGAATTTGAAATTTTGGTATATGATTTATCATTTTTTTTGGAACATTTTATCTTTTAGGTCCGCTGGATGAATCTCAAAGGAAGATGGAGAATTTTGCGTCTGAAGGAAGAAACTTGCTAGAAAAAGCATAATGGGCCTAAGGCTCATCAAACAAATGTGGGGCCCAGAAACAAAGCCCAATGAAGTTCAAATTTATACAGTAGAAAGATAAAAATATGAGGATCATTTTATTCAACTGTGTCCGGAGCTAATTCCGATGTTTTCATGATGATAAAGGGATCTGAAGTTGAGATTTAAATGGAGGACTCGCCATTAATGCACAGAAATCCGTCCCACCATTTCGACTATAACTTCCAAACGGCTGAGCTAAATTTACTGAAATGTTTAAAGCTCATATAGGACAGATGGATGAAGATATTTCTCTTCTACAGCCCCTCCTGATTTGGCCTTCTTCAATTTCGAATTCACACGTCAATGTGGTGGACGAATCTGGACAGTTTTCCGGGTCAAATTCGAAACATCAATTTCCTTTTTATTATTCACCCTCCATTTGACTCTATTAATTGTTGGGGGGGTGAATTAATTGTTGGGGGATGTACCTAAGGCTCCTAATATTCCTATATAAGGAGCTATTGGTGAAGGGAATAGTGGTGGAAAATTTTCTTATCATCTTGGATGCTTTGTTTCATTGTAATGTTTTGCTTCCAAATTTCCTTTGTAATGTTTTCCATTTCCATGTAAGTTTCTTTTTTGTATCTTTATCTTCTTAATCAACTTCTTTCTCTTATATATTTTCCATTTCATTTATTAAAACTTTATAATCACAAAGCACAGTGATATCTCTGTGTTGTTGTGAATTAGTTCACACATAGGTGTGAATTTCATTCACACACACGGAGGAGTGCTCGTTATTTCCGCGGTTTTAATTTCTTCAATCCAATTCTTGTTAGCCATCTTCCGCCCACCATTGAGAGTATATCATCAATGGAGGGCTAAACCCTTAATGGGTTGATCTTAGGAGGATGCGAAGGCTGTATTGAATGTTATTTTATGAACGAATTGTTGTTAATTGGATAATTAATTTAAGACATTCATTCTTCAGTTATTTCTACTCTTCATCTTTACTGTGTTTGAGAAAAATAAATTCAATTACTAAATGACCATATACCTCGGAGAGATCATGAATTTGGTTCTCTAAGTGTATAGGGGATTAGTAATTGTGTTTAGTAAGCACCAAACCAGAAAATGATGAAGGTAGTGTTATTTTTGAAGAATGGATTCATCAAGAATTAATAAAACCAAAATTGTTTAAAGAAGTAAAATTCATTCAATCCACCCCGAGCATAATCCTAGATCAACCCATTTTCATTGAATTGAATTCACGTAGGTTTCTTAGTGTTATTTTAAACCATACAAAATCAAAACCAAAGTTGGCTACTTCATAGCCCATCCTTCACCAAATCATAGCGTCTCAAGGTTACTTCTTCGGTCCCTGTGGACTCGACCCCTACATGTACTACATCGATCGCTTTTACCCGTAGGGTAAATTTGGGCGCAACCAAATTTTGGCGCCATTGCTGGGGACCCAAGTAAGTTTTCCTAGACACCCACCTTCTATTCTCACCTAACTTCTCTTTTCTTACCTATATTTCTCTTTTCTTTTCCCCTTTCTATTTTCGTGTGCCCAAAAAAATCCAAATCCAAATTTCATTCAACTCCAATGGAGTATCATCAACAATATCCCTTCACAAACTCAGGATGGAATCAGTTTGAAAACCCACATTGGGAATCACCAACCTTTTTTAATCAACCTTTGAATGAATACCACATACCTGATAACATGAATGAAATTTGTAACGATGAAGGTTTAAAAGATCAATTTCCATACCTATCAAGAATGATTGAAAAGATGAATAATGAGGAAGTCCATGATGTCGAAACATCTATCAATACTAATCCTGAAACAATTCTTCAAAAATTGTGTGAACAAATGGAAAAAATGAATTCAGAGGTATCAAGTTTTAGACAAGAACTACAAAGCATTGAGACTTATGAAGAACCCATTCCCACTCAGGATGTCCTTTCCACTTCACTTATAGAAGAATATTGTTTCCCACATAACTCATGTGAATTTAGTAAACAACCCACTTTAAAATCTTGGAATACAGAGTTGGATAATGAAGAGATTTGTTCAGGTAATGTTGAAATTCAAGATAAAGAACATGAAGGAATTGTTAATGAGTATTTAAATCAGGATGAAATTGATTTCATGAATTCACAAGAGGGAAATTATTCTTCAAGGATTGAATGTCCAGAATATTACAACAAAAATGATTTTTTAGAATCACCAATCACTGAAAAATTGGGAGAAATACCAAACATTAAACCCATACACACTCCTGAAATTCAACTAGACACTTTTGGGGATGAATCATATTTTCAAACGGAACCAATTCTTTCTAAATTTTTTGGAGAAGAAACCGACTTTCATTCAAATTGCCAATCTTCATTAGGAAATTGCAGTCAACCAATACTCAAAATCATCATACTTCATTCCCCACACAAGAATTACATCATAGGTGATACCCACGACCATAATTTATTCATTCATTCTTCTCATGAAAGTAATAATGTTAGATTGAACCTTGACGTCTTAGGCAAGACAAAAAATGCAACTAGATCATCCATTTCTGACATTCCATGTATCTTCAGATTTATTTTAGAACATGGATTTATAAAAGGAAAATATTCTAAAAAAACAATCAATCTCAATCTTGTTGAAGTGGAAAAAGATGGGTTCATGAAAATTTTAAAAGTTGGAATTGGATAAGTTGGGGGGTTCAAGTCGAGCTAACGACGTTAAACAAAAGCGCTGCATGGGAGGCAACCCATGGTTTTTATGTTTCTAATCATTTTGAATCATTTTTTTTTCATATAATAAATTACCATAGACTGTTGACCTGTTCTTCTTTTATGAGTAAGGATGGGTATGAAAAGGGAGCACCGTATTCATCCGTGTCACGCGGTGTGATCCCTGAGTAATACCTTAACCAGAAATTTAAAGAAGACAATGTATCATCAGTTTATTTTATTTATGTTTTTGTAGGTTTAAAAAAAAAATTAGACTCTTGACCTGTTCTTCTTTTATGAGTATGGATGGGTATGAAAGGGGAGCACCGTATTCATCCGTGTCACGCGGTGTGATCCCTGAGTAATACCTTACCCAGAAATTTAAAAGAAGACAATGTATCATTAGTTTGATTTAAAAAAAAACATGAAAATGATGGTACTTGGAATTAAATAAATCATTGTGTTGTTTGTTTTGTCTGCTTTGTCCTTCTTTTTATGGTTCAGGAACTATTTTGGGTGATACATGTTCAATCAAGGAGGTGCCTACATCCCCAAAGAGATCAAAGGAGTAATTTGACGCATCATGAACCTCAACTTTAAAAACTAGGTGAATTTTTTCCATGTTTTTCATTCTCAATTTTATCTTTGAACTCCTCTCCTACCCCCTTCTAACTTTTTTTTTCTCTTTAAACACTGGGGACAGTGTTATTCTAAGTTGGGGGGGGATAAAAAATGATTTTTATTTTGAATAAGAACATGCATGAAAAAAAAAATTCCATTAACCATAAACATGATAAAGACACATTACAAACTCTAAAATTGGATATCAAATAAATTTTGCATGCCTTGATTCTGATTTTAATGCAAGTTTAAGTTCATGAGCATAGTTTTTGGAAAGTGCGGTTGTCCAATGTGATTTTTCAAAGTTTACATTTTCATCCTCTTAATAAAAATGCCACAATGCACGTCTTTTGGATTGTGGGTGTAAATTTGAGTTCTTGGGTCCCTTTCATTATAGCATAGGGTTCTGGGGTCACTTTTAGTTTAATTTGAGTATCCAAAAAAAACAAAAAAAAACAAAAAAACAAAAACAAAAAAAGACCATATAGAGTAATGTTTTGTCCAAATGCGTGGCGTCCGGCACTTGGGGATCGTGACTCCATAGTTGTCTTGCCCAGAGTTAGGCTTTATATCTCTATTGTAGAGCATGAAATTGACAAAATGCGTGGCGTCCGGCACTTGGGGATCGTGACTCCATAGTTTTCTTTCCCAGAGTTAGTCTTTTCATATCTATTGTGGTTAAAAAAAAATCAAAAAAAAAAGGATACTCATCTTAAGGTTTAATGTGATTCCCACCTAGCGCTTCCATTTTTTTCCCCTTGAACAATAAAATGGGCCCCATATCTTTTATGATGCACAACACTTTATCATGCTTAATTGGAATTGGATGAAATGTGGCGATGAATTTGAACAAAGGAATGGGCTTGGGCTTGGGATATGCTTATGGACCTAGCTTGTTTTAAATTATTTTGATGGGTTTTCATAATTTTTTTTGGTATTAGATATTTGGGTGAGCAATGTATATTTAAATGTTTTTGGAAAAGGGGATTTGGATTTCATATTTGTAATTTATTTTGCTCGGGACTAGCAAAACTCAAGTTGGGGGGTGTGATTAGTCACTGAAAGTGGCTAATATTAATTGTTAATATCTTTATATTCATTGTTCCAAAGTCCATAAACATTGTTTTTAGTGCATTACATAAATAGAACTTCATTTCTCATCAAAAATGCAATTCTTGTTTAAAATGCAAATTTGGGCCCAATCATTCATTTGTTTGTTGACAATATTATATTCATTTTCTGAATTTGAAATTTTGGGATATGATTGATCATTTTTTTTGGAACATTTTATCTTTTAGGTCTGCTGGATGAATCTCAAAGGAAGATGGAGAATTTTGCGTCTGAAGGCAGAAACTTGCTGGAAAAAGCATAATGGGCCTAAGGCCCATCAAACAAATGTGGGGCCCAGAAACCAAGCCCAATGAAGCTCAAATTTATATATTAGAAAGATAAAAATATGAGGATCATTTTAGTCAACTGTGGCCGGAGCTAATTCCGATGTTTTAATGATGATAAAGGGATCTGAAGTTGAGATTTAAATGGAGGACTCGCCATTAATGCACAGAAATCCGTCCCACCATTTCAACAATAACTTCCAAACGGCTGAGCTAAATTTCCTGAAATGTTTACATATCATAGAGGACAGATGGATGAAGATATTTCTCTTCTACAGCCCCTCCTGATTCGGCCTTCTTCAATTTCGAATTCACACGTCAATGTGGTGGACGAATCTGGACAGTTTTCCGGGTCAAATTCAAAACATCAATTTCCTTTTTATTATTCACCCTCCATTTGACTCTATTAATTGTTGGGGGGTGAATTAATTGTTGGGGGATGTACCTAAGGCTCCTAATATGCCTATATAAGGAGCTATTGGTGAATGGAATAGTGGTGGAAAATTTTCTTATCATCTTGGATGCTTTGTTTCATTGTAATGTTTTGCTTCCAAATTTCCTTTGTAATGTTTTCCATTTCCATGTAAGTTTCTTTTTTGTATCTTTATCTTCTTAATCAAATTCTTTCTCTTATATATTTTCCATTTCATTTATTAAAACTTTATAATCACAAAGCACAGTGATATCTCTGTGTTGTTGTGAATTAGTTCACACATAGGTGTGAATTTCATTCACACACACGGAGGAGTGCTCGTTATTTCCGCGGTTTTAATTTCTTCAATCCAATTCTTGTTAGCCATCTTTCGCCCACCATTGAGAGTATATCATCAATGGAGGGCTAAACCCTTAATGGGTTGATCTTAGGAGGATGCGAAGGCTGGATTGAATGTTATTTTATGAATGAATTGTTGTTAATTGGATAATTAATTTAAGACATTCATTCTTCAGTTATTTCTACTCTTCATCTTTACTGTGTTTGAGAAAAATAAATTCAATTACTAAATGACCATATACCTCGGAGAGATCATGAATTTGGTTCTCTAAGTGTATAGGGGATTAGTAATTGTGTTTAGTAATCACCAAACCAGAAAATGATGAAGGTAGTGTTATTTTTGAAGAATGGATTCATCAAGAATTAATAAAACCAAAATTGTTTAAAGAAGTAAAATTCATTCAATCCACCCCGAGCATAATCCTAGATCAACCCATTTTCATTGAATTGAATTCACGTAGGTTTCTTAGTGTTATTTTAAACCATACAAAATCAAAACCAAAGTTGGCTACTTCATAGCCCATCCTTCACCAAATCATAGCGTCTCAAGGTTACTTCTTCGGTCCCTGTGGACTCGACCCCTACATGTACTACATCGATCGCTTTTACCCGTAGGGTAAATTTGGGCGCAACCAGTATGATTCTACAAGTTTAGGTTATTTATTCTTACTTTTGTGTAAATTATATTTTATTATAACCCTTAATATATAATAACATTAATGGTCACTATAGAATAGTTATACTAACAATGGTTATGTTACTTAATGGTATTTTAATCCTAAAATAAAAATTATGGCAATATTTTATAATGATCTAAAATAAAAAATATAGTGCATGTTTTTCTATAACCATATTACTTAATGAGGAATATATTAATTCTCAATGTAATTTAATTTATAAAATTCCTAGTCATTACATTTTTCCCCCTTGATAAATTTTTCCCTTGAAATTTCATTTTGTATACTAAAATATATGGGGGTACCTCTGTTCCATTGGCTCTTTTGGTTCCCATGTGGCCACCTCAAACTTTTTGTTCCACCATATCACTTTGACCAGGTGGGTTGTCTTGTTTCATAGAACATTTTATATATAATATAATATCTTTATCAATTGATACTAATATGAAAATATCTCTCCAAATGTACCACCTCTGGATTCATTTCATGTGAGGAGTTTGGTTTTTACTTTCTTAAGTGGGATAAATGGAACACATCATTTGATTGATATAGGTTGGGTGGGAGTGTTATTTAATAGGTCATGGATTAAATTAAATCAAGGATATAAAAGTTTTTTATGTCTATACGAATAAGTGTTCTCTTATTCCCAAACCTCATGACTTTCTTCCATGTTGATATATGAAGGAACACCTTATCTCCAACCTCAAACTCTAGGCCTCATCGATGATTGTATGCGTAGATTTATTGCTAAATTTTCATGGATTTAATATGATGTTGAATAGTTTGAACCTTCTCTGTTATCTCATGGATAATATAATTTCTCATCAGCTTCTAATATCCAACTTCATCGTAGTATATTGGAGTCCAAAACCTCTTTCCATATAGAGCCTCATAAGGTGTCATTTGGATGCTAAAATGGAAAATTTTTCTACATGAGAACTCTACTAGGGGAAGGTTATAATCCCAACATCCTTAGAAATACATTGGACATGATCTTAACATATCCTTTATAATTTTAATGGTTCTATCATACTTACCATTCATATGATGGTGATAAGAAGTGTTGAATCGCATCTATGTATCCAATTATCCATAAAGGATTCTCTTGAACCTCAAGGAAAACCTTGGATCTTAATCTGATACAATAAAGAATTGTACTCCATGTAGTATTACCACTTATCTTATGTATATCATAGTGAGTTTGTTAAGAAATAAATCATCCTTCACGTTAATGAAATGCGTTGAATTTTTAAGGAGATCAACTACCACCCAAATGGTGTTATGGACTTTAAATTTCCTCAGGATTCATATGATAAAATCTATGGTTATGTTTTATCATTTATATAATAGTATGGGAAATGGTTTCATAATACCATTAAACTTATATTACTTATCCTTGACATATTTTCATACCAATAATCAAGATACAAAACACCATAATCTCCCTCTTTATATTATCCCACCAGAAGTTTTATTTTAGATTTTTATACTTCTTAGTACTTTATGGATGAATAGATAAGGATGAGATATACACACCATCCATAATTTCCCTCTTCAATTATGGTTTTTATGAGACACATATCCATTTTCCAAACATTATAACTCCATATTTATAAAATTTGAACTCCATAATATTTGATACCTTTCTCAATAGATTAATATCATCTTTTTGGTCCTCCTTGATCCTCTCAAGAATGGATGTTTGAGTATTTATTTAAGAAATACAGGATGAAATTCCTTTTATTATTCCCATGTTCAGGCTTTCCATGTCCAATAATATTGTATCCCTTTCAATCCAAAACATTGATAGGATTGTGAGATATTTTCTACTCAAAGAATCTACCAATTTTTTCTCCTTATCAGGATGTTAATGGATCAAACATTCATAATTCTTGATCATATCTAACCACCTTCATTGGTTCATATTGATATAATTTTGGGTTAATATATACTTAATGATATTTTGATTGGTATATTTTTCAAAAATCTCTATATATAGATAATGTTTCCACATATTCAGTGAGAAGATCACTAAAACTAATTCCATACCATGATTTGGGTAGCTCTACTCATGGATATTTAATTAGTGAGGGGTATTGGATATCACTTTTTAATTTTTCATGAGGATACAACCTAATCCTTTTTTGGATGCATAATTATAGATCAAAAAACCTTCACCACTTATAGGTAATGTGAAAACAATTATAGTGATTGTCCTCTTATTTGAATCTTTAAATCTCTCCTCACATCCATTAGTCTATAAAAACTTCACTCCCTTCCAAGTTTGCTTGGTTATTGGGTTTTACAATCATGATAAATTTCTCAAAAATCAAGGATAGTACTCATATAATCAAAGGAAACTATGGATATCTATCATAAATGTTGTTATGGGACATAATTTAAGTTCACCTATCTTTAAATGATTTAAATATATCCCTTTAGTGTTGATAACATGCCCCAATATTGTTACATTCTCCAACCAAGACTCACATTTGTTGTACTTCTTATATAAATTTTCATTTTGCAAGGACTTCAGTACATAATTAAAATTCTCCTCATGTTCTTCCTTTCTTTTAGAGTAGGTAATAATATTATCTATAAAAAATACCTCAAATTTTTCAAGGTAATCCCTAAAGACTCTATTAATTAAGTCCATGATGATAGTTAGATCACTAGTTATTACAAATGGAATCACTATGAACTTCTAGTGCCTGTGCCTTGTATAAAAATAATTATGGGGTATATCCTTATTCTTCACCGTTAGTTGATAATATAATTACTGAAGATTCACCTTATATAAGTATTATCCCCCACATAACTAATTGATTAAGTCACAATCCATGTAAGAGGATACTTGTTCTTTATCGTGATCTTATTGAGCTCATGATTAGCAATGTAGAGGCACATTAACCCATCATTATTATTACCGAAAAGAACCAACACACCCTGTAGTGAAGAAATTGGCTACATAAACCCTTTATCTTGATTCTCTTGTAGTTTCTTCTTCATCTTATCAAGTGAAATAATATACATTCTATATACAGTCTTGGGTATTGGAAAAGATCTGGGTATAAGTTTGATTGATACCTGGACCTCTCAATTAGGAGGAAGACTATGACATTCCCCAAGAAACAAATCATTATATTATCCTAGAATAGGAATGTCAACAAGGATGATAATTTACTTAGTCTCAATAATTTGATCAAGATATTATTTCTCCAAAGGCAATAATATCCATGATTGACATGATGATTCCAAAAGAGACTCATCCTCCTCCTTACACTTTTATAGAATCATTGAGTGACTTGTAATAGGGATAATAATTTCCTTATCTTGATAATTTATATTATATTTATACAATCCATACCCAGGATATCATCAAACTCCACAAAAGTGAGTATCACAAGGTGTACTAGAAAATTCAGCCCACGAATATTGATAGGGGTGGAGTTATATTCCTGGGATGAAATAATTGACCAATTTTTATTTTTCACTGATAACTCTACTTACATGTTTTGAGGTGGTGTTTGAATAATTTTACTAAACTTTTATGATATGAAAAAATTCATAGAACCATAGTCACATATGAAATTTAAAAGTTCATAAATGGATGATAAGCCTATCTTTTTCTATTTGATTCTAGTTATAACCATTTTATTCATCCAAAATAGACTTAGGGATGAGAATTTTCAACTATTAAACATATAAAAGGGAAAATTTTGACATTTTAGGGATAACCTATAAATTACATGTGTTCCATAACCTATGAATTTCTAGATTTAAATCCAAGTTATACACAGCTTATTTCCGAACATTAAATTTCATAGGCTTTTTTATTCCCTTCGTAATAATTTTTAAAAAGAAAATGATTAACCAAAGTATATCCCCTAGGATTGTTTATCCAGGTATGTAGTCTTAGGACTCCTTTTCATACACCAGGTATATATTTAATTAATATCCACCAATACCTTTCAAAGCTATTACCCCTAGGTATATCTGTTATACAACAGCATCAACTTTCCAGTATCCATATAAGGATTTATTTTCTTAGAAAACTAAGAACTATATAATTTACCAAAATTTAGTGATGTTTTCTATGTTTATTCTTATACCTAAGAGTTTTACTAATTTTAATAATTATAATTCTCAAAATTAACTAGGACTTACTTTTATATCAAATATGATAACCCATATCTTTAAAATTCTTTATTTCATGATTTATTACATAATGATGAAAATAATGCAATACCAATAGATCTATAGGGTACATGACTTTGGTAAATTATTAATATATGATAATAACTTGAAACAAATATATAGCTACATTATTTAAAAACTCCCTAACATGCCCTTAAATTTAATTTATCTTTAATTGTACATGGGATAACTTGAGGGAATATATAAGAATGGGTGAGCTATAAATACCAATAAGGGAATGATCAAATAATAGTATAAAGTAAGGAAATACATGTGAGTCAATTTGAATAACATGGTGAAATAGAGTGACGATAATCAATATTGAATCACGGAATAAGATGATAAAATCAATACATCATGTAAATGTGGAAACAATATAAAACCTAACATCATAAGCATAAGTCAAGGATAACCATTAATTCATCATATCATAGTGTCCTTGGGCTAATTGTATGTATATAATACATCATATATCATAAGATAAAAACATTATCCAATGCATTTAAGGTATATATAATTCTTTTCCTACCTGTAACATTTATATCATGTAGATGCATTTGTGTGTACATAGATCATACAACATAAGAACACCTTTTATCACTTTTAATCTCATGATTAAGGAGTATGGGTTACATACATGGAATTCCCCATTCAATGAAGGATAGGAAAAATAAGGTGAATACCCTTTAATGGAATTATTATTGGGTATTCATAACACAAAATTTTGGCATAAAAATTCATGGGAAAATTTTGACATCATAACGGGAATACATAAAAGTTCATGAGAGGGATTAATGAGATAGAAATGTGGTATCTCCTTACATGGGAATAATATAGAAAATAAAGGTATATGTAGAACACATGTCAACATGAACAATTGGAAATCAAAAGGCTTAGTAAAAATAAAGTGCTTGAATGGAAACGAAGAGAGATAGAGAGATCCCCCACTTTGGCATAATAACAGCTTATAAAAAGTTTATAATAAGAAGGGATAAATAAAATATAATTATTAGAACATTAATTGGATAGTTAATTTATATTTATAAACACATAATGACATGGTAAATTGATATTAAAAAGGCTAAATATAAAGGTAGTACTTGAATGAAGAGGAAGAGGAAGAGAATCCCTTACTTGAGAAGTTTCTTCTAAATCATTTGGAGGGGAATATTAAGAACTTGGGAACACCTTTAGAGGGATTTAGAGAGTCAGGTAGAGAAGAAATTCATTCTTAAAGAATTTGGAGTTAATAGGAAATGGAGGCTAGTTGGGTATTTATAGAAAAATAGAGGGGTTCCTTATTAATTTCTAAACATAGGTTTTGGACTCTATGTAATAAAATAATCAAAACTAAAAATCTTCCCATAGTTTCTATGAATTTGATTTTTTTCAAATATTTTATTATATTAATAATATAACTCATTAAAATAATACCATTTAGGATGTGGGAGTGAGTTGTGTTCATAAATAATTGTTTTTAAAACATTAATATATAATATAGGTTTTGGATGATTCGTTATAGGTTTTTAAAATTATTAAAATAAATTATAAACATGTTATTTTAAAGGGAAAAATATTTCTGGACATGGAATCATTTTATAGTATTTATTACATTACTTTTGGGCTATTATGATGTCATAATAAATACCATATATTTATACCATATTTAAATTTTACTAAAAAATTTGACTCTCTCCGAAAATTATGGAAAATTTACCAATGGATACTTTTAATGTGGTGATTTTAAAAATTATATTTATTCTACCACAAAATTTTTCTAAATATATAAATTATTAATTTTAAATAAAAATCATTATTTATTGAAAAATACTAGTTTTTATGAAACAAAAAAACTCTTTATCCCTTATAAAAATTACGTGGGACTTCATTAAATTATAATATAATATATATTTAAATAAATATTATTTGATAAGACTATTTCATAAAAATAAAATTTATTTCAAAACTCTTCAATTTATCTGATTGAGTGTTTTAATTGAAACTATATATTTTCTCAAAATACAATTTTGATTTTTTTTGTATCCAAATCTAATTTTTATCAAACTCATTATATAATCATGTTTATATATAAAGTAATAATTAAAAGAGATCAATTTAATCATTATTTTATTAAAAATAAAATATAAAAAACCATACTACTAGGGTCTAGATACATAACCCCTTATTAAACCAATGTATGCCCTCATAGTATGGTGTGTGATGGTAGAAAATTCTTAGGAGGGTTCAAGAAAATTGGTTTGGGTGGTGATATCTGTAATATTTAACTTCTCCCATAAATGGTTTCCATTAAGTTTTTGTTTTTTGAATATTAGTCTGAGCTTCATCAAGGAAAAATCCTAGTGACATCAACTCACTTAGAACCTATGAAAAATGGTCTTTATAGGGTATGATTCTACTAGTTAAGGTCATTTATTATTCCTTTTGTGTTAATTAGATTTTACTATAACCCTTAAAATATAATAATATTAAAATAGCAGGATACAGTGAGCCAAATTCAAAATACAAGATTCAAAAAACCAACAACACAAAATGAGGATATGAGGATTACGCTCGAATCAGTCGAAGTCACAAAAAAGTTGCCTGCTATCGACTGACACATCAGTTTTCTCGCCGTCGATCATCGTCGCCGAACACAGGGCCATCACCCCCGATTAATAACCATGTCGTCGTCATCACCGATCATCACCGCATCAGAATACCGGAGGCAACCGATCGCCGGAAAACATATCAACTCCAAAACAAACCATAACCGAACACCACAGAAACAGCGAAAACCACCAAATCCAGAAAATATCTTCCTACATGGAAACCCTCTTACAAATCAATATGCATTGCTCCATCAGAAACTTCCCCAAAAACGTATTTGAATCCAAAATACAACACCGCCGACGTCGAAGGACTCACGCCTAGAGCAACGGCCACCTTGAATCCCTTCAAAAACTGAACCATAAATCTCAAAACCTCGTAGTAACCACTGCGCCAGATCTGACTAGGAGAGGCGCATAGGAACTTGGGGTCAGAGCAGATTGAGCGGCAAAGGAGTTCATCAGCACAACCGTCGTCGGGCCCAAGAAGCTCCATGAAAGAAGTCGGTGTCGACACGAACGGGAACCAGAGCGCCATCACCAAGTAGACGCGAGGACCGGGAACAAAAAGGAAGAAAACCAGAACCAACGTGGAAAAGCAGAACACCACAGACACAAAAAACCCCGAACCAGAAAGACCGAAGCCCCAAACCAGCGTGCCACCGACACCATCCCAAGCCGTCCATCAGAACCATCGCGCTGGACCAATATGGGGTCTAGCACGACAGGGAAGATGAAAATAGCAGCGGAGGAGGGAGATTGAAGCTTCGGTCCCGGAACACCACGAAAGAAGATGCAACGAAATCAAACCTAAAAGGCGAAAGGAATAACAGAGAAAAGGGAGGGAGGCGATCCTGGAAAATCTGGAGAACGACTCGCGCAGAGAAGGAGCCAGTATTAAGAGGCCTTTAATCATCATAACTGACGGGAAGATGGCTCCGCATTCTCCAGGGAGCGCCCTCTCGGTTCTCTCGGCGACAACTGACGGGAAGATGGCTCCGCATTCTCCAGGGAGCGCCCTCTTAATACTGGAAGAAAAATTATGTATATATTTTATAATGGTCCAAAAAACAAATATTAAGTTTTTGTTTTCTATAGTTGCATTATTTAATAATTAATATGTTCATTGATAAGAGGATTTCATTTATAAAAGTCTGGTGCATTAATTTTTAACTCCCTCTCGACACCTCCAATCCCTAGGAAATCACGTGGGATGGGATTCGGAAATATGGTCTCTTACATTAGATACCGCTCAAACAATTTTCATCTTTGATAATTTTTAACTATCCTAGAAAGAAAGAAATTTGATCCAAACAACCACCTCATGAGATAACTTTCAAGGATATCAATAAAACAAAAATCATATAACACATCACAAGTCAAAGCATAAAACATGTAATGCCAAGGACGATCTCATAATTAAGAAAGTCTCTTACAAAGCATTATAAAAAAGAGCAAACAACGAATCAAAATAAATCAGGGTATTGAGCTAACATTTGAGAGTCCCACTCGCATGTACTCTCCTATGGACCTTCATGCCTACAAAACACATGAAATAAAGGTATAACTTTCCCATGAAACACCTTCTCTTGGAGATCCCAAATCTAAACCGTCCATTCCATGAATGTCATATTATCCTCAATATCCAACTCTCCCAACTCAATGACTTAGGATTTATCATAAAGATATCATCTAAGCTAGGAAATGTAGAAGGCGTCATGGATCATTTAAAACTATGGTGGAATCAACAATCGATTTTCCACTATGCTAAAATGCTCTAAAAACTCAAAAGACCCAACAAACTAGAGAGAAAACATGCTCCCCCAAAACAACCTCTGCTACCCCTAATGAGGGGAAATCCAAAACAAAATATATTCTCCGTTCTCAAACTCCATGTATATTCACCCATGATTAGAATAGGCCCCTAAGTGGTCCTTTTCCACCTTCATTATCTCCTAAACCATCTAGATCTTCTCCACCATACTCTACACCACATCTCGACCAAGGACTCTGGACTCCCCAACCTTGGCCCATCATAACATAGATTGAAATGTTCATCAATTAAATGCCTTGAATGAATCCATACAGATAGAAGATTGATAACTATTGTTGTAGGGGATCTCAACCAAGGGTGGATGTTTCAACCATGATCTTCCAAAATCTAGAAATCTTGCCCATAATATATCCTTCGGCATCTAGATTTTCTACTCCATATGCTTTTCCTTATAAGGATTGAAAGCAATGATAGGCATAGTTGGGATCCAAAATCATGTTGTAACCATATATAGAATCATGAGGTAAACTAAGGATCCTAAGAATATATGATAGTCCTTGGTACCCCATGGAGCCTCACCACTTCTTCCATGTACTTTTTGTCCAAAACCTCCATGGAACTTGATTTTTGAATCACCGAAAAATAGTCTGGCATTGTCTGTAAATCCAAAATCACCCAAATGGTGTCACATATTCCCTAGGAATAGGTTAACCCAGTGTAGAAATTCATTGATATGTACTCACATTTCTACTCAAGGACATACAAGGTATGTAACAACCCTCTAAGCATAGAGTTCTCTACCTTAACCTACTCAAAAACTAAACATCACACCATCAACTCCTCTATAGACCTCTTCCTACCTAGTCACCAAATTTTCCTCCTTAATACTAAGGGTGAGATGTAAAAATCACATAGAACTCTTTTCATTCATGGATAACTAAATAGATAACCTCCCTTATAATAGAATATGATTCTGACTATACTTTAACCACCCCTCTAGAGCATCAACATGGTTGACATGGTCTCAAATCACCTCTGTATTAGAGTATCACCATTGAGACTCTTCTACCTACCATAAAAAATTAATGTTACTATGTCATCTGAAACAATCACCCTCTACCATAGATCTCTACTTCTCTAATATACAGAGACTCTAACTTCTCCATTTCCCTCTAATAAACCTCAATCTCTCAAATGAAATCTCCCTGCAACTTCATGTTTAGCGTATCATCCACAACATTTTAATTTTATAGGGTTTAAGAGATATTAAATTTTAATCCTAAAGAAAATTCATCCACATAACTTGACATAGATTCAGATCTCATTGATTGAAAATAAACCTCAGACTCTTGTGGTTCATTAAGACCACAAAGAGCCCACTAATGATGTAATTCCACCAAAAATTTAGGAAAAACACCCTTACTTCCAACTCCAAGTCATGGGTGGCATAATTATTCTCATGAGTACATAACTTCCCATACCCATAAGATATCTACACCATATAATAAATCAAGATTCATCCCAAACCCAAACAATAAGCATCAGAAAAAACCTTTGACATCACTCCTTCTGGAAACTGAAGCACTATGGCACTAATCATCCAATCCTTTAGGCAGTGAAATGTTTCCTAACATTGATCAGTGTAGGTGAAGGTCTGGTACTTTCTATTAAGTGTAATTAATAGGGCTATAATTTGAGATAAGTTATACACAAAACTCTATTAATTATTTTAAGTCCAAGGAAATTGAAAACCATTTCCAAGTTTATAGGTGCATCCAAAGAAACCAATCCCTTAATCTTTGATGGGTCCATAGTCATGATCCGATGAGACACCACATTCCAAAGAAATTAAACCTCCCTCATCAGAAACTTTCACTTGAATAGATTCTCATATATTTTATGTTGTCAAAGAACCTATAAGATAGCTCTGAGATGCTTGAAATATTCCTCCTATAGCTTCAAGTATATAAGGATTTCATCAATGAAAACAACTATGAAATGGTAAAGGAACTCATGAATCAGGGATTTCATGATCCCCATGAACATAGATTGTATGTTAATAACACCTAATATCTTGACCAAAAACTCATAGTGTCCATACCTGGACCATAAGGTAGTCTTCAGTATATCCTCCTTATTTACCCTCATTTAGTGATATCTAAACCAAAAATCGACATTCAAAACCCAATTTTCCCCATTCAACTGGTCAAACAGATCATATATCCTTGGAAGGGGGTATTGGTTCTTCATTTTCACCTAGTATAAACATTGTTAGTCCACACACAACATTAGAATACCATCTTCCTTTATATATAATAACACAAGAGCACCCCATGGATAAACACTGAGTTGGATGAATCCCCTCTCTTATAACACATTAATCTAAATTCTCAACTCATGAAAATCTATGGGTTTCATATGATAATGATCCATTAAGATCAAAGATGTTTTGGAATGTAAATATATCCCAAACACGACATCATGATGAGGTGGACGTATCACAACCTCGTCTAAAAATACATATAAGAAGTCCTCAATAACTCTGGGAGTCTCCACTACTTGAGCCTCCATTGAAAAATCCACCAACTAATATAAGAGGGATCTATATGCCTCTCACCCATATAGTAACCCCACTCACCAATGAACACCACTCATCAGACTTTCACATAAAAAACAAAATTTTCCATTGAATATATTCGAAAAATGAACATAAATAATAAGGATAGTATTGTATAGTTTCACCTAAAATATAAATACATAACCCATCGAATAATTTTTCCCTATAATCAGTTTACACTTCTAGAATATGTCAAACATCATATCCTTACCTTTAAATTTTATTGATAATACCAGTAGTAAAAGAAACCTCTCCATCCAAATCCTAGTATATAGATCAATGAGGGTGAAATAAAGAAGTTTGAAGCTCTAGAATCAAACGGGGTGGAAACTATGGTTAAAAATAAACTTATCACACCTTGAAAAACCTTTAGCTCCTCCAACACTGGCACCTCAATAGAATTCATCTATCCATTCCCAGATCGTCTGACTTAATGCTAGAAAACTTCATGGCTATGCTATGTATGGGGTCCTTGAGTATGAGGACTAGCATTGAGATGACCTCTTTGTCCTTTATCTCCCCTCAGTGGGGCATAAGCCTACTGAACCAACTACTAAAAAAATACTGATGACCCCTATAACGGATATTGATATTGAGGAATCTATTATTATTATTGTAAATGGGATTTATTAACTATGCCAAACCAACCTTCATGGTCGGTTGGGAATTGATATTGATGATGGAAATGAACATGATAATCAAATCACACCATTGGAGAGATCCTAGTAGACACTCATGAACATTTATCCCCAGAAATATGTGAAGCATACCACTGTGAATGAATTCATACTGATCAAAACCTATACTACCCTCACATCTATAATCCCCCTCCAAAATATCTTCTCTTTTAGATTCTCTATTGACCTCCCACTCAAATTACTCCTCCCTAATAATGAACAATCTCTTCCACTTTCCTCGATACATCCAAGTATATAGGAAGAATAAATGGGGTGATTACACATCTAAAAATTAGACACAACGTCTCCTCAAGATGCAACACTCTAGACTTCTTGTTTGAAAATAGATAAAGAGTAAAACACATATGGTTCTTGGACCTGATATCGATATCTTTCACATTATGTCTCCCCTGTTGAAGGGGAATAAACTCCTACCACCTCACTAATGTCGTAGTCAACAACAATAAAACTGAATGGAACTCCTTATAGAAGTCATCCATTGATACATACACCTCATTTTTTTCTTCATGATACAACATCCACTATTGACACACCACCCCTCACATTGGATTTATCTATAGTGAAACCCAGTAATCAACTCAGGATTAAATTGGACTGGAGGTGATCTCAAGATCCTCCAACCAATGCTCTATCTCTAGATCTAAAACACTCAAATGTGTGTATCATGTTGGGCTTGAAATCAACCAATGAATACATGAATTTCATTAATTTTATTGGTTATTATACTCATATGAATTTAAAATATTTTATTTAAAGTAAATTACAATCTAATGAGAAGATTAAAAACTTTTAAATGTGTACTAAAGATTATATCATATGTTTTATCAAAAGGATTCAATCCAAAAAAAGGTTCTAAATACAAGAATAAAGAGTTTAAGGCATATCTTTTGAAGCATGGGATAAAGAATGAATATATTTCTCTATCAACACTATAATAAAATAGAGTATCTGAAAGGAATAAATGAGGTTCATTAGATATGGGAAGGATCACATTATCGAATCATAGAACCTCAAAATTCATTTATAGACAAGCTATAATGACAACTATTTATATACCCAATCGGTGTTTACTCTGACCAAATTTGATGAATAATCATTATGATATGTGTTTTGGGAATTAACCCAACTTGAATAATGTATATGTATTTGAAATCCCGTATATTATATCAAAATAAAAGTAAGAAATTAAAGAAAAGTTTGATAAAAACTGAATATATTATATTTCTTAGAATTATACCTAGTTGAAAAAGCTAACAATACTATAATAATAATTTAAATAATATTATTGGAATATTTAATATGATTTTATTGGAAAATAAATATATATTACAAACATAATTTTCCATTGATGATGAGAGTGAAGAAACTCTAAAATAATAGATTTGACATAATGGGATTGATTCTATTGTAATAGTAGGTTTTCAAAATCCCCATTATGATTTTGAATTTTTCATCAATGAGAAAGGCCTAGAGAAATAAGTAACTAAGTGAAAAAACTTATAAAACATGTTGAGCTTGAAAAAAAATAGAGACAATATAAAGGGTGTTCAAACTTGAATAATATTGAAAAATTATAATCATACAATCCTTCTTTAAAAAGTTGATAAAAAAGTGTTAATCAATATTTAGAACTTAAGGATTGGATATAGTGATGGAAGAAAAGATAAATCAAATTGAGAATAATGACACCTGGGAATTAGTTTCATGTACAAAAGACAAGAATGTGATCAAGACAAAGTAAGACTTTAGAAATAAGCTCAATGAGAAATGATAAGTAATATGGAATAAAGTTCATCAAGAACTTTCTTGTACATGGATTTTAGGAACATATTCCTAATCCTAACATCTATTCTTGTTGATAATGAAATAAGAACATGAGAATTAGGATCGTCGTATCTAGACACAAAGTATTAGAAACTCAATAAAAATAGTGTGTGAAGCCTATAAAATCTCTTATGTCATGTGCATTATATCTCCCTCTATCTCTCTTCATCGCTTGGTTTTGTTAATTGGTCATATATATAACTAAAAATCAAATAATAGATATGATTTATGGTGTTTTATAAACCACTAATTCCCCCCACTCCACCCCCTTCTTTATTAGTGTTTGTTATTCTCTCACTCAGTATCATGAACCCCCTCCCCTCCACTAGTACCCCTCTAGGATTGCAGTGAAGAGCAGGAGTGACCCAAGAGTCTTTCTTCCAGTAGGCCTTGAGTTAGAGACTAGAAACAGGTGTTTAAAACACTCAAATGGGGGAAATTAACCTCATTATATGAAAATTATCAATATATAAGATAAAACCCCACCAAAACCCCTCTATTATGTAATATAAAATAAATCAACAACCCATAATGCATGATAATAAATAAAAATAAAATTTTCTAATGTAAAATAGTAGTAAAGGAAATATTAAACTAGTAACTCCACAATAACTCCAACCTCCAAGATAGTAGTGTCCAAATCAGTATTTGAATCCCTCTTAGAAACCTAAAAAACTTATATATATAGGGTGATCATAACATGTATACTCAGTATAATCATACCTAGGGTGTCTTATGAAAATGAGAAATGAGAATATTATTCACCAATGAAAAAATAGAATAACTAACAAGAAACTAACTAGGTCACCTAACCATATGAGCCCCATCGAGGTTCACTCACCAAATAGAACAACTATTGAAGTAAAATAATATCAAATATCATTGATAAAGGCACTCTTCATCCACTTCCCTGCTTAGTTGTTGCTCCTACACCCCAAATTAAAACATCCCATTCTCTCTTGCCTTACATATACTACTCATCATGTATCAAGTTATACCTGATGTGGGTTGGGTCGCATCTCTACCTACCCCAGCCTCTCGCATGTCCCAACATCCTTGTCTGGAATCAGTTAATATCCACATATCACTAGCAACTACCGTATCACTATCTTTATTATCACGCATCAAGTTGTAACCTCATAACTAGTGTAGTAGGGTACTATGAACATAAAGTAAATCAACCTTTTTCCCTGATCCTACCATGAATGACCCCCACCACATATCACATCCTCTTATCACTTAGCATCGCCAACAAATTTCCAATCATCGGATAGTACTCTCTACCAACTGGGTACCATCGTCACATACTACTACTAAAGGGAGAATAGAGAAGACGGAAAAATCATCCATCTATTTTATCTCAAACATATATGTTGGGGGAAACACCCCAAAAAAACATTTGGGTGTTGGTACGTAGTACTCAATGTGGGTGGGTTTTTTATAGAAATAACATAAAAGTATAACAGTAGATGGTCTCACATAAATCCCAGCCTAAGCGTCCATATCAATATCACTAACCACAGCCACACACTACCATATCATCCCATGACATCAGCCTCCAACTATTGTCACCACTAAATTTAATATTCCATAAAAATTAGATAAACACAAATTAAAATTCCTCTCTTACAATTACAAGTTAACCATTTTATAGATTCTCTAATTTACCACCCAAATTGACTTATTATTTTCTTCAACCCATGTTTAATGAAAAAAAACCCTAGTTTTCACCCACGTTTATTCTTATTCATTACCCTTACATTCAAATAAAATTATTTCATTTTCATCCATGTTTATTTTATCTCTATCCCATTCTACATTCTAGTTTTACCATTTTTATCCACATCCTATATCTACTGGGAAACTATAACCAAACCACACAACACAACTACCCATCTACCTCACCCCAACCACATCACATCTCATACCAAACCATCATAACATCCCTCTCATAATATAAAAATGTCCACCATCCAACCACTAAAACTAGACCTCAACTCATCCTGAGATAACCAAAAATAAACTCACCACCTTCTTTAACCAAGAAGGTTACTTCAATCACCATAAAACCCCATGAGATCTACACAAGCATGGGGAAAACATCAAACACACTAGTATGGAACAAGAATTGGTTTCCAACTAACACAAAATATCAAGATTAAATTTCAACTCTAAAGAGGAATTAAATTATATTTAATAAATTATATCATGATAAATTTTCACACAATTCCAGATTTAAACGCAACCATATTTTTTCCATATATAAGTGCATAAACTTTTTGATAGGTGAGTTCAAGAAATAAATTTTCAGTGAGCACAAAAAATATCGAAGAAGAAAATAAATTTCAAAAAAATCAACAATAATTAACATGTGTTCATAGGAGTTAAATAATATAAAACTGATAAAGAACTTGTGATAACTCCCTTATCCCCTTTAATAACTTTAATCGGGTTCATTTTCTTATTAATTAAATCTATACTATCCAACCAAAGAAAAATAAAATCATGTTAGACCAATAGATGCACAAAGTAAAGAGAGAACAAGGATACCCTACCTCAATTAGAATATTAACATTCTTTAAGAAATAATGGATGATTGAGGATCAAACACCATAAAAGGAAACACAACCAAAGATAAAGGAGGACTCACCGGAATCTATCCACAAAAACCACCATTTATCTTTTCTCAGATCTCATCCCAAAGAGAGGTTCTCTACCAAAATAAACTTTTGAAAGGAATAAGAATAAGGAAAACAAATAGAAGAGTGAAAGAGGGAGAGTACCTTTATCTATGACTTTGATCTGGATGAACTGAAGGTTTTGACTCTCAAGAGATGAAACTGGGGAGTGGTGAGAAGAATAGGGTTCACCTAGGGTTTGAAAGAATAAGTGAATATCCAAACCAAGGAATCTAGGATGTCCTATTTATATAGGATGTTCAAAATCCCCCCCCCCCATAATTGTTTAGTGAAGCATGATGTGCCCATGGTGTTTTCTAGTCAAATGGAAATCCAAAATTCAAGCTTTTAAACCATATATTCTCATTAATTTTAAAAATTACTTCATACCATTTTGACTGCCACCATAGCCATGACCATGGTGTGGCGGGATTTTCCTAACCATTTTTAAACCACCATGATGAAACCCATGATATAAGGATTCCGCACACTATTTGTTTCCCCCAAGAACCTCTCTTTAATTGAATCCTCCACATTGTATGCCATGTCCAGCCTCCCATGATGTAATGTAACAACTCAAACTTTTGAATAATATTTGTTTCTTGAATTTGTGTATTATTTTATTTTATACTCAAAAAAACTATATCCTTTAATTAATGAATTGAGTATAATTAAAATGATACCACTGGGTTTTGATTGTTATATGACCGTTGGTCAATATGAATGCTGGAAAATAAACTCTTAATGTTATGATTATTGTTTATAAATACAAATTATCATGGTTACTTAATAAAGAAAGAAGATTTGATGGCCTTATACAGTAGACTCGGTCTATATGAATCCCATCTAGTAGATCTTATAAAGGAGGTTGCATCACTAGGCTTTTCTCTGGATCAAGCTCAATCTGAGCTTCAACATGCGAAGCTTGAATGGAATCTCCTATGGGAAAAATTTCAAGCTGATAGAAATCACCACTCGGGCAATGTTTTCCGAGCCGCCCTAAGATTTTATCACAATAGCACACCTTAAACTTAGGTCTTATGCAGGTGTTGTAAGTGTATATGTAACGAGACCTTAGTTACGTTGTGTAATCCTTTTGTATAAATAAAATTTTTATTTATTATTATGTTAAATTTGTGGATTTAAAATGTTTGGATAAATATAGGATGAATTTATTTAAGTTCCATATTATTGATGAATTTTGGAAAAAAGTGTATTTTAAAATATTTTGTATAGTTTAAATAATTAATAATGTGAAATGATTTTCAAAAAATGGTCTTCTACAGTTGTGATCAGTAAGAAATTTAGAGTATAATAAGATAAACTTAATTTTTAGTGAATAGTAAAGTATGAATAGTAATATAAACCTTATGAATAGTAATGTGACCAATGGAATAGTAACCTCACTTAAGAAAGTATAAATATAATTTAGGCATCTTGAATGGTGAAGTGGTATAACATCATAAGTAAATAACAGTTTCAGAAATTATTAGTTAAGTATTAGTATTTTTTTCGAGTAAATAGTTTTTTAATTAAAAATTAAATATATCATGATTAGAAAATTATTTTCATAAAATGGGGTTAATTTTTGAATTCAAAGCAATGATATTAGGTTAGGGTGAATTTATGATATTTTTATAAAATGTTTTGTTTTTTTGTGAACAGTAAAAAATAAATATTTGAGTTTCAGGTGTTTCATGACATCATTAATGATGTAATAATGATGTAATAATTTTTATTGACTTGTTAATAGTGAGATATTTTATGAGGTTTCATAATTGTCTCATACCATGGTCAAATACCATGGTCAATTCCATGGTTTTGCAAATACCACTGATGAGGTGTCCCTTGGAAATTAATTAAATATTCCCTCACTTTTTCTATATATACCAACTCATTCCTTCCTTAATTTGATTCCAAATTCCTCCTCAACAGTGATCTGGTCGTTTTACCTCACAAGGAGTCCTCCTAAGGTTCCCTCAATCCCCTCAAGTTCCCAACCTTCTAGATTTCTAAGTTACTCTTCAAGGTAAGGGAACTCTCCACCCTCCTCTTTTAGTCATGACTTCCTTTATGTTATGTATTATAGTTTCCATTTTATTTTGTGGGGTTATGTTATTATATATACTTAATACTATCCATTTTATTTCCAATTTATAATAAGCCAATTCCTATCTCATCAACAGATTTTCTGAAATTTTAAGTGACGTTGTTAGGCTGCCGAATTTTAATAAAAGAAATCACATCTTCTATTTTTAAAGTTTTTTTTCTTATGGTATGTCATTAAAACATACATACCATGAACTTATTAATATTTTATTCTATCCCTATATTGTATTATGATTTATTTCTAAGTGGGTTACCCTTGTCCCCTCTCTTTTTAATGTTTTCTAAAACCATGTTATGTAGCCATTATGTTGTAGAATTTTCATCTCAAAATCTCTCTCTTTTTCTCAAGAAATTGTCTTATTTTATTTATTTGAATACATAATATATTTTCATTTACATAGATATTCACCAAGACATAATATTTATCTATTTTATTCTATAATCGAAATACATATAACACTCACTTCTTTTCCATGGGTTATAAATTACATAATGATCTTATTTTTAAGCACTTTTTAAACGTCACAATTTTGACATGATACCAATTTATTTTATTATATTTGGATTATTTATGAAATATATGATTATAATCTATGTGGGTAACATGAAAATAAATAAATATTATTGGTGTGCCCTAATAGTGCTTCAATTCATTGGGTAAATAATTTAATCTCTAGAGATGACAAGTTTCATGATACCTTGGTGAATAACCCTGGTAATTTTTATGACACCTTGGGGATGAACCTTGATGATATGTTCATGAATGTCTAAATTAAATTTTTTTGCCACATTTTGAATTTATTATTCATGTTATTATTGTTATGATATTCCTATTTATTATTTATTTATGATATCCCTCATGTTCTTTGATAACGCTCAAGATCACATGTAAACGGTTTCACTTATTTTCCTTACGGGGCCTTCTGCTCACCCTTTCCTTTTATGTATGTATCCAAGTCATGATATGAAGTAATTTTACTTAGGATTAACTTATGATGAATCCATATAAGTGGATTATAAGAATTTTTTATGTTGTTTTCATGTATATTGTTCCTGATTTCCAAGACACTAGACTTTAAAGATCATCCGTTTGTAAAATGTAATGAAATGTTATGTAATAAAAAAGAAGGAAGCCACAGTTGGTATAAAAATATAGTTTAGTTATTTATGGAAATTAGGATATTAAAACATTAGGAATAACCTTATAAAAAAATTTAAATATATGAAAACTTCCTAGTATTTTGGAGAAATATTAAGTAAGTGGTTTTAGAACAAATAAATCCATATCTGGATAAAAACAAGTGGATATGGCTCTAGCACAGATGTATCTAGAAGTGAAAACTCCGACAAGGAGTTTCAGGCTAGACCCAGGGTAATTTGTTACATGACAATGGTTCTTTCTGCACTCTTGGTTTGACACTCCCGGGAGATATTTTTGGTTAATCATAAACTTTTTATGAATCATTATAAAGGATTTATAGAGAAATGTACTTGTTTAAGCATTAAGTTTTAAGACATAAAATCATTTATAGTTAAAATATTCATAAATTAAATAATATTTTCACTAAGTTTTTATTCTTTTAGAAAATGATGGGCAATAGGAGGAACAATTCAAATAGTGACTACAATGGACCATTCACTAACAGCCCTCCGAGGGAAGCCGGAATGGAAACTTTCGTGAGAATGATGAACCAACTAACTCAAGTTATGGGAAATAACTTGAATCAAGTTGAGAGACCGATCTCATAGAAAAGGTAAAAAAATTATGTTGAGACCTTTATGCATCAACGATCACCAACCTTCGGTGGATCTACTGACCCATTGATTGGTTAGTAGTGGATCAGCTCTATTGAGAAGATCTTTTCTATGCTTCGCTGTTTGAAACAAGATAAGGTCACCCTGGTTGTTTATCTCTTAGAGGGAGAATGTGATCAGTGGTGGGAACTGATTAAAAACATGAGTCCAAGAGTGGAGAAGTAGTTTATCGAGCTGAAGCAGAAGTAGAATGAATCTATGGGAATCTACAAGATGAACTTCACAAGGATTTTACATTACACCTCTAGATTTTTCATGGATCTAAATGGTAAGGTTGATAGATTCTTTGGTGGACTAAGACCTCATCTGCGGAAGAATATAGCCAAATGAGACTATGATAGATATGAAGAGACCATGTGGACTACGATGAAAGTCAAACTAGATTTTGGTGAGATGCAATGGTCTCATAAATCCAATGATAAGAAAATATTGATGGAGCCAAGATTAGGGTGAAATTTTGATCATGAAAGAGGAGGAAAGCAAGTGCAACCTCCCACATGTAATAAATGTGGGAATAAGCATTTAGGGAACTACCTGCTCAGGAATGGGAAGTGCTAAAAGTGTGGAAAAGATAGCCATATCGCACAGAATTATTGTAGTGAGGTGAAGCCTCAACTTCCCAACACTAATGAAAAATATAAGATCGTGTAGGCCCTACCTGATTTCTAATGATATAAATTTGGAAAACTTCGGCACTTTTCCAATCATTGTCCAAATCCAAGGGCAGTGGAGGGGAATCACCATCAGCCTTAGCAATGACCAAGGGAATAATGTCGTACTTTTGAAATCACTATGGCTGAAGTTGAATCACTAAATTATGTGGTGGCTGGTACTCTTGTTATTCTATCAAGGCGAGAAAGTACTTTGTTTTATTCCGGTTCTACGCGTCCCTTTATTTCCTCTAAGTTTGAAAAGAATTTAAAATCAACCCCCAATTTGCAAAAAGTGGAGTTATCAGTCAAGACTCCTGGTGGGATTATCCAAGACTCATCAGTGTTTAGAAACTCTAGTATTTACTTTAGTGATAACAATATTATCTCAAATCTAGTAGTTATTCCCATGCTGGAATTCATCATTATACTAGGGATGGAATGTCTCTCAAATTATAACGCTATGATCAAATGTAGAAGCAAGGGAATATCAGTAGTACTGAATAGGAATCCAATATTTATCTCCCAAGGAGAGATATCTCAACCTAATATTTTTCTAGAAGAACCTCCTATATCCATATTTATAGAGTATATTAGTGAAAAAGAAGAAGGAAATGAGAGTATAAGGATAGAAAATTTCCCCATCATCTAATAATATGTTGATGTATTTCTTGAGGAGTTACCTGGACCTCCCCCAGAAAGAGAGGTAGAGTTCTCCATTGAACTCATACATGGATCTCATCTGATATCAAAGACCCTATATAGGATAGAAAATGTGGAGTTGGAGGAATAAAATAAACAACTCCAAGATATTTTAGAGAAGTGGTTTATCTGACCGAGTGTGTCTCCTTGGGGAACACATGTTCTCTTTATGAAGAAGAAGGATGGATCAATGCGACTATGTATTGATTATATAGAACTAAATGGGATCACAGTAAAGAACAAATACCCTCTTCCAAGAATTGATGACTTATTTGACCAACTTTGTGGGGCCCAATTATTCTCTAAGATTGATCTTCATTCTGGTTATCATCAATTGAGGGTGAAGAAAGAAGATATTCCAAAAACTGCCTTCCGATCAAGATGTGGACATTATGAGTTTGTTGTTATGCCCTTCAGACTGACTAATACACCTGTAATTTTTATGGATGTGATGAATAGAGTTCTTAAGTACTAGCTTGATAAATTTGTGGTAGTTTTTAATGATGATATTCTAATATATTCCAAAATTCTCAAGGAGCATTAGGATCATCTAAGGGTTATTTTGAGAACTCTGTAAAAGGAGATGATTTTTGGAAAGTTTAGAATATGTGAATTATAGTAACAACAAGTTGGTTTCTTGGGGAACATTGTTACTAATGAAGGAATCATAGTTGACCTTGCAAAGACAAAAGTTTTAGAGGAGTGGCCTCAACCTACAATAATAACTAAGATTCATATTTTCCTTGGATTAGCGGGATATTATAAGAGTTTTTTGAAAAAACTTTTCCGGAATTTCTAATCCATTAACCAAGTTAACTCAAAAAGGGATCAAGTTCATCTAGACAAAAAAGTGTGAGGAAAGTTTCCAAGAGCTGAAGAAGATATTGGTTACTACAGTCATGTTAACTCTACCCTCAAGTAGATAAGGATTTATTATTTTTACCGATGCATCTCTGAAAGGGATTGGGTGCATCCTTGTGAAAAATGACAAAGTCATTGCTTATGATTATCGATAGTTGAAGACTCATGAGTAGAACTATCCTATTCATGATTTGGAGATGGATATGGATATTCAATCCATATTTTTTTTATTTTCTAATAAAACTTTTAAAGGGTAAGTGTAGACCCTCACAAAACCATCATATTCAACCCACCACGACAATTACACGAGAATTACAACATGAAACATTAAAATTTCAAACAAAACACTGCAACGAACCCCTATTAGTACCGCCATTTCCGCCTTCAAAACAAACACAACATTAAAAATTCAAAAACCTTCCATAATTCACACGCCTGCCTAGAGATCACAATAGATCCACCTAGAGTTGCGTAAACATTGATTTGGTCACCTTCCTTGATTTGTCCAAACTTCTCTGTCATCATAGCTTCTCAGAACCACCACCATCACCATCATCAAAGTCATCGCCAGAGCTTCCGTCACCATCATCACCGTCCTCATTGCTCAACACTGACATAAAAATCTTCGACGTATACCACCAAAAACACCATTCACCTTCAACATCCACTCCACATGCATCGTATGAATATATATTTCCAGACGCCTCGCCAAAATATCCAAAAATAAAAAAAAGTAACTTCCCCGATGTTGAAATAAACCAAAGAGAGGAATCGTCAGTCGTATCTCCTTGGACGCTCATCCTCTTGCACAAACACATCCCAAAGTCTCCTCGGAAGCAAACTCACCCAACAGACCATCAAAGTTTGAAGTATATTTTCACACAAAATTAATTGAACATGAGACAAAGGAGATGGTTAAAAATTCTTAAAGACTGTGATCGTTCAATTCATTATCATCCCGAAAGAGTAAACAAAGTCACTAATTCATTATAAAGAAAAGACTCGATTGTTCTATCCATGATGAGGATTCAAATAGATCCTTTGATCATTGACCAAGTAAATCTGGACATGGGAATTATAAGGGGAGGGACATCATCAAGCCTAACCCAAGTGATTTCTTAACCATTATTACTAGAGAAGATCAAGAAATATCAAAAAAATGATCCTTTGTTACAAAAGAATTTTGAGGCTATGAAGGATGGAATGTTTCTTGAGTTCAATATTGATCAAGAATGTGTACTAAAATTTCATAAAAGACTATGTGTTCCATCAATTCTGAAAATAAATAAGGATCTGCTGGATGAAGCTCATAGATCTACTTTCTTTATACATCCAGGAAGCACAAAAATTTATAGGGTCCTTCGTGATCATTTTTGGTGGGATAATATGAAAAGAGAGATTGCTTACTACACTACAAGGTGCCTATTATGTCAGCAAGTGAAGGTAGAGAGACAACTTCCTAAAGGGGTATTGAAACCACTACACATACCAGCATGGAAGTGGGAAAATATCACAAAGGAATTAGTCAGTGGTCTCCCAAGAATTTCCAAAGGAAACAATGTGATACGGGTTACTGTGGACCATCTCACCAAGACTTCTCATTTTCTCTCTATTCAGGAAGATTTCTATCTAGATCAACTTTCTAGGATTTACATGAAAGAAGTGGTAAGGCTTCATTGAGTTCCACTTTCTATCGAATCTGATCATGATCCAAGGTTCACATCAAAATTTTGGAGAAGTCTTCAATGTGCTCTAAGAATTGAATTAAATCTTAGTATGGTCTATCACCCCCAAAATGATGTTCAATCTAAAAAGACTATTCAAACACTCGAGGACATGCTAAGAACATTATCAATTGAATTTAAAGGTGGATGGGATCAACGTATCACATTAGTTGAGTTCTCTTACAACAACATCTTCCACTCAAGCATTCAAATGGAACCCTATAAAGTTATATATGGGAATTGATGTAGAACTCCTACTTGTTGAGATGAATATAGTGGGACAAATCTTCTTGGGCCTGATCTTGTGCAAGAGATGACAGAAAAGGTCCATTCCATCCAAAAACACATTAAGGCTTCTCAGAGTCGACAAAATATCTATGCAGACAACTGTCAAATGGACTTGGAGTTTGATGTTGGTGAAAAAGTCTTTCTTTTAATTTCACCTTGTAAGAGAGTCATAAAAATTGGGAATAAAGGGAAGCTCAGTCCTAGGTACATTGGCCTATATGAAATTTTTGATCTCATAGGAGAAGTGTCCTATCAACTTTCACTTCCACGAAATCTAGCACAAGTTCATGATGTCTTACATGTATCCCTCTTGAGGAAGTACATACCTAACTCTTCACATGTACTAAATCCAGTAGTGGTATAGCCGAAACATGAAATCTCTTAAGAAGAGAATCCAGGGGAGATCTTGGATCATAGGGACAAGGTTCTACGCAAAAAGACTACCCACCTTGTTAAGGTGTTGTGGAGAAAATAAAAAAGTGAAGAAGCCACATGGGAAACAGAGGAGTCTAGGAGGAAGAAGTACCCACACCTTTTCTCCTTTGAGGGTAAAAGTTAAAATTTTGAGGAAAAATTTTCTTAAGGGGGGGAGAATGTAATGACCCTAACTTTTGAATAATATTTGTTTCTTAAATTTGTGTATTATTTTATTTTATACTCAACAAAACTATGTCCTTTAATTAATGAAGTGAGTATAATTAAAATGATATCACTGGTTTTCTATTGTTATATGACCACTGGTCAATATGACCATTTGAAAATAAACTCTTAATTTTATCATTATTATTTATAAATATAAATGATCATGGTTACTTAATACAGAACAAAGATTTGATGGCCTCATCAAGTAGAATCGGGCCATACGAAGCCCGTATGACAGAGCATGGAAAGGAGGTTGTATCGCTAGGCTTTTCTCTAGACCAAACCCAAGCTAAGCTTCAACATGTGAAGCTTGAACAGAATCGCCTATGAGAGAAGTTTAAGCTGATAGAAATCACCACTCAAGCAATGTTGTCTGAGCCGCCCTAAGATACTATCACCATAGCACACCTTACACTTAGTATAAGGCCCCAGCCTTAAACCTTACTTAATCTTGAGTTATTACAAGATTACACATTGAGGATCTTTTCAGGTTTAGAGTTTTAGAGAATTAGATCATGAAACTTGAATTACATTCCACATTTAAACAAAGTGGTTACATAAAAGACAATATTCATTCTTCCCATCAACGGAAACATATTTAAAATAAAACACGGATTCTTTCTTGACACATCCTTGACACTATCATCACATCATGTACCTTTACCTTGACCTGTGAAAAACATTTCAAAAACTTGGGATGAGCATAAAAAGCTCAGTAAGGGTTATAAAAATATGGAAAGGAAACATGAGTTCATATATACATAAGAATGAAATCATACTTTACCCATAAAACATAGGCACTTTAACATACCTCATCAAACCATGAATAAATCATAGAAATCATAAGACATAAAAGGTAACTTGAGGTATTCATAACATTCTTACGTAGGGAGTAACCCTCTTGGTTACGTTTGGAATACCCATCACAGTATATTCCCTAAATCTCTTCGGAGAAACCTTAACGTTTCACTCCTTCGTGTTACCCAATGCATTGGAGAGCTATATCGGGCTCACCCACCCTTAGTTTATCACGGAACCACCCGTCTTCATAATAATTCCCAAGAACCTCAACAAAATCGTATCACATAAAACATGCATAAAGGAAACATAACATTCCTACCTTTCAATCACAAGATATCAATACAACACATTGATATAAAAACATTATTAAAACCATTTTCAATACCAAAATAAAAGAAAAGTAAAACATGGTATTTATTTTTCTTTTAAAAAGAAGGTATGGCTTGTAGAGGAAGCCGAAACTCAAATAATGGTCACGGCGGCGGAGAAGTCGTTGTCGCCACATACGTACGACAAAAACATTCCCTTTTGTCGTTTAGTAAATGCTTTGTATAAAAAGGATTCCTTTTGAATAAACATAAAATTCAAAGGGGGTTATACACCGTATAAAAGAAGGTTGTGTATAAAACAAAATATGCCTCAATGAAAGGAGATTGAGACGAAGTCCCATACCACCTTGAAGCTTTTAACATTTTAACCCATTAATATCCATATAAATAAATCCTTAAAACCATTTTGAAAACATGGATATTAATAAGAAAAAATAATTAAAACATTTAAAGTGATATTTTGGTTAAAGGGGTTTTACCAAAATTAGAGACACTTGAATACAATAATTGAGGAATAACATTTAATCAGAACTTTATAATATCATGAGAATAAATGGATTCATGATATAATATTCCAAAGGACAGTATATACACCATATATGAGTGAATTGGTTCATAACAACAATGAAGTCTCAATAGAGATGTAAAATGTGATGAAATCCCTTATAAAGAAGGTATCCTTAAATTAAGGATAAATCAATCTCAAAATTATGTGTGAAAAATATAAATACACACAATATAATTGGATATTAAGTGTAAAACAATAAAAGGTCATTCACACATATTCAAAGGATTACATATTCAATAACTACATGTTGAACCCAAAGAAATCGAAATTGGGTTAAAAAGTTCCCTTAGTAAAATTCGACAGCCTAACGGCATCACTTCAAGAATTCAGAAAATGAGTTGATGAGAGATAAAAAGGGAATCTCATCACTTGGAAATAAAATTTACATAAATAAGGATATAGAAGAACATATCCCAACATAATAGTATGTGAATTAAAAGACATAACAAATGAAGTCTTTTAAAAATAGGAGGGTGAAAGGTTCCCTTACCGACTTGGGTAACTTTCAAAAAGTACACCCCATCGAAGAAGTGTCATACAATGAATATGTAAATACCCATAAATGGAATTATATTACAAAATGAGTGTAATAATGTTCATTACATAAACCAATCAAAGGAAATTGTGGCAAATGTAGCATAAATCTCATGGGAATAAAAGTGAGATGAAAAATCTCTTACGAAAACTCGGCAGCCTAACGGTGCCACTTAAAACTTAAAAAATGGATTGATGAGAGGGAATGTGGTCTCTAATCAAATCAAAATAAAGTTTACAGAAAGAGGAATATAAAATAACATCCGCCAACATAACAAATAGGATCTTAAAAGAAGTGACATAAAGGAGAGTACTTAAAAAGAAAGAGAGAGGTTAGATCTCTTACGAAAATTCGGCAGCCTAACAACGCCACTCAAAACATCCAAAATGTATTGATGAGATAGAATAGGGTCTCTCATCATATGTACATAAAATTTACAGTAAGAGTAATATAAAATAACATCCCAATCACAAGAAATATGAGCTTTAAAGGAATGACATAAAAGAGTGTACTTAAAAAGAAAGAGAGGAGTAGGATCCCTTACCTCGGGTCCGACTTGACTCGGTCATTCTTTAACGTCCTGAATAATAAACTTGATTTAATTTCCACTTTATTAAGAACCTTTTTCTATTTAATTATTCCTTTTAGATCACTTATTTTCATGTTATAAACATTATGTAATCATTTAAGTTAATAATGTTTGTTTTGTCGATATTTGGTTCTTAAGTCGAAAGTGGACTTTTTACAATTACATGTTGTTCGTGTGGTCAAAGGTTCTTTATATACAGAATGAAATTCCTGATTTGGATATCATATATATCATATATATCCATCATATACATGTATTTATAACATTACATAATCATTTAGAGGTAAGAAATGAAATGCACCGTTCATGGAGACGGTAGGCCGTACGTACGCATGAACGCTACTTTCATTTCTTTGTCATATTAATGGAATTAAAACTAAATGAGAGGTATGTATATTTTAATTCCAGAATTATATTCATAATTTAGATGTATAATTAATCATATATATCCATTATATACATGTACTTATAAAAGTACATTACATTTGGGGATAAGAAATGAAATGCACTGTTCATGGAGACGGTAAGCCGTACGTACGCATGAACGCTACTTTCATTTCTATCTCATACTTTAATGGAAAGAAATAATAATGATATATAGGTATATTATAATTACAGTATAACATAATATATAATAACATTAAATCCATCCTTTATACGTCCCACATATGGCATTAACGAATCACATCACTTTGAGGGGGCGGTAGTCCGCACTTCCTAAAATGAAGATATCGCGTATACCCATAATGGAAGCCATAAAGGTAAGACACAAATGAAAAATACAGAAGATTAAGTAAAACATAAACATATTATATATCATATATAAATATAGTGACATCTTAATGGTCACCTTTGAAGGTGTTATATGAGTGTTGAACAATCATCGTTTCGTGAGGCAGAAATTCGCCATCCACGGAAACAGTATGTTCTTTAACCATTAGATGTAGGTGTGTGTAAGTGTAGCTAGAATACTTATTATAACAACATCCTAGTATATTGAATATACTATAGTTGTTACAAAAGAAATGAATAAAAAGAGTTTAGGGGGTTGGAGAGGCAAAATAAAACAAAAGGACTCAAGTGAACACATTACCTTAAAATCGGGTAACTCCCTTTGGTTTGAGCTCAAAGGCTTCCTTGGGAAGACTTCTTCCAAAAGTGAGGCTTCAAGGAGTAATATAGGGAAGTGGAGAGACAAAATGGTCAGGGTTTGGCCGATTCAAAGGCTTTGGGATTGTGGGTAAGGAGGTAGAGGTGGGGGCCTTTTATAAGAGGAGAGGAGGGGAACTCTTGGAAAGTAAAGAAAAGTCGCTTTATTTTAAAATGGTATTCGGACTTAAGAGGTCCCACATTGATTTATTTCGAGGATAAGGTGATAAGGTTTCTAAATCCACTCATCCAATAGGTTTTGTACATGTTTAAGTCTTAGATATTACATTATCTTTCCATTTTATTTAAATCGTTAAATAATGAGGTCATCGCTGCATCATCATGATGTCATAAATATTTTAATTTATTTAATGTCTAAAAATTATAACAAAAATACTATGATGTAGGAAATATTTTTATATTTCTAATGAATATTTATAGTCAAAAATATGACTTGTATAACCCCATGTAAAAATTGTTTTAGTAAAACATCTCATGTGTGTGTCATTTTTTACTTTAACTTTAAATAAAAAGATATTAATGTCATTTTCCAACCAAAGTGGCTCCATGGGGTCACCAAGTTGACCCATGGCTTTTCTTGGTCGGCCATGACACATCAAATAAGGGTAGGACATGTGTCTAGGTATTTTCATTTTATTATAATATCATTTTTTTTAAATTGCACTAATTACCTCTAATCGCGATTAAAAACTTAATAAGTTACTATTCACCAAAAAATTGTTTTCATCCCATTGAACCACATTTTACTTCTTAATGAAAACCGTGTATGTCGTATTTTTTAAAATTCAAAACACAAAGATGGCAAAATTTCATTTAAACGGAAAAATCAGTTTTTATAAGTACCACTTAGTGGTTTCACTATTCATCAAAAATTGAAGTTTTTCAGAAAATTCCCAAAAATTCACCCTAAGATATATTTGATATTCCGAATTCAAAAATGAAGTCTATTTTACAAAATTCAAAAAATATAATTCACATTAATTAATTTAATAATTAATCCCCGCTGTCATGACAAATAGCGTGTTTTTATGAAACAATAAGTATCGAAAGATTGACCCTAGTTTAAGTCCGATTTTAAAGTGAAATTCATTCCAATGACCACTATTAGATTTAATGGTAAAAATATATTCTAATTTCACTTTAAAACCAATTAAAAATATAATCTAATCATATAAATAAATTAGATTAAAAATAGGTTTTGAATTAAAATACAACATTTTACACTATTCATTAAAAAAAAGAACTTTATCGGAAAGATACCAAAAATTTACACAAAGTAAATTTTGATGTCCCGATTCTAGAGAAGAGTTTTATTTGGTCCAATAGAATGTATAAGAGTGAACAAAACTATATTTAATGACGGTTCTCCATCAAAAGGTGATAAGTGAACCTTTAGTGAAAACTAGGGCATATACGCCTAAAATTGAATTCTTTCCGTATTTTAAGCCTTTATCTTTTATTGGATAAATGTAAAAACATTTAAAAACATATATAATCATATTTTAGTTATTTCTATCCATTCCCGCCAATACAACGGCTACATGTTAACTGCCATTTAAAATAATATTATTTTATTATTAGAGTGCAACGTAAGATTCCCAAGAAACTCGTTGTTGCGTGTTGGGTATGCCATCGAGCATAGCGTTCCCTTTAAAGTCATATTAATATTTTATTAACAAATATGGATAAATATGAAAATGTCATATTCTTTATTTACCTGGGGTGTTACATCCTTCCCCCCTTTTGGGAATTGCGTCCTCACAATTTTAAAATTGGGCTTAGAAACATCCTTGAAAGTCCCACATCGGAAGAAGAGTCGGTAAAACAATCACTTTAAAATAAAGAAAGATAAGTACAAAGGTCACCCGAGTTAACCCATACTAGGATTCCAAGTATGAAAACATGGACATGGAGGAGAAAACATAGGGTCATGTTCTGATGAAGAGTTATAGAAAACATGTTTAGGAGAAAGTTAACCATGAGAAAATCACAAACTTGTGATGGGTTAAACGGTATTCGATTCCCCAGTAGGAAAAGTTAATAGACAACATTTTTGTTTTAAGATAATTTTTATTGGGGAATTTATTCATAAGGAAACATAATCACTTATCATGTTGACTTTCAACTTTTATTAGATTCCTTACACAAACTCATATTTTCTCCAAAAGGCGAGTATTTAGGAAGACTTGTTCGCATTAAGAGTACTATAATCAACTTTTAGAGAATCACCTAATCCACAAAAGAGAACTATATACTTCCCATGTCTTTAGAATTTAACCAAAACCAAAACCAAAAGGGCTAGTACAAGATCAGATAATCCAAAAAAGGATAACCCTTTATAAAAAGAAAATCTATTCTTAACCTCCAAAATTTGTCCAACAAAACCCAAAGTTCAACGAGGACCATTAGATAAACAATTTTTCCATAAAATTATTCAAAGTAAACCAATATAAGATTGAAACCCAAATATTTGAAGGATTTAGTCACATAGTCTTCCAAGTTAAATCGTAACATTTATCTCCAAACAACATCAGTTGCTCCTAAAGTCTCGTATTGAAAAGTAATTAACCTAATCACATATCCTCCATGATAGGTTAATCATTTTCATAAATAACCCAAAATCAACTTACTCTTAATTCATAAAATCATATAACTAGAAAGAATCAGTCAAACTAACCAGGGACTTCACGTAGTCCAGTGGTAGGCGATAAATACCAGTCGCACTTTGGTTGTGGGTTCGATTCCCGCAGCATTGTCTGACGCGACGGGTTGTCACACGGTCTGCGTGTTGTCCTTTTTTCAAAACTATATAATTCTCAAAACATTTCCCAAAACGAGATAAAATCTTCAAAAATAAACATAACATATTTTAACCTCAAGTTTATCTCATGCCTTTCATTTTCCATCATAACATATAATAACCCATAATTACCTCAAAAGTAAGGATCATATAAACCCTAATGGTTACCTTTTTAATTATTACCTGAACTTCCACATCGATTGGTCATCTCGTACATGATGCATTATAGAACATACCAAGGTTCACGTGGTTGATCATGACTCCTTGATAGTTGGTTTAGAACAACCACGAGTTTCCTCATTGAATACCCCATTTCATCGAGTCTCTTAATCAGAGAACCACCATAGTTTCCTTCAAACCAATTGTCACTTTGGTGCCTGCGAGATCCAGCCATTCACTAAAAATAGAAATGTCAGTGTGAGTATATCAACAAAACCATCATGTACTAATGAGGAAGGTAAACACTAAGATATACTTACTCGTTCACTTTATCTAAAACTAGGACTCTTTCTGAAATCCTAACCATTATGGTAATGTCACTTATTCTTAGAGAATACCCTAACCTCTAAAGTTATCTAAACCGACCTATGATACCAACTATAAGGCCCCAGCCTTAAACCTTGCTTAATCTTGAGTTATTACAAGATTACACATTGAGGATCTTTTCAGGTTTAGAGTTTTAGAGAATTAGATCATGAAACTTTCATTACATTCCACATTTAAACAAAGTGGTTACATAAAAGACAATATTCATTCTTCCCATCAACGGAAACATATTTAAAATAAAACACGGATTCTTTATTGACACATCCTTGACACGATCATCACATCATGTACCTTTCCCTTGACCTGTGAAAAACATTTCAAAAACTTGGGATGAGCATAAAAAGCTCAGTAAGGGTTATAAAAATATGGAAAGGAAACATGAGTTCATATATACATAATAATTAAATCATACTTTACCCATAAAACATAGGCACTTTAACATACCTCATCAAACCATGAATAAATCATAGAAATCATAAGACATAAAAGGTAACTTGAGGCATTCATAACATTCTTACGTAGGGAGTAACCCTCTTGGTTATGTTTGGAATACCCATCACAGTATATTCCCTAAATCTCTTCGTAGAAACCTTAACGTTTCACTCCTTCACGTTACCCAATGCATTGGAGAGCTATATCGGGCTCACCCGCCCTTAGTTTATCACGGAACCACCCATCTTCATAATAATTCCCAAAAACCTCAACATAATCATATCACATAAAACATGCATAAAGGAAACATAACATTCATACCTTTCAATCACAAGATATCAATACAACACATTGATATAAAAACATTATGAAAACCATTTTCAATACCAAAATAAAAGAAAAGTAAAACATGGTATTTATTTTTCTTTTAAAAAGAAGGTATGACTTGTAGAGGAAGCCGAAACTCAAATAATGGTCACGGCGGCGGAGAAGTCATTTTCGCCGCATACGTACGACAAAAACATTCCCTTTTGTCGTTTATTAAACGCTTCGTATAAAAAAGATTCCTTTTGAATAAACGTAAAAGTCAAAGGGGGTTATACACCGTATAAAAGAAGGTTGTGTATAAAACAAAATATGCCTCAATGAAAGGAGATTGAGACGAAGTCCCATACCACCTTGAAGCTTTTAACATTTTAAACCATTAATATCCATATAAATAAATCCTTAAAACCATTTTGAAAACATGGATATTAATAAGAACAAATAATTAAAATATTTAAAGTGATATTTTGGTTAAAGGGGTTTTACCAAAATTAGAGACACTTGAATACAATAATTGAGGAATAACATTTAATCAGAACTTTATAATATCATGATAATAAATGAATTCATGATATAATATTCTATAGGATAGTATATACACCATATATGAGTGAATTGGTGCATAACAACAATGAAGTCTCAATAGAGATGTAAAATGTGATGAAATCCCTTATAAAGAAGGTATCCTTAAATTAAGGATAAATCAATCTCAAAATTATGTGTAACAAATATAAATACACCCAATATAATTGGATATTAAGTGTAAAACAATAAAAGGTCATTCAAAAATATTCAAAGAATGATATATTCAATAACTACATGTTGAACCCAAAGAAATCGAAATTGGGTTAAAAAGTTCCCTTGGTAAAATTCGATAGCCCAACGGCGTCACTTCAAGAATTCAGAAAATGAGTTGATGAGAGATAAAAAGGGAATATCATCACTTGGAAATAAAATTTACATAAATCAGGATATATAAGAACATATCCCAACATAATATTATGTGAATTAAAATACATAACAAATTAAGTCTTTTAAAAATAGGAGGGTGAAAGTTTCCCTTACCGACTTGGGTAACTTTCGAAAAGTACACCCCATCGAAGAAGTGTCATACAATGAATATGTAAACACCCATAAATGGAATTATATTAAAAAAGGAGTGTAATAATGGTCAGTACATAAACCAATCAAAGGAAATTGTTGCAAATGTAGCATAAATCTCACGGGAATAAAAGTGAGATGAAAAATCTCTTACGAAAACTCGGTAGCCTAACAGCGCCACTTAAAACTTCAAAAATGGATTGATGAGAGGGAATAGGGTCTCTCATCAAATCAAAATAAAGTTTACAAAAAGATAAATATAAAATAACATCCCCCAACATAACAAATAGGATCTTAAAAGAAGTGACATAAAGGAGAGTACTTAAAAATAAAGAGAGAGGTTAGATCTCTTACGAAAATTCGGCAGCCTAACGGCGCCACTCAAAACATCCAAAATGGATTGATGAGAGAGAATAGGGTCTCTCATCATATGTACATAAAAATTACAGTAATAGTAATATAAAAGAACATCCCAATCACAAGAAATATGATCTTTAAAGGAATGACATAAAAGAGTGTACTTAAAAAGAAAGAGAGGAGTAGGATCCCTTACCTCGGGTCCAACTTGACTCGATCATTCTTTAACGTCCTGAATAATAAACTTGAGTTAATTTCCACTTTATTAAGAACCTTTTTCTAGTTCATTATTCCTTTTAGATCACTTATTGACATGTTATAAACATTATGTAATCATTTAAGTTAATAATGTTTGTTTTGTCTATATTTGGTTCTTAAGTCGAAAGTGGACTTTTTACAATTACATGTTGTTCGTGTGGTCAAAGGTTCTTTATATCCAGAATGACATTCCTGATTTGGATAGAATATATATCATATATATCCATCATATACATGTATTTATAATATTACATAATCATTTATAGGTAAGAAATGAAATGCACCGTTCATGGAGACGGTAGGCCGTACGTACCAATAAACGCTACTTTCATTTCTTTGTCATATTAATGGAATTAAAACTACATGAGAGGTATGTATATTTTAATTCCAGAATTATATTCATAATTTAGATGTATCATTTATCATATATATCCATTATATACATGTACTTATAATAGTACATTACATTTGGGGTTAAGAAATGAAATGCACCGTTCATGGAGACGGTAAGCCGTACGTACGCATGAACGCTAATTTCATTTCTATCTCATACTTTAATGGAAAGAAATAATAATGATATATAGGTATATTATAATTCCAGTATAACATCATATATAATAACATTAAATCCATCCTTTATACATCCCACGTATGGCATTAACGAATCACATCACTTTGAGGGGGCGGTAGTCCGCACTTCCTAAAATGAAGATATCGCGTATACCCATAATGGAAGACATAAAGGTAAGCCACAAATGAAAAATACAGAAGCTTAAGTAAAACATAAACATATTATATATCATATATAAATATAGTGACATCTTAATGGTCACCTTTGAAGGTGTTATATGAGTGTTGAACAATCATCGTTTCGTGAGGCAGAAATTCACCATCCACGGAAACAGTATGTTCTTTAACCATTAGATGTAGGTGTGTGTAAGTGTAGCTCGAATACTTATTATAAAAACATCCTAGTATATTTAAGATACTGAAGTTGTTACAAAAGAAATGAATAAAAATATTTTAGGGGGTTGGAGAGGAAAAATAAAACAAAAGGACTCAAGTGAACACATTACCATAAAATCGGGTAACTCCCTTTGGTTTGAGATCAAAGGCTTCCTTGGGAAGACTTCTGCCCAAAGTGAGGCTTCAAGGAGTAAGAGAGGGAAGTGGAGAGACAAAATGGGCAGGTTTTGGCCGAGCCAAAGGCTTTGGGAGTGTGGGTAAGGAGGTAGTGGTCGGGGCCTTTTATAAGAGGAGAGGAGGGGCACTCTTGGAAAGTAAAGAAAAGGCACTTTATTTTAAAATGGTATTCAGACTTAAGAGGTCCAACATTAATTTATTTCGAGGATAAGGTGATACGGGTTCGAAATCCACTCATCCAATAGGTTTTGGACATGTGTAGGTCTTAGATATTACATTATCTTTCCATTTTATTTAAATCGTTAAATAATGAGGTCATCGCTGCATCATCATGATGTCATAAATATTTTAATTTATTTAATGTCTAAAAATTATAAAAAAAATACTATGATGTAGGAAATATTTTTATCTTTATAATGAATATTTATAGTCAAAAATATTACTTGTATAACCCCATGTAAAAATTGTTTTAGTAAAACATCTCATGTGTGTGTCATTTTTTACTTTAACTTTAAATAAAAAGATATTAATGTCATTTTCCAACCAAAGTGGCTCCATGGGGTCCCCAAGTTGAACCATTGCTTGTATTGGTCGGCCATGATACATCCAATAAGGGTAGTACATGTGTCTATGTATTTTCATTTTATTATAATATCATTTTTGCCTTAAATGGCACTAATTACCTCTAATCGGGATTAAAAACTTAATAAGTTACTATTCACCAAAAAATTATTTTTATCTTATTGAACCACATTTTACTTCTTAATGACAACCATGTATGTCGGATTTTTGAAATTCAAAACACAAAGATGGAAAATTTTCATTTAAACGGAAAAATCAGTTTTTATAAGTACCACTTAGTGGTTTCACTATTCATCAAAAATTGAAGTTTTTCAGAAAATTCCCAAAAATTAACCCTAATATATATTTGATATTCCGAATTCAAAAATTAAGTCTATTTTAAAAAATTCAAAACATATAAGTAACATTAATTAATTTAATAATTAATTCCCGCTGTCATGACAAATAGCGTGTTTTTATGAAACAATAAGTATCAAAAGATTGACACTAGTTTAAGTCCGATTTTAAAGTGAAATTAATTCCAACAACCACTATTAGATTTAATGGTAAAAATATATTCTAATTTCACTTTAAAACCAATTAAAAAGATAATCTAATCATATAAATAAATTAGATTAAAAAGAGGTTTTGAATTAAAATACAACATTTTACACTATTCATTAAAAAAAAGAACTTTATCGGAAAGATACCAAAAATTTACACAAAGTAAATTTTGATGTCCCAATTCTAGAGAAGAGTTTTATTTGGTCCAATATAATATATAAGAGTGAACAAAACTATATTTAATGACGTTTCTCCATCAAAAGGTGATAAGTGAACCTTTAGTGAAAATTAGGGCATATACGCCTAAAATTGAATTCTTTCCGTATTTTAAGCCTTTATCTTTTATTGGATAAATGTAAAAACATTTAAAAACATATATAATCATATTTTAGTTATTTCTATTCATTCCTGCCAATACAACGGCTACATGTTAACTGCCATTTAAAATAATATTATTTTATTATTAGAGTGCAACGTAAGATTCCCAAGAAACTCGTTGTTGTGTGTTGGGTACGCCATCGATCATAGTGTGCCCTTTAAAGTCATATTAATATTTTATTCACAAATATGGATAAATATGAAAATTTCATATTCTTTATTTACCTGGGGTGTTACACTTAGGTCCTATACAGGTGTTATAAGGGTCTATGTAACAAGACCTTAGTTACGTTGTGTAATTCTTTTGTATAAATAAAATTGTTATTTCTTATTATGTTAAATTTGTAGATTTAAAATGTTCAGATAAATATAGGATGAATTTATAGAAGTTTTATATTATTGATGAATTTTGGAAAAAAAAAGGTATTTTAAAATATTTTTTATACTTTAAATAATTAAAAATGTTAAATTATTTTCAAAAAAATTTCTTCTACCGTTGTGATCAGTAATAAATTTAGATTCTAATAAGATCAACTTAATTTTTAGTGAATAGTAAAGTATGAATGGTAATATTACCCTTATGAATATTAATGTGACCAATGGAATATTAACCTCACTTAATAAAGTATAAATATAACTTATGCATCTTGAATGGTGAAGTGATATAATAGCATAAGTAAATAACTATTTCAGAAATTATTAGTTAAGAGTATTAGTATTTTTTCAGGTAAATAGTGTTTTTACTTAAAAATTAAATATCTCATAATTAGAAAATTATTTTCATAAAATGGAGTTCATTTTTGAATTCATAGACTCTATATTAAGTTAGGGTGAATTGGTTATATTTTTATTAAATGTTTTGTTTTTCGGTGAATAGTAAAAAAATACAACTTTGAGTTTCGGGTGTTTAATGACATCAGTAATGATGTGGTCATGATGTAATGATTCTGGTAAAATTTTGAATAGTGATATATGTTATGAGGTTTCTCAAGTGGCCAATACCATGGGAAAGCCCATGGTTTTTCAAATACCACTAATGAAGTGTCCCTTGGAAATTAATCAAATATTCCCTCACTTTTTCTATAAATACCAACCCATTCCTTCATTAATTTCATTCCAAATTCCTCCTCAATAAATATCTAGTCTTTTTACCTCCCAAGGAGTCCTCCCAAGGTTCTATCAATCCCCCCAATATCCTAACCTTCGATCTTTTGAAGTTACTATTCAAGGTAAGGGAACCTTCCACCCTCCTCTTTTAGTCATGCCTTCTTTTATGTTATATCTTCTAGTTTCCATTTTATTATGTGGGGTTATGTTCTTCTATATCCTTAATACTATCCATTTCATGTCCAAATTATGAGAATCCCTTTTTGCTCACATCAACTGATTTTCTGAAATTTTAAGTAATGTCGTTAGGCTGTCGAATTTTAGTAAAATAAATCACATCTTCTATTGTTCAAGTTACCTTTTGATATGGTATGTAATTCAAATATCCATAACATGAACTTATTTATATTTTATTATATATCTTTACAGTATTATTATTTATTTATGAGTGTTTACCCTTGTCCTCTATCTTTTTAATGTTTTCTAAAACCATGTTACGTAGTTGTTATGCTACAGAATTTTCATCTTATAATCTCTCTCTTTTTCTCAAGAAAATATCTTGTTTTATTTATGTGAATACCAAATATATTTTCATTTTAATAGGTATTGATAAATACATGAAATTGATCTATTTTATTCTGTAATTTACATACATATAACCCTCACTTCCTTTCCATGGGTTATAAATGACATAATGATCTTTTTTAAGATATTTTTAAACGTCGCAATTTTGACATGAAACCCATTTCTTTTATTGTCTTTGGGTTATTTATGAAATGTATGATTATGATCTATGTGGATCACAGTAAAATAAATACATATTAATGGTGTGCCTTGATAGTTCTCTAACGCATTGGTTAACGAATTTAATCTCTAGAGATGACAAGTTTCATGATACCTTGGTGAATAACCCAGGTAATTTTTATGACACCTTGGGGATGAACCTTGGTGATATGTTCATGAATATCTAAATTAAATATTGTAGACACATTTTCAAGTTATTATTCATGTTATTATTTTTATTATATACCTCTTTATAATTCATTTCTGATATCCCTTGTGTTCTTTGATATCGATCAAATCACATGTAAATTGTTTCACTTGTTTTCCTTACTGGGACTTTTGCTCACCCTTTCCTTTGATGTATGTCTCTAGGTTATGAGATGCAATAATTATACTTAGTATTAACTTATGATGAATCATTAAAAGTGTATTAGAATAATGTTTTATGTTTTTTTCATGAATATTGTTCCTGATTTCCCAGACACTAGACTTTAAATATCCTCTGTTTGTAAAATGTAATGAAAAGTTATTTAATAAAAAGGTGGGATGACATACATAGGGAGAGATACTTTTCTATTTTGACCCACCATGACAAGGCCTAAGGTATGTTGGTCCCCACACTACTAATTTCTAATAGCACAGCTCACCAAGATCCAGGCCTAACTAGGCACCTCAAAATAGTCTTCCAATATTATTTTCCGTTATCTTTTTTCATAGGTGGACACTCCATGAAAAATGCCAACTAAAATGTCCATACATGGAATTTCTCTCACCATGGTTCCCTTAAATATCAAACAATGAACCCTAAATTTAAAAGATACTTACCCTTATGGAATATAGGTTATACTTTTACACAAAATAAAGAAACCTCATCTTATCTTTATACACAAATCAACATGGCTTCAAAAAGAGACACCATGGGTATTTTAATCACCATGGTGTGCTAAGACCCAAATTTACAACATAAAAATACTCACCCATCCAAAATTCTCAACCAAAACGGCCTGCCCCACCCTCAAGCTTCTAATAAATCTTGAAAACGAGAAGCACCACACTCTATCCTATGGCGTGATGACCCTATGCATGGATAGAAACCCATATCTAGTCTTTGAAACTCCTCTAAACTCCCTCTCAACACCTACAAGACTCAGGAAAAATTAAGGTAAGGGATCCAAAAATACAATCCCTAACATTATATACCACTCAAACAATTCTCATCTTCAATAATTTAAAAGAAAATCAGGATGAATAAAAAAGGGGTGAGAACAACAATGTCATGTGATACCTCTCAAGGATATCGCAAAAATAGAACACAACCAACACATAACATGACATAGAACAAAATATGCATCATTAAAAATTATCTCATGATTTATATAGGGCCTTATAAATAATTAAAAAAATATCAAACAAGGAATAAAAACAAATTGGGGTATTGAGTTAACATCTACGACTCTCTTTCCCAAATATTCTCCTATAGAACTTTATGTATAACATCCCATGTTTTGGAACATCCAAGATCAATGCTTCTTATCAATATGGTTAAAAGTAATCAAATGTTATTTCCCCTTCCCTTTTTCTAAAGCCAAAGGTTTTCCGGTAGATCCTGAAGGAGTTCGAAATATGTTTGTAGGAACACTAGTGAGAAAAAAAGTCTTTATGGTGATAATTTATCTAAGGTGTTAAATATATTCTCTAGGAGATAGGCTGGATGGGTGTAAATGAGATGGAAAAGGTGCATTGGGATCTTTGGTTACACTGGCTCTAACGAAATCTGGTTTAGAAACTAGAGGTGTTAGATGGGAAGTAACAGTTATAACATCCTAAGCCACAACAGTTGTTCCAAACACATGAAGAAATTGTTTCATAAGATTTATTAAATCCATATTTATATTTCCTCATCTCTCCAATACATTGAATAAATATTTATTTTCTTCCATAAAATACATCAAGACATTATTCATAACCTTTAACTAATTGAATTTCTATTTAAAGTCTAGGGTAATAGGAGGTGTTCTCGTATTCTTAGCTAAGAACATAAAATTAGAATTCATCTAATGCTTAGTATATATCCTTAATATATAATAATTTATGCCCATTTAATGATTTCTCAGTCATCCTTCATGTCTTCCATATACTTTATTACCATCATATTAACATGGTCACTATTATGACTTATTTTTTCCAAAGCCTCTTGAGGTTGTTCAAGAACAAAACTTGAAGAAGATCTAAGCTCTTATCTCTCAATATAACTAATTAAATCAATATTAATAGTAGGAGTAGGATCACTAGAACTAGAATCCATGGATGTAACATTATTTATCCTTTTAAGTAAAGCATCCATACTAGCTGCAAGGGCTAACTATATCCCTTATAACATAGATTTCACATACTCCAACTCATTATATAACCTTTGGTTTTCCGCTTATAATTCTTAGATATAGAGAATCATTTTGGGATGAATATTTTTAATCACAATGATCAAAAAATTCCTTTCATCCTTATCACTGATATTAGTAACCAAAAAAGTTTGATTCTTCAACTTCACAACAAACTCAGATAAAAGATTTTCACTAAAAGTATCTAAGTGATCCTTGGTGAAAACATCCACTAGTACTATAGGATAAGTAGGGGTAGGTAAAGTTGTAACAGTCACAGACCTGTTATACATACTAGAAAATCTTTATAACTATCCTGCAGCATCAAATTGGAAAACTAAGGGTTCCCTAGGATCACTTGTCTCATAAAAATCAGAACTCTCTTCATCAGAATCTAAGTATTCCTAACCTAGTATGACATAACTAATTAATCTTTCCCATTCATCAAGAACTAGATCAAAATAATTTCCATAATTATTAAAAATTGTAGGTACCATAGTTGTAGACACAATAACAACTAGTACTACACTCATCTACACATGAGTTGTTTGATCAGAAACTATCTTCTCAACAATATCATGCTCAATTTATATCATTTTCACATCCACTAACTGGTCAACAATAGTTTTCTTATTAACAACTTGATCTAAAATTATCTTGTCATTAGCAATAGGAACACTATATCCATCAACAGAAGCAACAACTTGGTGACTTTCCAAACTTGGGGATTTCTCCCCCTCAATTGATGTTTCTTTTTCTTCTCTTACTAACATGTCCATATGCTTAACTAAGATTGGAATTTTCTTATATTTAGAACTAGATTCATGTGGGGAAGCAATAGGTTCTTGAGGCATGTCAGCATCCTCAACTCTAATCCAACCATTAGGTCCATCAAAATCTACATCCTTATCACTTCGAACACTATTTTCATTTTCATTACCATTTTCATTATCATTATCTTCTCCTCTTTCTTCTTCTTCATCTTCTTCATCAGCATCATCAGCATTCTCATCATCATTATCATCAAAAGATTTGGAATAACTCTTGAAATATTCTTCACCTAATATTTATATTTCTTTTACCTCACTACCTTCTTTTATGAGTTTCTCTGATAGATAGTATTAAAGTAGTACTAGGAGCACCATATGTAATAGAAGGAGAGCTATAAGGTAGATTAGGGTCACTTCCTTCATTCATATATATTTATTTCTCCACTTTATCTCTATAGGAATCATCCTATTCTTTCTCATCACTATCATAATATTTAAAAACTTCATCTGGCTCCAGGCTGGGGTCCAAAAGATATTTTGGTCTCAAAGGATGGTCAATTTTATTAAATTCATCATACAAATTTTTACTATCATCCTACTCATTTATTTTTCTATGGATTAAAACTTATTTTCATCCTTATTCAAATTATCCTTTTGTTCCAGAAACCCCCACATTATACAAAAAATTCTTCACCTTCATTAACTAAACATTTTTCTTATATCATAGCAGGGATAAAATTAGGGTATATTAAGGAATTTGATCTTGAAGAGGGATTAGACATTTCCATAATATGAAGCATAAGGTATCTACATAGGTTTATTTTCTCTCATCTGTTCATTAGGCATAAGATGTAAACATAACGATATCTCAAATTAAAAAATAATCCTTTTCTTATGCATAGAAATTGTTATATAAACTTGAAAAGTAATCTGCATTCGCCATCAAGTTCAGAAGCTATAGGTATTCTAAAAATTTCATCTCCTATTAACTTAGACAAGGAATATTTATTGAAAATAATTTCACTATCATATGGAATGGTTACTTTATAGTCATTTTTCTATCCTTTATGAAAAACTTTTAAGCATATTTCCCACTACTTAGAAGAGAAAATTAATTTTCATTCACCAATCTAGATTTTTACCCAATCTTCACTATCTTTGAAATTGTACTCAACGTACTATTAAAACTCATATACCAACCTATGATAGAAAGGTCTATTCTTACAAGAGAACCATTCCACCAATCCATGATCCTTTATAACTTGAATAACTAAAGACTTACTCAAAATTAGTCACTCTATATATACTTACTTTTTTGGAACAACTACACAGTTTACTGGCTCGGGATTTACTAGTTTAAAAACAACTGAGTGGCTTGGTTCACATTTTTGTCTCTTAGAAGTACATGACTCTTCCATCAAAGACTCATAATATCACTTCACTCTAACCAAGATTAATGGATCAAAAGTTTAGATAAAAGGCAAGGAAGGTTGATGGTCAGGAGAAATGGGTGGCAATAGGTTTGGAGAGAAGGGTGTGATAGAGGTGTGTGTTGAAATTAGATGGGTTCTCATTTTATATCAATTAGGGATTTTGAAACTTGAAAATTGAAAATAGGAATAAAATTGAATTAAATAAGGAAATTAAATAATTCATAAACTAAACAACAATGCAGGATTAAATATATATAATGAAAATTTTACAAATGCATGAGGTTTACAATGGTGATAAAAACCAGTAATGTTCCAACAGTGAGACATTTCACAATGTTGAGACATTTCACAATGGTGAGAAATCACAATAGTGAGAAAACAAAATGGTGAGAAATCACAAAAAATTAATCTCAATTGAAATTAATCATACCTAAATCATGTTTTATGTAATTCATTCTCTCATAATTCAAAGGCTCAGTAAAAATATCATCAAGATGATGTTCTATACCAATATATTCAATAGTGATATCACCCTTTCGAAAATTATCTCTTAAAAAGTGATGTCTTGCATAAATATTATTTGTTCTATAATGTGACACAAGCTTCTTAGAAATATTTATAGCACTTTTATTGTCACAATTTATAGGGACATGTTGGAATTGATATCCATAGTCTAGTAATATGTGTTTCATCTACAAAAATTTTACACAGCAGCTACCAGAAGCTATGTATTAAATTTCAGCAGTAGACAGTGTAACAGAATTTTGTTTCTTATTACACCAAAGAACTAAATATTTATCTAAAAGGAAACATGTTCCAGAGGTTATTTTTCTATATAAATTACAGCCATAAAAATAAACATCTTAATAACTAACTAAATAAAATGATTTCCCTCTTGGGTAAAATATTCCTAAATTGGTAGTATACTTGAGGTATTTGAAAATTATTTTCACAGCAACCAAGTGTGAATATTTTGGGTTTTCTTAAAAATGATCACACATATACACACTAAATATAATATCATGTTGGGTAGTAGTTAGGTAGATAAGACTACCAATCATACCTCTATAACTAGTTTGATTCACTAGTTTCCCAACTTCATAAAGATCTAACTTACAGGTGGTACTCATAAGACTATCACTACTCTTAGTGATATCCAGACCAAAACATTTTAAAAAATCCTTAATATATTTACTTTGATTTAAAATAATTACTTCTTTATTTTTAAATATATTAAAACCAAGAAAAAAATTTAGTTCACCCATTTAACTCATTTCAAATTCATTTTGTATCATTTTTTAAAAATCAGTTTTAAATAATTTTTTGAAGATCCAAATATAATATCATCTACATAAATTTTCACAAAAAAATTAATTTTGAAATTAATTTTATAGAATGGGTAGGACTATCTATACCTTTTTAAAATCATTTTGAAATAATAAAAGAGGTAATACTATCATTATAATCTCTAGGAGCCTATTTTAAACCATATAAAGCTTTTGTTAATTTTTAAACACTATTAGAAAAAATAGGGGTTTTGAAAACTAGGGGTGTTCAACAAAAACACCATCAACTATATAACCATTTAATAATGTACTCTTGAAATATATTTGATATAGTTTGAAATAAAAATGAGATGAATAGACAATAAATATTCTAATAGATTCAAGTCAAGCTATAGATGCAAATGTCTCTTCATAGTCTATACCCTCTTCTTGACTATACTCTTGTGCAACTAGTATATCCTTATTCCTTACTATAGAACCATATTCAACAACCTTATTTCCAAACACCCATTCAGTGCATGTAGTTAAGGTGTATTTCGTTTTATCAAAAATTTCCCATTATTTATTCCTTTCAAAATGATTTATTTTTTCTTACATACCCATTACACAGAATTCATTATTAATTTCATAATTTATGTTCTTTGGTTCAAGTTGTGACAAGAATGCTTGACGCTCAACCTGATTTCTTAGAGAAGATCTAGTTTGTGTAAGTCTGTCTAGGTCTCTAACTATAGAATCTATAGTATGGTACTTAATGGTACTAAAAACTCTAGAAAAATAGGGGTTGGACACCTCATGATTCTATATAGGTTCATATTCAAGTATTGTAAGTTTCTAAGAACTAGATGATTTTTTTGCTTGTTTTCCAGCAAAATCAGTAGGTTAGGAATTTAAGTACAAAGTGGATAAATCATTATTAAGTTTTTATAAAGAGTTATTAGTATAATGTGGATCTGTCTCATAAAATTTTACATGAACATACTCTTCCACAATATTTTTCCTTTAGTTAAAAACTCTATAGTATTTACAAGAGGTTGAATCACCCCAAAAAATTCATTCATCACTTTTGAAAGAAAAATTTTCAAGATTATCCTTAGTGTTAATAATAAATAATTTTCAACCAAAAACTTTAAAGTAATTAACCTTAGTCTTCCTATTATTCCAAAGATCATAATGAATATTCTTAAAGATTGGTATAATTAAAATTCTATTGATTATATAGCAGGTTTTATTCACAACCTCTACCGAAAAGTTGATAGGTAATTCATATTCTTTAAGAATATTCAGGGATATCTATTGAAGTTTTATATTCATTATTTCTAAAATTCCATTCTTTTGAGGGTCCTAAGAGAAAAGAAGTTATAAATGTAACCATTTTGTGAGAAAAAGGATTAAAAGTATTTATTTTCAAACTCACACCCATGGTTACTTCTTAGGGTATCAATTCTAAGTCCACTTAATTTTTCTACAAATCTAAAAATCTTGGTAAGATAAGAATACGATTCACTCTTGTGAGATAAAAAGAATACCCAAGTATACCTAGAAATTTCATCTACTAATACATAAATATATTTCTTACCATTTTGGATAGAAGATCTGGATGGTCCAAATAAATCTATATCAAACAAATCAATAGTTTGAGAAGTTTAAACTTCTTTCTTTGATTTAAAATAAAACTTGTGTTGTTTCCCATTTTTATAGGGGATATAAACTTTGTTCTCTGGGAACTCAAGTTTGGGTAGATCCCTGAATAAACCTTTCTTAGTAAGATTCCTAAGTGATTTAATATTATAGTGTCCTAGTATCATATTCCAAAGTCAATATTATTTATGAAATACACTCAAGTATGAAACATTTTTAGAAATAAATAAATCAATATTAACAGCATAGACATTCTTAATCCTTAAAGTAGTAAATATTAAATAATTTTTATAATTAAAAACATTACATGTATTATTTTAAAACTTCACATAAAAACCATCATTACACAATTGTGATATTCTAAGAAAATTATACTCCAAACCATCAACAAAAAATAATTTGGAAATTAAAACAGAATTGGTGTTACTAATTTGACCAAGGAAAATGATATTTCCTTTATCATTATCACCAAAGGTGACATAAACACCATCAATATTTATGAGGTTCTTGAATCTAGAGTAGTCTCTTTTTATATTCCTAGAACATCCATTGTCCAAGTACCATATACTTTCATAATAAATCTTCAATAATATATCCTATAAAAAAATTATACCAACAATGAATTTGGTAACCAAATTTTCTTGGGTCCATATGTATTATAAATTAAATCTTTAGGAACCCACATTTGATTAATGGGTTTCCTGTAAGTATCTTATAAGGAGTTTGAGATAAAAAAATTTTATGTCCTCTATAATAATAATTGGAATTAGAGCTTTCATATTTAGATTTAGGTAAAAATGTTCTCTTACATATTCTTCTCTATCTAGGTTGGTATCCTAGACCTCTAACATAATTTGGAGAAATCTTTTTACCTAGAATCAATGTAATTTTTTCTATTCCATTGGTAAACTTTTCTAAATACTTATTAATTTGTTCATTTGAAAATTTAAGTTCAATATTCTATTTTAAGAAAGAAAGTATTATTTTTTTATTTCTCTATAGTATGATCAGTTTTAATACTGGTAGATAGAACATATTGTTTCTTCTGGACTTTATATTTATCCTTATGTTCATTAAAATTTTCCTCGAGAATTATTTAGTGTTAAAACATTTATTCTCGATACATTCCATAATCAATTTTTTCATTTTAAGAAGGATCATAATTAAAAAAATCTAAAGAAGTAGATATAATAGGTACCTTAGAGACTTCTTTTATGAAGCATGTGTTGGCTCGACCATTCTCTTCATGAGTATATTCCGAGTCACCAGAGCTATCCTTAGAGACACCCCAAGTTTCTTTCATGGATTTCTTGAATTTTCTATCCTTGTTCTCATATTTCTTTTTGTATTTCAATTTTTTATAGTCTTCTTTAATATGTACTTTGTGATTTAATTCATAGCAGGTTATCTCATTTGTATTATTATCCTTTTTCAAATATTTATTCCAATTACCATTGTTGTCATACTTTCATTTATAACTAGGATTTATAAAAAATATATTCTTCTTGTATAACTTCTTAAAACATGTGGCTAGATGGGCTATCTACTCATCACTATTCATTGGTGACTCGTCATTATTGGAACTCTCAGCTTGTATCTTTTCCTCTTATTTTTATTTGGATGCACTAGTCTTGAAATCTATAGATTTTCTTTTAGGTTCATCATCCTATTTTCTATTAACTTTAACATCTTACTTTTACATCATCAATTTTTTAAATAATTCCTTAACTAGTGGTTTACTGATGTCACCGGATCCCTTATTGACCATATTTCCCTATCCATCTCTCTAGAAGGCATCCGAGTAGTCTCATAATCTGATCCTTGTCAGATACTGGATTTCCTAGGGGGCACATGGTGTTCACTATTGTATCTAACCTAAGATACATATCATAAATTATCTCATCAGGTTTCATCTTAAAAGTATCATATTTAATTTTATAGGTATTCAATCTCAATTCTGTAACATAAGTGGTTCCATCATGTGAAATAGCTAAAGTATCCCAAATTTCAAAGGTAGTTTTACTAGTATATATCCTATGGAATTATTCAACTTCTAAGGAACAGTAAATAAAATTCATTACTTTACAGTTTTTTTATAAGAAATCTTAGTATCATCATCCCAGTATTTTCTAAGATTTATAGGTAACTCATATTTATACTCAATAAAAGATCAAATTTCCAAACCCATACTCTCTACATGCATCTTCATTTTGATTTTAAACTGAATATAATTTTTTCCATTAAAGAATGTAGTTATGTTGGTAGAAAACCCATCTTTCCTATTATCTATTTAAAGAATTAAATTTAGATATAACATAAATATAATAATTTTAAAAAAACTAAAAAACACTGTTAAAATATTTTAAAAGCCTATGATACCAAATTTTGGTCAGAGTTAGTTTCTAAAGAGTGGGTGAATTAAATACCCAATAAAATTTCGGTTAAAAATAGGTTAAAATAAAATCCATCAATCTATTATGAATATCCCCATTAACCAAAACAGTATATCGATATAAGTATTGGCCTTTGAAAATAATTCTCAAAGATTGATTGGGTCTCAATTAAAACAATATATATAATATTAATTTAACCTTAGAAATAATTTACTCAATAAAAATATTTTATAAACACTAATTAAGGTTAACTATAAAAGTAGTGGTTTTGTTTACAGTTTAAAGTAGATTTGGTTTTAAATATTAGAACTAAAGTAAAATAAATACAAAACACAGAGTAGAAAATAAATACAAGTTGTTTAGTCTCAATCCATGACTTAGTACTCTCTACTTGGAAATCACCTACTTATAAGAAGATTATAAACAATAATCTATGATCTAAAACTTGGATCAGGTGTACAATAGTAAAACAAATATATAGGCCACATAGGGCCTCTTCCACAATACCCATGAGAGTAAAACAACAGATAGGTCACAATAGGACCTCTACCACAGCACATAGGAAAATAGGTAAAGAGGGTGCTAAGAAGATATATAGTATCTTCTCGTTTGATTGAAGTAGAAAGTGTGTGTGTTTAGCAATACAAAGTACACAAATTTATCATAATGTAAATAAAATTGAAAAATAGAGAAATTAAAGGTGTATGAAAAAAAATTATCTATTTGATAAACTCTGTAGGTTTTGACTCCTTTAATTTGATCTAAAATGAAGGTCGAGTTTTCTTTTTGAAATTTTCTATATAATAGAGTTTCATAAACTATTTTTTATGTAATATCCACTCTTTCACAAACATATGAAGGAAATAATTTGAATATAAGTGTCACATACATGACATATTGTAAAGGTAAATTTCATTTAATTTCCATTCATGCTTTGTTTTGGGGGTTTCCCAAGCTTTTATGGAGGAATGGGTGAGTTTCATGAATTGGGCCAAACCGTGAGCCCAATTCCAAATTTAAAAATAAATTTTGATTCCATTATAACTCCTTCATTTTTCAAAAAAAACATCCATTACAATTCCAACATGTCATCCCCTGACCTATGAGCACCAAAAATTTAATTTGGACCATTTAGAAATATATAATCATGGTGTATTTTAGTTTTTATTTAAGGGATTGGGCATGCCTGAAATCTCATTTCCTGCATTAAATATAATTTATAATTATTTAATAACTCATTCTATTTTTATGTTTTTATGGTTATTCCAACTCCCACCCGAGCCCACTTACCTATGGTGCACCCCCATTTTATCCTCCCCCAATTTGAAGCTCAATAGAATCAAAACATTGGGAAAAACTTTTCTGGATTTCACAAATCACCCAGATTTGAAGAGGTAAATTGATCCTTTCATAGCTCCTATTTTTAATCTTTTTCCCCCATTCCAGTTCTTACATGACCTTCTCATCCTTGTTCAAAACTCCCTTAACTTTTTAGATGTTTTAAAATTCAAAATCTGGTGGATTTTGGGTCGTTTTCTTCAAGATTGTTTTGGGTGAGTGTTTCTCTATTCAATTTCTTCCTTCTTCTTAGGGTTTCCTCCCTCTTTCATAAATTTATAGAGTTTCCAGAAGTTATATTGCATACCTATGGTTTTATTTGGGGTATTTTTTGTGAAGTATTATGGTTTAGGGTTCAATTTCACTTCCTTGTGGTGCGGTGGAGGTGCGGTTGAGGTTTCACCCCAAGATTCAAGGGTTTTGACTCAAAAGGTAGGTGGTTCCATATGTAAAAAATTATTGATGAGTTAGCTTGATTTATTTACTCATTTTTCATATTAATCATATGTTGGTTGTTGTTCGAAAATTGTTTATGATTGATTTGGTTAAGTGTTAAATTTTATAGTTTCTTTTTAACTTGAAATTAGATTTTTTTTCATGTGTAACTCATGGGGTATTATTTAGGTGTATTTTATAACTTATGGAATTGTTTTACTAATTATCTCTCAAATTTACCCAAGAGATGAAGGTAGAACGGTCCTTGTAGTTTAGCTTGGGTTATCGAATCCTCAGAGACCTAAGAAGAAACCTATAGACACGTACATTCTATGGACTGTTTTTGGATATGAAGTGGCCAACTTGGGTTGATTTTATATGGGTTTAAAGGATAACTAACAGATTTAAGTGAATTAAATTTAAAAGTAATGAGTGGATCCTAGGTTATAGCTCGGGGCGGATTGGACATATTTCCTTTTCAATGATTTCAATTTCGTATATTTGAGATGGGTTCATTTAAGAAGATAAAACAACATCATCACTTACTAGTTTAAAGTATACACCCTTTAATACTAATCAAGTATACACTTGAAGGATCAAAGTTTTGATCACTTCAAGGTAAAGGTTCTCATTAGCACATGAAGTGTGTGGCCTTAAATTCAACAAGGACGATGGAGTTTAAAAATCATCAAATAAAAATCTCAATTAAAGAAGTGATTATACATTATTGGGGTGATAAATAACATCCAATCCAGACCCTTTCTACTCCCTTGGATCAACCCATAAAATACTTATCCCTCCATTGATGACATGTCTTCAACGGAAGCAGGAAGTAGACTTACGAGGGTGGAATTGAAGAAGTAAAAAAAACAACAAAAATAAAATGATCACTCCTCCGTTGTGTGATAAATGTCACAAAGTATGGTGTGAATAAATTCACACCTGGAACCAAAGGTATAGATGTGATAAGTATAAGAAACAGAATAATAGTACATGAATAACTTTTATTAAGAAACTAAGGTTAATTAAACAACTTACATGAGAAAGAAGTGCGATTAAAAACACAAAGCGGCAGCATAACACTACAATGAAACCAAGCACCAAAGATCCTTAAATCCTCTAACACCACTGCCTTAAATAATAATTTTTGAGCCCTTGGGTCGAGCCTCCAACAGTCCAAGTCTCCTCAATTAATTTTGGTAGGCCATAGGTGGGTGTAAAGTAAGGGAGAGATGATTTTTCCACCCTTGACCTGAGGTGGAAGCCATCTTTCCTTCATCAAACATAAGCGCTTGGAAGACCTTCTAGATGGCCGAATCAGAGTGTTCCATAGCATATGAAAATGGAGAATTCTATGTCTTATAACCTCTTGTAAAATTTGGGCCCATTTGGAGTTGTGGATTCCAAGATATTATCATATTAGTGGTCTGTTTTTCTGGGCCGCAGAATCTGGCCCAGAATTTAACTCTAAATTGGGATGCTTAAATAACTATAATGTAGACAGAATTAGCATTGTCTCCTAAATAAGTATTTGTTCCTATTTATGTATTCTATTAGCCTGCTAAATTTGGGCTTCATTGGGCCTGTATTGTGGGCCCCACATTCTCATCAGTGGGCTGGTGTCCAATCTGCCTTCTCCAGAATTGTTTCTTTTCATCGCAAAATATCTCCATCGTCCTTTATGAATCATCCATTGATCCCTGAATGAAAAATGTTTAAATTTAAGTGAAGATCCATTTCACAAAATATCGAATTAAAATATAGATAATTACATTCCTTATAATCAGATGACTCGTTGGGCCTAAATTGGTGTACATTAGGCATGAAGTGCACAAATGATGAGAATGGATGTTCAAAATCAAAATCCACTAACTCAGGTCCATAAGATCAAAAATGAACATTTAATACCATTAAAATTTAATTAACATATGTGTTTTTATTAGATAATAATTTACTAAATCTTTTTTGGTCTTCCAATTCTGGTTTGGTAATGTATTAGTGTCATGTGGTCCTAAAAATAAGATTTTTGAATAGGTTTGATGTGTAAAACATTGTTATACTTCTTGAGATAATTTTTTGAAAATGTGTGTTTTCATTTGTATCTTTTGTGGTATTATTCAAGGTTATTTTATAACACTTGAATGTTGTTTTATAAATGTATCTAGGGCTGAAAATTCTGTTTTAGATTGGAATTGGTATGGTTTTGGTCTTAAATGGGGGTTTGGAAATGGATTTTGTGTACAAGACATAGTTACACCCCTTGAGTTTGTTTTATAAAAATTGTGAATGTTTTTTTTGGTTAAACAAAGTGGGTAAAATGGTGTATATGTACAGTTTGGGGGGGTTGTTCACCTAATATGGGTTTTTTAAAGGTAAGGTGGTTATTTAAGAAGTCAAATATTTTTTTTAGAATGTTTTATAAAGTGCTGAAATGTTTTAGAAAATAGAATGAGAGTTGAAAAACATGATTGTGGGCTGTTTTGTGTGAGTGTGTTGTGAAAAATGAATTTTTTTGATGAAATAGGTATTATATGATATTTGAGTGGGATATTATGTGAGTTAGAATGTCTTGGAATGGTTTATAAAAAATGTTTAAAGGATTTTTGGAAGTGTTGAATAAATGTGAAAAGTGTTGTAGGCTATTTTGGTGTGAGTCGGATTTCAAAATCAATTTGAATGAAAAGTGGACTTTTGTTACTTTTGTGGTATACATGTGGGATTTTTGGTGAATTTGTGATATGGAAATGATATTTTCATGTGAAAAGTATATTTCTTGACTTGTTTAACTTGTTTGAGCACAAAGGAAAAACCCAGGTACCTAGGTGGGTGGACGTGTACTAGTATGCTAGTGAATCCACGGGGTTTGGCCTTAGTTTCACTTAGCAAGATTGACGCTAACAACTCTAACTAAACTATGATGATGATGTTTGTGGACCACTAGGTTATGGATATGTTCCCTACTAGTGGTTCATCCATGAGAACGGATATTTGTTATGGTTATTCTCATCGAGATACGAGGTACCTGGGACCCACAACGTGCTAGTGCCTAGGTGTTATTTCCTATTGCTTGTGCTCATTAGATCCTTTATACTTTCCGTCAGCATACGGTATAGTTGTCTGGAAAATTCAGTAGCTTTGGAATTTATTTTAAAAGTGTTGATTCTTTAAATTATCCCACTTGAAAACTGATTTTTTTAAGTTTCATCTTTTAGAAATTGTAACTAGAAATTACATGTTTTTGAAAACTTTCATGCTTTTGGTCTTTGAATGTTTATCGCATGGAATCTCTTAGTGGTGGTATCCTATTGGGAATTGTCTCACACCCTACTTACACCTTTGATTATAATTAGACTTGTTTATTTTTGTTGTCGTAGGTTGGGTGCAATTTTTTAGTTCCAGTGGTTCAGGTTTCTAGCAGGTCCTTGGTGGTGAAGTCTTGTGGATATAGCTTGAGGGCGGTACCCCTTCAATGAGGGTTCTTGGGATATTTCCTTTTGGTTTTGTACCTTTTTTACAGTCTTGTTGAGTTTTTTTAAAATATGTACTTCAGATATGAATTCTTTTTAAACATTATTTGGTTTGAAAAATCCAGATTCATTTTATTGGATTCTTTTATTGTTTTGTGTTTATAAACTTGGGTAAATTATTCCCAATTCTCATTTTATGATACTCAGGCACTTGTTCCAACCCATGGGGATTGGGAACGCCCTTCGGTCCTTGTCACGGGCTGGGTGTGGTGTCGGTTTTGGCAGTGACCATATTCGGTTCGTGACAATAAGATCACACAAAATAGAATACTTCAGGCTCTTCAATATGTTCTCAGACTACTTCACATGTTCATGAAGATCTCTCAGTGTATGCATGTATTTTCTTATCTCTATTCAGGTAATGTCTGCACAAGGGAGTCTACTCTTAATTTTAATAGCAGCAACAGTAGGGAGAATCATTCAATTCCTTTTCTCCTTGTACTACATGACTAACACAAACTTTAATGCATCTCTGTATAACATTTAAGGAACAATTATTAAAATAATTTTTTTCATTAAATTTCATAATATAGTAGTTATAAATATTAATTTCCAAATAAATATAAAATAGTAGTAGTGAGTCTTTATAATGGTGAGATAGTCTCTGGTAGCATCTTGATCTGGCGATGACTAGATCTAGTAGTGGAAGAGTCTAGCGGTGAGTCAAACTGGTAGTGAATTGAATCAATGGTAGTTCAATCAACACTGTCACGACCCGCCCTCGGGGTCCGTGCCGTGACTACCCCAAGCCCGCCTTCCATAGGCCAGGGGCTGGCGACTAGCACCAAGGCGTAAATCCCGGTAAAAAGGGAAGGCATTGCCTTTGAAAAGTAAACACACACCACAGAGTAAACAAGCGGAAGTAAACACTAAACAAGCAGAGTACGACTGAAAGTGCGGAAAAGTAAATGGGCCAGAATACAAACCCAAACTGAAAGTAAAGTACAACTCGAAAAGGGAAAAACAGCAACTGAAAAGTAAAAGCCGCTACTCCGAGCTGTCCACTGGAAATCCCACCTGAAGGGTGGGTACAGATAGCTCCTCTGCTCCACGGGTCCCGCCGTCCGCTCCGAGCACGTCCCGCCCAGTGGTCCACCTCCGGGTACCGTCCCGCTGTGCAAGCCTCAGCTAAGGTCAACGTTGTCCGTCGTCTGCAACCAACACAACGTAGTGCGGGCGAAGCCCGTGAAGGGGTGAGTATAAGCTACTGAGTAGGGACCCCGAGACCCCTGAAGGTCTCTCAAATCCACAAAGGATAAACCACGAAGAAAAGTAACAATCACGAAGTAACAACCGATACTGCTTAGGTATATGCCCATACATATACCTAAGTCATCAATTCAAATACGCTTCAACCTCCGAGCCCAAGTACAACTCAGTCCACGCAGGAAAGTATACGTATTCCACATAGGAAAGCAACACTTAATCCACACAGGATTGCACAACACAATCCACACAGGAAAACAACAGGATTCAGCTCACACAGGTATACTTCTTCAAGGATGATAAAGATGATCACTGATCCATCTAAGTCGTCGGACCCACGAAGGATCGATAGGTAACTAACCCCCGCAGAAGACCCACACAGGATCGGGCTCACACAGAACCTGTAGGCGCTGGCTCACACAGAACCGCTGAGCGCAAGGACCCACACAGGATCGGGCTCACACAGAACCTGTAGCACTGATCCACATAGGATCGCTGAGTGCTGTAGTCGTCGTCGTCGAATCCACACAGGATCTCTGTACTGTCGTCGTCGAATCCACACAGGATCTCTGTACTGTCGTCGTCGAATCCACACAGGATCTCTGTACTGTCGTCGTCGAATCCACACAGGATCTCTGTACTGTCGTCGTCGAATCCACACAGGATCTCTGTACTGTCGTCGTCGCAGTCACAGTAGCAGTCGTAGCAGTAGAACAGTCGCAGCCAGCACTAGGGTTCCCGCACACAGCAAGCTCGTTCGGAGGGTCCGCTCCACGAGCCGAGAGGCTGATACATCAACTGTCACGAAGACCGGAGTTGATGTATCCAATAGTTCCGTATCGACAACAGGAACTCAACGCAACAGACGGCGCGTCGATCGGACGCCCGGTCTGAGAGTTATTGGCATTTTCGTCTCCGGGGCCCGGTTGGTTTTTAAGGCAAAACCAACCCGACCGTACTCCACCTGCGTCCAAACCTCGGGCGGAGTATGCCAAAAGATCCGTCTCACTAAGAGGAACACAACGCGACTGACGGCGCGTCAATCGGACGTTCGTAGCTCAAGATATGAGCGTTTCCGCTCCGAAGGCCCGGTTGGTTTCGTGAACGAACCAACCCGGCCGAACTCAAAGTTTACCGAAACCTTGAGTGCGATATACCGAAACGACCGCCTCGATCCAAGGATCGTGTTTCCGCAGACGGTTCGTCATTCGGAGGTCCGAGGCTCAAGTTATGAGCCAAAAACCGAATCTGGTCCGAAACGGGGGGTCCGGGTCCGGGCCGACCCGGCCCGACCCCCCCCCCCTGGGTGGCGCGGCGGCCGGCGGCGGCGGCCGGCGGCGGCGGACGGCGGCGGCGGGCGGCGGCGCGGCGGCGCGGCGGCGGGCGGTGGCGCGGCGGCGGGCCGCGGTGGCGGCGGCGGCGGGCCGCGGTGGCGGCGGCGGCGGGCCGCGGGGGCGGCGGCGGCGGGCCGCGGGGGCGGCGGCGGCGGGCCGCGGTGGCGGCGGCGGGCCGCGGCGGCGGCGCCAGGCGCCGCACGTGGGAGGCACGCGGGGGCTAAGCCCCGCGTTTTGTCAAGGCGGCACGGCCTTGTGCCGTGCCTTTGCAAAAAAAACGGCCCCCGCAAGTGGGGGCCGGCTGGACGAACCGGGGGGGCTGTTGCCCCCCCCCTCCTTTAATGAACCGCCCCCCCCTCATTAAGAGGGGGGTTTGTTAAACCAGCCGGGGGATTTATTCCCCCGGTTTTATGACATCCGGCCGGCCAGCTGGCCGGCCGGTTTTTACCAACGGGACCGGAAATTCCGGTCCCGCCCTCGACTTCCGACGCCGGCGGCCCGGCCGCCGGTCTTTCCTTCCGCCGTGGCCCGGAACCGGCCGCGGTCTCCTCGTCCCGCCGCGGCCCGGAACCGGCCGCGGTCTTCTCGTCCCGCCGCGGCCCGGAACCGGCCGCGGTCTTCTCGTCCCGCCGCGGCCCGGAACCGGCCGCGACGTTCGTCATCCGGCGCGGTGCGACGGCACCGCGTCCCTTCGCCGTGCTTTGATATTATTCAACGCGGCGCGACGGCGTCGTGTTCTTGTTGTTACTTCCATGGTGCGTGCGACGGCATCGCGTAAGATATTCGCACGTTCATCCGCGTGGTGCGACGGCACCACGCCACTTGCTTTCCTCCGCAAAATAATTGAACAATAACGATGGAGGGGGGTTCGGCCGTGTTCGTGCGGTCCGGCCCCCCTCTCGTTAAACATAATAACGCAACTTAAAACATTTAAAAGTCTCAAGTTTGACATGCGAAAACCAGGATCAAGATACGGAATAAATAAATATTGAATCAACAACCCCTACCTCGGGTTTAAGATTCAAAGGTTCGGCTACGCTCCGCGGAAGACGGCGTCGCGGAGGTCGGGTGTCGCGGTCGACGTTCGTCAAATCCGTTGACGAAGTGTTATGCCCGAAGAGACACGACGTTGGCGGATCTTCGTTTGCCGACGAAGAAGGTCCGAGGAGGAAGAAGAGGTCCGAAGATACCGGGTTGCCGAGTCGATGATCCTTGACGAAGTGTTGTCGTTCTTCGTTGAGGATGAAGACGTTCTTCGCCGGAGAAGATGAAGAGGAGCTCTCAAAAGCTCTCAAGGGAATAAACCAACAACCCATAAACAAATAAGATTACATCTTATTTTATTAACACAAAACTCAAAAGAATTTCAAATGTTTGAAATTCAAAAGAGTTAACTCCCAAAATTAATTAAGAGTAACATAGGCCAATTAATTAGGGGTTAAGTACGTTGAGAGAATTTGAAAAGAAAAGGGGTTCGTGTGGGCCCCACCACACTTAATCCTCCCAAGGGAGGTTAAGTGGGTGTGGGTCCCACTTCCAACCTCCTTTGATAGGTTTTTAAATAAGTTAAAATAAAATTTGTCTTACACAAATTTTATTTAACTTAACTGAAAAACCCCAAAACGTAACTTTCAACCCGCAACAAACGCAACTCCCGATAAGGTCTCATTAAGCGAATATCGGCGCTGCGAGTTCATCGGTGCCCTCGGATTTCAATTCTGATCACCGGATCAAAAGTTAGGAATTCCCGCTCGTTCGTTCACTGAACGTACCCGAGCCAAACTTCGGAAATTAATTCCGGGCACTCCGGGCCTCGGAATCAGGTGCCGTCTGAAACCGCGCTCTTGTAAAATTCTAAAGAAAATTAAGAAAAAAATTCCCTTGAATTTTACGGGTCTTTACATTACTCCCACCTCAGGGCTTTACGTCCCCGTAAAGATACAACAAAAACTAGGGAAACAAATGAGGGTACTGAGCACGCATCTGAGCCTCCCGCTCCCATGTGCTCTCCTGGAGATTCCCGTGCTGCCATCTGATGCGCACAAGAGGAATCGATCGCCCACGCAGGACCCGCTCCTGTCGATCCTCTATCTCCACCGGGACCTCCGTAAAAGTCGCTCCATCGTCAACGTCAAGCTCCCCATGGTCAATGATGTGCGTCGGGTCGTGCACGTATCTCCTCAGCTGGGATACGTGGAAGACGTCGTGCACCCGGTGCAACTGAGGTGGTAGAGCCAGGCGATAAGCCACCTCGCCAATCCTGCTGAGAAACTGGAAAGGTCCGATGAAGCGCGGAGATAACTTGCCGCCTCGGCCAAATTTCCGAATACCACGTCGAGGTGAGACCCGCAAGAAGACGTGGTCGCCATCCTCGAACTCCAGTGGCCTCCGCCTCCTGTCAGCGTATGACTTCTGCCGGCTCTGAGCTGTCCTCATCCGCTCCTAGATGACCTGGACCTTCTCTGTCGTGGCCTGGACCATCTCCGGTCCCATCAGAGCTGCAAGATTTCTCTTTTGCCGAAAAGAGAAATCTGGTCTCATCCCCTGGATGAACCACATTCTTTGCCTAAAACAGTCAATCCTAACATGGATGATACTAATCCATACTAAGGATGACGTCGTAAGGCCTCGACGCTACTACTAAGAGATTCAACCGTTACTCTTGCCTCCAAGGGTTGAGTCACACTGTCGGCATCAGTGTGTGGTAACTGGGCCTCCTCCAGTAGATGTCTCACAAGTGAGGGTCAAGTCAACAGCCAAAACTGGAACCTCTTAGTAACATTACGATAGAGGACAGGAACGAAAACATCACAAGGTATGTGTCTTTTATTATTGCAGCTCGTAATACAAGACGCTACACAAAAGCAACAAGGAACCAGAAGTACAAAGGAAGTATCCACTAGTTCTGCTCCTGTCCATCGGCTCCCAGAGCTCCATGATCGAAGGCCTCGGCTGCCTGAAGCTGAGCTCTCCCCTGCGGTCGGGGTGGACCTCCTGGTGGTGGTGGTGGTAGAGCCTCAAAGCGTCGTCCACCACCTGCTGCTCGGCCAGCTCCTCTGCCTCGTCCGCCTCCTCCCTGCAGACCGCCACGGTCGAACCTCTGCCTCTGCCTAGGTGGTTCCTCAACCGTCTGCTGCTCCTCCGCATGGCGGGTCGGGCAGTCACGAGCCATGTGGCCTTGCCCGCCGCATGCATAGCACTGTCTTCCACTCGAAAGACTGGCTCCGCGTTGTGTGCCCTGCACTGCTGAGCCAGTGCCCTGAGGTCTGGTCTGTCTGGACCCCTGAGTCATTCGTCGACTGCCAGCTGCAGATGACTCTGCCACGTGCCGCCCTGCGGTGGGTCTCTGTGCTGGTGTAGACTCAGCAAGGAAGCTCTCGATCAGAAGAGCCCGCTCCAGTACTCCTGTCTGAGTCGGTATGCTGAGGGAGATCAGCGATGCCCTGATCTCGTGTCTCAAACCCTGCTCGAAGGTCCGGGCCCAGAAGAATGGGTCCCGTACCATGTCGGTCGAGTAGCGCGAGAGATCGGTAAATCTCGCCGAGTACTGAGCGACCGTCATGCTGCCCTGCCGCAGCTGTAGAAGCTCCTGAATGCGCACCGCTCGGAGGGTGGCCGGGACGAACTCAGAGCGGAAGAGGCTCTCGAAGTCCGTCCAGAGCAAGGATGCCTCATCGTGCACCTGGAGCATCAAGCTCCACCATCGTCCTGCTGCTGCGTGTAGTAGGCTCGCAGCGAGGATCACCATGAGGTCTGTTGGTGTCCTCACTAGCCTAAACACTCGAACCACTACCTCCAGCCAGTCCTCTGCTGCCTGGGGATCCGTCTCCCCGCGAAACCTGGGCGGTCGCTGGTGCTGAAACTCATGCAGTGCGCTGAGGCGACGTGCATCGTCAGCGGCTGCTGCTGGAAGCATCGGGGGATCGGCGGGTAAAGCTACCGCCGGTGCCACTACTGGCAAAGGGCCCTGCACCGAGGCCTCGTCGCTCGGTGGGCTGTCGTCTCGCTCGACTCTCGGAACCCTAGCTGGCTGCCGTCGCGGGGCCATCCTGAAAAGGAGAACAAGAGCACCACAGTCAGAACAGTATACCTGGTGAGCTGGCACAAGTAATCACAAGGAAAACTTGAGACTTTCATAAAGCAGATCAGTATACCCGGTGAGCTGACACAAGTAATCACAAAGAAAACTTGAAACACACACGCAACCAATGTTTTCGTGCATTAAGTCGGAAATCAGAAGTCAGGGTCCTGGTGTACGGATACGTCGGCCGCCGCACCAACACTGGACTCCATGGACTGATAACCACACTCAATACGCTAAACATTATTGCTTCACATAGAAAAGATCAGAGTTCGCGGTAGAACCGAACTCCTCTGATACCAATTTTTCACGACCAGCCCTCGGGGTCCGTGCCGTGACTACCCCAAGCCCGCCTTCCATAGGCCAGGGGCTGGCGACTAGCACCAAGGCGTAAATCCCGGTAAAAAGGGAAGGCATTGCCTTTGAAAAGTAAACACACACCACAGAGTAAACAAGCGGAAGTAAACACTAAACAAGCAGAGTACGACTGAAAGTGCGGAAAAGTAAATGGGCCAGAATACAAACCCAAACTGAAAGTAAAGTACAACTCGAAAAGGGAAAAACAGCAACTGAAAAGTAAAAGCCGCTACTCCGAGCTGTCCACTGGAAATCCCACCTGAAGGGTGGGTACAAATAGCTCCTCTGCTCCACGGGTCCCGCCGTCCGCTCCGAGCACGTCCCGCCCAGTGGTCCACCTCCGGGTACCGTCCCGCTGTGCAAGCCTCAGCTAAGGTCAACGTTGTCCGTCGTCTGCAACCAACACAACGTAGTGCGGGCGAAGCCCGTGCAGGGGTGAGTATAAGCTACTCAGTAGGGACCCCGAGACCCCTGAAGGTCTCTCAAATCCACAAAGGATAAACCACGAAGAAAAGTAACAATCACGAAGTAACAACCGATACTGCTTAGGTATATGCCCATACATATACCTAAGTCATCAATTCAAATACGCTTCAACCTCCGAGCCCAAGTACAACTCAGTCCACGCAGGAAAGTATACGTATTCCACATAGGAAAGCAACACTTAATCCACACAGGATTGCACAACACAATCCACACAGGAAAACAACAGGATTCAGCTCACACAGGTATACTTCTTCAAGGACGATAAAGATGATCACTGATCCATCTAAGTCGTCGGACCCACGAAGGATCGATAGGTAACTAACCCCCGCAGAAGACCCACACAGGATCGGGCTCACACAGAACCTGTAGGCGCTGGCTCACACAGAACCGCTGAGCGCAAGGACCCACACAGGATCGGGCTCACACAGAACCTGTAGCACTGATCCACGTAGGATCGCTGAGTGCTGTAGTCGTCGTCGTCGAATCCACACAGGATCTATGTACTGTCGTCGTCGAATCCACACAGGATCTCTGTACTGTCGTCGTCGAATCCACACAGGATCTCTGTACTGTCGTCGTCGAATCCACACAGGATCTCTGTACTGTCGTCGTCGAATCCACATAGGATCTCTGTACTGTCGTCGTCGCAGTCACAGTAGCAGTCGTAGCAGTAGAACAGTCGCAGCCAGTACTAGGGTTCCCGCACACAGCAAGCTCGTTCGGAGGGTCCGCTCCACGAGCCGAGAGGCTGATACATCAACTGTCACGAAGACCAGAGTTGATGTATCCAATAGTTCCGTATCGACAACAGGAACTCAACGCAACAGACGGCGCGTCGATCGGACGCCCGGTCTGAGAGTTATTGGCATTTTCGTCTCCGGGGCCCGGTTGGTTTTTAAGGCAAAACCAACCCGACCGTACTCCACCTGCGTCCAAACCTCGGGCGGAGTATGCCAAAAGATCCGTCTCACTAAGAGGAACACAACGCGACTGACGGCGCGTCAATCGGACGTTCGTAGCTCAAGATATGAGCGTTTCCGCTCCGAAGGCCCGGTTGGTTTCGTGAACGAACCAACCCGGCCGAACTCAAAGTTTACCGAAACCTTGAGTGCGATATACCGAAACGACCGCCTCGATCCAAGGATCGCGTTGCCGCAGACGGTTCGTCATTTGGAGGTCCGAGGCTCAAGTTATGAGCCAAAAACCGAATCTGGTCCGAAACGGGGGGTCCGGGTCCGGGCCGACCCGGCCCGACCCCCCCCCTGGGCGGCGCGGTGGCCGGCGGCGGCGGCCGGCGGCGGCGGCCGGCGGCGGCGGCGGACGGCGGCGGGCGGCGGCAAACGGCGGCGGCGGGCGGCGGCGCGGCGGCGCGGCGGCGGGCCGCGGTGGCGGCGGCGGCGGGCCGCGGTGGCGGCGGCGGCGGGCCGCGGTGGCGGCGGCGGCGGGCCGCGGTGGCGGCGGCGCCAGGCGCCGCACGTGGGAGGCACGCGGGGGCTAAGCCCCGCGTTTTGTCAAGGCGGCACGGCCTTGTGCCGTGCCTTTGCAAAAAAACGGCCCCCGCAAGTGGGGGCCGGCTGGACGAACCGGGGGGGCTGTTGCCCCCCCCTCCTTTAATGAACCGCCCCCCCTCATTAAGAGGGGGGTTTGTTAAACCAGCCGGGGGATTTATTCCCCCGGTTTTATGACATCCAGCCGGCCAGATGGCCGGCCGGTTTTTACCAACGGGACCGGAAATTCCGGTCCCGCCCTCGACTTCCGACGCCGGCGGCCCGGCCGCCGGTCTTTCCTTCCGCCGCGGCCCGGAACCGGCCGCGGTCTCCTCGTCCCGCCGCGGCCCGGAACCGGCCGCGGTCTTCTCGTCCCGCCGCGGCCCGGAACCGGCCGCGGTCTTCTCGTCCCGCCGCGGCCCGGAACCGGCCGCGGCATTCGTCATCCGGCGCGGTGCGACGGCACCGCGTCCCTTCGCCGTGCTTTGATATTATTCAACGCGGCGCGACGGCGTCGTGTTCTTGTTGTTACTTCCATGGTGCGTGCGACGGCATCGCGTAAGATATTCGCACGTTCATCCGCGTGGTGCGACGGCACCACGCCACTTGCTTTCCTCCGCAAAATAATTGAACAATAACGATGGAGGGGGGTTCGGCCGTGTTCGTGCGGTCCGGCCCCCCTCTCGTTAAACATAATAACGCAACTTAAAACATTTAAAAGTCTCAAGTTTGACATGCGAAAACCAGGATCAAGATACGGAATAAATAAATATTGAATCAACAACCCCTACCTCGGGTTTAAGATTCAAAGGTTCGGCTACGCTCCGCGGAAGACGGCGTCGCGGAGGTCGGGCGTCGCGGTCGACGTTCGTCAAATCCGTTGACGAAGTGTTATGCCCGAAGAGACACGACGTTGGCGGATCTTCGTTTGCCGACGAAGAAGGTCCGAGGAGGAAGAAGAGGTCCGAAGATACCGGGTTGCCGAGTCGATGATCCTTGACGAAGTGTTGTCGTTCTTCGTTGAGGATGAAGACGTTCTTCGCCGGAGAAGATGAAGAGGAGCTCTCAAAAGCTCTCAAGGGAATAAACCAACAACCCATAAACAAATAAGATTACATCTTATTTTATTAACACAAAACTCAAAAGAATTTCAAATGTTTGAAATTCAAAAGAGTTAACTCCCAAAATTAATTAAGAGTAACATAGGCCAATTAATTAGGGGTTAAGTACGTTGAGAGAATTTGAAAAGAAAAGGGGTTCGTGTGGGCCCCACCACACTTAATCCTCCCAAGGGAGGTTAAGTGGGTGTGGGTCCCACTTCCAACCTCCTTTGATAGGTTTTTAAATAAGTTAAAATAAAATTTGTCTTACACAAATTTTATTTAACTTAACTGAAAAACCCCAAAACGTAACTTTCAACCCGCAACAAACGCAACTCCCGATAAGGTCTCATTAAGCGAATATCGGCGCTGCGAGTTCATCGGTGCCCTCGGATTTCAATTCTGAGCACCGGATCAAAAGTTAGGAATTCCCGCTTGTTCGTTCACTGAACGTACCCGAGCCAAACTTCGGAAATTAATTCCGGGCACTCCGGGCCTCGGAATCAGGTGCCGTCTGAAACCGCGCTCTTGTAAAATTCTAAAGAAAATTAAGAAAAAAATTCCCTTGAATTTTACGGGTCTTTACAAACACTTTGTCAAAATTCCATTCTGTCGGAAGGTCACCTCAATGATGACTCAATTCTGAAGGTAGATCATCTCGACACTTATCCAATTTTTCTTTTTGGCAGTGACTTCACTCAGACAGTAGGTGTGTTCAACACTATCAAATTTCTAGTCCAGTGGTGAGCCATCCTCTAGAAGTGATTTATTCCATACTTTACCAAATTTATGTTCTGGTGGTGAATCATAGATGATGGTGAGTGTTTACAAAACTTTTCCAATTTTCCATATTGAAGGTGATTTGTCCTCAATGGTGAGACATTTTCTGGTGGTGACTCATACTTAGTAAAATTTCACCAATATTTCTTATATTGTAAAATTCTAAAAGAAAACTTAAAAAACATTAATATCATACTAATAATGATTTTTTGATTATTAAAAAAATGGTTCCAACAACGTTAAAAAGGGTTCTAACAACATCCAACTCAGATCCCTCTTCACAGTATGTCTTAATGATTGGGATTACAGATCCATGGATCAAATATTTTTAATTGATATTATTTATTCACCTTACTCATGTATATATATATTTATGTATATATATTTTTATGGGAAAATATATAAACAAATATAAATATAGATATATATAAAGACACATTTCCCAGTTGACTGAGATCAAGAACCCAGGGATTAACTGTAGTTCACTTGATTTATTTATATTTTTGAGTTGTGTCTCTTCTAGGTTGATCGCCTTCCATGGGAATGTATTATATGACATGTATTTTAGTTTATTTCCAGTAGTAATTATTATTATCACGGTTATCCTAATGAGCAGATCACTTTTACATACACTGCATTTTACAGGCAATGTATGGGATTGCATTGGTGGTGCCCTACTGAGTTATGTACTCACACCATTCTCATGCTCTCATTATACTGGGGTACCTAAGAAAAAATTCACTTGGTTGCAGGAATAGGATATGATAAGACCCATGATTGATTGATTAGGATGACTCAAACATGTATGTGGAGTTTGAGTATATGGTATGTCTTAGTGTATGTAGTGGAGACTTTTACTTTTATTTTTATTTCTTTTGTTTACTTCTATATATGTATGGTCATCCCAATGGGTGATCAGTGTTGTATAGATTACATAGTCATTTGGGCCTTTAATTTATTCCATTTATTTTTTAAAAATTTCTATATTTATTTCATTTGTGCTTTTTAATTACTAATATGGATGATATCTGGTCATTTTCAATGTTTTCTTACTCTGATACAAGGGAATAGTCTCCCCACTATCACACCCAAGTCCCTCACTACTATTTATAAGCCTCTGGTGTGTGGGGTTCATTCTTGAGGCCTTATGATGAACTAGATCAGGTCACTAGATTAGTAGAATCTTGGTTGGGATATTAAAAAGTGGTATCAAAGGTGTTTCTTTTCCTATTTTATTTCTTTTTAGTAATGGTAGATATGTGTACTAGGAAGGTGTAAGAACCTTTGATGGATATCAGACTGGTGTGTTGAGAACACTTGTTCTGGTAATAAGTCCTTTTTACCAAGGATATGGGATTAATGTTCTGATCTGTGGTGTTATAATTGTATATGATTTTTTCTTCGAGAGATGCATGTGTTGTGTAGGTTTTATGATTTATTATAGATCTATGGATCTCAGAACATTAGTGAGAGGTCATTTATGGATTCCTAGCACTTGTCCTATTAGTGAGAGTCCAATGATTGATATTAAATTTTTTTAGAAAATGAAAGTGGTTTATTATACAACAAATTTGGTGCATAAGATTCACATGTTATAGGTATTCTAGTGTATGATTATTCCTGATGACATAGTCTAATTGTTTAAAGTTTCAAAAAAAGGATAAATAGTGTTTTCTTGTATAGGTTTTTTGTGTAATTATACTCAATTGAGTTGTCTTGTATATATATTTCCTTTTAATGGAAAGATATTTTGATATGCATTGATATATTTGGCGGTGAGGTTGATTACTCAGTTTTCATGCACAGGAGGTGCAATGACCATAGTAGGTCAATAAGGCACATGTTTCCTAGTGTTGGAGCCCCTCATAGGGTGTTGTTTCTTAGGTTTGGTTATTTAAAGTGTTAGTAACAACCTATACAATTTTTTTCTACATAGATTGAAATGAAATTCTACTTAACTGAACCATGTGATTTTGGTAATGACCCTTGCAGGTCAGTATCAACTGTTGATGATTTTTCAGTAGACTCTTTATAGGGGTATCTTTTCATTTATGGTTTTTTATTAAGATCACTAAGTGTGATACTGATAGGTACCAAGACATTTCTAGTGAATTGGACCTCAAGGGTGTATTATCGTATCTGGATAACTGGTGAGTGTCAGTTCAGTTTTTCTTTTACATTGGTATCATGAGATTTAGAGATCAGTTCCTTATGAGGATTCTCTGGAAGGATTATAACCTTATATTTCATGTTGACAATTCTAACTCTCGTAGGTCTATGTTATATTTACCTTAGAGATGTTTGATATTTGGGATAGTTGTTTAGATATAGTTACCCTATTGTGAGTCTTGATAGGTGGGTATATATAAGAGACATAGAGACCCTTAGTTTCGACTTAGACCCTTATAGTTTGACATTCTATTTGATCAAGGTAAACCTACATGAGAGAGTTTAGACCAATTTTTTAGATACCTCTGAGGTAATGAGATTGATAGTATTCTTTTTCGATATTGATTCATGGTAGATGCTTAGTTTTTTCAATATAGGCATGGTGATACCTTTGGTTTCTAAAAAGGCACCTAGGGTGCTTGTGTTTCAAGAATATGTTTGATGGGTAGGACTGTCTGGGTTCCTGGTCTAGTTGACTAGTGCTCCCTATATTTTAAAGGTAACTAGAGAATAAATAGATTCTCATGTATTAGGTGATGTTGTGTGATAGGTAGTTATGGAAAAAGTCATGGCATGGGTGAGGTTCCTGATTTTGAAGAAGAGTTCCAAGGGAGATTTCAGATTATCAGATTGACATGTTGTATAGCACGATCGTCATAGTCTTATGTTCAATGGCTCATAAGATTATGAGTCAGGTGACAATGGTATGCACTAGTAACACATGGTACTGTTCAAATCATAAATTGGTGAGAATCCATGTGTGAGACAAGGACCGATGGTTTAAAATACATGTTATGGTCCCTGTTTCCTAGAGTTTGTGACTTAAATAAAGAAAATTTCCCTCCGTGGTAGAGGATAAATCTTGCATGAATTGAGCACTACAAGATGGTTAACCCATGGTTGGACCTAGACACGCATTTTCAGGAGACGTGGTGTTAGGAGTTGGCTAAAAAAAGTGTTGACTATTTATTTTGAGCATGATTCAGGAGAGCTACACATGACTATTGATGGAATATTAGTGTACTTCTAGTTAGAGATGATCATTCTCTACCTTAACATCATATTGAGTTTGTTGAGAGAGCGTCAGCTCTACACCGAGCTTCTTAAATTCCATTTTATGGTTTAGCGGTGGAACCTATTGAGGATTTACTCATGGATCGATTTAAAGAGATGATGGTGTGATCATGTCTCGAGTTATACATTCTCAATTAAGAACCGTATTGATGTTTCATTATCAATTTCAAGCATTGGATTGAGGTTTAGTAGATTATGTATCATGTGCTCTGAGTAGAAATAGGAAGCATGTTGAATTTTTAGAGACTCAATGCAACTATCTAAGTGGGAATTGATGGCCCAATTAGGTCAAGTGATGTTTTCGTTGTTTCCAAAATACTTCTTGGGGATGAGAAGTTTTATGGTGGGGAGGTTGTAACGTCTCATGTTTTAGGCTAGTTGAATTTTCAATATAATTTGAAATTTTTTTCATTATTGGATGGTCCATCCTCTCATTTAGAAATCGTAATGAGGTTACTTGTATTTGAACATATGGATATAATTTTTTTATGTGTATTATGTTTTGTTGGATGGCCCGAGGATTCAAGCGAACATTGGATAAACAATGGGAAACTCGGCTGTTGAAAAATAGCCACTGTGAGTTTTACACATCGTGTATTATTTACATGACATGTATTGGTTTCATGGGGTGTGGTCCAGTGGAATCACAACATGAAATCTGGGGGGATTACCTTGAGTAATACACAATGTGTATCTGTTATATTTCATGAATCTATTACATGATGTGAAATAGTTACACGCCATGTAACATGTGAGAAAGGATTTTTAAAAAGGGAAATATGTGGATCCTCTCTTATTGGTTATTTATAGAAATAGAAGGAATGATGGGAGCACTCAACCGACCCCATATCTTCTCTATCCACTCTTCGTGGATCAAGTAGTTTTTGGGTGTGATTCGACAGCATCGACATGAAATACCCCCCCCCCTTCCTTCCACGTTGTTCATCTTCTGTCATTTCATATTTTGGGAGTTTTTATTTAGGATTCATAATCATATTCCACCAGATCATGGTGGAATAGATAGTTTTAGTAGGGGATTATGTTCTTCCTAGGAAGAGGTCATCCTGAGAGTCCTTCTACACATTGTCTTGTTTTGTTTCATTGAGGTATGTCACTGTGGTGAATTTCTAAAGATTTAATGCTTTTAATTAATTTTTTGGGTGGTTTGTTTTTTGTTTCATTTCTTATGGGTTATTCCCGATTCATGGTTTAGGATGCAATGTGTCTTGTTGGTGAATTTTTGTTCCCGGTTCCAATTTTATAAGGTTGACTGGTGATATTTTTAGTTTTATACCTTTATAAATTAAGTTGTTTTAGTTGTTTATCATGTTGAGATTAATTAATTAATTATAGTGTAATTATAATTATTTAATTTCTGATGTTATGGTTACAATAATGTGTAACACCCCAAGATTTTGCAAATAAGTTTAAAATTGAATGCATAAAACACTAGGTCTCTACAAGCACCACTTTTTTATATCCTATCTAGTAAACATAATTTTTTCACCTCTGTGATTTGAATTTCAAAAAACTAACACACATAGTTGCGTTCAGTAAGATATTTAGAGTCTGATAAGACAAACATATTTTTTGGTGAATAGTAAAATACCCTTGTAAATAGTGACATACCCTTATGAATAGTAATGAATATTAAATTAGACAAAAAATAAAAACTTCACCCATGAATGTATAAATATAATTCAGACATCTTATAAGTGAAAAAATGATCATAGTACAATTATTTCTATTTTTGTATGTCATAAATATTTTAATTACAATTTTATGATTAATTTAATAATTTAAAATGGAATTTTATTTTCATAAAATTTAATCAAAAATTGTTACTTTATTTTCTTATGGTTATAAGATAATTTTATGGGACCTTGATTAATTTCTTAAGGTGTTATAAAATGAGTTATAGTTTTAAAGTTGTTTTTTTGGAATAAATTATGATTTTATTTAAATATTAAATTAAAATTATTTATAAAATTATTTTCTAAAAATGGATTTCATTTTTTAATTCTACATGTAAAAAATGGTTTGGGTGATTTTTTGGGATTTTTCTGAAATACTTGAATTTTTGATGAATAGTAAAATATGGTAATTTACCGTATATTTACATTATCAGTTAAATTAACTATTCCTAGAATCTTGGATGATGTAATAACACTTGGTTAAAAATCACATGGACTTATCACTATTAAGGGTCACATGAATCAACACTATTGGTTGTCTTGAGGGAAATAATAAATCAATGAATAAGATATTCAAAAATTACTCCTCTCCTCCACTATAAAAACCCCCCTCAGTCCCCCTTTTCTTCACTCCTCTCAATACTTGTGCCCTATAAAAATTCTACTAAAATATACTCCCAACATCCTTCCTTATGTCCAATATCCCTTGTTCTCATAAAAAGACTAAAACCACTCCCCTAAAGAGGATCTTAAGGAAGATTACTTCAAGAGGTAAACACCACTTTTCATTTCTTTTATTTCAAGTTCTCTTTTATGTGGTATTTATTTCAAGTTTCCATAACATGTTCTTATTTCCATATTATTCTATCACTCTACTATATTATTATTATTTTATTAATGGGTGACCCTTTTACCCTATCTTTTTAATATTTTCTAAAACCATGCGGCATAGCAGTTATGCTGCAGAATTTTCGTCTCAAAATCTCTCTCTTTTTCAAGCACTCTTTTTAGGTTATTCTCTTTTATTTTAAATTGGATTATGTTGGGATATTTAATTCCATATCCCCCTTACTATTAATATTATGTATAAATGATAATATACCCCTTTTCTCTCATCAAAATATTTCATGAATTTTTAAGTGACGTCATTAGGCTGCCGAATTTTCATAAGGGATTTCTCAACTTTTCTTTTATTTTGAGTTCCTTTATTTTATTTTTTTATTTACTCACCTAATTTCATCCAAATTTTATAATAAATATATTAACTTACATGTACTGTAATTTTTTTGTGATAATGTAATAATTCATCATCATCTCTTTTTTCTCCTTCTTTTATACTATAAATGAAAACACCATCCGAGATGTGTTAAATTATCACATTTTAGGACAACGGGTTTTCAATTTCTATTACCATATTCAATTATGGTCATGAAACCATTTTTATGGTTAAACCAGACTATAATATATATATATATTATAACTTATTTAAGGTTTTTTAATCATTTTGTACACATGATATTATTTTATAAATCAAAATGAGTTTGTCGTGATCAAAAACCATCAATTAACCCAAAAAAATATCCTTAAATTTTTATATAATGATTCATCTTAACTCCTAATAAAAAATGAATTTTATAACCATATAATCTTATATATTTTAATAAATAAAATAAAACTTCTATTCTGGATAACCATTCTCATATTATATGTTTATCCTTACATATATATAAGTAAACCAGTCCTGAATACCAAGAAAGAAAACAGTAACAAACAATAAAATTGAACCTATTAAACCCATCAAGAAGGCCATAAATGAACTAAATAAGGCTATAATAAATAAATTATATAAATAAGAGATTATGTAAATATTAATTAATGAATTTAATTTGGTTATCCAGGACACTAAGATCAAGTGAAGAACACCATCGGACTAAACGTAAGGGGTTTCTTCATCGCACTTCCATTTTTGTGAGATATTTCGTATTCACTACTATTACTTGTGTATGGTGAATGTATAGTACCCATTAAGGTTTAATATCATGAATATATTTATTTTCATGATATTAAATTTATCATTTAATTATTATTAATTTTGGTTCATACTATTCAATTGATTACAAAGTTGTAAGTATTTTCTACCCAAACCTCCAATTTCATTCAAGTTTCCCTTATTCTCTACTCACCTCAATGATATTATTATTTATTAATATGTACTCCTTATAAATTCTAGGTGAATATTCAATATGTTTGTACTAACCAAAATCTTACTTTCATTTATGGAGAGTTATATGTTTTAAAAGGATCTTTCAAAAATTCTTCCCGATAAAAGGGAACTTCTCGAATTCTTAACTATTTTCAAGTGCACTATGTAATCTATTTTAATTCATTATTATTTTTTTAAAAGAAAAAATTTTATCATGAAAACCCATATCTGTTCATTTATGGTTTTATGAATTCAAACACACCTTTCCATTTTAAAATCTCTTTAATATTTTCCTAAAACTGCACTAAAATGTTTTACTTCTAAAGCTTCTTTAAAAGCTCTTTTTACATGATTTCACATCTGTGAGACATAATTTATGACTCAAATAAAATTTAAATGTTCTTATGCCTTATTTTATGTGATATAAATTTATTAAAAATCTTATTTCATGAAAAATACAAATTATTTTTTAAAAGAACTCGTTTTTCAAAAGTATAAAGGGTTTCTTTTATCTCACTTTAACTTTTGTGAGATATATGCATTGTTCGACACTTATTCCTTGCATGTGGTGTATGTACTACCCTTTGGTATATTATATCAAGAGTCTCATTATTATCATTATATTATAAAGTATTATAATTTTAATTTTTCAATGTGGTATGGGACACTTTGGAATATTTAAGTATTATTTCCTCAAGAAATTTTCAATGGTATCATCTAAAAGTATCTTTATTTATGTAAACATCCTTGTTAAATCTTGTAATTCATTGAGGTGAATCTATTATGATATCATATATAATATTTTGTTGAATGGTTTTAGATTATTTTGACCGTGGATGTTCTATCTTCAAACCATTCACCAATTTACTCTGAATGGTTAGTGTTTATACTTAATGTTTGGGGAAAGTTATTTATATTTCATATATATTAGTTTAAAAATGAATGTATATGTTTTTTATGTTTATCCATGTTCATATGAGGAATGAATTGAACTTAGTTAGTGTTAGTTGGGGCCCACTATAGCCCATAAGTGAATCGATAGTTCTCATGAGATAAACTACAGTCTTGGCACGAGGCCATGACAAAATTGTTATTTATGGTCTTGGAATGAGGCCTTGACAGTATGGTTATGATGTCTTGCATTATGAATTCCCTCATTATGAAAATAGTATTAATAGTTTATATGGTTATTCGACTAGTATAATACCCATGATTATGTTTTATTATGGCATTATTTAATCATCTCTTATTCCTACCATAATGTGTTCAAGTTTATTTTTAAAGGAATGTGTTTTTAGTTATTCATCATGCCTAATTTTTATGTTTAGGATATCTTCCACTGTATTTCTTACCCTTAATGAGCATCTGAGCTCACTTTTTTCTTATGTTTCATTTTCTTAAGACATGAAGAATTTTATTATGAATGACCTGCTAGGATAAACTTAGAGTTGTGGATGTTCCCAATAAAACATATATGTTGTATTTTTCTTTCAAGTTATAATATTGAACCTATGTATGTATTTGGATTTTCAAAACTACTAAACTAATCAGTTGTTGAGTAAATAAGTTTTCCTTATGACCTTTCCATTCCTTCATGTTTGGGGGAGATTGTTGAATCAATAAGGTTTCCTTATAACTTTTCCATTCCTTCTTATTTTGAAAATCACAAACACCATATCTTAAGGAAAACTTCATTTTCCCCAATATTTTCCTTAATATGAAAAATTTTCCTTCCCCAAGGAAAATTTATCCTTACAATGTTTTCATTGTTCATATTTTAAGTTTCTCTAAAACTGACTCTTTCTATTTCTAAGTATAAAATTCAGTTCAGTATCTAAAACCTCAGAATCTTATAAATACTTAGATATTGAGAATTCTGTTTTCAGGTTCCGAATTCCATGAATTCAGACTACGAACTTTTTGAATTCAGACTCTAAACTTTCTAAGTTCAGGTTCATAATTCTTTGAATTCAAACTCCGAACTTTCTAAATTCAGACTCTGAACTTTCTGAGTTCAGGTTCCAAATTCTTCAGAATTCAGACTTCTAATCCCTCAGAATTCAGACTCCGAAGACTATAGAATTATGATTCTGAATCCCTGAGAAACAGAATCTGAATATCCTTACAATATAGACTCCGAAGATTAACTTGTTTAGACTCTGAACTTTTATTACACTCCCAAAAATGAATTTGTTAAAGAAACCATATTTGTATTTACCTTTGTTATAATTATAAAATGATGTCATGCATTCTGTTATTTACAACCCATTGTTTAAGTGACACGTATACAGGTCCCTCCAAAATTCAAGGAAAAATATGACCATTGGAAGAGGGAGCCGACCGTTAAAGATGTACCTATAAATAGAAGCTCATTTGAACTAGCTGAGAAGTTGTTGAAATTTGATAAACTATTCTACCAATCTAGAGATTGCATGCTAGAGAGAGAGGCTCTTTAAAATCTCATATCTTTGTGCAGATGTTGTGAACAACTTGTTCGGGTGTGAACAACTTGTTCAGACTTGCTTCGTGTAGACTCTGATTATGCTGATCGTGGGCTTCCAGATTTGGAAGACAGAGGTTCTGATTTCCTTCTAAATTGAGGGCTTGCGAGGATAGAAATACAGATACCGATCTTCGGATTGAGGGCTTACCTGGGTTTGCGTAAGACAGACATTATTAAAAGTATAAATCAAGGGACCTTTGTACAAGGTTTTTTGATACCCTACTCTTTGAGTTAAAATATTTCTATACTTGTTACTTGTACTTTTTCAAGTTTGTTTTCCGCTGTATTTTGGTTGTTGAGGAAAGTATAACTATCTTATAATTTCTTATAATTGTACTCTCACTAAATAAGATTATATACATTTTAAGGTATAATATTTGTTTTGTATACTTTTGTTAAGTTTAATTTATCGAATTTCATTTATGGAACCTAGTAAGTTTGTAGAACTAGTTTCATTTCCGGAATGACATTTTTGGAATCTCATTTTCAGAACTACATTTCCAGAATCAAGCAAGTTTATAGAACTTAGAGGTTTTGTGAATTTACATTGTTTAACTTTGTTAAACAATAGAGAGGTTTCTAACCAACGTTAAAAGTTCCAAAGTAATATTTTTAAAGTATAAAATTCACCCCCCCCCCCCTTATATATTGAGCATCTAAATTATTATTTCGATACTACAATCAATATCATTTTGATCCTACAATTGGTATTAGAGGGAGGGTCTCTTAAATACTTATATTCACATATAAGTTTTCTTGCTCAAGTTTTTCATTGTTCTATATTTTCCTTGATTATGATATTTTTATCCTTGTTTACAAACTTTTATTGCTGACAGGTTTGTGTGGAAAGATTTTCTTTAAGATGACACGAATAAATGTTGGTTCAATCGACAATTTAATTCCTACCAAACCTCCTATTTTTAATGGAAACTATTATGAGTACTGAATAGATAATATGAATACTTTTGTTATTAATACTGGTTTTGATAACTTTCTGATGCTAACAGGATATAATAATATTCTTGATAAATAATTGAGAACTTTTACTAATTAGGAGAAAGCAGAATATCAAGATAATTTCAGAGTCATAAATACATTTCTATGTTCCATGACTAGGAACATCTATAGTCAAATATTCTTATGTGAAGCTGCAAATAGTATCTGGAAGAAATTTGAAGTTACGTATTTTGGAACTTCTAAAGTTATAGAGACAAGAAGAGCTATGTTGAGATCTGAATATCATGGTTTTAGCTTTCCTTATGAAGAACCCATAAGAAAAGTTCAGTAAAGATTCATGACTATTGTGAATATCTTATAGTCTATGGGAGAAAAAGGTTTGGATGATGAGGAACTTGTAGATAAGATCATAGACATCATTCCTAATGAATCGGAATCAAAAAGCACAGCAATTGATGAGAACAGGAAAGTCACCCAAATTTCCTTAGATGAGCTTTTTGGAACTCTTCTTCAGCATGAGACTAGAATGAAGAGAGATGTGGATAATATTAATAAAAATAATGGAAATGGAAGTGTTGCTTTCAAAACAAATTCTAACCATACAAAATCCAAAATTCGAGAAAGAGTTACTAGATCAAAGTCAAAGAAAGTTACTATTCAGTCAGAATCTAGTGATACAGAAAAAACTGAGAATGATTTAGCTAATCTTGCTCGGAGAATGAACAAGATAGTAGCCCAGAATAACTATCAAAATAAGTTTAAGAAGAGATACTACAAAGAAAAGAAATATGGGGAAGTTACTTGTTACGAATGCAGAAGAACAAGTCATATTAGACTAGATTTCCCTCTTTTTAAAAAGAAGGATAAGAAGGAAAGGAATTCAGAGAGAAACAAGAAGAAGTTCTACCGTTCTAAGTACAAGAAAAGTCTTAAAGAAAATGACACTTTGAGTGCTAATTATGGATAATCTTCTGAAAGTTAATCCTCTGAATATGAATCATCAGGATAGAAAAATATCGGATTCATTGGTACTACTTCTTTCCCAAATACATGTCTTATGGCCAAGGTACGCTCTGCCAATGATTTAAAAAAATTATCTCTTGATAAGAATAATTATCCTAAAGATATTACTTCTGATGAAGATATTTTATCTTTAGATAATGAAGAAATGCTTTCGTATGAAGAAGTATCTAGATTTTCCAAGTTGTTAGAAGCAAAAAATTATAAAATCTATAAGAAAATAGACAAGGAAAATACTAGAGAAGAAGTTCTTACAAAAGAGATTTCAGATCTCACTAAAGATTTTTAAGATAAGGATGACCTCCTATAAAAACTTTCTAAAGACCTTAAGGAAGTAAATTCTGAAAAGGGAAAACATTCTAAAGATCTTAAGAATTCTATTTCAAAAATAAATGTCTTTAAGGAAAAATCTAACTCTAAGGAAATAATTCCTGAGGATTGGAATTTGTCATAAGACTAAAGTCCGAAATATATTCCTTTAATAAACTTCTTTCCAAATTTAATTCTGGTAAAGAAAATTTTGACCAGATGTATTCCCAAATCATACCACACAAAAATACTTCTGGAGTAGGTTATACTCACATAAAACCTATTTTCAAAAACAACTATTTTATTCCATCCAGAGCCCCTTTTGCACTAAATGTAAAAATGGTGGGCATTGGAAGAAGAACTATTCTTTAAATATTGTTCAATCCCTTGGGTTTCATAAAGCCTACTTTTCTAAACAAATGTGGATACCCAAAATTTTATTGTCTAATAATTCCGGATCCAGGAAGGTTTAGATTCTGAAAGTCTAACACTCTTATTTTCAGTAAAATAAAGATAGTACCAACAACAAAACTTGGTACATGGATAGTGGATGTTCCTGGAATATGACTTGTAACAAAAAATTCTTTAAAAATATTATCAAGATGAAATAAGGAAAAGTAACTTTCAGAGATAATGCTAAGGGAGAAATTATTGGTATAGGTAACATTGTTCTTCTTGAAAAAACCTTGATTTCAAATGTTTTACTTGTTAAGGGTCTTAAGCACAACCTAATTAGCATAATTCAATTATGTGATGAAGGTTACCTTGTGAATTTTAGGAATGACAAGTGATTAGTACACAATTCCAAGGAAGAGTTTGTTCTTTCTACCAATAGGCAAGATAATTTTTACACACTATACTTAGAAGACATTAGAAGACAATATCTACCTTGCCTTAGTATAATGGAAGATCATTCTTGTTTGTGGCATAGAAGGTTGGGACACTGTAACCTTAGGAACATATGTAAAATCTCTAAGAAAAGACTAGTTAAGGATCTACCGGAGCTTAGATTTGATTCTTAAAAAGTTTTTGATCCTTGTCAATATGGAAAGAAACATAAATCAAGTTTTAAATTAGTTGGTGAATTCTCAACCACTGATGCATTACAGTTAGTGCATATGGATCTTTTTGGGCCAACAAAAACTGGAAGCATTGGAGGAAAATATTATATATTTGTCTTAGTTGATAATTACACTAGATTTACGTGGGTCTATTTTCTAGCAAAGAAATCTGAAGATTTTTCTTATTTCAAAACTTTTATAGCCTAAGTTAAAAATGATAAAAACCTTCCTTTGATAACTATTCATAGTGATCATGGAGGATAATTTCAAAATTCTGATTTTGAAACTTTTTGTAGTAGAAAAGTCATTACTCATAACTTATGAGCACCCAGAACACCTCAACAAAATGGTGTAGTTGAAAAAAGAAGTAGAATTCTTCAGGAGATAACAAGAACCATGTTGATTGAATATTCAATAGCCAACCATTTTTGGGCTGAAGCTGTTAGTACTGCTTGTTATACTATAAATCATGTTTTGATTAGACCTTTTCTTAATAAAACTCCTTATGAGTTATGGAATGGTAGAAAACCTAGACTTTACTACTTCAAGGTTTTTGGTTTCAAAGTATTAATTCTAAATACTAAAGATAATCTACACCAATTCACACCAAAATCTGATGAAGGAATTTTCTTAGGATACTCCACAACTTCTAAGGCTTATAGAGTTTTCAATAAAAATACTTGTACTATTGAAGAGACAGTACATGTCAAATTTGATGAAACTGATCCTTTTGTTTTTAAACAACCTCAACCTATATATTAGGATGTGTTTTCAAAAACTGATTATCAACATTTGTTAGAAGATCCTTCTGATAAGGAAAATGTTCAAGAAAATATTTCTGAAGCATTTACCCAAGAAGATTTCTTACCCCATATTGATGAATAGGTTTTACAAAGCCCAATTCAGTTGTTTCTTAAGAATCATCCCAGTGACAGTATCATTGGTGATTTAAATCAACCTATAAGGACTAGAAGTTCCTTAAGGAATGAAGTAGAACATCTAGCATTTCTTTCCCAATTAGAACCAAAAATCATTGATGAAGCTTTAGGTGATGATGATTGGATAAAATCTATGCAAGATGGGCTAAATGAATTTGAAAGGAATAAAGTATGGACCTCGGTTGAAAGGCCCAAGGAAACTTCTGTTATTGGAGTAAAATGGGTCTTCAGAAATAAATGTGATGAAAATGGAATCATAGTAATAAATAAAGCTAGATTGGTTGCTAAAGGCTATAATCAACAAGAAGAAATAGACTATGAAGAAACATATGCTCCATTATCTAGACTTCAATCTATTCATATTCTACTTGACTTTGTAGCATTCTTTAATTTCAAACTTTTTTAAATGGATGTTAAATGTGACTTCCTTAATGGTTTTGTTCAAGAGGAAGTTTTTGTTGAACAACCTCCTGGTTTTGAAGATACAAAACATCATGAACATGTTTACAAACTTACCAAAGCCTTGTATGGACTTAAGCAAGCCCCTAGAGCTTCGTATGATAGACTTACAGGATTTTTTCTTCAAAATAATTATGTTAAAGGAAATTTTGATCCAACCCTTTTTATAAATAAATATAAGAAAAAAGTTTTCATTATTCAAATTTATGTTGATGATGTTATATTTGGTTCAAATCAGCAATCTTTAACTGATTCCTTTGCAAATCTAATGAAATTTGAGTTTGAAATGAGTATGATGGATGAGTTAACATTTTTACTTAGTTCTCAAATTTCTCAAAAACCAGAAGTAATCTATATATCCCAACATAAGTATATTAAAGATATTCTTAATAAGTATGGATATGACAATGCCAAGAGTATAAGTACTCCCATTGGTACCTAAAATTCACTTGATCTTGATGAAGTTGAGAAACCAGTAGATCAAATATCTTTTAATGGTATGATAGGAAGTCTAATTTACTTGACAGCTAGTCATCCAGACTTAATGTTTTCAGTATGCTTAAGTGCAAGATATCAATACAATCCTAAGGAATATCATTTAAAGGCAGTGAAAAGTATTTTTCACTACTTAAAGGGAACCATGGATTTAGGACTCTTTTACACCTTGGGAAATGATTTTATTTTCAAAAAAAATTCGAATGCTGATTTTGGTGGATATAGAATGGATAGGAAAATTACATCTGGAACTTTTCATTTATTAGGAGATTCATTAGTTTCTTGGTCATGAAAAAAGCAACATTCAGTAGCACTTTCTACTGCTGAATCTAAATATGTAGCAGCTGGAAGTTTTTGTGCTCAAGTATTATGGATGCAACACACACTCACAGACTATGGTATGTTTTTTACCAAAAAACAAATTTTGTTTGATAATACTAGTTTCATTTCCCTAAGTAAAAACCCTGCACATCACTCTCATGAAAAACACATAGATATTATGCATCACTTTCTTAGGGATCACACACAAAAATGAGATATCATTCTTAAATTTATCAGAACACAAGATCAACTTGCTGATATTTTCACAAAATATTTAACCTCTGGTATATTTGAAGACATTAAACAGAATTTGGGAATGATAACTATAAGGTAATCTTCTACATTAATTTCCTTTGAAACCAATCTCTATACAGTAAGGAACTCCTTTTCATATGGGGAGTACATTTGCTTATTAGGTAATCTAAATTTTTTTCGTAGTCTAAAATTTTTTCATAGTCAAATTATTTTCATACTTAAAATTTTTGTAATGGATATTTTCATACTTAAAATTTTTGTAATGAAAATTTTCATACTTAAAATTTTTATAATGAATATTCTCATACTTAAAATTTTCTAAACGAAGAATTTTGTACTTAAAATTTTTGTATTGAAAATTTTCGTAATCAAAATTTTCAGAATCTAAAGTTCTTCAAGAAGAAATTTCCTCGATATGAATAATCTTCATAGAAATCTAAAAGGTATCTTTCCTTTCTTAAATATTCGTAATAGTCTTTTACTTGTTGGTATTTTCATTTACTTTTAAATTTTTGTATTCACTTTTTCTTAAATACGAAATTTTTTAAAAAATCTCAAAAGATCAGATTCTATCAAAATTTCCTTCTGGCTATCATATCAACCATCAGATCTCATCAGAAGGTTTTTCAACTGTTAGATTGAGTATGGAAGTTGAACCATTGCCTAACTTGCCTATATAAAGGACCCTCGATAGTTGTCCCATATTGAAACTCAAGACTTCACGTGCTAAAGCTCTAACCCTCCTACAAAATCCTATTATGAACTTCTCAGATCTTTCTTACTTCTGAATGTCTACCGAAGTCTCCTATCAACTTTCATACCAATATCTAAATGGAAAATATATAGATAAAGGTTAGTTGATTCGAAGTTTTTTTCAAAGTATGATTCCATCATCTCTAAGAATATAAAGATGAATGGGTGGGAAAGTGTTTACCTTTCAAAACCAAAATCTCCAGATTTGGTATATCCAGATTTGTTAATAGACTTCTATGAGTCATTAACTTTCCTCAAGGAGGAATTCAGGAGAAAAATTTCATTCAAGTTTTATGGAAAAACATATTAACTTTCTTACACCAAGGCTGCAAGCTTGGTTGGTATTCTTTATGAAAGGGAATTCGAGTTTTGTTCTCATAAGCTGCCTGATGTACAAGGAATTTTTGATAAGTTAAAGGCCATGGATTTCCTTGGTCTCTTAGAGGTAAAGACTCTAAATATTCTTCACCTATCTACAAATTTTTGGATTCTTGAATTATGGGTTCAATGATTCATTATACCAAAAAAAGGAGACAAGGACACTTTGAAGAAAAGTGATATATATATTCTGGATTTCTTGCTAAACATAAGGAAAATAAACTTGGTAAAACATATCTTGATTAGAATTGAGAACATAAATAATAGAAATCTGAAGGCTCGGATTATTATGTATCCATCCATTCTATCAAAGATGATTGTTCGGTGTCTAGAATCCTTCAAAATAGCTTTCAAATATAAGTTAAGAAACTGCAAAGTTATGTTGTTAAGTGATGATACTTTGAGAATAATGAAAGTTGGCTTCTCCATAGAATTATAAGAATTATATGACTTGCCTGAAGAGGAAGTTGAAGCAACTTCAAAGAAACAGGAGGAGGATGAGACCTCTAAGAATGGTGGAAGGAAGATAAAGTTAAAGGATGTGCAAGAGAAGGAAAAAAACCCCAATGGCTAAGGAAACACAATCCGCACCACCGAATCCAAAGAAACAAAAAGTTTTTCCTTATGAGGTTGTATTTAAGTGGAAAGAAGACAAGAAAATTTTGAAAAAAGGGGAACCTAAGTTTGTCTTGGACCTTGATGAAGTAAAATCTTTGAAAGAAAAGGCAATTGAAGATCTTGAGAATCAAGAGAAAGAAAAGAAGCAAAGTAAGAAAGTGTCTAAAGCAGAGATAGTGCAATCTCTTTTGAAGACTATTGAGAAAGCCTCTGATAATATTCAGGTACCGGAGTCATTTCTTCAAGAACCACTTCCAGAGACTCTGGGAAAAAAGTTTGTGACTCCAAAAAAGGTCCAATAAAAAGTAGTAGTAGAATAAGAAGAAGAATAAGAAGAAGAAGAAAAAGAAGGTAGTGGTGATACCAAAGATCTGATAAAGTAAGTTGAGGATTTTCATGAGAAGGAAAGCCCTTCTGAAAAATTATCATTCTGAACCGCTCAAGCTGAATCATCAAAACTTGCTACTCCTTGGAATAATGAAGAGAAGGCTAAAGATGAAGTAGAAAACCCATCAAAAGAAGAAAGCATCAATAAAGACTTCATTCATCCAGAGGATTCTGAGGTAGTAGATGACAAAGAAGAAATAGATGAAGATAAAATTGTGCAATTATCTGATAGTGATCACAAATCTCCTCATCAAGAGGAATTCATTCCTAAGGTTGACAAGGTAAAATAGGTAGTAGTTGATACACCAACCAAGGATATAGTAAAGAATAAATATGTTAGTGGTTCTTTAAAGAGTAAAGCTGCTGAGTTAGAAAAAGAAACCTCACCAAGAAAAATCTCTGATTCAGAATCATCCAATTTGGGACATGATTTTGTAGTCCAGTCCTTAAAGAAACTTGTTGGAACTATACCAATATTTCCCAGTATATGCTCAAGATTCCAAATGCTTCAACACTCCTTAAATCAGAAATCGGATTCAGTATCCACAGTGATGGATAAGTGCATCAAACTTGAGGCCGATTTCAAAACCTTTTCATAAAATATGAAGCCCATAGAATATCTTACAATTGGATGACTAGCTGGTCAAAGAAAGCTGTGGAAGACATTAGAATTCCTGATGAGTTTCAAGATAATGTCAAGTATTCATTTGAAATCGAAGATAATAAGATCAAGGATCTCACAAATAGTTTTTAGGAGAAGCTAACTCTAGAACAGAATTCTCAGATCCAAGAGGTGAAAGATTTGAATGGGAATTTGTATTCAATAGCTCAATGTTGGAAAAGAGAAAGTGATCTCAGGATTGATATAGAAGAGGATGTTTCTAAGTAGGAAAAATCCGTAAAGGCTTAGGCATAGGTTCTTAAGGCTCAGGATGAAAAAATCAAAGCCTTAGAGAAGAAAATAAAAGATCAGGATCAGCTTCTCAAACGAGTAGAGGAAGACCACAAGGAACTCAAGAAGATCAAAACCATAGTGAATAAGTTGATGCTGAAGGGGAAGTAAGGATAATCTTGTTCAATTCTGATATTTTGTTATATTCCTTACTTGTACAAATTTTTCCAATCCTAATGAAATATTTGTTGCTCGTCTTTTGGTTGTTTAGTAGTAATATTTCAGGTACCATATTTTCTTTTCCATTCCCTTTAATCCTTTTTGAAAATCAAAAAGGGGGAGAAAGGAATGATAAAAAATAATACAAAGTAAAATAAGAAATTTCCCAAAGTAAGGGGAAGTTCATCTAAGGGGGAGTTCTTATCCAAGAAGATTTTCGTAAGCAATAAAATGCCAAGTCTCAATCCAAAAATCAAGAATACGATCCTTAGGGTTTATAAGGACTAATGGGGAGTTTGTCGTATTCACCATGATTCATAAGTAAAGGGAGATAAGTTTTTTATTTACAAACCAATAAAATTTTTAATGTCCTTATATTCTTTTTCATAAGGATGTTTGTGGTTTCCAAAAAGGGAGAGATTGTTGAGTCAATAAGGTTTCCTTATGACTTTTTCATTCCTTCCTGTTTTGAAAATCACAAACACCCTATCTTAAGACAAACTTCATCTTCCCCAAGATTTTCTCTAATAGGAAAAATTTTCCTTCCCCAAGGAAAATTTATCCTTACCATGTTTTCATTGTTCATATTTTAAGTTTCTCTAAAACTGACTATTTCTATTTGTATGTATAAAATTCGGTTTAGTATCTAAAACCTAGGAATCTTATAAATACTTAGATATTGAGCATTGTGTTTTCAGGTTCCAAATTCCCTAAATTCAGACTCCAAACTTTCTAAATTCAAACTCCGAACTTTCTGAGTTCAGGTTCCAAATTCTCTGAATTCAGACTCCAAACTTTCTGAATTCAGACTCTGAAATTTCTGGGTTCAGGTTCCGAATTCTTCAGAATTCAGACTCCAAATCCCTTAGAATTTAGACTCCAAAGACTATAGAATTCTGATTCCTAATCCCTAATAAACATAATCCAAATATCCTTGCAATATAAACTCTGAATATTAACTTTTTTAGACTCCGAAATTTTATTACACTCCGAAAAATGAATTTGGTTAAGAAATCATATTTTTAATTATCTTTGTTGTAAGTATAAAACGATGTCATGCATTCTGTTATTACTAACCATTGTTTAAATGACATGTATACAGGTCCCTCCAAAATTCAAGGAAAATATGACCATTGGAGGAGGGAGATGATCGTTGAAGATATACCTATAAATAATAGATCATTTGAACGAGCTCATAAGTTGTTGAAATTTGATAAACTGCTCTACCAATATAGAGATTACATTATAGAGATAGAGGATCTTTCAACTCTTAGATCTTTGTGCAGATGTTGTGAACAACTTGTTCAGACTTGCTTCGTGTAGACTTCGATCATGCTGATCTTGGGATTCTGGGTTTGGAAGATAGAGGTTCTGATTTCCTTCTAAATCGAGGTCTTGCGGGAATAGAAAGACAGATACCAATCTTTAGATTGAGGGATTACCTGGGCTTGGGTAAGATATAATTTCTTGAAAGTATAAATCAATGGACCTTTATCCAAGGTTTTTGGATACCCTACTCTTTGGGTTAAAAGATTTTTGTACTTGTTACTTGTACTATTTCAAGTTTTTTTTTCACTATATTTTGGTTGTTGAGGAAAGTATAATTGTATTATACTTTCCGATACTTATACTCTGACTAAATAAGATTCCATACACTTTAAGGTAGAATCTGTGTTTTGTAAACTTTTGTTAAGTTTAATTTATGGAATCACATTTCTGGAACCTAGTAAATTTTTAGAACTAGTTTCATTTCCAGAACGACATTTCCGGAATCTCATTTTCATAACTACATTTCTGGAATCAAGAAAGTTTATAGAAAATAGAGGTTTTTTGAATTTACATTGTTTAACTTTGTTAAACAATAGAAAGTTTTCTAACCAACTTTAAAAGTTCTAAAGGAATTTTTTTAAAGTATAAAATTCACCCCCCCCCCTCTTTTATATTGAGCATCTATATTATTATTTCGATACTACAATCAGTATCATTTCGATCCTACATCAGTCCTTTAGGATTTGATTCCTTGTAATAATTACAATGTATTAAAATAATGCACCAGCTCCAGGCTTCAGGGGTTGGGGCGTTACAGATAGAACCCCGCTCATGTTGGATGTTCTTGGATGTGCCTTGGAATATACTTCTAACCCTTGGAAAAATAAATGGAAATATTCCTAAAGTTGGGTGGTTTTTCATATCGGACCTTTAGTATTTATGAATTTTTATGGTATTATGAGTGTTCTAGGGCTTTACCCAAATGTAAACACCCCATGTTTAAATTATTTTTGATAAATTGTTCAATTAAATGAAAGGGAATTTCATACTAGATGAATTACATGGGTAACTAACAACCCCAGTGCGCTAGTTTCATCCTCAACTTGAGGATTTAAACAATAACAAGGATCACTTATGGGATTCCTCTTATTTTCCTTTATATGGTCCCAGGTGGGATGTCTTGATTATATACTAACTTAAAGGACCCAATAGGGATGCCTATGTTTACCAACAGACCTTGAGGATCCTAAGTGGGATGCCTCTTCATTGTTTTGACTTAGGAGGTCTAGTGGGTAGCCTGATTTTGACCAAACCTAAGATAGTACATCAGTTTTGGAGTAGAGATGGTAGCAGGTGTCACCTTATAACCCATGATGAACTTATAATCCTATGAGGCTAAAGAATTAGTGGTGGGTTTAGGTGTTTTTACACCCTCACTCTTTTATTGATGCTTTTTATTGTTTACTGCTGCTACAAATATGGTTACCATAGGTGCAGCCTAGTTAGTGTTCAATATGCCTAACGCAATGCGACTTTCTTTATTAGGATGAATAGATATATTTCCTGGGACCTTTATTCTAATACCTTTATTAATATCTTTTTTACACCCATATATACTTCCTAGGGTCTAGTTTCTGAGTCTCTTTACTTAGTTTTTATTTTATGGGGATGCCCAAACATGATCCCTGGGATCCGATTTTGAGCCTTATATGTTTGGATGTACTTAACATCCCTCTTAAGATGCATCATGATGATGATTACACTATCCTTAATTTATTGTATGATGAGGATGATTACACTCTCCTAGAATGGTTATATGTTGATAATGATCATGATCGCATCTAATTAACATGTGATTAGGATGATTATTCTCTCCTCGATATGATTATATGATGAGTATACCCAAACATTCTTCCTAGGAATAGGATTATGAGCCTTACATTATCAGGGTGGTTGGGCATAACTTCTCACACCCATGATTGATGTGGTTTATGAAGTTCCACATCTAGACCTCGAGTGGCGGGCATGACGTCTTACTGGTGATATCTCCTTATACATCGCCTAAGGTCCATACCCTTAGGGATTATCCGAGTCACAATGTTGTGACTTCTTATTGACCAGGACCTAAGGCTCAGAAAATGGACCAAATTTACATGGAATGAGTGGCATTATGTTCATATTAGTGACCGTTTAAAGTATTTTCCATTGGTATATGTTATCCTTACTTACAATGATTAGAGGTGAGTATGGATAAACCCAGGGTTAGGACATGTATCCCCATGTGGTGATGTAGTTTTCTTAGAGAAATTTATGGTGTTGGACAAAGTAGGTATTGTTGTTCAGTATTATAGACCTAGGGGTTGAATTATTTATACATGTCTTGATTGGTATGACATCCATCTCAATGCCATTTTCATAGGATGTCCAGATGATCGAGATTACAGAACTAAGTATTGATTGATATTGATTGATGTTATTTCTTTACCTTAATCATGTATGTAAATATTTATGTGTATATATATTTACACATGGTAATATATATATACACATGTAAATATATATATATATATACATGATGACACCTTTCCCAGTTGATTGGGATCATGAACCCAGGGATCTATTATGGTTCACTTGATTTATTTATCTTTTCTATTTGTGTCTTATCTATGTTGAGAAATTTACTTGGGAATGTATTATAAGACATGTATTTTAGTTTATTTCTAGAATTTATTATTATTATCATGGTTATCCTGATGAGTATCTCACTTTTACATACACATTATTTTACTACCTATGTACATGAGTGTGTTGGAGGTTTCCAACTAAGATATGTACTCACACCCTATTCGGCCTTCCATTATACCGGGGTACCTAAGAAAACATTCACTTGGTTATAGTCATGATATGAGATGAGTCCCAAGGATGATCAAGAAGGATAGATCATATGTGTATATGGAGATCAGGTATGTGGTATGGATTAGTTTATGTAGTATAGCCTTGTACTTTTATTTCTGTTGCCTTTGTTTACTCCTGCATATGTATAGTCGGTCTAGTGAGAAATCAATGTTGTATGGATGACATGGTCGTTAATGCCTTTAATTAATTCCATTTATTAACTCATCCTTATTATATTTATTGCTTCCATGGTATTTTTATTACTAATATCAATGATATCTGGTTATTTCCACTATTTTTTTGATCTAATATGCGGGACCACTTTCACACTATAGGTCATCACTGCTAGTTGGAAGCCTCCGGTGTATGTGGAGGTGCGCTTGAGGCCTTGTGATGAACTAGATTGGGTCACTGGATTAGTGGAATCCGAGTTGCAACATTACACCATGCCTCTATTACGCATGAACTAATGGGATAACTCACCCACACAGCACCTTCTCCTAATGATCTTAGACCTCAACCAGTTGATCCATGAATATCACATCATCCTCAATATCTTACTATCCCTAGTCAATGACATGGGAATAATCATGAATATTCTGTCAAAGTAAGGACATATAGAAGACATCTAGGATTATTTCCTACCATGGTGGAAGTACTAATCAATGTGCCACTTTTCTAACATGAACCAACATCTCAAAAGGCCCAAAAAATTTCGAAGAAAACTTTCTATCTCACCTCTTCTTCCCCTGACAAGGGGAAACCCTCAAGAACACATGGTCTTCGACCTAAAATCTCATTAATCTTCATCAATGATTAGCATAAGCCTTCTAGAGGTCCTACACTACCTTCATCTTCTCTCGTACCATCCATATATTCTCTATCATACTTTGCACCACATTTTGAATGAGGAATATAGACTCGCCAACCTCAACCCAACCCAATAGATATTGACATGGTCATTCATAAAACACCTCAAAAAGAGATATGGAGATGTACGGGTGATAATTACTATTGTAAGTGGACTCAACCAAAGGTAGGTGCTCACCCATGATCCACTAAAATCCAAAACACATACCTGAAAATGTCCTCTGGTGCCTAGATTGTCTACTCCATTTTCTCATCTGTATTGAGATGGAAATAAGTGTTGCGGCATAGATGGGAGCCAAAATCAAGTCACAACCATCTCTAGACCCATGAGGTTAACTAAGTGCCCTAATCAGAGATGATGGACCTCAATACCTCATTTATCCTCACCACTTCATCCACATACCACCACATTAGAAACTTCACGGTACTCAATTCTCAAATCACCATAAAATGGGATGACTTTATTAGTTGATCCATAATCACCCAAATGATATAAAATCCCCCCTAATACTAGGGTAACATAATTAATAAATCCATTTATATGTCTTCCTACATCCACTCAGAGACATCCAAGGGTTGAGACAACCCTCCAGGGACATGGTGATCAATCTCCACTTACTGAAAAACCAAACATTGTTCCACGAAATCCATTACTAATGGCTTCATGAAGGATCACAAAAGTTGTCTCCTAAAGACATGATATATATTAGATACACCTGAATTTAATACTAAGTCTGAGATATGAAACTCTTGGAGAAATCTCCCATGCATAGACAATGAAATAAAGAGCCTCCATTGGAATAACATCAGATTCTAACCACCCCTCCATAGCATCACCATAGCTGACATGGTCTCACGTCACATATGTAACACCCTGATGTTTTTTGAAATGTTTTTTTAAAATAAATTTAATATATTTGATATTTTAAATTATATGAAACACTAAGTATATATTTTTTTGTACACAACATTGAGTTTAAATGAAACATAACAAACTATTGAAATATTATTATTTAATACATTTTTTATCACCTAACAATTGGAATGGTGATTATGAATAAGATTATATAAATTATAAAAATATGGTTTACAAATGTCTATATAATAAATTTTTTGGTAACCAATTAATTATAAATCAAAATATAAAAAATATAAAAATAAAGGAAATATTTTTCTGAAAAAATATTTTTATACACCCAAATGTGTATTACATTAATAAATTAAACAAATCTCTTTTGGTGAATAAATTTAATGAAATATATATATTATATATTCTATAAAAATTTTAACATTCATTTTATTTGTTTTCTATACAATATATAAGAATAAATCCAATTTTATGCTTAAAACTATATTTTTCTAAAAAACAGTTTTATCACCTTTGGAGAACTAATTTTAAAATTAATTTTTTCAAATTTTATAAAATTTATTTAAAAAATCATTTTTAAAATTATAATTTCAAAATTATCTTGGTTTGAATTTTTGAAAATTTTCTAAAAAGGTAATTTTTTTGATAAATAGTTAAAAATACAGGTTTTTATTAAGAATTTTTATTTATTTTAAAAATTTTTAAAAAATCCAAATTGTTTAAAGATGGTTTTAATAAGTTAAATTAGTTAAATAATATATATATTAATCTAACTTATGTCATTTTAATCAATTTAATATTGAATTTTGATTTAAAAACTTTTTAAACTTTGGAACATTTTCTATTTGGAAAACCATTTTCTTGTCGCATTTGTAGGTATAATTTTAAATAAAAAATTATCCACTTTTGTGAATGGAATTTGTAAAAATTGATTAAATATTTTTAATCAGAATAATTAATATTATATAATAATTTTAATATAATTTTTTACCATTATGAATAGTAAAAATAGTAAAAATAATAATTACCATGGTTAAGGTAAAATGGGTTTACCAAGGGTTAAACTAAGAAGATAAGGGTTAAAATGAATATAGAACTTGTAAAATTCCTATTGTATGGACATATTTCAATATTATACTTACTAAATTAGAATCTATAGTCATTTATAATCTTTCTTCTTGGGAATTACTTTATTATTTTGGATTCTTTTGGGAAATTTGTGAGTAGTTTCCAAGGGGGTTCCTTTCCCACACTTATAAAAGTACACCACCAACCTTCACTTATTTACACATATAAATCCATATAGTTTATCCAAAAATTTCCAAAATACCTATAAAACAACCATATTCATGTTCTAGATTTTTTTTCCTCCCAAAATACCAACATTGGGGCCCTTAATAATAGATCCAAAGGACGTGCTTCTAAGTGAAGGTAATTGTCTTCACTAAGCTCCTTATTTTTCTTTCTTATTTTTCTACCTTAAATTATGTATTAACTCTTAAAATATAATAAAACCAGTTTATATTATATACTTATATTTTTTATGTTAATTTAATAATCTATATATATCTCCACTTTCATCAAATGGAAAACAAAACTATTGATCGAGTGTACGGCGGACTACCATCTTACGAACCGATGTAGTTTTTTTTTTCATCGCCACCTTTCAAGGATGGATATAATGATGAATTAAACATAAGTATATGATATTTGTGAAATTTTTATAATTTTTAAATTATGATATCATATATACCTTATTACTTTCCATTCCATGGGAGATATGATAACATCGCTCCTATGTACAACGGACTACCACCTCGTGAAACAATTGATTAGTTTTCACTTAAGCTTTAAATGGAAGGTAATAAGGATAAATTTAATAAATATAAATTTTATATATAAATTAATAATTATTTTTTAATGGTAATATATTATTTATCTTTCTTTTTTTAATCCTTTGAGAAAATGGAAACAATATTCATGCATATATACGACATACTATCTCCATAAACTGTGTATTTTATTCTCTATATCTAAATTTTATGGATTTCACTAAATACATATATACTAAAGATGTAAGATATTTATATAATGGTTAAAATTATAGATATTATAGAACCATGATCAAATTAAAAGGATCAAAAATAACAAATCAAAACATACATGAAAAACAAAGCAATTATTACCTGAAATGTGACTTTAACATGAAATTATTAATAAAAAGGTAATAAAAGGTCATAAGTAAATCATATATGATTATATATATATATATAGTTATTTAATATATTTATAATTAACTTATTTTTATTATACATGAGTTTTGAATATTTATTATGGGAGTTAAGATTTATGGTAATGGATTTTTGCCTCACTTTTCACTTCTCTGAGACACATTCCATATTCACCACCTATTTCTTTTATGTGGTGTATATAATACCCATGACTATATTTTATGATTATTCTACTGAAAATTATTGGTATTTACATATCCATTTTACTATATATCTTTCATTGGGTTTATGGTTCAAAAGTTACCAAAAAAATGAGGTATTTCTATCTCAATTTGTCTTCTTTGAGACATATGTTATGTTGTGCACCTATATTATTTTATGAGGTGTATATACATACCATTTTACCTGTAATATAATGAATTTATTTATTCTCATTATATTTTTAGTTTCAATTAAGTTTATTCTTTCATGGGACTTATGATATAGAGTTACCAAAGTGGTAAGGGTTTTATGTTAAAATATCATCGCTTATCAGAATTTCTCATGATTATACTTCTAGTTGTGAAATATGATGATATATATCTAAATAAGATCATGAATTTTATTCTCCTATGTTTATTTCTATAGAATAAATATTTTACTTTTATTTTCCTCTCTTTATGTACTCAATAGTTCAAAATAAATTTTTAAGAAAAATATACTTTATTTATCTCTTCGATTAAAACCCCTTTTTCTTCTAAAACTATGTTTTCAAATAATTTTTTCAAAAATATTTTAAAATTATTAAAATGATTTATTAAATATATTTTTACCCATGTTTGAATTTTTATAACATTATTTTAAAGGAATATTCATTTCTTTTTTTAAACATTGTCCAATTATCTTTTACCAAAAATGTGAAAAGAATTTTTATTTTAACATGTATGACATGAATGAAATTTAAGATGGTAAAGACCATTATTTTATTTTAATCTTACTCACTAAAAATATTCTATTTTTTATGTTTTCTTTATGCATTAGTGAGATTTTAAAAAGTCACTAATTCATTTACTGATGTTTTTTAGAAATATTAGTAAAGAAACATTGATAAATTAGGGATGTTTAGAAACATAAATATTTGTAAAAACCTCTGATACTAATTTTTTTTAGAGATATCAGTAAATGACACATAATTTAATGATGTTTCTAAAAAACTTTGGTAATTTTTTTAAAATTTAAAATTTTCTTTTTTTAAAATAAATACTGAAACATATTTTAAAATTTATAATTTTCGCTTGTGTGTATAGTAGACTGCTTCATCGAAAAGCGATGTGATTAATTTTCACTTATAATTTGCATGGAAGGATAAATTTAATGAATATAAATTATATGTATGTAATCATAATAATTATTTAATGGTAATTGATATGTTTATTTAATGCATACATTTTAGAGTATTTTTATATTGAATTGTGTATTAAAATGAATAATCTTGCAAATTTTGGAATGATTTGAATTGTTTTATGTTTTATGGAAATGATGTATTTATGAAAAAGTAATGAAAAGGGGGGAAATATGAGCTGAAATCGTGACACGACACTAGATTATAGAGATGAAGAAGAGCTGGAAAGTTGAAGAGAAATTGACTACACATCGTGCACCACAAGTACACGTCATGACCATTTCAAGTGAAACAGATCTGTGTTGAACAAGTCATGACAAGTATTAATAGTGTGAAATGAAAGTACAAATCATGTAATGGTAGTACACATTGTGAAAGAAGTAAACCAGTCAAAGTATCATCTTAGGAATCAACGCGGTGGAAGAAAAATTGGATCTAGAGTATATGTCGTGTACCCCAGGTACATGTTGTGTAGGCATCGATGCGCAGAGAAAAATAACATAGGACGTAGGCCATAGGTTTGGATGGAAAAAACCTATAAATATAGGAATACACCAGCCTTCCAAATCACTTTGGGGCAGAGGCACCCAAGGAACATCAAGGGACGTCCACCAGACCATAGAGTGACGATCTAAAGTTGTTCTTCGCCACCATTATTTATCAGGTAAACATGATGCTCAATGTCATCATGAGTTAGTAGTTATCTTAATTTCTGGTGACGTGATGTAGAGGGATGTGTTCTTAGGGATTATTTAATTATCTTATTCATGTTTTGGATTGTTGTAACTCATTCTTTCAATTCCAAATCTTTCTCTTTTCATATTGCATGACCATTGCTATGTTTTGAGTTTATTCATTTAATTACATCAATTAATCGATCTATTTTGTGTATGACCATTACACAACATAGGTCGGTTATGTTTAAACATGGTTTTAGGTCACCTATCCATGTGATTTAATCTAGTAGATGACCATTCCAATAGTCCAATCGTAGGAATAGGATAGGATACCAAGACCAAGGATCCCTACTAATCCAATTCCGACACCAAAACTGAATAAACACACTTTCAAGTAAATCCCTAGCACACAAACCTGAAATCACTAAACCCAGCATGCCTCCCATCTTGATTTAAACCACAATCAATCCTTATATTGTTTATCTTTTCTCTCAAACAACCAATCAATTGAAATTTCAATTTTCTAATTAATTTAGAACATATGGATCATCCTTGTGGGTTCAACACTCAGACTTACCAAGTACTACATTTTTAGTTAGGATTGTCTGATTTTTATAAATTACTAAATTTGGTTATCCCCATAGGAATTAATAACACCCTACGGGCTATCAAATTGTCATTGTTTCCATGGATGGTTGCTGCTATGTTTAAATTATTTAGTAAATTAGATAGTTGTTTTTATTTTTATTCATTGTTTTACACTTGGTCATCTCGTGTTGTAGTTTCAAGAAGCAATCAATCGCACAGGTATTCCACTAATGGGAAGGAAAAGACTAAAGATCTTTCTTTTGACCCAGATTTAGAGAATAACTTCTGCAATAAAATAAATGATAAAGAAGAGAACTAGTAAGAAAAATTCATCATGGCTGGAAGGAATCAATTTCAAGGAATCTATAATGAACTAGGCCAACCATCTGGACCACAAATTCAAGGAAGTAATCTAAGGGGCCAAGCATTGATCAACTATAGAAGACCCTAAAACACAAGAGTCAACCCAAGTATCCTCATTACCCCAATGGATTCTCATCATTTTGAGATAAATTAGGCAGTCATCCAAATGATCACCCATTCACTTCAATTTACCATGCCACCACATGAAGACTCAAACGCACATATTGGAATTTTTTGGAGATTTGTGACACGTTCCAATTACAGAACATCACAAACAATGTCGTAAGTATGATATTGTTTTAATTTTCATTCAAGGAAAAAACCATGGGAGTGGATCCAAAGTCTACCTCCACATTCAATTACCACATGGGAGGATCTGGTAAGAAATTTTTTAACAAGGATTTTTCTACCATCAAAATTTATGGATCTGCGGGTAAGTATTCTCAATTTTGAACAATTAAATAAAGAGTATTTATATTTTTTATGGGATATATTTAAAGGTATGATAAGATGATGTCCACATCATGGAATCAAAATGTGGTTACTAATTCAATCATTTTATAAAGGATTTTCATAGGGAAATCGGTCTATTGTAGACACTTTTGTAGGAGGTTTTCTAATGAGAAAATCACTACAGGAAAGTTACGAGCTAGTAGATGATATGTCCAGTAATAGTTTTCAATGTTAATGAGAAGAAGGGTGAGTTCAAGGAGTGGACATAGTCCAAAACCAATGGATGGGTTCTCAAATGAATACTATGACAAGTAAGATGGACACAATTATAGCCCACCAAAATCCCGAAGGTATGTATTGTAAAGATGAAAATTATTTAGATTCTAATCAAAAAAATCATGTGTAGGGGTGGAGTCCATAATAACCTCAACAAAATCATAATCAAGGTTAAGAATTTTAGAAAAATCAACAAGGTTTTCAACCACAACAACAAGGGCCCTCATTGAATAGTCAAGTCCATTCAATGGAGGAGACCCTTGCAAATTTTATGACCATAACAAGAGCTACATTGAAAAAGCCGACCGCATACTCAAAAGATCATGGAAATGAAATCATAGAATTAAAAAATGACACACTAAACCAAAAATATGCAATGATGAACTTAGAATGTCAAGTCAGTCAGATTGCTGAAACACTTAGAAAAAGACGAAGAGGAGAGCTTCTAGGATTCTCAGAGCACAACCTTCATGCATATGTGAAAGCCATACTGCTAAGAAGTGGAAAGACAACACGAGGGAGTGTCATAGAATTTGGAGGAAATAAATAACCAACACCAGCTGAGTCAAGTAAAGAAAAGAACCAAGAAGTTGAGGAAGACAATGAAGAAGAACCCCCACCATTGTACCAACCACCATTACCATATCTATATAGGGAAAAGTAGGGGAATACTGGTGTGAAAAGGTAGAAGTTTTTATATATGTTCAAGAAGATACACATCAATATCCCATTCATAGAGGAAATTGAAAAAATTCATGTCTATGAAAATTTTATAAAGGATTTAGTGATGAATAATAAGAAACTTGAAGATTTAGCTACCATTACACTAGAAGGAGAAAGTTCAGTAGTTGTTTCAATCATTATATCGAAGATGTAATGTGATATAGGTAGTTTTTCATTCCAATTACCATTGGAACTAATGATTTTGGTAGAGATTTATGTGATTTAGGTGAAAGTGTGAATGTAATGTCATATGAAACATTCAAAAGCATATTATTTAATTAGATTCATCCAAATCGAGTTATGCCTCAACTAGTTGATACAATAGTGAGATGACCTCAAAGACTGCTTAAAGATGTCATCATCAAAGTGGATGAGTTCTATTTTCCAATATATTTTCTTGTGATAGACATGGATGAAGAGAAAGTGTCAATATTTTTGGGGAGACCATTCCGAGCTACAAGAAGGGCACTAATTTATGTTTGGAATGGAGAGATGAGTTTGAGAATAGGAGGATCATAGGTAAAATTCAATTTTCACTAGGTGATTTAGAATCTAAATGAACCAATTAATTGTTTTTTAAGAGATGAATTGATTAAAGAAGAGGACGATGTTGTCCATGGAAGGAGAGTTGAAGTGGCTTCTGGAGATACTAAATAAGGAAGTGTGAACAAGTCGAAGAAGGATAAGAAGTTTCTTGAAAAGTATGAATACATTTGAGGAAGATTTATACAAGAATAATTAAAAGAAGGAGAGAAAGTTTGGGAAATTAGTGAAGTTCCATTTGGATATTTAAGAAGGGAAAAGAGCTACTAGATTAGGACTATGGATATAGATAAAGTGTTCAATAATGGACGAGTGAATTTAGTTTCAGAGAAAGGGAGAGGATTAATCTACATGAAGGAATCAAGGTTTCAACATTTTTTAGATCCTGGTCAGGTAACCACCTTACTACCATCTCCCACCTGAGTTGAAGAGGTAAGGTTGATCAAATGTTGGTAAATAAAAATTCTTCTAGGAGACAACCTGAGTTTTTAGTATTTTTCATTATTTATTTTATTTTTTTAGGAAAAATCACTCATCCCCAAATATTTTTAGGATTTCATTATTATGGCCTATGATTTCCCTTGTGTATTTTTATTTTTGCAGGACCATCAAGGCTAGTGGAAGGCAGAAAGAAGAAGCAAGCATCCCAAGTTTGAAGCATCAATGAAAGGGTAGTAAGCGTTTCAATTCATAATTAATATATTTCCCAAATTTTAAAATGTTTTATATCCTTAATTATAAATTTCATGCCCCACACTTTATTCATTCTTTAATAAAATGATCTAGGATACATAAACTACCTAGGATAATTATCATGCCATGTATTTGGATTTCTTTTTTAATAAATTTTAATGATAAAAATGGAGAAAATAATTACTAGATATAATCATGTGGGTTAGGATTTGACAAATCATGAATTAGAGGAGCATGTTAATCATTGTAGATGAAATTTTTCTGATATTTGGCCAAGTTTTGAATTTTTGAATTTTTCATTAATTGATTTAATTATTCATATGAATTTCCATGAGTAATTGTCCCAACCATTCTTCTCATTCCTGAGACATCCACTAATCCAATATTTTCCTTTATTTCTTTAGTATATTTCTTGAGAAACTCATCCATGTTTTCTTTAAGAACTTGCATTGCATTTGATCAAATCTATGGCTGTATAAAATCATTTTTAATATTTTTTAAGGCATTATTTTTATTATCCCTTATCCTAAGACCTACCATTAATTAATATTTTTTAATCCCATAGAATCCTTGAATTACCTTTTTAGAAAATGAGCTAAATTAAAATCCTATTTATCCATTCCCACCTTCCTCTAAATGTTTTGCATGATACTGAAAAGAATAAGTGTGGGGGAGGAGCTTTATTAGGTGTACCAAGATATAATTTACTGAGGATATTTTTTTGGGGGACATTTTCATTATGATATGAGGTGGGTCCATGAAATTATTCATTTTATTTTATTATTCACCTCTCTTTCTAAAAAAACAAAAAAAAATGGGTTGTGACTTGAGAGGGTCAAAAATCACCATTTTCCAGACCAACGATTTTTTATCGTATGTGCTTAGGTGATAGATGTGAGATTTTTCCTAGGAATAACTTTTAAAAAATAAAAAATTATATATATATATATATAAATAAAAAAAGAGAAAGATATGTTGATTCATTCATTGCACTTACATGTATCATGAGCCTACTTTGAGAATTTGGGGGAAAGAGATAGATGAAATTTGTAAAGGGATACAATCATTGAGATTATATTTTATTATCATGAAAAATGATTTAGATTCAAACCTCATTTTTGATCCTCAATTAATTTCATCATTTACCTACCTACCCTGAAGCCTCAGAGTCATTTGATCCTAAATGGTGAAGCACTCATGATTAATTGTGATATATGTCTTCTCACAGTGGGGATGTTATATTCCTTTCAAGCCTATGGTAAGTTACATTTTTTTGAGGTATGTGCTGAATTATATTTACATTTTTACCCTGATAATGAACGGAAAAAATCATGTGAGTTAGATTGAAAATATTATGCATATTGATAATTAATTAAAAAAATGAATATGGATGAATGAAAAGGCTTGGGTATTTCAAAATAGAAAAGGTAAAATACTTAGTTAGATTGTTTCTTTGAAAAGTGGTTCGTTGATGAATTTTTCCATGTGATACTAGAACATTTAATTGTCCATTTGATTAATTGTTTTTGTTGAAATTGAATTTGAAGCATGGTAAGGTGGCCATCCTTTGTAGTATGTTGAGATTCCAACCTTGAGGACAAGGCTGAATTCAAATGTGGGAGGATTTGATACGTGTATTTCATGCATACATTTTAGGGTATTTTTATATTAAATTGTGTATTTAAATGATTAATCTTTCTAGTTTTGGAATGATTTGACTTGTTTTATGTTTTATGGTACGAAATGATGGATTTGTGAAAAAAATGAATGAAAAGGGGAAAAATATGAGTCGAACTCACGGTGTGACACTATATTTTGAAGAGGAGATAGAAAAATGAATAAAAAGTAACTACACATCATGTACCAAAATTACACATCGTGACCATTTAAATTGAAATAGATCTGCATTGGACAATTCTTGATGAGAATTTATAGCATGAAACGCAAGTACACATCGTGACAGAAGTCAACCAGTCAAAACAGCATCTGCAGAATCATTTTGGCGAAGGAAAAACCAAATATGGAGTATACATCGTGTACCCCAGGTACACATCGTGTAAGCATTGATGTTTAAAGAAAAAAATAGGCGACGCAAGGCACAAGTTTGGGTAGAAAAAACCTATATATAGAGGCCTATGTTAGCCTTCCAAAGCACTATGGGGAAAAGACAGCCAAGGAACATCAAGGGACATCCACCAGACCACAGAGTGACAATCTGGAACTGTTCTTCACCACCATTATTCCTCGGTTAACCATGTTCTTGGTCCCATCATGAGTGTTTAGTTCTCTTAATGCAGGGTGATGTGATGTAGGGTGATGTGTGCTTAGGTATTATTTAATTATCTTATTCTTGTTTTGGATTATTGTAACTTGTTATTTCAATTCCAAATCTCTCTCTTTTCGTATTGCATTACCATTTCTACATTTTGAGGTTATTCATTTAATTGCATCAATTAATCAATTTGTTTTGTGTGTGACTATTATGCAACATAGGCCGGTTTTGTTTAAACGTGGTTTTGGGTCACCTATCCATGTGATTGAATCTAGTATATGAGCATTCCAACGGTCCAATCATGGTAATAGAACAGGATACCAAGACCAAGGATCCATGTTGACCCAATTCCAACCCCAAAACTGAATAAACACACTTTCAAGTAAATCCCTAGCAAACAAACCCGAAATCACTGAACCTAGCATGCCTCCTATCTTGATTCAAACCCCAATAAATCCTACTATTGTTTCTCTTTTCTTGCAAACAACCAATCAATTTCAATTTCAATTTTCTAATTAATTTAAAATATACGGATCATCCTTGTAGGTTTGACACTCAGACTTACCAAGTACTGTATTTTTAGTTAGTATTATATGAGTTTTATAAATTACTAAATTTGGTTGGACCTATATGAATTAACGGCGTCCTTCTATCTATGAGTAATATATTATTAACCTTTTTTTAATCTTTTGAGAAAATGGAAACAGTATTCATGCATATGTACGGCCTACCATCTCCATGAATGGTGTATTTCATTCTCTATCTCTAAATTTTATGGATTTCTATAAATTCATATATAATGAATATTTATGATATTTATATTATAGCTAACATTCTAGATATGATGGAACCATGATCAAAATAAAATGTAGAAAATAGTAAATCAAAACATACTCAAAAAACAAAGAAGTTATTCCCCAAAACAAGAATTAAAAACAGAATTATTAATAAATGAGTAATAAAATTTTATAAATAAATAATATATGTTGTGATATATATATATATATATGTATATGTATGTATGGTTCTGTAATATATTTATAATAAACTTATATTTATTATACATGAGGTTCGAATGTGTATGAAAGAAGTTGAGACTTATGGTAAGGGATTTTCGTCTCACTTTTTAATTTTGTGAGACAGATGTTATATTCACCACCTATTTCTTTTATGTGGTGTATATAATACCCATGAATGTATTTTATGATTATTATACTAAAAATTATTTGGATTTTCATATCAATTTGTTTCTCAATTATCCTTTCTTGAGACATGTTATGTTATGAAACTATCTTATTTTATGAGGTGTATATACAACCCCTTTGACATGTAATATCATGAATTTATTTATTCTCATTATATTATGAGATCAAATTAATGTTATTATTTATGGGGATTATGATTCAAAGTTACCAAAGTGGTAAGTGTTTTAGGTTACAATCTCACTCTTTTCATAATTGCTCGTGATTATGTTTCTAATTATGAAATTTTATAATCTATCTCTCAAGAAACTCGTGTATTTTTCTATCCTATTATTATTTATATATAATACATTTTTTACCTTAATTTTCCTATATTTATGTACTCAAGAGTCTAAAATAATGTTCTTAATAAAAAAATTCTTTATTTCTCTCTTTGGTTGAAAATACTTTTTCAAAAATATTTTAACATTCTTCAAATGATTTATTAAAGACATTTTTAACCATGTTTGAATTTTTATAAATTTTTTTTAAAGGAATATTCATATCATTTTTCAAACAATGATCATTCGTATTTTACCAAAAATGTGAAAGGAATATTTGTTTTAACATGTGCGGCATGAACGGAATTTCTCTCCATCATGACCATTATTTTATTTGAAGCTTTATAATTTTTCAAGTTTATTTTCAAATAAAATTATTTCCAAATTATTTTATGAATTTTTAAGTTTAAAAAGTTATTTTAAAAGAAAATTTATTTTCCTCAACAAATGTTTTAAATGATTTTGAAAGCTTTATTTATATGTTTTCAATTTTATTTTCAAAAAAATGATTTCCAAAGTATTTTATAAATTTTTAGATTTAAAAAGTGATTTTCAATGAAAAATTTTTTCCTAAAAAAAAGTTCCAAGTTTATTTTCAAAATAATTTTCCATATTAAATGACATTTTTTTATGTCACATGTGTCTTACTGAGGTTATTATCCAAGGATTCTATTATTATTATTTCACTAAATGGTTTATGTTTATGATTCCATGATGTTTATGAAACCCACTTATTTTCATGGGTTATTATAGGATTAAATAATGAAATGATTATGAAACATGCCTCTTGTCCATCGATTATGATATAATGAAATATTTATGAAATCCATTTCATTTCATGGGTTATGATATGATAAATGCTTTATGATCTTATGACACAAATACATATGATTTTCATTATGTGATGGGTGTAACCTATATCTCCCTCCAATACATTGGGTAAATATTTATATCTTATGAGATATATAGCACTATAATGGGGAGTAAACTCAATTTAGTGAAGGACTTTGTCCGTTATGATTCTCTTCGAAGTGAAATGTGACTATTATAACGGTTTGGGGAGTGAACCCATTACACTATGATAGACTTGGAAGTGATCCTTGACTAATATGGAAAATATTTTCTATGTTTATGTGTATTCCATAATTATATGTCTTATGCCAATGTTATTCTCTAATGGCTCATGTTCTTTGATCTCCTTATGATTTATGTCTTATTAGCAACCAATTTTTTTGTTGCGACTCAATATTTTGATATTTGATATAGAGGGTATGGTTTTCAAATGTTATGTTCATGCTCTCATTTTTGGAGTTGGTGGCCCAGAACCAACTAATTTGTACTTTATTCATTAATAAAATCCTTATCACATTTTGATTGTTCTTCTACGTGACAATGCATGTGATAATGTCCTAAGGATAGTTGTTGCATTAAAGGGTCATAGCGGATCCCTGCTATGATGAGAACCCAGAAGTGTCGTAACACTGTTCTTGAATATATGTTCTATGGTCGGATGATATTATTTGAGAGACACAAATAATACAGGCCATTAGGGGTGAGGACTCATAAAACTTTGAGGCACCATCTCATGGTGTGCGGGCTTGGTAATATCCAGGAGGATATTATGAGAACGAGACCCGCCAGAAGGAAATCCACATTTCATAGTGCCATTGGAAGTTCCTATTTGTGGATGTGTGTATTGGTCCTTAGACTTTAAGATTTTTATTAATGGGTATTACAACTCACGCACTTAGATGTATTGACAAAAACTGTGATGATACACTATTCGCAACAAGGTAGGATGCGTTGGGTGTGTCATGAGTAATAATGCATTAATAGATAATGCGAGAAAGTATTTTTCCCCTCTGTTCCATAACAGAAGTAGATATCTCAGGCCCTTTGATGGAATTGATATAGCCTAAATAAATCCATGGCCATGGTAAAGTATGGGCGAGTTCAATTCCAAAAAGTCAAAGAAAGAATAATCGATCGCATGGGTTGATGGCACTAGCATGCAACCCACTTGATTAGAGATATCAAGGAAAAGGGATTATATTACACGGTAAGCGTTCGTAGGAGGTGACACGTCATTTCAGCATTAACTTCTTTCTCTATGGGTGCCTTGGCGTGTTGCTAGATGCAAACCTTGGACTTTAGGCAGGCTCCGCCTAATGCCACTAAGAAAGGGGGCTAGAGGGTCACACACTAAGTGTGTCCATGTATCTCAGTTAAATATTAATTTAACAAGTTAAATAAATATTATTCCCAACTGTGGTTTAACAATTATTTAAGGATGTCTGATTGCATTTATTTCGACACTAGTTATTCGAGATAATATATTGTGGGAGAAATATTACATTTATTAGCGAGTTATGCAGTTACATTTATTTAAGAAATAAATAGTCATTACTTAACGACTAATAAATGTGGTGGAGGAAATAAAGGAAAGTGGAAAATAAAAGTACATGTTGTGTATATTAAATATACATGCCGTGTAGTCTTATGGAAAACAAGTACACACCGTGTATTAATGATTACACGATCTGTAGTTTTTTCAGTTGGGATTTTTAGGATATAATATTGTTTTATAAAATGATATTTATTATAATTTGTGTGGGCGCATGTCAAGGAATTAATAATTCGACATGGGGGTTTTCAATAATAGTTAATGAAATAAATAAAACGTGTAACGCGTTTATTTATTGTCATAACTCTATAACCTCAAACCTGATTATAAATATCTCCACAACCCCAACACTTTTCAACAAGAGAATCATTGTGCACAACAATTCTGAAGAATTCTTTCAAGCCCAAAAGAACTCCTTCCTCCAAGAATGCTCTCAAGACCAAGAGATCAAGGCGATCGAAGGCGGACATCGCAAGTGAAGGTTCTTCCACGCTATCACCAGGAGATCCCTTCAGCGACATCCGGAGATACGTGGCACACGTGTGGATCACTGCTAGAGGAATCCTACACTTGGATTCTACAAAGCAACGACGGATCACCGAATTGTGTCCGGACACATCAACAAATAAATAATTCCATCGAGGTAATTCTTGTGAATTAATTAAATTAATTATAACCAAAATATGATGATCCTATCTTTATGGTTCCGGGATTCCCTATTTTGTTTTTCATTCTTCGTTCTATTCTGAAGATCCGGAGTTTTATATCATGATGGATCTCGGTTTGAACGTTGTTTAGTGCTAAAATTAAGGTTGGGAAAACCCACCAACATGCTTCCACTGCGCCTAGAACCTACAAGTGGTATTATAGGGGTCATATCATTGATTATAATTATTTAATTTTCATTGATGTTTTAAGCATTTAATAATTTAGTTGTTTCAATTCAAGTTTAATCGTTCTGGAAATATGAATCTCAAGATCTGTTCCTCCTCCCTCATTTCTCGTTCACCTCACAGAAACAAATTTTAATTTTAATTTTGATTAAAATAAAATAGAGGAACTCATCTGGAGGAGCCAAATGTTTCTGGTCGTACAACACCAGAAGAAACGGCATGTATTCATAAGTACACGCCATGTAGTCTAGGTTCAATGCATTTACTGATCTGCCAAATCTGGCAGTGTATTGGAGTATACCTATGTCATTTATGACACTGTGTGTTGACCAGGAACAAGTGGCACACAATTTCCAAATTACATGTCATGTGGTCCAACTAAACACGGCGTGTAGTCCCTTCGGGTTCGGGTTGGACCGTGTACCCCATACACGGCTTTCCCTGATGGAAACCGTGTAACGCGGAAACTATACGGCGTGTGTCCCATAGAACACATCGTGTACTCCAAAAATTTCCGAATTACATTAACATGCCCTGACCCCGGTCGTGTACTTCGGATGGACGGTGAAGAAAAATACACGCCGTGTAGTTGGAACTACACACCGTGTACTCACCCAAATTACGCAGATTTATTAAAATTTATTATTATATTATACAAACTCTAGAGACGTATACCATAGTGCAGTCGTAAATCTAAGGCACAACACGTGATAGGTGTTTTATATATATGTGTTTAATTTAACATCTTCGTAATAAATGGGAATTCACCGGGTTTCCTCTAAGGTAAAAGTTATGTACAAGGATAATTTTAAATAAATTTATTTTCTTAAAATTATGATGGATGAGAATCTCAAGGAAATTCAGAAAAGGATTTAAGATAAAAGGATTTAAGATAAAAGGATTGATTAATTAAAGATAATTAATTGATTCGAGCATGATTTATATTAAGAAAAAATTATTAAATAATTGAATGCTAGTTTTATTTATGCATAAATATCATTGCATGTATGGATGATCATGAGCTAGACCAATACCTTTGTTTGTGAATGGTTTCTTTTAATTTATTTATTTAAATTTTTTGGCCTGTGATCATTCTCCTCATTAATATGTAGGGCCTGCGTGCCAAAGGATTATTTTATGTAAAAACCCCTTTTTACCCCTCACATGTGTGTGAGATAAATTCATATGTAATGGATGGAGCTCCCAAGATAGTGGAGGCAGCTCAAGTCAGAAGAAAAGGCGAAACCAATCCAAGGAGATACAAAGGTGGACAGTTGGAAAGCTTTAAACATGAACCTGAAAGGTTCAAGGTGTTTCTCCCCTAGGTCTTGGTTTAGTTTATCAACCGCTAGATAAACTAACTAATAGAAAATCTCATGATCATACCATTTATTTTATTTATGTCAGTTGCATGGTTTATTTATGTGGGTGTGTTGTCACAATCACATAATTAATGAATTAAACAAGCATGAAAGATGGAACTAAAATAAAAATCAACTTATGTGTAAATATTATATTAGACATGGTTAATCACTTAAGTATATCCCACTAAATATTAACAAGCATGTAATAAAAGATAATAAAATGGAAATTTACGTATAAGGATAAAATCCCTCAAAAGAAATATTAAGTCGGTATAGCCTTCCATAATCTTAGTTAGAATCAACCCATAGTTCAAAGTGCTTGATCAACCCTAGTTGGGGTGATTTCAATTATCGGGGAATTCTAATTCAAGGTTTTGGATTGACTTGAATTGGTTCGCATCAAGGGTTGACTGCCACATCAGGACTTGGTGTGACCAAGAGGCAAAGGTTGAGGAAATCCAAAATAAAAGGATTTCAGGATTGGGGAGTCCACTCAGCGGATCAAGGAGCTGCGAGTTAATGCAGTTGGCATTTGGAATGCCTACCTAAAACCCTTCAAGTTGCTTGACCAACCCTAGTTGGGGTAATGTGAAGGGAAATATGGATCATTGCCACTAGAATATTCAGGCAATAGAATATTCTGAAGTCAATGGTCAGGGCTATTGTATTTCGATAAAATAGTGGGAGACTAATAAGTATTAATTTATTTATTTGTTTCAGTTTTTGTAATAAAGTACTAAACATTTGCTCATCTTAATTTGTAGAAACGACAAGAAAATGACTTCAAACATATCACTGTGAACCATACTTTAGAAGTAAAACCTTCTCACCGACACCAATTTACAAGAATGGAAGAGGCGTTTACATGTCATCCTTTGCCACGAAAGGAAATAGTATGTGCTGAAAGATCCTATTCCAGTTGTGCCTGGGAAATAGGCCAGTGATGAGGAATTATCTCTCTATATGAAACACATGGATGATGCCACAGATGTCCATTGTTTCATGCTATCGGCCATGTCCAATGAGCTCTTGAAGCAACATGAAAACATGGACGTGTATAGCATGATGTATCACCTTAAGGATCTCTACTAAGAGAAGTCGAGATAGGAGAGGTATGAGATCTCCAATGCTTTGTTTACAACTAATCTTGGAGAGTCTGTGCCAGTTGGGCATCATGTAGTCAAGCTTATTGGCTACATTGAACGCCTGGACATCATAGGGATTAAATTCCCAGATGATTTGTGTACAAAGATCATCCTATCATCATTTCCCAAGACCTTATCTAGCTTTATTGTCAACTATAACATGAGCAACAATGAGAAGAGTCTATCGGAACTTCTAACCTTGATTTTCCAGGTAGATAAGAACATGGGGCATGAAAAACCCGCAGTCCTTATGGTGAATAGGAAAATGAATGACAAGGAAAAGGGGCCAAAGACTTATAAATGGTCTGAAGCCCCTGAGCACCATCCTTCAAAGAAGGGGAAGATCCAGAGGCAGGGCAAGGAACGGGAGGCGGTGTGTTTTGCATGTGTCAAGCAAGGCCACTAGAAGAGGAACTGCACCCAGAAGCGTGGGGAGGCTAAAGGTGCATTTGTTATCGAGTGTAATCTTTCTATTTCTACACATTGGGTATTAGATACAGCTTGTGGGGCTCACATCTGTATTCAAATTCAGGAACCAAGTAGATTTAGAAAGATTGACAGAGGAGAGGTGGATCTTCGAGATGCCAATGGAACAAGGCTAGCTGTGTTGGCTATTGGAGATTACCACCTCTCACTACTGACTGGGATGATTTTGGTTTTACATAACTGTTATTATGTTCCTAGTGTTACCAAGAACATAATTTAGGTATCTTGTTTGCATATGGATGGATTTGTTTTCAAATTTGGAAATAAGGGTTGTATCTTTTATAAGAACAATGTATGTTATGGTATGGAACATTTAAATAATGTTTTATATGTATTAAATTACGAAAATCAAGTGTTGGAAATCGATAACGAAATAAACTCACATGACTCATACATCACCCAGTTGTGGCATCACCCTCTCAGTCATGTGAACGAGAAGTGCTTGACAAAGCTCTACCAAGATGGATATTTAGACTCTACTGAGCTAAAACCACTTGATATATGTCACTCTTGTTTACAAGTAAAAATAACCAAGCCGCCTTTTGGTGGACAGGGTGAAAGGGCCATAGAGCTTCTTGGATTAGTACACACGGATGTGTGTGGACCATTTCCAGTAGAAGCTAGAGGTGGATATTCTTACTTCATTACTTTTATTGTTGATTTGAGTAGATATGGCTATGTCTGCTTAATGAGATATAAGTCAGAGTCCTTAGAGAAATTTAAGGAATTCAATAATGATGTATAGAATCAGCTTGGTAAGAAGATAAAGAAACTTCGGTTGGATCAAGGTGGATAATATCTGAACCAAGAGTTCATCGATATTCTACGGGAGTCTGGGATTCTATCTCAGCTCACTCCTCCTTATACACCATAGTGGAATAGTGTTAGTGAAAGGAGAAACCACACCTTGTTGGACATGGTGGGGTCTATGATGAGTCCTGCGGATCTTCCATTATCCTTTTGGGGATATGCATTACAAATTGTGGCATACACATTAAACCGAGTACAAACTAAGGCGAAAAATGGAATTCCCTCCGAGTTATGGAATGGAAAGAAACTCATTTTGTCGCACACAAGTGTATGGGGATGCGAGGAGTTTTTTAAGGCCTTCTCGAGCAACAAACTAGCACCCCGGGGCATGAATTGTATCTTTATAGGATATACCAAGGAAACTAAAGTATATTACCTATATAACCCTCAAGACAAGAAAGTGACTATTGCCAGACAAGCTGTCTTTCTTGAGAGGGAGCACATCCTCAAAAAGGATAGTGGGAGAAAGATTGACTTTGACGAAGTTGATGATCAAGATACACTGGAATTGGTACAAGAACAAGTTCCACAGGTCCCAGTAGAAGAGGTTCCAGAAACACAAGTACTGCATAGGAGCTCAAGAGAGGTAAGGGAACTAGATAGATTTGGTTTCCTAGTCACCGAGGATGGTGAATCATTATTATTGGACAATGATGAACCTCTCTCCTACAAGGAAGCAGTATAAAGCTCAGAAGTTGCAAGATGGCTAGAAGCTATGAATTCTGAGATGGATTCCATTTATCAGAACCAAGTTTGGGTTCTGGTCGATGAGCCAGTTAATGTAAATCATGTTGGATGCAAATGGGTATTCAAGAGAAAGGTGGACATGGAAGGTCAAGTTAGCACCTATAAAGCAAGGTTAGTGTTTAAAGGATTCAGACAGCATCAAGGAATTGACTATGATGAAACCTTGTCACTAGTTTCCATGTTTAAATCCATAAGAATCATACTTTCCATAGCAACTTACCATGACTACGATATTTGGCAGATGGATGTCAAAACAGCATTCCTTAACGGGAACCTTTAGGAAGATTTCTATATGACACAACCAGAAGGGTTTGTTACACCAGGTGAAGCCAAATGGGTTTTCAAGTTACATAAATCCAATTATGGATTAAAGAAAGCATCCAGGTCATGAAACATTTGATTTGATGAATCCATAAAGGAATTTGGGTTCATTAAGAACGAATGTGAGCCATGTGTTTATAAGAGGTTTAATGGGAATGTGATCATTATCCTAGTAGTATATGTTGACGACATATTACTTATTTGAAATGATGTACCAGTCTTATAATCAGTTAAGGACTGGTTGAACAAGTGTTTCTCCATGAAGGACTTAGGAGAACTAGCCTACATTCTAGAGATCAAGATTATTCGTGACAGATCCAAGAGGCTTCTTAGACTAAGTTAGGGTACATATATTGACCAGATACTAAAGAGATTTAGTATGGAACAATCCAAGAGGGGATTAGTTTCAGTTTCACATGGACTACATATTTCTAAGAAAATGTATCCCCAGACACAACAAGAGAAAGATAGAATGAGTAATATCCCATACGCTTCGGCTATAGGATCCATCATGTATGCCATGTTATTTACTAGGCTTGATATTTCCTATGCACTGAGCATGGTAGGCAGATATCAAGCATATTTAGGAGAACAGCATTGGATTGTTGTTAAGACTATCCTTAAGTATCTGAGAAGAACTAAGGATATGTTCCTGGTGTATAGAGGATACGAGGATCTTTTCATTAGAGGGAATGCTGATACTAGTTTTTAGATAGATCAGAACGATCTGAAGTCACAATCTGGATATGTTTTCTTTCTCAATGGAGGAGCTGTGACCTGGAAGAGTTCAAAGCATCCAGTTTTTGCCGATTCTACAGCAAAGTCCGAATATATAGTGGCTTCTGATGTATCCAAGGAAGCCGTCTGGATTCCAAACTTTTTCCAGGATCTTGATGTGGTGCCTAGAAGTAAATATCCCATTATATTGTATTGTGATAATAATTCAGTGGTGGCTCTTGCAAAAGAACCAAGGTCACATCAACGGACAAAGCACATGCTCCGTAAGTATCACCTCTTTAGGGATTTCTATCAAAGAGGTGAAGTTGCAGTGAGAAGAGTGTCTATGGAAGAGAATGTGGTGGACCCCATGACTAAAGGTCTATCTCAGCAGAAGCATGAATATCATGTGATAGTTAGCGGGTTAAAGGTTATTACCAGTTGGCTCTAGTCCAAGTGGGAGTCTGTTGGAGTTGGTGTCCTAGAACCAACTACTTTGTACTTTAATCATTAATAAAAGCCTTATCACATCTTCATTGTTCTTCTACATGACAATGCATGTGATAATGTCCTAAGGATAGTTGTTTCATTAAAGGGTCATAGCGGATCCCTGCTATGATGAGAACCCGGAAGTTCCATAACATTATTCTTGAATATATGTTCTACGTCCGGATGACATTATTTGAGGGACACAAATAATACAGGCCATTCGGGGTGAGGACTCATAAAACTTTGAGGCACCATCTCATGGTGTGCGCCCTTGGTAATATCCAGGAGAATATTATGAGAACAAGACCCACCAGTAGGAAATCCACATTTCATAGTGTCATTGGATATTCCTATCTGTGGACATGTGTATTACTTCTTAGAATTCAAGATTGTTATTAACAGGTATTACAACTCACGCACTTAGATGTATTGACGAAAACAATGACGACACACTGTTCGCAATGAGGTAGGATATGTTGGGTGCGTCATGAGTAATACTGCATTATAAGATAATGCGAGAAAGGATTTTCCCCTTATGTTCCATAACAGAAGTATATGTCTCAGTCCCTTTGATGGAATTGATATAGCCTAAATAAATCCATGTCCATGGTAAAGTATGGGAGAGTTAAATTCCAGAAATTCAAATAAAGAATAATCGAGCACATGGGTTGATGGCACTAGCATGCAACCCGCTTGATTAGAGATATAGAGGAAAAGGGATTATATTACACGATAAGCGTTTGTAGGAGGTGACATGTCATTTCGGCGTTAAATTCTTTCTCCATGGGTGCCTTGGTGTATTGCTAGATGCTAACCTTGGAATTTAGGCAGGCTCTACCTAATTCCACTGAGAAAGGGGCCTATAGGGTCACACACTCAGTGTGTCCACATATCTCAGTTAAATGTTAATTTAACAAGTTAAATAAATATTATTTCCGACTGTGGTTTAATAATTATTTAAGGATTCCTGATTGCATTTATTTCGACATTAGTTATTTGAGAGAATATATTGTGGGTAAAATAATACATTTATTAGCGAGTAATGCAGTTACATTTATTTAAGAAATAAATACTCATTACTTAATGACTAATAAATGTGGTGGAGGAAATAAAGGAAAGTGGAAAATAAAATTACACGTAGTGTATATTAAATATACACGCCGTGTAGTTTTATGGAAAACAAGTACACGCCGTGTATTAATGATTACACGCCGTGTAGTTTTTCCAGTTGGGATTTTGAGGATATAATATTGTTTTATTAAATGATATTTATTATAATCAGCGTGGGCACATGTCAAGGAATTAATAATTTGACATGGGGGTTTTCAATAAGAGTTAATGAAATAAATAAAACGTGTAATGCATTTATTTATTGTCATAACTCTATAACCTCAAACCCGATTATAAATATCCTCACAACCCCAACATTTTTCAACAAGAGAATCATTGTGCACAATAATTCTGAAGAATTATTTCAAGCTCGAAAGAACTCCTTCCTCCAAGAATGCTCTCAAGACAGAGAGATCAAGGCGATTGAAGGAAGGCATCACAAGCGAAGGTTCTTCCACGCTAGCACCAGGAGATCTCTTCAACGACATCCGGAGATACGTGGCACACGTCTGGATCACCGCTGGAGGAATCCTACACTTGGATTCTACAAAGAAACGACAGATCACCGAATTGTGTCCGGACACATCAACAAAGAAATAATTCCATCGAGGTAATTCTTGTGAATTAATTAAATTAATTATAACCAACATATGATGATCCTATCTCTATGGTTCTGGGATTCCCTCTTTTGTTTTTCGTTCTTGGTTCTATTCCGAAGATCTGGCATTTTATATCATGACGGATCTCAGTTTGAACGTTTTTTAGTGCTAAAATTAAAGTTGGGCAAACCCACCAACATGCTTCCGCTGCGCCTAGAACCTACAAGTGGTATTATAGGGGTCATATCGTTGATTATAATTATTTAATTTTCATTGATGTTTTACGCATTTAATAATTTAGTTGTTACAATTCAAGTTTAATCGTTCTGGAAATATGAATCTCAAGATCTGTTCCTCCTCCCTCGCTTCTCGTTCACCTCACAGAAATGAATTTTAATTTTAATTTTGATTAAAATAAAATAGAGGAACTCATCTGGAGGAGCCAAATGTTTCTGGTCGTACAACACCAAAATAAACGGCATCTATTCAGAAGTACACGTCATGTAGTCTAGGTTCAATGCATTGACTGATCTGCCAAATCTGGAAGTGTATTGGAGTATACCTATGTCATTTATGACACTGTGTGTTGACCAGGAACAAGTGGCACACGGTTTCCAAATTACATGTCATGTGGTCCAACTAAACACGTCGTGTAGTCCCTTCGGGTTCGGGTTGGACCGTGTACCCTATACACGGCTTTCCCTGATGGAAACCGTGTAATGCGGAAACTATACGGAGTGTGTCCCATAGAACACGTCGTGTACTCTAAAAATTTCCGAATTACATTAACATGCCCTGACCCCGGGCGTGTACTTCAGATGGATTGTGAAGAAAAATACACGCCGTGTAGTTGCAACTACACACCGTGTACTCACCCAAATTACGCAGATTTATTAAAATTTATTATTATATTATACAAACTCTTGAGATGTATACCATAGTGCAGCCGTAAAGCTAAGGCACAACACGTGATAGGTGTTTTATATATATGTGTTTAATTTAGCATCTTCGTAATAAATGGGAATTCACCGGGTTTCCTCCAAGGTAAAAGTTATGTACAAGGATAATTTTAAATAAATTTATTTGTTTAAAATTATGATGGATGAGAATATCAAGGAAATTCAGAAAAGGATTTAAGATAAAAGGATTGATTAATTAAAGATAATTAATTGATTCGATCATGATTTAAATTAAGAAAAAATGATTAAATAATTTAATGCTAGTTTTATTTATGCGTAAATATCGTTGCATGTATGGATGATCATGAGCTAGACTAATACCTTTGTGAATGGTTTCTTTTAATTTATTTATTTAAATTTTTTGGAATGTGAGCCTTCTCCTCATTAATATGTAGGTCCTGCGTTCCCAAGTATTATTTTATGTAAAAACCCCTTTTTACCCCTCACATGTGTGTGAGATAAATCCATATGTAATGGATGGAGCTCCCAAGATAGTGGAGGCAGCTCAAGTCAGGAGAAAAGGCAAAACCAATCCAAGGAGATACAAAGGTGGACAGTTGGAAATCTTTAAACACGAATCTAAAAGGTTCAAGGTGTTTCTCCCCTAGGTCTTGGTTTAGTTTATCAACCGCTAGATAAACTAACTAATAGAAAATCTCATGATCATACCATTTATTTTATTTCTGTCAGTTGCATGGTTTATTTATTGTGGGTGTATTGTCACAATCACATAATTAATGAATTAAACAAGCATGCAAGATGGAACTAAAATAAAAACCAACTTATGTGTAAATATTATCTTAGACATGGTTAATCACTTAAGTATATCCCACTAAATATTAACAAGCATGTAATAAAAGATAATAAAATGGAAATTTACGTATAACGATAAAATCCCTCAAAAGAAATATTAAGTCGGTATAGCCTTCCATAATCTTAGTTATAATCAACCCATAGTTCAAAGTGCTTGACCAACCCTAGTTGGGGTGCTTTCAATTATCGGGGAATTCTAATTCAAGGTTTTGGGTTGACTTGAATTGGTTCGCATCAAGGGTTGACTTCCACATTAGGACTTGGTGTGACCAAGAGGCAAAGGTTGAGGAAATCCAAAATAAAAGGATTTCAGGATTGGGGAGTCCACTCAGCGGAACAAGGAGCTGCGAGTTAATGCAGTTGGCATTTGGAATGCCTAACTAAAACCCTTCAAGTTGATTGACCAACCCTAGTTGGGGTAATGTGAAGGGAAATATAGATCATTGCCACTAGAATATTCAGGCAACAGAATATTCTGAAGTCAATGGTGAGGGCTATTGTATTTCGATAAAATAGTGGGAGACTAATAAGTATTAATTTATTTATTTGTTTCAGTTTTTTTAATAAAGTACTAAACATTTGATCATCTTAATTTGTAGAAACGAGAATAAAATGACTTCAAACATATCATTGTGAACCATACTCGAGAAGGAAAACCTTCTCACCAACACCAATTTCCAAGAATGGAAGATGCGTTTACACATCATCCTTTGCCACGAAAGGAAATTGTATGTGCTGGAAGAGCCTATTCCAGTTATGCCTGGGAAATAGGCTAGTGATGAGGAATTATCTCTCTATATGAAACACATGGATGATGCCACAGATGTCCATTGTTTCATGCTATCGTCCATGTCCAATGAGATCTTGAAGCAACATGAAAACATGGACGTGTATAGCATGATGTATCACCTTAAGGATCTCTACTAAGAGAAGGCGAGATAGGAGAGGTATGAGATCTCCAATGCTTTGTTTACAACTAATCTTGGAGAGTCTGCGCCAGTTGGGCATCATGTAGTCAAGATTATTGGCTACATTGAACTCCTGGACATCATAGGGATTAAATTCCCAGATGATTTGTGTACAAATCTCATCCTATCATCACTGCCCAAGACCTTATCTAGCTTTATTGTCAACTAAAACATGAGCAACAATGAGAAGAGTATATCGGAACTTCTAACCTTGATTTTCCAGGTAGATAAGAACATGGGGCATGAAAACCCCGCAGTCCTTATGGTGAATAGGAAAAGGAATGACAAGGCAAAGGGGCCAAAGACTTATAAATGGTATGAAGCCCCTGAGTACCGTCCTTCCAAGAGGGGGAAGATCCAGAGGCAGGGCAAGGAATGGGAGGCGGTGTGTTTTTCATGTGTCAAGCAAGGCCACTAGAAGAGGAACTGCACCCAGAAGCGTGGGGAGGCTAAAGGTGCATTTGTTATCGAGTGTAATCTTTCTATTTCTACACATTGGGTATTAGATACAGCTTGTGGGGCTTACATCTGTATTCAAATTCAGGAACCAATTATATTTAGAAAGATTGACAGAGGAGAGGTGGATCTTCGAGATGCCAATGGAACAAGGCTAGCTGTGTTGGCTATTGGAGATTACCACCTCTCACTGCTGACTGGGATGATTTTGGTTTTACATAATTGTTATTATGTTCCTAGTGTTACCAATAACATAATTTATGTATCTTGTTTGCATATGGATGGATTTGTTTTCAAATTTGGAAATAAGGGTTGTCTCTTTTATAAGAACAACGTATGTTATGGTATGGCACATTTAAATAATGGTTTGTATGTATTAAATTACGAAAATCAAGTGTTGGAAATCGATAACGAAATAAACTCACTTGACTCATACATCACCCAGTTGTGGCATCGCCATCTCAGTCATGTGAACGAGAAGTGCTTGACAAAGCTCTACCAAGATGGATATTCAGACTCTACTGAGCTAAAACCACTTGATATATGTCACGCTTGTTTACAAGGAAAAATAACCAAGCCACCTTTTGGTGGACAGGGTGAAAGGGCCATAGAGCTTCTAGGATTAGTACACACGGATGTGTGTGGACCATTTCCAGTAGAAGCTAGAGGTGGATATTCTTACTTCATTACTTTTACTGTTGATTTGAGTAGATATGGATATGTCTCCTTAATGAGATATAAGTCAGATTCCTTAGAGAAATTTAAGGAATTCAAGAATGATGTAGAGAATCGGCTTGGTAAGAAGATAAAGAAACTTAGGTCGGATCAAGGTGGAGAATATCTGAACCAAGAGTTCATCGATCTTCTACGGGAGTCTGGGATTCTATCTCAGTTCACTCCTCCTTATACACCATAGTGGAATAGTGTTAGTGAAAGGAGAAACCACACCTTGTTGGAAATGGTGAGGTCTATGATGAGTCATGCGGATCTTCCATTATCCTTTTGGGGATATGCATTACAAATTGTGGCATACACATTAAACCGAGTACAAACTAAGGTGACAAATGGAATTCCCTCCGAGTTATGGAATGGAAAGAAACCCATTTTGTCGCACACAAGTGTATGGGGATGCGAGGAGTTTTTTAAGGCCTTCTCGGGAAACAAACTAGCACCCCGGGGCACGAATTGTATCTTTATATGATATACCAAGGAAACTAAAGTATATTACCTATATAACCATCAAGACAAGAAAGTGACTATCGCCAGACAATCCGTCTTTCTTGAGAGGGAGCACATCCTCAAAAAGGATAGTGGGAGAAAGATTGACTTTGACGAAGTTGATGCTCAAGATACACTGGAATTGGTACAAGAACAATTTCCACAAGTCCCAGTAGAAGAGGTTACAGAAACACAAGTACTTCATAGGAGCTCAAGAGAGGTAGGGGAACTAGATAGATTTGGTTTCCTAGTCACCGAGGATGGTGAATCATTATTATTGGACAATGATGAACCTCTCTCCTACAAGGAAGCAGTATAAAGCTCAGAAGCTGCAGGATAACTAGATGCTATGAATTCTGAGATGGATTCCATGTATCAAAACCAAGTTTGGGTTATGGTCGATGAGCCAGTTAATGTAAATCATGTTGGATGCAAATGGGTATTCAAGAGAAAGCTAGACATGGAAGGTCAAGTCAGCACCTATAAAGTAAGGCTAGTGGTTAAAGGATTCAGACAGCGTCAAGGAATTGACTATGATGAAACCTTGTCACCAGTTGCCATGTTTAAATCCATAAGAATCATACTTTCCATAGCAACTTACCATGACTACGATATTTGGAAGATGGATGTCAAAACAGCATTCCTTAACGGGAACCTTCAGGAAGATGTCTATATGACACAACTAGAAGGGTTTGTTACACCAGTTGAAGCCAAATGGGTTTTCAAGTTACAGAAATCCATTTATGGATTAAAGAAAGCATCCAGGTCATGGAACATTCGATTTGATGAAGCCATAAAGGAATTTGGGTTCATTAAGAATGAATGTGAGCCATGTGTTTGTAAGCGGTTTAGGGGAATGTGATCATTATCCTAGTAGTATATTTTGACGAAATATTACTTATTGGAAATGATGTACCAGTCTTATAATCAGTTAAGGACTGGTTGAACAAGTGTTTCTCCATGAAGGACATAGGAGAAGTAGCCTACATTCTAGGGATCAAGATTATTCGTGATAGATCCAAGAGGCTTCTTAGACTAAGTTAGGGTACATACATTGACCAAATACTAAAGAGATTTAGTATGAAACAATCCAAGAGGGGATTATTTTCAGTTTCACATGGACTACATATTTCTAAGAAAATGTATCCTCAGACACAACAAGAGAAAGATAGAATGAGTAATATCCCATACGCTTCGGCTATAGGATCCATCATGTATGCTATGTTATTTACCAGGCTTGATATTGCCTATGCACTGAGCATGGTAGGAAGATATCAAGCATATCCAGGAGAACAACATTGGATTGTTGTTAAGACTATCCTTAAGTATCTGAGAAGAACTAAGGATATGTTCCTGGTGTATAGAGGATACGAGGATCTTTTCATTAGAGGGAATTCTAATACTAGTTTTTAGATAGATCAGAACGATCTGAAGTCACAATCTGGATATGTTTTCTTTCTCAATGGAGGAGCTGTGAGCTGGAAGAGTTCAAAGCAGCCAGTTGTCGCCGATTCTACAGCAGAGTCTGAATATATAGCGGCTTCTGATGTAGCCAAGGAAGCCGTCTGGATTCCAAACTTTTTCCAGGATCTTGATGTGGTGCCTAGTAGTAAATATCCCATTATATTGTATTGTGATAATAATGCAGCGGTGGCTCTTGCAAAAGAACCAAGGTCACATCAACGGACAAAGCACATGCTCCGTAAGTATCACCTCTTTAGGGATTTCTATCAAAGAGGTGAAGTTGCAGTGAGAAGAGTGTCCATGGAAGAGAATGTGGTGGACCCCATGACTGAAGGTATATCTCAGCAGAAGCATGAATATCATGTGATAGTTAGTGGGTTAAAGGTTATTACCAGTTGGCTCTAGTCCAAGTGGGAGTCTGTTGGAGTTGGTGGCCTAGAACCAACTACTTTGTACTTTATTCATTAATAAAATCCTTATCACATCTTCATTTTTCTTCTACGTGACAATGCATGTGATAATGTCCTAAGGATAGTTATTGCATTAAAGGGTCATAGCGGATCCCTGCTATGATGAGAACCCGGAAGTTCCATAACACTGTTCTTGAATATATGTTCTACGGCCGGATGATATTATTTGAGGGACACAAATAATACAGGCCATTAGGGGTGAGGACTCATAAAACTTTGAGGCACCATCTCATGGTGTGCGCCCTTGGTAATATCCAGGAGAATATTATGAGAACGAGACCCACCAATAGGAAATCCACATTTCATAGTGTCATTGGATATTCCTATCTGTGGACGTGTGTATTAGTTCTTAGAATTTAAGATTGTTATTAACGGGTATTACAACTCACTCACTTAGATGTATTGACGAAAACAATGACGACACACTGTTCGCAATGAGGTAGGATATGTTGGGTGTGTCATGAGTAATACTGCATTAATAGATAATGCGAGAAAGGATTTGCCCCTTATGTTCCATAACAGAAGTATATGTCTCAGTCTCTTTGATGGAATTGATATAGCCTAAATAAATCCATGGCCATGGTAAAGTATGGGAGAGTTAAATTCCAGAAATTCAATGAAAGAATAATCGAGCACATGGGTTTATGGCACTAGCATGAAACCCGCTTGATTAGAGATATCGAGGCAAAGGGATTATATTACACGGTAAGCGTTTGGAGGAGGTGACATGTCATTTCGGCGTTAAATTCTTTCTCCATGGGTGCCTTGGTGTATTGCTAGATGCTAACCTTGAAATTTAGGCAGGCCCTACCTAATGCCACTGAGAAAGGGGCCTATAGGGTCACACACTAAGTGTGTCCACGTATCTCAGTTAAATGTTAATTTAACAAGTTAAATAAATATTATTCCCGACTGTAGTTTAATAATTATTTAAGGATTCCTGATTGCATTTATTTCGACATTAGTTATTTGGGAGAATATATTTTGGGTAAAATAATACATTTATTAGCGAGTAATGCAGTTACATTTATTTAAGAAATAAATAGTCCTTACTTAAGGACTAATAAATGTGGTGGAGGAAATAAAGGAAAGTGGAAAATAAAATTACACGTTGTGTATATTAAATATACACGCCGTGTAGTTTTATGGAAAACAAGTACACGTCGTGTATTAATGATTACACGCCGTGTAGTTTTTCCAGTTGGGATTTTGAGGATATAATATTGTTTTATTAAATGATATTTATTATAATCAGCGTGGGCACATGTCAAGGAATTAATAATTTGACATGGGGGTTTTCAATAAGAGTTAATGAAATAAATAAAACGCGTAATGCATTTATTTATTGTCATAACTCTATAACCTCAAACCCGATTATAAATATCCTAACAACCCCAACAATTTTCAACAAGAGAATCATTGTGCACAACAATTCTGAAGAATTATTTCAAGCCCAAAAGAACTCCTTCCTCCAAGAACACTCTCAAGACCGAGAGATCAAGGCGATTGAAGGTAGGCATCACAAGCGAAGGTTCTTCTACGCTAGCACCCGGAGATCCCTTCGGCGACATCCGGAGATGCGTGGCACATGTGTGGATCATCGCTAGAGGAATCCTATACTTGGATTCTACGAAGCAATGATGGATCACCGAATCATGACCGGACACATCAATAAAGAAAGAATTCTACTGAGGTAGTTCTTGTGAATTAATTAAATTAATTATAACCAACATATGATGATCCTATCTCTATGGTTATGGGATTACCTCTTTTGTTTTTCATTCTTCGTTCTATTCCGAAGATTTGGCATTTTATATCGTGACGGATCTCGGTTTGAACGTTGTTTAATGCTAAAATTAAAGTTGGGAAAACCCACCAACGCGCTTCCATTACGCCCAGAACCTACATTCATACCCTTTTGCTTGTGTAATTATTATGTGATCATTAATATCTCACTTTCTTACCCTTAATGAGCATCTAAGCTCACCCTTTCTTATATTTCATTTCCACATGTTATGAAGAAATGTTTTAAGTAGGGTATATTTGTAAAGAGTACTAAATAAGTAGATATTTATGTGAGGTTTTGAAGATCTTTCTCTAAAATAGAAGATCATGTACCTAGTCTCCAAAGACACTAAAATATTACGGTCCTCATGTGTGTGTTTGTGTAATGTATGAAACATTAATCTAAAAAGATGTCATATCCATGTATGAAAAGCCCGAGTCACTATAACATCCTATTATGAGTATCCCCACTAAGAATCCACTACCTACCATAAGAAAAAATATTCCACTATCATATGGAATAGGAACCCTCTTTCATTAGTCTCATCTATTTTAAGATGCAGAGTTTATAACTCCCCCATCACCCTCCAAGTATCCTCAGACTCCTGAATAACATCTCCCCATGTATTTCTACTCAGTGTGTTATTAATAACATTCACCTTTCCTAGGGTATAGTATATCTCAAAATCATAATCCTAAAGAAACTTCATCCACCTTCACTGATGTAGATTCAAATCCTACTAAGTGAAAACATACCTTATACTCTTGTGATTCATGAAGAACACAAAGAGATTTATGATGAGGTAATATCACCATAGCTTCAAGTAAAACACCACTACTAACAACTCCAATTTATGGGTGGAATAGTTACAATATTGGGGGTATAATCACCTAGACCCATAAGAGATCACCACCCTTTGCTGCATTAAGATATGTCCCAAATCAATATAGGAATCATCCCAAAAAAACCTTTAGCATCAAACCTTCTTCCATAAAATGAAGCATGGGGTCACTAATTTAGTTCTCCTTAAAGAATTTAAAAGATACTTGGAACTAATTATTCTTGTTTAATTTTTCTTCCTTCTTGGTTAGATTTTTTAATAGGGCTACAATTTGAGATAATTCAAACATAAACCATCAATAATAGCTCATAACCCCAAGAAAACTATGAACTTATTCCGTGTTCTTGGTTACTTCCCAAGAAGTCGCTACCTTAATATTAGATGGGTGCATGTATATACCCTAATGGGACACCACAATCCCTAAGAAGTAAACCTATTGCATCCAAAAATAGCACTTGGATGGTTTCCCATATAGTTAATAGTGTAAAAGACCCTATAGAATACTCTGAGATACTCGACATACTCCTCATCTGACTTCAAGTATATAATGATGATATCGATAAACAAAACTATTAAATTCTTAAGGAATGCATAGAAAATAGAGTTCATGAGCCCCATGAACATAGCTAGTGTATTCATGACATGGAGTGGTATGACCAAAAACTCAAAGTTTCCATACCTATACTAGAAGGAAGTCTTCTATAAATATTCCTCCTTTACCCTCATTTAGTGAAATATAGACTGTAATTCAATCATAGAAAACCAATTATCCCCTTTAAACTGGTCAAAAAGATCATTTATCCTCTAAATAGGGTGATATTTAATGGCCATTGCCTACTTTAACCATCGATAGTGCACACAAACACCCAAACTACCATCTGTTTTTTTTATGAATAACATTGGAGTACCCTAAGTAGATACATTGAGTTGGGTGAATCCCTATATTTTAATTCATCGATCTGAATTATCATATCATGCAACTATATGGGTGTCCTGTGATGAGGATTCATTGATATTGGAGATGTGATATGCTACAACTCTTTCCCAAACTCGATGTCATGATGGGGGCGTAGTGTCACAACCACTTCTGTGAAGGCATCTAGGAACTCATCAATGACTCTAGGAGCATCCACTATATGATCCTCCACTAAAAACTCTATCAACTAAGATAAGATGGTCTTTACACACCTTTAACCAATATGGAAACCCCACTTACCAAAAAACACCACTCACCAGCCTTACACATTAGAAAATGCGACTCCCCTCTAAAAATAGTCAAAAACTACATGTAAAAAATGTATCCAATCCATTACAGGGATGAAATAATATGGTTTTATCTAAAATAGGAATAAATCGTTCATAAAATAATATTGCCTCACTGATTAGACACTAAATGAGGCTAATATTAATTGTTAATATATATAATATTCATGTTATTTATTATTCATAAATACCATTTTAGTGCATTTTACACTTTGAACATCATTTCACATTATGATTGTAATACCTTCTTAAAATGCACTATTATGTGATACATTTTTTAACAACATTTAAAGTATTCAATGATTCATCCGATTTTAAGGAATATAATTATACATATTTTAATTTGATATTTTTGGAAATTTATCTACACTTAAATATTAACATTTTTGATTCAGGGATCAGTGGATAATTCATGGAGGATGATGGAGATATTTGGCAATGAAAGGAAGCAATTCTGGAGAAGGCAGATTGGACACCAACCCACTTATGAGACTTTGGGGCCCAACATAAAGGCCCAATTAATCCCCAATTTAGTATTATTCTAGAATACATGTATAGGAACAAATAACTCTTCATGATCCAATGCTAATTCGGCCTCCATGGTGTCCATTTAGGCGTCCCAAGTTAGAGATAAAATTCTGGGTCAGATTCTGCGGCCCAGAAAAACATCCCACTAATATTCTCATATCTAGGAATCAAAAACTCCAAATGCTCCCAAATTTTACAGGAGGGTATAAGACATCCGGAGCTCCATTTTCTTATTCTATGGACCACTCTGATTCGGCCATCTAGAAGGTCTTCCAAGTACGTCTGTTCGGTGAAGGAAATCTGGCTGCTACCTCGGGTCAAGGGTGGAAAAATCAACTCTCCCTTACTTTCTACCCACCTATGGCCTACCAAAATTAATTGAGGAGACTTGGACTGTTGGAGGCTCGACCCAAGGGCTCAAAAATGCCTATTTAAGGTAGTGGTGGTGAAGGAGTTGAGAATCTTGGATGCTTTGTTCAATTATAATGTTATGCTGCAATTTTGTTGTCTCAAATTTGTCTTTCACGTGTAAGTTGTTCAATTCACTTTAGTTTCTTAATAAAAGTTCTTCTTATACTCTTATTCTGTTGTTATTCATATTACTTTGATACCATTGGATCAAGTTGTGAATTTATTCACACCAAACCTTGTGAAATTATTCACACAACGGTGGAGTGATCATTTTATTTTTGTTGTTTTCTTTACTTCTCCATTTCCTCCCTCATGAATCTACTTTCCGCTTCCATTGAAACCATGGGATCAATGGAGAGATAACCCACTTATGGGTTGATCCAAGGGAGTATCAAGGGGATGTATTGGATTTTATTTATCACCTCATTAATGTATAATCACTTCTTTAATTGAGATTTTTATTTGATGATTTTAAAACTCTATCGTCCTTGTTGAATTTAAGGCCACACACTTCAAGTGCTAATATGAACCTTTACCTTGAAGTGATCAAAACTTTGATCCTTCAAGTATATAGGTGATTAGTATTAAAGGTTGTAGGAATTAAACCAGTAAGTGATGATGTTTTTTTATCTCCTTAAATGAACCCATCTCAAATATAAGAAATTGAAATCATTACAAAGGAAATACGTCCAATCCACCCCGAGCGATAACGTAGGATCAACTCATTATTTTAAATTGAATTCACTTAAGTCTCTTAGAGTTACTTTAAACCCATCTAAAATCAACCCAAGTTGTCCACTTCATAGACAAAAACAGTCCATAGAATGTACGTGTCTATAGGTTACTTCTTAGGTCTCTGAGGATTTGACAACCCAAGATAAACTAGAAGGACTGTCTTACCTTCTTCTCTTGGGAAAATTTGAGCGAGAATCAAATTTTGGCGCCGTTGCCGGGGACCCAAGTAAGTCATCTAAACACCCATTCTATTCTCTCTCATTTCTTCTTTTCTCATCCAACTTCTCTTGTCTTGTCTCTTTCTCGTTTTTTTTTCTTTTGGCGCATGTCTGCCTACACCCGCAATCAATAAAACCGTCTAGTTAGGGTGGATAGTCCTGGGTTTGGGGAGTCAAGTACAACAAGGGAACTCTTTCCATTATATCCTAATCTTCCAAACACCCCTGAGTCAAAAATTGAGGCTATTTCAATGGAAGGTATTCAAAGAAACCAACTCATAAACCCGGGTGGGAACCAATGGAAATCCCTTTTGAACAAACCCAAACATGGGGAACCTCTCCCTACTTTGACTACCCCACACCAGTTATGATGTACAATGACCATCCTAGTTTATACTAGTGGGATAACCAACAACTGATTGAGACACAATGTTTTAACTCCTATTCTCCACAAAACATTCCAACATATTATGAGTTCCAATCCCAACAAGTCCAATCTGAGCATCCACCTATGGAATTCCAACAACATAGTTATCCTCTTGGAATAGACCATCTGTCTCAACCCCTTTCCCATCATGATCCACAACCATTACTTGAAAAAATTTATCAACAAATGGAGATAATGAATTTTGAGGTTTTATCATTGAGGTTAGAACTACAAATCATTAAAAATTGTGAGGAACCCATCCCTACACAAACTATCCCTTCCATAACCTTATGTAAAGTGTCTAGTTTCCCACAAACCTCTCATGAATTTACTGAAGAGAAAACCTTTGGATTTGGGGAAGATGAAGAGGATAAAGGAGTTTTTTATGGTTGTTTAAATCAAGAGGAAACTGATTTTTTGTATTCACAAGAGGTAAATTTGACATCATGGATTGAGTCTCATGAATATAACTCCATTGATGATTTTTCAAAAACACAAATCACTGAACCATTAAGAGAAATCACAAACTTTGAGTCCATACCCATTCCTGAAATTGATCTTTCCAATTTGGTGGTTGAATATTCCATTCAAAAGGAACCAATTATGTTGAGAAATTTTGAAAATGAAATTGAGTTCAATTCAAAGTCCCAACCTATGTTTGAATATTTTAGCCTACCTGAACTTGAACAAAAGGAATTTCCATCCACCCTCAAGTTTCTATTCATTGGGGATAGCCAAAAACTTCTAGTTGTCACCATTTCTTATCTTGAAACCAATAAAGAGGTAATGATTCTTAATGTCTTAGAAAATACTACAAAAGAAATTGAATCCATCATTTCTAATATTCCTTGGATTTTACCACTAATTTTAGAACACAGGTTTGCATACAACAAAAATTATAAACAAAGAATAAATCTCAATATAGTGGACATAGAGAAACATGTGGTCCTTAAAATGTTGAAAGTTGGTATTGGATAAGTTGGGGGGTTCAAGTCAAGCTAACGACCTTAAACAAAGTGCTGCATGGGAGGCAACCCGTGGTTTTCATCTTTGAAAATCATTTTTTTTAAATAGGATTAATGAATCATTTTGATAAATAAAAAAAATAGACTACTGACATATTCTTCTATTATGAGTATGGATGGGTATGAAAGGGGAGAACCATATTCATCTGTGTCATGTGGTGTGATCCTTGAGTAATACCTTACCCAGAAATTTAAAAAGAAGACAATGTATCATCAGTTTATTTTATTTTATATATATACATATATTTTACTTATATATATATACTCTTTTGTTTTGTTTGTTTGTTTTCCTTTTTTCACTAGGGAACTCTACAAGCGACATGGATATCAAAGGACTAAATTGGAGCAGCAATAACTTCAAACTTCAACCACCATGTGACTTCATTCCATGACCCTCATTTTCAATTTCCTTTTTGAACTTTCATTCTCTACCTCTACCCCCTTCTAAATTTTCTTTTCTTTAAAAACTGGGGACAGTGTTATTTTAAGTTGGGGGGAGATAAAATAAAAAATTATTTTGTGTCAAAAAAATGATAAATGATTTGAAAAAAAATATAAAAATGGAAGGAAAAATTCCTTTAACTTTAAACATGGTAATACACATTGCACACTTTGAAACTGAATATAAAATAATTTATCATACCCTGATTCTGATTTTAATCCTTTTATAATTTCATGAGCATTGATTTTGGAAAGTGTGGCTGTCCAATGTGATATTTCATCGTTTATATTTTCATCCAAATAAAAAATGATCACAATGAACATCCTTTGGATAGTGGGGTATTAGTTTGAGTTCATGGGGTCCCCTAAATAAATAGCATAGGTTTGGTGATCATTTTAGTTTAATATGAGTATTCAAAAAAAATTAAAAAAAAAATTGTGCGTAGAGCAATGAAATGACCTAATGAGTGGCTTTTGGCACTTGGGGATCGTGACTCCATAGTTGTCTGACCCAGAGTTAGTAATTTTATCTCTATTTTTGGTAATTTGAATTTTTTTTGACTGAGTTAACTCGAGATGATGCCCGAGTATGTGGGCTTCACTTGGTGCCCTAAGGTCTTTGATCCTGGGAGTCATCGGCAAAGTCTCACTACAGGGGTTGACTCTTTTGAGTGCAACTTCAATTACCATGGAAAAATTGCAAAAACAAAAAAAACAAAAAAAAATATACAAAAAAAAATGAATACTCATCTTTATATTGAAATGTGATTCCACCTAGCACTTCCGTAATTTCCCCCTTGAATAAAGATGAACCCCCATGTCTATTGTGATGCACAACACATCCTCATACTTAATTGATTTTGGATGAAATATGGCAATGAATTTGAACAAAGGAATGGGATTGAGATTGGGATATGCTTATGAAACTATCTTGTATTAAAATATTTTGATGGGTTTCATGATTATTTGGTATAAGGGTTTCTGGTGATCATTGTGTATTAAAATGTTTTTGGAAAAGGTAATTCGAATTTCATATTGTTGAGATATATTTTGCTCGAGACTAGCAAAACTCAAGTTGGGGGTGTGATTAGACACTAAATGAGGCTAATATTAATTGTTAATGTATATAATATTCATGTTCTTTCTTATTAATAAACACCATTTTAGTGCATTTTACACTTTGAACATCATTTCACATTATGATTGTAATACCTTCTTAAAATGCACTATTATGTGGTACATTTTTTAACATCATTTAAAGTACCCAATGATTCATCTGATTTTAAGGAATATAATTATACATATTTTAATTTTATATTTTTTTTAAATTGATCTGCACTTAAATATGAACATGTTTGATTCAGGGATCAGTGGAGAATTCATGGAGGGTTATGGAGATATTTGGCAATGAAAGGAAGCAATTCTGGAGAAGGCAGATTGGACACCATCCCACTGATGAGACTGTGGGGCCCAAAATAAAGGCCTAATTAATCCCAAACTTAGTTGGATGCTATAAGACATGTATAGGAACAAATAACTATTCAGGATCCAATGATAATTCTGCCTCCATGGTGTCCATTTAGGCGGCCCAAGTTAGAGATAAAATTCTGGGCCATATTCTGCGGCCCATAAAAACATCCCACTAATATGATCATATCTCGGAATCCCTAACTCCAAATGAGGCCAAATTTTACAGTAGGATATAAGAAATCTGGAAATCCATTTTCTTCTTCTATGTCCCACTCTGATTCGTCCATCTAGAAGGTCTTCCAAGTGCGTCTGTTCGATGAAGGAAATCTGGATGCCACCTCGGGTCAAGGGTGAAAAAATCAACTCTCCCTTACTTTTCACCCACCTATGGCCTACCAAAATTAATTGAGGAGACTTGGACTGTTGTAGGATAGACCCAAGGGCTCAAAAATGCCTATTTAATGCAGTGTTGGTGAAGGAGTTGAGAATCTTGGATGCTTTGTTCAATTGTAATGTTATGCTGCAATTTTGTTGTCTCAAATTTGTCTTTCACATGTAAGTTGTTCAATTCACTTTAGTTTCTTAATAAAAGTTCTTATTATACTCTTATTCTGATGTTCTTCATATCCCTTTGATACCGTTGGATCAAGGTGTGAATTTATTCACACCAAACCTTGTGAAATTATTCACACAACGGTGGAGTGATCATTTTATTTTTGTTGTTTTCTTTACTTCTCCATTTCCTCTCTCATGGGTCTACTTTCCGCTTCCATTGAAACCATGGGATCAATGGAGGGATAACCCACTTATGGGTTGATCCAAGGGAGTATCAAGGGGATGGATTTTATGTTATTTATCACCTAATTAATTTATAATTACTTCTTTAATTGAGATTTTTATTTGATGATTTTAAAACTCGATCGTCCTTGTTGAATTTAAGGCCACACACTTCAAGTGCTAATATGAACCTTTACCTTGAAGTGATCAAAACTTTTATCCTTCAAGTATATAGGTGATTAGTATTAAATGGTTTAGGCATTAAACCAGTAAGTTATGATGTTGTTTTATCTCCATAAATGAACTCATCTCAAATATAAGAAATTGAAATCATTATAAAGGAAATACGTCCAATCCACCCTGAGCGATAACCTAGGATCAACTCATTCTTTTAAATTGAATTCACTTAAGTCTCTTAGAGTTACTTTAAACCCATCTAAAATCAACCCAATTTGGCCACTTCATAGCCAAAAACAGTCCATAGAATGTGCATGTTTATAGGTTACTTCTTAGGTCTCTGAGGATTCGACAACCCAAGCTAAAATACAAGGACTGTCTTACCTTCTTCTCTTGGGTAAATTTGAGCGAGAATCACCCATCATCAGTCTGTACTTTTTGAACACATCAAACATCATAGTCTGATCTCTAACTGGTGTGTATAACTCCAAGGGCACTGGAGGTATCTCACCTCCAATCCAAGTGAACCAAACAAAGATGGTGAAAAAAAGGAGTGAAATTTCCATAATAAAATTGGTCATAAACTAAGGTTGATGATAAACTAATCATACCTTGAATAACCCCTATCTCCTCTAGTGTTGGCACCTCCATATCATGCATCTTCCTACACCCAACTCCTCTACCTCACTACTAAAAACCTTCACAACCATGATCTAGTATAGGTCCCTAAGGAAAAGGACCATTGTGTGGATGACATCCACTATCTTCATCTCCCCTCAATAGGGTATAATATAGCTATTGAACAAATGTTTATGGCCCTGCTGTTAATGCTACCTTAGGGAAATCTATTGTTTTTGTTGGAAAAGGGATTGACTTCCCATGCTAAACTAGCCTCCATGAGTGATTGTACATCGATTCTGATGATGACCATGACCTCCACAGGTAAATCGCATTATCAAAGAGCACCCTGTAGATGATCAGGGACTTCTATCCCCAGAAAAACACAAATAAGACCACTATGACTGACTCTATATCAATCAGAACCTTGATTACTCTATCATACATGATCCCCTACTTGAAACTTCATTCCCTGAGAATCTCTCCTGACCTCCCTCTTAGGTAAATCCTCACTTCAAATGCATCAACTTCTAGAAATATAGACTATACTAAAATAGTTATACCAATGTATTTTCAAATTTTTGGTATAGTTATGTTTTTTAATCAACTATACCAATGTTTAGGAAAACCATTTGTATAGGTTTTACTTTTGGAAACATATACCAATGGTTTGGTCAAACCATATGTATAGCTTACCTATAACAAAAGTTTGACCAAACTGTTAGTATAGGTGGCCAAATTATTTTTTTTAATATTAATAATAGTAATAAATATTTCAAAATTAATAATTATTTTTATACATACATACATATATATATATATATATATATTTGTATGTGTAATAACATAGAATAGGTTGTGGAATGGTGGTAAAGTCTTTGGGACATAACGAAAAGGTCAGGGGATCAAAACTCACCACTAGAATTTATTTTCAATAGAAGACATATACCAATGATTTGATCAAACCATTGGTATTGGTCTTTCCTTTTAAATTACCTATACCAACATTTTTAAAACCATTAGTATAGACCACCTATACCAATGGTTTGACTAAGCTATTGGTATAGGTCTATCCCAATATAAAATCACACAATGATTCATTAAATTTTTTGTCTAGGTTATACCAATGGTTTGAGGGCCTATGCCAACTATTCCAAACTATTGGTATAGCCTTTTTCCAATAGTAATCTGCTCGATCACTTCTGATTTCTTCTACACATCCAAGTACATAGGAAGAATAAATATATTGATCACATATCTAAGCATAAGAAGACACCCCTCCTCAAGATGTCATTATCTGGATTCCTCATATTAAAAGAGATCAGGAGAGAAATAAAGGAGTTCCTTGAACCTAATTTTGAGTTATTGCATGCTTAGGATCCCTTGTTGAAGAGAGAGAAACTTCTACCTCTTTACCTCCTTTTTCATTGATTACAAGAACTATAAATGGAACTCCTTATAGAAGTCAACCTAAGAAACATACACCTTATTTCTCTCACTGAAATATAACATCCACCATTGATGTTACACCCCTCACAAATGACTGATCACCATTGAAATCTAGTACTCATCTCGGTCTCAAACCAAACTGAAGGCAATCTCATGCTCCACTAGTTAATGTCCTATATCTAGATTATAAACACTCCCCATTTAATTTTCTAGACTTTTATGCTGGAATGCACAAAACTTCTTCTACCATAACTCATCCTCTATAGTCAAATCAATCCACTGATGATAGACTGGATCAGCCTTCTAAAATTCCCCTCTCTGAAATAAACACAAATGACGACCAAGATCTATTTCTGAAAATAATACACAAGAGAAACCCTAATACTAAGAGCATTGAATTAATTTAGATTCATTTATTTAAGTTCATTTATTTTTTTAACATCACCTTTTTTAATAATAAGTGAAAAAATCATGATGCATATACCTCTCATAGGTCTATATGTAATGACCTAAACTTTTATAAATGAAATTATATTTTTGAATAAATAAATGATTTATTAAGTAATAAAGTTATAGAAAAAACATGTACTACTTTTATTATTTTGAATAGTTATATGGTCTATAAAATTTAAAATACTATTATTCCTCATAAACATTGTTAATATAGCCATTATACAGTGACCATTGAGATTAGTATATTAAGGGTTATGATAAATTCCAATTGATACAGATGAAAGAAGTGATGGCCTCAACCAGTGGGATCATACCTTATAAATCCTAGTTATCAGTGCTTTTGAGGGAGATAACATAATTAAAATTTTCCCGTGATCAATACCAAGATGAGATTCAAAAATTAAATCATGAATGAAATAATTTACAGGAGAATCTCATTCTCATTGAGATCATGGCCCAAACCATGTATGCCAAACCACCCTAATAAAATCTAACAGTCACATGTCTTACCCTTAGGGATTTTACTAGTGTAATAAATGGATATGTATCTAGACACCAAATGGAATGAATATTTATATTTTATTTTAATAAAATAATTATTATATCTATCTATTTTTAATATTACTTTTTAAATGATTATATAATGAGTTTGATAAAAATTAAATTTTGATGTGATGAAACACAAATAGAGTTTTTTTGAAATGTATAGTTTCAATCAAGTATATATATTTTAATGAATTCAAAAAAATTAAATAAATTATATTTTAATAAAATATTATTGTTAAATAAATTTTATTATATATAAATGATAATGTAATTTAATGAAGCCAAAAATAATTTTATAAGGGTCAGAAAACTGTTATTGTCAAAAATCCAGTATTTTTTTATAAATGTGGATTTTTTATTCAAGTGTAAATACCCATAATTAGAAAATTATTTGGATAAAATAAATATTATTTTTTAAATAATCATGTTGAAATTATCCAATGGTATTTTTTTATAATTTTCAGAGATGCTCGAATTTTTTGGTCAAAATTAAATAGGGTATAAATATACGGTGTGTATTATGACAGAATAATGACCCAAATTGATGTAATATATAATATTAAAGATCTCCACAACCAAATATATATTTATCCTTTAAAATAATGTGTTTTTTAGGTTATTTTATTGTTTTTAGAAACTCTTAATGAATCTTCCAAAACCTATATTATATTTTAAGTTTTTGAAAACAATTCTTTGTAAACATGACTCACTTCCACATAACCAAAATTATTATTTTAATTATATATATTATTAAAAATTTAAAATAATGAAAATAAGTCCACTTTTTTCAAAAACATGGTCAAAAACCATGGTATTTTTGTGTTTTTGATTACTTTTTCATATAGAATCCAAAACCTAAGTAAGGAAATTAATAAAAAAAACTCTCCTCCATTTTCTCTATAAAACCACCCAAAATCCCATTTATCTTCACTAAAAAAATTAATAATGAAATAAATTTCAACTTCCCTCTCTATATCCCTCCTAAGGTGTATTTAATCACTTAATAATCTCCTCCCAATCTTTTGAAAGCACCCTCTCAAGGTAATGGATCCTCTCCTTCTCCCCTTTATTCAAGAACCCCCAATATATTATGCCCAATGTTTTCCAATTGTTCATGTTGGGATATGATTTAACACATATATATTACTTAAATAATGATTAATAAGTAATTATAAACCCCATTTACTCACATTAATCCCTTCCTTGAACCTTTCCATACATATATTATGCTGCCAGAATTATCCTATGATTTTTTCATGATAAACATTTTTGTTATGAATACCTATCCTTATTTATACTCAAGAGTATTCATCAAGATATACCTATTATTAATTGATTAGATACTTACATATATAAAATCCTCACTCCATTATCATTGGATTAAAATTGTTAAAAGTAATATTTATGTTGTATGATTCATGTGGCACACTTATGCATGTACATGATATGAAAATGATGGGTGCACCCATATAGTGCTCCAATGTTTTGGGTAATGTTTTATTATAATGAGATTTTATGTATGGGATTAGGTAGTAAAAATAATCCATTATGTGACTTTTTTCACAATTTTAAGATGTCTTGGTGGTTAGGCTTGACCTATGTTTATGATGTCACGTTTAATGTTGTCACCACATTCCCATATTTTCTTTATAATATCATGTTATATACTGATTTATTATTAAATATTATAATTCTCACCCCTCTTATGTTAAATTTATATACCTCTTGTCTCACATGTACTAATTTAACTTATGATACTCTTTGTTTTTACCTTACTGGACTTTATATCTCACCCCTTTCTTATGTATTCCCTCAGATTATCCTGTGAAGTTTTAAAAGAGTAATGGAATTTTTAGAGCATGTTAAGGAAATTCTCATTATTTTTGTTATATTCATATGTCAAGTTGATTTGATATGTACCAAATGTTCTAAATACACTAGTTTTTATGATCTTTTGGGGTTTTATAATGTGTACCTTTATGAAATAAATAATGAAATAAAGTGTATTAAAGATATGGTTTTTCAAAGTTGGTATAAGAGAAAAGTCTAGTTATTTTTTGTATTAATATTAGAATACTCTAGTAAAAGCCTTATGGATAAGACTAAACATAGTAAAACATCCCTAAATTTTATTAAAGTGTATATTAATTGGTTTCCAAGAAAAAACATCCTTTTCCTGATACTACAAGTGGATGTGGCTCTCGCAAAGATGTACATAGGGTTAATACCTTGAAAAGAACACATTTAGATGGACTCAATTATTACTTGGTGCATGACAATGTGCCCAATACACACCTATTTTGACACTCCAAATGAATATTATTTGGTAAATTCACAAGCTCCTTACGAACCATTATTAATGGAATAAAAATTCCCATAAGATTTTATGGTAGGAAATAGATCATGGAAAACTTATATTTAAACATAGATGTTCATATATTAAAGAATATATATCATTTATGAGTAATCCCTTTAATGTTCGTGGTTTCATGTTTATGTGTTTAATATTTTACAAATATTAATCTCTAATTTACTCTTTTTTCTAGTCAAATAGATGGAAATATGAGAAGCCAAGTCAACAACCAATGTGATAAGAAATGTAATGGATGGCCAAATGAGATGGAAAACTCGGTGGGAGAAGGAGTCGGGAAAATCATGATAATAATTTCTCAATTAAATAATTTTTTTAACCAAAACCTAAATCATAAGAAATGCTTAAATCCCCCTAATAAAGATCAAGTTTCAATTAAGACCTTTATAAGAAAAAGGCCTCCTACTTTTAATGGATCGTCTAATCTATTAATCATGGAGCAATGAATCAACTCCATTAAAATGATCTTCTTCATCCTTAAATGCTCTGATAAAGATAATTTCATTCTAGTTGTTTACTATACGGAAGCATGAGCTGATCAATAGTGTACTTTGGTCAAAAAAATAAAAATCTTTTGGAGAAGATCGAAGTGATGGAGTGGAAAGAATTATAGAAAGTATTTTTTAAAAAATATTTTCTTCACAATATTTGACTTAAAATAGAGAGGTACTTCCTTAGACTCAAGAAAAATGATGATGAATCCATCATGGTGTACAAGGTAAACTTCACAATACTTTTACGATATGTCTCCAGATTTATCATTTCCCCCAAAAGTAAATTTGACCAATTCTTTGGTGGGATGAAGACAAGTCTACAAAAATCCTTATCCATTAAATACTTTGAAAGCTATAAGTAAATTGTGTGATATTCCCTTAAAGTTAAAATAGAGATCTATGAATCTCAAGGTTTTCATGGGGATAAGAAGCAAAAAAATAGAGTTTCATTCTAGAGGTATGATGGATAAATCAAATAGTGGAAAGAAAACTCAACATACCACTTATCAAAAGTGTGTGAAGAAGCATATTAGAAATCTCTTAAGGGGTATGAGGAAATGTTTTAGGTGTAGGGAGGAAGGGAACCTACTTAGCGACCACCAATAGGAAAAACCCACCAATGTGATGGAAGAAAGGAATTCTCTAGTAAACCCTCAAATTTCAGTATAGTGTTTTAATTTCAAGGAATATGGTAATTATGAAAGCTAATTCCCTAATACAAGGTTTTTTAAGGAAAATAAATGCCAACAAACTCTAAGGAAGCAAGGGTGATCTTATGTCATCATAGTTGGTGAGGTGGATCCAAGAAATTAATTGTAGGTATGATAGTTATTCATTCAAGTATAGAGAACATACTTTTTTATTCTGGTTTTATGAATTCTTTCATATTATGCAATTTTAATATAAATATTCAAAAAAAAACTCAAAAAATTGAAGTTGATTTATCGATAAAGATAGTGAATGGGTCAATTGTTGTATCCCAATTATATAACTCCTCCCATATCAAAAATTTTGGTATGAACTTCCTAGTGAATCTTGTGATAATTCCTTTATATAAATTTGATGTTATTCTGGGCATGGATTGGCTTTCCTTATATATAGCTAAGATAAATTTTCATGATAATAAAATCACCCTCTATATCATGAATCGCCCTCCAATTCTTTATAAGTAAAAGGCGTATGATGAATCTTATTTTATTCCAACATATAAAGCATGGATATTATTACCTTGAGAGAAATCGTATCTAAATAAAATGATTGGGACTAAATAAATGACCATCCTTGAATACATACCCATTGTGAGGGAATATACTGATGTGTTTCTCGAAGAATTTTATGCTCTTCCTCCTAGCCGAGAGGTTGAATTTCCAATCGATCTTATACCCAGATCTTTACCAATATCTAATACTCTATATCGATTTTTTTTTTTACATGAGAATTTAAAGAATCAAATGAAAAAGAATCTGGATAAAGGGTTCATATGCCCAAGTGCTTCACCATGGGGTGCACAGGTCCTCTTCGTCAAGAAGAAGAATGGGTGAATGCACCTATGAATCAATTATCGTGAGCTCAACAAGAGCATAATAAATAAAAAGTATCATATTTCACATATTGATGAAATGTTAGATCAGCTACATGGATCCTAGTATTTTTCTAAGGTAGATCTTCAGTCAGGATACTATCAAGTAAATTTGAAGAAGGTGGATATCCCAGAGACTGCTTTTTGTACAAGGTACGGGAACTATGAGTTCATAGTGATGTAATTTGGACTCACTAATTCCCTATAAATAGTTATAGACTTGATGAATAGAGTATATATATATTACATCAATAAATTTTTTGTAGTCTTTATAGATAATATTCTTATCTACTCCAAAATAAATGAGAAGCATAATGAGCATTTGAATTCTGTACTGAAGAATTTCCAAAAGTAAAATTAATTTGTGAAGTAAAGTAAATGTGAGTTTTGGTTGGAGTTAGTAACTTTATTAGAACATGTTATCACCAGTAAAGGGATATCTATGGATCCTTAACAAATTGAGGCAATTGAAGGATGGACAAATCCAACATGTGTGATGGAAATTCGAATTCTCCTTGAATTAGATGGATACTATCGTCAATTTTTGATAAACTTATAATTATTTTCAAGCCCACTGATCGGGATTACTCAAAATTAAGTTAATTTTTTATATAATACTGAATTAAAATAATGTTTTAAATATTTTAATAAGAGGATAATCACTACACCTGTGCTCACATTATCCACCAGTGGGGAAGGATTTGTGATCTACAATAATGTATCCAAAAAGGTATATGGTTATTTACTCATAAAATATGAAAAAGTGATAGAATATGACTCATTAAAACTAAATATGTGTGAGAATAACTACCCAACTCATGTTCTAGAGTTGGATTCAGTGATCTTCACATTGAATATATGGTGACATAACCTCTACGAATAAAAGTGTGACGTATATAAGAATCATAAAAGCCTCAACTATATATTCAAAAAAAACTTAATATGTGACAATGAAGGTGGTTATATATAATTAAGAATTATAATTATTCAATTCATTACCATCCTATGAAATAAAACAAAGTGTCATATGCTCCGAGTATAAAGGATCTCGTAACTCTAACCATGGTGAGGATTTCATGGGATCTAATGTTCTTATACATGAAAAGGATGAATATGGGAATAATAAAAGGATTTTTATCCTATCATACTCAAATAAATTCTCAACTATAAATTCTTGAGTGGATTAATTAGGGAAAAAAATATTATTAGTTACTACGGAAGAAGGTAGATAATATTTCAGAGTTTAACTTTGTTGAAGATGGAGTTATAAGGTTTGGAACCTGGATATATGTCCCATAAAAACCAGAGATGAAGAGGGAACTTCTGGATCATGTGAATATCTCATCCTTATATATTATTCTATTAATCACTAATATGTATAGATATTTTAAGAAAAATTTATGGTGGGATAACATGAATAGGGAGATTGTAGAGTTTGTTTCTCAATGCTTGATATGCCGACAAGTCAAGGCAGAATGACAAAAGTATAAGGTTGTGATAAAGATTATATTTTAATAATTAATAATATTATTTTCAATTATTTAATTACTTTTAATGAATCAATTTGAGATAATTTTCATCATTTTAGTATTTTTAGTGAATTTTGAGCTTAATTATGAAAATTGTCTAATTCTGGAAATTTAACAGTTTTATGGATCTTTTGTATTTAGAGAATATATTTTAAAATTTTGATCCAAATTGAGTGATTCTTTTTTTAGGATTTATTTTTTCTTGATATGAAACTTTTTCTTATGTACCTAGATTAAATTCAACACAAAATGACCCAGAAAAATAAATCAAGTGGAAAAAGTTTAATGGTCGACATAATAGACCCCACATCAGTTAGTGAAGAATATATCAATCTAAATAAATCCAAATGAAGTGATTCTAAGTTTATTGGAAACAAAAATCCTAGACTCATCTTTATATTAAATTTAATAAATAAATTATGTCATTAAAGAATCTATTTCATGCTCCAAAGTGGATGGAGTTGAGCAGTATCCACGGGAAGAAAAAATATACATCGGTAATTCAAGAATAATTTTTTTACACTAGTTAAAATATAATTATATTTTGTGGGTTCATGAAAAAGAGATATGGTAACAACTCTTAAGAATAAAATTTCTTGAGATTCTCTCATTTACTATGGTAATTTAACTAAAACTTTAGTTGAATTGAATTTAGAGGTAAAATTTTCCACCCTTAAAGCCTATATATATGTGTGTGTCCACTTTCATTCAAGGTTGTTGTTGAAGAAGGTGAGATAGTGGTTGTGATGGAGGATTGGTGTCTTTAATTTTTTTGTATTTTATTTTTTATTTTTTCTTAGTTTCATTATGCTCTCTTCTTCCCCTTTCAACTCTCTTACCCTTCACATAGAGTGGTAAAGCCTTTGAGTGATCGAGGAAGGGGGAGTTTCACTTTTTTAATGTAGGAGTCTTGAAAATTAATGTAAAAATCTCTTTTTCTATTGAATGATTTATATTTTCAGTGGATACCAATTTTATTAATGCTATATTGTTTTGGGTTTTGGGTTTATTAATTGTTAATATCTTTGGTTGAAGAACTTTAAACTCCCTCCGCCTAATGAAATTTTTCTTGATCGAGCAGATTGTGTTAGCTGGTGAGTGTCGAGCAATCATTGGAACATGTATGAAACTAGTGAATTATTTATAGATTTATAAGGATCAATTATTACCAATTATGACTTACCTTAGTTGTTTGGGAATTTTTTATGAACTTCCTTGCACATAGAAGTGGGTTCCATTGTGTTCTTCAAGCAAGGGTGATTGATAACTCGATCGAGGAGTCTTTCATTTATCATTCAATAGGAAGAGTGGGGGAATAATCATTACGACTATGATGAAATTGAAAAAGGTGATCCTACCCAGACCCCATCACTCTCTTTATACATTAGTGTTCAAACTATATTTTAATTGCTTTCTTTATTTTCAAAAACAAACAATTTCAAAAATAATCTCACTTATTTCTCAAATTTTAAGATGACAACTTTATTTTTTTGCGCTCCTCTATGGAGACATCCTAGGTTAACCACTATACTAAATTTTAACTTAGTAAATATTTTTTTTGTCAAACCCCATGATAGGCACGTATCAAAACTTGGAATTGTTGTTGTGGAGGCTATTCCAATAATCTAATTCTAACATTTTGTAAATATTTTCTTTCATTTAAAAAAACTATAAAAAATACATGACATATTCCAAATGAAATTATTTTTATTAGATTGATAAATCATGAGTGTAAGGAGAAATGTTAGATGATTATGAGATGGAACTATTATAAAAGGTTTATGAACTCACTATTTTGGCCAATAAAATGATGAATGGATATGTCACAGGTATCTCGCTTCAAGAACTGATGGACATAGTTAATCAAGTCAAAACTGGTTATCGAAGATTGAAGTACAAGGAGGAAGTCACATTGGATAAAGTACCTCAACCTAAACTAGAATTATAACCAGTGGTGAAAGTTAATTCTCCACTAATCTTTCAAATAGAGGAGTCTAATTACCTACCTCTACCCAGTGAAATTCAACTCAATGAGGAACTTTCAATTGAAAAAAAAAATTGAATCCAAACAAAATTAGGGATATGGTCTTTTATTGAACTCATTATATCCTAATTTTATTTAAAATTAATTGAGTATAACCTCCTATTTCTTGAAATTTTCATATTCTAACAATTGTATTTACTTAGAGGATAAAGAAGATGAAAAAGAATATTCACTTATAGACGAACAACTAGATCTCCCTGAACATGTTGATCATTTATTGGAGGGAGTTCAAGAAAAGACCAAAATGGATTTGCCTAAGGAAAATAATATGAAAGATGATTACTTTTAAATGGAATATTTTTATATTTATTATTCATGATTAAATTTTGTTCAAATAGAATTACACTCTGACATTACCTTTGATTATTCCATTGATGCAGTATACCATGAGAAATCACTCTAAAATAAAGAAATTGTGCAAGTAGAAACCAAGAAAGAGGAGGACTCATTATTTGTCCAACCCCCACCAATAAAGTTGTATATTATTTTCCTATGGGTGGATTTGGTGTAATATACCCATGGAGTCCTCAACAAAAATGAATAAGTTCAAGATGTAAAGAAGAAGTTTTTTTGGTTTATCTCAAAAAAACTCCACCCACCATCAGATTGGGGATAACCAACTGAAATTGCCCATCTGAAGAAATTCAAAATCTAGAGCCCGCCTGGGGGTATTAAATTAATATCTATCCTTATTTTCTCATTATATTTATATTTTTCTTTTCTTTTAATAAATTTCTTATGTTTTTGTTTTGTTTACTATAGGTTTTCAGTGTACAACACTTAGGAGCTTAACTCAATATTTCACTACCAATAAGTCTGGTTGTACCTATCCTTTACACTTAATTACTTGATATGATTAATTTTCAAATATTCTTACATGTTAAATACATTTGAATTCATTGATAATACTATATAATTTAATTGTGGTGGAGGTAACCTTTGTAGTTTAGGATTTTCATTTGTTGTTTGTTTTTCTGTTTTCAAAATAAATGTGTGTGTTTTTCAAATTTTTGTGTGTTTATTTTTCTTTTTCTTTTTTGTGTTTTTGAAACTTTTGATCTAAAATGATTATAATTACCATTTTTGAAACCTATATCAATGAGTTAAATAATTTATTCCATAAAAATAATCTTAAATTAATGTTGAAAATGAATTTGTTTCAAGTTCAAATCTTTAGGAATTTCATGAAAAGTACTCTGATTTTTGAATCCCATGCCACATTTCACTGTCTTTATATTTGAAATCACTTTACCATGAGGCTTATAAATCATTGTTCTCATATTATTTACATTCACCTCTCTTCTTGAGAGAATCAAATCATGCTTGATTTAACCATAATTTTATTTATTCCTGTCAAAACTTGAGGGTTTTGGGTACTTATGTTTTAAATGATTAAGGCATTTATTTGGTTTTAAATCCCCCTTTTCAATAGAATATTTTTCATTATGTCCTACCTTGTAAATTTAATCCTTGTATCCCTTAGAGTCTATGAATATCCTATTAGGTTAGCAACATTAAAATCCAATTTTCCCTATCCAAATCGCTCTTTATGTGAGATCGCATGATCTAGTTGAACTTAAGTGTGGGGAGAAGATGTATCATATTATTCTACCTCATTTAGTGATAATTTGGGAGGAGAAATAAAATTTTAAAGAGATGTTTTTTCTGCTAAAAAAATTATTCTGTTGAAATATGTGCCTTTTTCTAGAGCTTTCATGATAAGAGAAGTTGTGCCTTTCTAGAGCTTCAAATGGAGAAAGAAAGTTGTGCCTTTTCTAGAGCTTTAAAGAAAAACTATTTTTGAAAATTTTGACATTTTTTTCTGAAATGATGAATTATGTGAACTTTCCTTGATTTTTCATGATGATGGAGTGGATTGTTTTCTAAGGGGGTGAGAATGAGACCATACTTTAGTGAAAATTAAAATCTTGTAATTTTTCTACAAAAAGAGTTAAGCCTTCCTCATTCAGACTTATAATTTTTAACATCTAAATATTACCAACCAGGAGCCACAGAAAAACCCTACAAAGTCTTAATGATAAAAATATTTCTTTAACTCACATCAGGTGGAGATGTAGAAATTTATCAAGCCTATGGTGACACTTGCATTAGTTTGGATGAGAAAAGCCTTGTTAAAAATTGACATTTGTGATATGAGAGAAAATTCATGTGAGGTAGGTGTCTTGTGTACATGAGAGAATAAATGAATAGGAAATATATTGAATGGTTTTTCTTAGAACTTGGAATAATGGTTATTTATTAGGCATTATATTTTTTTTATTAGTATGGAATTAGTGGATCTCATGAGCATGTGTTTGAATTTTCATTGATTTGATTTTGATGCTGACTTCTCCAGGAGTTCAAGTGATAAGTGTGGGGGAATTGATAGAGATTATATTTTAATAATTCTTCATATTATTTTCAATGATTCAATACCTTCAAAATAATCAATTTGATCGGATTTTAATCATTTTAGTATTTTTGGTGAATTTTGAGCTTAATTATGAAAATTGTTTAATTCTAAAAATTTTGAAGTTTTATAGATATTCTATATTTCAAGAATATATTTTACAATTTTAATAAAAATTGAGCGGTTCCTTTTTTTAGGATTTATTTTTTTGTTAGCTACAACTTTATATTCTGGACCTAGATCCAATTCAACACACAATGGCCCAAAAAAATAAATCAAGTGGAAAAAGTTTGTTGGTCGATAGAATGGACCCCACATTAGTTATTGAATCATATCTCAGTATAAATAGCTCTAAATGAAATTATTTTAGATTTATTGTAAATATGAATATGATCCTAATCTTCACAGTAAATTTAATGAAAAAAATAGGTCATTAAGGCATCCATTGCATGCACCAAAGTGGATGGAGTTAAGCAGTCACCTCAGGAAGAAAAAGTATTCATTAGTAATTTAAGAATAAAATTTTGTAAACTTGTCCAAATCTATTGAGATATTTTGGGATCATGCACAAGAGAGATGGGAACAACTCTTAATAATAAACCTTCCTGATATTTTGTTATTTACTATGTGAATTGAACTAAAATTTAGGTGTATTGAATCTAGAGGGAAAATTTTCCACCCCTCAGGCCTATAAATATGTGTGTCCACTTCCATTCAAGGTTGTTATTGGAGAAGGTGAAAGAGGGGATATGCTAGAGGATTGGACTCATGAATTTATGTGTATTTTATCTTTTATTATTTCTTAGTTTCATTATGCTCTCTTCTTCCCCTTTCAACTCTCTTACCCTTTACATGGAGAGGTAAAGCCTTTGAGTGATTGGGGAAGGGGGAGTTTTACTTTTGTAATATTGTAGTATTGTATTTTAATGTAAAACTCTATTTTTTGATTTAATTATTTATATTTTTAGTGGCTCCCAATTTTCTTAATGTGTTCTTGTTTTGGGTTTTGGGTGTATTCATTGTTAATAGCTTTGGTTGAAGAACTTTAAACTCCCTCCGCCTAGTGCAATTTTTCTCGGTTTAGCAGATTGTGTTAAGTGGTGAGTGTCTAGAGATCATTGGCATGTGTGTGGAATTAGTGAATCATTTCTAGATTTCTAAGGATCAAAAATTCTCAATCAAGACTTTCTTTATTTGTTAGGAAATTTTTTATGAACTTCCTTGCACATAGGAGTGGGTTACATTACTTTCTTCAACCAAGGGTGATTGATAAATCGACTGAGGTGTCTTTCATTTATCATTCAATAGGAAGAGAGAGGGAATGATCTTTATAAATATTATAACCATGAAAAAGGTGATCATACCCTAACCCCATCACTCCCTTAATTCATTAGTGTTCAAACATTATTTTAATTTCGTTCTTTCTTTTAAAAAACAATCAATTTTAAAAACAATATCACTTCTTTCTCAAATTTTAAGGTGATAGCTTAATTGTTGTGCAATCCTCTCTAGAGACATCCTAGGTTACCAACTATACAACATTTTAACTTAGGAAATATTTTTTTTGTCACACCCCATGATATGCATGTGTTAGGTTATGATTCAAACATTTCTCATACCAGTATAGAAATGGGAAAACATTACCATGTATTTTTTTTATAGGACCCCTAAGACACCTAAAGGTAACAACACCATCTGGGTGGTAGTCAATTACCTTACCAAGTTAGAGCATTTCATTTATATCAAGTAATATTTCTCTCTTTATCAACTTTCTAAGATATATATAAGGTAAGTAGTAAGAATTCATGGAGTTCCACTTTCTATTATATTTAATCGAGAGTCGATCTTTGCCTCGAGGTTTTGAAGAATCCTTCAGAAAGTGTTGGATATAGAACTAAGCTTCAGTACTTATTATCACTCTTAGATATATTTTCATTCGGAAAGGACCATTAAAACATTAAAGGATATGTTTATATCATGTTCAATGGATTTACAAGGATGTTGGGACCAGCACTTTCCCTTATTGGAGTTCTCATATAATAATAGTTTCCATTCTGGAATTCAAATGGCACCTTATAAGGCTCTATATGGGAGGAGGCTTCGAACTCCAACATGATGAGATGATATTGGAGAGTGGAAGCTAATGGGTCCTGATCTTGTCTAATAAATGACATATAAAGTTCAAACCATTCAACGACATATTAAATCTGCACAAATTCGATAGAAAATATATGTAGATAATCATCAATGTGATCTAAAGTTTGAGGTCATAGATTAAGTGTTCCTTCATATATTTTCATGGAATAAAGTAATGAGGTTTGGAAATAAGGGAATGCTTGGTCCTAGATACATCGTCTCCTTTGAGATCCTTGATCATATCGAAGCAATGGACTATCGACTAGTTCTCCCATCTAACCTATCTCAAGTACATGATGTGTTCTATATATCCCTATTGATGAAGTTTATACCATACCCCTCACATGTAATGAATCTAGAGGTGGTACCATTGGAAAATTATATTTCATACGAGGAGCATTCGGTGAAGATCTTAGATCATAGATACAAAGTTCTACAAAACAAGAAATCTCACATGGTCAAAGTGTTATGGTGGATCCATAAGTTTGAGGAAGTGACATGGGAACTAGAAGTGATGAAATATAAGTACCCTCATCTATTTAAGTTTATTGAATGAAATTTTCAAGGGAAAAATTTCTGAAAGGGGGGAGAATGTAACGAACCAAAATTTTATAAATGGAATTCCTTTTTTGAATAAATAAATTCCTTATTTAAGTAATGTGGTTATAGAAATCACATGCACTAATTTTTCTATTTTTAATAGTTATATGGTCTATCAAATTTAAAATACCATTATGAATCATAATCATTGTTAATATAGCCATGGTATAGTGACCATTAAGATTAGTATATTAAGGGTTATGATAAAGTCCAATTTATACAAATAGAATAATTGATGGCCTTGGCCAATAGGACTATACCCTATAAACCCTTTAATTAGATCTTATTAGGGAGATGGGATCACTAGAATTTTTCATTGATCAATCTAAAGTCGAGATTCAACAACTAAAACATGAATGAAACCATTGACAGGAAAATTTCAAGCTCATCGAGATCACAGCCCAAACCATATATGCCGAACCACCCTAAGAAAATATCACCATCAAACACCTTAACCTTAAGGTATTCACTAATGTAATAAATGGATATTTATTTAGACCCTAATAGTATGAATTTTTATATTTTATTTTAATAAAATAATGATTATATTTATCCCTATTTAATATTAATTTTTAAATTATTAGATAATGATTTTGATAAAAATTAGATTTGGATATGATGAAAAACAAATTGTATTCTTGAGAAATGTATAGTTTTAATAAAGACACTCTATTTTAACAAATTCAAGAATTTTTAAAATAAATGATATTTTAATAAAATATTATTATTAAAAAAATTATTAAATATAAATGATAATATGTTTTTATGAAATCAAAAATAATTTTTATAAGGTCAAAAAATTGTTATTGTCAAAAGCCATTATCTTTCAAAAAATATGGATTTTTTATTTAAAAGTATAAATTCCAAAAATTAGATAATTATTTGGATGAAATAAATATTATTTTTTAAATCATCAGGTTGAAATTAGGCAATGGTGTTTTTTTCATAATTTTCAGAGACAAACAAACTTTTTGGTCAAAATTAAATATGATATAAATATACTATGTGTATTATGACATTATAATGACCCAAAAGTGATGTAATATGTCATCTCATCTCTTTAATACATAAAATTTTCATTACATTGTACAAAATAAAGGATATTTTAAAGTTTAGTTTCTTGGAAAAAGGGGAACATAATACATGAAAATTTAAAACATTCTTCCATTCCACTTGAAAGGATTTATAAAAGATTCATCCAAATTAAAATTACTATATCTCATAACCTGGAGACATACATAAATGTAAAGGGTGAGAATAAGGCCCAGTAAGAGAAACTTTTATCCAAAAATCCCTCATGATGGTGCTTTTGGGTTGATTGTGTTTTTTTATAAGGTTTGTGGTTGTTGACAAAGGCTAGTTGTCAAAGAAGGCATGAAGAGTGTGAATGATGAACTAAACTCACAGAGTGTGAATATATGAACTGATCTCAGGATGCTATCACACACAAAACTCGTAGTTGTCTTTGGAAATAATGATGAGTCACAAAAATCATTGGATGAAAACCACAATGAAAATCACAAGATTAAATTTTGATATCATGATGGAATATCATGAAGCGCATGATTATATTTGAGTATCAAGGTGAGATCTCATGCAGCACACATGATTGTCTTTGGATCTCATGGAGGGATCTTGTGCAACACTCATGATTGTCTTTGGATCTTGTGCCCAGATCTTGCACAAAGCTCAAATAGTAATCATGCTCAGTAATCACAGAAGTGCGTGAATATAAAGGAAAAATATGGAAATGATGGAAGATTTCACAATCATCTAAGAACTCACGAAGTACATGATTTTCTTCAGTACTCATGCTTAAATCTCACATGAAGCGTGAATGCGGATTAGGGACTTGTGCAAAGTGCAAGCATGGATGTGGATTAGGTACTCGCACAAAGAGAGAATTCCAACTAGGGACTCATGAAAATCATGAATATAGACTAGGTACTCACGAAAAGTGTGAACGTGGATGAAAAAATAAAGACTCACACAAAGAAATAATGTTGAAAGAGGACTCACGCCTAGATCTTACACAAAGCACGAGCAGATCTCACACTTGGATCTTGCGAAGCATGTGATTCCCATGAGGTGGATGGTTGTCTGAAATTTGTGGAGTTAAGGCGGTGGAAATTTACCTATAAATACCCTAAGACCCATCCTTAAACATTGATGAATTTTTTCTTGAAAGGTTTATCTAAAGCTTTTCTAGAGAAGAGACTCACAGAGAGATCTTGTAATAGAGATTCACGAAGAAGGAGTATATAGTATTAACATCAGATAAGTGTTGTGCATGATCTGAACAAGGTCTTTTGTAAATAATACTTGCACCAATGTGTTGCGCATGATCTGAACAAGGTCTCACGCAAAGAGGACTCACTCTAAGGTGTTGTGCATGATCTAAACAAGGTCTCTAACAAAGAGTACTCATGCTAGGGTGTTGTGCATGATATTAATAGGGTCTTATGAAGAGAGTGAAAGAGGACTCATAGAAGGGACTTGCAAAAGAAGACTCATGGAAGAGACATGTGAAAGTATACTTGTGGAAAGGACTCATTGAAGGGACTAACGCCAGGGTCTCACACCATGGTCTGGTGAAAAAGGATACATGCTAGGATCTTGTGCAAGTAGTTATACGCCAGGGACTCACACAAGGGTATCACACTATAATATTATGCATGTTGATATGTGCTTACATTTCCCTGTGAATAGTATCATTTTCATATCTAGATTCTGGAGGATAAGTAGAAGATAGAGGATCTTCACTATTAGATAATACTTAAAACAGTGAAAGGAATCCTAGGAATCACTTGAAGATTTTTCCAAAGTAGAGGTAATTTTTTTTTCTACAGTAAAGAGAAGTTTATTCCAGTTATCTAGAAAGTGGAAGTGTTTCATCCATGTGTTTTCACAAAAGTGAAGGATCAACCCATAAATATCTTCAATGAATCATCTATATAGAGTTAAAGTTGCATTCATTATCAATAATGAAGGGACCTACTTGTCCATAAATTGTGTGGGACCTATAAGTCCATAAACTATGAGTGGGTCTCTTCCAAAAGTATTTAGAAAAGGAAGAGGAAGATGGTGGTCCTTTCCACTAGTTGTGATCCAGAGAAAGAGACAAAGGGAGTGACCCTTGGGAAAGAAATGATTTGACCCTAAACCTTGTAAATGCAGTGATCCTAGGAATAGAAGTGATCTATCCCAAACATCATTATTGGTAGTGAGCCTTAATGAATTTGATATAATCAGCACATTATTATTATATTCTACTTGGATGTAGCCCAATAAGGATGAACCAAGTAAAAATGTTTGTGTTCTTATGCTTACTTTATTGCTTTACTTTCAGTGCATTATCATCATATAAAATTGGAAAAGATGCGATCAATATAAATACTAAAGAGAAAACAAAGTGACCCTTATAATAAAGAGGTCAAGATCGAGTGGGGAATGAGGAATTTTGAAAAGAATATTCATACCCTGACTCACCCCCCCCCCCCCCCCAGGGTATCTAGTCCCCTTTTGGACCTAACAATTAGTATCAGAGCATATGTTACCTTTTTTTGATTTGTTTTCTCTGAAAAAAATTTCTCTACTAGTGGAATTGAAGTTTCAGTTTTCTCTTATCATGGTGTGCCATGGAAAAGAGAATAACTACAAATAAGAAGCATAAGTTGGGTGGTATTCCTCAGTGTAGAAGTGTCTACGGAAAAAGTGTGATTCAGTTTAAGGAAACCAATAGTATACTGAAGAAAGTTTTGGATGAATCATACAATGAAAATATAGACTCACTCAATGATTTTGTAGGAATGAGTGATTAACTTTACATTCCAAGTGATTTTGAAACTACTAATTATGAAGAAACTCCAAGAAGGAAACAAGTGTAATTTTTCCATGATATATAGGAATTGGATCCGAAATTGGATGAAGAATTTAAATCTAAATATATATGGATCCAAGCACTATAAATTGAGGTCAACAAGTTAAAAAGTTTAAACAAAAGGCTTATTGATGTGTCTACTGATCTAACGGATAAGAATGATTCCCATGATGAATAACTTCAAAATTTGTCTACAAATATAGAAAAACTCAAAGATGATGTCAAGGGAAATAATCTAAAATCTAGAAATAATGATCTTTCTACATATTTATCTAAACTCATTCAGGAAGAGAAAAGGCTATAATAGGAGAATTCATACTGTAGTTATTCTATTACTTAGATGAATAATGAGTTAAAATAGAAATCTGACATGATGGATAATCTCTCTCAGGAATTGGAATATGAGATGAGTAGTGGGAAGAATCTCAAGAGAGAACTTAATGCTCAACTTGAATAAATGGATATAAAGATTCAATAATTTAGAGAATATCTAGAATCAGTGAAGAAAGAAGTAGAGAAATATAATGCCAAAGGTAATCCCAAATTGAAGGATGCTTTGCATTTATTATTTGATTATCCTTTTAAAGGTGATAATGAAAGGAAAATCAAATATTTTACTTTAGAAGAAAAATATGAAATGATTATCTCATCCCAAAGGACACAATTTTGGGAAAATATGGTATTAGATATGATGAACCCTCTCCCATGCATGATAGGAATAGATTTTTGAAAAGTTCCAGAGATAAGAAAAATCTTGTAGGTGTTAGAGATAGATCGAAAAAGGTTTTTATAGGAAGTAGTGGTAACATGTACTGTTTCTGTGGGATGCATGGTCATACTTCAAGTTTTTTTTTGATGTATTGGAATATATTTCATATTGTAAATACAAAAATATTGTTAAATTTTTGAATAAGAAGAATCTTCTTAAAAAGTCTAAAATAAAAGTCTCTCAGAAGAAAGAAGTTTTCAAATGATATTAATGTGGAATACAGGGACACACCATGAGTACGTTTCAAGAAGACCAAGGGCTTAATGTTGGAAGAAGAACTTTGGATGCATCAACATCTCAGCTGAGAAAGGATAAAATGATGTATGCCTTTAATGGAATATGTTTTATATGTTCTAATCATGGGAATTTGGAATGACATTGCAGCAAGAAGAAATAAGGTAAGGAAAAGGAACCCATAATGATATCCCCAACATAGGTAGTTTATAATGAAAAATCCTATATTGGAAGACAACATGAAAAGTTGAAAATAGGTTTACAGCCTCAAGGGAATCACAAGGAGCATAAAAAAAGTTGTATCAGTCACCTCCTCTATTACACTCATAAAAAATATCTTGTAAAGAATGTGAACAAATCTGGATGAAAGGGGGAGGAGATTCTGCAATTGTAATTAAGAAGAATGTAAATTCAATGGAAGAATCAACCCTAATAAGAAAGGGTGGCATGACTCGGATAACTAATAAAATAAAAATTAATAAATAATTCTTTGTAAAATTCGCATGTCATTCCATATGGAGAGAAGTTAAGGAAATAGGAAGAGTTTTCCAATGGAGGAAGAAGAAAGAGCAGATGATTAGTGGAAAGATTCATGTTCAAAGAGAGAGTCGTGAAAAATGGCATGTCAGCAGAGCATCAAAGAAAGAAATTTATACAAATGGGTTTAAACCCAAATTTCTAAAAATTCCAATACTATAGAATATAAATATCAGAATAAGTCTCAGTATGTGGGTAAAGAATCTTTAGTCATATGGCTGGAATATTTGAAGTCGATTGGGTAGTTAGAATGAGCAAAAAACAGTACAGTGCTTTTTAAGAAAGTATCAAAGGGTTGATCTATCAGGATCAACCAAAATCCTATTATTAAGGATTCTAGAGGTTCCCATCTCCCTATGTGTATAAATTTTATTAACTGATGTTCAAGTTTTTCAGGTTCAAAGGAAGATATGATTCAAGGGGAAGTGGCATTAAAAGATGCAAAGTGGTGAAGTGATGTGATCCAGAATATCGACTGATTCAAATCAGTTAGAAGAGTTGAAAAATAAATATAGAATAATTTCTTGAAAGGAATTAATGGTCTATGTCTGCATGAGATATATAGAAGTGATTGAGTTAAATGGACATTGATTGTGTTATTAACTTTATCTCTTTTTTCCTACACCGAGTTTTGACTCAGTAGGCTTAGCGGTTTTATTGATGGATCATTTCTAAGTGTTAAATTCACCCAAGGAAAATATCATTGAAGGAATCTATAACTATAAAATGTTATTTAGTTATAGAGGTTTCTCAAACCTACAGTCACATGTGAATAAATGATGCGGGATGAGAAGAATGTTTTTAGGTCTAAACAGTGGACCTAACAATGGGAAGAGTTGCATATCATAGGGGGGTAATTTTATCTCCTAATCAGATTCAATATCTCAATGGTATAGAAAGAATGAATGTTTATATTCAAGAATACTGATTGGGGTACAATAAACAATATTCATGTATTTAATGATTGTTTATTTTTCTCTAACAATACTGTATCAACTGATTATTTTCATGATATCAAGAAGATGTGAGAGAAGATTGAAAGTGTTTCAAATAAGTGGTTTACCCGTTCTGAATAATAATTCAACATCTAAAATTGGTAGAAAATTTTGTATTAAGGATTTATATCAATTCAATATGAGAGATTTTTTGGGAGATTTTTTCGAAACCAACAAATAAGAATGTCATGGGGACTAAATGGGTTTTTCACAACAAGATGAATGAATATAGCTTAGTGATTCGAAACAAAACACAACTAGTTTACAAAGGGTGATCTCAGATAGAGGGTATAGATATTGATGAAACATTTTCAAATGTTACAAGGCTAGATACAATCAGATTATTCTTGGCCATAGCAGTGCAAAGAAGCATTCAAAGTTTTCCAGATTGTCATTAAGTCAGCATTTCTGAATGGGGTTCTGGAAGAAGAAGTTTATATTGAGAAACCATATAGTTTTCTAATTCATGAATATGAGAATAGATTTTTTCAGATAAATAAGTTTCTATATGTGTTGAAGAAATCACCAAGAGCATGGTATTCAAAGGCTAGATTGGTTTTTGAAGAATCTCGGTTTTCAGCGTGGTGGAGTTGATTGAAATCTATATGTCAAAAATGATAGTAATCAAAGGATGATGGTGCTGGTATATGTTGATGACATAATATTTGGTGGATCAGATGAATATTAGTGCAATCAGTTCGTGGAATTCATGAAAAGTGAGTTTGAAATGTCAATAATTGGTGGACTAATATTTTTCCTTAGTTTATAGGTGACACAAGGAAAGAATGGAATGTTCATTTCTCAATATAAATATTCCAAGTAGGTTTTGTAAAGATTTGTAATGGATAATTCCAAGTGAAATGGTATCAAAGAAATCCCAAAGAAACTCACTTTCTTATAGTAAAAAATAATACTTTGGTATATCAAGGTCACGGTGGATTTTGGTTTTCTCTGCAATGAAAAACATCAGTAAGAGTTATTGGGATACATAGATGCAAATTGATCTAGATTAGCAGATGACAGAAAATAAATGTCAGGTGGTGCATTTTATCTTGTAGGATTTTGTATGTCTTGGCTAAGCCAGAAAAAAGATTGCATTTTGTTAAGCACCACATAAGCTAAATATATTGCGGCTACTCAATCATGCATGTAGTTATTGTGGATGAAGAAGTAGCTTAATGATATGGGAGTTGAAGTGATGTCTCCAATAAGAATACATTGTGATAATTAAAGTGTTATAAATCTAAGTAAAAATCCAATACATTACTCAAGAACAAAGCACATTGAAATAAAATATCATTTTATTAAGTATAAGGTGGATCAATGGTGTGTGAAATTGGAGTATGTGCCTACAAAACTACAGGTTGCAGAAATTCTGACAAATGCCTTACCCAAAGAAGCGTTTAAATAACATTAAATGGATCTTGGAGCCCATTCAACTCCCCACACTTGAAAAAGTGTGGATGTGAGACCCCCTATCCCTGATTTATCATGATTTTTTCCCTAATATGTTGATCTGTGTTCTTTACCCTATTGCAAACAACAATGAAGTAACCTTCGGGTTCATTGACAAAGGGGGAGAAATTGTGCTAGAAAAGGGAGAAAAGTCTTAATAAATATAGGGGAGAATCTGATAGGGGGAGCAGCAAAGTAGGGAAAGTTTTTAAATCTTGTGATGCTAAATGTGATTTATCAATGGTTATATATCATGACATATGATGTTCATGATGTAATCATATGAGTAGTTTTGGAATGAAATGAAGTGATTTATTGATTAACTTTTCATGATACTCTTGTTTCTCACGTCGAGCATTGCTTATGTGGGATTAGAGTGTGTGTTGAGTAAATCTTTGATCACTATCAGAATCGCAAGAAGTGAATTTTTGGAATATGATGGAAGAATATTTAAAGTGGTATCAAAATTTGAAGAGTTTTCAATAAACACAAAGGGGGGAATTATTATCCAGAAATCCCTCATGATAGTGTTTTTAGGTTGATTGTGTTCGTTAACAAGGTTTGAGGTTATTGATAAAGGATTTTTTTCAAAGAAGGCATGAAGAGAGTGAATGCTAAACTAAACTCATAGAGTGCGAATGTCTAAACTAATCTCAGGATGTGATCATGCACAACACTCATAGTTGTATTTGGAACTCGTGATGAGTCACAAAAATCATAGGAAGAAAACAAGTATGACAATCGCAAGATTGAATTTTGATATTGTGGTAGAATATTGTGAAGCGTGTGATTGTCTTTGAGTCTCATGGTGAGATATCATGTGGCGCACATGATTGCATTTGGATCTCATTGAGAAATCTCCTACATCACTCATGATTGTATTTGGAGCTCACGCCCAAATCTTGCACAAAGTGAAAATAATAATCGCACTCGGGACTCACAGAAACGCATGAATATAAAGGAAAAATATGGAAATGATGGAAGATATCATGGTCATTGAAGAACTCACAAAGTGTATGATTGTCTTTGGTACTCACACTCAGATCTCGTGCAAAGCATGAATGCGGACAAGGGAGTCATGCATAGTGAAATTGTGAATGTGGAACGAGGACTCGCGTAAAGAGAGAATAATGACTAGGGACTCACACAAATTGTGAATATGGACCAGGTACTCATGAAAAGCATGAATGTGAATGTAAACCAAATACTCATGAAAAGCAAGAATGTTGAAATAGGACTCGCGCCCAGATCTTACACAAAGCACGAGCAGATTTCACACCCGGATCTTGCAGGGTGTGTGATTCCCATGAGGTAGATGGTTTTACATGATTTGTAGATTTAAGGTGGTGGAAACTCACATATAAATACACCAATACCCGTCCTTAGACATTTTATGAAGTTTTTATTGAAATATTGATCTGAAGCTCATCTATAGAAGAGACTTGTAGAGATATCTCGTGACAGAGGTTCGCAGAGAAAGATTATATGTGATTGACATCATGTAAGTGTTGTGCATGATCTGAACAAGGTCTCATGCAAAGAGGACTCATGGAAAGTTGTTGCACATGATCTAAACAAGGTCTTGTACAAAGAGGACTCATTCCAAGGTGTTGCATATGATCTGAACAAGGTCTCGCTCAAAGAGAACTCACGCTAGGGTGTTGTGCATGATCTAAATAGGGTATTTCACAAAGATAGAAAGAGGACTTATGGAAGGGACTCACGAAAGTAGTCTCATGGAAGAGACGTGTGAAATTATACTCAATGGAAGGGACTCGCAGAAGGGACTCGTGCCAGGGTCTTGTGTAAGAGGATACACACTAGGATCTTTCTCAAGTGGTTATACACCAGGGTATCGCACATGGAGTATCACACTAGAATATTGTGTATGGAGATATACACTTACATTACCCTGTGAATAGTATCATTATCATATATGAATTCTGGATGATAAGAAGAAGATAGAGGATCTACACCATTTTACAATACTTGCATAAGGAGGTTATTCGCTGCAACATTCAAAGTGGTGAAAGAAAGAATTAGCATCACTTGAAGATCTTTCCAAAGAAGAGATAATTGTTGTTTTTATAGTAAAGAGAATTTTTTTCCAGTTTTCTGGAAAGTGGAAGTGTTGCATCCAGGAATTTTCATAGAAGTGAAGGAGAAACCCATAAAGATCTTTAATATAGAATCTACATACAGTTGAGGATTCATTCATTAGCAATAATGAAGGGGGATAAATGTCTATAAACTATATGGGACCTACAATTACATAAACTATGAGTAGATCCCTTCTAAGATTAGTGATAAAAGGAAGAGGAAGATGGTGATCATTTTCCACCAGAAGTGATCTAGAGAAAGAGACAAAGGGAGTGACCCTTGGGAAAGTAGTGAGCTAGCCCTAAACCTTGTAAAGGCAGTGAGCCTAGGCATAAAAGTGATATAGCCCGAACATCATTATTGGAAATGAGACTTATTGAATTAAGTAAAATCAGAACATTACTATTGTATGATCCTTGGATGTAGCACAATGAGGGTGAACCAAGTAAAAATATTTTTTTCCTTGTGCTTACTTTATCACTTTACTTTCAGTGCATTGTCATCAGATAAAATTGGAAAGGATGCGATCAATATAAACACTAAAGAGAAAAAAAAGTGACCCTTATAATAAATATGTCAAGATATAGTTGGTTAGGAATAATTTTGAAAATAATATTCATACCCTGATTTACCCCCTAGGGTATCTAAGCCCCTTTTGGACCTAATAGAAAACAAGGGAAATAGTTTACTTGTGATCTTAAAGAATATAAATAAGAACTTGAGTAAATACATAAAGGCATAAGAAAGAGGCATATCATAATAATAATAATATGAATCATAACTTGTAAATGTGGCTACAACATTTAATTGAGTCATTCATAATCATATCACCAAGGTTTATCACCGAGGTGTCATAAAAATTTCCAAGGTTATTCACCAAGGTATCGTAAAACATGTCATCTCTATATATTAAATTATTTACCCAATGCATTGGAGAACTATCATAGAACACCCTTAATATGTATTAATTTCATTGTGATACACATAGATCATTATCAAACATATCATAAATAACCTGTGGGGAATAAAAGAAATGGGTTTCATATCAAAATCATGGCATTTTAAAAAGTGCTTAAAAACATGATCATTATGTCATTTATAACCCACATAAAATGAATGAGGGTTTTATGTATATAAATTCAAGAATAAAATAAATCATTTTTAAATCTTGGTGAATACCACTATAAAATAAAGATTTGTGGGTATTCACATAAATAAAATAAAATAATTTCTTGAGAAAAAAGAGAGAGATTTTGAGAAGAAAAATCAGCAGCATAACGGGTAAGAAACATGGTTTTAGAAACCATTAAAAGGAGAGGGGAAAGGTTATCCCATTCATAAAATGATATTAATAAAGTAAATTTATATGATAAAATGGATAGAAGAACATAGTATATAAATTTTAAATACATGCCACATAAAAAAGGAAACTTGAAAGGAAATGAGAAGTTGAGATTTCCCTAACCTTGAAGAGTACCCCCTAAAACTCAAAGATTGAGACCTTGGGGGATTGAGGACACATTTGGAGGACTCCTTGGGAGTTAAAAAATATTTTATATTCATGGAGGATTGATTTTAAGTGAATTGAAATAGATAAATGGTTGATTATTTATAGCAAAATAGGATGATTTGTTTATTAATTTCTTTGGACACCTAGGTAGTGGTAAATTCAATACCATGGGCTTTCCCATGGTATTTTCCCCTGGTATTGGAAACTAGGTACAACTATTATTATATTTTAATCCCCAAGAGTCTAACATCATTTTATATTACATATTACATCATTATGATGTCATTAAACATACCAAAAAGCTCAAACTATATTTTTACTATTCACGAAAAAACTAATGTATTTTAGAAAATTCTCATAAATTCACCCTAACCTAATTTCGATATGATGATTTCAAAAAATATATTTATTTTATCATAATAATTATCTAAATATGATAATTTTAACTTTTAAATATAAAATTTCTTATTTATTAAAAATAATAGCGGATAGAAAAGGCATAGTAAAAAGCATAGTAAAATTTTTGACACTTGAAAAGAATAAAATTATTTTATAATTTAAATTTAAATAAGAGTGTTTTAATCATACTATTTCATTAAAATAAAAAATTATTAATAATACCTTAGTTTATTATAATAATTATATATTTTCTGAAAAGTACAATTTCTGTCTAGAAAATCAATTGATCAAATTCATAATATTTTTAAGAAAAATTATTCTCAAAATGGAATTGATGGAATAAAAATTTTATTTTTACAAAGGTACTACACATTAAGTAACTAAAACCTCAACACACGACCCCTTATAAAACCTACATATGACCTAAGGGTGAGGTGTGCAATGGTGATAGATTTTTTGGGCAGCTTGGATAACATCACCCGAGTGGTAATTTCCACTAACTTGAACTTCTCTTGTATGTGATTTCGTTCAATCTTAACATGTTGACGATCATATTGGGTTTGGTCAAGAGTGAATCCTAGTGAAAAATCATCTTTGAATGGAATGACTCTACTTGATGAGACTATTGACTCTTCTCTTTGTATTAATTTTCCTTTTTCATTTCTACTTATAAACAAAAATTATAACATTAAAATCATTATTAAGAGTATAGTTTCCAACGATCATATTGACCAACGGTCATAATTGACCAATGGTCATATAACGGTCAAAACTCGATGGTCACATTTCAAATTATACTCACTTAATTATTAAAGAAATATATTTATGTTAAGTACAAAATAATATAACATACATTTTTAGGAAACAAATATTATTCAAAAAAAATTGGTTCGTTGCATTCTTCCCCCCTTAATAAATTATTTCCCTAAAATTTCAACTCATTCCCTCAGTTTAGAAAAGGTGTGGGTACTTTTACCTCATTGTCTCCTATGGTTCCCATGTGGATTCTTCATATTTTTGGTTCCTCTACAACTCTTTAATGAGGTGGGTAGTCTTGTTGTATAGAACCTTGTCTCTAGAGTCCAAGATCTGTACCAGTTGCTCCTCATAAGAGAGGTCATGTTTCAGTTGTACCACTTTATGATTCAATACATGTGAAGGTTCAGGTATGTACTTTATCAAGATAGATACATGGAATACATCATGAACTTGAGCTAGATTTGGAGAAAGTGCAAGTTGATAGGCCACTGCTCCTATGCGATCAAGGATTTCATAGAGGCCAATGTACCTAGGGTTTAGCTTCCCTTTCTTTCCAAAATGCATGAATCTCTTTCAAGATGAAATTTGAAGGAATAATTTTTCGCCAACATCAAATTCCAATTCCCTTCAACGGTTATCAACATATCTCTTCTTCCGACTCTAAACAGCCTTTATGTGTGGTTGGATGGAATGAACCTTTTCTTTCATCTCTTACACTAGATTAGTCCTAAGAAAATTTCTCTCATTAGTTTCCTCCCAAAAAGTTGGAGTTCTACATCGCTTCCCATATAGATCTTCATAGGGTGTCATTTGAATACTATAATGGAAGTTGTTGTATGAGAATTTAACTAATTGGAGATGTTGATCCCATCCACCTTTAAATTTCATTGATCATGTTCTCAGTAAGTTCTCAAGTGTTTGAATAGTCCTTTCAGATTGGTCATCAGTTTGGGGGTGATAGGTCATACTGAAATTCAGTTCAGAACTCATAGTATGTTGAATACTTTTATAGAATTTTGATGTGAACCTTGGATCATAATTAGATACAATAGAGAGTGGTACCCTATGCAACCTTACCACTTTATGTAAATCCTATAAAGTTGGTCAAGAGAGACATCATCCTGAATAGAGATAAAATGGGAATTCTTGGTGAGATGATCCACTATAACCCATATCGCATTGTTTCTTTTGTATGCTTTTAGGATACCGGTGACAAATTTCATAGTGATATTCTCCCACTTCTATGCTGGTATGGGTAGCATTTGCAATACCCCTTTAGGAATTTGTCACTCTGCCGTAATTTTTTGACACACCAGGCACCTTGTAGTGTATCCAGCAATATCCCTTTTCATGTTATCCCGCCAATAATGATCACAGTCCCTATATATTTTTGTGATTCCAGGATATATAGAGTAATTAAATATATGATCTTTATCCATAAGCTCCTTCTTTATTTCCAGAATAGATGGAACACATAGCCTTGTACAAAATTTTAGTACACCTTCTTGATCAATATTGAACCCAGGAAACTTCTCATTCTTTACAGCCTCAAACTTGTTTTTTAACAAAGGATTTTTTCTTTGAGATTTCTTGATCTTCTCTAGTGATGATGGTTGAGAAATCATTTGGGATAGGTTTGATAATATCCCTTACCTTAAGATTCCCATATCCATTTTTACTAGGTCTTTGATCAAAGGATCTCCTTGAATCATCATCATTACCAACACAACATGGGCTTTCCTACTTAATGCATCAGTGACTTTATTTTCTCTTCTAGGATGATAATGAATTGAACAATCATAGTCTTTAAGAAGTTTTAACTATCTACTTTGTCTCATGTTCAATTCCTTTTGCATGAAAATATACTTCAAACTTTGATGGTCTGTGTATATATCATATTTCTCCCCATAAAGATAGTTCCTCCATATATTCAGAGAGAAAAAACTGTAGCCAGATCCAATTCATGCGTGGTATAGTTCTTCTCATGAGGCTTCAACTATCGAGATGCATAAGCAATCACCTAATCATTTTTCCTAAGGACGCACCCAATCCCTTTCAAGGATGCATCGCTAAAAACAATGAATCCTTCCCCGATATAGGGAAGAGTTAACACGGGTGTATAACCAATCTCTTCTTCAACTCTTGGAAACTTTATTCACACTTATTTATCCAGATGAAATTAGACCCTTTTCGAGTTAACTTGGTTAGTGGATTCGAAAGTCGTGAAAAGTTTTTTCACAAACCTCATGTAATATCTTACTAATCCAAGGAAACTACAAATCTCAGTTAATATTATAGGATAAGGCTGATCCTCCATAACCATTGTATTTTTAGGTTTAATTGAGATTCCTTTATTGGCAACAATGTTCTCTTAGAAAGAAACTTGTTTTAACCAAAATTTACATTTGTTGAACTTTCCAAATAGTCTCTCCTTCCTTAAAGTTTTCAATATAACCCTTAGATGATCCTAATGCTCCTCTCAAATTTTAGAATATATTATAATATCATCAATTAAAACTACCACAAAGTTATCAAGGTAGTCCTTAAATACTCTATTCACCAAATCCATAAAAATAGTAGGAGCATTAGTCAAGCCGAAGGGAATAACAACAAACTCATAATGACCATATCTTAATCGAAATTCATTCTTTAGAATATCTTATTTATTTACCCACAATTGATGATAACCAATTCTAAGATCAATCATGGAGAAGAATTGAGCCACACAAAGCTAGTCAAATAAATCATCAATTATTGGAAGAGGGTACTTGTTCTTCATTGTGATCACATTAAGTTATCTATAATCAATGAATAGCTACATTGATCCATCCTTCTTCTTCACAAAGAGAGTAGGTGATCCCAAAAAATACACACTTGATCGGATAAACCCCTTCTCCAAAAGATCTTGTAGTTGTTTCTTTAATTCCTCCAGCTCCACATTTGTCATTATATATGAGATTTTTGAAATCAACTTGGATCCAAGCATGAGTTCAATAGATAACTTTAACTCTCTTTCTGGGGGAGGTTCATGTAACTGATCAGAAAATACATCAATGTATTCCTAAATTATGGGAACTTTTTCTATTCCTATACCTTCATTTCCTTCTTTGTCTTCATCGATCATTTCCATAAAGAACGTTATGGGTGATAATTCTAGACTAAACTCAGGTTGAGAAATATCTCCTTTGAAAATAATTGTAGGTTTTCCATTCAAGACTACTGATTTTTACTTGCTTATGAAGTTGATATTAGCATTATAATTTGAGATTCAGTTCATCCCTAGTATAATATCGAATTCCAACATGGGAATGACTACTAGATTTGTGATGATATTGTGCTCGCCGAAGTGAATACTATAGTTTCTATACATTTTTGATGCTTGGATAATATATCCAGGAGTCTTGAATGATAACTCTACTTCTATCAGTTCAGGGATTGATTTTATATTCTTTACAAACATGGAGGAAATAAAGGAATGTGTAGAACCAGAATCAAATAAAGTACTTGCTAGCTTTGATAGAACAATGAGAGTACCTTCCACCACATCATTTAAAGATTCAACTTCAGTCGTTAAGATAGAAAAAGCACAACCTTACTCCCTTGGCCTATGTTGAGGTTGATGGTGATTCCCCTCCATTAACTTTGGATTTGGATAGTGATTGGCAAAGTGCCCAAGTTATCTACACTTGAATCATTGGAATTCAAGATGAGCATGCACCATCTTCCTTTTTTCATTATTGTTAATAAGTTTAGGCTTCACCTCACTACGATAGTTCTAATAAATATGGTCATCTCTTCCACACTTGTAATATTTCTTGATCCTAAGCAAGCAGTTCCCTGAATGATTCTTCCCACGTTTTATGCATGTAGAAAGTTTCACTTTCTCTCCTCTTCTTTTATGATCAAAGATCCTTCCCAAGTTTGGCACCAAATATCTATTCTTTTCATTTGATCTATGGGACCATTGAATCTCTCCAAACTCTATCTTAGCCTTCATAGTACTCTTCACAATCTTCTCATAGTTTTCATAGTCTCAGTTGGCTAGATTCTTCCATAGATTGGTTCTTAGTATAACGAACCGCACTTATTACATACATAATCTTGAATTTATTCAAGAAGACACTTACTTTTACATTGAGGATCTTTTCAAGTTTAGAGCTTTAGAGAATTAAGACAAAACATTCATAACATTACACATTGTTACATAGTGGATACCATAAAATAATTTTCCATTTTCCTCAGAATATAAACCATTAAAACTTAAAACAATACTCCTTGACAATTATTCAACATTTAATATGTCTTCCTTCCTTGTATTACTCATCCATTAACCTGTGAAAAATCATTTAAAAACTTGGGATGAGCACAAAAGCTCAGTAAGGTATGAAAAAGAAGGAAAAATCACATTAGTCCATGAATAGTCATAACGTATGAAAACATTTTTAAAAGACATGCTTTTCATCCATAAATACTTACTTCGTGTAACATGAGATATACACAATATTCACACAAACATAAATATAATCATAGAGGTATCTTGGGGCATTACTTTCATAATCTTGTAACCATCTTGGCTACCTTAAAATTTGTAACCCTCGCGGCTACCATACTTTGTGTAACCATCGCAGTTACACATGGAGTAACCATACGGCCGACCTCCAACTTACTCATACCCAATGAATTGAAGGGAAATATAGGTCCCACCCTTCATAATAAACAATTCCCAATAACCAAAACATAATCACACAACATAAATAATAGCATAAAAACATTGCTTTTGAATCTTGTAAAACAGAATTTTAAAAGAGGATTTTAGAAGAAAAGTCCCTTATAAACATCATATACTTGAAGTGAGACTTAATAGAGTGGATGGAATATGTATATACTCTGTAAATACACATAATGAAACATAATATAAACAAAAACCATCACACAAACAATTTAAATAGCCCATAAATATTAAATTAGAGGTTAACCCAAAGAATGGAAATCGGGTTAAGAATTCTCTTACCTTAGGCTTGTCTTACTTCAAATTTGTTTAAAACTTCTGTATAATGGTTAAAAGAGTGCTATTAGTATTTTACAGAAACATTTTCATGTTTATAACATCTTATATGGTCATTTTATAACCTCATTTCACCCCTTAATTGTTAGTATTTTGTTCCTTGCATTATTTTGGGTCAGTTCTTTTGTGATTTTCACGATCGGTTCATGATTAATCGTTCTTGTTGATTGGAAGTGAAATTCCAGAATTGGAATGGATTAGTATTTACATATTTCCAGTACCATAAATTATACCATTTATCACTTTGATTCTTTATATGAGGATGATTCATTAGATAAAACATTAATGATGTTCGTTTAGATCATTAAGTGGTTCTTTGATAATAACAACCTCTTTTTGTCTTTTAAATTTGAAACATGAGTACAAAAGGATTACAGAAACTTATATGAGTCATAAAACATATATTATAACCTGGTTCAAACATATAAATGGTTTCATGACCAGGCTTGAAAGAATTAATGGAAATTGAAAATGCATCATCCACGATGTCGGTAATTCGACACAAATGGACAATGTTTTTTGATTCTTTAAATAAGTGGAAGGGGAGAAGAATACTGATAAGGGATTTTCCATAAACATGAAAACATAATGAATATACATGATTCTGGAGATTTCATGCCTATTGGATAAGAGGGAGTGAGGAAATAAGAAAAACGAATCATGAAATAAAAGAAAATCATGAAAAATTTCTCACGAAAATTCAGCAGCCTAACGGCGTCTCTTAAAATTTCATAAAAACAAGATTGATGAGAGGAATGGAATATCTCATCATTCATACAAAATTTTGACAGTAAGGGGGAATATTTAATGAAATATCCCAACAAAATACAAAGGTAATGGAAGAGAATAACAAAAAATGAAAGAAAAGAAAGAAAATAAAAGAGGTTGTTTACCTCTTGATCTCTTCTCCTTGAGATCCTTCTTAAGGGCTTTGATTTTGGTCTTTTGGTGAGACCAGAAGCTCTAGGACGTGGGGAAGAAGATTGGGGAGGGAATTTGGCAGAAATTAGACAATGATCAAGGCTTGAGAGGTGTGGGAGGAAGAGGGGAGTGAGGGTGGTATTTATAGTGGAGGAGGGGAGGTATTTTAGATTATTTTAATCATTATTATAATATTTTTATCAAGACTATGAATAATCTCAAATCAAGTGGCCCTAAATAGTGATAATATCATGTTAGTTCGAAGCAAGTGGCCTTGCATCACTTATGATGTCATAAATAGTGCATTTTTACTGATAAATTGATTATACGGTATTTTATTGTATTTCACTATTCACCGAAAATTCAAGAGTTTCAGAAAAATACCAAAAATTTACCCCAACCATTTTTCGACGTGTAGAATTCAAAAATGAACTCCATTTTTCAAAAATAATTTTCTAAATATTATTAATTTAATTTTTAAATAAGGTCACAGTTAATTCGAAAAATAACAATATTGAAGTGCAATTAGTTTTATGTGACATTGGAAAATTAATTAAGATCCCATTATCCTATTGCCTTGGGAAAATAAAATAATATTATTATTTACTATTCATGAGGTCATATTACTATTCATATTACTATTCATAAGGGTGTGTTACTATTCACCAAAAAACAAGTTTGTTTCATCAGACTCTAAATAACATACTGAACACAATTGTAGATGACAGTTTCTTAAAATTCAAAACATAGAAGAAATAAAATTATGTTTCAAGGATGCTTATAAATATATACCTTAAACAAAATTTCAAGCATTTTCAATTTATTTTTAGAAAACCTTGAGATGTTACATTATCCCCACCTTCTTGAAATTTTGTCCTCGTAATTTTATTTACTTATTAAACAACTGAGGGTATTTTTCCCTCATAGAATTTTCAGACTCCCATGTTGCTTCTTCAACCATGTGGTTTCTCCACAAAACCTTTACCTGGTGGATTACCTTATTCCTCAATACCTGTTCTCTTCGATCAAGAATCTGAACCGGTTTTTCTTCATAAGAAAGGCTCTCTTCCAGCTGAACTGCTTCCGGGCTCAAGACATGTGATGAATCTGGAACATACTTTCTCAACATCGAAACATGAAAAACATTGTGTACTTGAAACAAGCTCGGAGGCAAAGCTACGCGGTATGAAACTGTTCCAACTTTATCCAAGATTTCAAAAGGACCGATGAACCGTGGATTTAGTTTCCTTTTCTTACCGAAATGCATCGCACTTTTCCAAGGAGAGATTTTAAGGAAAACATGGTCACCTACCTCAAAAGAGAAGTCTTTCCTTCTGTTATCTGCATAACTTTTTTGCCTGCTCTGAGCTGTCCTCATGTGTTGCTGGATCATCCTAACTTTCTCAGCCACTTCTTCTACTAATTCTGGCCCCATCAACTTTCTTTCACCGACTTCATCCCAAAACGCAGGAGTCCGACACCGCTTTCCATACAAGGCCTCAAAAGGTGTCATCTGAATACTGGAATGGAAACTGTTATTATAAGAAAACTCAACTAAAGAAAGATGATGATCCCAACTTCCCTGATAGTCCATTAAACAAGCTCGAAGAATATCCTCTAAAGTTTGAATCGTTCGTTCTGACTGCCCATCTGATTGAGGATGAAAATTTGTACTGAAATTCAACTCTGTGCCCAATGACTTCTGAAGTCTCTTCCAAAATTTAGAAGTGAACCTGGGATCTCAGTCAGACACAATGTAAAGAGGAACTCCATGTAACCTGACAATCTCCTTGAGGTACAATCGAGAAAGCTGATCCAATGTCATTGTATCTCGAATAGAAAGAAAATGCATAGACTTTGTTAGCCGATCAACAATAACCCAAATCGCATTGTTACCTCGAGAAGTCTTTGGTAGTCCCACCACAAAATCCATGGATATATTCTCCCATTTCCACTCTGGCACTGGAAAAGGCTAAAACATCCCCTTCGGTAACTGCCGCTCTGATTTGACCTGCTAACATGTCAAACATTTCATTGTAAAATCAGCAATATCTCCTTTCATCCCATTCCACCAATAATACTCTCGAAGGTCTCTGTACATCTTAGTACTTCCAGGATGAACAGAAAATGGAGAACTATGAGCTTCACACAACAATTCTTTCTTCAACTGGGAATCACAAGGCACACACAAGCTTTTTCCAAATCTTAAAACACAATCTTTATTAATATTAAATTCTGTCAACTTACCCATTTTAACCAATTCTACCTTTTTCTGTAGCTCACGATCTTCCCTCTGCGCTTTCATAATTCTGTCTGACAACGAAGACTGCACTGAAACCTGAAACAAAAGAGAGGTATTCCCTGCACCAACAACTTCCAATCCAAAATTCATCAAATCATTAATCAATGGATCATGTTCCAAACGTAGCATGGTTAATGATTCATGATGTTTCCAACTTAAGGAATCCACTACTTTGTTTGCTTTTCCAGGATGGTAATTGATCGTGCAGTCATAATCCTTTATCGGTTCTAGCCATCTTCTCTGCCTCATGTTTAATTACTTCTGAGTGAATATATACTTTAGACTTTTATGGTCAGTATATATTTGGAATTTGGTTCTGTATAGATGATTCCTCCACTACTGGAAAAAGAGGAATTTCCAACGGTTCAGAACTGTTGGGAAAGGCCGCAGAATCGTTGGGAATATCTATCCCAACGGTTCTGCAAACCGTGGAGAAGTAAGCCGTTGGGAAAAGTTTTCCCAACGGTTTACAAAGAACCGTTGGGATAGGTTAGAAAAATCAACCTATCCCAACGGTTAACATTAACCGTTGGCATATGTTTTCCCAACGGTTTTAATTAAACCGTTGGGAAAACCCAACAAAATCTCTAGATTTTCCCAACGGTTCACTCAAAACCTTTGGGAAAAATCCAACTATACATCATTTCCCAATGGTTTGAAACTGTTGGGAAAGAGTTTATACCAGCGGTTCCATCTGAATTGTTGGTATAAACCTCCTTAGAAGACTATGCCAACGGTTTCAAACCGTTGGCATAGCCTATGCTATGCAAATTGCACAGCAGCCTGCAATTTGCATAGGGGAGGAGCAGGGTCTCCATTCACCTGTGATTCTTCAATCCCTCTCCTTTACCTGCAATAACCAACTAACATATACATATACATAACAAATTCATATACATTTAACATATAATACATCCCGAAACTATACACATTCAGAATTAAATCAGAATTCATAATGTAATTATAAAGGTACATAATTTAGAATTCATTTAGAATTCATTTTAAAAATCATTTAGAATTCATTTAGAATTCATTTTAAAATTCATTTAGAATTTAATTTCAAATTTAGATGACAATTATATGTGAATTTTGGAATTTAATTCATAATTTTATCGGTTTTTCGTATACAGGTGCTTTTACTATATATGATATCCATTTTAAACAAAATACATGCACTTGGAGTAGTACCGGTCACACCATGCCTCGTATTGAGGAATGATTGACTAGTTCACATCACACATGACCCATTGATCATTTTCCTAAAGTATCAACATATTTCTAAAGGTTTTCGTTGGTTTTCTGTATGCCAGTTATTATCACTTAAAATGTGGTTCATTTAAAAAAATGACATTTTTGAGTGATCCCCGCCACACCGTGACTCGGATTGAGGCGGGGTTGACTCGTAAACGTCACAAATAACCCACGTATTGTTTTCCTAAAGTTTCAATAGAATCCGAATGTGTTTGGTCAGTTTTTCATATGTCAGTTGTTGTTTTCACTTAAAATGCTTTCCATTTCAAATAAAAGTGATCCACTTTGAGTTGTGGATGCCACACCAAGGTTCAGATTGAGGCGCAGTTGACTCTTACACATCAAAAATGACCCATGGATCCTTTTCCTAAAGTATCAACACAATCCAAATGTGTTTGGTCGGTTTTCCGTATGTCAGATGTTCTTTTCACTTAAAATGAAGTCCATTTTAAACTATAGAGAGACACTTAGAGTGATCCTGGACACACCGCGACTCGAATTGAGGTGGGGTTGACTCTTACACGTCACAAATGACCCATGGATCGTTGTCCTAAAGTTTTAATGGAATCCTAATGCGTTTGGTTAGTTTTCAGTATGTCAGTTGTTGTTTTCACTTAAAATGTTTTCCAATTCAAAGAAAAGTGAGTCACTTTGAGTTGTCCCGACCACACCAAGGCTCGGATTGAGGCGTGGTTGACTCATAAACATAAAAAATGAACCATGGATTGTTTTCCTAAAGTTTCAATGGAATCAAAATGTTTTTTGTGGGGTTTCAGTATGTCAGTTGTTGTTTTCACTTAAAATGTTTTCCATTTCAAAGAAAAGTGAGTCACTTTGAGTCGTGGAGGCCACACCGAGGATTGGATTGAGGTGTGGTTGACTCATACACATCACAAATGACCCATGGATCCTTTTCCTTAAGTATCAACAAAATATGAATGTGTTTGGTCAGTTTTCCATATGTCATTTGTTCTTTTCACTTAAAATGAAGTTCATTTTAAACTATAGAGAGACACTTCGAGTGGTTCCAGCCACACCGCTCCTCGAATTGAGGTGGGGTTTACTCGTACACGTCACATATGACTCATGGATTGTTTTCCTAACGTTTCAATGGAATACGAATTCATTTGGTCAGTTTTCAGTATGTCAATTATTGTTTTCACTAAAAATGATGTCCTTTTGAAACAAAAGAGAGACACTTCAAGTGGTTACGGCCTCACCGCGCCTTGTATTGAGGTGGGGTTGACTCGTACACATCACATATGACCCATGGATCGTTTTCATAAAGTTTCAACTGATTCTGAATACGTTTGGTCATTTTTCCATATGCCAGTTGTTCTTTTCAGTTAAAATGATGTATATTTTAAACAAAAGAGATACACTATGAGTGGTGTCAGCCACACCGCACCTCGGATTGAGGAGGGGTTGACTTGTACACATCACATATGACTCATGGATCGTTGTGCTAAAGTATCAACAAAATCAGAATCCGTTTGATTGGTTTTCTGTATGTACTTAAAATGTTTTCCATTTTTAACAAAAGAGAGACACTTAGAGTGATCTTGGCCACACCACGACTCGGATTGAGACGGGTTTGACTCGTACACATCAAAAATGACCCATGGATCGTTTTTCTAAAGTTTCAATGGAAACCGAATGTGTTTTGTTGGGTTTTAGTATGTCAGTTGTTGTTTTCACTTAAAATGTTTTCCATTTCAAAGAAAAGTGAGTCACCTTGAGACGTGGCGGCCACACCGAGGCTCAGATTGAGGTGTTTTTTACTCATACAAATCAAAAATGACCCATGGATCCTTTTTATAAAGTTTAAACACAATACAAGGGCGTTTGGTCGGTTTCCCGTCTGTTAGTTGTTGATTTCACTTAAAAATAAGTCCATTTTGAACAAAAGAGAGGAAGTTTGAGTGGTCCCAGCCACACCACACCTCGGATAGAGGCAAAGTTGACTCTTACACATCACATTTGACCCATGGATCGTTTTACTTAAGTTTCAACAGAATCCGAATGCGTTTGGTCGGTTTTCCATATGTCAGTTGTTGATTTCACTTAAAATTAAGTCCATTTTTAACAAAACAGAGGCACTTTGAGTGGTGTCGGCCACACCGAGTCTCAGATTGAGGCGGGGTTGACTCGTACACATCACATATGATTCATGGATCGCTGTTCAAAAGTATCAACACAATCAGAAGCCGTTTGATTGGTTTGGAGTATGTACGTAAAATATTGTCCATTATAAACAAAATACATACACTTGGAGTGATACCAGACACACCATGCTTCAGATTGAGCCGGGGTTGACTCTTACACATCACATATAACCTGTGGATCGTTTTCCTAAAGTTTCAATACAATCTGAAGGTGTTTGGTCAGTTTCCCGTATGTCAGTTGTTGATTTCACTTAAAAATAAATCCATTTTGAACAAAAGAGAGGGAGTTTGAGTGGTCCCGGCCACACCGCGCCTAATATTGAGGAAAAGTTAACTCTTAAATGTCACATTTGACCCATGGATCGTTTTCCTTAAGTTTCAACAGAATCCGAATGTGTTTGGTCAGTTTTTCGTACATCAGTTGTTGATTTCACTTAAAATTAAGTCCATTTTTAACAAAACAGAGGTACTTTGAGTGGTGTCGGTCACACCGGGCCTCGGATTGAGCCGGGGTTGACTTGTAAACATCACATATGAGTCATGGATCGTTTTGAAAAATTATCAACACAATCAGAAGTTGTTTGATCGGTTTGACGTATGTACGTAAAATATTATCCATTTTAAACAAAAGAGGGACAGTTTGGGTGGTTCCGGCCACACCGCGCCTTGTATTGAGGAGGGGTTGACTCTTACACGTCACATATGACCCATGGATCATTTTCATAAAGTTTCAACAGTTTCGGAACGCATTTGGTTGGTTTTTCGTATGCCAGTTGTTGTTTTCACTTAAAATTAAAGTCATTTTGAACAAAAGAGAGACATTTTGAATGGTAACGTCCACACCGCGCCTCGGATTAAGGAGGGGTTGACTCTCACACGTCACATATGACCCATGGATCTTTATCCTGTAGTATCAACAGAATCCGAATGCGTTTGGTCAGTTTACCGTATGTCAGTTGTTGATTTCACTTAAAATTAAGTCCATTTTTAACAAAACAGAGGCATTTTGAGTGGTGTCGACCACACCGAGCCTCGTATTGAGGCGGGTTTTATTCGTACACATTAAATTTGACTCATGGATCATTTTCCTTAAGTTTCAATATAATATGAATGCGTTTGGTCGGTTTTCCCTATGTCAGTTGTTGATTTCACTTAAAATTAAGTCCATTTTTAACAAAACAGAGGCACTTTGAGTGGTGTCGGCCACACCGGGCCTCGAATTGAGGTGGGGTTGACTCTTACACATCAAATATGAGTCATGTATCATTTTGAAAAAGTATAAACACAATCAGAATTTGTTTGATCGGTCTGGCGTATGTACGTAAAATATTGTCCATTTTAAACAAAAGAGGGACAGTTTGGGTGGTTATGGACACACCGTACCTTGGATTGAGGAAGGGTTGACTCATAAACGTCACATATGTTCCATGGATCATTTTCATAAAGTTTCAGAAGATTTGGAACACATTTGGTCGGTTTTCCGTATGCCAGTTGTTGTTTTCACTTAAAATTAAAGTCATTCCAAACAAAAAAGAGACATTTTGAATGGTACCATCCACACCGCACCTTGGATTGAGGCGGGGTTGACTCTTACACGTCACATATGACCCATGTATTGTTTTCCTATAGTATCAATATAATCCTAATGCGTTTGGTCGGTTTACAGTATGTCAGTTGTTGATTTCACTTAAAATTAAGTCCATTTTTAACAAAACAGAGGCATTTTGAGTGGTGTAGGACACACTGAGCCTCGTATTGAGGAAAAGTTGACTCATACATGTCACATTTGACTCATGGATCATTTTCCTTAAGTTTAAACATAATATGAATGCGTTTGGTCAGTTTTCCGTATGTCAGTTGTTGATTTCACTTAAAATTAAGTTCATTTTTAACAAAACAGAGGCACTTTGAGTGGTGTCGGCCACACCAGGCCTCGAATTGAGGTGGGGTTGACTCGTACATGACACATATGAGTCATATATCATTTTGAAAAAGTATCAACACAATCAAAAACTTTTTTATTGGATTGACGTATGTACGTAAAATATTGTCCATTTTAAACAAAATACATACACTTAGAGTGATACCAGCCACACCGCGCATCAGATTGAGGCGTAGTTGACTTTTACATGTCACATATGACCCATGGATCGTTTTCCTAAATTTTCAACACAATCCGAAGGCGTTTGGTCCGTTTCCTATATGTCAGTTGTTGATTTCACTTAAAAATAAGTCAATTTTGAACAAAAGAGAGGCAGTTTGAGTGATCCTGGCCACACCGTGCCTTTTATTGAGGTGGGGTTGACTTATACACATCACATTTGACCCATGGATCATTTCCCTTAAGTTTCAATAGAATCCTACTGCTTTTGGTCAGAGGGGAAGGGTCTATTCCGGTACGCGGAGATGCTCGTCTACCTCTGGTACGAACCTCCCTCGTACCATTGACCTAAGCACTGAAAGAATAGAATAATGAAAAGTTCACATACTTATGTACCTATAAAATCTACACATAGACAGCATATAGCCGCATCATGTCATAAAAAATAACACCAAGGATCAGACAAAATAGAAGCAGTCATGCAGAGTAATGACAAGTGCACATACAGATCAGAAGCAGCTAAAAAATTGTTGCATACATGCCATGTTTATTTCCTAAAACAAAGTAAAAAAAGAAAAATGATGAAACTCTAGAACATGGGTTACCTCCCATGAAGCGCTAAGTTTTACGTCTTCAGCCAGATGGATGGACACTGTTCAATCGTCTTGGTCCATCAGCTCAGAACTCCTCTGCCTCTTACAAGAACTGGTGGTCGTGTCATCAAGCTCACAGGGATGCTTAGTGGGATTGATCACTTCAGGAGCATAGCGGGCGTGAATCTGGTGTGGAAGTAAGAGAATTTGGCGCTCTTCATTATCCAGACGTTGATTCACCCGTCGTTCGAGGTCATATGGAGACGGGACGTGCACATCGATGATCATGGAAGAGGCAGACAAGCTAGACATTGTTGGTTAAGCTGCATCCACAAATAGATTCATTTTTATATATTAGAACCTTTATAAATGTTTTTCCCATTTTTATAAACAATTAATGTGTGAAAATTGTGAAAAATAACTTATCGGATATATAAAAATGGATTTACTCATGGGCATGATGCATAATATCTCAAATATTCTTCATTGGATCCCAATTTGAAATTTTAATCCATTATCAAATGTCTTATATCAATTTATTTTTATTTGGATCCTTAAGGTTGAATGCTTTTTGTAAAATCTAGCCAAGGGAGGATAGACTAGTGACTTGGAATACAATTGGATGCTATGTGGTGAAAACCACATTATAAGCATTGTTTAGGATATTATTGAGGTGGTTTGAGGATCAAATCTATCTTTTTTAGAGAAAATCCAGCATGTCCAAGTTTGGTGGTCAAAGTTTTGAAGTGGGGGGTATTTGGTGGTTGAGGAGGGGGATGAGGGGGATGTACAAGTTCTAGGAGGAGGGGTGGGGGCTGTCCAGGCTCCAGGAAGGGGGTGGGGGGCTGTCCAGGGTCAAGGAGAAGGGGAGAAGGGACTGTCCATGGTCCAGGAAGGAGGGGGGCTGTCCAGGGTCCATCGAGGAGGGGGGATATCCAGGGTCCAGGGTGGAGGGTGGGGGGCTTCCTAGGGTCCAGGAAGGAGGGGGACTATACAAGGTCCTGGGAGGAGGGTGGAGGGGGGTTGTCCAGGGTTCAGGAGGGGGGGTGTTCAAGTTTCAGGAAAGAGGGGGGCCAGGCTGTCCAAGTTCCAGGAGGGGGGGACTGTCCAGGGTCCAAGAGGGGGGTGTCCAGGGTCCATGAGGAGTGGGGGCTCTGTTAAAGGGAGGAAATCCCCAAATAATTCATTGAAAACTAACTAAACTTAATCCAAAAAACATCACAATTCCAATCCATCACCCAACCAACATCCAATTCATCCTAAATATCACTAACCTTCGCATGCCATAAACAACACAACCTAGTTTATACCAAATTAAAACAGAAAACAAAAATAATAGATGAAAAACATTAAAACTAAGGTAGTACTTACATATTTAGAGTGTAGAAATAAAAAATTGTTTGATTTAAGATGGATCTATGAGTGGAACGAGTTTCTGAGTATTTGTATAGAGAGATCCCAAACGTTTAGGTCAAATCAAAATAGAAAATAAAAAATAGATGAAGAACATTATAAATGAGGTAGAAATTACATATTTGAAGTGTAGAATAGAAAAAATTTTTTATTGAAGAGGATGGATGGAGTTTCGGAGACTGGGTAATAAGAGAGCGTCGGGAGAGGTTCAATTTAGGGCTGCAGTCGAGCGGAGGGGGACTACAATTGAGTGGAGGGGCTACTGGACACTCGAACTGGATTTAGGGGAAAACTTTCCCAACAGTTTTTAAAAACCATTGGGAATATAGAAACATATACCAACGGTTATACACTAACTGTTGGTAAAAGTGTCTTAATTGAGGCCTATACCAACGGTTTTACAAACCGTTGGTAAAATTATTCATAAAAGCCTCTATACCAACGGTTTTCTTAAAACCGTTGGTATACAGGACCATTCCCAACAGTTTGATAAACCGTTGGGATATAAGCGTTGGTAAAAATGGGATTTCTAGTAGTGCTCCAAATTTTCAAATCAAAAATCACAGCTGCTAATTCCAAATCATGTGTGGGATAATTTAGCTCATGAGGTTTAAGTTGTCTCGAAGCATAGGTAATTACCTGATCATTCTGTATGAAAACACAACCAAGTCCCTTCAAAGAAGCATCACTGTAGATAACAAACTCACCATTCTGAGAAGGTAAGGCCAAAACTGGATCATTCACCGATCTCTTCTTTAGTTCCTGAAAACAAACATCACATTCCTGTATCTCAACAAATTTAACCCCTTTCCGTGTTAACTTAGTTATCGGGATAGATAACCATGCAAAGTTCTTAACAAATCGTCGGTAATAACTTGTTAAGCCCAGAAAACTACAAATCTCTGTAACATTTTTGGGTCTTGGCCATTCATCAACTAATTTTGTTTTGGCAGGATCAACTGTTATTCCATACTTATTTACAATTTTCCCAAGAAAATAAATCTGTTGCAACCAAAAATCACACTTGCTAAATTTTCCATATAGTTTCTTTTATTTTAAAGTTTGTAAAACAACCCTTAGATGTTTTTCATGCTCCTCTTTATTTTTAGAAAAAACCAGAATGTCATCAATAAATACAACCACAAACTTATCCAAGAACTCATGAAATACTCTATTCATAAGATTCATGAATACAGAAGGTGCATTAGTTATTCCAAATGGCATAACAACAAATTCATAATGCCTATATCTAGTACTAAAGGCTATTTTCGGGATTTCATCCTCCTTCACCTTCAGCTGATGGTATCTGGATCTCAAGTCAATCTTGGAAAAGTACTGAGCTCCCTGGAGCTGATCAAACAAGTCATCAATATGAGGCAAAGGATACTTGTTTTTAACAGTGATGTTATTCAAAGCTCTATAATCAATGAAAAGTCTCATGGAACCATCTTTCTTTTTAACAAACAAAACAGGGGCTCCCCATGGTGAAGTGTTGGGATGAATGAAGCCTTTGACAAGAAAATCCTGCAACTGATTTTTCAATTCAAGAAGTTCTATTGGAGCCATAGGATATGGGGGTTTTGAAATTGTCTTAGCATCAGGAACTAAGTCAATTGTGAATTCTACTTCTCGTTCAGGTATGACACTGGGTAACTCCTCAGGAAAAACATCAAGGTATTCATTTACCACTGGCACATCATTAATTTGAATAGTTCCCTTATTTTCAACAATATGAGCAAGATAACTTTCATTTCCATCTTTCTGTAGTTTCTCAGCTTCCTGATATGTTATCAATTGTATGGGTTCATTCTTGTATACAAACTGAAACTCTTTCTGAAAAACAACTTCTTTAGCTCTACAGTCAATCTTAGCATGATAATCAGAAAGCCAGTCCATCCCCAAAATAACATAAAACTCGACTAAGGGTAAAACAACAAGGTTTACAGGTAAAGTCTTTCCACATACCACAATAGAAATATTCTTATAATTCTTCTTTGATATAACATTTCCCCCTGGTGTTTTAACAACAAGTCTGGGTCTCATTTGTTGAAGTGATATTTCCAATTTACTAGAAAATTTCTCAGAGATGAAGGAATGTGTAGACCCCGTATCAAACAAAACTTTAGCAAAATCTGAGTGAACAAACAAATTACCTGATACAACTTCATTGGATGGCCCAACACCTGCTGACGTAGTCGCAAAGGATCTCACTACACCTTTCTGCTTGCAGTCTGGCTTCTTTGCATCATTTGGATTCCTCTTTGGACAGGCATTTTCATAGTGACCCATCTCACCACATTTAAAACACTTTACAGTTTGCTTATCGGGATTAGTCTTTGGATCATTTTCATTGCAATCTCGGGACATATGTCCAAACTTACCACATTTAAAACACTTCCCAGTTTTGATAAGACATTCCCAAGGGTGATTCTTGCCACACTTTTCACAAACTGGAAACTGGATTTTATTACCATCATATTTCTTTGGTTGATTCTTACCCATTGCTTGCCAACTGGACCTCTTCTTCTCTTTGTTTCCAAAATGCATGTGATCGTCAGCAAACTCCATCTCTACCCTCTCAGCACATCGGACAAGTTTCTCATAACTTTTGAATTCACGGGAGGCCAACGCCCTTCAATACCTTGGCTTCAATCCTGAGTAAAAGTGGTTGATTTTGCTATCGAGATCCAGAATAAGATTTGGAGCATACCTTGACAGTTGGGTGAAGTTCTCCTCATACATAGCCACTGAATCTTCCTCCTTTTATTTCAATTCAAGGAATTGCTTCTCCATTCTAAGTCTCACCACCTTAAGAAAATATTTTTCAAGAAAAAGAATTTCAAATTCATCCCACAGTAAGGCATCAAAATCCTCTCTACCCCTAATATTCTTTACCATTGACCACCACTGATCAGCTTCCCCTTCAAAACGATAAATGGCAAGACTTACCTTTTGATTGTCCTAACATCCCATAACATCAAATATCTTTTCAAGGGCTTTAATCCATCCTTCTGCTGCCACTAGGTCAGAAGATCCATTGAATGCAGGAGGATATTGTCTCATAAAATGCTCCACCACTTTCATGTTCTGTTGGGGTACCTCTATTTGTTCTCTTGCATGGATGCCACCACCATTTATTTCCTGCGTTATCTGATCCATTACTGTCACAAACTGCTCGGTTCCAATCCCTACCATTACGGGCTGTAGATCAGGAAGGATGTCATTCTGTCAGTGCCTCTCCTCTTCAGCATCCATGTTCCTTCTGCGGACAACCATTCTAAACCAACATTTCTTAGATGACGCAACATGGTAATCTTTAAATGCTATAACAAATTAAACATAGAGTGAAAATCATTTATGGTATTCTATTAGCATCACCTTGACCCCTAAAGTTATCTAAACCATCCTCTGATACCAACTATAACGACCCGCACTTATTACATACATAATCTTGAATTTGTTAAAGAAAACACTTACTTTTACATTGAGGATCTTTTCAAGTTTATATCTTTAGAGAATTAAGACAAAACATTCATAACATTACACATTGTTACATAGTGGATACCATAAAATCATTTTCCATTTTCCTCAGAATATAAAACATTAAAACTTAAAACAAGACTCCTTGATAATTCTTCAACATTTAACATGTCTTCCTTCCTTGTATTACTCATCCATTAACCTTTGAAAATCATTTAAAAACTTGGGATGGGCACAAAATCTCGGTAAGGTATGAAAAATAAGGAAAAATCACATTAGTCCATGAATAGTCATAACGTATGAAAACATTTTTAAAAGACATGCTTTTCATCCATAAATACTTACTTCGTGTAACATGAGATATACACAATATCCACACAAACATAAATATAATCATATAGGTATCTTGGGGCATTACTTTCATAATCTTGTAACCATCTTGGCTACCTTAAAATTTGTAACACTCACGGCTACCATACTTTGTGTAACCATCGCAGTTACACGTGGAGTAACCATACGGACGACCTCCAACTTACTCATACCCAATGCATTGGAGGGATATATAGGTCCCACCCTTCATCATAAACAATTCCCAATAACCAAAACATAATCAGACAACATAAATAATATCATAAAAACATTTCTTTTGAATCTTGTAAAACAGAATTTTAAAAGAGGATTTTAGAAGAAAAGTCCCTTATAAACATCATATACTTGAAGTGAGACTTAATAGAGTGGATGGAATATGTATATGCTCTGTAAACACACATAATGAAACATAATATAAACAGAAACCATCACACAAACAATTTAAATAGCCCATAAATATTAAATTAGAAGGTTAACCCAAAGAATGGAAATCAGGTTAAGAATTCCCTTACCTTAGGCTTGTCTTACTTAAAATTTGTTTAAACCTCCTGTATAATGGTTAAAAGAGTTATATTAGTATTTTACATAAACATTTTCATGTTTATAAAATCTTATATGGTCATTTCATAACCTCATTTCACCCCTTAATTGTTAGTATTTTGTTCCTTGCATTATTTTGGGTGAGTTCTTTTGTGATTTTCACGATCGGTTCATGATTAATCGTTCTTGTTGATTGGAAGTGAAATTCCATAATTGGAATGGATTAGTATTTAAATATTTCCAGTACCATAAATTATACCATTTATCACTTTGATTCTTTATATGAGGATGATTCATTAGATAAAACATTAATGATGTTCGTTTAGATCATTTAAGTGGTTCTTTGATAATAACAACCTCGTTTTGTCTTTTAAATTTGAAACATGAGTACAAAAGAATTACAGAACCTTATATGAGTCATAAAACATATATTATAACCTGGTTCAACCATATAAATTGTTTCATGACCAGACTTGAAATAATTAATGGAAATTGAAAATACATCGTCCACGATGTCGGTAATTCGACACAAATGGACAATGTTTTTTGATTCTTTAAATAAGTGGAAGAGGAGAAGAATATTGATGAGGGATTTTCCATAAACATGAAAAAATAGTGAATATACATTATTCTGGAGATTTAATGTCTCTTGGATAAGAGGGAGTGAGGAAAGAAGAAAAACGAATCATGAAATAAAAGAAAATCATGAGAAATTTCTCACGAAAATTTAGCAGCCTAACGGCGTCTCTTAAAATTCATAAAAACAAGATTGATGAGAGGAATGGAATATATCATCATTCATACAAAATTTGGACAGTAAGGGGAAATATTTAATGAAATATACCAACAAAATACAAAGTTAATGGAAGATAAATACAAAAAATGAAAGAAAAGAAAGAAAATAAAAGAGGTTGTTTACCTCTTGATCTCTTCTCCTTGAGATCCTTCTTAAGGGCTTTGATTTTGGTCTTTTGGTGATACCAGCAGCTCTAGGACGTGGGGAAGAAGATTGGGGAGGGAATTTGGCAGAAATTAGACAATGCTCAAGGCTTGAGAGGTGTGGGAGGAAGAGGGGAGTGAGGGTGGTATTTATAGTGGAGGAGGGGAGGTATTTTAGATTATTTTAATCATTATTATAATATTTTTATCAAGACTATGAATAATCTCAAATCAAGTGGCCCTAAATAGTGATAATATCATGTGAGTTAGAAGCAAGTGGCCTTGCATCACTTATGATGTCATAAATAGTGCATTTTTACTGATAAATTGATTATACAGTATTTTATCGTATTTCACTATTCACCGAAAATTCAAGAGTTTCTGAAAAATACCAGAAATTTACCCCAACCATTTTTCGACATGTAGAATTCAAAAATGAACTCCATTTTTCAAAAATAATTTTCTAAATATTATTAATTTAATTTTTAAAGAAGGTCACAGTTAATTCAAAAAATAACAATATTGAAGTGCAATTAGTTTTATGTGACATTGGAAAATTAATTAAGATCCCATTATCCTATTGCCTTGGGAAAATAAAATAATATTATTATTTACTATTCATGAGGTCATATTACTATTCATATTACTATTCATAAGGGTATGTTACTATTCACCAAAAAACAAGTTTATTTCATCAGACTCTAAATAACATACTGAACACAATTGTAGATGACAGTTTCTTGAAATTCAAAACATAGAAGAAATAAAATTATGTTTCAAGGATACTTATAAATATATACCTTAAACAAAATTTCAAGAATTTTCAATTTATTTTTAGAAAACCTTGGGATGTTACACTTAGTCCACCAAATAATCTATCAAACTTTCCATTGGGATCCATAACAAAGATAGAGGTGTAATGGGAAAGTATTGTGAAGTTCATCTCATAGATTCCCATAGATTCATTTTCCTTCTACTTTAGCTCTAGGAATTTCTTGTCCATTTTCATTCGTATTGAATGGGGAAAATATTTTCTGAAAAAAGTTCCCCTAAACTCTCCGCACTCCATAACTTTAATCTCCCTTCTTAGATTCATTTTTTTAACCAGTGTCCACCACTGGTTAGTTTCTCCCTCTAAGCAGTACACAGCCAGGGTGAATTTCTCTTATTCTGAACAACAGAGTACAAAAAATATATTTTCTATAGAGCTTATCCATTATTCATCAATCAATGGGTCAATAGATCCACTGAATGAACATGGTTGTTGATGCATAAATGACTCAATGGAAAGTTGTTCCCTTTATGGTGAATCTGGTCTCTCAACTTGATTCAATTTATTACTCATAACTTGGGTCAGTTGATTCATCATTTTATAAAGTTTTCCTTTCTTTATTCCATCAAAAGGTCATCAGCGCCTAGTCTGTTGTGCTCACCATTTATATGGTTTCTCCTATTTCCTTCCATTTTATAAAATAAGAAAACCTTGGTGAGAAACATGTTTCATTTAATAATATTATAATTCTAAAGGAATTTCATGTCTTAAAAATCATGCTTAAATATTTTATTCTTTAACAACAATTACTCAGTCCACTTTTTTATTTTCTCGATAAACCACTTTTTGGTTTAGTGAGAACCACGCATAGAAACAAAACACAAAATTAAACGTTCATCGAAAATTAAAAACAAACACAACCCACAAAACAGAATTCACCCCTTCAAATTAAAAATTCAAAAAACATCACAGTACATCATATCAAACAGCAATCCATAGAATACCAGCACCTGAATTCAAAAACCACATAGAAAAATGTCCAAAAACTGCCATCACCACCATGTATTTCTTTAACAATAATTACATTTTCTATAAATCCTTCATAATGGTTCATAAAAATCTTATGATTAATCAAAAATATTCCATGTGAGTGTCAAACAAGGAGTGTAGAAAGTCTCATTGTTTTAAACAAGGTTACGTCGAGTTAGGCTCGACGCACCATGTCAGAGTTGTTACCCCTAGGTACATCTGTGTCAGAGCCACATCCACTTGTTCGTATCCAAACAAGGATTTCTTTTCTCAGAAACCACTTACTTAATATTTCACCAAAATACCAGGATGTATTTCCTATATTTAAACATTTATATAGGGTTCTTACTAAATTTTTCAAATCCTAATTTCCAAAAATAACTAAACTATATTTTAATACCAATTATAGCATCCCGCCTTTTTAATATATAAATATTTCATTACATTGTACAAAATAAAGTATCTTTTAAAGTTTAGTTTCTTAGAAAAAATGGAACATAATATATGAAAACTTAAAACATTATTTTATTCCACTTGAAAGGATTCATCAAAGGTTCATCCTAAGTACAATTAATTCATCTCATAACCTGGGGACAAAAATCAAAGGAAAGGGTGAGCATAAGGACCAGTTAGGGAAAACAAGGGAAACAGATTACTTATGATCTTGAGGAATATCAATAAGAACTTGAAGAAATACATATAGGCATGAGAAAGTGGCATATCATAATAATAATAAAATTAATAATAACTTGGAAATGTGTTTACAACATTTAATTGAGTCATTTATAATCATATCACCAAGGTTTATCATTGAGGTTTCATAAAAATTACTAAGGTTATTCACCAAGGCATCGTAAAACATGTCATCTTTAGAGATTAAATTATTTACCCAATGCATTAGAGTGTTATCAGGTCAAACCCTTAATATGTATTAATTATTATGTGAGCCACATATATTATAATAAAATATCTCATAAATAACCCATTCAGAATAAAAGAAACGGTTTCGTATCAAAATCATGGTGTTTTAAAAAGTGTTTAAAACATGATCATTATGGCATTTATAACCCACAGAAAGGGAATGAGGGTTTTATGTATGTAAATTATAGAATAAAATAAATCATTTTTACATTTTGGTGAATAAACCTGGAAAATAAAGAGATTTGGGTATTCATATAAAGAAAATAAAATAATTTCTTGAGAAAAAAGAGAGAAAAATTGAGAAGAAAATTCGGCAGCATAACGAGTAAGAAACATGGATTTAAAAAACATTAAAAATAGATGGAACAAGGGTATACCTTTAATAAAAGAATATTAATATAGTAAATGGATAGAATAACATAGTATATAAATTTGAAATATATACCACATAAAAAGGAAACTTGAAAGGAAATGAGAAGTTGAGATTTCCCTTACCTTGAAGAGTAACTCTTGAAACTCAAAGATTGGGATCTTGGAGGATTGAGGACACCTTGGAAGGACTCCTTGGGAGGTAAAAATATAATATCTTCATGAATAATGAATTTTAAGTGAAATTAAATGGATAAATGTGTGGATGTTTATAGCAAAAGATGATGATTTGTTTATTAATTTTCTTGGACACCTAGGTAGTGCTAAATTCAAAACCATGGGCTTAACCATGGTATTTTCCCATGGTATTGAAAACTTGAGACAACTATTATGTTATTTTAATCCCCAAGAGTTGGCCAATATTTTATATTACATATTATATCATTCTTATTTCATTAAACAAACTGAAAAACTCAAACTATATCTTTATTATTCACGAAAAAATAAAGTATTTTAGAAAATTATTATAAATTCACCCTAACCTAATTTTGACGTGCTGATTTAAAAATTGATATTTATTTTACCATGATAATTATATAAATATGAGAATTTTAACATTTAAAGATAGAAATCCTTATTTATTAAAAATAATAGTGGATGGAAAAGGTATAGTAAAATGCATAGTAAAAATTATGACACTTGAAAAAAATATAATTATTTTATCATTTAAATTTAAATAAGAGAGTTTTAATCATAATATTTCATTAAAAAAACATTATTAATAATACCTTAGTTTATTATAATAATTATATGTTTTCTAAAAAGTGCAATTTTTGTCCGAAAAATAAATTTATCAAATTCCTCATATTTTTAAGAAAAACTATTTTTAAAAGGGAATTGATGGAATAACAATTTTATTTGTACAAAGGGATTATACATTAATTAACTAATTACTTGACACATAACCCCTTATAACACCTACATACAATCTATGGGTGAGGTGTGCGACGGTGATAGATTCTCGGGGCAGCTCAGATAACATCACCCGAGTGGTAATTTCCACTAACTTGAACTTCTCCCATTGGCGATTTTGTTCAAACTTAACATGTTTAACCTCATCTTGGGATTTCTCAAGATCAATGTCCAGTGACGCTACCTCCCTCCCAAGTTCTGAAAAATGGGCTTCGTATGGAACGACTCTACTGGATAAGGTCATCGACTCTTCTCTCCACATTAATTTTCCGTTTTCATTTCTACTTATAAACAAAAATTATAACGTTAAAATATTTATTACGAGTATAGTTTCCAATGGTCATATTAACCAATGGTTATAATTGATCAACAGTCATAATTGATCAATGGTTATATAACGGTCAAATCCCGATGGTCACATTTCAAATTATACTTACTTCATTATTAAAGATATATATTTATGTTAAGTATATAATAATATAACACACATTTTCAGGAAACAAATATTATTCAAGAAGTTCAGGTCTTTAAATGTAATATCTTACATAAAAGGTATCCAAGACCAAATATATATTTTCCATTTAAAATAATGTGTTTCGAGGTTATTTGATTAAATTTATAAACCCTTAATGATTCCTCCAAAACATATATTATATTAAGGTTTTAAAATCATTTTTTTGTAAACATTAATCACTTCCACAACACTAAGGTTTCTATTTTAATGAAATCAATTCTCAAACATATAAAATAAACCACTCCACTTTTATATAAACCATGGGAAAAAACCATGGGATGGTTGGTGGTTTTGATTAATTTATCATATAGAGTTTAAAACCTATGTTTGGAAATTAATAAAGAACTATCCTCCCTTATGCTATATAAAACCACAAAAAATACCATTTCTCTTCACAAAAAACCATTTTATCATGAAATTATTCTACCCTTACCTCTCCTGATCCCTCTCAAGGTGTCCCCAAGATCTTAAGAAGCTCCTTTCATGCTTTTCGAAACACCCTCTCAAGGTAAGGGGTCATATTCTTCTCCTCCTTATTCAAGAACCTCATTTATATTATTTCCTTTGTTTTACAATTTTTCAGGTTGGGATATGATTTAAAACATCCCTATTACTTCCCTTATGATTTAAAACTAATTAGATACCCATTTAAATCTCATTAATCCCTCCCTTGAACCTTTATGTACCCCTGTTATGTTGTCGGAATTATCGTGCAATTTTTCCATGCTATACATTTTTTTGTGAATACCCATCCTTATTTCCACTCAAGATTAATCTCCTAGATATACCTATCCTTCATTGATTGAGGAATTCCATGTATATAACTCACACTCCTTGATCATGGGAGTAAAATTGGTGAAATGCATTTTTATGTTGTATGATTCATGTAGCACACTTATGCATGTACATGGTATGAAAATGATGGTTGCACCCTGATAGAACTCCATTAGATTGGATAATGTTTTAGTATCATGTGTAATCATTTATGGGATTAGGGAGTAAACCTAATCCATTATGAGAATTTTTTCACCATGTTATGATGTCTTAGCGGCTAGCCTTGACCTATGTTTATAATGTCATGTTTAATATTTTTACCACATTCCCATTTTTCCTATATTATATATGCTATATTTTTCCTTATTGTTCAATATTATAAGTCTCACCCATCTTATGTTACCTTTATATTTATATTGTCTCACATGTATTTTTTTACCTTATCATATAATCTGTTTATTCCCTTACTGGGCTTTATATCTCACATCTTTCTTATTTATGTCCCCAGGTTATCCAATGCATTCTTAAAAGAGCAATAGAATTTTTAAGAACATGTTAAGGAAATTTTCAATATTGTTATATATCCATGTATCAAATTGATGTTTTATGTACCTAATTTCCTAAATACACTTGGCTTCATGATATTTTGGGATTTTATAATGTGTACCTTTATGTAATAAATTATGAAATAAATTGTATTAAATATATGGGTTGTCATACTCTACCCCATAAGTAGAATCACTTCACTTAAAACTTTAAATAAGCTTAAGGTACTTGTGTCAAATAATAGGAGAACCTAAAATCCAATTTCATAACTAGTCTCCCTTACTTACATCATGAGTTAAGATCAGCTAACATTGTTTCCCTACCAAATCATGTAATCCTCATAAGTGCCTAACCCCAAGATCCATCTTATCTCTTAAATAAAATCTTTGTTACCACTTTATCATGGTCCCACATCCACTGGTACCCCTCTTGGGACGACGGTGAAGAGAAAGAGTGACCCTCAAGTCTCACCTCCTGTAGGTCTCGAGTTAGCGACTAGCACCGATGGTATAAAATACTCAAATGGGTGGCATTACCACTAATATATAGAAATGATCGATAGATAGGATATACATCCCCATTATGTAATATAAAAGATACCAAAAACCTATAAGGCATGTCATGAAATATAAATAAAAGTCTCTAAAGTAAAACAGTAACAAGGGAAATCCTAAAGCAGCAACTCCATAGTGACTCCTAACTTCAAACTAGTAGTGTCTAGCTCGGTCTTTGAAACCCACATGGAAACATTAAAAAAATTATATATATGTACAATGAGCATAGCATATATAATCAGTAGGATCATACCCAATACCTCTCATGAAAATGTTAAAAGGCCATAATAATGCCTTAGTGAACAAGAAATAGAACTAACAACCACCTAAATAGGTTTACTAACCATCCTAACCTCACCAAGGCTCACTCACCAAATAAAACAAGAAAATTAGTAAAATAATATCAAATATCATAGATAAATGCACCCCACATTCACTTCCCTACTGATTTTTCGCTCTCAAGCCCCAACATCAAATGTCTTAGGTTCCAATCTCTTCCATATATCATCCATCATGTATCAAGTTATACCATATGTGGGTCGAGATGTAACCCTAGTTACCCTAGCCTTACATAGGGCCTAACATCATGTGTTAGCTTTAGTCAATATCAACATATCACCTACCGCTAACACATCACCATTTGTGTCATCACGCATCTAACTGCAACCTCATAACCAATGCAGTATAGTATCATGAGCATGCATGAAATTAACCTCATGCCCTCCTCCTACCATGCATGTACCCCACCATGTATCACATCCTATCATCACCAGGAATCGCCACCAATTGGGCATCGTTGTCATGTACTACTACTGAAGGGAGAGTGAGGAAGAAGGGGAAATCAACCATTTGTTCCATCACCAACCTGGATGTTGGGGAAAACGCCCCCAAAAATTGTTTAGTGTTGGTACATAGTACTCAACGTGGGTGGAGTGTGTATAGAAATAACCTGAAAGTGTAAGTGTAGATAGTATCACACAAATCCCAACCTAAGGGTTCATATCACCAACCTTAACCTCACCCATACACTGCTATAATATCCTACAACAATTTCCACCAACTGGTTCCCCCACTAAATTCAACATGCCACACAAAAAAACCACAGAAAAATTACAATTCTTGTCTTATAATTACAAGTTAACCATTTTCCATATTCACCAATTTAGCAGACAACATTCATTTATTAAATCGTTCAACCCATGTTTAATGAAAAACCACTCTATCCATCACCCACATTTATTCCTATTTCTTACCCTTCCATTTCTAGAATATTATTGCATTACCATTCCACAGAACATTCTAGTTTTTCCATTTCAAGCCTCATCCCATAGTTACCAGTCAACCATAACCACACTGCACAACACAATCACCCATCTCCCTCACCATAATCACATTACATCTCATGTCAAACCATTGCAACTACCCTCTCATCATATCACAATGGCCACCATCCAACCACCACAACCAGCCCTCAACTTATATCGAGCCAACCAACCACAACCCCACTCCCCATTAGATTCTACACCTAATCCGATCACCACCATCACCGTACAAACGTCATAAGATCCACACAAGCACTGGAATAACAACAAACACACCAACATGGCAGAATAATAGGTTTCTTGAACACATAAAACATCACGATTCAATTTCATCTCTAAAGATGGCTTACATAATATTTCATCAACTCTAGCATGGGGAATTTTCACACAATTATATATTTATACTCAACCATATTTTAGGAATATATAAGTATTTATCATTTTATAAGAGGTAAATTCAAGCAATATATTTTCAAAAAGCACAACACTTATCATAGCAGCAAAATAGTTTCACAGTAATCAACAACAACCCACATGTGATCACAGAAGGGAAATAATATAAAACAAATAAAACATGTGCGATAAATCCCTTCCCTATTTCAATTACTTTGATCTGGTTCATTATCTTGTTAAGTCAATCTACATTATCCACTCAAAGGAAAACAAAATCATGCTAGTCTCTAAGATGCTTCATGTAAAGAGAGAACAAGTAATCTACCTCAATTAGAAGTTCAGTGTTCTCTAAGAAATAACGGATGATTAGGTATTAACCACCATTGAAGGAACCACCGCTAAAACAGAAGGATGACTCATTAGAACCTATCCACAACAGCCACCATTTATCTTTGCTCGAATCTCAGCCCAAAATAGAGGTTCTCCGCCAAAATGAACTTTCAAAAAGAAGAAGAACAAGGTGAACAAAGAGAATAGGTAAAGAGGGAGAGTAACTTGATCTGAGTCTTTGATCTAGATGAACTGAAGGGTTAGACTCTCAAGAGATGTGGTTGGGGAGTTGTGAGAGGCATACAGATCGGTTAGGGTTCAAAATATGTGAAAATCTAAACCAAGGAAGCTAGGGTGCCCAATTTATAAAGGAGGTTTGACCCCCCCCCCCCAAAACACACACACACCTCCCTATGACATAATGAACCAAGTTTTTCCCATAGTGATGTTATCATGTCAAAGGGTGATTCAGAATTCAAGTGCTTGAATACCCGATTCTCGTGCATTTTTAAAAATTGTGTCAAACTGTTTTAAATGCCATCACGGTCTTAGCCACGATGTGGTGGGATTTCTATAGTCGTTTTGACCCGCCATGCCGAATCCCATGATGTAGGGATACCCCCCACTTATCACCCCCAGCTCCTCTCTATGTTCAACTATACCACATTCACTACCACAAAAATAGGTTTTCGTAGTGTCAGCCTTTAACAGTGCTAAAAAAACGCTGATAAAGAGGGTACCTTTATCAGTGCTAAAAATGATGTTAAAAGTACCTCTTTATCAATAATTTTTTAGTGATGTTAAAGGGACCCTCTTTATCTGTGATTTTTTTAATAGCACTGATAAAAGGGGATCTTTATCAGCATTTTTTTACTAGCGCTGATAAAGATATATTTAAAAAAAATCATTAAAAAATATATTAATATATAAATATAGTTATATAGTTAAATTGGTATAAATATAATATATGTGTTTTAAATATATTTTATATAATTATAAATATGAATTTACACTTAATATATAAGATATTTAGTGAAAATGTTGTTTGTGCATGTGCAAATTTCCTTTAATTTGATTTCATGTGATTTTTTTTGATTACTTTTCCTCTGTATTTTGATGATATCATAATTTATGTTATTTGGATTTTTGTGATTCTTATCACATTGGAAAGATAAGATATTTATCTATACTTTATTAGTTAATTAGGGAGTTTGAAAATGCTTATCTATTTCTCAAAAAATTCAATGAAGTTACTACTATGGTTTTAGAAAATCTACATTTCACTTTTTTAAAACATTTCTGTATTTATTTTACTGCAACTTCTACGGTTATACAGTTTACATGAAACTTGATTCTATGGAAATATAAAATGTTTATCTTGATTTCATTAGTTTACATCAAATTCTAAAAATATCTTTTGCATAGACTTTTAATTACTTGAAGTTATGTTATGCTGTTTTGTAGTAGCAGTTTTTTCAGAATTGTTTTGCTTCTGTTTTTTAATGATTTTAGGATCTGTAGATGTTGGTTTTAATTGGTTATTTTTTTGTAAATATAATAAGTCTTTCTACAGATCATTAGTTTTTACCAAAGTCTGAATCTTCTGTTAAGAGCCCTTAAAAATTATTTAAAGTTTGTCAAAACATTCTGTCCATATTTCTTACAAAAGTATGGTTCATTTTTATCTCACAAAAGTATGGTTCATTTTTATCTCACAAAAGTATGGTTCATTTTTATCTCACAAAAGTATGGTTCATTTTTATCTCACAAAAGTATGGTTCATTTTTATCTCACAAAAGTATGGTTCATTTTTATCTCACAAAAGTATGGTTCATTTTTATCTCACAAAAGTATGGTTCATTTTTTTCTCACAAAAGTATGGTTCATTTTTATCTCACAAAAGTATGATTTATTGTTTATCTCACGCAAGTATGGTTTACTGTTCATATCATATGTTGTGTTACTGTTCATACCATATGTTACGTTATTTTTCATACCATATGTTACATTACTATTCATACCCTACATTACTTTACTGTTTATATCCTACGTTACGTTATTGTTCATTTCACACGGTAAGGTTTGGAAACCATACGTTACTGTTCACTTCGAAGTTACTGTTCATTCCGAAGTTACTGTTCATTCTAAAGTTACTGTTCATTTCAAAGTTACTGTTCACTCTGAATTTACTGTTCACTCCGAAGTTACTATTCACTACGAAGTTATTGTTCATTCTAAAGTTACTGTTCATTCCATGAAATTTTTTAAAAATTGATTTTCTGTAAATATATGGATTATTTTTTAACGATTTTTTTTGTGAAAATTATCATTAAATATAAGGATTGTAATCAAAGAGTTTTTAATATTTTTGGTGCTATATTTAGAGAGAAAATTTAATAAAGTTTTTCAAAGTCTTTTACAAATAAATTTGGACATTTCAAGATTGTTTAAATTCAAATGTTTGAATTTAATTTCAGAATCTGCTGCTAGTTTTTAGAAACTATTTTGACTATGTTTAAATCATTTTAAATGGTTTTAAAATTCTGTTTTGAATCATTCAATGCTTTTATTATTCTGGAGATTTTATTGGAAGACTTATTCAAAATATTTTGAATTCCTTTATTAGATATTTATTCTATGGGAATAAAGAAGCAACGGTGCTGCTATTTTCATGGAGATATTTATGAGAGCTCTTAAATCAATTAATTTTGAATATCCTAAGGAAGTGGAGCTGCTGCACCTACTATATATTTTTATTCTCTATATATATCATTCTATCTTGCAGGAAAAAGCACAATACAATAAAAATATAAAGTGCTGTGAACTTTGAACCTGTTGTGCATTTGCAACGTCCTATGACACTCTTCTTCACCACCTTCTCGTTCTCTCAAGTGTTGAATTAATTCTGCTTCGACTACAATTGCATTGATGAGACATGCTGATCTAAACCTCAAGAACCAGTACTCGTGCTTTAATTTTTATTCTCTCTTTCATCTGGTTCTTAGTCTGTAACACTACTCCACATCTCTCGCACACACTCTATTTTTATGTTTATGCTTTTGCACACAAAATCATTATTTGTTATTATTTTTCCTCAGGTTGTGACTTCCAGATTCTAAAGTCAGGATCTTAGGTTTGTGACTCCCTGTATCTAAAGTCAAGACTGTTTGGGTTGTGACACCCAGTATCTAAAGTCTGGTTGTAAGGGTTGTGACTCCCCACACAAAAGTCAGTGTCGTGGTTATACCTCTACTATAAAAGGATTTTGTAATTGGTTTATGATTCCCCTTTAAAAAACATTTTTAGTGCAAATGTATCTCTTGTCGAGTAGAGATATATAAGAGTAGAGTAGGCCCACTTTGGACCGAACTACTATAAAAAACATCCTTGCATTATTTATTTTTTTCCGCTGCTTATTAACCTTAATAATTAACTTTGATAATTAATTTATTTGATTAAATTTTTTTAATCTAGTATATCCCCCCCCCCTCTAGACCATCTGTCATTATCCTGTCTAACCTAACAATTGGTATCAGAGGGAAACCTTCTTAAGAATAGTTTTACTCTATCTTTATATTTCTTTACACCAAATATTGGTACCATTGGTTATTCCTTAAGGAATTTATCCAACCAATTTTTTTTGTCTGCTTTTATATTTTACTGTACTAACCTATTCCTAGACCTCACAGTCTAAGGATAAAGATCTTATAATATGGCAAGATTGAAATCGAATGATGCTTGGATTCCTCAGAAGCCACCACATTTTTATGGAAATGATTATGGATACTGGATATCCTGAATGGAGGCATACCTCAAACAGTTGAGTATTGAGCATTGGTCTATCATGTCAAAACAATACACACTGCCTGAAGCTGATCCAGATACTCTTACAGAAATTTATGCTACTAGATATGTCTTAAATTACAAAGTCATTAATATTTTATATTGTGCTATTAACATAAGTGTTTTTAGTCATGTGTTTGCATGCAAGATAGCTCATGAGATTTGGAAGATTTTGCAAGTTACTCACCTTGGCTCTGACAAATTGATCTGAACAAAGCTTGGAATGCTTCGTGCTGAGTTTCAAGACTTCAAGATGGGTGAAGATGAAACTATAAACCAAATGTTCCATAGATTCATAAGCATTGTGAATGGAATGAATTCACTTGGAGAATATCTTGAAAATCCTATACTTGTTGAAAGAGTCCTATGAGCATTACCAAAGAAATGGCATGCAAATAAGGTTTCCATTTATGAAATCAAGAACTTCAAAAAGTACACACTTGATGAATTGATTGGATCACTACTCCAATATGAACGGGAACTGAATAACATAGCTGATGAGGAGACAACAAAAAGAAAAGGTGTAGCTTTTAAGTCTATAAATGTTATGTCTAATAATTCTTTTGATTTTGATCTACATGATATTGAAAAGGAAGACATGGCTCATATTGTAACTGGAGTCTATAAAATAATGAAAAAGAAAGGTTTCAAAAACCAATTTAGTAGAAATATTCAAAAAGAAAAATATAAGAGAGATAAGATTGGTGATACAAATTACAATGCTTCAGATGTAACTTGTTATGAGTTCAGGAAGAAAGGTCGTATCAAACCCGATTGCCCTAAACTAAAGAATAAAGACAAATACAAAAAGAAGGATAAAAAGGCATTTACAACCAACTGGAGTTATACTGAAGAATCTGATTCTAGTGAACAATCTGGAAATAACAAAGAATCTGCTAACTTGTGTTTCATGGAATCACTGGATAAGATTTGTAATTCTAGTTATTATTCTGAATGTTCTGATTCTGAATATGAATCTGAAAACCCCAATGTTTTTGAATTAAATAAAGAAATTAAAATATTAAGAAAATATATTTTCAAAGCTGCTGATTTATATAATAAACTTAAAGAAGATAATGAAAAACTTATTTCTGAAAATAAATTAATTTTGCAAGAAAATAAAAAGTTAACAAACTCTACTTCAGCTTCTCATTCAACAGTTTATGATAATTTGAAAACTGCTCAAGATTTGAATGAGAAATTGAAAAGGGAAGTTGAATGTCTTAAAAAAAAATTATCTTCTTTTATTCAAGGTCGTGAAAAATATCATGAGATGATTTCTTTGACTAAAACTGATAAAAATAAATATAGTTTTGGTTATGATAAAAGATTACCTCAAATGTATAAAACTTGTTTTGTTAAAAGTAAAAATGGTTGTACTTGAACTGTTAATTGTTTTAAATGTGGCATGAATGGTCATTATGCCAATGACTACTCACTTAGATTTAAACAATCTTTGGGATTTACAAAAAGTAATATTTCAAAATCCTTGTTATTGAGAGTACCTTAAAATACATGTTTAAATTCTGTATGGGTACCTAAAATTTTTATTACTAATCCTATTGGACCCAAAGTAGCTTGGGTACCAAAATTGTCAATTAATTGATTTTTGTAGGAAAAATTCTTTGGATATATCAAGAATGACATATGGTACATGGACAGTGGATTCTCTAGGCATATGACTGGAGACCCGTCAAATTTTACCTCATACAACACATGTGATGGAGGCACTGTTACTTTTGGAGACAATTCCAAAGGCAAAGTAAAAGGTTTTGGTAAAGTTGGTATTTCAAATTTTATATTTATTTCCAAAGTTTTATATATTGAAGGTTTAAAACATAATTTAATTAGTATATCACAATTATGTGATGATGGAATGGAAGTTAAATTTCAAAATGATAAATGTTTAGTTTTTAATGATGATTCTTTATTATTTTATGCTAATCGAAAAGATAATATTTATACTATTGATTTTGTTGAACTAACTTTTCAACATGTAAAGTGTTTTAATTATGTACAGAATGACAATATCCTTTGGCACCGATGTTTAGGTCATGTTAATTTTAAATTGTTGCATAAGCTCTCAAAGAATGAGAATGTTTTACAGCTTCCTTCTTTGAAGAAAGAACAACTTTATGTTTGTGACGTATGCATGAAAGGGAAACAACACAAAATTTCTTTTAGACATATCAATCAGATAAGTACTATTAAGCCTTTACAGTTGGTACATCTTGATTTATTTGGTCCAACTCAAATTTCTAGCCTTGGTAGAAAGAAATATACTTTATTTATTGTTGATGATTATAGTAGATTTACTTGGGTATATTTTCTAGCTCATAAAAATGATACTTCATCTAAATTCACTACTTTCTCTAAATTAGTTAAAAATGAAAAAGGTTGTATGATATTTCTATTCATAGTGATAAAGGAGGTGAATTTCATAATTTAGATTTTGAAAAATTCTGTGAAAAGAATGGATATTTTCATAATTTCTCTACTCCTAGAACACCACAATAAAATGGGGTTGTAGAACAGAAAAATAGAACTCTTATTTAAATGGCTCGAACTATGTTAAGTAAATATAATCTGCCTAGATATTTTTGGGTTGAGGTTGTTTTTGCTGCATGTTATATTTCAAATATAATTCTTATTAGACCTTTTCTAAAGAAAACTTCTTATGAATTATTCAAAAATAAAAATCCTAAAGTTGGTTATTTTAGAGTTTTTGGATGTAAAGTTTTTATTTTAAATTCAAAGGATAATTTAAATAAATTTGATGCTAAAAGTGATAAAGGTATTTTTATTGGTTATTCTAATAATAGTAAAGCTTATAGAGTTTATAATAAAATAACGATGGTTATTGAAGAGTATGTTCATGTTATGTTTGATGAAAATAATGTTAAAATAAATTCTGATTCTAATGTTATTGATGACAAGTTTAGAGATTTTAATTTTGGTGAAGATATTCCTCGAGATAATAATAAATTAATTGAGGGGGAGCATACTCCTTCTCAACCTGATCCAAGATCATGGAAGATTCACAAAGATCATCCTATTGAAAGTGTAATTGGAAATGTTGATTCTGGTGTCAAAACCAGAAATTTTATTTTAAATTATTGTGCCAATTCTGCTTTTATTTCTAATTTTTTTCCTATTAATATTAATGATGATTTAAAAAGATGCGAACTAGATTGTTGCTATGCAAGATGAATTAAATGAGTTTGTTAGAAATAATTTTTGGAATTTAGTAGAATTGCCTGAAGATAAGCAGGTAATTGGAACAAAGTGGATCTTTAGAAACAAGTTGGATGAATCTATACAGATTGTAAAAAACAAAGTCAGACTTGTTGCTCAAGGATACTCTCAAGAAGAAGGTATAGACTTTAAAGATTCATTTGCACCTGTTTCTAGGTTATAGGCAATTATAATTTTGTTAGCTTTTTCATGTTTTCAAGGTTTTAAATTATATCAAATGGATGTAAAAAAGTGCTTTCTTAAATGGTTTTATTACTGAAGAAGTTTATGTTTCTCAACCCCCTGATTTCGAAAATGAAAAATTTCCCAACCATGTTTTTAAATTATCTAAAGATTTATACGGTCTCAAACAAGCACCTCGTTCTTGGTATGAAATACTTTCTTTATTTTTATTAAAAAATGGTTTCAAGAAGGCAATGTTGATCCCACTCTTTTTATTAAAAGATCTTCTGATGATATTTTAATTATTCAGATCTATGTTAATGATATAGTTTTTGGATCATCTAGTGAAATACTTTGTAATGATTTTTATTTATTGATGTCTTCTGAATTTGACATGAGTTTAATGGGAGAATTAAATTTCTTTCTTGGAATTCAAATTTCTCAAAGGAAAGATGGAATTTTTCTTAATCAATATAAGTATGCTAAAGATTTAGTTAAACGATTTGGTCTTGATTCCTCTAAATCCATGAAAACTCTTATGGGTACTAATTATAAATTATATAGTGATGCATCTGGTAAATCAGTTGATTTTATAGTTTATAGAGGTATTATAGGTAGCTTGCTATATTTAACTGCATCTAGACCTGATATCATTTTTAGTGTTTGTTTATATGCTTGATTTCAAGCTGATCCAAAATAAAGTCATATTAAAGCTGTAAAAAGAATAATTAGATATGTTAAAGGAACTGTTGATTCTGGTTTATTTTATCCAAGATATAATTTTTTTTATTTAACATCTTATTCTGATTCTAATTTTTGAGGTTGTAGAATTTACTGAAAGAGAACATTAGGTATGTTTCATTTTTTGGGAAAATGTTTAATATCTTGGTCATCTAAGAAATAATTATATGTTGGTTTATCTACTTCAGAAGATGATTATATCTCTACTGCTAGTATTTGTGCTCAAAGTTTATGGATTAAGAAAACTTTATGTGATTTTGGTGTTTATCTTGATAAACTACCTATTTATTGTGATAATACATCTGCAATTTCTATTTCTAAAAACCCCTTACAATATTCTAGAACAAAACATATTGATCTTAGATTTCATTTCATTCGAGATCATGTGAATAAGGGTGATATTGTTTTAAAATTTATCCCTTCTGAAAACCAGCTTGCAGATATTTTTACAAAGCCTTTAGACTCTTCACAATTTGAGAAAAATTAAATTTTCTCTTGGTATGTTCAAATTTTAAATTTTATTTGTTTCATTTGTTTAGGGGGAGCATGTTTTCACTTTTTGTTTATTTACAAAAAGGGGGAGAAGTTTTTGAGAGAAGGTTTAGGGAGAAATAATTTGGTTTTAATATTTTTAAAAATTCATTTATGGTTTAAATGTTTTGGTTTTGTAATCAAACAAAAAGGGGGAGATTGTTTGTGCAAGTGCAAATTTCCTTTAATTTTATTTCATGTGATTTTGTTTGATTACTTTTCCTTTGTATTTTGATGATATCTTAATTTATGTTATTTGGATTTTTGTGATTGTTATCACATTGGAAAGATAATATATTTATCTATACTTTATTAGTTAATGAGGGAGTTTGAAAATGCTTATCTATTTCTCAAAAAATTCAATGAAGTTGCTACTATGGTTTTAGAAACTCTACATTTCACTTTTTTAAAAAATTTATGTATTTATTTTACTGAAACTTCCACGGTTATCCGATTTACATGAAACTTGATTCTATGAAAAGATAAAATGTTTATCTTGATTTCATTAGTTTACATAAAAGTCTAAAAATATCTTTTGCATGGACTTTTAATTACTTGAAGTTATGTTATGCTGTTTTGTAGTAGCAGTTTTTTCAGAATTGTTTTGCTTTTGTTTTTTAATGATTTTAGGATATGTAGATGTCGGTTTTAATTGGTTATTTTTTTGTTAGAAAGTGTCATGACCCCCTCCCACCAAAGATGCCCCTCCTAAGCTGGCAATGGTGAAAGGGAGATAATGACCCCTGAGTCCCGCCTCCAGTAGGCCTCGAAGTGGCGACTAGCACCAAGGGTATGAGTTTTCACAAGTATGGGAGGTATTACCCTTTTTATTTAATTAAGATAGGGAAATAGGATGAGTCAAACACCAAAAGAAAAAGGAACAAGTAAATGAAAATAAACCCAAAACCAAGACCATATGCATGTTTTATACAATACTGAAACAAAAGTACAAGTACAAGAAAATCTCCAAAGAACGATACCAAGAAAGGAAAGCAAAAACTGCAACCAGCAAAACTCCAATGCCCAACTAGAAAGGTCCCGCACGGTCCCTGAAGTCCTCCTAAAAACCTGAAAGTAAACGTAGGGTGAGCATACAAGTATACTTAGTAGGGAAACCTAAATCTCTCGTGCACAGGTGGGGAGACATCCTAATTCCCCGTGAGAAAACATAAGGAACCAAAGCCTAGTAAGGAATCTATCCACCCAACCTCACAAGCCACACTCACCAAATATTGCAAGTCAAAAGAGTAGTATAGTAATATTATCAAAGTATAGATACCCCGCACCACCTTTCCACTGAATACTGCTCAAGCCCTCATGCCTAACGCTCTGATGCTTCCCCCTCTTCCGGAGCTAGTGCCGCAACCTAGCCATACGAAGCTCGAGCTAGTGTCGCAACCTGGCCATACGAAGCTCATAGTATCTCGTCGGCACACAATCCTCGGCTATAACCACATCTCATCCCACATTTCGCCGGCACTCAATCCTCGGCCATAACCACATCTCATCCCGAAGACACCTGGGAATATATCACATCCTTATCCCGAAGACTCTTGGAAAACATCTGTCGTAACCTGCCCGAAGGATCTTGGGCTATAGAACCTGGAAGAGGGAGCACAGGGAAGAACAGTAACCATCCATCCTTTGGATGTTTGGGAATCTTACCCCCCATCCCACGGGTGTTCAGCACGTGGTGATCAACATGGGTGGGGTGCGTAAAGAAACATAAAACATACAGATTTATATAATTATATCAACCACTCAGCCCATCCTAAGGCTTCTACACAAAAGATCTAAGCACATGCCTTGACATTACTACCACGAAAGTATACACACAATGAACATCCCCAAACCCCATTAAGCTTTTCATGTTTCAACAATTTTATTTTATCAGTTCCATAACTACCGAGCAACTAACAACAACCAAACCAGATCAAACGTTCGTAAAACATATCCCTACCAACCACAAATAAAGTTAGGGAAAACACAAGAAACACAAAACCATTTTCTTTTATCAGCCAATCAATTCCATTGATTTTTCGTATTTAATCAACTACCATGCCCCACAGTTCATTAGTTAATTCTTCCATTTTTATTCATATGCACAACCCATCCCTGTAGCCCTACTGCGAACCACCATAACCACAAACACCTCGAAAACAATACTCGTACCGCATCATTATCCATTCAATACCATTCATCACAGCTCTGCTGCCCATCACAACCATATGATACACGCCAACCCACAACTAAGCCAACCGCAGCCCCGCTGCTCACCCATTCTACAACAACCCGCGAAACACCCCTTTACATAATTAAACCCCAACCAGCACCCACAAAATTCATTCTTTCATTTAATTTAATCGGGGTGATCATACAAGGGTTCCAGGTATTCATTTAATCATCCAACTTTACATGATTAACCAATTTCCATGTTCTATGAATTCCATCCACAAAACAATCCAGAAAAACAAGGAAACATCTAATGGCGCAAGCAAAGGCCCCCAACGATCGTGATTTTCATTAGGCATAAGTCCATTCAATTCACAACATAATCAAAGGAGAAGCATTGATGGAAATAAAACAACAATACCAACAAAAATCTCCTCAAACCTGTTATTTAACCAGTTATTATCTTTATTTACCGGTTCAACCGTATATCATAAAACAAGAGGATACCCACCCCGCATGATGCACAAAAGTGAGAGAGAGATGAAGGTAAGATCCCTACCTCAGAGGTTTTTGACGAAACCATGATGGTCGAAGAACGCTCAAGAAACCAGGTTGATTATCCATGAATCCTCCTTAGATATCCTCTCTTAACACAACTGAGAACAAAGCTCATCATATTCGACATCCACACGCTTAGATCTACCCATAATGCGCGTATATCTAAGAAACCAAGATAATAGGAGGAGTAGATCTAAGTAGATCTAGGAAATCAAGCAAGAATGATCACATACCTCAAGAAACCGGCTTCGATTCGCCAAGAAAAGCCTCTGGATCACCTCCAAAACGCTTGGGAGAGGTTATTCTACCTCCAAGGAAGGTTAATCCCGAGTTATGGCCGCTTAGGGGCTTAAAAGAACCATTTAGAGGCAAAAGAGTTCAGATACACAATTTTAGGATCTAACTTTAAGTGCCTGCATGGTTAGTCCGCACGATTTAACAAACTGTGCGCTAACCGTGCGTTAGCTTCTGCCTCGCCAAACACTCCTCGCACGGTTAGTCTGTATGGTTAGCCAAATTGTGCGCTAACCGTACGTTAGCCACTTCCTCCAACACCAACCTTTCACGGTTTGGCGGCATGGTTTAGCCAAACCGTGCACCAACCGTGCGAAAGCTATTTCCCTTTAGCTTTCCTTAAAAGTCCACCCAAACGCACCCCCAAGTCACCTTGACCTATTGAAACACCTCTAGCACCACATTTCACTAAGGAATGGACCGGAGAGGTCCGGGCCATTACATCAGATACCTCTCAAAACATTCTCATCCTCGAGAATCCAAAACCCACCTAAAGAAAGGAGAGGGGTCTGAACAACTCCCCCTCGAAAGATACCTCTCAGGGGAAAACCTCCTTGTTACCAAGGAGCACCCCCCCCCCTTCCTCACCTATCTACTAAAAAATCACAAACATACCACTCCTCTCCCCCATGAAACCATGCAAGGAAAAAAGATTAAATCATCTGGTCATGTGGGTGAGGGGTTTTCCTTCCTCCACGTTAAGATACTATCCGCTTTGGGCGGCACTGACTCGCCCGCATGGGTTTAGGCACATCCACTTTAATGCGTCTTAACTAGGGATCAGGTCCTCCCCTACCCACATCTTAGGACACTTCTTACGCACTTGAAACACATTTCATAGTTAACCAGGTCAAGCATTACATCGTAAACGGGTATGAAACAAAACAGGATAAAACTCAAAACAACTCTGGGTACTGGGCATGCATTTGTGCTTCATGTTCCTAGGTACTCTCCTCAAGCCCACCATGCCTTCATAGCACACGAACCAAAGGAATGGTTCATCCACGAAGCACCCTCTCTTCACGACCTTCGATCATCACGGGTCGCTCCACGAACGTTGCATCGTCCCCGATATCTAGCTCTCCTTAGTCTAGGATGTGTGAATCATCGTGCAGGTACCGACGGAGCTGAGACACATGGAAGACATTGTGCACCCTTTGCAGTGGTGGTGGAAACGCCAGTTGATAAGCCACCTCGCCAACCCGCCGCAACACCTCGAAGGGCCCGACGAACCTATGAGAAAGCTTACTTACCTTTTCGAATCTTCACTGCTCGTGCCGAGGAGAGACCTTCAAGAACATGTGGTCCCCAACCTTGAACTCCAAGGGTCTCCTCCTATTATAGGCATTTGAATTATGTCGGTCATGAGCTGCCTTCATCCTCTCTCGTATAAGCTGAACCTTCTCCGTCGTGCTCTGCACCACCTCCGGGCCAAGAACACCTACTTCTCCGACCTTTGTCCAGCATACGGGTGAGCGGCACGGCCTCTCGTACAAAGCTTCGAAAGGATCCATGCCAATGGTAGAGTGATATCTATTGTTGTAAGAGAACTCTATCAGAGGCAAGTGTTGTACCCATGATCCTCCAAGGTCCAAAACACATGCTCGTAGCATATCTTCCAAAGTCTGGATGGTGCACTCTATCTGCCCATATGTCTGGGGGTGGAAAGCTGTACTGAGGCATAGTCAGGTTCCAAAAGCATGTTTCAATCCTCTCTAGACCCATGAGGTAAACCAGGTATCCCGGTCGGAGATTATAGATCTCGGAACTCCGTGCAACCGCACCACCTCATTTACATACCTCTGAGTTAGGGCCTCAACCATACTTGACTTTTTGATTGCTAGGAAGTGGGCTGATTTCATCAGTCGGTCCACCACTACCCAGATGGCGTCGCAACCCCCTTGAACTCTGGGCAGTCCCGTGACGAAATCCATCGATATGTCATACCACTTCCACTCAGGGAAATCTAAAGGTTGTAACAGACCTCCTGGGACGCGGTGTCCAACCTTCACCTACTAACACACGAGGCACTTTGCTAAAAACTCTACTACTGCCCATTTCACCCTGGGCCACCAGAATTGCCCTCTCAATCCCTGGTACATCTTGGAAGTTCTCGGGTGTAATATCAGGGGTGAGTTGTGAAACTCACCAAGAACTCTCTCGCGCATTGCCTCTGGAACAAACAACTTCCCCCGAAAAAGCATCTGATTCAGACCATCCTCTAACCACCCTTCCGGAGCATTGCCCTGGATAGCCCGATCGCGCATCACTTCACTCTCTATGTCTCCCCACTAATACTCCTCCACCTATCGTAGTAGGGAGGACTGCACTGTCATCTGAAACAAACAACCTCTACCACCATCTTCCCATACATCGAGGTGTAGTGCAACCAATTCTTCCATCGTCTTCCAGACATCTTCCGACTTTCGAACCGTGTCCTTCCTCCTACTCAAAGTGTCATCCACCACATTTCCTTTGCCTTTGGTATAGGAGATTTCGAAGTCATAGTCTTGAAGGAACTCCATACACCTTCGCTATCGCAAATCCAGGTCCTGCTGGGAGAAGATATACTTAAAACTCTTGTGATCTGTGAAGACCACGAAGCGCTCCCCGATGAGGTAATGCCGCCACAACTTCAGTGCGAACACAACCGCCGCAATCTCTAGATCGTGGGTGGCGTATTTACATTCATGAGGAAGTAACTGCCTAGACCCATAGGAGATCACCCCTTGTTGTTGCATCAGCACGCACCCCAAGCCTTGGCCTGAGGCATCACAAAATACCTCAAACGTTACTCCCTCCCCTGGTAATCTCAGCACTGGGGCACTAACCAACTTTCCCTTTAGATAACTGAAGGATGCCTCACACTGCTCATCCCACACGAAAGCTCGATCCTTCTTCGTCAAGGATGTCAAAGGTGCTGCAACTCGGGAGAAGTTGGGTATGAACTTCCAGTAGTAACCTGCCAGTCCAAAGAAACTATGAACCTCTGCCACATTCTTGGGTGCTACCCAAGAAACAACTGCCTTGACCTTCGATGGGTCCACTGTTATTCCCTTCTTGGACATCACGTGCCCAAGGAAGTGCACTTCTCACGTACAGAACTTGCACTTGGACAATTTCCCATAGAGTTGGTGTTGTCGGAGGACCTCTAAAACTATTCTCAGGGGCTCAGCGTGATACTCCTCTGATCTTGAGTAGATCAGAATGTCGTCAATAAACATGACTACGAACCGATCCAGGTATTCCTGGAAGACGGAGTTCAGGAGTCCCATGAACACAACTGGTGCATTTGTAACACCGAACGACATGACTACAAACTCAAAGTGCCCATACCTACATCTGAAGGCAGTCTTCGAGATGTCTCCCTCCTTCGCCCTCAACTGGTGATATCCAGACCGCAGATCGATCTTAGAGAACCAACCTACTCCCTTCAGCTGGTCAAAGAGATCGTCTGTCCTCAGGAGGGGGTAATGGTTCTTGACCGTTACATGATTCAGTCTCCAGTAGTCTATGCACAGCCCGAGACCACCATCTACCTTCTTTGCGAACAAGACAGGAGCACCCCAAGGTGACGCACTTGGTTGAACAAAACTCTTCTTCATCTGATCGTCAATCTGAATCCGCAACTCCCGCAACTCAGAAGGTTCCATCCGATAGGGAGCCATCAAAATCGGACGGACACCAGGTTGTAAGTCTATCCCGAACTCAACATCATGTCAAGGGGGTAGGGTCGCCACCTCTTCAAGGAAGACGTCCATAAACTCACCGACGATCCCAGGGACTTCTACCATTTTTGTATTCGCCGACTCCACTGACAGTTCAGCTAACAAGGAAAGGAGGGGCTCCACTCACCGGTTACCTTCCTGGTAACCCCGCTTGCCGATGAAAGTCACACGTTGGCCGCCCAAGTTTGAAAACACAACCCTTCTTCAGAAACAATCGATGATGGCACACACTGAGAACAGCCATTCGATGCCTAGAATGACGTCGTATGGCTGCATTTGCAGTAAAAGGAGATCTTCACTGGATTGGTGTGGCCCCAACATTAACCTACATCCCCGAAAAACACGAGATAAGCTGGTCTAACCTCCGACTGGCGTACTCAAAACCAGGGGTACGGAAAGCGTCTCTATGTCTAGGCCCAAGGCACAGGATAGACTGTGCGCAAAAAAAGAGTGTGAAGATCCTGAATCAAACAATGCATAAGCAAGGGTACTAAACAAGCTGATCGTACCTCAAACGACTTCTGGACCTGCTAGAACTGCTGCCTCTACGGTGTGCATCTGCCCACGCCCAGTTCCTCTGCCTCTCGGCTATCGACCACCTCCCTGACCACTCCCTGGTCGAGGTCCTTGAGGAGCGCCCTGAGGTCGGCCTCCTCCTGCAACGTCTGCCCTCGGAGGAGCAGGAGCTCGCTGCCCCTGCTGTTGCTGCTGGAAGGGCCTGGCTGGAAACTGTTGTGGTTGAGGCGGGTGTTGTACTGGTCCACCACCATTGTATTGTACTTGGTTCAGGCACTGGTTCTGAAGGTTCCCACGGCTGCCACAGATGAAACACCTCGGTCCCGGGCTCGAAGGAAAAGGGCGAGGACTGGGATATTGGAACTGAAACTGTTGAGGCCTGCTCCCTACTGGTCGGAACCTAGAGGGCCCTGATGCTGGAGGCTTGCTGCTGACGGCTTTCCCCTTTGACAAGCCCAACTGGATTCCTTCTCGCGACACACCTCCCAGCATGTGCATCTTGTCCACCACTTCAGCCTTCTTCTGGACCTCGAAGTACGTTGGTAGGGTGAAGGGAGTAACAGCATACTGGAGAGAAGGTCGAAGTGCCTCCTCCAAACGTCTCGCCCGAGACTCCTCATCCGGAAAGAGGTCGGGAGCAAAGCGAAGGAGATCCTTGAACTTGATCTCCAACTCTCTCACTAACATACTCCCCTGCTGGAGGGAGAGTAGTTCCTGCCTCTTCTCAGCCTTCATCGTGGAAGAGAGGAATTACACCTAGAACTCCTTCTTGAAGTCAGTCCATGGGACCTCAGCCCCCCTCTTCTCCCCAAGATAAAGCGTTCACCACTGACGGGCTGCTCCGCGCATCTGGCTCACAGCCAGAGGAACCCAGTACTCCATCGGAGCCTGGATCAAGCTGAAAGCTATCACCAACTTCTCTATCCATCTCTCTGTCTCCATGTCTGAGATGTTGCCCTCGTACTTCCCGAGAGTCTTCTGCTGAAAGGCTCGAAGCGCCTTCTGCCACTGATCGTCCTCCTCCTCTCAGTCAGCCCTTTGTTGATCAGCCAAGTCAACCTCCTGGTCCTCGATCGCCCGCACTACTCATGGTCATCTCCCAGGTGTCATAGCTGCAAGGTAAACAAGGAATGCCTAAGCCCGAGTAGTGTAGAATATTGTTCTTAAATTTTCTTAGAGTCCTTATTCATTTTAAATCCCCAAAATGCCCAAGAAACACAAGAACATAAGTCATTATGATGCATGTACCTTTCCTAGGGTCTCTACCCTGCAATCAGTGTGGCTTCACTTGGTCGTTTGGTAGGTCCAGAGTCCTTGCATCAGATCACGGGGGGGCCCTAAAATCCTGCATCCTAGCCGGTCTTCCCTGGCCTATTTCACGCTCCAAGATCACCTGACATCGTTGCCCTATCATCCCATACAATCCTCACTATGCCTAACTCCAGACTTCATCCTATCTCTCAACCTCCATCCTCTGATACCATTATGTCATGACCCCCTCCCACCAAATATGTCCCTCTTAAGCTGGAAATGGTGAAAGGGAGATAATGACCCTCGAGTCCCGCCTCCAGTAGGCCCCGGAGTGGCGACTAGCACCAAGGGTATGAGTTTTCACAAGTGTGAGAGGCATTACCCTTTTTATTTAATTAAGATCAGGAAATATGATGAGTCAAACACCAAAAGAAAACGAAACAAGTAAATGAAAATAAACCCAAAACCAAGCCCATATGCATGTTTTATACAATACTGAAACAAAAGTACACGTACAAGAAAAATCCAAAGCACGATACCAAGAAAGGAAAGCAAAAACTGCAACTAGCAAAACTCCAACGCCCAACTAGAAAGGTCTCGCACGGTCCCTGAAGTCCTCCTGAAAACCTGAAAGTAAATGTAGGGTGAGCATACAAGTATACTCAGTAGGGAAACCTAAATCTCTCGTGCATAGGTGGGGATACATCCTAATGCCCCGTGAGAAAACATAAGGAACCAAAGCCTAGCAAGGAATCTATCCACCCAACCTCACAAGCCACACTCACCAAATATCGCAAGTCAAAAGAGTAGTATAGTAATATTATCAAAGTATGGGTACCCCGCACCACCTTCCCACTGAATACTGCACAAGCCATCACGCCTAACGCTCGGATGCTTCCCCCTCTTCCTGAGCTAGTGCCGCAACCTAGTCATACGAAGCTCAAGCTAGTGCCGCAACCTGGCCATACGAAGCTCATAGTATCCCGTTGGCACACAATCCTCGACTATAACCACATCTCATCCCGCATTTTTCCGGCACTCAATCTTCGTCCATAACCACATCTCATCCCGAAGACACCTGGGAACATATCACATCCTCATCCCAAAGACTCTTGGGAAACATCTGGCGTAACCTGCCCGAAGGATCTTAGGCTATAGAACCTGGAAGAGAGAGCACAGGGAAGAACAGTAACTAGCCATCCTTTGGATGTTTGGGAATCTCACCCCCCGTCCCACGAGTGTTCGGCACGTGGTTCTCAGCATGGGTGGGGTGCGTAAAGAAACATAAAAAGTACAGATTTATATAATTATATCAACCACTCAGCCCATCCTAAGGCTTCTACACAAAAGATATGAGCACATGCCTCGACACTGCTACCACGAATGTATGCACACAATGAACAGCCCCAAACCCCATTAAGCTTTTCATGTTTCAACAGTTTTAGTTTATCGGTTCGTTAACTACCGAGCAACTAACAACAACCAAACCAGATCAAACGTTCATAAAACATATCCCTACCAACCACAAATAAAGTTAGGGAAAACACAAGCAACACAAAACCATTTTCTTTTATCAGCCAATCAATTCCATTAATTTTCTATATTTAATCAACTATCATGCCTCATAGTTCATTAGTTAACTCTTCCACTTTTATTCATATGCACAACCCATCCCTGCAGCCCTGCTGCCAACCACCACAACCACAAACACCTCGGAAACAATACCCGTACCGCATCATTATCCCTTCGATACCATTCACCGCAGCTCCGCTGCCCATCACAACCATATGATACACGCCAACCCACAACCAAGCCAACCGCAGCCCCACTGCTCACTCATTCTACAACAACCCACGAAACACCCCTTTACATAATTAAACCCCAACCAGCACCCACAAAATTCATTCTTTCATTTAATTTAATCGGGGTGATCATACAAGGGTTCCAGGTATTCATTTAATCATCCAACTTTACATGATTAACCAATTTCCACATTCTATGAATTCCATCCACGAAACAATCCAGAAAAACAAGGAAACATCTAATGGCGCAAGCAAAGGCCCCCAACGACCGTGATTTTCAGTAGGCATAAGCTCATTCAATTCACAACATAATCAAAGGAGAAGCATTGATGGAAATAAAACAACAATACCAACAAAAATCTCCCCAAACTCATTCTTTAACCAGTTATTATCTTTATTTACCGGTTCAACTGTATCTCATAAAACAAGAGGATACCCACCCCACATGATGCACAAAAGTGAGAGAGAGATGAAGGTAAGATCCCTACCTCAAAGGTTTTTGACGAAACCACGACGGTCGAAGAACGCTCAAGAAACCGGGTCGATTCTCCACGAATCCTCCTTAGATATCCTCTCCTAACACAACCAAGACCAAAGCTCATCATATTTGACATCCACACTCTTAGATCTACCCATAACGAGCGTATATTTAAGAAATCGAGAGAAGAGGAGTAGATCTAAGTAGATATAGGAAATCAAGCAAGAACGATCACATACCTCAAGAAATCGGCTTTGATTCGCCAAGAAAAGCCTCTGGATCGCCTCCAAAACGCTTGGGAGAGGTTCTTCTACCTCCAAGGAAGGGTAATCTCGAGTTATGGCCGCTTAGGGGATTAAATGAACCATTTAGAGGCAAAAGAGTTCAGATCCACAATTTTATGATCTAACTTTAAGTGTCTGCACGGTTAGTCCGCACGGTTTAACAAACCGTGCACTAACCGTGCGTTAGCTTCTGCCTCGCCAAACACTCCTCGCACGGTTAGTCCGCATTGTTAGTCAAACCGTGCGCTAACCGTGCGTTAGCCACTGCCTCCAACACCAACCTTGCACGATTTGGCCGCATGGTTTAGCCAAACTGTGCGCCAACCGTGCGAAAGCTATTGCCCTTTAACTTCCCTTAAAAGTCCACCCAAACGCACCCCCAAGTCACCTTGACCTCCCGGCACACCTCCAGCACCACATTTCATAGAGGAATGGACCGGAGAGGTCTGGGGCATTACAGAAAGATAATAAGTTTTTCTACAAATCATTAGTTTTGATTAAAGTCTGAATCTGCTGTTAAGAGCCCTTAAAAATTCTTTGAAGTTTGTCAAAACATTCTGTCCAGATTTCTTACAAAAGTATGGTTCATTTTTTTTACAAAAGTATGGTTCATTTTTATCTTACAAAAGTATGGTTCATTTTTATCTCACAAAAGTATGGTTCATTTTTTTCTCACAAAAGCATAGTTCATTTTTATCTCACAAAAGTATGGTTTACTGTTTATCTCACGCAAGTATGGTTTACTGTTCATACAATACGTTACGTTACTGTTCATATCATGTGTTATGTTACTTTACTGTTCATACCCTACGTTACGTTATTGTTCATTTCACAATGTAAGGTTTGGCAACCATACGTTACTGTTCACTTCGAAATTACTGTTCAGTCGGAAGTTATTGTTCATTCTGAAGTTACTGCTCACTCCGAAGTTACTATTCACTTCGAAGTTACTGTTCATTCTAAAGTTACTGTTCATTCCGTGCAATTTTTTAAAAATTGATTTTCTGCAAATATATGGGTTATTTTTTAACGATTTTTTTTTGTGAAAAATTATCATTAAATATAAGGATCGTAATCAAAGAGTTTTTAATATTTTTGGTGCTATATTTAGAGATAAAATTTAATAAAGTTTTTCAGCGTTTTTTACAAATAAATTTGGACGTTTCAAGATTGTTTAAATTCAAATGTTTGAATTTAATTTCAGAATCTGCTGCTAGTTTTCAGGAACTGTTTTGACTACGTTTAAATCATTTTAAATGGTTTTAAAATTCTGTTTTGAATCATTCAATGCTTTTATTATTCTGGAGATTCTATTGGAAGACTTCTTCAAAATATTTTGAATTCCTTTATTAGATATTTATTTTACGGGAATAAAGAAGCAACAGTGCTGCTATTTTCATGGAGATATTTATGAGGGCTCTTAAATCAATTAATTTTGAATATCCTAAAGAAACGGAGCTGCTGCACCTGTTATATATTTTTATTCTCTTTTGCAGGAAAAGCACAGTACAATAAAAAGAGAAAGTGTTGTGAACTTTGAACTTGCCGTGCATTTGCAACGTCCTGTGACACTCTGCTTCACCACCTGCTCATTATCTCAAGCGCTTAATTAATTCTGCTTCGACTACAATTGCATTGACGAGACGTGCTGATCTAAACCTCAAGAACCAGTATCTGTGCTTTAATTTTTATCTTCTTTTTCATCTGGTTCTGAGTTTGTAACACTACTTCTCATCTTTCACAAACACTCTATTTTTCTGTTTATGATTTTGCACACAAAAACATTATTTGTTATTCTTTTTCCTCGGGTTGTGACTCTCGGATTCTAAAGTCAGGATCTTAGGGTTGTGACTCCCTATATCTAAAGTCAAGATTATTTGGGTTGTGACTCCCAGTATCTAAAGTCATGTTGTAAGGGTTGTGACTCCCCACACAAAAGTCAGTGTCGTGGTTATCCCTCCACTAGAAAAGGATTTTATAATTGGGTTATGATTACCCTTTAAAAATCATTTTTAGTGCACACGTATCTCTCGCCGAGTAGAGAGGTGTAAGAGTAGAGTAGACCCACTTTGGACCGAACTACTATAAAAAACATCATTGCGTTATTTATTTTTTATGCTGCTTATTAACCTTAATAATTAACTTTGATAATTAATTTATTTGATTAAAATTTTTTAATCTGGTCTATTCACCCCCCTCTAGACCATCTGTCATTACCCTGTCCGACCTAACAAATGTCTTATAAAATAATTTTAAAAAAATGTTAAAAAATAATAATTTGTTAATTATTATTGAGTAATAGTCATTTAATAACAATTTGAAGACACAAAAAATTTAAAAATCAATAAAAAATCTAAAATAAGTTGAAAACGTAAACTTCAAACGGTCGTAACTTTTGATCCGGGTGTCCGTTTGAGTTCTACCATATGTCAAATTAAAGTTTGCGATGAGCTCCACACCCCTAATGATAGAGATAAATCTATGTCACAATTTTTGAGCCCCAAAAAGGTCTCAAAGGCCTCCAAAACTGAGTTTTTAGTCGGGATACCAATTTTTTTTTTTAAATTTCACCCTCGTTTAAGGGGGGTTTTTGCCCTTTTTCAGTGGGGAATAAATTTGTTTCGATGGATTACATTCATATTGATATTATGGCTTTGAAATTTTATCATTTTTCATAATGTACTCTTATTTATAATGAAATATATAACAATATATACATGTTTTTTATATATTCACACATAATTTTTTTAATTTTATAAATAAATAATTAAAAATATTTACATATAAAATATATTTATCAATATATAAGACTTGTCTAAATAAAAACTAATATTCATTTTATTTAGAATACAAATATATGAATATTTATATACCTATATAATGTGTGTGTGCATATATTTGTGTGTGTCTGTATTGACAAACTGATATATATTATCTATATATTCTAACATATGCATATACATATTAATGTATAATATATGTAAATATATATAAATATGTATAATTATACTTATAAATACACATATAATATATATGTGTGTGTGTGTGTGTTGTATATATGTATGTATTTATTTATTTATTTATACACAAAAAAACACATTTTATAAATGTATTTAAAACTAAATATATATAAATAAATGGATATAAATTTATATTAATATACGAATAAATATATAAATATATAAATATATAAAAAATAAATAAATAAATAAATATATAAATATAAATAACTATATATATGTATATATTAATATACGAATATATATATATATATTAATATACGAATAAATATAACGAAATATATATAAATAAATAGATAGATATATCGTTAAATCGATAACAAAACAACATGTAAGAGTGGTAAAGGGTCCAGGTGTGCAAAGGAGATGTCTCGAGTTCAAATCTAAGGGAGGCAGGGGGTGCACACGCAAGTGAAATGTGGGGGCTGACGCTGTTAAAGGGTGGGGTGGTGGGGTGGGTGTGGGGGGGGGTGCTAGGGCGTGCGGGCAGGGGGCTTTATTTTTAATTTTTTTTTAACTTTTATCATCAATTTTAAAAAAGCATTGATAAAGGATCCTTTCATTAGTGCTTTTTTTAACACTGATAAAATGTGTCTCTAACAACGTTTTTTTAATGATGATAAAAGGACCTCACGCCTCGATTATCAGCGCTTTTTTACTGCTGATAAAACCCTGTTTTGTAGTAGTGATTGCATGTCATGCCTAGCCTCCCGCAACATAGGCAAAGATCATTGGTTGTTTGGACCCACCATGTCAAGGCCTACAGTGCGGGGGTGCACACGCAAGTGAAATGTGGGGGCTACCGTTGTCAAAGGGTGGGGTGGTGGGTTGGGTGTGGGGGGGGTGGCTATGGCGTGCGGGCAGGGGGCTTTATTTTTAATTTTTTTTAACTTTTATCATCAATTTTAAAAAAGCAGTGATAAAGGATCCTTTCATTAGTGATTTTTTTAACACTGATAAAATGAATCTTTATCAGCGTTTTTTAATGATGATAAAAGGACCACATGCCTCGATTATCAACGCTTTTTACCGTTGATAAAACTCTGTTTTGTAGTATTGATTGCATGTCATGCCTAGCCTCCCACAACATTGGCAAAGATCCTTGGTTATTTGGACCCACCACGACAAGGCCTACAATGTGGTGGTCTCCACACTGCCCGTTTTCAATAGCGTAGCTCATCGAGCACCACACCCACCAGCCTCTTCAAAATGTTATCCTTTTGCCATTTTTTCTTGGCCGTTTTGCACAGGTGGACACCCCATGTGAAACACCCTTCGAAATAGCGGACTAGGCGGTTTCGCTCATTGTGGTGCACTCCAACACCAAATGACCAACCCTACCTTTATGCTAGAGTTACCCTTACGCAAGATAGGTTATACCTTTTATGTAGTATTATGAAGCATCGACTTACCATTACACATAGCTCAACATGACTTCATAAAAGGCCCACTATGAGCGTTTCACTCACCGTGGTGCGCCAAGCTCAACATGACCACACCAAAACACTCACTCTTCCAAAATGCTTGACCAAAATGATTGCTCAAGCTTCCAAGCGAGCTTTAAAACAATTGTCACACTGCCACAGATTCGTCTTTATATAACGACGTCCTTTATCAACGATAAAAAACATTGATAAAGGGGTTGTTTTTATCAGCTTTAAAAAAATGATGATAAAAGCACATTTTTAGTGTTATTGATGGATTTTATTAGTGTTGTTAAAAGCATGTTTTGTGGCAGCAGATCATCACGCCCCACCTTATAGTGTGGTGACCATCTGAATGGCTAGAAACTCGTCTACAGTCTTAGAAAGTCCTTTGAACCTCTCGACACCTCCAAGCCCCGGGAAAACATAAGGGAAGAAATTCAGAAATTCGAGTCCCCACACCCAAGCGTAACCGTAAATAGATAAGATAATACACATGCCGTGAAATTAATCATGCATTTCAAGGTGAATCTTGAATGATCACATTGTAACACAACGAAAAGGGTCGTGAAATATATTAAAGAAATTTCAAAATGATACATTATGTTACGGGGGATATAAGTTTACCATCAAAGGTTTTGTTGATTAGATTTTGAAGGTGAGGCTGAAAGTAAAAAAATCCACTATTGACCATGTGTTTAATCTTGTAGGAGGTTGTGTAGTTTTAAATTTGAAGTCAGTTGCAGTCTTATCCATAATTGAGCCAAAATACACGACAATTACACATACATGTATAGAGTCATTTTGAATGATAAGATGATTGGAAAATCTTACACAAATGTAAACACATTCGATTATTTTATGAAATACATACCCCGGAAGGAATCTATCTTTTCATCAGCGAACAAAACACATTAAAGCATAATATCACTCATACTTTTCTCATAAACCATTCAATTATTTTTAATATTTTCCCAAGTTAAATCATAGTATTTATTTATTTCCATATATATTTATTTTTTATGGAACCTATGCCTTTAAAACATACAAATCCAACCAAATTCAAGATCGGGATCGGGGTCAGGGTGCACAGGCCGCATAAATTGGCAATATACGAACACGAAGCCCTCATGGACCCCGCGCCGTCAAATACAGGATACGGATCCGGGTCTGGTGAGGGCCCGGAAAATGGCAACAGACCAGAGAACGCAAAGCCTTCATGGCCTCCGCGCCATCCGTGTCCCATCCGCTTTGAAGCAGAAGAAGGGAGAGAGAGAATGTGCGTGATTATTGGAGAGAGAAGAGGTGGAAGAAAAATGAGGGGAGAGGGAACAAACCCCTCACCTTCTTCCCCAGCTTTCACTTTTTAAATAAGTAAACTCTGGTCGCAAGTAAAAAAGTGAAGTCGAAGAAGAAGCCACGGGTTCCTGGGCGCAGCCATCCCCAGGGAGGGTCGTTATTACGGCGTCTCTTTCTCTGCTCTGATCTTCCTCACCCTCCTTGTGATCTGCTCTGCTCCTTCTGCGCTCTCTGGCCCCTGATATTCACCTATTTCTCCCTCCCCATCTTCTTCTCCCACACAGCGACACACACACGAACCTCGCTTTTTCATATCAGGAAATACAAGGGGCCCGAGTGCCAGTCTGAAGCTGCTGCAGGCTTCCTCTTAAGATTTCACCGTCTTCATATTCTCCCACAGCTTCCTTTTCTCTGATTTCCTTGGTCGAACTCGCGAGGAGATAAAGAAGGGGTAAAGAAGAGAGATCGGATCCCCCCATCAGAATCCGCAGCTGTGGCTACGGCTAGGAGGCTGTCTTCGGACACGGGCGCCTTCGCGGACTGGGCGGGCTCCTCTTCTGCTTCCGGCGGCCGCGTCGTTGCCGACGACGTCCTCTCCCTCGGCTTCAATGCTGGGGGAGCCGCCGGGGTCGCCCCAGGGCTGTGGCCCCCCGCCACCACCTCCTCCTCCCGCCACCAGCATCCGCCGCAATTCAATTACAACGTCCCCCCGGAGATGGGCGTGGTGGGCCTCCGAGACCTCCTCTTCGTCGCTCCGCATCCCGCCCCCCAGGTCGCCTCGGATCCCCACGCCGCCCCTTTCAGTAACGGCTTTAACCCCGCCACCGCCACCGCCACCGCCCTCGGCGTCGGCGTCGGCGTCGGCGTCTTCCCTCTCCTCACCCTCCCCGAATCCGAGCAGGCGTTGAACAAAAATTACCGGGATGCCACGACCGGCGCCGGAATTCACCATTTCTGGCGGCAGCAACAGCAGCATCAGCATCAGCATTCGGATTATGCCCAGAAAACCGTCATGGGTGATGATTCCGGTAACTTACCGAGCACTTCCACCGGCGGCGGGGTCGCCGTCGGCGGGTCCGGCTCGATGTCGTCATCGGGCGGCGCGACCTGCCAGGACTGCGGGAACCAGGCGAAGAAGGATTGCAGCCACCGGCGTTGCCGGACCTGTTGCAAGAGCCGCGGCTTCGCCTGCTCCACGCACGTGAAAAGCACTTGGGTCCCCGCCGCTCGGCGCCGTGAGCGGCAGCTCTTGGCCACCGCCGCCGCCGCCACAGGCGCGTCGTCCGGGTCCAACTCCGGGGGGAAGAAGCCCAGGCTCGTCGGCTGCACCTCTCAGATGACCACCGCCTCCCACACCTCCAACTCCAACGACCATCCGACGAGCCTAGATGCCAGCTCCTGTCATCAAGGTCTCTAACAAATCCCTTGGAACGAGGCTTCGTTTCTAGACGAGTGCAATTTCCCTAATTTTTGAACGCGCGCGTGTGTAGATGCGAGCTTCAAAGAGACCTTACCGGGGCAGGTGCGAACTCCGGCGGTTTTCCGATGTGTTCGGGTGACTGCCCTGGAAGAAGGGGAAGACGAGTACGCGTACCAGGCGATGGTGAAGATCGGGGGCCACGTGTTCAAGGGGTTCCTATACGACCAAGGGGCGCAGCCGGTGGACGCCGGCCATGATCAGCACCCCAACATTTCGGATCTCCATCTCGGCGGCGGCGGCGGCGGCGTGAGGAACAACGGGGCTTCGTTCTCCTCTCCCATGATGGACGCTGTGGCGGATGTCTTGCTCGGAGGCGCCGCGGCCGCCGGTTACGGTAATCAAATAAGTTGAAGTATTGATTAGTACATGATTCTTTCTGGATTCTTGTGCATGGAATAATTGGTTTGGAAGTGGGTCTTCTGTCTTCTTGTACTTTTCATTCTCTCTAATTTCAGTGAATATTAACAGAGTTTCATTAACCTTAGCATCAATCTTGACTCCAAGAAGCTCATAGCTTCCAAAGAGTATGGCGCGTTTCCCTTTCATTCCACGACTAGTGGACAGGCCGGAGAGGGAAAGAACTCAGGAGCCCCTATGTACTTGCATTCGGCCGTTGCTTCGGTATGGAAAGGCCAATCACTGCATCCCTTTGTTATTTAGTCCCATTTCGTGCTGTTGTCTTAGCTCTGGATGACAATGGTGTGCTGTGTGGCTTCCTCTTCGCCATGCCTCTGTCAGAAAATGTGTTCTAGGGTTTGGAAATTCCTTCAATAATTTTAGAAAAAGATCAATATCTCTTAGGATCCCTGGAAATCCTCATTGCTTAAAAAAAAACCCACTTTGACAATCTGTCCCATGCCCACGTTGGTGCCCTCAGCTCTGTGTTTTCTTTTCTATTTCCTCCACCTGGTTTATTCATTTGGCTGTTAAGAGGGGAATGGCATGTAAGGATGAAAAGGGGTCCTTAATTAAGGACCTGCTGTATTTAAGATTAAGGTGAAATCTAATTTAAATTTAAAATCAGTAATCTTTCTGATCATTTGTTGGCATTTTTCCTTTTTTTGATGTTAAACTGGTATTGATTGCTTGTTTTGATCCTGGATCGTCGCCTTCCCGTGTAAGGAAGGCCATTCCATATGCTAATGCGCCATACCGAAGTGTCCTGTTGTCTTCTGACCTTGTCACCCAGAAAAAGCTTTCATCTTTGTTGGCTTTTCTTTGCATTGACAAGTTGTTTTTGTTGGAGAGCAGTAATGGAGCATGACATGGATCCTTGGGGACGTATTCTCTCTCTTTATGCATCTGTCATTGAGTTTGTTTTTTCATATAGCCTCAATGGGTAGGGTATAAAGATACGCATATCTGATGTTTTGTTCAGTACTGTAGTTTGCACAGTCATAAACTCATCCACAAAATTAATCCTCTGGATTGATCCCTGTATATCATTCTCCCCCACTTTTTTTTTTGCTGATTTGTTTCAATCTGTATAGGGTTTATGTTTTAAGTAATCTGGATTGAATTGAGTTTTATCCTGAAAGATCACAATAAAATATCTGAATGTCTGTGGAACTGAAACTCAATCTCTCTATTATGTTGATGAGAGAGTTCGGTTGTTTCAATGTAGTTATAGGTGATTAGTTTTTGATGAAGGTAAGTTTGGCTAGAAACTTACAATCCAACAATGATGAAGACTGGTGAAGTTGAATCCATGGTTGTGGGTTTTTTGGGTCTTCACATCACTTGGCAAAGGTTTGATCTTGGTGCTTCCATGTCTTTGTTGGCTTTAATTGTGTGTTTTTTATGTGTTAAAATCATTGAATGACATATGAGCTCATGCTTGTTTAATTGTGCTAATCCCACCTTATTTCTTAGGAGTATGAAGACTGTAATGTGGGGCAATGTGCATCTTCAAGTGGATTCTTGTATTTTAAGTTTATTTATAAATAATTTTAGTGACTTTTTTGTGTGTTTTTTTTGTTAAAATAGATCAAAATGAATGTATTAGGCATATTGGTAACTTTTATAACACTTTTAATTTTAATTTATATTTTCAAGATAATGTATAGATTAATACAGTTAAAATATATATTATAAAATGATATTCATTTTTTTATCCCATTTAATAAATTTAATCACCCCCATTCCTTGCGTAGCTGTGCTGAGCTTGAAATTATTATGTAATTCAATTTTTCATCATTTTTTTTTTTGTCAGATTATAATTTGATTTTTTATTAATTTTAAAAAATAATTCTAAAATTCAATGTATTACGTAAATGCAGTTTACTGATTAAGGTTTCGGACATGTTAAATCAGTTTAATTGAACTGAGCGGTCTAGTAGGTTTTATTATTTTATCATTGTTTAATTATAATATATTTAGTTTAATGATCTTAAATTTATTTATTTATTTTATTATAAATATATGTTTTTTTTCATATTTCTCCAATTTAATTTAATTTGTATCAAATAACTATTTATATGAATACTTTTTAATAGAACTTTAAAACTCAATCTACATGTGAGTGGGATAAATTATATGTTGAAAAATTTATCAGAAACAATGTTTTTTTGTAAAAAAATTTATTTATATGAATACTTTTTAAATTAATTATAATACTGTATAAATTTTCATGGTATATTTTCATGTAAATTGAAAATATAGTGGAATGTGAAGTGGATTTAAATTGTATAAAAATGGTTAAATGACCTTGGGATCCCTGTTATGTCAGAAGCAGGGTTTAAAGCTCTTGGGAACTCCAATTAAAGTGCCCTAGAAAGGACGTAAATAGAGGTAAGGAACCAGTAGGGAGCCTATTAAAGTGATTCCCAGTGTCCAAAATGAATGCCCTATGCCCCTAGCCCAGCGCATGGAATATGATTTGTTCAAAATAATAATAATAATAATAATAATAATAATACAATAATGTTTTTAAGTATAAAATTAAATTTCAAATAACTATCTGACATGGGTCAAGATGTATGATGCATTCCATGCATTCCATGTTGATGATGCATCGCTACCCTATCATGGCTGCCCAACACTCACCGCACCAGGTTTTGCACACTATCAACTGCATGCACCCTCGGATGCATGATGCATGATGCATGATGCATGATGCATGATGCATGATGCATGATGCATGATGCATGATGCATGATGCATGACGCATGACGCATGATGTAAATAGTTATGAGATGGATGAACACAGGAACAGTGAACTGAAGTCAACTTAAGGGCGCTGGGTAGAATAGGTGTTTAGGGTTTCGAGGAAACTGAGATAAAATAAAATAAAATGTGGATTCTTATGACTATGATAATTATGTTTGGATGTGATATTAATGTTGATTGAATGGTGACACGAATGTTTGATGAGTAGTAGTTGGTGGGGGATGATTTCGTGTGGAAGTTTAGGTTAAGGTTGAAAGATGGAACGGGGGGATGCATGGAAAGATATGATTGGGACGAGGATCCCTCCCCACTGCCTTGGCCTAAAGTACATACAATGCCAAACTGCGAGCAGATGCCTGGACCCACCTGAACCGGAGATTTGCCTTGCACACACCCATGTTATTCTGGTTAGTGTTGACCGGCAATATAGTCACAATTAGAGGATTTAATCCGTATGACCAGCCAATAAAAAATAATAATAATAAAAAAGAAAAAAACATAATTGGGTTAGGGAAAAAATAATTTCTTCTCACCATCCAACTCTCAAATGGATCATGTAATTTAATATACCATATTTGTCACTTGGAAAGATTACAAGATCATGAATGTAATGCATTGGATTGAAAGTTTAGTTGTAATGTATATTTGATATAATTTTGGTTCCATATAACTCAAATATTGAAAAATACCAACAGTAATTATGTAGGCAGCATGATTTGTACCATCTATTGCGTAGTGTTTTTATTATATTTTATATGTTTTTATTATCCACATGTCGTAATATTTTCATTTTGCTTTTGGATTTTCACATGGACCTTCAATCTACACTACTGGAAAACAATACTATACCTACGATTTTTAAAAAAACCGTGACTATAAGTCACCCTTACAGCCATAGGGAAAAAAAATTCACAGGAAGTACCGATACACATGGTTCTCCAAAAACCATGGGTATAGGACACCCCTATACCCACGGTTTTTGTAAACCGTGCCAATAGGTTTCACGGGGGGAAAATTTTAACGGGAAGAACCTATACTCACGGTTTGATTAAACCGTAGGTATAGAAAAATTTTATGTGCACGTATACCAACTGTTTGGATAAACCGTTGGTATAGGTCACCTATACCCATGGGTTGACCAAACCGTGGACATAAGTTGACCCATTTTTTCCATAATAACAACAATAATAATAAATGATTTATATAAATAAATTTACACACGCACACATATTTGAATATAAGAACACAAAATGTGTTATAGGTTAGTGGTATAAGTTGTTGGTGTATAAGTTGTTGTGGGTAGGACCTATACCCACGGTTTATATATAAGAATATAAAATGTGTTATATGACAGTGGTAAAGTTGTTGGAGTGTAGGTGGAAGGTGTTGAGATCAAATCTTGACGGATGATTTTTTTTTAATAAAGGACCTATACCCACGGTTTAATCGTGGGTATAGGTATTTCCATTAAATTTTCCTACACACACAGTTTAAGAATTGTGGGTATAGGTCCATCCCAACGGTTTAAGCACCCATAGTTCATAGAACCGTAGGTATAGCCTATACCTGCAGTTTTCTGGGCTATACTCGTGGCTTTGAACCGTGGGTATACGTAAATATTCCAGTAGTGCCAAGTTGGCTTTTTAGGTCGCTGGGTTTTATTGTGGGTTGCCATTATCCCCTTTAGTTACTTCTTATTTGGCTTCTTTATGCAGGACTTCATTCAACGCAATTATTTGATTCATGCCTTATCCTCCATATGATATAGGTCATCCATGATGCCTGATCCGATGGTTGTACTTGGCTCATGATGTGTTTACTGGCGGTGTTTTCATTCCCTCACATGGGGCTTAATCATAGGCTTTTTGTCTACACAAATTAATGTCACTTTGTTTTTCTACCCATCACATGTGACTTAACCTTATTGATTATTTGAACCATCTGTTTGATCTTGACCATTCTGCAAACTCAGAAATGCACACCAGTCCAGGTGACTTGTTTTCACCAGTAAATACCTCAAATGCCACCCTAAGATCATTTTGTCCATTATAATTTTTTTTCGCTTGGGATTTTTGAAGTTCTCTCTAAGTGGTGTCTTTGGTTCCTCGATAATGTTGGGATTTAGAACCATCGATCATCAGAAGCAAACCCCTAGAAGCTTCAAGCGTAGAACAAATATCTAGAACTTCTATCGCTGAAAGAATCCCATCAACCTGACTTAACGGAACTAAGAAGACAAACCACACTCCTGTCACCACACCAGATCAACACCCTAAAAAACATAAGCAAAACAAAAATTCTGGAAAACAAACACATACGCGAAAACAAAAGCAAACAATGAACGACAACCAAAGATTTTATGTGGTTTGAACTTTAGCCCTACATTTATGGGAGAACACAATCGCTTCCTTTCATTTTATGAAAAAGAAAGGATTACAATCACAATCAATACTGTTAGATGATATTAGACTACTACTAGTTCATTCAAACTGTATTTCATTTCATCAGGTACAAGTGGTCCCATCCCACCTTTATAATGGGGCTTAGTCGGTCAACTGGTTCCACCATCTTTCAAAATTCACAAGGGACCCATCGTTAGTCTTAGTGACCTTTGATTGCCTGTAGATAGTGCTCCCTCAATCGATGTCTTTGGGTGAATGTGTGAGTCATTCTCACACATCCCTTTGATGATTCATATGCATCCTTTGAAAAACCCTGAACTACTCTGAAGTGATAGCATAACACACCCTATATAACTTCATCACATTGATTCTTACAAGATCCAGAACTTCCACAATCAATCATCTAGACATAACCATCTGCATTCCTGGTTTTAGAACATATCATTCGGACCAACCCTCCTCTTATCAATCATTTTCTTCCATGAGCCTCAAATAGTACAATTTCCTTGTTCCGAAGTCACTCATTCCAGACATAGAAACCAGAACATTTAAGGGGACTTTACACTTTCCTAACGATCCACCACTTGAAGATTTCTTTTAATGTTTAACATTCAGAATTTTACTTTCAGGTATGTTCGTTGGTAAATTTCAACTTCAGAAGTGTTGGATGGGTTTGGTGACTTGAAAAATGATTTTTGGTACTTTTTTTGGTGCAAAACAGGTAGCACCACGACCATAGTGGAGGTCGTGTTATCCCTTGGAGCTTCCTCTCTAAAACGATCACAACCACCACGCCCTGTGCAGGGTGTGGTCTAGGGTGTGGCATGTTGGTTGTTGCCCTGTGCACCACAACCAACAAGCCTCACCACAGGCATGGTAGAGGCCGTGGCCAGACCAAAATGACATGGATTTCTACACCAGGGTGTGGCTGGATCCCATGGTTGGTCTTTTGGGTGAACCCACCATGACGTGGTGGGCAACACCAGGGCGTGGTGACGATGATTTCAAAATTTGAAATACCCGAACGATGCCTAATTTTCTGAGGGCAGTTACTCCAACCACATGTAACCATAATGAGGGGCCTTGATGCATCTTTTTGTTCAATTTCCCTCTATTAAACTGTTTCCCCTCCACCATTTGGATCAAATTTTAGATTTGTGTTTTAGAAGGGGATTTGGGTGTTCTTCTTTCTCTAGGCAGTGACTTAGTTCTTTCTAGGCTTTCTCTTTATGGATCCAGGATCATGAGGACTAGGTCTATTTCTCTCCCATCACTAATGATGAAGGTAGTGGGGTCTTCTTTGTTCTTGAGGTAGGTGGTTTCATGATATAATCTTTATCAATTGAAACCATTGTTTCTTGTTTGATTTGAAATGGATTTCCAATTGATTTCTAAAGCGTGATTTGGGATTCTTCATAATTTTTTTCAAATGGCACGGTGTGTGTAGTGCGACCTCTTTTACAATGTATTCTGAAATAAAGTGTTGATTTTTGGAAAATGGTTTTGAATTGAAAAGAATGATTCAAAGAATGACTTGATGTTATTTTTTTTTGAAACGAAGGCATGAAATGTTTTATGGATTTTAAATGAAATGAATTGATTTGAAAGGCATGATTTTTGATGAAAAACCATTTGATGTTGGTTTTTGAAATAAAATGGCATGTTTAAAAACTTGATTTGGGGCTTCTTGAACGATGAATGATGAAAACTTGATTTGGGGCTTCTTGAACGATGAATGATGAAACTGATTTGAGATGAATGATTTGACCCTTGATTGATTTACTTGAAGCACATGTGAATCTGAGTGATTAGGTGGATAGTCTAGTAAAAGCACACTAGGCATGTATTAGCTCAACCTACCCATGGATTGATGATGAAAATGCCAACAGAACACTGATGAGGGAAGGGAGTTCATTCATTAGGGTGGACTCCTATTCCCACTAGGCCTGAGATCTAGGGATGTGTGCACACCTAGAGATGTATTTCAATGAGACGTGTGAGGATCCTTGTGCATTGATCTAACTAACCTCGGGGATTATAACCATGGTTCTATGATAAAAAATGATCTATACATGCCAATGTTGATGAAATGTTTTATTCATGCCTGTTTGGTAGAAATGCTTATTCATGCCTTTTTTGTTCTTTCCATTGAAATGATTTGAAGGTTTTTTTATTATCAATCGTGTAAAAGATTACCATGCCATGGTTTATTTAAAATTAAGAATATTTGGTTTATTTGATATGAACTACTTATGAAATCTCTGTGTAAAATCCTATTGGTCTAGTGTTGCTCACAACCTACATATGCCCTTGGGTGTATGTAGATTTTATTTTTCTAGGTCTAGGAAAAAGGAAAGTACCACTTTAATACGGTGGGTGTTCTTGATAGCGGGACCTTGGGAGTTGGTGGCGACAGGTGGAGCATGTGATCCACCTATTACGAGGAGATCTTGTAATGATTTCATCATTGGTTTTTTTGATGTCTTGATTTGATGTTCCATTTTGTCTTTCATAATTTTCTACCCTATGGTACATTTCTCTTGATGACTGCTTTGGCATATTGATTGTTTATGGATTCTTTCCACTATTTTTGCTTTATCATGTTATCTTTGTGGCGAAATCATTCCCCTTATTTCTTTGATGATACCTAGGTGCTAGTCGCTAGCCCGTGGGGATCGGGAACGCCCTTTGGGCCATTTCAAAATTGATTTGGGTACCGATTTAATAGGTTATCTGAGTTGGTTCATGCCAAATTGAAATCAGAGTGAGGTTGAGTCTCTTTTTAAATATTGGTATGCAGTTTGGGATTTCCTAGTAAACATGAGGTAGGATTGTTGAGACTTACAGAGTAGGTTACAAGTGACTGCCTAGAAATCTATCATTATAACGAGCCTTAAGTTACCATGGGTGGTTGGAAAAAGTGTCTTTGAGGAATTGATTGATCTCATTCTATACTTTTCCCAAACTTTGATATGAGATTTGTGTTCCCAAGTTGATCTTTGACTGATAGAGTCAATGATAATGTGTCTCTTGCCTGGTGTTTCCTTATTGTTTGTTGATGTTGTGTTGTACCATGCCTCTAAGGAGATGTTTGATCAAAATTCAAAAGGGAGATTCTAATGAACCTTAGAAAGAAAACCCACTAGATGATTAGAACATCATTGAGGTAGTAGTGCGTGCGATCCAAGATCTAGGCTAAGGGGCGACACCTGCCTCGGTTCAGGCTAGAGAGGTGGAACCTCAAAGGAATGATAACAGAGATCGAGAACAAGAGTTTCTTCATCAGAAAACACCATCTTTATAGGGAACGAACAATCCTCAAGAGGTGTAGGATTGGTTTAGAAATATTGAATGAATTTTCAAGTTATTATAGACACCAGATTTCATTAAGGTGAGGTGTGCCATCTTCAATCTTGAGGAGCATAGAAGAAGATGGTGGGATGCTATAATTTTGGAGAAGCGGAATGATGGATTGGAGTGGAAAGACTTCAAGATCCTTTTTACAGAGTGGTTCTATCTAGAGTTGATGGTATTGGATAATTCCATGAAGTTTCTTAACCACCACTATGGTTATTAGATAGTGACTTAGTACGCCAATCACTTTGCTAAACCTGCTTAGTTTTCACCCAAGGTGGTGTCGAATGAGAAGCTATAAGATAAGAGGTTTAATATTGGTATTCAACTAGATATATGATCTTAGGTATTCATGTTGAAGCTTACCTCATATGATGATGTTTTGGATAGGGCTCTGATAGTGGAATTTGACCTGCAAAGTAAGTCAAGGTTAACTGGAGTTCCTCCCACTCTTAGTGGAAGCTTTATCAGTTCCTTTAAAGGAAAGAGGAAGGGAAATGAGCCTCATAGTGGAAATAGTAGTGGTGGCCCTCAATAGTAGACTTCCTACAAATCATATGATATGTCTCGTAAAGTACCACCAACTCATTTCCAATATGGAAAGATCAGGAACTCAAAGAATGATTTCACAAAAGCAATAATGATTTTCATCTCATGAAAATGTTTAATCCACTTGCATAGGTTTTCCCATACTTTTACTACTCTGTGAAATAGTATGGGCTCATATTTATTGAGAGGCTCTATATCATAGTTAGATGCTTCAAGTATAATTTGGTTCCACCCACATGCATCAGGAACAAAGCTACTTCATGCAATGGATGAGTCACCAGTGGGAACTACTGTGGGTCCTATGATAGTGAGGGGTACCATTTATATTGCTTCATCTTAGTAACTGCTTTATTTGATGCTGGTGCATATCATTCTTTTGTATCAAACCACAATGTGGACATATTGCAGCTCCCAATGAAGATTAGGCCTTGTATGATGGAAATTTATATGCCTCTTGGGATGACGAGAGAACAGGGGCTCTAATGCTTCTATTTATTGGAGATCGATCCAATTTGAGAATTTTTGATTCTTGATATGAATCCTATGGACATCATCATCATATGGACTGGTTGGTTTATTATAAAGCTCAGATTTACTATCATCATCGAAGGGTGTCCTTTAATATCCCTGATGGGGAGTTCCTAGTATTTTAGGGAGAATGGGACTTGATGGATAGATGAGCCGGACCTCCTCTTCCGAAGCTGGGTAGGATGATATCTTTGTGCACTATTGAATTAGAGGAGGAAGCCTCTTATAGTGAACTTCCTCCAGTAGCTTTTGAATTCCTAAAAGTGTTTATATTAGACTTTTCTAACCTACCACCAGAGGGAGGGAGGGTTCTCTATCTACTTGGTGCCAAGTACTCATCCAATATTGATTCCCTATTATCACACAACACCAGCTAAACTAAAGGAGTTAAAGAATAAATTGACTGAATTTATTTCCAAAGGCTTCATTCAACCCAGTGTGTCACTTTGGGTAGCACCTATGCTTTTAACCAAGAAGGATGATGGAACCATTCACTTGGGTGATGATTATCGAAATCTCAATTGAGTTACAACCAAGAACAAATATCTTTTTCCAAGAATTGATGATTTGTTTGATTAGATGAAAGGGGTGAAGTAGTTCTCTAATATCAATCTTTAGTCTGGTTACCACCAATGCAGGGTTAAAGAGTCTGAAATCCTAAGACTACATTTGAAAGTAGGTATGACCACTATGAGTATCTTATTATGCCTTTCGACCAGAATAATGCTCCTTCTATGTTTATGGCACCGATGAACAAGATTTTCCACCAATATATTGACTCTTTTATTATGGAATTCATGGATACAATCTTGTTTTACTATAAAAATGATGAGGATCATGTGCTTCATTTGAGAGTAGTTTTGGAAATCCTAAGGAATCATCAACTTTATGATATGTTTTCATAGTTCCAATTATGGGTTTGGGATGTCATGACCCAACCCTACCAGTCTCGAGTTGCAACTACCCCAAGCCCGCCTCCATAGGCCAGGGGCTGGTGACAAGCACCGGAGGTGTAACAATCTTGGGGAGGCCTTCGCCTAAGTACCTGTACACACACACACAACCCACTCAATACAGAAGCGTAGAGTAAAAAGGAAACCAATGTACAAACAACTATAACTCAACCTCAGTCATGCATTAACTTATAAAACAGAAAGAGTAAAGTGATGAAAAATAGACTGACCAATAAACTGACCAGAAAAGGAAAAAACACGCACCCAACTAGAAAGGTGCCACAACCCGACAACAGGTAAACAAAAGTAAACAGCTGGTGAGTCTCACACCTGAAAATCCTACCACGACCACTGAACGTAGCCTAGACTCCTATGTCCTCTACGCTTCTCCGTAGTCTCGATCAACCTATCTGTCATCTATAAGGGCACACCAAGTGCGGGCAAATCCCAAACAGGGGTGAGTATAAAGATACACCGTAGGGTGCCCCAAAAGCTCGAGGGAGCAACAAAGGAGATACTAAAACGGTGAGCAGTAGACAGAACAAATAATAGTGTGAGAGTACAATAGAGAGAGTGCATCTCAACCCAATAGAAGGAAGAAAGTGGACTCGTCCAACCAAGAGGAGCTAGACACGGAAATCACGTGGCATACCCCGCGCGTCTTCGCCCCTCCTAGAAGGAAAGTAACTGAACCAAAGGAGTGAGAACAAAAGTAGGGTGTATATATATATGCTCAATAAGAAACCCGAATGAGTATGTGAGGGGATCTCCATCTCCAAGATCAGCCCAGGAAAAGTCGCAAATAGTTCAAAGGATATCCATCACTGATGTCCAACAGTCCCATACGACAAAGCTGTCTCATCGCTAAACCGTACAAACAAGGGTCTTGCTCCGGTAACCACGGAGAAAATTCACTGACTAGCCTCATAGAGAGGGATGAGTCTGAAAGAAATCGTCGGGTAACCCACTGCCCAGCCCAGCTGGAGGGTAAACCCTAAGAGGTCGTCGGGTAACCCACTACCCAACCCAGCTGGAGGGTAAACCCTAAGATGAATGGGTAACCCACTGCCCAGCCCTGCTAGAGGGTAAACCCTAAGGTTAACAGGTAACCCACTGCCCAGCCCCGCTGGAGGGTAAACCCTGATACGACGGCGGGTAACCCACTGCCCAGCCCCACTGGAGGGTAAACCTGGAACTGGTCCGATAACTCTGCACTGCCCGTGCCATCACTGGGTGTCACTAACATCGCTACCATGCGTTGGTTTGGAGTGCATCAAAGGGACCTCCGAACAATGCCTTTTCATGTTTCCACATTTAATGAGATCTAGAAAGAGGCTCCGCATTCCCAAATAGATTACACCGTTGTAATCCTCACGAAAAAACACGCAAGATAGACTATTTACTCACCCCGAATGGACGTCTGATGAAAAAGTCACAGTACGCTGCACACAACTTAAAAGACGGCCCTATGGGGCCCATGCCTCAACTCTGGATTCAACGCCTGAAACCACTCTAGTCAACTTTGTCTCAATGCCAGGGTCGCAATGCCACTGACCGTGCCTAAAATGGACTCCGGATGCAGAAGTTACAACTCCCAGTGGTATGCAAACGGGGCCCTGTGGGGCCCACACCTCGACCCCAAAACACATCACGCAGATCATACTATTGCATTCCTTGAAGATAACCATGAGGCGTAGGCTATTCATTTGCCTGGAATGGACTTATGAAGCATAAGTCGTAAAAACGCATCATACGCCCGAAAGCCGCCTCATGGGGCCCATGCCTCGGGCCCAAATTTAGGCAGGCGGATTGTGCCATCGCAGTCCCCTCAGAAGAACACTCAGAAACGAGTGCTCAAACATCCCAAATGGATGTCGGGTGAAAAAGTGGCGTTTCACCGTAAAACATGTGAACCAGGCCCTGTGGGGACCGCACCTTGTATCCAACCTGAACGCTTCGAAAAACGTCTCAAAAAGTTTGCGCGAGGATTGGGGCCACGCTGCCGCTGACAGCACGTCAATCAGACATCCCAAACAGGAGTTAGGTCCGATGCAAGAATAATTTATTAATTAAACAATTAATTAATTATTCGCATTAAGCGTTTCGTGCCACCGAGCAACGAAACCATACCGCAAGGGTTCCGAAACAACTTTGGAAGGACCGTCTCAACTCCAGGCCCACAACGCCTCTGACGGCGCGTTAAACGGACGTCTGGCTCACGAATACGTCTGTTGCAAACTTTAATAATAATTTATTATTATTAACTTAAAGCGTTTCGGGTCACCCACCTTTGGGATTCGAACTCAAAATATCCGAAACCCACTTCAAAAAGTCCGCCTCGCTGAGACGAACCCAAGGCCGTCAATGACGTGTCAAACGGACGCGCCATTTAGGAGATACGCCCCTTTGAACAAAGGGGGCCCAAAATGGGCCGGTCCAGACCGGCCGGCCCGGTCCAGACCGCCGGCCCGCGACCCGTTCAAAACCACTAGACCCACAGGGTTCAATTCTTCCACTGACCAGCGGAGCGGCTGGTCTCTTTGTCCGCATGCCGCACCAACAAGACCCACGAGTTGCAGGTCCTTGTCCGCGGCTCCCCTGAGGTCAGCGCCTCGGGGTTCCTCTCGACCGCGATAGCCCGAGGGCGATGCCCTCACGACGAACGAACGCACCACTACGATCGGCCACCCGCGCCGCGGCCGCCTGGGGCTCCCCGCTCCCCGCTACGCCACGCCGCCGCCGGGACAGCCGGCTTCGCTCGACCGCACCCAAGCCCGCAGCTCCGGCCACACCCGACACCGCCGCACATCGGCCGCCCGCACCGCCTCTTCGCCCGACGCCCGAACACCTCCGGCTTGACTGTAACCCCCTGGTGCTCCTCTGTTCGACCACGCCCCAACTTCTCCTGAGCCGCTCGACCGCTGGCCGCCGCACACCGCCCGAGTGCCGCCTCGCCAAGGCCTCGCGCTGCCAGTGCAACTCCGGCCGGTTCCACCGCTACGCCACCCTGACCTCCGGCTACCGCCCCTTGCCGGAGCCGGGCCTTCTGTCGGTCACCACAACCACTCCAGCGACCCGATTTCAAATCTAAAGGTGGATTCGGGATCCTCAGGAAGAGGTCTTCACAACGCCTACCCCCGATCGACGATCCATCAAGGTTTTAGTGCATCCGAAAATTCAGACGACGAACGACGAAGAACGCATCGAACATAGGATTTAGAACGGGGCACGGATGATGGCCGTGTTCATTTGGCCATCGTCCTAATTCTAAAATTTTAGAATGTAAAAAAAAAATTTGATGAAAAGTCAAGAAATCGATGAAGGTGCGAAAATTAACCAAAAAACCTTCCTCGAATCGGTCGTGCGTCGTTGGCGGCATGTCCACGACGCTCCTGCTTCGATCCACCAAGGTTCCGACGGAGGTCACTCCTCGATTCGGTGAATAACGATGAAGAATGGCAAAGAACGCTGAAGAACAGTTGAGAGAGAGGGGAAGAGAGAGGGATAGAGAGAGAGAGAGAAGAGAGAAGGGAAAAACCTAACTCCAACTCCTATTTTTCTATTTATAGAAAAGTCCACTTAGCGCGGAATCCGAAACTATCGTGCCCTCTCATTTTATATTTTACCTAGGAAAAACACCCCATTTCGAACTCAACGGAAGTCTCATATTTCCATTCCGAGACTTCATTCGAAATTTATTCAAAAAGAACGCCAGTGATAAAAAATCACTAAGTGGTCATTTCGAAATGACGATTTTCCCCCAAGTGACTTTTCTCATAGAGGTCCTGTGCTGACAAAGTTTATACCCCTCCTAGGGTAAACGACATGCTCCGAGCTCAACTGTGGACTCATATTTTCGATCCAAGTCACCGTTTGAGAGTTAATTGGATTTGAGCTATTAAATGAATGAATTAATAAATTAATTCATCCATTTACTTACCGCTAACGAGAGAGGGGTCCGAACATCCTGTGCCGACATGATTTATGTCACGCCTAGGGTAAACATAGCATTTCAGACCCATCCGTGGTCTCAGACTCCTGATACGAACAACCATTTAAGAGATATCCCATTTTCATTGTGTGAATAGTATAAAAACACTTAATATTTTTGTATAATTTATTCCGGGCACACCGGGCCTCAGAATCGCACGTCGTCTCAGCTCCTAGCTCTGAAAAAATATGTAGAAATATTATAAAGTCTTACAGGGAAAAAATAGAGTCTTTACATTATTCCCTCTTTCAAGATTTTCATCCCCGAAAAGCAAAACTAGGAAAAACAACTTGGGATACAGAGCTCACACCTAGCTCTCCCGCTCCCAAGAAAAATTTCACAACACCATACTGGCACAACACACGAACCAAAGGGATGGTTTGTACTCATAAGGTCTGCTACTTTCAATGACATGCATAGGAATACGCACGCACCTCATCAGCTGCGACATGTGGAAGACATCGTGCGCCCACTCTTACTGTTGGGAGGGTAGGGAAAGATGGTAGGCAACCTCTCAATATCATGCACGATTCCCGAACAACACAAAGAAACTCGGGGGTCTTCCCCGACCAAACCTCTACTTTTCATGTCGTGACCAAAATCACGGTTTGTTCCTGGAACATGGTCTCATGATTCCCTCCTTCAGAATACCCATCTGGTGAAACACCCAAGGATATCCGGTCACACAAGTTTTCACAATCGGTGCATCACAACCGAGAATCTCTTACACGCTCCAGAAGTGGATGAGTCAACACCATCTACTGAAGAAAATTTTCACCCTCCTAGTCCAATAGGGATGACTGTAGGGAAGCTAACTACCACGAAACTTCCTGCACCTGACGAGTCTGGGAATTTCTACTAAGGGAACCTGCTACAACACTGCCATTTCTCCGGAACATATACTACCTCGAAATCATAGTCCTGTAGACATTTCAACCCGCACCGTCATCTCAGGTTCAAGTCTCTCTGGGTGAGGACGCACCTGAGACACTGGTGGTTTGAGAAAAACACAAAGCGCTCTCCCAGAAGATAGTGTCTCCACATTCTCAGGGCAAAGACTACCACCACCGACACCACATAGTGAATCACATAGTTCTGTTTATGAGGTGTCCATCACCTTGACCTGTACTTGATAACGGTATCAAGATTGATATTGAGCACGCAAGGTACCAACAAACAAGGCAGGTGAGAAAAATCATCCAACCGCCAGAGGCTAGACACGAAAAGCACGTGGCATAACCCACTTGTCTTTTCCCCTATTAAAAGGAGAGTAATACCCAAAACAGGCAGTCTTCCAAATCCACTAATGGCACCTCAAGCAAAGGGAGTTCAAGCAGAAAAGCCCCACTGACAAATCCATAACCTACTTTGACACTCCACTACACAACCCCACCATGAATTCACATGTCAGAGGGACTCATCTACCACACCTCAATACTATTCTCTTTGGGTGGTACTGACTCTCCCTCACGGTTTTGATCGCATCACAAAAACACGTCTCAGTGGGGAAGAACCCCTCTTTCCTGTGCATTCAAAGCTACGTCAGACAACACCAACATAGGGTTACACCGATGCCCTAAGTCACCCTCAGTAACCCCTCGAACAAGGAGTTAGATGAAAAGAGTACCTCATGAAGTGTTTAAAAAGTTTTACTAAGAAAAGTATAAAAAGACATAGAGCGTACCTCTTATAATCCCATGCGATGTAAGATTGTAGACATCCATAGCACACATCCGCCCGCGACCCCGTCCGTCAGCTCCCTGAGCCTGACATGGGCCACCTAGTGGTAGTGGAAGGACCTCGAAACGTCATCCGCCAACCACAGTTCTTCCTACTCTTCTTCCAACACCGCCTCCCTAGGGACTACCCTATCCTCACCTGGGAGTTCTCTGATCACGACACTGCCTCTGTGGTGGCAGTGCATCTACCAACTATCTGGAAAACTCAACACATTTGGTTGGGTAGTCACACGCCACATGACCTCACACATCACAATCATAGCACTAGTCCTATCTGGTCTGGCTCAGTGCTCTACATTGTCCCTGACCATGTGCCTGAGTCTCATCAAGGGGAGACCTCTGGCGTCGAGGCCCTGCCAATTGACGTCCCTCTGACAGAAATTTCTCTGTCACCAGTGCCTAATCCAGCACCCTGAGATGGGTGAGGATGCACAAGGGCACTACGCTGGCACAGATCTACTCTACAGAGACCTCTCTCAAACTTCTGTGCTCAGAAGTTGTTGTCATGGACCACGTCCAAAGAGTACCGAGTAAGGTCTGCGAACCTAGTCACATACTCAACCACTGCCATTACTCCCCGCTGAAGCCCCAACAGCTCCTGAAACCGTATAGAGTATAAGTAGGAGGGGTATTAATCCTCACAAAACAACTGCTAGAAGTCATCCCATGAGAGTACCGACTCATCGTGCATCTGAGTAACCCTGGATCTACTAACGCCAACTGCTTGGTGAAAAAACTGGCTGTCAAAGCCACTATCTAACCTGTTAGTTTCCGAATAAGCCTGAAGAGGCGAACCACCAACTCTATCCAACCCTTCACTGTCTGAGGGTATGGCTCACCATGGAACCTCAACAGTCTTTGATGCTGGAACTCACGTAGTGCGCCCAACCTATGCTCGTTATCGGCCTTTGCTGCCGGTACTATCTGCTACTCCACAGGTGGAGGTGCTGCTGCCTGTCCTCCTGGAGAAAGGGTAATTGTATGATGGATCTTGAACTGAGGCCTCATCGCTCATAAAATCATCGTCACGAACCAGATCTAGTATCCTAGCTGGCTATCATCGTGGAGACATCCTGAATCCGATCAAGGAGTACCACGATCAAATGAGCATATATATATATCAACAATGATGGGGACCTGACTCAAGAAGGAAAATCAAAGACTCAATACCATATGATGCATGAACCAATGTTCCCAGCAACAAGTTTATCAGCACATCGAGTCGAAAAACGGGTAATCAAGGTCCTCGTGAATGGATACGTCGGCCGCCGCACCATCACTGGACTCCCTGGCTTGAGAGCCGCTCTCGAGACATGTTGACACTATTGACCCAAAGATCAACCAATTCCTTTTTAGGGACATCCAAACAATGCCCCAAGGAATGAACCACCTTTGATACCACTTTGTAACTACCTGAACCTACCGGTCTCGAGCTGCAACTACCCCAAGCTCACCTCCATAGGCCAGGGGCTGGCGACAAGTGCCGAAGGTGTAACAATATCAGGGAGGCCTTTGACTAAGTACCTGTACACACACACATAGCCCACTCAATACAGAAGTGTAGAGTAAAAAGGAAACCAATGTACAAAAAACTATAACCCAACCTCAGTCATGCATTAACTTCTAAAACAGAACAAGTAAAGTGCTAAAAAGTAGATTGACCAGTAAACTGAGTAGAAAAGGGAAAAACACGCACCCAACTAGAAAGGTGCCACAACCCGGAAACAGGTAAACAAAAGTAAACAGCTGGTGAGTCTCACACCTGAAAATCCTACTACAACCACTGAACGCAGCCTAAGCTCCTGTGTCCTCTATGCTCCTCCATAGTCTCGATCGACCTGTCCATCGTCTGCAAGGGCACACCAAGTATGGGCGAAGCCCAAGCAGGGGTGAGTATAAAGATACTCTATAGGGTGCCCTAAAAGCTTGAGGGAGCAACAAAGGAGATACTAAAACGGTGAGCCGTAGAAAGAACAAAGAACAGTGTGAGAGTACAATAGAGAGAGTGCAACTCAACCCAACAGAAGGAAGGAAGTGGAATTATCCAACCAAGAGGAGCTAGACATGGAAAGCACATGGCATACCCCACGCGTCTTCGCCCCTCCTAGAAGGAAAGTAACTGAACCTAAGGATTGAGAACAAAAGTAGGGTGTATATATATATATATATATGCTCAACAAGAAACCCGAATGAGTGTGTGAGGGGATCTCCATATCCAAGATCATCCCAAGAAAATTTGCCAAAAGTTCAAAGGATATCCATCACTAATGCCCAACAGTCTCGTACGACAAAGATGTCTCATCGCTAAACCGTACAACCAAGGGTCCCGCTCCATTAACCACAGAGAAAAGTCACTGACTAGCCTCATAGAGAGGGATGAGTCTGAAAGAAGTTGTCGGGTAACCCACTGCCCAGCCCAGCTGGAGGGTAAACCCTAAGAGGTCATCGGGTAACCCACTATCCAGCCCAGCTGGAGGGTAAACCCTAAGATGAACGAGTAACCCACTGCCCAGCCTTACTGGAGGGTAAACCCTAAGGTTAACGGATAACCCACTGCCCAGCCCCGCTGAAGGGTAAACCCTGATACACCAGCGGGTAACCCACTGCCCAGCCCCGCTGGAGGGTAAACCCAGAACTAGTTTGATAACTCCGCACTGCCTGTGCCATCACTGGGTGTCACTAACATCACAACCATGCGTTGGTTCAGAGTGCGTCAAAGGGACCTCTGAACAATGCCCTTTAATGTTTCCATATTTAATGAGATCTCGAAATAGGCTCTACATGCCCAAAAAGATTACACCATTGCAATCCTTGCAGAAAAACACGCAAGATAGACTATTTACTCACCCCGACCGGATGTCTGATGAAAAAGTCACAGTACGCTGCACAAAAATTAAAAGACGACCACACCTCAACTCCAACTTCAATGCCTGAAACCACCCTCGTCAACTTTGTCTCAATGCGAGGGTCGCAACGCCACTGACGACGCCTAAAACGGACTCTAGATGCAGAAGCTGCAACTCCCAGCGTTATGCAAATGGGGCTCTGTGGGGCCCACACCTTGACCCCAAAACACGTCATGCATATCGTACCATTGTGTTCCTTGCAGATAACCATGAGGCGTAGGCTATTCATTTTCCCTGAATGGACTTATGAAGCATAAGTCATAAAAACGCAGCATACGTCCGAAAGCCGCCTCGTGGGGCCCACGCCTCGGGCCTGAATTTAGGCGGGTAGATTGCGCCATCAAAGTCCCCTCAGAAGAACACTCAGAAATGAGTGCTCAAACACCCCAAATGGATGTCGGGTGAAAAAGTGGCGTTTCACCTTAAAACGTGTGAACTAGGCCCTATGGGGCCCGCACCTTGTCTCTAATCCAAACGCTTCAGAAAGCATCTCAAAAATTCTGCACGAGGATTGGGGTCACACTGCCGCTGACGGCCCGTCAATCGGACATCCCAAACAGGAGTTAGGTCTGATGCAAGAATAATTAATTAATTAATTAAATATCTAATTATTCGCATTAAGCGTTTCGTGACACCGAGCAACGAAACCAAACCGAAAGGGTTCCAAACCAGCTTTTGAAGGACTGTCTCAACTCCAAGGCCACAACGCCTCTGACGGCGCGTCAAACGGATGTCCGGATCGCGAATACGTCCGTTACAAACCTTAATAATAATTTATTATTATTAATTTAAAGTGTTTCGGGTCACCCACCTTCGGGATTCAAACTCAAAATTTCTGAAACCCACTTCAAAAAGTACGCCTCGCTGAGACGAACCCAAGGCCGTCGACGACACGTCAAACAGATGTGGTGTTTAGGAGATATGCCGCTTTGAACAAAGGGGGCCCAAAATGGGCCGGTCCAGACCACTGGCCAGCGACCCAGCCGCGAGTCCGGCCCAGCTCGCCGCGGCCCGCTGGCCGTGGTCCGTTCGAAACCATCGGACCCCTAGAGTCTGGTTCTTCTACCGACCATCTGAGCGGCCAGTTGCTTTGTCCGCGCGCCGCACCAGCAGGACCCGCGAGTTGCGGGTCCTTGTCTGCGGCTCCCCCGAGGTCAGCGCCTCAGGGTTCCTCCCGACCGCGACAGCCCGAGGGTGACGCCCTCACACTAGCCGAGCACACCGCCGTGACCGGCCGCCCGCGCCTTTGCTGCCTGCCCGGGGCTCCCTGCTCCACCGTCGGGACAGCCCGGGTCCTCTACTCCCCGCTACGCCACACTGCTGCCGGGACAGTCGGCTCCGCCCGACCGCACCCGAGCCCGCAGCTCCGGCCACACCCGACGCCACCGCACACCGGCCGCCCGCTCCGCCTCTCTGACCGAAACCCAAAGACCTCTGGCTCAACCGCACCCCCTGGTTCTCCTCTATTCGACCGCGCCCCGACCTCACCTGAGCCGCTCGACCGCTAGCCGCCGCACACTGGCCGAGTGCCGCCTCGCCAAGGCCTCACACTGCTAGTGAAACTCCAGTCGGTTCCACCGCTACGCCACCCCGAACTTCGACCACTACCCCTTGTTGGATCCGGGCCTTCCGTCGGCTGCCACGACCACTCCGACGACCGATTTCAAATCCAAAGGTGGATTTGGGATCCTCGGAAAAAGGTCTTCACATCGCCTACCCCCGATCGACGATCCATCAAGGTTTTAGCGCATCCGAAAATTAGGACGATGAACGACGAAGAACGCGTCGAACATAGGATTTAGAACGGGGCTTGGACGATGTCCGTGTTCATTTGGCCATCGTCTTAATCCTAAAATTTTTGAATGTAAAAGAAAAATTTGATGAAAAGTCAAGAAATCGATGAAGGTGTGAAAATTAACCAAAAATCCTACCTCGAATCGGTCGTGCGTCGTTGGCGGCATGTCCACGACGCTCCTGCTTCAATCCGCCAAGGTTTTGGCGGAGGTCTCTCCTCGATTTGGCAAAGAATGGAGAAGAACGCTGAAGAACAGTTGAGAGAGAGGGGAAGAGAGATAAAGAGAGAGAGAGAGAGAAGAGAGAAGGGAAAACCCTAACTCCAACTCCTATTTTTCTATTTATAGAAAAGTCCGCTTAGCGCGAAATCCGAAACTATCGCGCCCTCTCATTTTATATTTCTTCTAGGCAAAAAACCCCATTTTGAACTCAACGGAAGTCTCAGATTTCCATTTCAAGACTTCATTTGAAAGTTATTCAAAAAGAACATCAGTGATAAAAAATCACTAAGTAGTCATTTCGAAATGACGATTTTTCCCCCAGGTGACTTTTCTCACAGAGGTCCTGCGATGAAAAAGTTTATACCCCTCCTAAGGTAAACGACACACTCCGAGATCAACTATGGACTCATATTTCTGATCCAAGTTACCGTTTGAGAGTTAATTGGATTTGAGCTATTAAATGAATGAATTAATAAATTAATTCATCCATTTACTTACTGCTAATGAGAGAGGGGTCCGAACATCCCATGCTGACATGCTTTATGTCATGCCTAGGGTAAAAACCGCATTCTGGACCCAGCTGTGGTCTCAGATTCCTGATACGAACAACCATTTAAGATATATACCATTTTTGTTGCGTGAATAGTATAAAAACACTTAATATTTTTGTATAATTTATTCTGGACACACCGGGCCTCGGAATCGCACGCCGTCTCAGCTCCTAGCTCTGGAAATATATGTAGAAATATTCCAAAGTATTACAGGAAAAAAAGGTGTCTAAATGGGAAGTGAAGTTATTAGGGCACATGGAATCAGAACATGTTATCTCGGTTGATCTTAAAAAGGTTAAATCTATACACGTCCTCTACCCGGACCAGGGCATCGATTCAGTGGTGAAACTAAAATCTTTTATTGCATCATCAAAAACTATTTTCCAAATATGATAAGGTTTCATGAATCCATATATGGACCGTTTCAACTCAAAAAACATATAAAAATCATTTATAACTTCAAAACTTTTGGGTCGTATCATATACACATCCTCTACTAAATCCCCATTAAGGAATTAACTTTTGATATCCATTTGATATATCTCATAATTAAAATGAATTATTATGTGTGTATAATTTGAATGGAATCTATCATTTCTATTGGAGAAAAGGTTTCTTTATAGTGGATACCATGAATTCGTTGCATCCTTTATCCACTAGGTGGGATTTATAGGTAGACACTCTACCATGCATTCTAGTTTTCTTATGGAAAACCCACTAGAAACCTATGGGTCTTATTCCATTAAGTTCATCCATCGAGTTCCAAACTTGGTTAGTGTACATGGAGTCCATATTAGATTCCATGGCTTTTAACTATTTCTCAGAATAAAAAATATTAATATCCTTAATTTAATAATTTAGTTCATCTCCTATAAACATAATTTCCTCATAATTAACCATTCTAAATCTAATATCATGGGTTCCTAATGAATCATTCCCGACCATCAAGTTTCTTATGTAACTTGAGTCGGTTCTTCTTCCAAAACTCTTTACAGAAATGGCTCAACTTCTATATTAGAAACATTTCCTATTTTTTAGTCTTGAACTTCTCCAAGTTTGAATTTTCTCTGAATATCTCTTCAAATTAAGTGCTCCTTCTCATGGAAAACACAATTTCCATCCACAAACACTTTTTTTAGTTGGGATATAAAAGTATTATCTTGAATTTTCTTTAGGATAAATAACAAATAATAATTTTTTATATTTAGGGTAATGTTTATACAAAGAAAAACTTCATACATATTATTCATAACCCCAAATAATAATAAAAGATATTATGGGATGTTTCCTATTCCATATCTCATATGGTGTCTTTATAACCATTTTAGATGGAACACAGTTAAGTAGGAATGCACCAATTTCCAGACCATAACCCAAGAATGAAATAGGAAGGTCATATAAAATCATCATTGATCAAACCATATCTATCAAGGTATGATTCCACATCTAAGAAAAACCATTATATCATGGTGTTGCAGGAGTAGTGTGTTGTGAAACAATTCCACAATCTATTATATTATTTTTGAATTCTTGGATTAAGTATTCACCACCCTGATCTAATCGGATAGTCCTAATACTCTTGCCTAGTTGATTTTTCACTTCATTATGAAACTCTTTTGAACTATTTAAAAGTTTTATACCCATGTTTTATCAGAAACACATAACCATACCAACTAAATTCATTAGTAAAAGTAACAAAGTAATTATAACCACTAGTTTCTTTTGTACCCATTAATCCAAATACATCACTATATATGAGATCAAATAGTCCACTAGCCCTTTCACCATTTCTACCAAAAGGTGTATTTTTCATTTTTCTCAATAAATAAGATTCAAACATGTCAAATAAATCATAATAAAATGGTTCCAATGATCCATCTCTATGGAGTCTTTGAATTAATTTCTCTCTTCTATGTCAGAGGTGATAATGCCAATGGTAGGTGAGATTAGAATCAACCCTAAAATTATTATTCTAAATGTTATAATCATGATAATACATATCAAGAATATATAATCCATTCATTACATTCTAAATACCATAAAACATTTTATTATTATATATATAAAAACTCTTGTTCTCGATAATGAATGAAAATACCATCTTGTCTAAACAAGATACAAAAATAAAATTCCCATTTATGGTAGGAACATTATAATAGTTCATCAATTTTAGAACTTATCCATTGGGTATAATTATTAATAAGTGATGAATTATAATACATAAATAGTTTATCCATTACTATCATGAAGATTCACTTCACCGCTCATTAATTCCCTCCTATCTTGGAGTCTATGTTTGTTAGAACAAATGCGTGACACACACCTGACATCCAAAACTCATGTTTCAAAGTTAGTGAATTTAACCTCAATAAAATTCACATTAAAATGCTTAGATTGTTTCTCCTTGAGAAATATTCTCAACCCTAGATACGAATATTTAACCTTTTTATAGGTTATACCTATTAATGATCTCAATATGATTTCCATAAAAAATTCCATAATCTACAACAAAAACATATTAGTGGGAGAGTTTCATGTTTTATATCTTTTCATTATAAACTTTTAATGACAGTGATATCACTACAAATGATGAAACCATACCTCATATCCATTTAGTGATCCAAATTCCATATTTCACTAATTAATGAGTCTAATATGATGTTTCTTTCACCATTCAGTTATTTACATAGGTCACCATACCAATCACAAAACTTGTGTGACTATTGGATAGTTTAGTTGAATTTTTTTTTTCATATCCATCATATTAATATTAACTTTATTCCTCTAGTAACCTAATTATATTAGGGTCTCCCAATAAGTGTAACCCAAAGAAAATTCAAAAAATAAGCTAACAAATGTCAATCCAAGAGCACCTAGCTATGGAATAACCTATACAAGAAAGTTCCAGTGTCACCTATTACTTGTTTTCCTTACACATGATAATTAGTGGGCAACCGATTATGGAATTTACTACTTGGTTGGATGATTGATTTCTTAACAAGTGTCTCATCATAAATAATCTCACCCTTATTATTTTAGAGGTTTTTATTTTAAAGCCTCACCAATTTATTATAAATTATATGAATAGTAAATTCATAACTATTATATCTTATATAATCTTCATCTTCTCATATTTAATTCCTTTGTGTTTACATGTTTCTAATGATTTAGTTTTATAATCCCTATTCCAACCACCAAATTAACGTTTTTATACCACATTAATGTGTAACTCTTCACACAACCCACAATATGTGTCACTTACCCAAAAATAGAATCCAAAACATATTCATATGCATCTTAATGAATAATATGAATTAGGTACATGGAATTTTTATGTAAAGGCATAGATTTATATGATATTTATAATCTTCATGTAACAACATGACCAAGGATACACTAAACGGTGCCCTGAGATGGTCGGGCATATGGCCTCAAGCGTGCCTCTCCATACATCAGAGTCTGTAGACTAGAAGCAAGGTTCTAAAGGTGTTACAGTGGGGATACTTTACCCTCATGATTATAGAAACACAATAGTAAAAAGATAATAAAAAATAGAAACAACATAAATAACTGAGCAACAAAAGATAAGAAAGATTGAAAATTTATAATAAATGAAATAATAAACATGTATGAAAATGCTATGATATAAAAACTAGTAGTCAATTAAACTGGAATACATACATAGGACACATAAATAAATAAATAAAAAACTCTGTATCTATCTCCAATAGAATCATGGGCACCTGATTGGTCCTATGCTTCTATATTCCATCCTATCCTGGAAGGATAATAGTAATAAAGAATAATCCAATGAACCTAAACTTGCAACCAATAGGTCTATTCGGGTACCAAATGGCGGCCTGAATAGGGTGTGGGATATACTCAGTAAGACACCACCAAAAGCATATAAATAAATCCAATCCATGAATGTAAAATAAATTTGTGTATAGGTATAATAGAAGTAAATTTTTGGAGTAAATGTAAATAGAATCCAATTGGGTATAGGTTTCTCAAGGACACCTAACAGACTATACTTATTTCAGCCTAAGCTAGGCGTGTCTCTGAATAAGTGTCACAATTTATGTAAATTTATATATAAGTAAGTGAATATGTATATAGATAGGTATGTATATATATTCCACTTATACATAGTAACATATATATCCATATATATATTATATATATATACATATATACACATAGTACTAGTCTGTACCCAAGGTGTAACTCAAGCATCCATGTATAATGAAAAGAGTCATATTTTAAATAAGTGTCCCCATTACCAAGTGTCACAATTCATAATGAAATCCATGCCTTAGTATCATAATTTATAAGGGATAAAATGCCCGAGTATCACAATTTATAAAGGATTCCATGCTTGAGTATCACAATTTATAAGGGGCACCATGCCAGAGTATCATAGGCAATGAGGAGAAGGGTTATGCCTCACATCCTAATTGAGGGGGTGTGTAACATCATGTCCATCAACCCAAGTGATGTGAATGACATATCCAACATCCTTGACCAAGAGGTTTTGAAATTCCATGTCCACAACCCTAACTAAGGTCCCTCTATAATAATCCATCACAAGGTAGTCTCACTTTACCCATGATCCCTTATCCTAGGCATTCCATAAATAGGAACCCAACATCGCTCAAGGTGTAGTGTGCCTTTATTATCATAATTAATTTAATATTTAATTACAATCCACGAGTTCATCCATTCCATAATGTATGTTTTCAAGATCACACAATTCAAATTTAAGCATAATTAGTAAAAATGGAAATGTACCTAAACATTCCATAACATCAAATAGGGCCAAGTAATACAATTCATTTAAAAACTAGGATGCCATGTGAAGAACCCATGCCATAATACAAAAATTATTATCAATTTAAATATTTCTTTCCATCTTAAGATATCACACCTCGAAGGTTGTTTTATTATAAAAAGGATAATGATTGAAATAACATTTCATTCATTTGAGTTTAATCATTCACCCCATGAGGGACAATTCCACTCACCTAAAAAGGTTATTTTAAGTGAAAACGAGGCATTATAATTATAAGAGAATAAAAATTTCTAATAAACTCTAATCAAACCCAACTCATGTGATGGTTTGGGTTGGGGTCGTCAACCTACAACCATGCTAAGGGGTCTATGGAGCATCAAGAGAGTAGTCTAGGCATTTATATTTGAGGCATTTCAAAGGTTAGGAGCAGTGTGTAGGAAGTTCATCATGAAACACAACAAAAATATCATATAAACAAGTGGGAATTTTGGGAAAAGAAACTAGAAAACCTATATCATGATTAGGAAGGTGCACTCATCCGTTATCGGGATTTGATTTGAGTCGGAACAATATAAATCAGATGATTAGAGAAATGACCTAAAAATAGGGCAAATTAGCTCGCATAGAGTATCATCGAAGATTGAGAGATTAAAAAAATAAAGGAACTAAGAGGAATAATAGTCATATCAATACACTTACAACACAAAAAATTCATTCGATTCAGACCAAGAATGGAGGATATACCACCAAGGGAAGAGGATGAGGAGTAGTTCATGCATTTGTAGCCTCCTAGGAAAATGAAGGAATAAAAAGGGGTGAAAACCCTTAAAAGGTTAGAGGAAAAAATCAACATTCCACCCTTTAACACGATGCATGGTTAGGTTGCATGGTATGGCTAACTGTGCAATAACCATGAAGATCACACTACCTAAGAGCCACACCCTACACAGTTAGGCCACATGGTCTGGGATAACCATTCATCAATCTTGCGGTACAACTGGTTAAGTGGAACTAACCATTTAGATGGGTACATGGTTCAGAAAACTATGCAAAACCTATGTGAACTCCTCTACATTTTAACGTAGAACTCATGCACATATACATGATCTATCTTTTATGGTTTAACAACCTGTGTGACACCCATTACATGGTTGCACAGTTTCTTCTAAGGGGTTACATTGTAATGCCACGGACCTCTGTGGTCTATTCCTTTGTTGAAATATGGTGTTTGGGGTGTTTTTGGAGGTCAAGGTGACTTATTCCAACACTACCAAAATTATTAGTTTTGTGAACAATGTTTCCAGAATAGTGGCTTGTTTCTATGGTAGCTCGTTCCAATGATAGATTGTTCCAAGGGTAGCTCGTTCCAAGGTTAGCTCGTTCTAGCAGTAGCTCGTTCCAACTATAACTCGTTCTAACAGTATCTCATTCCAATGGTAGCTCGTCCAATAGTGACTCATCCAACAGATACTTTCCCAATGATGACTCTCCCAATGGCGACTCGTCCAACGACAACTCACCCAATGATGACTTGCCCAACAGTGACTCATGAACAATGTTTCCAGCTTCCTACAATTTCACATTTTTGACGTTATCTTTGACATACAATTATTTCAAAGCCTTGTTTCAAGGGATTTAAGGCCGACTCAAAGCCCATAACTCCTGTATATTTTTTCCTAAGGGCCTGGGTTCCTTTACTCAGTCAAAACATGTGAGCTTAACTATATACCCCTTTAATGGAAAATCTAAACCGTATCTTAAACCGATACTCCATTTAGATTTTTAAAATGGCCAAGATATCTTCCTCCCTTATTCTTCCATCTTGTTTTTCCCCGGTACATGATACCCAGAGTTATTCCTCCCATAGGATTCATGTGATCAAACTCTAATCCTTGGATTGTCTCCCCTTGGAGTTTTCCTGCTGCACTCGCACCCTCTGTTTCAGTGCAACCAAGAAGTGTTTATCAGTCTTTGATATAAGGTAAGTTCTACCGCCATTCTTCTGGGTTCCTCGATTTGTTTCCTCCTATTATCCTTTCCATGTCATGGCATGTGATCTACATGTTTCTAATGGTTCTTTCTCAGTTGTTGGTTGGTGATGTGGTGTCGCGACGTCCTCGGTTGGATGCAGTCTTGCAGGAGAGGTGATCATGATTCGTTGTGTTGGTCATTCTCATGAAAAGAATGTCAAAAAACTTTTGAGGTAGGGGATTCATCGATTCTCTATTTACTTACATGAAATTGTAGAGTTAGCATGGTTTTGCCCTTATATCACAATGAAATTGGGTTAATTAAATATTTATACCTGATCAAAGAATTGGCATATTTTTCTTAGAGATGTTATTGCCTCTTGATTTTCTAGGTTGTTTGATATATTTTATTTTCTATTAGCATGTTGTTTTGATAGAAACGGGTAAAGAACATAAAGCCGATATTAATTGTAAATTAATTGGCCAAATATAAAGAGGAATGTTTAATGAATCTGGTTGTTGTTTTTGTAATTTGATGATTATAAAATTGATTTCGTAGGCATGTTTAATTGAGTTGGTTGATAAAACCAAATCATGTTAATGATTGTCTGCAACACCCCCAAATGATAAAGGTTTAAATGACTAAATGATATGACTCATGTCAATAAGGTGCACCTTTTTTTTCGGGAGCCTACCTGATTAGAACTCCACAGTTAAGCATGCTTGGCCTAAAGTAGTGATTAGGATGGGTGACCTTATGGGAAGTTTCTCAAGGTGTGTGCGAGTGAGGACAAAGCACACTGGAAAGGAAATGTGTTGTCCTATGGGGATTGTCATTAATCAGATGACCCATGCAGGCACGTGGGTGGGCCCCTGGGTGGGGACCACGTGTCTGTGGGGAAACTAGTGGTACCTGGCGGGTCAGGACCCGACGACCGTGTTAAAGGTAGGGTAGCTATGCTATCATCAGGACCCAGTTGTCACATTTGGTATCAGAGGTGGTACCAAGCCTTAAGTGCGGTGCACTTCCTAGGTTGATATGTAGGACCCACAACAAGGACGTTGTGCTCTAAGGGGGGGGGGGTGATTATAACACCCCCAAATGATAAAGGGATAAATGAATAAATGATATGACTCATGTCAATAAGGTGAACCTTCCTTTTCAAGAGCCTACCTGATTAGAACTCCACAGTTAAGCATGTTTGGCCTGGATTAGTGATTAGGATGGGTGACCTTCTGGAAAGTTTCTCAGGGTGTGTGCGAGTGATGACAAAGCAAACTGGAAAGGACATGTGTTGGCATGTGGGGATAGTCATTAGTCAGATGACCCGTGTAGGGCCCCTGGGTGGGGACCACGTGCGTTGGCATGTGGGTGGGCCCTTGGGTGGGGACCATGTGTCTGCGGGGAAACTGGTGGTACCTCACGGGCCAAGACCTGACGGCCATGTTAAGGCAGAGTGGATGTGTTCTCACTAGGACCCAGTTGTCACATTGTCGATTAAAGGCATATCAAATTTATTATTTAATTAATTTTTGATAGCTTAAGATAGCTAGTTGTTTAGGTTTCCCATAGTTGGAACCTGTGATAATGAATTGGTTAATTCAAGATGGAATAAAGAACCGGTTGTGTGATAAATATAATGACTTGTTGGGTCTGAGTTACCCTCTTGTAAAGGCCAAGAACTTTATGCTTTAGAGCTATGAGTGCTTGTTGTGTGTGAAGGATGGATGTCTTGTTTAGGTCCAAGAGCCTAGATGCTATGTTGTTTGTTTCTTGCTGCTAGTGTTGTGGTGTGAGCTCGATACAACTGATCCTAGAGGACTATTGTGGTATGTGGGGGTATGTGGCCCTAGTTATTTAGGTTTCCCATAGTTAGAACCTATGATAATGAATTGGTTAATTCAATATGGAATAAAGAACCGGTTGTGTGATAAATATAATTCCTTGTTGGGTCTGAGTTACCCTCTTGTAAATATAAAGCACTTTATGCTTTAGAGATGCAAGTGCTTGTTGTGTGTGAAGGATATATGCCTTTTTTAGGACCAAGAGCCTAGATGCTATGTTGTTTGTTTCTTGCTGCTAGTGTTGTGGTGTGATCTTGATACAACTGATCCTAGAGGTCTAGTTGTTTAGGTTTCCCATAGTTGGAACCTGTGATAATGAATTGGTTAATTCAAGATGGAATAAAGAACTGGTTGTGTGATAAATATAATGCCTTGTTGGGTCTGGGTTACCCTCTTGTAAAGGCCAAGTGCTTTATGATTAAGAGCTGTGAGTGCTGTTGTGTGTGAAGGATGGATGCCCTTGTTTAGGGCCAAGAGCCTAGATGCTACGTTGTTTGTTTCTTGCTGATAGTGTTGTGGTGTAAGCTCGAGAAAATTGATCCTAGAGGGCTATTATGGTATGTGGGGGTATGGAGGCCTAGTTGTTTAGGTTTCCCATAGTTGGAACCTATGATAATGAATTGGTTAATTCAAGATGGAATAAAGAACCGGTTGTGTGATAAATATAATGCCTTGTTGGGTCTGAGTTACCCTCTTGTAAAGGCCATGCGCTTTATTCTTTAGAGCTGTGAGTGCTTGTTGTGTGTGAAGGATGGATTCCTTTTTTAGTGCTAAGAGCCTAGATTCTACGTTGTTTGTTTCTTGCTGCTAGTGTTGTGGTGTGAGCTTGAGACAACTGATCCAAGAGGGCTATTGTGGTATGTGGGGGTAGGGAGGCCTAGTGGTTGTGGTAGCCGTTGACGCCTAGAGTGGCGAGATGAATCATTTTATGCATGTGGGTGTTGGGAAGGACATTAGGGATGATGGAATGGGTTGAATCTGGGATTACCCATCGACGTGAAAGTGGTTTCTGTTGAACCTATTGTTTGTTTATCTGTTTTACCTTCCCCACTTCTTAAGGAAGATGGTATTGGTTACCCTCCTTCCAAAAGAGATAAATACACACAGGGTATACCACATGCTTTCTGTGTTTATATTCTCGAGGATGGATAGATCTACACTCTTGTTATAGGTGGAAAATACTTGAAGGGTAGTTAATCTACTCACCGTGTTGTTCCCCTTATGCTTGGTAGTTTAGAATGTTTTCTTAGAATGCTTAGAATTATGGGAAAGTGATAATTCTATTAATAAATGATTTAATAAATGACGTTAAACCCATGGGGCAACTGGTGGTACCTGGTAGGCCAATACCTGATGACCATGTTAAGGCGGGGTGGCTGTGCTATCACTGGGACCCAGTTGTCACATTGTCAATTAAAGGCATATCAAATTATTATTTAATTAATTTTTGATAGCTTGAGATAGCTAGTTGTTTAGGTTTCCCATAGTTGGAACCTATGATAATGAATTGGTTAATTCAAGATGGAATAAAGAACCGGTTGTGTGATGAATATAATGCCTTGTTGGGTCTGAGTTACCCTCTTGTAAAGGCCAAGCACTTTATGATTTAGAGCTGTGAGTGCTTGTTGTGTGTGAAGTATGGATGCCTTGTTTAGGGACAGGATCCTAGATGCTACATTGTTTGTTTCATGCTGCTAGTGTTGTGGTGTGAGCTTGAGACAACTGATCCTAGAGGGCTATTGTGGTATGTGGGGGTAGGGAGGCCTAGTGGTTGTGGTAGCAGTTGACACCTAGAGTGGCGAGATGAATCATTTTATGCATGTGGGTGTTGGTAAGGACATTAGAGACGATGAAATGGGTTGAAGCTGGGATTACCCATCGATGTGAAAGTGGTTGCTATTGAACCTGTTGTTTGTTTATCTGTTTTAACTTCCCCACTGCTTGAGATAGATAGTCTTGCTTACCCTCCTTCCAAAAGAGGTAAATACACATGGGGTATTCCACGTGATTTCCGTGTTTATATTCTCAAGGATGGATAGGTCTACACTCCTGTTATAGGTGGAAAATACTTGACGGGTAGTTCATCTACTCACCGTGTTATGCCCCTTATGCTTGGTAGTTTAGAATGTTTTATTAGAATTACTATAATTATGGGAAATTGATAATTCTATTAATAAATGATTTAATAAATGATGTTTAACCCATGGGGTTGGAGCTTGTTGGGATGCAATGCTGAGGTTATACTTCCGAGGAACCGCAAAATCGGTTTGGTTATGCTTGGAGGGCATGGAACTTTGTTGTGATGCTGATGTAATGTAATGTATAAAAATTAATGGTTAATTAATGGTTAAATAATTAATTAATGTAAATTTAAACTAATAAAAAGGGATAAATAATTTAGTAAATCTATTTAAATGGTTGTGTGCTTATAAGATATCTAGTCTTAGCAGTGGTAGTCAAGAGTTTGAGAGACGTTAGTTGCAGTTGAGTTTGAGAATAGGTTTTTCCCATAATATGGTCGTGAAATATGTTATAACATGTACGTTTTGTGTTTCTATATGCTACCCACCCCATCAGTTATAGAAACTAACACCACGAGGATTCTGATCCCTAGGGGGTGTTTCCCTAACATCCTGGTGGGAGGATGGATGACTGACTTCCCCCTTTTCCCCCACTCTATTCTCTTGATAGTTACTAGTGCTGGTATACATGATGGTTAGTTTTCCCTATGTATGTGTATAGAGAGCTATAATGGATTTTGGTTATTTTACACACATATATTCTAGATATATTTTTTATGTGCCACTAGAGGTATAACATGTATAGGTTGTGATGGCTTGAGGATACTTACTCGGCGTATGGGCTGTAATTTCTCAAGGTATGATACCTGATGTATGATACACATTATGTGGCTATGGTGGATCCCAGGAACTACCTAGTTACTTTTGGTTGTGTGGTTGTGGTGGTGAGTTTCATGAGATGCATGTTGTGGTGCTACTCCCAGGTGTCTTTGGGCTAGCCTTTTTTGGAGAGAGATGCTCAGGACATGCAATATTGGGGAAAAGCAGAAAACTAGTAGGGAAGTGGTAGAAGGGTACCCTTAACATTCTTTATTATATTATAAACTCTTGTATATGATACTTGGTGAGAGTAACCATGGAAAGACTGGGAATATAGTATACCAGTTTAGGTGACGAGTTAGTTTTACTTATTGTTCACTGTTCTTTAGCATGCTTTCTTTACTTTTGCATGAGAGGCTCTGGGGAGGATCCTAATGAGTATACTATTATACTCAACCTATGTTATATAAATAGTTTTTTAGGTCGCTTGGAGCAGTTTGGAGGTCAAGCTGGTTACTACTAGATTGGGGTTGCAGGAACTATTCAGGCTTTGTGGTCACTGCCATTTTACTTTCTTTTGGTACATACAATTTTTCTCTTTTAGTTGTAGTAGTATTTTCATGAAATTACATATGTGAACTTGGGTTTCTTTTACTTTGTATTATGAGTAGGAGTTTCTTGGTTTCTATCTTATCTCTCTCTTTCACGTGTGTTCTCTTAGAGGGTAATTCCTCCCATATGTGTGTTTACTATACCCTCGGTGCTAGTTGCCAACCTGGGGCCTATTGGAGGTAGGACTCAGGGGTCATTATCTCTCTTCTCACATTGCTGGCCGAGGAGGGATACACTTTGTGAGGAGGGTGTCATGAAAAAGTGGTTTTAGAGGTCTGTTTCAGGGATAGGATGGAGTTTGGAGTTAGGCATAAGTGAGGTTGCATGGGTTGGTAGGGAAATAGTCTCAACTAAGTTTAGAAAGTGCTATAAACATGGGATACTGAATGAGACATGAGTATTTAGGCCCCCCTGTGATCTGTTACATAGACCTTTAAGCTTACAGTGGATACTAAATGAAGTGATACTGGTTTTAGGGTTGAGACATAGGAAAGGATCATGCATCTTTCTTATTTGCACCTATTTTTGAATGGGTAGACATTGGGATAGGTTAAACTAAAATGAATAAAAGAAAACAATTAATTAATGTTAAGTATTCCATATTCCAGGTTTAGGAGCTCTAACTATTTTTCCTTTTGTAGGTATGGATCTAGGTCGGCATCCTCATCAGGTTCATGCAAAAGATGTTCAGAAGGTTATTCCAGTAGATCACCATAGAATATAGGTTGATGAAAATGAAACTTGGAAGAGGGAACTCAGACAGTTTCAGCACCGGAGTTTGTAGAAGTATGAGGGATTCATTTTAGATGCAGTCACAAAATATTGGTTGGAGGAGGTTGAAATAACATTCAGTTCAATTCGTGCTCAGAAGGAGCATTCAGTGTCGTTGTTTGTGACAATTCTACATGGATCAGTGAGGCAGTGGTGGTTTTTTTTCCTTGGAGATTGCGAGGAGTCAATAGTCCCATGGGAGGAGTTCTGAGACTAGTTAAGAGTCGAGTTTATTTCTTCGACCGCAAATGTGTCCAGTCGCCAGGAGCTACTTACCCTTCGGTAGGGAATCTCCAGTGTGCGAGAGTTTGGGATCCATTTCAAAAACCTTCTACGATATGCTTCAGATCTATTTCTAGATAATGAGTCTAGGGAGAGTCATTTCGAGGAGGCTTTGTATCTAAAGATCCAGTGCCAGTTCACCCCGTTTATGCTGAAGACATATATTGAGGTGCTGGCGAGGGAATAGGTCATCGAGAGGATGTTATCTAGGACCAGATCATCATGATAGTGGATTCATCTATATTACTCACAAAGTAGAGTTGTGGCCTGAGGTTCTCAGTTTTCAGGGAAAAAGAGTTTCCGTTCAGCCAGGGGTAGACCCAACCCTTAATATCTCATTTCTCTGAGGGAAGCGTCTCTCAGAACTATGTCAAGGGATCAAGCACTTGTTTTTCTTGTGGAGGCTAAGGTCATTACTAGAGAGAGTTCCAAGCATTTATAAGTAGTCAGTGTGTGTCAGGTGTTCCACTTCAGGTTCCTCTATTGAGGTAGTTTCAGCTGAGTCAGTAGTAGCTGGTTGCACCAGTTTTTGATTAGCAGAGAGAAGATGGGGTAGGTATAGGACAACCCCAGGACACTCCATATCCTTAGATATAAGATATAATCCATGGTTTTGGTCATAATTAGGGTCATAGAGGCCATGGATTAGGTTTTGGTTAGCTTCATACTTTAGCTTTTCCAGCTCTAGGAGAGCCATACATCGTTTGAGGTACCCTTTGATTATTTTCTACTTGGTTGTATTCTTTGTTTGATTCAAGAGTGAAACACTACTTCATATCACCTACCCTTCTCCATGCTTTGGGAATCAAGGTATAAAGGCTTCCAGTTACCTTAACATTGTCTATGCCGGTTCTAGGCCGAACTAACTTGTTTGAAGTGTGTAGAGACTATGAGCTAGTGATGGGGTAACACTACTCTTGGGGAGATTTCCTATGTTTACAGATATAACCATATTATATCATCCTTGACATGGATTGGTTGTATTTGGTGTAGGCTATCATGGATTGCTTTCTGAGGTAGGTGGTGTTCTTTGATGCTGATAGAGATCCAATAGTGTTTGTAGGCGAGTAAGACCCTTAGATGGGTTAGAGGTGTGTTACGTCCTTGTCATCCTTGATGGTTGAGATGATTTTGAGTTTGTTAGAGGTTCAATAGTTGGAGTTTACTAGGGTCATAGGAGAGTACCCTGATGTATTTCCAGAATAGGTTGTAGTGTTACCCCCTCGACGAGAGATCAAGTTCGGTACTGACCTTCAACCAGGCGTGTCTCCCATCTTGATGTCTCTGTATAGGATGGAGCCTTTTGAGTTGCAAGAGTTTCATATATAGATCAATGGTATGTTCCAGTGTGGTTTTGTTTGGACAAGTGTGTCACCATGGGGTGCACTAGTTTTTTTCGTGAAGAAGGTTGATGACAATTCGCAGTTGTGTGTCGATTATCATTATTTGAACAAAGTGACGATAAAGAAATGTTATCCTCTTATGTGGATTGATGATTTATTCGATCAAATGAAGGGTGAAAGTTGGTTCTCGAATATTTATTTACTGTTAGGATATCATCCGATGCATGTGAAGTATGATTATATCCCAAAGACTGCTTTCAATTATCGTAATGGGCATTACGAGTTCTTGGTGATGCCGTTCGGTGTGACAAATTCTCCAACCGTGTTCATGGGGTTGATGAATGCTATTTTTTTGTGAGTTCCTAGATAATTTTACGGTGGTCTTCATAGATGAAATCCTTTTGTACTCCATATCTGAGGAGGATCATGTAGATTATCTGCGTGCTATTTTGAAAGTTCTTTGTCAACATCAGTTGTTTGGTAAGTTGTCGAAGTGTGAGTTTTGGGATCAAGAAGTCCATTTCTTGGGGAATATTGTATCCAAATGGGGAGTAGCTATGGATCCATAAAATAAAGAAGAGGTTATGTATTGGGTATACCCCAAGACAGTATTGGAGGTGTGGAGATTCCTTGGTCTCGCAGACTATTACAGAAGGTTTGTAGCCTATTTCTATCGGGTTGCGACTCCTCTAACAACATTGACCAGAAAGGATTAGGCATTCATATGAACTGATCAATGTCAGTAAGATTTTGAGTATCTGAAGGAGAATTTGTTAAGTGCTCTAATTCTTTGTTTTCTAGCAGAAGGAGTTCAATTTGAGGTTTTTTGGGATGCTTCGCATCCTGGGTTAGGCTGTGTTCTGCTGTAGTAGAGATCAATCATTTCTTATGGGTCCTGATAGTTACGTCCCCATTAACATAATTATTCTACCCACGATCTCAATTTTGAGATAGTGGTGTTTCCCATGAAGTTATGGATACATTACCTCATTAGAGGGAATTTTGTGGTCTTCACTAATCACAAGAGCCTAAGGTACATTTTCTCCCAGTGTGACTTGAACTTGTGACAACATTGGTGGACGGAGTTCTTACTGGATTACGACTTTGAAATTTTGTATACACCGAGAAAGGGGAATATTGTATCCAATGCACTAATTATGAATATGTGTAGTGATGCAATGCATGAATTGGGTGATTTCTAGAGAGTAATGGAAGAACATTATGCATTACATCTCTATATAGAAGAAGTTTGGGGAATAGGTTGACTTTTTCAGATGACGTTGAAGTCATCTTTGGTGCAGTAGGTAGAAGATTCCTAGTTGGGGGATCTTGAGGTTGAGGATTAGAGAGACCAAGTTGTTTGTGGCGAGGCCCCTGATGGTTGTTCTGAGGATGAACAACATCGAGTGTTGTTTCAGGGAAGTATTTTCATTCCATTGGTGATGCATGAGATGGTTATCTTAGAGTTCCATTGTTCACACTTAGTGGTATATCCTGGCATGAAAAATATATACTGAGCTTTGTGGATTCAGTTTTGGTTTCTTGGGTTAAATCCTATAGTTGCCGAGTTTGTGTCTCGATGCTTGGTATGCCAGAAGGTGAAGTCCGAGCACCATGTTTCCGATGGTTTGCTCCAGCCATTAGATGTTCCTCAGTGGAAGTGGGAGAAAATATCTATGGTATTTATTACCAGTTTACCTTGAGCTCAGGGAGTCTATGATGATATATAGGTTTTAGTGAATTGTTTGACTAAATCATCCCACTTCATAGTAATCAAAGAGTTGAGATCAATGGAGGTTTTGTCGAGGCAATATCTGGAGGAGGTGGTGAGACTCCACGGAATCCTAAGAAGAGTACGTATCTGTATTACAAAACACTCTATCTCCTGCATTAAACAGAAGGATACATGATATCTTTACTCAAAACATTCTTTTACTCTTGTGTATACCCACGATAAGTGTGGAGGAGGTCCCTGTGTGGAATGGTTGTTTGTACCCACGAAGAACTGTGGAAGAGGTTCTTGTGTGGCCTAGACAGTCCTGTGTACTATTTTTAACCCCGATCCGGGGTGTGGATCAAGTTTATTTATATAAACTGCTTGGTGGCAGGTGATCACCAAGTGGAGTGGATTAGGTCTCGGCTTGAGACTGAACCACTTGTTTCATATCCGATGTACTGATTAATTTAGTCTTCTCTGTTTTACTGCTTTACTGTATAATTCAGATATCCCTAAATTCACTTTGATAGTTAATCTTGGAAATAAGTTATAATTGTCTTGTCTTAATAGAATAACTTCAAAATCAACCTTAATAACCGATATTAAGATTACTGAGAACTAATCAATCTTCTAAGAAGTTATTTAAACAGTCAAACCTTTATAACAGTATAACCTTGATTAACTAGGCTGTACTTAACCTTTTGGGGAAACCTTTTAGAAATAATTTTTAATCAGAAATTTTTATAGTTACTCAATTCACCCCACTCTTGAGTAATCTACTCCGACCAACATTTGGTATCAGAGGCTGTTTATTATGACTTTGTTTAACCTTATTCAACTGTGATTATAGTTGTAATTTGAAGATCTGTAAATTTCTATCTCTTTAAAAGTATTTCTGTATTATAGATAATAGATTGGAAGGTGCTGCAACCAACGGACCACCTTTCTTTAATGGAACCAACTATTCTCAATGGAAAATTAAAATGAAAATGCACTTAGAGAGTATGGGTTTTGAAATTTGGTCTTCCATTATAGATGAATATAAGATTCCTACTAATGATAGAATCACATGGGATAAACTTATCAAAACTACCTACAATAACAATTACAAATCTATTAATGCTTTATACTGCTCCTCAGGAGATGAAGAATTCAATAGGATTTATGCTTGTAAAACTGCCCATGAAATTTGGGAAACTCTATCTATCTCACATGAAGGAACATCTAGTGTAAAATAAATTAGACTTAATACTTATACTATTAAATATGATAACATTAAAATGAAACCTGATGAGCCTATCTCTGACATGTATCTTAGGTTCAATGAGATTGTCAACACAATGATTTCTCTTGGAAGAGAAGTCACTACCAAGGAAGAAATCATGAGAATTATCAGATGTCTTCCTGAAAGATGGAGAGGAACCTCTATCTCTATTAGAGAATCATGCGACATCAGTAAGATACTTGTAAAATAACTCATTGGGAAACTAATGATGTATGAAGAGGAACTAAAAGTCAACAAGGAATAGGAGGATAAACCAAAGAGGAAATCTGTTGCATTCAATACCACCACCTCTAAACACAAATACAAAGGGAAATTGGAAGATTCTATAGAAAGTTCCAATAGTGAACAATCATCACCTGACAATGATGAGGAAATGGCTCAATTATCCAGAAGATTCAAGAAATTTTACAAGAAGAAGATATTTTTTTGAAAGCCAAATTTCAAGGGCAAATATGACCAAAAAATAAATTGGAAGGACTGGAAAATAAGTGACAAGACTGATGAGATTGTCTGCTATGAATGTAAGCGCAAAGGACATATCAAGGATAACTATCCAAAGCTCAAGTACAAAAAGAGATATGAGGACAAGGATAGAAAGTATAAAAATTCCATGAAAGCAACCTGGAGTACTTCTGAGGATAGTTCAAGTGACTCAGAAACATCACATGATGAACAGGAAAACAAAGCCAATATGTGTTTTATTTCAAACACATCTGAGGTAACATTGGACTCTTCTACACATAATTCATACTATTTTAAAAATGAGAGTGACTCTGAAAATATGAATAATGAATAAATGTTTGAATACTGCAACATGCTTGAAGAAACATGCAATGAACTAAAAGAAAAATATAAATCATTGAAGAAACAATATTCTCTTACTATGACTGTTAAATCTGAACTCACAACTGAAAAAGAGAAAAATTCTCAACTGCTCAATGAGAACAATGAATTAAAAATGTCTAATGAGCAATTTAATAATGACCTATAAAGGTTTACCAATGGGAATAATACCCTTACTCAAATGCTTGGAAATTTTTTTTCCCCTAAATACAACACTGGCATTGGTTATCAACCTGGAAAAATAAATCTTGGTAGAAAAAATTTTGTTTCAAAATCTAGGACATATAGTTTTACTCCCAGTTTTTGACACAAATCAACTAATTCTATTTATGATACATATTATACTGTTTCAAGTTTTTATGGACCAAATAGAGTTTATTTTTCAAATAATTTACTTAATGATTATAGGAAACCTATGAGGCAGATATGGGTTCTTAAAGCACTTATTACTAATATTACTGGACCCAAACAAGTATGGGTACCAAAATATATTTTTGATTAATCATTTTGTAGGAAAGATTCTTAAAGAGTTCCTATAAAAGTGTATGGTACTTGGATAGTGGATGTTCAAGACTCATGAAATGGGACTACTCATGCTTCAAGAATATAATAAAAATAGATGGAGGACATGTCACATTTAGTGACAATGACAAAGGAAAGATCATTGGCCTTGTCCAAATCGGTAACCCTAACTCAGTTTTAATTTCTAAAGTATTGTTTGTTGATGGATTAAAATATAATCTGATTAGAATCTCACAATTATGTGATAATGGATTTCATGTTAGATTTGAATATAATTCTTGCATTGTCTTTAATTCTAAAGATGAATTAGTGTTTTCTGCATTAAGAAATGAAAATGTTTACTCTATTAACTTAGATTCTTTAGCTTCTCAAAACGCTTAATGTTTAAGTGTATTTCATAAAGAGTCTTGGCTCTGGAATAGGAGACTAGGACACTATAATATTCACTCCCTTAGAAAGATAACTAAAAAAAGCTTAGTTAAAGACTTACCCAAACTTGAGTTTCCAAATGAAAAAGTGTGTAATCCCTGTCAAAAGGGAAAACAACAAAAAATTTCCTTCAAACTAAAGAAAGAAGTATCAACTTCTCAACCTCTCTAACTAGTTTACATGGATTTATTTGGACCATCTAAAGTTTCTAGTTTAAATGGGAATCACTATGTTTATGTTCTTGTAGATGACTTTTCTAGATATACTTGGACCTTCTTTCTGGCTCAAAAAAGTGAAGCCTTCTCTTATTTTACTAAATATGAAAAGTTTGTGGAAAATCTTAGTGGAATTAGAATTAAATCCTTAAGAAGTGATCATGGCTGTGAGTTTGAAAATAAATATTTTGAATCCTTTTTCTCACAAAATGGTTATAGTCACAATTTCTCTGCCCCTAGAACACCTCAACAAAATGGAGTTGTAGAAAGAAGAAATATAACCCTACAAGAGATTTCTAGAACAATGATTTGTGAATATGACCTACCTATTTATTTTTGGGCTGAATCTGTCAATACAACATGCTACATAATTAATAGAGTGTTAATCAGACCTATTCTTAAGAGTACTCCTTATGAGTTATGGAACAATAGAAAACCCAAGGTTTTGGCTGAAAAGTCTATATTCTTAATAATAAGGAAAATCTTGAAAAAATTGCATCTAATAGAGATGAAGGTATCTTTTTAGGATATTCTATATCTAGTAAAGCCTATAGAGTGTTCAATAAAATAAATAAATGTGTGGAAGAATCTGTCCATGTAAAATTTGATGAAACAGATCCACATGAGCCTAAAGCCATTCTAGAGAACCTGGAGGATGATGTATCAAATTTGAACATTAATCCAAAATTCTCAAACCATTCTGTGAAAGAATTTGTGAAAACTTCCCATTTTGGAAATTCCTTAGACTCAAGCCATAATGAACCTGAACCTATTGATGAATCTGAAATCACTAGTCCCTCCTTTTCTAGAGATGTTATAACTCTTAAAAACCATCATTTAGATGCTGTTGTAGGAGACCTAGACAAAGGAACTCAAACTAGAGCTTCTCTTAGAAATAAAGTTGAACATCAAGTCTTCTTGTCACAACTTGAACCCAAAAACATTAATGATGCTATCAATGATGAATTTTGGATGATGGATATGCAAGAAGAACTTAATCAGTTTGAAAGGAATAAAGTTTGGAAACTTGTTGAAAGACCTAAGGACACATTCACCATAGTCACTAAATGGGTGTTTAGAAACAAGGTAGATGAGGCTGGTAACATAGTTAGAAACAAGGCTAGATTAGTGGAACAAGTCTATAGTCAAGAAGAAGGAATTTACTATGAGGAGACCTTTGCACCAGTATCTATACTTGAATCCATAAGAATTCTTCTTACTTATGTTGCACATATGAATTTCAAACTATATCAAATGGATGTTAAGAGTGCATTCTTAAATGGTTATATAGCCGAGGATATCTTTGTTGAACAAGCCCATGGTTTAAAAAACCCCCATTTTCCAAATCATATTTTTAAATTATCAAAATCTTTATATGGTTTGAAACAAGCTCTAAGATCTTGGTATGATCGGTTGAGTACTTTTCTTATTTCCAAAGGTTTTACAAAAGGAATAGCTGATCCTACTCTTTTTATAAAATGAATTTCAAATGATGTTTTAGTTGTTCAAATCTATGTAGATGACATTATCTTTGGATCTTTAATAAATTCTTTATGTGTTGATTTTTCTAAAATGATGCAAAATGAATTTGAAATGAGTTTAATGGGTGAACAAAAATTCTTTCTCAAATTTCAAATCTTTCAAAATAATGATGGTATTATTTTAACTCAAAGTAAATATACTAGAAATTTTCTAAAACATTTTGGATTGGATAGCACTAAAATTAGTGACACTCCCATGAGTACCACTTGTAAGTTAGATCTTGATGAAGATGGAAAATCTGTTGATTGAGGTATTTGAAAATTCTCTTTACAACATTTAAATGAGATTCCTTAGTATTTTCTTGAAAACGAGCACACATACACCCAATCTAGGACTGTTCTATCTTAGAGGACAATCATTTGAATTAGTTAGTTATTCTGATGCTGACTTCGGTGGCTGTAATTTAGATAGAAAAAGAACCTCTTGAACATGTCACTTTTTAGGCAAGTCACTAGTATCATGGTGTAGTAAGAAACAAAATTTTGTTGCATTATCTACTACAGAAGCTGAATACATAGCTGTTGGCAGCTATTGTGCAAAAATATTGTGGATGAAACACACATTACTAGATTATGGATATCAATTTAGGCATGTACCTATAAATTGTGACAACACAAGTTCTATTAAAATTTTGAAAAATCTCGTTTCAAATTCTAGGACAAATCATATTGATGTAAGACATCACTTTTTGAGAGATAATTATCAAAAAAGTGATATCACTTTGGAATTCATTAGTACTGAGTATCAGCTTACTGATATATTCACCAAACCGCTAAATTCTGAAATAATAGACTACATCATACATGAATTAGGCATGATAAATATTAAGTAAATTTATTACTAGTTTATATCTTACTATTTTATATTTTACTGTTTTATATATTACTATTGTATCTCTTATTATCTCATGATTACAGTCTCACAGTTAGTGTTTCATGACTTATGTCTGATAGTCACTGTCTCACCATAAAGTTCATGTTTACTATCTCACCATAAAGTTCATGTTTACCATCTCACCGTAAAGTTTGTTCACTGTCTCACCGTAACATTCGTTCACTGTCTCACCGTAACATTCGTTCACTGTCTCACCGTAAAAACCCGATATAGTCTCACCGTAATGATTCTTTATGATTTTTATTTATGAATAAAAACTGTATCATGGTAATTATTCATTTCACTTCTTTATTTTCCCACGTTTTTACTTTTGCGATGTTTGGTATTCCTAAATGATAAAATAAATGAAGTATCACTTGTCCTTCACTCGAGCTCTCTTCTAATAACTCATTTTGTAACCCTTCTTTAACTCTTCAACCATTCTCTCTCAAACCTTTGGTGAATGCTTAGGATGAAATGACCTTCATCATCGACTCCAGAGAAACGTAGCTCAAAGAAGAAGAAAATCGCACCCAAGCTAGCACCCAAAGGTCCTCTAAACCCAAATCTGGTAATTTGAGTTGTAGTACCTGAGAAAGAGGTTTTCCCCAAATGGATTCTGTCAAGTAAGTCTCTGGTTATGAAAGTTTTAAAAGAGCAAGGCTGGTTAGAGTGTTTTTTGAAGGAAGATAGACCTATCTATCCTAAGTCAGTGGCTTAGTTTTATCAACATGTTCAGTTCTCCTTTGATTATGAAGATGGGTATGTTGTGAAAAGCTAGATAAATGGAAAAATGCTCATTTTCTTCAAGGTTATGGGGTTCATGCCTTAGGATACCTCATAAAGGTATTTGTGAGGACTATCAAAGAGGACCTCCACCTTCTAGTGACTTCTTTGTGTTGGAAGATGCCCTAAAAATCTTAACTGAAAATGGCACCAAGAGAAGATCCATTGCTGCCGAACTAGATGGAGAATCAAGACTATTGTTTAAGTTTATAAAGAACCTAATTATCCCTAGAAAAGGTGATTTTGCTATTCTAAAATACCAGTATGTGTTTTTGATTCATCTTATGAAAAATGGGCATAAGATCAACCTCTATAAGTATATCATACACCATATGTATGAACTGATCAAAGCCACATCCACGTCAACCTCCCTATTTTACTCTCGACTTATCTCAACCATGCTTCATGCCAAAGGTATGGTTTGACCTAATGAGGAAGTTATCAAGGATTGTGAGTTCCTCCTTTCGAAAGTCACTATCAAGAGGATAAAAATCAATTGGAATCCTTGGAAAAAGGAATGGGTGGAAGACAATGATAGAATTTATGAAAAATTCAATCCAGTAGAAGATCCCTCAAGACCAAGAGATATTTCTGATCTTGGTTTGGAACCAGATGAGGTTGTTGAGTATTCTGAAGAAGAATAAGAAGAGGCTGTCGTGCCTCCAAGGGAAACTGTTTTTTGATAAAGAAGACATTACTTCTGTCCTTCATGTAGTAAGTGAAGAAGAAGTCCCTGATTCTAAAGATGTTGTTAATATGGAAGATCAACCCGAGGTTGGAATAGAATCTGTTTTCAAAGAAACCAAAAAGAATTCTATGGAATAACCTATAGAAGAATAATTACCTATTATGTAAGAAGATGACCTTGAAGAACTCCCAGTGGAATAATCTGTTCCTGAAGTCATTCCTTCGGTTGAGTAAAGACAAGAGTTGGCTTTTCAGCTGGCTAGGCAAGAAATGGGTGAGGAACTAAGAAATGAATTTGTGGAATTAGATCAAGACCCTAAGCTTCCCAGTACTGAGAAAGATGCAACTGTTTAGGGGGAGCAACCCCCAAATCTGGAATCTACTGAAGTACCAAACCCAATAGTTTCAAGTCCTGTAGACACTCAGTATAAATTCCCCAATTTTTATAATGTGGATGCCTCTCAACAAGTTTCAGTAAAAGTACTTGAACTTTCTACTATTCTCCAACTGAAATCTGTCTCTAATCTTGTCCTTGAGAAGGAACCTGAGCCTGCATCAGTCCCTATTTCTGAACCTTCATCAGAACAACCGTCCTTGGTGAGTAAAGACGTTCTGAAAGAATTTGGAGCTACCCTTTTGTCTGGTGTTGAAAAATTCCTGAATTCCCAACATTCTCTTGTAAATCATCTAAGTGATAAATATGCCTCACTATTGTTGGAAAAAGTTATTTGGCATATCAACCCAAAATGATTCATGAGATTCAGGAAGTTAGAGTTGAAAATAGACTACTTAGTGATGAAGTGAAGACTCTAAGAGGTATGATTGAAGAAATACAGAAAGAGATGCATTCAAGATCAAAGCTTGCTTCTCATCCTATAGAACCCGTTGTTCCTCCAACCCCCCAGAATGTTGTGTCCCATATTCAACCTCATTTAGCTTCCTTATCTAAAAAATCCACTGAAAGTAACAAACAGATTGTGAAGGAGATGAGATAGCTTGTTGTTAATCTTAACAAGCTCACTGATGAATATACAGGGTGTCTTCAAAAAGTGCTAAACCAGCTGAAATATCTGACCTCAACTGTCAATGCTTCTAAGGCATCTAGGCAATCATCTCAACCTTCCCTAGAAAGTGAACTGCACAGAATAGTGGTCAAATAAGAATTTCAAACTATGCTTAGTGGTTTCAATAAAGATTCTCAATATAAAGTTGTCAAGAATAGTGATAGATTTCTTGATCTGGTCCAAATCCATTCAAAAATTTCTAATGATGCTCAGTAATAAATTTCCAAGAAAGTGGATTTCTACTTCAACCGAATCTTCTCAAAGACTGACATGACCAATCACTTTAAATATTTTGTAGAAAATCTGAGGATTCCTCCTGTTACTCAATCTTTTAAGACCCAAGTTCAAAAGCTCACAGTGTTCACTCGTATGTTGGATAAGTTTATGGAAAACAAGGATGAATTTGAGAAGGCTATGCTGTATTGTAGAGAGATCATTGCGGATTTTATCAAACTTATGAGGCCCTATCTTCATGTCCAGAGTACAACCATTGTTGCTCCTATGGATGCACCTCTGAGACCTGGTCTGCCTACATTCACCTATGCCCTAGCCTCTACCTCTATGTCTGTCAGTCAGGCACTGAGTCAGCTTAGGTCTATGATCCTTGATCAACAACTACCTTAGTCTTCTTCTTCACCTACTCTGACTCCATATGTCTTTGAAGGCTTTCCTTTACCTTCTCTATCAACTAGCTCACTCCCTTCTTCTACCTCAACTTTTGCTCCTATGGCTTCCTCTTCTACTGCTTCTGCTAAAGGCAAAGACAAGACCAATCAGTGAATAGGGACAATGCTTACTCTATTTTTATGGGAATCTTGTTTCATTTGTTTTACTTTTTGTAATGCCACTCTTTTTATCTAATACATTATGCACTTTTCTTGTCTCTTTTGTCAATATTTTCCCTCCTAATTTTTGATAATCTCAAATGGGGGAGAAATATATGAGAAATGAATATATGATAAATATATAGAAAAATATAGGACAAGAGAACACTCACTCTATATATGTTATATGCATTCGATCTATGTTGATAAGACAAATATACACTCTAAATCTACATGGTTTGTGATCATCAAAAAGGGAGAGATTGTTGGACTCCTCATGTATTAATCATGTTTTAATGATCACAAATCCTATTTTGTCTCTAAACCATGTTAACTCTTTGTAATCTATCTCACATCAAATGTACAATATCTTAGTAAAAGATATCTAAAGATCTTAAGTGATATACACTTAGTTTGGATACTATATACTATCTTTTGATTCACTTTATAATGATTTCTTTGACAAATGATTAAGATTAATTCATTTCATGAATATCATTGCTTAAGTCTGAATATAGATATTTGCCTAAGTCTGAGACACTGTGACCATGAGACACCGTGACCATGAGACACCGTGAAGCAGACACCCTGAAGCAGACACCGTGAACAAGACACCGTGAAGCAAGCACTGTGAAGCAGACACCGTGAAGCAGTCACCGTGAACAAGACACCGTGACATCTAGACACTGTGACATATAGACACCGTGACCAAAAGACACTATGACCAATCCAGACACCGTGTGGAGGATACACCATTTCCATGACATACTGTGACACCATTCCTAATATGTTTTTTCATCTTTTGATTTGATCTCTAACAGTCATATTTGAAGATTTTAATGCACTGACATAATTAATGTTTCTTTTGTAGACATGTCCTTGACAGTACGAGGTACGAGGTGCAGAATACATGCAACCTATCAACTCAAACACATTCACTCCAAGATAAAAGAGTAACGCGGACAAAAAAAAAGGATATACGTGAGAGTAGTTGCATGATACTGAAAAAGAAAACAAGCTGGTGGGTGTGAGCGCAACAACAGAATACACTTAGATAATTGTATCATGAAACTAGACTCTTCTGAAGAACACCCAATGCATACTGGAATCCTAGAATTCGGAGAACATATTCAAACTGTAAAACACCACAAAGAACACAAGATGGTTCTTTCTGACTTGCGACACTCTGTTTTCCATACGAGGACTTGAGTTCTGTATCTGCCTCATCTCAGAAGTCCAGATCTACAAAGACTAACACTCAGAGCACTTCTAAACCTATCTTAATATTTCTGCTATGTTGTGTATCATTGTATTAAATTTCGAGCAGAGTGTGTATCTTTATTACAAAACACTCTATCTCCTGCATTAAATTGAAGGATGTAGGATATCCTTACTCAAACATTCTTTTACTCTTGTGTATACCCATGATAAGTGTGGAAGAGGTCCCTGTGTGGACTGGTTGTTTGTACCCATGAAGAACTATGGAATAGGTCCCTGTGTGGCCTAGACAGTCCTGTGTACTTTTTTTAACCCTGATCCAGGGTTTGGATCAAGTTTATTTATATAAACTGCTTGGTGGTAGGTGATCACCAAGTGGAGTGGATTAGGTCTCGACTTGAGACTAAACCACTTGTTTCATATCCACTATGCTGATTAATTTAGCTCCTTTCTTGTAACGATGTTCATTTTTTGGTTGTCGACCTTTCCTATTTATGATATGGATTTATATTATTGCTTATTATAGATTTCTCTCTTTTGAGAGCTATCTCCCTTGGGAGAGCAGTTAGGAGTTGGTTGTAGTTTTCGTGTGGTTTCTCATTGTTCCTTTGATGAAGCGATTGAGCTCCTATAGTGGTAAGAGCCTAGAGAGGTACCTCGCAGGGTGTATGTTTGGACAAAACCTTTTATGTTTCCTCCCTAGGTTGGTTTTGGATTCTCAAGGTTGATATTTTTTTGATAGGTATCTTATTTAATGGCCCTGACCTCTCCACTCTATTCCTTTGTTGAAATCTAGTGTTTGAGGTGTTTTGGGAGGTCAAGGTGACTTATTCCAACACTACCAAAATTTCCAGTTTTGTGAATAGTTTTTCCAGAATGGTATCTTGTTCCAATGGTAGCTCATCCCAACAGTAGCTTGTTCCAACAATAGCTTGTTCAAATATCAGCTTATTCCAATGATAGCTCATTCCAATGGTATCTCATTCCAATGGTAGCTCATTCCAATGGTAGCTCGTTCCAATGAAGACTCATCCAATAACAACTCATCCAATGGAAAATCATCCAAAAACGACTCGTCCAATGATGAATCATTAAATGGATACTCATCCAACAGTGACTCATCCAATGGTGACTCGTCCAATGATGACTTGTCCAATGACAACTCATCCAATGGTGACTCCTGAACAGTGTTTCCTGCTTCCTACAATTTCACCACTTTGACGTTATCTTTCATGTAAAACACTTTCAAAGCCTTTTTAAGGGATTTAAGGCCGATTCAAATCCCATAACTCTTTTCTATTTTTTCTTAAGGGTCCTGGTGCCTTTACTCGGTCAAAATGTGTGATCTTGACCAGATCCGCCTTTAATGGAAAATATAAACCGTACCTTAAACTGTTACTTCATTTAGATTTTCAAAAGGACTAAGATATATTCCTCCCTTGTTCTTAATTTTTTTCCTTGGTATGATATTAATATATTTCTTCCTCTTATAAGAGTAATGTGATTGAACTACAATCCTTAGATCATCACCCCTTGGAGTTTTCCTACTGCATGCACACCCCTGTTTCGGTGTAACCAGGAAGTGTCGATCAGTCTACGATATAAGGTATCTTCTACTTCTGTTATTCTAAGTTCCTCGATTTTTTTCCTCCCATTATCCTTACCATGTTATGGCATGTGATCTCTATGTTTCTAATGGATCTTTGTCAGTTGTTGGTTGGTGTTGTGGTGCTGCAGTGTCCTCGGGTGGATGCAGTCTTGCGGGAGTGGTGATCGTGATCCGTTGTGTTGGTCATTCTCATGAAAATAACATCAATTAAATTTTTTGGTAGGGTATTAACTACTTCTATATTTACTTATGTTCAATTTTTGAGTTAGCATGGTTTAGCCCCTGGATCACAATGAAATTGGCCTAATTAAATATTTGAACATGATTAAATAATTGGAATATTTTTCTTAGAAAATTTATTACCTCTTGATTTACTAGATAGTGAAATATATTTTCCTTATTATTATCAATTAGTTTTGATAGAAATTTTTAAAGAACATAAATTCAGTATTAATTGTAAATTAATTGGCCAAAGATAAAGAGGCATGTTTAATGAATCTGTTTGTTGTTGTTGTAATTTGATGATAATAAAATTGATACAGTAATCATGTTTAATTGAATTGGTTGATAAAACTGAAGCATGTTGATGATTTTTGATTAAAGTCATGTCAAATTGATTATTTAATTAATCTGTGATAGCTTGATATAGCTAGTTGTTTAGGTTTCCCAAAGCTGGAACCTTTGATAATGAGTTAGTTAATTCAAGATGGAATAAAGAACCAGTTGTGTGATAAATATAATGCCTTTTTGGGTCTGAGTTACCCACTTACTTGTAGAGGCCAAGCACCTTTTTCTTTGTATCTATGAGTGATCGTTGTGTGTGAAGGCCTAATGCCCTATTTAGGGCCAAGAGCTCAGATGCTATGTTGTTTGTTTCCTGCTGCTAGTGTTGTGGTGTGAGCCTGGGATAGTTGAGCCTGGAGGGATATTGTGGTATGTGGGGATAGGGAGGCCTAGTGGCTATGGTAGAAGTTAATGCCTAGAGTGGCGATATGCATTGGTTTATGCATGTGTGTGTTAGGGAGTACACTACGAATGATGGAATAGGTTGAAGATGGGCTTACCCGTTGACATGAAAGTGGTCGTTATTGAACCTGTTGTTTATTTATCTATTTTACCTTCCCCACTAATTAAGGCATATGGTCTTGATTACCCTCCTTCCAAAATAGGAAAATACACACAGGGTATGTCACATGATTTATGTATTTAGATTCTCAAGGATAGATGGGTCTACTCTCCTGCTATAGGTGGAAAAGACTTGACAGGTAGTTCATCTAATCACCGTGTTGAGCCCCCTGTACTTGGTAGTTTAGAATGTTTTGTTAGAATACCTAGAATTATGAAAAATTTACAATTCTGTTGATAAATGATTGAATAAATGTTGTTGAACCCATGGGGTTGGAGATTGCTGGGATGCAATGCTGAGGTTATACTTTTGAGGAACCCTGGACCAGGTTTGGTTATGCCTAGAGGGCATAGAACTTTGTTATGATGCTGATGTAATGTAATATGGAAATGTTAATCATTAATTAATGGTTAAAGAATTAATTAATGTAAAGTGAAACTAATAAAACTGGATAAATAATTTAATAAATCTCTTTAAATAATTGTGTGCTTATAGGATATCTAGTATCAGTAGTGGCAGTCGGGAGTCCAAGTGACATTAGCTACATTTGAGTTTGAGAATAGGTTTTTCCCATAGTGTGGTTGTGATCTATGTTTTACCATGTATGTTTTGTGTTTATATACGCTACTCCACCCTTTTGGTTAGGGAAACTGACACCCTAGAGATTCTGAGCCCTTGGGGCGTGTTTCCCCCAACATCCTAGTGGGAGAATAGATGACTAACTTCCCCCTTTGGCCCCACTATTTTCTCTTGGTAGTTACCAGTGCTGGTATGAATGAAAGTTAGTTTTCCCCATGTATGTGTGTAGAGGGATATAATTCCTTATAGTTATTTCACACACACATATTTTGGATATAGTTTCCTATGTGCTACTATAGGTATAAAGTGTATTGGCTATGATGGATTGAGAATCCTTACTTGGAATATGGTTTATAATGGATCAAGGTATAATAACTAATGTATGATACTTGTTATGTGGGGAGGCGCGCTTGAGTTCATGCCACGACCCAGACCAGTGCACTGCTATAGTGGTGAAACTAAACTCTTTGATTTCATCATAGAAACCTATTTTCCAACTATGAGAATATTTAATGAATCTATATATAGACCGTTGCAACTAAAAAAACATATAAAAATCATTTATAACTTCAAAACCTTTGGTTCGTATCATATACACATCCTCTACTAAATCCCCATTAAGGAATTCAGTTTTGATATCCATTTGATATATCTCATAATTAAAATGAATTCTTATATGTGTATAATCTGAATGGAATTTATCATTTCTATTGGAGAAAAGGTTTCTTCATAGTTAATACCATGAATTTGTTGCATCCTTTATCCACTAGGTGGGATTTATAAGTAGACACTATACCATGCATTCTAGTTTTCTTATGAAAAACCCACTAGAACCCTATGGGTCTTATTCCATTAAGTTCATCCACCGAGTTCCAAACCTGGTTAGCGTACATGGATTCCATCTTAGATTCCATGGATTTTAACTATTTCTCAGAATAAAAAATATTAATATCGTTAATTTAATAATTTAGTTCATCTCCTATAAATATCATTTCCTCATAATTAACCATTCTAAATCTAATCTCATGGGTTCCTAATGAATCCTTCCCAACCATAAAGTTTCTTATGTTACTTGAGTCGGTTCTTCTTCCAAAAATCTTTACATAAATGGTTCAACTTATATATTAGAAACATTTCCTATTTTTTAGTCTTGAACTTCTCCATCTTTTAATTTTCTCCAAATATCTCCTCGACTTAAGTGTTCCTTCTCATGGAAAAAACCATGTCCATCAAAAAAAAACTTTGTTTCTATTTGGGATATAAAAGTATTATCCGTATTTTTTTAGGATAAACAACAAATAATAATTTTTCAGATTTAGGGTTAATTTTATCTGAAAAAAACTTCATATATATTATTCATAACCCCAAATCATCATAAAAGATATTATGTAATGTTTCCTATTCCACATCTCATATGGTGTCTTTATAACCATTTTATATGGAACACAGTTAAGTAGGAATGCACCAATTTCTAGACCATAACCCAAGAATGAAGTATGAATGCACCAATTTAACTATATTTTTTTATTTTAATAATTGGTGGTGATTTCCATTAAACCGCCATGAAATGTTCTTAAAAACCCTATTTTCTCCTCCTCCCCAGTCCCTCTACATGACCCAACCCCAACCCATATCCTCCCCACTCCCTACGCGATTCAGACCTTATGACCTCCCTCTTCCCGGAGACAATATGGATCCTCCTCCAACCTGCCACCTCCATCCTCAGCGGTGACCCTAACACCTATAACCCCCCTCCGACCTCCCTTTTTCCAGTGGTGATGCAAAACCCTCCCTCCAAACTACCTCTCCTCGGTGGTTTCCCTCCCTGGCCATGACATATACCCCCATTTGAACTACCTCTCCCAAGCTTGGTTCCCCTCCTCCTAGCCTCTTAAGGATTCTTTGGCCTTATTATAGTGATTTAGTGTCCCATGTTGTGGAAGTGACAGACCAGAGGCTAGTTTTCTCTATTTCATAGTTCATTAAATTAATAAACACTAATTTCTTTCCTATTTATGCTAGGTTTTAGATTCTTAATGAAATTATTATATGTTTATATAAATCTATTTTAAAGGGAAACCATGTTTCACTTGTTTTACATTGAATACAAAAGTTATTTATATAAAAACCAATATTTTAATTTTATTTTTCAACTACCATGAACACCTAACATTTGATAAAATAGTATAATGTATTTTATTATTTAATTTCATGACTTTAAAAGTTATTTTGGTTCTTAAAATAATTTTTAATGGAAACTCACGACTTCCAAGGGTGTTCATTGATTTTTAAGAACCAATTTTGGGGTTTCTTGAACATAGTGACTTTATTATGATTGAGTATTTGAGTTTTCAAAAGAAATTTTATAAATAGGTTTCTCAAAGTGTATTCTCTTGTGGCCTCCATACATAAAAATTATTTTATTTGTTATAATATACATAATTGGAATCTATTAATTTATCTTGATTTTTCACAATAATTGGTGGAATAATGACACTTGGTTATACCCCTATAATTTAATTTAAATTGCACACCCTGAGTTTTATTTTCCCCAGTTTTCCTCTTTTCACTACTTATTATACTTCATGAGATTGATTAACTCCATTCATTTAGTCTTCCTTAATTTTTCTTCCATAATAAATTATTAATCTTGGGATTACAACTGAAATTTTATTCCCTAATTTAATAACTTTCTCCTAAGTATAATATTAATGGACTAAAATTGTATAATAAGAAATTCCCATTATTAAAACACCAATCCTAAAGAGTAAAAAGGAAAAAAATAAATATGGTGAGAAAATACTTGTATTAATATATCAAACATAATCATCCACTAAGTTCAATAGATACCTAGTAAGAGTTCCAAAAACATGACTAAGCTTCAAGAACCATTACTTATCACATTGGAAAATTTTTATATTTTCAAATATTTTTCTTTGAAATCACTAACTAATAAGGTGTAGTAAGTGTCTAGTAAAAGGTTCCCCTCCTTGAATAGTTTTTCAAGAAATTTAGGTGCACATATAAAATGAATTTAAATAGTAGAATGAATTATAAGCACATATAACAACCTAAAACTTCTGTGTTTATTGGTTTTATCCATACAATAGTGTGTGATATCCAAATAAATTATAATTTGAAATTATATTTTTAAAGTGGTGCTCTTGGTCTTAGTTAGACCATAGGAAATGGTTTAGACATTGATCAATGTAGCTAATTTTTCAATGGAATGAACCCTCTTTAATTACAACACTAAGGTAGAATACACCATTATCTATTTCTCCCATAAAAATAGTATCATATGCATATAAAATATCAAAAATTAAAACATCTTTATCATCTTTAATGTAGAGGTTGTTTTCCACACTTACATCATTAAATATTAATTGTTTCAAGCATGTATCTAACTTCAAATACTATGATCTTGAGTCTTATTCTAACCGGTATAGATTCTTATTTAATTTTGATTGTACCTATTTGATTAAACATTTATATATTTATATTTGAATGTATAGGGAGAATAAAATCCAATACCTATGGATAAAATTTGGATTAATTTACCTCAAAACACACCTTATTATGCTAAGGGGTTGAATTTTTTAGATTATGAAATTGTAAAATGATCAGTGGATGGTAGAAAAAAATGTCCATGTCCTGATTGTAAATTCAAGCAATGGTTGAATAGAAACAATGTATATGAGAGTTTGATATTGAAATAGTTTCCTGATAGATATGTATGTTGGATATATCATGGTGAATCAAATGATATGGAAATTCAAAACAATGAAAATAATGACAATGAAATACAAAGGGACCCAAAAGAGGAGAATTGAGTTTGAAATTTGTTAAATGAAGCATTTGGTTTTTTAGAATACAATGTCCAAAATTTCATTAGATCAATAAAACCTTCAGTTGATCCTGAGTAAGTTAATCTTACTCAGAACTTCATTGACCAAAAAAATGATTTTTATCAAATAGATGAGGATGGACAACAAGAATTGTATAAAGGGTGTGCTAAGTATTCAATGTAGTCTTTTCATATTAAGTTTTATCATATCAAGTGTCTCTATAGAATTAATAATAAAAAAATTTCCATGATTTTGGAGTTTCTTTGTGATGAATTTAGTGAAGCTAATATCCCTACATCATTCTATGAGATGAATATAAGTCATCAAAAAACTTAGACTTGATTATAAAAAGATACATGCATTCCCTAATGATTGCATGATTTACTAGGGAGAAGAGTCCGATAAAGAAGAATGCACAATATTTTACACAAGTAGATGGAAGTCAATGAACAACGGTGAGAGTATAAATAAATTCAACCCTAGGAAGAAATAGAAGAAGAAAACACTTTAAAAGGTATTGCGTTACTTTCCTCTAAAACCACACTTGCAAAGATTATTCATGTCATCTAAGACCGCACAAGACATGAATTGGCATGATCAAGATAGTAATGATGGATTTATGAGACATCTAAAAGATTCAACATCATGAAGGGTTTTTGATTCACTATATCCAAATTTTATTCGGATCCTAGGAATGTATGTTTGGGATTAGATTCTGATGGTTTTAACCCTTTTGGTACTTTAAACACCAATTTTAGTATTTTTCTGGATGTTTTTATCCCCTACAATCTACCTCCATGGATGTGTATGAATAATAATTCTTTAATTATTTTGACAATTCTTCCTAGAAAGAAAATTCCTGGAAATGACATTGATGTATACCTTCAACCTCTAATTAAATAATTGTGATAATTATGGGATGATGGATTGGAAACATATGATGCTTCACTGATACAAATTTTTAAAATGCATATTGCTTTAATGTAGACAATTAGTGACTTTCCTAGATTAGGAAATTTATTTGGTTGGAACACTCATACTGGTTTGTCTTCTCCAGTTTTTAATTTTTATTTTGGACCTCAATGATTACCTAATATAAAAAAATGGTGTTTTATGTGTCATCATAAATTTATTGATGCTTCTCATAATTCATGTTTAACAAGATGTGATTAAATGGAGATATTGAAATAATAAAGTCAAATAAGGTGTTATCTGGTTCAGTCTTGGGACAATTAATGAATTTAATTGAAGAAATTGGAAAATGTCTTCAATTTAAATAAGGGGGAAAAGGGTATGAGGTACAATGTCTGAAGAAGCTGGAACACAACCATGGAAGGAAAAAAGTATATTTTCCAAACTTCCTTATTAGGATTTTAATTTTATACATCATAATCTTGACGTAATGAATATTGAGAAGAATGTATGTGACAATGTAATTTTTACAGTGCTTAATGAGCATGTTAAATTGAAGGATCACCTTAATGCTTATAAGGATTTGGAGTTAATGAATATAAAGCATGGTTTGTTAGAAAATGAGAATGGAAAGTATCCTTCAGCTATTTTTACAATGAAAAATCATGATAAATATATATTACTTTGAACTTTAAAGAATGTAAAAGTGACAGATGGATATTCAAGTAACATATCAAGGTGAATTGACTTGAAACATCGAAATTTACATGGATTTAAAATTCATGACTCACATATTTTGACGGAGTAGTTGTTGTCATTGGATTTGTGTAATACTTTACCTAAAAATGATACTCTGGTTATAGTTGAGTTTTATAGTTTTTTTAGAGAAATTTGTGGAAAAACTTTAATTCCAACCAATCTTGATAAACTTCAAGAAAGAACTATTTTGACACTATGTCATTTGGAGATGTTATTTCCTCCTTCATTATTCATAGTCAGGATTTATTTGACTGTAGATTTGGTTGAAGAAGATAAAATTGGTGGACCGGTAAAATATCTATGTAACACCCCAAGCTTCTACGGTACACTTCTCTTTGAATAATGCAATAGCGTGTATTGTATGCAACATCGAGTTCAAACACACACCATAACCAATCAAAATAGCCGTTATGAATAGTAATACCTACTTTTTAAAATTTTATAAAATTTATTTCTCAAAATGGACTTCATTTTTGGATTTGGAGTATCGAATTTAGCCTAAGGTGAAATTTTGGTACTTTTCGGATAACTTTAATATTTTGATGAATAGTGAAAATTACTAAATTTTAATTAAAAACAACTTTTTTAATCAAAATAATTAATAGTGATAAATTATGAATTTGAGTGGTTTTAAAGTATATTTAGAATATATTTTTACCATTTAATACAATTTTGGTCATTGGACATAATTTCACAATTAAAACGGATATAAACAAGTATCAATCTTTTGATAGTTATCATATCTAAAAAAACACGCTTTTTGTTTTGACAGCGGGAATTAATTTTAAATTAATTTATGCCAATTCTGTGTTTTGAATTTGGAAAAATGGATTCCATATTTGGAATCAGGATTTCCAAATTGTGTAAATAGGAAACTTTTATTTTTAGACATTTTGAATAGTTACTTTGGTAAATATTTTATTTACCATGGTTAAAGGGTAAATCCAGTAAATAAGGGTTAAAAAATAATATTATAATAATACTAAATTACCCTAAAACGTGTCATAACCTTATTGGTGGATACATGTCCGACCATGGGCATCTTTGGGTCGTTTTTGGGACCCCATGGAGCCACTTGTAGGTGATTGGGACACTTTATTTTAATTAAGTTAAAATAAATACAAAAATGACATAAGCATATATCTTTTAGCAAACCAATTTTTACATAGGGTTATATATGATGGATTTTTGACTATAAATATTAATTATAAATATACAAATATTTCCTACATAATGGTATTTTATTTATAATTTTTAGACATTATATAATTTAATTTATTTATGACACAATGGTGATGCAGTAATTACCTAATTAATGAGAAATTAGAATAATTGATATTATAAATACCCAAATAAATGTAATTTGAGACTTTTTATAAATACAAATAATTTTATAGGATAATATGACCTGTTAGGATTTATTTAATTAACTTTTTTCGAAGTAATCATTCTTTAGTGATTTTTACAAAAATCAATTATTGAATAGTGTCAAAATTGACAAAAAATAGTTTTTAAAACAAATATTATATTATTAATTGATATTAAATTCCTAAAAATCTAAGGTTTGGCCAAGAGACTTATATCATGATAGTTGTATCATTAATGGACCACTTGGGGGTCTCTTGGATGTATATAGTAAGTTTATTAACCATATAATATAAAAATACAAAGAGACATTGTAAAAGTGAAACTAATTAACTAAGAGTTAATACTTAAAGATAAGGTTAATATAGTAACCCAAACCTGTCTAAATACTATTGGTTGAGTGGTTTTCGACCTATACCCACCTTAAACTTTAAATAACCCACTTTGGAGCCATTAGAAACCGAATATAAATTTATTATAAAATAATATTTCTAGCTTTTCCAAAGGTGCCCCTCACCCCTCTTATAAAAGGGAACTCCTAATTCTCATTAATTAACACCTTCAAAGCCTTTTGGTTCTTCCAACCCCTAACCAAATACTCTCTAAACTTCCCTCAATTCATCCTAGAGGCCTTCCTTTAGTCAGAAAGCCAACCTAAGGAGCCCTTTTGATCAAATCAAAAGGAAGAACCCAAAGAAGAGGTAATGATTTCACCACCCCTTTTCAAGTTCCTTTCTTCTTCCACTTCGTCTATATTTGTTATTACCATTATAAAATAATAAATCCAGTATATTATATATAATTTGATGTTATTATAAACATGGTACAACCATATTCAGTATTATATCCATTCTTTGAATGACATGTCACCATACGTGCGTACGTACGACTTACCGTCTCCACGTTGTGGTGTAATTGTTATTCAATAAATTATTATTTGGATGGGTATAATAATGATGTGTAATTCATGTAAATGATAAATATAACATGATAATTATTCTGTATATATGATATACCATCCAATTAAATATTATCTTAATATCATAAGAATGATATTGTCGCTCGTGCGTACGTATGGACTACCGTCTCCACGAGCGCGATGAGATTCATTATCCATCACATCCATTCAAGTCTAATTCTCATTTGAAGATTAATAATAATATTTAAGGACTCAATATCATTCTGGATATGAATAAGATACAACCTATCCATGACAAACACAACTTATGTAACAAAACATATAAAAGAAAATGAGTAAGTTAACACCCGAAACGACGATAATTCTAAGATATTATTAACAAATAAATGTTAAAAGATCATATATGATATCATATTAATGTATATGATTATTGTATAATTTAATAACAATTTTTTCACCATTATACAGGAGTTTAACCTACCCCCAATCAAGGAAAAGTACAAGGTAAGGGTTTATTTTTCAATCTCTTCATTATCTGAGGTTGTTTATACGTAATAATCTACTGGGATTTCTTTATCATCCACATCCATGCTTCTTAAAAATGTATTTCAAAACATTTTTACTATTTACTAGAATATGGGTTAAATTCATTTATACCCTTTTTGACTTTTATAAGTGGTCTATAAAGGAATATTTCCATCATTTTCCAAACAAGGTCCTTTTTAACCTTTTCGACAGAATTAAGGTAAGAATGTTTTTTTAACTTATACGGCAGGTGCAGCTATTTTCTGGTGTTATAAAATCGTCGAAGCTTCCCTTACAAGATTATAAAAATATTTTCAAAGAAAATGTTTTATTTTATAAATATATGACTCTTAAATGATTTCAAAATAGAAAGAGACATTTCTCTAAAAAGAGTTTTGATTTCATCTATGTCAACATCCTTTGATGGATTTTACACTTATTTGAAGTTGATTTATTATGATACAAAAATTATATATTGTATTGAAGGTTTTGTGATATGTTTGACTGTGGATGTGTTATTTTTATACCATTCATGGTTTATGGATGAATTATTTACATTTCGTATCCTAGTTTTAATATGAATGTTTATGTTATGTTTAAACCTTTTCATATGGGAATGCATTGGACTTAATATGTGACGTGTGGAGCCCGCTATAGCTCCTCGATGCATCGGTAGGTCTCATGAGACAAACTAGTGTCTTGGAACAAGTCCTTGACAAAATCTTATTTGTAGTCTTGGCACGAGGCCTTGGCTATGTGGTTATGATAGTCTGGCATTATGCATTCCATCATTATGAAAGTGGTTATTGATATTGCATGTGATTATTCGATTAGTAGAATATATATGTGAATAAGTAAATGGAAATTATTTCATTTTATTTTTTCCATGCTATTTTGAAGTTCAAGTTTAAAAGGATTTTGTTTTAGTTATACATTGCCTTAAATGTTTATTCTTATTTATGAAAGTTTCTGCTATATTGTTATCCTTACTGGGAATTTGAGCTCACCCCTTTTATATGTTTTATTTTTCCCAGGATATGAAGAAGTAAATTATGAATGACCTACTGGGATAGTATGAGGGGATAAGAGTGTGGACTATGGAGACTATGTTGTTGTAGTTTTCATTTTTATGATGTAATATAAAACTTTATGAATATATCCAGTGTTTCCAAGGCTACTAAACTAATCGGTATTTCGAGATTTGATCTTTCTTGTGATCATGAAAATGTTATGTAATAATACACCGGCTCTGGGTAACTGGGGTCGGGGCGTTACAGTTGGTATCAGATGGAGTTTAGTACAAACCTTGGAAGCTATATTTAGATAAACTCTGATTAGAGCACATAGATTTAAGATGGACTTTGAGGATTAGTATAGAATAACTTCCTAGAATTTTGGTATTGTAGAGATTTTGTGAGTTTTCCGATCAATACATCCCTATATGGATATGAGCAGGTAGAGGCGTCTCTGGCATAGATGTACCTGAGGGTAAAACCCGAAAACACCGCTTTGAGCTGGACTCGAACGGGAACTGGTGCACGACAGTGGGCCTTGCTGTACTCTTGGTTACAACACTCCCAGGGGATATGATTAGGATAACTCTCATTTTCTTTACAAATCATTATGAAGGGTTTATGAGTATATACTTCCTCAAAGAAAACATTTTTATGATTATGGATTATATCAATAAATAGTTCAAGTTATGTTAAGTGTTTTATAAGTATGGAATTATGTATTTTTCTTCATAAACTAATCTAGTTTATGCCATTGTTTAGAAATGGCACCTAGTAGAAGAAATGGAAACTGTTTCAATGCACGCACTCCATGTAGGGATTTCCCTCCTGCTCAAGATAATTATAGTGGAGCTGGTAATGCAACTGGTGCCGATCAACTAATCACCATACTAGGACAACTCACTCAGGTTAGGAATAATAACCTTACCTGTATGGAGCACCCTGATCTGCAGCATGGAGGATCAATGTTAGATCGCTTCATGAGGCAACAACCACCAATGTTCAATGGGAGTACAAATCCCTTAGTAGCTGAGTAATGGATAAATTTTCTAGAGAAAATATTTCAGGATTTAGGGAGTAGTGAAAGGGAAAAAGTTATCATGGCAGTTTACCGCCTCACTAGATATGCTGATCAATGGTGGTCATTGATTCAAAACATGAAGGAAGATGATGAAGTATCAAATATGGAATGGATGGAGTTCAAAGATCTATTTTTAGAAAAATAATTTCCTCGTGACCATCGAACAGACGTGGAAAGGAAATTTCTGAGTCTGAGACAAAAGGAGGATGTGAATGTCGCAAAGTATGAGGCTAACTTTACAAGGTTATCAAGGTATGCTGGAGATTATATACGTAACCCAAGAAGTAAGATTGATCATTTCTTTGATGGGTTAAAACCATTTCTCCATCGAGCATTAGTCTCACAATCCTTCTCGTCGTATGAAGACATTGTTTCATGTGCTATCAAGATAGAGAAAGAATTTTCTAAGTCATATGACTTTAAAGAAAAGCAAGAGAAGAAGAGATCTGCTGATCAATCTGAGAATGGAAATAAAGGGAAGAAGGGAAAAGTTTAATATCTATCCTGCAGTAAATGTGGGAAGAAACACCCTGGTACTTGCTTAAAAGGAATGAGTGTCTGTTACAAGTGTGGTGAAAAAGGCCACCAAGCTCGTGATTGCAAAGGGAAGAAGGAAGCTACCGATGTTCAGTGCTACAATTGTAGGGAGATGGGACACTATGCAAATTAATGTCCTAAGCGTCAGGGGAACTTACCTCAGAAAAGGCCAAGGGATCAAGGCTAAGCTTATGCTATCACTACTGCTGAGGTAGAAGCTCCGAAAGATGTGGTGGCAGGTAATTTAATGGTTTCCTCAAGTTTAGCAAATGCATTATTTGATTTTGGATCATCGCATTGTTTCATATCTTCCCAGTTTGCTAAGAAAATTAGATATTTCCAATTTGATTTAACAAGGGAGTTGTCAGTTAAAACTCCTAAGGGATGTATCATTGCAACAAAGTTTTGTGAATCAGTCCCCATTAGAGCACATAAATGTTCTTTATCTTCTAATCTCATTGTCATACCTATGATTGAGTTTGATATAATCCTCGGTATGGACTGGCTTTCAGACCATGATGTGAATATTTATTGTAAGAAGAAGGAGGTTACAATTTTTGATGATGATGATAAGGAACACCTTATCTTTAGAGAAGAATCATCACCACCTAATTCTTATCTAGATACACCCCCAGTAGCTCAACTAAATTCAATTATTGGGGAGGAAGAGAATGAAATGACTGTGGGTAAGGAAAGGAATGTTCAAATAGAGGATGTACCTATTATGAAAGAATATGTAGATGTGTTTCCGGAAGATTTACCTGGACATCCTCTAGAACGAGAAGTTGAATTTTCCATTGATTTAATTCCTGGATCAAGGCCTATATCGAAGACCCCTTATATAATGGCCACTATAGAATTAGTTGAACTAAATAAACAACTAGAAGAATTTAGTAATAAGGGATTTATTCGCCCTAGTGTTTCTCCATGGGGAGCCCCTATTCTTTTTGTTAAAAAGAAAGATGGATCTATGAGGTTATGTATCGACTACAGGGAGATCAATGCTATAACAATAAAGAACAAGTATCCCCTACCTCACATTGATGATTTATTTGACCAACTGTATGGAGCTCAATACTTTTCAAAGATTGACCTTTGATCTGGATACCATCAGTTGTGCGTGAATAAGGAAGACATTCCAAAGACAGTATTTCGAACCAGGTACGAGCATTATGAGTTTAAGGTAATGCCTTTTGGGATGACTAATGCACCCTCTGTATTTATGGATCTGATGAATAGAGTTTTCAAGGAATATCTTGATGAATTTGTGGTGGTATTTATTGATGATATCTTGGTATACTCCAAAAGCTACGGAGATCATGAAAATCACTTGCGCATTATCCTGAAGACTCTGAGAAGACATGAATTATATGGTAAGTTTAGCAAGTGTGAATTCTGGCTTCAGGATATTTCTTTTCTTGACCATATTGTCTCTAAATATGGAATCTCTGTTGATCCTTCTAAGACCAAGGAAATCCAAGAATGGCCAACACCTACGAGTATAACTGAGGTATGCAGTTTTATTGGTTTGGCAGGTTATTATCGACGTTTCGTCCAGAATTTTGCCCGATTGGCTAACCCATTAACGAAGCTCACACGTAAAGGGGTTAAATTTGTTTGTAAAAAAGAGTGTAAAGAATGTTTCGAAGAACTGAAGAGAATATTAGTCAATGCTCCTATATTGACTTACCATCGAGGAATGATGGGTTCGTTATTTATAGTGATGCATCGAAGAAAGGACTTGGTTGTGTCCTTATGCAGAATGATAGGGTTATTGCCTATGCATCACGACAGTTGAAAATTCATGAACAAAACTATCCTACTCATGATCTCGAGTTAGCAGCTGTGATATTTGCTTTGAAGATATGAAGGCACTACCTCTATGGTGAAAAATGTGAGATTTATACTGATCACAAGAGTTTGAAGTATATTTTCTCACAAAAAGAACTCAACATGAGGCAAAAGAGATGGCTTGAATTACTCAAGGATTATGATTGTACGATACACTACCACCCGGGGAAATCAAACAAGGTGGAAGATGCTTTGATCAGAAAATATCATGGAGTTTTGAACAATATGAGAATTGAAAGGGATCCAATTTTCATGGATCTAGTGAAGATGGACATGGGAATAACCAGAGAAGGTGAAACATCAATACTTTTTCAAATGGTTGCCAAACCATCTTTACTAGAAAGGATTAAGAGTTCTCAGACCGATGGTGAAGAATTTCAAAAGAAGATTAAAGCTATGAATGATGGGAGATTGAGAGACTTTGTGTATGAAGAAGAAATTTTGAAATTCGGGAAGAGACTTTGTGTTCCCGATATACCTGATCTAAAAAGGGAATTACTGGATGATTCTCATAGTTCCAATTTCTCTATACACCCTGGGAGCACCAAAATATATAGAGATTTGAAGGAACATTTTTGGTGGGACAACATGAATAGGGAGATTGCTGATTTTGTGTCAAGATGTATGGTTTTTCAATAAGTGAAAGCTGGAAGGAAACAGCCTGGAGGAGTCATGCAACCTCTTCCCATACTGGAGTGGAAATGGGACAATATTACGATGGACTTTTTCATGGGGCTACCAAAGACTCCTAGAAGGAACAATGCAATATGGGTCATTGTTGATCGTCTTACCAAGTCAGCACATTTTCTTGCTATAAGGGAAGATTTACCACTTGAACGACTAGCAAGAATATATATTAATGAAGTTGTGAGACTTCATGGAGTACCCCTATCGATTGTTTCTGATCGTGATCCCCGTTTTACTTCAAGATTCTGGAAAAGTCTTCAGAAAGCCTTGGATACTGAACTTCATTTGAGCACTGCCTACCACCCTCAAACATATGGAAAATCAGAACGAAATATTCAAACCTTAGAAGACATGTTGAGATCCTTCTCACTTGACTTTCATGGTATGTGGGATCAATATTTACCTCTGGTAGAATTTTCCTATAACAATAGCTTCCATTCGAGTATTCAGATAGCACCATATGAAGCGTTATACGGAAAGAGATGTCGTACACCAACTTTTTGGGATGACGTTGGTGAAAGAAAACTTGTAGGCCCAGAAATGGTGGAGGAAATGATGGAAAAAGTGAAGGTAATCCAAAACCATATCAAAGCAGCTCAAACTAGGCAGAAGAGCTATGCCGATAATCGAAGGAAGGATTTGGAATTTCAAGTTGGTGATCATGTTTTCCTGAAGGTATCTCCATAGAAGGGAGTCATACATTTTGGTAAGAAAGGTAAATTGAGTCCCAAGTACATCAGACCTTTCGAAATTCTAGAACGAATTGGGGCTGTAGCTTACCGTTTGGCAATGCCGCCAAGTCTCTCCAAAGTTCACGATGTGTTCCACGTATCACTATTAAGGAAATACATGCCTGACCCAATGCATGTACTCACCTATGAGGAATTAGAACTGGAACCCGATCTATCTTATTGCGAAGATCCCTTCATGATTCTTGATACGAGAGAACAAGTACTGAGAAATCGGAAGACTCGTCTGGTAAAAGTCTTGTGGAGAAACCATAAGATGGAAGAGGCAACGTGGGAACCCGAGGAACTTATGATGAAGAAACACCTGAGTCTTTTCATGCGGTAGTATTCTATAAATTTCGAGGACTAAATTATTTGAAGGAGGAGAGAATGTAACACCCCAAGATTCTACGGTACACTTCTCTTTTAATAATGCAATAACGTTTGTTGTACGCAACATCGAGTTCTAACACACACCACAACCAATCAAACTAGCCATTATGAATAGTAATACATAATTTTTAAAATTTTAGAAATTTTATTTCTCAAAATGGACTTCATTTTTGGATTCAGAGTATCGAATTTAGCCTAAGGTGAAATTTTGGTACTTTTCGGATAACTTTAATATTTTGATGAATAGTGAAAATTACTAAATTTTAATTAAAAACATATTTTTAATCAAAATAATTAATAGAGATAAATTATGAATTTGAGTGGTTTTAAAGTATATTTAGAATATATTTTTACCATTTAATACAATTTTGGTCATTGTACATAATTTCACAATTAAACCGGACATAAACAAGTATCAATCTTTTGATAGTTATTATATCTAAAAAAATACGCTTTTTGTTTTGACAGCGGGAATTAATTTTAAATTAATTTCTGCCACTTCTATGTTTTGAATTTGAAAAAAAGGGTTCCATATTTGGAATCATGATGTTTAAATTGTGTAAATAGGTAACTTTTATTTTTAGACATTTTGAATAATTACTTCGGTAAATATTTTATTTACTATGGTTAAAGGGTAAATCCGGTAAATAAGGGTTAAAAAATAATATTATAATAATACTAAATTAACCTAAAACATGTCCTAACCTTATTGGTGGATACATGTCCGACCATGGGAATCTTTGGGTTGATTTTGGGACCCCATGGAGCAACTTGTAGGTGATAGGGACACTTTATTTTAATTAAGTTAAAATAAATACAAAAATGACATAAGCATATATCTTTTAGTAAAACAATTTTTACAGAGTTATATATGTTGGATTTTTGACTATAAATATTAATTATAAAGATAAAAATATTTCCTAAATAATGGTATTTTATTTATAATTTTTAGACATTATATAATTTAATTTATTTATGACATAATGGTGATGCAGTAATTACCTAATTAATGAAAAATTAGAATATTTGATATTATAAATACCCAAATAAATGTAATTTGAGACTTTTTATAAATACCAATAATTTTCTAGGATAATATGACATGTTATTATTTATTTAATTAACTTTTTTCGAAGTAATCATTCTGTAATAAGTTTTACAAAAATAAATTATTGAATAGTGTCAAAATTGACATAAAATAGTTTTTAAAACAAATATTATATTATTAATTGATATTAAATTTCTAAAAATCTAAGGTTCAGACAAGAGACTTATATCATGATAGGTGTATCATTAATGGAACACTTGGGGGTCTCTTTGATGTATATAGTAAGTTTATTAACCATATAATATAAAAATACAAAGAGACATTGTAAAAGTGAAACTAATTAACTAAGAGTTAATACTTAAAGATAAGGTTAATATAGTAACCCAAACCTATCTAAATCCTATTTTTTTAGTGGTTTTCGACCTATACCCACCTTAAAATTTAAATAATCCACTTTGGAGCCATTAGAAACTGAATATGAATTTATTATAAAATAATATTTCTATCTTTTCCAAAGGTGCCCCTCACCCCTCTTATAAAAGGGAACTCCTCCTTCTCCTTAATTCACACCTTCAAATCCTTTTGGTTCGGCCAAACACTACGAAAATACTCTCTCAACTTCCCTCAATTCATCCTAGAGGCCTTTCTTTAGTCAGAAAGCCAACCTAAGGAGCCCTTTTGATCAAATCAAAAGGAAGAACCCGAAGAAGTGGTAATGATTTCACCACCCCTTTTCAAGTTCCTTTCTTCTTCCACTTCATCTATCTTTGTTATTACCATTATAAATTAATAACTCCAGTATATTATATAAACTTTGATGTTATTATAAACATGGTACAACCATATTCAGTATTCTATCCATCCTTTGAATGACATGTCACCATACGTGCGTACGTACGACTTACCGTCTCCACGTCGTGGTGTAATTGTTATTCAATAAATTATTATTTGGATGGGTATAATAATGATTTGTAATTCATGTAAATGATAAATATAACATGATAATTATTCTGTATATATGATATAACATCCAATTAAATATTATCTTAATATCAAAAGAATGATATTGTCGCTCGTGCGTACGTACGGACTACCGTCTCCACGAACGCGATGAGATTCATTCTCCATCGTATCCATTCAAGTATAATTCTCATTTGAAGATTAATAATAATGTTTAAGGACTTAATATCATTCTGGATATGAATAAGATACAACCTATCCATGACAAACACGACTTACATAACAAAACATATAAAAGAAAATGAGTAAGTTAACACCCGAAACGATGATAATTCTAAGATATTATTAACAAATCAATGTTAAAAGATCATATATGATATCATATTAATGTATATTATTATTGTATAATTTAATAACAATTATTTCACCATTATACAGGAGGTTAACCTACCCTCAACCAAGGAAAAGTACAAGGTAAGAGTTTATTTCACAATCTCTTCATTATCCAAGGTTGTTTATACGTAATAATCTACTGGGATTTCTTTATCATCCACATCCATGTTTCTTAAAAATGTATTTCAAAACATTTTTACTATTTATTATAATATGGGTTAAAGTCATTTATACCCTTTTTGACTTTTATAAGTGGTTTATAAAGGAATCTTTCCGTCGTTTTTCAAACAAGGTCCTTTTTAACCTTTTCGACAGAATTAAGGTAAGAATGTTTTTTTAACTTATATGGCAGGTGCGGCTATTTTCCACCGTTATAAAATCATCGGATCTTACCTTACAATATTATAAGAATATTTTCAAAGAAAATTTTTTATTTTATAAATATATGACTCTTAAATGATTTCAAAATAGAAAGAGATATTTCTCTAAAAAGAGTTTTGATTTCATCTATGTCAACATCCTTTGATGGATTTTACGCTTATTTGAAGTTGATTTATTATGATACAAAACTTCTATATTGTATTGAAGGTTTTGTGATATGTTTGACTGTGGATGTGTTATTTTTATACCATTCATGATTTATAGATGAAGTATTTACATTTCGTATGGTAGTTTTAATATGAATGTTTATGTTATGTTTAAACCTTTTAATATGGGAATGCATTGGACTTAATATGTGACGGGTGGAGCCCGCTATAGCTCCTCGATGCATCAGTAAGTCTCATGAGACAAACTAGTGTCTTGGCACAAGGCCTTGACAAAATCTTATTTGTAGTCTTGGCACGAGGCCTTGGCTATATGGTTATGATAGTCTGGAATTATGCATTCCATCATTATGAAAGTGGTTATTGATATTGCATGTGATTATTCGATTAGTAGAATATCCATGTGAATAAGTAAATGGAAATTATTTCATTTTATTTTTGCCATGCTATGTTGAAGTTCAAGTTTAAAAGGCTTTTGTTTTAGTTATAGATTTCCTTAAATGTTTATTCTTATTTATGAAAGTTTCCTCTATATTGTTATCCTTACTGGGCATTTGAGATCACCCCTTTTCTATGTTTTATTTTTCCCAAGATATGAAGAAGTAAATTATGAATGACCTGCTGGGATAATATGAGGGGATAAGAGTGTGGACTATGAAGACTATGTTGTTGTAGTTTTCATTTTTATGATGTAATGTAAAACTTTATGAATATATCTAGTGTTTCCAAGGCTACTAAACTAATCGGTCTTTCAAGATTTGATCTTTCTTGTGATCATGCCAATGTTATGTAATAATGCACCAACTCTGGGTAATTGGGGTCAGGGCGTTACAATCTATAGATGTATCCAATTGATAGGTACATCGAAATATTTTTTATTTTCATTGGTGAATTCAATTTTATCAAATAATTATGTAATTTTTTTAATATGTTTCTTATTTTTTTTCATTCGGTACTTAGGTCATTTGAAATCATATGTGAGGAATAAATCTCAACCAAAAGTCTCTATTACTGAAGGTTACATAACTGAAGAGTGATTGATCTTTTGTTCTTGTTTTTGGATGGGATTGAGACTAGATTTAATCATAATGGATGTGCTGAAAACATGTCCACTAATTCTAGTTTTGAAAACCAGTCATCGGTATTTCCAAATATTGGACTACCAATTGGAAATGGGTCAAATTTTACACTGACAGAATTAGAGTTAGTACATTCACGTAGATATGTGCTACTCTGTAAAAACCTGGATTTTCTATGTAATTTTTTTAATTATATAGAATAATTATGAGTCTACGAAAATGGAAGATGTGTGATTCCGAGGCCTGGTGTGCCCAGAATGAATTTCTGAACTTTTTTTAGGTTTGTTCAGTAAACACTTAAGAGACGTTTTCTAACTTTTGAACTAGTGCTCAGATTAAAAATCCGAGGGCACCGTTGAATCTGCAGTGTCGATATTCGCTTAAGGGAGACTTTACTTTGACCGCAGTAGGTCTGGAGAAAAAGTTAAGTTTTGGGACTTTTAAAAGAATAATTAAAATAAAATGTTTATTTTTATTTTTTCTTTCTTCTCCACCAATGGACAAGAAGAGTATGGGACCCGTGATGTGACAAGCCAATAAATGGCTTGAAAAGTAAAATTTAAGTAACAAAATTGTCACGACCCATCCTCAGGACCCATGTCGTGACTACCCCAAGCCCGCCTTCCATAGGCTAGGGGCTGCCGACTAGCACCAAAGGCATAAATCTCTATGCTGGGAAGGCATTGCCTTTATAAATAGTAAGAACACACAAACAGAGTACAAGATGGAAGCAAAACACTAAGTAAAATTGTGTACAAAGGACTGCTAGAAAGTAAAAGGTGGCTGAAAATACAAGACCAACTGTAAAGTAAAAGTACAACTAAAAAGGAAAAAAATAGCTGAAAGGTGAAAAGTAGCTCCTGGATCGTCCACCATGGATCCTACCTGAAGGGTAGACACAGATAGACTCTTCATCACTCCACGTCCGTCAATATCCTCCGGGTATCGACTCGTCGTGAGGTCCACCTCCGGGTACTGTCCAGTCCTTCTACTTTTATCCTCAGTCAGCGTTGTCCGTCATCTTCCACCAACACAAAGAGGTGCGGGCATAACCCTTGTAGGGGTGAGTATAACGATACTCAGTAGGGACCCCGAGACCCGCAAGGTATCACAAAAATCTAAAAAGGATAAACCACAAGGTATGAAATCAATCGATAAACCCACTTAGGTATATGCCCATACATATACCTAAGTTACCAAGTAATTCATCTCAATAATGAGGTAAACAAAAAAGTTACTGAATCACTTCAAACCATGATTTTATTCTACGGGTAGCATCAAGTAACTTCCCAGTCACACCGTCGAAACCTCGGCTACTAAAGTACTCCTCCTCTATCGAGTACAGTGGGCATGACGCGTCACACAGAGGCGCTTCCCACTATCCTTAGACTGCTGAGGTACTCCTCCTATCGAGTACCACGGGTTTGCTACGTCACACAGAGGCACTCCCCACTTTGGGTCTGTCGCGTCACACAGATGCGCTCCCCCTTGTAGCCTGCTGAGGTACTCCTCCTATCGAGTACCATGGGTCTACCGTGCTCATAAAGAGGCGCTCCCCACCGTGGGTCTTTCGAGACATCAAGGCGCTCAACACTGGTCTAGTCGATACACTCCGAGTCGAATCGGTCAGGAGTCGTCAGATCTCACCTAGCAACTAGGTCTTCGTACTACGCACTCTCATCTCCGGGAGGATCCTCTCCATGAGATACTGGTCGATGCTCCAACTACCATGAAGACCCACACAGAAGTATCTCAAAGGTCCGCCTCATCATAGGGGTCTCAACGCAACAGACGACACATCAATCAGATGCTCAGTCTGTGAGTTATTAGCCTTTCAGTCCCGGGGGCTCGGTTGGATTTGTGTACGATCCAACCTGACCGTATCTCAACATTATCCCGAACTCTAGTGGAGTATAATCAAAGGGAAGAATACATTCCAATATTACCAGCGTCGTTGATAGTTCATCAAACAATCAACCGGTGCCAAAGATATGACCAAAAGAAAGTAAAGGCCGATAGTGGGCCTGGGTCCGGTCCGACCCGGTCGTACCGACTCGGCCCTTCTTAGTCTGGGCCAACCCGGTCTGGGTTGACCCATTCAGACCTGTTGGGTTTGGCCTGGACCATTGGGTGGTCCATCCTGTTATGTTCAGCCCGGCCCGCTGGGCCCAGCCCAGCAGGCCGCGTGGTCAGTTCGGCCCGGAGGTCGCCGTGAGGGTGCGACTCGGGCAGCACTGGGCGTGCGGGATGGTGCGGTTCAGCTGGGTTCATGGGGGGCGGCTAGGCAAGCCGGGAGGTGGCCGGGTAGGCCGACGGGGCACGGCCAGGCTGGCGGGCGGCCGGGCAGGGCGTAGGAGGGCCGATGGGTGGCCGGGAGGCCGGGCCGGTGCAGTTTGACATGGCTTGGGCCCGTGCGGACCGGTGGGTTTCAGCTGGGGCGTGTGGGAGGTCGGCAGCGGTGTGGGTCGGAGCGGCTCAGCCGGTTCGTCCGGTGGACGGCGCGACCAGGGCGGCTCGGCCGGAGGGCCACTGTTCAGCTCGGAGCACCAAAACGCAATGGGGGAGGCACGGTTTGCGGAAGCTGTGGGAAGTATGGCCTTTTCATGTTGCCTTCGTCGCCTTCAATGCCGCTTCATTGTTACATCTCCATGCCAAAGATCGTCCCAAATAAGAACGACGGAGGGGTGGGGCCATGTTGGTTTGACCCGCGCCCTCCGCATTTAGGGTGTTAACACTTGGCTCATCAAGGTAAGAGAATGATAAAAAACAACTCACCTGCAAGAAGAAACATAACCTCGTTCTTCATTTGAAATAAAATAAGAACATTTCACTTAAAAGAAAATAACCCCTACCTTTGTTCGTTGATCACCGAAGAAGTCACGGGAAGAAGATGAAGGTGATCGTGAGTCGTCGCGTCCGCCGCACACTTTTAATCCCGAGCTCGGACGTCGGTTGTGGAAGATGCTCCACATCTTTAGGTTTCCGGGGAAGAAGTTAGAAGAAGATCATTGTTGGAGTTCTTCATTGGAAGATGAGGTTTTTAATTGGATAACTCCTTTTGTCCCAAGCTCTCCTCTCCCCAAAAAGAAATGCCAACCAAAAGAAATAATAAGATATTGATATCTTATTAATTCGTTGGCGCCTTATTCAAATTGGTATAATTAAATTAATGGGCTCCACCTAATTAATTCATGAGTGTAGGCACAAAATTAATTAGGGGAGTTCAAGAGGTTCCATTATGGTGGTGGCACCATTAAGTGGGGAGATCAAGAGGTTTCTCCCCACTTAATGGGGAGTTCAATGGGTTTTATCCTCGGGTGGTCCCCACCACTTTAATCCTCACATGGGAGGTTATGTTCGGGTGAGCGCCACCACCATAACCTCTCATGGGAGGTTAAGGTGTGGTGATCCCACCTCCAACTCCCATGATGAGGTTTTAACCACCAAACACCCATATGAGAGCTCTAATAAAATAAAGTGAAAACTAACTTTATTTTATTACTTTCCATGAAAACCCAAAATCTAACTTTTAAACTCGACCCACTATCGTCGAAGTGAAAGTCTCCTTAAGCGAATACCAGCGCTAAAAGTTCAACGGTGCCCTCAGATTTTAATTTTGAGCACCGGTTCAAAAGTTATAAAATCCCGCTCATACTTTTACTGAACGTACCCGAACAAAACTTTAGAAATTGATTCTGGACACACTGGGCCTCGAAATCAAGCGTCGTCAGTTTTTGCGTACTCATAAAATTTCCATGTATTAAAAAAAATTCCATATGATTTCCAGGTCTTTACATTCTCCCCACCTCATGGCTTTACGTCCCCATAAGCTACAACTCGAACTAAGGAAACATGTGGGGGTACTGAGCACACATCTGAGTCTCCCGCTCCCATGTGCTCTACTGGAGGTTCCCGTGCTGTCAACGAAAGTGCACCAGAGGTATCGACCATCCACGTAGGACCCGCTCATGTTGATCCTCAATCTCCACTAGAACCTCCATGAAAGTTTCCCCATCGTCGACATCCAGCTCTCCATGGTCGATGATGTGAGAAGGGTCGTGCACACATCTCCTCAGCTGGGATACGTGGAAGAAGTCATGTACCCAGTGCAACTGAGGTGGAAGAGACAGGTGGTAAGCCATCTCGCCTACCCTGCCAAGGACCTAGAAAGGTCAGATGAATCACAAAGATAACTTGCCGCCTCAGCCAAATCTCCGCAAACCTCGTCAGGGTAAGACCCGTAGGAATACATGGTCACCATCCTCGAACTCTAGAGGTCTCCATATCCTATCAGCATACGACTTCTGCCTGCTCTGTGCAGTCTTCATCCGCTCCTGGATGATCTGAACCTTCTCTGTGGTAGCCCGTACCATCTCTGGTCCTACCATGCTGACTCCCCAGGGTCTGTCTAACATAGTGGAAATTTGCAAGGTTGACCATAAAATGCCTCAAAAGTTTCCATCCCGATGGTGGACTGATAGCTGTTGTTATATACAAACTCCACCAAAGGTAAGTGATCCTCCCAACTGCGATCCAAATCGAGGACACAAGCATGTAGAATGTCCTCAAGGGTCTGAATGGTCCGCTCGGTCTGACCATCTGTCTGAGGATGGAAGGCGGTGCTCAGACGAAGCTGCGTCCTGAAAGCCTCCTACAACCCCTTCCATAGATGGGAAGTAAACCATGCATCACGATCAGAGATAATAGATGAAGGTACTCCATGTAGCCACACAATCTCCTGCACATAGAGGCGTCCCAAGCTCTCTACTGAACCCTACTCTCTGATCGGTAGGAAGTGGGTCGACTTGGTGAGTCGATCAACGATCACCCAAATCAAGTCATAACCCCTGTATTTATGTAGAAGTCATGTCACTAAGTACATGGATATCCCATCCCACTTCCACTCTGGGACCTCTAAAGTATGAACCAAGCCTGCTGGTACCTGGTGCTCCGCCTTCACTTGCTGACAAGTGAGGCATCGAGAGACAAAATCTGCTACTGCCTTCTTCATACCTGGCCACCAATGCTGTCGTCAAAGGTCCTGATACATCTTCACCACTCCAGGATATACTGCTAAAGGGGATGTGTGTAACTCCCTCAACACTTCCTCATGAAGTGACATTGGTTCCATAGTACATCCTCTAAAGAGGATGATGTGCTCCCCACCTTCAGAAAATCCATCAGGTGTCTGCCCTGTGAATATCTGGGCACGTCATGTCTCGCAGTCAACATCCCCATGTTGTGCCTCTCTGACTCGCTGAAGAAGTGGGGGAGTGACTATAAGAGAGTGAAGGAAGCTGCTCCATCTCTATCCATAAAGGATATCTGCAAAGCAGCCAGCTGCTCTATTGCCTCACCTAGTAGCTGTATACCAGATCTCCTACTGAGTGCATCTGCTACAACGTTCCCCTTTCCAGGAGTATAGACTATCTCGAAGTCATAGTCCTAGAGGAACTCAAGCCAATGTCGCTGTCTCAGGTTCAGGTCCTTCTGAGAGAAGATATATCTGAGACTCTTTTGATTAGAGTACATGGTAAAAGTTCGCCCATCAGATAGTGTCGCCACATATTCAAGGCGAAGACCACTACTTCTAACTCCAGGTCATGGGTAGTGCAGTTTTGATCATTCTGTCTTAGCTACTGAGAACTATACATGATCACTTCTTGATCTTGCATCAGGACACACTCAAGTCCGGTCCCTAATGCGTCACAGTAGACTACGTACCCTACGACTTCCTCTGGAAGCCTAAAGAAGGGGGCACTAGTTAACCTCTGCCTCAGCTCCTGAAAGCTCTGTTGGCATCTCTCCAACCACAAGAAGGGTTGCCCCTTCTTCTTCAAGGATGATAGTGGCGCTGAAACTCTAGAGAAGTCTGGTATGAACCTCCGGTAGTAACCAGCCAAACCCAGGAAACTCGGTACCTCCGTCACACTCCTGGGTGGATCCCAATCAAGTACCACCTCAATCTTCACTGGATCCACTGAAACTCCATCCTCAGAGATGACATGACCAAGAAAGTGAACCTCTTTGATCCAGAACTGGCACTTTGAGAGCTTACCATAAAGCTGGTGCTCTCGGAGTGCGTCCAGTACTACCTGCAAATGGTAGACATGCTCAGCCTCAGTAGTCGAGTAGATCAGAATGTCATCGATGAAGACTATGACAAATCGATCAAGGTAAGGCTAGAAAATCATGTTCATGAGTCCCATGAACACTTCTTGATCATTGGTTACGCCGAAAGGCATAACCAAGAACTTGTAGTGGCTGTACCAACATCTGAAGGTCATCTTCTACACATCCTGATCTCAAACTCTAAGCTGGTGATAGCCTGACCTGAGTTCTATCTTTGAGAACCACTGTGCTCCCTTAAGCTGATCAAAGAGGTCGTCAATCCTCGAGAGTGGGTACTTGTTCTTCAAGGTCACCTAGTTCAGGTGAAGGTAGTTGACATAAAGCCTTAAGCTCCCATCTGCCTTCTTGGAGAATAGAATCGGGGCTGCCTAGGGAGAAACACTGGGCTGGATGAATCCCTTCCCTTGCAAGTCCTCTAGCTGTACCCGCAACTCACGAAGCTCAGCGGGAGCCATCCAATATACTGGCGTAGATATCGGTGCTGTCCCGGGGTACAAGTCAATGTAGTATTACACCTCTCTGTGAAGAGGTAGTCCTAGAACATCGTTAGGGAAAACATCCGCGTACTGGTCCACCACTACAGGATAGCTCAGACTCTCCACATCTACTGCTCTGAGGGTAAGGCAGGCAAACCGATGAGTGATCGGCTGCACCCTCCTCTGATTAAGTTCTTCCTGCACTGCAAAGGCTCCCTTCTCACTGGTGAAGGTGAACCTGGTACCATCAGTGCAGACACACCACACTTTTCGCCTAATACAGTAAATCTGAGCATAGACTGTAGATAACCAGTCCATACCCAGGATGACGTTGTAAGGCCTCGACGCTTCTACAAGGAGATCCCATCCCAAGATCTCGCCTCATATAGTAAGCTCACACTGCCAACACTAGTGCGTGATCATCGAGTCTGCTCTCGTAGGAGTCTCTAGCCATAAGGATCGAGCCAACGACTCCATCAGAATCTTCGAGCTCTGAACGAGGGTAGTGGAAATGAAAGAGTGACTAGCACTTGTGTCTATAAGAATTGCAGCTATGGTGGAGTAGACACAGATCGTACCTCAAATCATCTATAGAGTGCCGTGATCATAGGATTCAGCCGCCTGGAGCTGAGCTCTCCCCTATCCACCTGCTCTCTGCAGTTGGGATGGACCTCCTGGTGGCGGCGACAGTAACACCTCGAAACGCCATCCACCGCTAGCTGCATGGCCATCTCCTCTTCCATGTCAGCATGCTCCCTATGGACCGCATCGATCGATTTTCTTCCTATGCCTGGGAGGTCCCTCAACTATTTTCTGATCATCTAAACAGCGGGTCGGACAGTCACGAGCTATGTGACCCTGCCCACCGCATGTGTAACACCGTCTGCTCCTGGTATGTATGTCACTGCCCCGGGTGCCCCACACAACTGATCCTGAGTCATGCGGTTATCCACTCGTGGGGATGGTCCTCTTGGACCTCTGTGTCATCTATCTACTTCCAGCTGTAGAAGACTCTGTTGAATGTCGACTAGTGGTGGGTCTCGCTGCCGAAGACTGCTCAGCAAGGAAACTCTCCACAAGGAGGGCTCTCTCTAGCACCCCCGCCTGCATCAGGATGCTGAGTGAGATCACGGAAGCTTAGATCTCTCGCCTGAGTCCCTGATCGAAGGTCTGGGCCCTGAAGAATGGGCCCCACACCCTATCGGTGGAGTAGCGCGAGAGGTCGGTGAACCTTGTTGAGTACTGAGCTACAGTCATGCTGCCCTGCTATAGATGAAGTCGGTCCTATATGAGCACTCCGCGAAGAGTCACTGGGACAAACTCTTCCTGAAATAGGCCCTCAATGTCTGCCCAGAGAATCGTCATCTCATCTTGAACCTGTAGAATCAGACTCCACCATCTTCATACTGATGCCTGAAGAAGACTCGCGACAAGGATCAACATAAGGTCTGCTAGTGTCCCTACCAGTCTGAAGACTCTCACAACAGCTTCTAGACAATCCTCATCCGCCTGTGGATCCATCTCTCTCGTGAACCAGGGTGACCTCTGGTGCTGGAACTCGTGCAAAACGCTCAAGCGGCGTGCATCATATTCTGCTGGGGCTCGTGGCATCAGTGGCCCAACGGGTAGTGGTACTGTTGGTGCCTCCACTGGAAGTGGGCCTTGCATTGAGGCCTCGTCACTCGGTGGGCTATTTGTGTGTACATCTCGCAGGGATCTAGCTGGTCGTCCGCGGGGAGGCATCCTGAAAGAAACAGATGCGACACAGTCAAAGATTATACCTGGTGAGCTGACCTGGTTGAGTTGACTTAAAGAAAACTTTTGAAAACACACACACAATCAATGTTTTCGTTCACTGAGTCGGAAATCAGAAGTCAGGGTCCTGGTGTATGGATACGTTGGCTTCTGCACCAACACTGGACTCCCTAAACTGAAAACCACACTCAGTACCCTTAACACTATTGCTTCACAGAAAAGATCAGAGTCCTAATTTCTTCGGTAGAACTGACTCCTCTGATACCAATTTGTCACGACCCGTCCTCAGGACCCATGCCGTGACTACCCCATGCCCGCCTTCCATAGGCCATGGGCTGGAAACTAGAACCAAAGGCGTAAATCTCTAAGATAAGAAGGAATTTCGTTTATAAACAGTAAGCACACACAAAAAAAGTACAAGATGGAAGAAAAACACTAAGTAAAACTGTGTACAAAGGAGTGCTGGAAAGTAAAAGGGGGCTGGAAATACAAGCCCAACTGTAAAGTAAAAGTACAACTGAAAAGGAAAAAAATAGCTGAAAGGTGAAAAGTAGCTCCTGGATCGTCCACCACAGATCCTTCCTGAAGGGTAGGTACAGATAGCCTCCTCAGCACTCCATGTCCGTCAGTCTCCTCTGGGTACCGACTCCTCGTGAGGTCCAAATCCGGGGACCGTCTAGTCCTGATACTCTGATCCCCAGTTAGCACTTTCTGTCCTCTACAACCAACATAACGAGGTATGGGCATAGCCCATGCAGGGGTGAGTATAACGATACTCAGTAGGGATCCCCAGACCCACAAGGTCTCACAAAAATCCAACTAGGATAAACCACAAGGTATGAAATCAACATATAACCCCACTTAGGTATATGACCATACATATACCGAAGTTACCAAGTAATACATCTCAATCATGAGGTAAACACAAATTTTAATGACTCAGATCAAACTAGGATTTTATTCTAGGGGTAGTATCAAGAGACTTCCCAGTCACACTGTCGAAACCTCAGCTGCTGAAGTACTCCTCCTCTATCGAGTACAGTGGGCCTGCCATGTCACACAGAGGCATTTCCCACTACCCTTGGACTGATAAGGTACTCCTCCTATCAAGTATCGTAGGTTTGCTGCATCACACAGAGGTGCTCCCCATGGTGGGTCTGCCGCATCACTCAGAGGTGCTCCCCCTCATACCCTGCTGAGGCACTCCTCCTGTCGAGTACTATGGGTCTACCACGCTCATACAGAGGTGCTCTCCACCATGGGTCTTCCACAACACCAAGACGCTCCCCACTGGGCTAGTTGAAACATTTCAAGTCGTATCAGTCAGCAGTCGTCAGGTCTCAGCCAACAACTAGGTCTCTGCACTACGCACGCTTGTCTCTAGAAGGATCCGCTCCACAAGCTACTGATCGATGGTCTAACTTCCATGAATTCCCATGCATAAGTATCTCATAGGGGTCTCAACGTAACAGACGGATCATAAATCAGATGCTCGGTCTGTGAGTTATTAGACTTTTAGTCCTGTGGGCCCGGTTGGATTCGTGTACGATCCAACCAGACCGTATCTTAACATTACCCTGAAATCCAATGGGGTATACTCAAAGGGACAACTACATTCCAAGATTACCAGCACCACTGATAGTTCGTCAAACGGTCAACCGGTGCCAAAGATATGGACAAAAGAAAGTAAAGGCCGGTAGTGGGCCTGGGTCCGGTCCGACCCGGTCGGACCGACTCATCCCTTCTTAGTCTGGGCTGACCGATTGGGCGGGCTATCCTGTTAGGTTAGGCCCGGCCTACTGGGCCCAGCCCAGCCGACCGCATGAGAATTTCGTCCTGGAGGTCGCTGACACGTGCCTGTCGTGGGGTGTGACAAAAACAAATAAAAACCTAAGTTAAAATGTAGAATAGTGGGTAACCTAAGTTGTCTCCAGAGAGGAGTGCACAACAATTACGTTTGTCAGTTAAATTAAATAAATAAGAAGAGGTTCTTTTTGAAAGTTGTTTGAGTTGAAAAATAAAACAAGCAATTGAAAAGAATGGTTGAACACTAATTGATGAAGAGAGTGATGGGGTCAGGGTTGGATCACCTTTTGTAATGTCATTATAGTCACAAAGATCATATCACCTATCTTCCTTTTGAATGACAAATTAAAGACTCCTCAATCAAGTTATCTATCACCCTTGGTTAAAGAAGAAAATTGAACTCACTCCTATGTGCATGGAAGTTCAGAAACAATTCCTAAACAACTAAGGCAAATCCCGATCAGGAATTGTTTCTCCCTAGAACTCTAGAAAATGTTTACTAGTTCCACACACATTCCAACGATCGTTAGACACTCACCACCTAACACAATCTGCTCGATCGAGACAAATTGCACTAGGCGGATGGAGATAAAAAGTCTTTAACCAAAGCTATTAAAAATGAATACACCAAACTCAAAACATGATCACATTAAAAGAATTTGGAAACACTGATAATATATGTCATTCAGAATAAAGATAAGGTTTTACATTTAAGCACAAAACTCCAACATTACAAAAGATAAACTCCCCCTTCCCCAATCACTCAAAGGTTTTACCCCTCCATGTGAAGGGTATTAGAGTTGAAAGGGGACGAAGAGAGCATAATCAAACTAATTAAAAAGAAAATAGAAAATAAAAAGAACATTAATAACTCAATCCTCCAGCATATCCCTTCTTGCACCTTCTTCAACCCCTTTGAATGGAAGTGAATACTCTTATTTATAGGCTTGGGGAGTAGAAAATTTCCCTCCAAAATTACTCCCCCGAAATAGTGAGTCCGGTTGGCATAGTAAATGACATAGTTTGAGAATTGTTCCTTCTTGAAATTTGTTCCCCTATATTTCTTCTGTCGACCCACAAAATTTGAGCCTAATTGGTTCACGTATGAAGGAGATATGGCCACATTACTCCAGATATTTAATTCTGTCCAGGTGACTCTTTGTCTTCCACAACTCCAACTTCCCATGACATTAAGACCTTGAAAACAGAAGATAAAGACGTGTCCTCCTTAATGAAAGATGTCAATTAATTCCTCTTACAGCTCCTTGTCGAATATAAGCTCCATTGGATCAGTCATCTTCGAGATAAAAGATCATCATTAAAACATTCCAAATCTGTACACAGTTTTCGAGGCCTGGTTTGTGAGCTGAATTTGAGCTTCCAAATTATGGATTGAGCTTTGGGTCCAGAAGGATAAAATGAAGCCCACGAGCATAGAAATCCTAAAAAAAATGAACCATACAATTTGGATCGAAAATATAAAAGATATTCCCGAAATACAGAATCTCCACAAAACTGCTAAATTTCCAGAATTAACCAATTTCCACAATTAAGCCCATAATTCACCAAAATACTAAAATGATACAAATCAGCTCAAATTGATTAATTGGAAGGGGTTAAATCATTGAAACACATATTAAAAATTATGAAAATATTATCTCTATCAATTACCCCACACTTAGCACTTGGACTCCCGGACAAGTCAAAATCAAAATCAAATCAAACTAAATTCGAAACACATGCCATTTAGATCCACCAATTACACACCATGAAATAAAAGTTATCATGCCTCATCCATAAACATTATTCCAAATTCTCTAATCTTGTCATTCAATATTTTTCCTCTTTATTTCTCCTCCCATGCACACAAGACGCCTGCCTCACATTAATTTTCTCTCATCTCACAAATATCAATTTTCAACAAAGTTTTTCTCAACCAAACCAATGCAAGGGTCACCATAGGTTTGAAAAACTCCTACTTATCCACCCTATTGATTTAATGACATTTGTTTATCATGAGGACTTTGAAAGGTTGTTCTATGGATTTTGGTTGGTAGGATTTTTATGTGAACAATTCTGAGGCTGAATGAGGAAGGCTTGGCTCTTTTTGAAGCAAAATTGCACAATTCTAATTTTCACTCAAGTATGGTATCCTCCTCACTCCACTTAGTAGAAATTCAGATCCATCATCATGAAATATCAATAAATGTTCAAACAGATCAGCATTTCTTTAGAAAAAATTTCAATCTTCTTAAGAATGATTTTCTTGAAAGCTCCAGAAAAGGCACAGCTTTCTTCCTCCATTAGAAGCTCCAGAAAGGCACAACTTCTTTTATCATGAAAGCTCCAGAAAAGGAAAATCTTTAAACATGATGATTTTTCATCAGCACAAACATATCTTCATCATTTTATTTTCCACCCAAAGTTTTACCAAAATAAGGTAGCACAACACAAGACAGCTTCCCCAACACTTAAGTTCAACTAGATCATGCAATTTCACTCCAAGAGCAGGTTGGAAAGGGAAAATTGGCTTGTAATGTGGCTAACCTAACAGGCTGTTCATGGATTCTATGGGCTACAAGGATTAATTTACAAGGTAGGCTAGAATGAAAGGGATTATCTTGAAAAGGGGGATTTCAAAACAAAGAAACACCTCAATCATTTAAAACACATGTACCCCAAACCCTCAAGTTTCGAAAGGAATGAATCAGATTCTGGTTAAAACAAGCATGGTCTAGTTCTCTCAAGAAGTGAGATGAATGAAAATAATACACAAATAATGGTTCAGAAGCCTCACAGGAAAGTGATTTCAAAGATAATGACAGTGAGATGTGGCATGGGATTTAAAAACCTGAGTACTTTTCATGAAATTCCCAAAGAATTGAACTTGAAACAAAATAATTTTCAGCATTCATTTAAGCTCAGTTTCATGGAATAAATTGGTTCACTCAATGGCATGGGATTTAAAAACAGAAATGATAATCATTTTAGCTTAAAAAGTTTCAAAAACACACCAAAAATTGAAAAATAAACACACACAAAAATTTGAAAACAAACTTTTTTTTGGAAAACAAACAACAAATGAAAATCCAAAACTATAAAGGTTCCCTCCCCCACACTTAAATGATGCAGTGTCTTCAATGTATTCAAGTGGATTTAACATGTAAGCAGATTTTAGAATTAATCACAACAGCAAAAAAGTGTAAAGGAGAGGTACAACCTGACTTATCGGTAATGCAATATTGAGTTAAGCTCCTAAGTGTTGCACACTAAAAACCTACAAGAAAAAGAATAAAAGAAAACATAAGAAATTTATTAAAAAAATGAAAATAGAAATAGGATGAGAAAAGAAGGATAGATCTTGGTTTAATCCCCCAAGTGGGCCCTGGGTTTTGACTGCCTCCAGATGGGCAGTTTCAGTTGGTTATCCCCAATCTGAAGGTGGGTTGAGTTTCTTTATGATGAACCAACAAAAATTCTTCTTCACATCATGTGATTCATCCTTTTTGTTGAGGACACCATGGGTATAGTACACCAAATCCACCCCTAGTACAATAAGATACAATTTTCTTGGTGGGTGTAGGATAAAGAATGAGTCCCCATATTTCTTGGTTTCCAATTTCACAACCATCTCTTCATTCTCCAGTGATTTCTGAAGGTATGCTACATCATTGGAAAAATCAAAGGAATAGTCAAAGTATAATTCTATTTGAAAAAAGTTAAAGCATGAAGTGTCAATATCATAGTCATCCCTTCCAAAGTAATCATCTTGCATCTCTTTTTCCTTAGGCAAATCCACTTGGATTCCCTCTTGAACTCCCTCCAATAAATGGTCAACATGTTCTGGGAGATCCATATGTTCTTCATTAAGCACATATCCCTTTTCTTCCACATCCGCCAAGAAGATACATGAGTTGTTCGAATCTAAAAATTTCAAGCAAGGGGAGTTGATACTCAATTCAGATTCAATAAAATTAGAATATAATGAGTTCAAGAAAAGATAATCTCCCTGAGGTTTCTCGGCTTCATTTTCTTCTTCTGTGGGAAGTGACTCTTGGAGTTGAATTTCACTAGCTTGAGGTAGGAAATCAAACACCTCAATATTATCTTCAAATTCCACCTTGTTGGTTGTGTCTTCCTTCAATGATACTGGATCTTCTACATTATGAGGAACTGGGGGATCAAGTAGTTCCTCAATATTATCTCTTGTACTTACTGGTTCTTCAACATCAAGGATGAGTGGGGAATACACTTCCACAAATGAATCAGGTTTAGGTTCCGGTTGAGGTTCTTGATCCAATGTAACCTTCTCTAAGGACTTCAATATTTGATAATCAATGTTGACTTGATTCACCATTTCCATCAGTTCTTGAAGTGAGATACCTGTGACATGGCCATTCATCATTTGCTTGGCCAAAATAGTGAGTTCATCAAGATTTTGAAAGAGGGAATCCTCGTCATTATGAACCATTTGTCCCTGAAACTGTGAGTAATCAATCCAAGAATAATAATTGCAGTTGGCATACATCATGAATTTTTTTAGATTTTTTTAAATAAAATAAAGGAAAATATTTACAAAATGTTAGAATTAGATTGTTGGCACAGCCTCCCCGACAACGGCGCCAAGTTTTGACACGTGCCTGTCGTGGGGTGTGACAAAAACAAATAAAAACCTAAGTTAAAATGTATAATAGTGGGTAACCTAAGTTGTCTCCAGATAGGAGTGCACAAAAATTACGTTTGTCACTTAAATTAAAGAAATAAGAAGAGGTTCTTTTTGAAAGTTGTTTGAGTTGAAAAATAAAACAAGCAATTGAAAAGAATGGTTGAACACTAATTGATGAAGAGAGTTATGGGGTCAGGGTTGGATCACCTTTTGTAATGTCATCATAGTCACAAAGATCATATCACCTATCTTCCTTTTGAATGAAAAATGAAAGACTCCTCAATCAAGTTATCTATCACCCTTGGTTAAAGAAGAAAATTCAACTCACTCCTATGTGCATGGAAGTTCAGAAACAATTCCTAAACAACTAAGGCAAATACCGATCAGGAATTGTTTCCCCCTAGAACTCTAGAAAATGTTTACTAGTTCCACACACGTGCCAACGATCGTTAGACACTCACCACCTAACACAATCTGCTCGATCGAGACAAATTGCACTAGGCAGAGGGAGATAAAAAGTCTTTAACCAAAGTTATTAAAAATGAATACACCAAACTCAAAACACGATAGAATTAAGAGAATTTGGAAACACTGATAATAGATGTCATTCAGAAGAAAGATAAGGTTTTACATTTAAGCACAAAGCTCCAACATTACAAAAGATAAACTCCCCCTTCCCCAATCACTCAAAGGTTTTACCCCTCCATGTGAAGGGTATTAGAGTTGAAAGGGGACGAAGAGAGCATAATCAAACTAAGTAAAAAGAAAATAGAAAATACAAAGAACATTAATAACTCAATCCTCCAGCACAACCCTTCTTGCACCTTCTTCAACCCCTTTGAATGGAAGTGAATACTCTTATTTATAGGCTTGGGGAGTAGAAAATTTCCCTCCAAAATTACTCCCCCGAAATAGTGAGTCCGGTTGGCATAGTAAATGACATATTTTGAGAATTGTTACTTCTTGAAATTTGTTCCCCTACATCCCTTCTGTCGACCCACAAAATTGGAGCCTAATTGGTCCACGTATGAAGGAGATATGTCCACATTACTCCGGATATTTAATTCTGTCTAGGTGACTCTTCGTCTTCCACAACTCCAACTTCCCATGACATTAAGACCTTGAAAAAAGACGATAAAGACGTGTCCTCCTTAATGAAAGATGTCAATTAATTCCTCTTACAGCTCCTTGTAGAATATCAGCTCCATTGGATCAGTCAGCTTCGAGATAAAAGATCATCATTAAAACATTCCAAATCTGTACACAGTTTTCGAGGCCTGGTTTGTGAGCTGAATTTGAGCTTCCAAATGATGGATTGAGCTTTGGGTCCAGAAGGATAAAATGAATCCCACGAGCATAGAAATCCTACAAAAAAGGAACCATACAATTTGGATCAAAAATATAAAAGATATTCCCGAAATACAGAATCTCCACAAAACTGCTAAATTTCCAGAATTAACCAATTTCCACAATTAAGCCCAAATTCACCAAAATACTAAAATGATACAAATCAGCTCAAATTGATTAATTGGAAGGGGTTAAATCATTCAAACACATATTAAAAATTATGAAAATATTATCTCTATCAGTCGCCGTGAGAGTGTGGCTCAGGCGGCATGGGGCGCGCAGAACAGTGTGGTTCGGCCGGGTGCACGGGAGGAGGCCGGGTAGGCCGACGGGGCGCGGCCAGGCCGGCGGGAGGCCGGGCAGGGTGCCAGGCGGGCGGCTGGGCAGGGCGTCAGGCTGGCTGGCGGGCGTCCGGGAGGCCGGGCCGGTGCGGTTTGGCACGGTTCGGGCCGGCGTGGGCCAGCGGGGTTCGGCCGGGGCGCATGGGAGGTCGGCGGCGGTGCGGGCCGGGGCGGCTCGGTGCCGGTTCGGCCGGCGGACGACACAGCCAGGGTGGCTCGGCCGGAGGGCTATGGTTCGGCCCGGAGTACTGGAACACCGCAGGTGTGATGCAGTTTGCGGAGGCCGCGGGAAGCACGACCTTTTCCTATTGCCTTCGTCACCTTCAACACTGATTCATTGTTACGTCACCATGCCAAAGATCGTCACAAACAAGAACGACAGAGGGTTCGGTCCATGTTGGTTTGACCCGCACCCTCTGCATTTAGGGTGATAACACTTGGCTCATCAAGTTAGTAGAACGATAAACAACAACTCACCCACAATAAGAAGCATAACCTCATTCTTCGTTTTGAAAGAAAAGAAGAACATGACACATAAAAGAAAACAAACCCTACCTTTGTTCGTTAATCGCCAAAGAAGTCGCGGGAAGAAGACGAAGGTGATCTCCGTTCGTCGCGTCCGCCGCAGATTTCCAATCCCGAGCTCACACATCGGTTGTGGAAGATGCTCCACGTCAGTAGGTGTCCGGGGAAGAAGTTCGAAGAAGATCATTACTGGCGTTCTTCATTGGAAGATGAGGTTCTTCGTTGGAGAAATCCTTTTCTCCCAAGATCTCCTCTCCCCAAGAATAAATGCCAACAAAAATAAATAATAAGAGATTGATATCTTGTTAATTCGTTGGCACATTATTTAAATTGGTAGAATTAAATTAATGGGCTCCACCTAATTAATTCTTGAGTGCAGGCACAAAATTAATTAGGGGAGTTCAAGAGGCTCCATTAGGGTGGTGGCACCATTAAGTGGGGAGCTCAACAAGTTTCTCCCCACTTAATGGGGAGTTCAAGGGCTTTCATCCTCAGGTGGTCCCCACCACTTTAATCCTCACATGGGAGGTTATGTTCAGGCAGACCCCACCACCATAACCTCTCGTTAGAGGTTAAGGTGTGGTTGTTCCACCTCCAACTCCCATGAGGAGGTTTTAACCACCAAACACCCATATGGAGACTCTAATAAAATAAAGTGAAAACTCACTTTATTTTATTACTTTCTAGGAAAACCCAAAATATAACTTTTAAACTCGACCCACTACCGTCGAAGTGAAAGTCTTCTTAAGCGAATACCTGCTCTGCAAGTTCAACGGTGCCCTCAGATTTCAATTCCGAGCACTGGTTCAAAAGTTATAAAATCTCGCTCGTACGTTTACTGAATGTACCTGAACAAAACTTTAGAAATTGATTCCTGGCACACCGGGCCTCGGAATCAAGTGCCTTCAATTTTCACGTACTCGTAAAATTCCCATGTATTAAAAAAAATTCCCACAGGATTTCCGAGTCTTTACAGACGTTGGAGAATTATGAATGTTTCTAATTAATGAGCCCCCATTAATTCCCAACGTCGTTACTTACACTCCCCCTCTTCTATTTATATGGAGATTGGGGAGAGGTGTTGGCATAGCTTCTCTAGGTAACGAAGTGATGAAGGAGTGCCGAGATGCCAAACCCTTAGAGGACGGAGCTGGTTTCGACGAGCGGCGACAAGCGACACGAAAACCCCGAACCGAAGGATGACGTGCAAGTGGCATCGTTGGAAGCCTATGGCGGGAACGAAGATCACTGATCCACATTCAAGCGTAGACATTCTCCAATGGGTTTATGAGGTAGGGGTTTTGATTCTTGTTTATTTCAAGTAAAATTTATTGAACCTGTAACACCCCGATATTTTATGAGAAATATTCTTTTTAATTTTTTTGATGTATTGTGTTGTACGCTACACAAATATTAGCTTGTACTATACGCAACACCATATTATCTTGTAGTATACGCAACACTATTCTTGGCTTGTGTTGCACGCAAGAGTGACCATCCTCAATAGCGTGTGTTGTACGCAATACCGAGTTTCACTAAACAATGATATATTGTTATAATATTATTATGAACTATCCGTTATGAATTAACCACATTTTGAATTTTATAACATTACCATTCATCTTACACATATTCTAGAACATGGTATGAGACCAAAATAAATTTTTCGGGTAAAATAAGTATTTAAAAAAAAATGCAGTTTTGCCGCCTTTTGATGGCGCACCCATTTTAAATATAAATTTTGACAAGTTTATAAGTTAAATTTTACAAAATAAACTTCTTATTTTGAATCAGGATATAAAAATTTACATTGGATAAAGTTTTGATATTTTTCTGACAACGTTTTTTTTGATGAATAGTAAAAACACGCTAAATTTTACTTAAAAACAACTTTTTTCATCGAGATAATTTAAATGGTTAAATTATAATAGTAAATTGTTTTAAAGTATAAATAGAATATATTTTTAACATTTAATATAATTAATGTAATTATCATTAATTTTACATTGAATTCATAGGTAAAAATATTTCAATATTTTGCAATGTTTTAACTTTTAAAACCCATTTTCTCAATAGCAGGATTGATTTTAAATTAAATACTGTAACTTATGTATTTTGAATTTGAAAAAATGTATTCCATATTTGGAATCAGTAGGTCCAAATTATGTTGATAGACTACTTTTTATTTTAAGGAATTATGAATAGTAACTACGGTAAATTTTATTTACCACAGTTAAAGGTAAATCAGGTAATTAAGGGTAAAAATAATATTATAAAATTACCATAACACTTGTATTAATATAATTGGATGATTATATTTCATCCTAAAATATACTTGGGTCGAAATTTTATCTTTTGGAACCCACTTGGATGTGATTAATACCTTTAATTTATTTTATTTAAAGAAAGTGAAATATGTATCACTCAAACTTTAATAATTAAAGTATTTTTAATATAATGTTATACATAATATAAATTAGATTATAAATACTAATTTTAAAGATAAAATGTTTTTATTCATTATGGTAATTTATTTGTGATTTTTAAGAAATATATAATTACCTTAATAGCTTATACATTAATGATGCATAAATTATTTATTTAGTGAAAAATCAATAATATAGTTTTATTTAAATAATAATACCCATCAAAAGGATCATAAACTTGACCAAAACTTATTTTTCAAGTATATCTATACCCTAATCATAAAAGTTAATACTTTTGGACCATTTGGATACTTATAAAACATATTATTACATTTATATTATTTTATTTTAAATGATGTCAAAGTTGTCACATTCATAATTTAATAAATATATCATTTTAATAATTGGGTGTTTTAGAAGATAAATTAGACTAAAATTATTATTATGAAATATATTATATTTATATTCATCATAGTATTTTATTTTTAATTTTTATGCAAAAAATAAGTATATTAATAATTATAAAAAAATGTTATAGTAATTATTTTATTAAGAGAAATATCAAATAAATTGTTTTAAAAATATTAAAATAAATATTAAATGAACTAATTAATGTTCTCCACGAATTTTATAGATACATATGGAATGTTAGGAACCTATTAGATATTTTGGTTGGAATATATTCTCTGTGTGTATTTTATTTAAATTCAAATAAATGAATAGTGTCAAAATTTACACTATTGGTATTTTATAAAAATAACATATTATTAAATTATTTAAAAATCACAAAAATATTTAAAAATTTCAAATTGAAAATTATATGGCCTAAAAGGTTATAAATTATCCAATTATTGGAAATTTACAACATATAAGTATGTATTTATAACAATTTAAAATTTAGAATATTATTACCACAAATAAAATTAAATAGATTAAATAAGGATAAATCAAATTGATAAGGTTTAAAATAGACTTAAAACATTTCTAAATTTGATTAGTTTATTAGATTGCAACCATATATTTCCTCATGTATGAATTTGAGTCACTTTGGAAGTTTTTAATTGGGGATTGAATTTATTATAAATTAATATTTTTGAGGTTTCCAAAAGTGTCCCTCTCCTCCCTTATAAAAGGGCACCTCCTCTCTCTCCTCTTCATAACATTTTTATCCTTCAAAATCGGCCAAAACCTATACATTTCTATTATAAACTTCCCTAGAAACATACTAGAGGTCCTGGTCTTCTTCAAAGACCAACTTTAGTGCCCTAAGAGGAGGTTTAGAAGAGGCGCGTCCAGGAAGAGGTAATATCCTTTACCGATTCTTTCAAATTTATTTCTTCTTCTACTTCATCTTCTTTATTTGTTTCATTATAAAGTAATAACATCATTATCACTCGTATACTGATATGTTATTATATTAAACAACCCTATTTCACCTTCTATTCATCCTATGAAAAATGAAATCACCGCGCGTGCGTACGTACGACTTACCATCTCCACGCCGTGGTGTAATCTGTTTTTCCAACACCACCTTAATTGGATGAGTGTAATGGTAGAAATAATAAATATATGTGATTATTATAACATGATAATAATTCTGAGATATTATATCATCCTCTCCAATTCCATTCAATAATTATGGGAACGATATCATCGCTCGTGCGTACGTACAGATTACCGTCTCCACGATGCGATGAGATTCATTCTCCATGTTAACCATTCAAGAATGATTATAAGGTATATATAATGAATAATAATAAAATATATGACATAATAATTCTACAGGATTTATGTATATATACATGTATGTCATCTAATTACTTCCATTCAAGTCAATAAGGAAAGGAAAACATCGTTCATGCGTACGTACGACCTACCGTCTCCACGAACGGTGTATTTCATTTCATTTATCTATCTATTATACATATATATACTGAATATATATGATATATAAATCATTTTTTACATTCTAGAAGTAAGTAAATCATGATATAAGTAATAATATTATCAAGAACAACTAGTCCACACACGTACGATAAATGATACGTTTATTACCCAAAACGTTTCTTTAACATGAAATTGACAAATGAATGGGTAATATAAAGACCTAAGTGAATCATATATGATATCATAAATATTATTATGGTTCTATTACAAGTTTATAATATGTTTAAACCCACTATACAGGAGTTTCAGACACGTACGGAAGAAATTGGACCTAAGGTAAGGGATTATTTCATCTCACTTTTATTTCTGTGAGACATATGCCTTAATCACCATCTATTTCTTTTGTATGGTGTTTATGATTCCCATGAATGTTTTATGATTTATATTATGGAGGATATTATATTTAAATATGCATGTAATTTTCTTTAGTTTATGACATGTATTATTCCACCGATCATAAAAGGTAAGGGACAATTATTCCAATCTCATTCTTATCAGAGATTGTTTATTTGTAAGTATTTACTGGGGTTATATTTATCATCCATGGCCATGTTTTCTAAAAATGCTTTCATAAAATGTTTACTATTTTTCCATGTATGTTTAAATTCATGTTTACCCTTTTTTGACTTTCACTACATGGTATTTAGGGAATCTTTCTTTTGTTTACCATATGAGGTACTTTTTGACTCTTTCAGTAAAAGTACGAGAATGTTTTTTTTAAATTACACGGCATGAACGGATTTTTACAGTTTCATAACTCATTTTCTTCATAAAGATTACTCTACATGATTTCATGATTATTTTTAACAAAATCATTTTCTTTTAAAATTACATGGCTCTTTTTGAAAAGAAAATGATTTTGAAAAAGAAAGGATATTTTCCTCAAGAATTCATTTCAAGTGTTTTATCAAAACTATTTCTCATCTAAGATGACATTATTTTGTATGATTATGTTTCACATATAATGTCTCTATTATTTACATGGGTTGATTTTTCTTATGATGAAATGATATCCATTTGTTTTATATGGATTATGTTAAGATGGGATGATGTTTATGAAACTCATTTTATTATTTGGGTTATGATGAATGATTTATGATTATTTAGTGGCACATGTAAGAATGATTTCATTATGAGATGGGTGGGAACTATATCTCCATTCAATGCATTGGGTAAAGATTTATATCTCATGACATAGACATTGCTGGAACAAAAATTGAATCCGGTTCAGTAATACAGGGCTAGAACGGAAAATAAACCCGGTTCAGTAATGGACTTTGTCCACTATGATGGTCTTGGAAGCAATGTCTTGGCTACTATGGAAATCATAACATGTTCTTAATGGTTTTCCACAATTACATGTTTTATTATCATTCTATTTTATCATGATTAATGTTCCTTTATGATCTATGCCTTATGTACTGCCAACATTTATGTCATTGCTCAAGATTTTGATGTTTTATGTTCATGTTTTTACGTTAAAATGTTTATGGATTGTTTTTAAGTTCTCCATGTTTACCCTTACTGAGCATTTGAGTTCACCCTTTTTATGTTTTCTTTTCCCCATGATATAAAGAAAGGTTTTAGGTAAGAAAAAAAAGGGGAAGATCTTTATGGGAGATGTTGAAGATCTTTCACCATGAGTAGAAGATTATGTTCCGAGTTTCCAAAGACACTAAACTAATACGGTCTTTGGGCGTCTGTTTTTGTCATGTATTAAGTATTCTGCAAAAGTAATGTAATGTCTATGTACTTCAAGATTTGGGTCTCTACAGAACCCTTTATCCTCCCTTATGTTACGAGCTAACGTGGAGGGCGTGGGCCTAACAAACCCGGCCCAGACCCTCTGCTACTTTGCTACACCCTTGCGTTCTCTGTGAAATACCGCTAGCACGACGACACTGACCGACTACGAAGGTGTGTGCCGACGCATGCCGCAAGAGGAGGCCATGACACAAAGTCGCGACAGTCATTGGAAGGGCCGACACTGGTCGACTGTGGAGGAGGTGAAGTTAAGGGTGTAATTTTGGCCCGACAGCCCGAAAGCTCGAGCGGCCCGGCCCGAAAGCCTGAGCGGCCTGGCCCGGCAAAGCCCGCATCAGGCCAGGCCGGGCTCGGGCCGTAGGTTCAGCGGGTTGGGCCTGGGCCTTTCCAAGAAGGCCCGCGGGTCGGGCCAGGCCGACCTAAAAAAGCACGGCCCGCTGGCCCGCACGAAGCCCAGCCCGCTAGCCTGTGCTAGGGCTCGCCTGCTGTAAAAAAATTTAACGGGGAAACTGTGGGTAGGGGGATTCCATCCCCTACCAAAAGCTCCCAAGGCTACGCCTAGACCAAATGGTCCAGGCGCTGTGCCTGTAAACTAATCACCAACCTATATATATATATAGATATATATATATATACCTATATATATATATATGTATATGTATACATATATATTTATATATGTATATGTATACATATATATTTATCTATACATGTATCTATATATATATATATGTATATATATATTTCTATATATATATATATGTATATATCATTATATATTAACAAAAAATAATATTATATATATACATATAAATATTATTATATATAATTATAATGTGTGTATAAATATATATTCAACGATATATAATTATATATATATAATAGTGTATATATAAACAAATCCATTTATAATATATATCAATTAAGTGTTGTTTTTAAAAATCCATTAATAATATATATATATATATATATATGTATATGTATATGATTTAATATAATATATATATAAACAAAGCTATTAATATATATATATATATATATATCAATGATTTAATATTATATATAAATAATAACTTGTTGTATATTAATAAAAAAATAACACACTCATCTATTGATGTTCGTACAAGTCCCTCAACTTCATCAATTTTTTTAAGTATGCTGCAACATGCATATATTATATATACTATACATATATAAATCTATTTAGAAAAAAAAATTAACTCACCCACTGTGACGCACCCCCCAACCCCTAATTATTACTTTTATAATTTTCTCATATTATATATATTTATATATTTATATATCAATCATTTAACATTATATATATATAATAACTTATTATATATTAATAAAAAATAACACACTCACCCAATGATATTCGCGCACACTCCCAACCTCACTATTTTTTTTAAATATGATAAAACTTGCATATTATATATATGTATATATAAAAACAAATCTACTAATAATATATATATATATATATATCAATGATATGATAATATATATATATATATATATATAAACAAATCCATTAATATTATATATAAAGCTATTAATAGTATATATCAGTTAAGCGTGGCTTTTAAAAATTCCATTAATAATATATATGTGTGTGTGTGTCAATGATTTAATATTATATAATAACTTATTTTATATTAACAAAAAAATAACACACTCATCAAATGATATTCGTGCACGTCCCCCAACCACATTAATTTTTTTAAATATGTTGCAACTTGCATATATTATATATAAATCTATTTAGAAAAAAAATTAACACGCCCACCGCAGCGCACCCCCCAACCCCTAATTATTTTTTTACCATTTTATTATATTATATATATATATATAATAACTTATTATATATTAACAAAAAAAAATAACTACTCACCAAATGGTATTCACACACCCCAACCTCATTATTATTTTTTAAAAATGATAAAACTTGCATATATTATATATACTATCTATACATATATAAATCTATTTATAAAAAAATTAACTCACCCACTGCTGTGCACTCGTTAAGGGTGTAATTTCAGTCTAGACAGGGCTGGGTCAGGCCTGCCCTGAAAAAAAATTAAAAAACGTTAAAAAAAATGTTTTAAATTAAAAAAACGCTTAAAAATACTTTTCATAAATAAGTTAAAAAAATAAATGTAAAAAAACGTTTTAAATAAATGATATAAAAACGCTTAAATAACAACACTTTAAACCCACCACCCACTATTGCGCACCCCCCAATAACACATTAATTTTTTTTAATTTGTACATAATATATATAAATTCACAGACATGTATAAATCTATTTAGAAAAAAATAATATATCCACCCACTCTAAAATGTTTTTTACAGAAAACGTGTTAAATGTTTAAAATAATACATGTAAAAAATATTCATTCAAAAAAACTTTTAAATTAAATTCCTATAAATAAATGTAAGAAAACATTTTAAACAAGTGTTAAAAATTGGTTTACATAAAAATGCTTAAAAAAGGTTTTTAAAACAAACATTTAAATTTTTTTTTGAAACAAACACTTAAAAAATACTTTTTACATTAGAATGTGAAAAAAAGTTAAATGTTTTAAAAAAGCACTTGTAAAAAGCATGTGTTTTAAAAAATTCATAAATGTTTTAAATTAATCATTTAAAAATAAATGTAAATAAACATTTTAAACAAATGTTAAAATACGGTTTAAATAAAAATGTCTAAATAAAAAATATTAACAAACACTTATACAATTATAAATAAGTTAAATAAAATAAAGGTAAATAAATGTTTTAAATAAATGTTAGAAAAATATTTAAATAATAAGGCTTTAAACTCACCCATGGTAGTTGCGCACCCCTCATTATTTTTTTACAATTTGCAAATAATATATATATATATAAATAGTCACAATATATAAATCTATTTAGACAAAAAACATATCCACCCACTGTAAAATGTTAATAAAAAATAAAATAAACGTTTTTACAAAAAACATGCATTTAAAAATAAATGTAAAGAAATGTTTTAAATAAATGTTAAAAAAATGTTTAATTAAAAAAAAATTAAAACATACAATTATTTTGAAAATAATAAAAGCCCACCATGACCCGACTCGAAAAAGCCCGACCCGACTTGAAAATGCCCAGCCTGACCAGATGGTTTGGACCGGCCTGAGGACGGGCTCGGGCCGTCCCATGGGTTTTTTTGGGCCGGCCCAGCCTAACCCGAATAGTGGTCAATGACCAGACTTTTTGTATGGCATGCTCGGCCAGGCTCGGCCCTGTCTGGGCCGGGCCGGGCCGAGCCGAAATTACACCCTTAGGTGCGGTGCACCATTGCGTGCCACTAGTGAGCAAGGGGCCGCGGCTCGTCAGCCGCGAAGATCAGAGGCGGCGGCCAACACTTTGACCGGCCGTGGAAGGAGAGGCGGTACGACCAGCACGCCGCTGGTGAACGAGGAGGTGGTGCGACCAGCGCGCAACTTGCTAGAAGAAACTACGGGAAAAACCGCAACAGAGGCAGAACCCATGCCTCCAGCGGGTCCCGCGATGACCGGGTGGTGCCCATGTGGTGCCGCCGCTTCACAAACCGAACAACCTCTGGGTCATTCGGGAGTTCGGGAGACCGTGGGTCACACCCCCCCTCGCAAGCTCGGGTGGGCAGCGGTCGGGCCGCCCCCTTACGGGCTGCGCCCTATGCGGGCTGACCCATCCCCTTGCGGGCCGCGCCCTACGCGGGCCGGAAAAATCCCCTTACGTGCCGCACCCTACCAAAGCTGTGCCACCATTTGCGGGCCTCCCCCTTGCGGGCTGACCCTTGCGGGTCGGGCCACCCCTTTACGGGTCGGGCCGCCCCTTTACGGGCCGGGCCGCCCTTGTGGGCCGCCTTTTGCGGGCCACCCTTTGAGGGCTGGTCTGCCCTTGCAGGCCGGGCTAGACCTCGGCCCAGCGGGCCAAGCCCGCCGCAGCCTAGCCTAGACCACGTCGGGCCGGGTCGGCCCGACTGGGTCAGACCGGACCCGGGCTCAATCGGGCCCAGAAACACTTAAATGGCCTTATCCTGAGAACCAGACATCCGTTTGAAAAACCGTCTATAGAGTTGGGATCCTTGGATCGAGATGGACCGTTTGGTATACTCCTTTTGAGTTTTGGAGACAGTTGAAGTATGGCCGGGTTGGATCGAACCTGAATCCAACCGGCCCCCCAAGAACTAAAATGCTTATAACTCACAGACCGGGTGTCCGATTGATGCACCATCTGTCACGTTGGAACCCTTAAGACATGGTGGTCCTTTGGGTTACACCTTTGTGGAGATTTGTGACAGTATATGTATGACCGATATCTCGAGGGCAGATACTAAAGAACTCGAGTGCATGGGGTGCGAGGAATCCAGTGGGTGGCAGTGAGGCAAAGGTTAGAGACAGATCATACAAAGGTTAGTACTGAGCGATTCTGTGTGGGTCAACACCGATCTGGTGTGGGTTAGATCCTATGTGGGTCAGCGTTAAGCGATATTGTGTGGGTTAGAGCATACTGATCCTGTGTGGGTCAGATCTTGTGTGGGTCAGATCTTATGTGGGTCAGCACTCAGCGATCCTGTGTGGGTCAGCGCATACCGATCCTGTGTGGGTCAGATCCTGTGTGGTTCAGTGGGGTTTAGTTACCTATCAATCTTGGGCGGATCAGATCCAGTGTGGGTCATTATGGGGGTTAGTACCTATTGATCCTGTGTGGGTCAGACTTCGTATGGTCAACAGCAATGCCTCTTGATAGAATAAGATGATCAAGTTTCACGAATAATCATCTGCACTTCTATAATTCACTGAAAACCTGGTTTGAGCTGAGAATCTACCTGATCTATGTCTATTACTTTGTGCTTTGTGATTGAGATCATGATTTGTGGTTTTCCTTTGTGGAATTCTAAGAGACCTTCGGGGGTCTCAGGGTCTTTACTAGGTATTGTTATACTCACCCCTGCACAGGCTTCGCCCACACCTTGTTGTGTCTTGTGCAGACGACGAGCAGTTGGGATGAGGTTTGAGGGAGCCAGGACTAAGCGGTACGCGGAGGAGACAGGCAGACGTGGAGTGATAATGAGGAGATCTTTACCTACCCTTCAGGTAGTTCCCATGAAGGACAACCCATGAGTTGTTTTCCCTTTTTCAGTTGTATTGTACCTTTCAGTTGTACTTTTACCTTTCAGTTGGTCTTGTATTCTGGCCCCTTTACTTTCAAAACTCTTTTATTACAACAGTTTACTTTGTGTTTGCATCTTGTTTCATTCTAGTTTGTGTGTTTTTACAGGTTTAAAGGAAATGCCTTCCCATTATAGGGATATGTCTTTTTGGTGCTAGTCGAAAGCCCCTGGCCTATGGAATGCAGGCTTGGGGTAGTCATGACACGGGCCCCGGGGGATGGGTCGTGACAAAGTGGTATTAGAGGAGTTGATTCTACCAAAGAACTAAGAATCTGATCTTTTAAATGTAGCAATAGTTTTAAGTGTTATGAGTGTGGTTTTCAGTTCAGGGAGTCCAGTGTTGGTGCGGCGGCCACGTATTCATACACCATGACCCTAAATTCTGATTTCTGACTTAGTACACAGAAGTACTGATTGCATGTGTTTTTGAAGAGTTTTTCTTGTGATTTCTTTGAGTCATGTCACCAGATATAACTTATTGACCGTGGAACACCTGTATTCTTTCAAGATGCCTCCATGTAGACAACCAACCAAGATTCCTAAGAGAGTGCGTGATGATGGCCCACCGAGCGATGAGGCCTCAGTGCAGGGCCCTATTATGGTGTTAGCACCTTCGGGAGGTATACCAGTAGCACCACTACCTATTGGGTAGCCGTTGCCACCAACCCCACTAGCATAGGGTGCACGCTGACTGAGCGCGTTGCATGAGTTTCAGCGGTAGAGGCCTCTGAGGTTCCGAGGTGAGATGGATCCGTAGGCGGCTGAGGACTGGATGGAGGCTGTAGTCAGAGTTTTCCACTTAGTTGGGACACCAGCTGACCTTATGGTGATCATAACAACCAGTCTCTTCCTGGAAGCAGTAGGGAAATGGTAGAGCTTAATGCTTCAGATACACAATGAGGTTACCCTCATCTAGGCGGAATTCGAGAGCCTTTTTAGGGAAAAGTTCATCCCAACAGCCTTACGCTCTTTACATATACAGGAGTTGCTGCACCTACAGCAAGGAAGCATGACTGTGGCCAAGTACTCGGTGAGGTTCGCTGATCTTTCCCGCTACTCCACCGACATGGTACGAGACCCTTTCTTCAGGGCCCGAACCTTTGAGAAGGTTCTCCAATGAGAGATCAGAGCATTGATGATATCGCTCAATATTCAGACGCAGGCTGGGGTGCTAGAGCAAGCGCTTTTGGTGGAGAGATTCCTAGCTGAGCAGGCACCGAAAGCGAGACCCACCACCGGGCAACACGTAGTAGAGTCATCTGCGGCTGGTAGTAGGAAAATGTCACAGAGGTCCAAGCAGACCAGACCTTCTGGTGGATGACCCCAAGACACAGGGTCAGAGGTACGGGGCTCGCGAGGTAGATGAAGTTAGATGAGGTATAGGCAGTGCTACACGTGCAGGGGGCAGGGTCACATGGCTCGCGATTGCCTGACTCGCTGTACGGACGACCAGAAGAGGGTCAAGGGATCGCCGAGGAAAAGGAATAGGTTTCAGTGAGGTGTTATGAAGACAGATGGATGTGGTAGGGGAGCTGGCTATATAGTAGGTGGTGGGTGGCTATTTGAGGTTCTACCGCCACCACCACTAGGTGGCCCACCCCTACCATAAGAAGCAGGTGGACAAGGATGAGCTCAGCTCCAGGCAGCTGAGGCCTACGACCACGACACTATAGAGATGATTAGTGGTACAATATATGTCTACTCCACCCAAGATTCCATACTTATAGACACAAGTTCCAGTCACTCTCTTGTTTCCACGACCCTTGTTTAGAGTTTGGAGATTCCGGTGGAGCCGTTGGATCGATTCTTATGGCTAAAGACTCATACGAGAGAAGATTCGACGATTACACACTGGTGCTGGCAGTGTGAGCTTAATCTAGGTGGTGAGAGATTTTGCTGGGATCTTCTAATATCAGCGTCGAGACCTTATTATGTCATCTTGGGTATGGACTGGTTATCCACAGTCCATGCTTATATTGACTGTATTAGGTGCAAAGTGTGATGTGTCTGCACAGACGGGAGAAATTTTTCCTTCACCGATGAGAGGGGAACCTCTGCAGCACGGGATGGAATTATGATTAGCCAATAAAAAAAATATGTTAATTACATTTTAATGGTATTAAATGTTCATTTTTGATCTTATGGGCTTGAGTTAGTGTATTTTTATTTTGAACATCCATTCTCATCATTTGTGCACTTCATGCCTAATGTACACCAATTTAGGCCCAATGAGTCATCTAGTTATAAGGAATGTAATTATACATATTTTAATTTGATATTTTTTTAAATGTATATTCACTTAAATTTAAACATTTTTGATTCAGGGATCAATGGATGATTCATAAAGGATGAAGGAGATATTTGGCGATGAAAAGAAACAATTCTAGAGAAGGTAGATTGGACACCAGCCTACTGATGAGAATTTGGGGCCCACAATACAGTCCCAATGAAGCCCAAATTTCATATTCTTCTAGAATACATATATAGGAACAAATAATTCTTCAGGATCCAGTGATAATTCTGCTTCCATTATGGTTATTTAAGCGGCCCATGTTAGAGATAAAATTCTGGGCTAGATTCTGCGGCCCAGAAAAACATCCCACTAATTTGATCATATCTAGGAATACACAACTCCAAATGGGCCCAAAGTTTACATTAGGTTAGAAGACATCCGTATCTAAATTTTCTTCTTCTATGGACCACTCTGATTCGGCCATCTATAAGGTATTCCAAGCGCGTCTGTTCAGTGAAGGAAATATTGCTGCCACCTCGGGTCAAGGGTGGAAAAATCAACTCTCCCTTACTTTCCACCCACCTATGGCCTACAAAAATTAATTGAGGAGACTTGTACTGTTGTACGCTCGAACCAAGGGCTCAAAAATGCCTATTTAAGGCAGTGGTGTTGGAGGATTGAAGGATCTTTGGTGCTTTGTTCAATTGTAATGTTATGCTGCAATTTTGTTGTCTCAAATTTGTCTTTCACATGTAAGTTGTTCAATTCACTTTAGTTTCTTAATAAAAGTTCTTATTCTACTCTTATTCTATTATTCTTCATATCACTTTGATACTGTTGGATCAAGGTGTGAATTTATTCACACCAAACCTTTTGAAATTATTCACACAACGGTGGAGTGATCATTTTATTTTTGTTGTTTTCTTTACTTCTCCATTTCCTCCCTCATGAGTCTACTTTCCACTTCCATTGAAACCATGGGATAAATGGAGGGCTAACCCACTTATTGGTTGATCCAAGGGAGTATTAAGGGGCTATATTGGATGTTATTTATCACCTCATTAATGTATAATCACTTCTTTAATTGAGATTTTTATTTGATGATTTTTAAACTCCACTATCCTTGTTGAATTTAAGGCCACACACTTCAAGTGCTAATACAAACCTTTACCTTGAAGTGCTCAAAACATTGATCCTTCAAGCATATAGGTGGTTAGTATTAAAGGGTGTAGGCATTAAACCAGTAAGTGATGATGTTGTTTTATCTCCTTAAATGAACCCATCTCAAATATAAGAAATTGAAATCATTGAAAAGGAAATACGTCCAATCCACCCCGAGCAATAACCTAGGATCAACTCATTATTTTAAACTTAAGTCTCTTAGTGTTCCTTTAAACCCATCTAAAATCAACCCAATTTGGCTACCTCATAGCCAAAAATAGTCCAAAGAATGTACGTATCTATAGGTTACTTCTTAGGTCTCTGAGGATTCGACAACCCAAGCTAAACTACAAGGACCATCCTACCTTGTTATCTTGGGTAAATTTGACCGAGAATCAATTTACCCAAAGGTGGGTGTAGCCGATTACACATCAGTTGGATAGACTTACCCTCAGAGCAGTAGATGTTGAGAGTCCGAGCTATCATGTAGTGGTAGACCAGTATACCGATGTCTTTCATGATGATGTTCTAGGAATACCTCCACATAGGGAGGTAGAATTTTACATTGACCTATACCCCAAGAAGACACCTATATCTAAACCAGCATATCGGATGAATCCTGTAGAGCTTCGTGAGTTATGAGTACAGTTGGAGGACTTTTATAGAAATGGGTTTATAAGGCCCAATGTTTCTCCGTGGGCAGCCCCGATTTTGTTCGCCAAGATGGAATATTGGTGTTTGAGGCTCTGTGTGGATTATCGACGCCTGAACCAAGTGACCATGAAGAAAAAATATCTAATTCTGAGGATTGATGATATTTTCGATCAGATGGAGGGAGCTTGTTGGTTTTCATAGATAGACCTCATTCTAGGCTATCATCAGCTTAGGGTACGAGATGAGGATGTGCCGAAGACGACCTTCAGATGTCGGTATGGACACTATGAGTTCTTGGTTATGCCGTTTGGCATGACCAATGCCCTACTAGTGTTCATGGGACTCATGAATAGGATCTTTCATCCATACCTTGATCATTTGTGGTGGTTTTCATCGATGACATCTTGATATACTCAGCGGCAGAGGAGGAGCATGCCTATCATCTGCAGATAGTTCTGGATACACTCCGAGAGCACCAGATTTATCGTAATCTCTTGAAGTGCTAGTTCTGGATACGAGAGGTCCACTTTTTGGGACACGTTATCTCGTAGGTTGGAGTTGTAGTGGATCTAGCGAAGATAGAGGCTGTGCTTTCTTGGGAGTCACCCATGAGTGTGACCGAGGTGCGGAGTTTCCTGGGGTTGGATGTATACTACCGGAGGTTTGTGCCTGACTTTTCCAGAGTTGCGGCACCCTTTTCAGCATTGAAAAAGAAGGGAAAACCCTTCGTATGGATGGACAGATTCCAACGGAGTTTCCAGGAGCTGAGTTAGATACTAACCAGTGCCCTCATCTTGAGGCTACCAGAAGAGGGTGATGGGTATGTAGTCTACTACGACACGTCAGGAACCGAACTTGGGTGTGTCCTAATGCAGGAGTGAGAAGTGATCGCCTATGGCTCGCGACAGCTAAGGCACCATGAGCATAACTATGCTACCCATGACCTGGAGTTAGCAGTAGTGGTCTTCTCCTTGAAGGTGTGGTGACATTACTTGATGGGAGAACGTTTTATAGTCTACTCTGATCACAAGAGTCTCAGGTATATCTTATGTCATAAGGACCTGAACAGGAGACAACAGAGATGGCTAGAGTTTTTCTAAGACTATGAATTTGAGATAGTCTATACTCTTGGGAAGGGGAATGTGGTAGCAGATGAACTCAATAGGAGGTCTAGTCTATAATTTCTGAGTGAGGAGACATAGCAGCTAGCTGCGTTGCAGATATCCTTTGTGGATAGAGATGGAGCACCTTACCTCCAGTTTATGATAGTCCCTCCCCCACTCCTTCAGTGAGTCAGGGAGGTGCAACTTGGGGACATTGATTTCGAGGCTCGATGTGCTCAGATATCCTCAGAATAGCCACCTGATATATTTTTTGAAGGTGGGGAGCACATCATCCTCTTAAGAGGACGTACTATGGTACCAGTGGCTCTATGAGAGGAGGTATTGAGGGAGTTACATACATCCCCTCTGGCGGTACATCATGGTGTGGTGAAGATGTACCAGGACCTTTAGCGTCATCACTGGTGGCTAGGTATAAAGAAGGAAGTAGCAGAGTTTGTTTCCCGATGCCTCACTTGTCAGCAAGTGAAGGCCGAGTATCAGGTACCAGCAGGATTAGCACAACCACTAGAGGTGCCGGAGTAAAAGTGGGATGAGATCTCCATGGAATTTTTGATAGGGCTTCCATGTACATCTAAGGGACATGATTTCATCTGGGTGTTTATTAACCGACTCACCAAGTCGGCCCACTTCCTACCTATCTGAGAGTAGGGATCAATAATGGTCTTGGGATGCCTCTACATACAAGAGATTTTACGACTTCATGGGGTGACATCAAAAATAATCTCTGACCGTGATGCATGTTTTACATCCCTGTTGTGGAAGATATTATAGGAGGAATTTGGGACTCAGCTACATTTGAGCACTGCCTTTCATCCTCAGACAGATGGTCAGACAGAGTGGACCATTCAGACGCTGGAGGAAATGCTTTGTGCATGCATCCTAGATTTTGGCCGTAGTTGGTAGGATCACATGCCTTTGGTGGAGTTCACATACAACAATAAATATGACTCCACCATCAGTATAACACCATTCGAGGCCCTATACATTTGACCTTGCTAATCACCTCTATGCTGGACAAACCCAGGGGAGTCATCACTTATGGGTCCATAGTTAGTACGATCTACCATTGAGAAGGTGAAAGTCATCTAGGAGTGGGTGAAGACTGCACAGAGCAAACATAAGTCTTATGCTAATAGGAGACGAAGACCTTTTGGAGTTCCAGGAGGGGGACCACGTATTCTTGTGAGTCTCTCCTCGATATGGACTACAGAGATTTGGCTGAGGTGGAAAGTTATCACCAAGGTTTATCAGCCCTTTTTTGATACTTTAGAGGATCGGTGAGGTGCCATACCTATTCTCTCTTCCACTGCAGTTGGAGAGGGTGCACGATATCTTCCACGCATCCCAGATGAGGAGATATGTGCATGCCCTATCTCAAATCATCGACCACAAAAAGCTAGAATTTGATGATGGGGAGACGTTTGCGGAGGTTCTAGTAGAGATTGAGGATCGAAAAGAGTGAGTCCTTCATGGGCAATCGATACCTCTAGTGCGCGTTCGCTGGTAGCACGGGAACCTCCAGGAGAGGACATGGGAACAGGAGGCTCAGATTATTGCTCAGTACCCCCATTTGTTTTCTTAGTCTCTGTTGTGGATTTCGGGGATGAAAATCCCTAAGGTGGGGAGAATGTAAAGAACCAAAATTTGCATGTATTGTTTTTAATTATATGGAATTATTACGAGTCTGCAAAAATTAACGGTGTGCGATTCTGAGGCCCGGTGTACCCAGAATGAATTTATGAACTTTTTTTAGGTATGTTCAGTAAATGCATGAGTGACATTTTCTAACTTTTGAACCAATGCTCAGATTAAAAATATGAGGGCACCGTTGAATCCGTAGCACCAAGATTTTCTTAATGGAGACTTTACTTGGACCGCATTAGGTCTGGAGAAAAATTTAAGTTTTGATACTTTTAAAAGAATAATAAAAATAAACTCTTTATTTTTATTTTTTCTTTCTTCTCCACTAACAGACAAGTGGAGTATGGGACCCACGATGTGTCAAGCCAATAAATTTCTTGACCTGTCAATCTTAAGTAAAAACGTTGTTGGGGAATTAGGAAGGTTTTTAATTAATGACCCCCCATTAATTTCCCATGTTGTTACTTAGCCCAGCTCTCCTATTTATATGGATATTAGGGAGAGGTGTCAACACAGCTTCTCCAAGAAATGAAGTGATGAAGGAGTGCCGAGAAGCCAAAACCTTGGAGGAAGAAGCCGGTTCCGATGACTGGTGACAAGTGACACCGAAAACCTGAACCGAAGGATGATGTGCAAGCAGTGTCGTTGGAAACCTGTGGCAGGAATGAAGATCACCGATCCACCTTCAAGAACGGACGTTCTCCAACGGGTTTATGAGGTAGGGGTTTTTATTCTCGTTTATTTCAAGTGAAATTTGTTGAACCCTTTATCCTCCCTCATGTTACAAGATAACGCGGAGGGCATGGGCCTAACGAACCTGACCCAAACCCTCTGCTACTTTGCTACACCCTTGCGTTCTCCGTGGAATACCGCTAGCGTGACGAAACTAATAGGCTACATAGAAGGTGTGTACCAACGCACTCCGCAAGAGGAGGTCATGGCACAAATCCACGGTGGTCACCAGAATGGCCGACATCAACCGACTGTGGAGGAGATGCTGCGTGACGTCACGCACCGCCGGTGAGCAAGGGGCCATGGCTTGTCAGCCTTGGCGATCGGAGGAGGCGGCCGACACTTCAGCCGGCCGCAGAAGGAGAAGTGGCATGAACAGCGTTCCACTGGAGAGCGGTGAGGTGGAATGACCAGCACGCTGCCGTTGAGAAGAAGCCGTGGCCGAAGCTACGGTGGAGACAGAACCCACACCTCTAGTGAGTTCCATGGAGACTGGGCGACGCCCACATGGAGCCGCCGCTTCACAAACCGAATGGCCTCCAGCCCGTTCGGGAGTTGGGAGACCGAGGGTCACACCCCCCCTCTCCATCTTGGGCAGAAAGAAGTCAGGAGGACCCCTTGCAGGTCGCTCCCTACATGGGCCGGGCTGTACCCTACATGGGCTGGGCCGCCCCCTTGCGAGCTGGGCTGCCCCCTTGCAGGCCGCCCTTTGCGGTCTGCCCCTTTACGGTCCAGGACACCCTTGTGGGCCGCCCTTGCGGGCCAGGCTGAACCTTGGCCCAGCCCAGACTAGGTCGGGCCGGGTCAGTCCGATGGGGTCGGACTAGATCCAGGCCCAACCGGGCCCAAAAACACATAAAGGGACTTATCTTGAGAACCAGACATCCTTTGACGAACCATCTACGACATTGGGATCCTTGGATCAAGATGGCCCTTTTGGTATACTACTATTGAGTTTTGGAGATAGTTGGAGTATGGCCAGGTTGGATCGAACCCGAATCCAACTGGGACCCCAGAACTAAATTGCTTATAACTCATAGACCGAGCGTCCGATTGACACACCATCTATCATGTTGAAACCCTTATGGCATGGTGGTACTTTGGGTTACACCTTTGTGGAGCTTTGTGGTAGTTGAGGTACGATCGATATCTCGAGGGGTAGATACTACAGAACTCGAGCGCACCGGGTGCGAGGAATCTAGCATCTGGCTGTTAGGCAGAGGTTGGAGACATATCATACAGAGGTTAGTACCGAGTGATCCTGTGTGTGTCAGCACCGATCCTGTGTGGGTCAGATCCTGTGTGGGTCAACACTCAGTGATCCTGTGTGGGTCAGCACTCAACGATCTTGTGTGGGTCAGCTCATACCGATCCTGTGTGGGTCAGATCCTGTGTGGGTCAGCGCTCAGCGATCCTGTGCGGGTCAGCGCATACCGATCCTATGTGAGTCAGATCCTGTGTGGGTCAATGGGGGTTAGTTATCTATCGATCCTGGGTGGATCAGATTCTGTGTAGGTTATTTTGAGGGTTAGTACCTATCGATCATGTGTGGGTCAGACTCCATATGGTTATCAGGAGTGTCTCTTGACAGAATAAGATGATCTAGCTTCGTGAATAATCATTTGTACTTCTATACTTCACTGAAAACATGGTTTGATCCGGGACTCTATATGAGCTGTGTCTATTGATTTATTCTTTGTGATTGAGATCATGCTTTGTGGTTTTCCTTTATGGAATTCTGAGAGACCTTTGCGGGTCTCGGGGTCCCTACTAGGTATTATTATACTCACCCCTGCATAGGCTTCGCCCACACCTTGTTGTGTCTTGTGCAGACAACGAGTAGCTAGGCTGAGGTTTGAGGGAGCCAGGACTAGGCAGTACACAAAGGAGATGGGAAAACATGGAGTGTTGAGGAGGCGATCTGTACCTACCTTTCAGGTAGGACTCTCGGAGGACAACCCTAGAGCTGGTTTCCCTTTTTTAGTTGTACTGTACCTTTCAGTTGGGCTTGTATTCTGGACCGTTTACTTTTAACACTCTTTTACTACAGTAGTTTACTTCATGGTTTCATCTTGTTGTGTTCTAGTCTATGTGTTTGTACAGGCTTAAAGGTAATGACTTTCCGTTACAGGGATATTCTTTTCCAGTGATAGTTTTCAGCCCATGGCCTATGGAAGGCGGGCTTGAGGTAGTCATGGAACGAGCCCTGGGGGATGGGTTGTGACATACTCAATAGTGTTATTGTAGATCCATTTATTGAATAATCCTGACTACAAATAAAGAGGAGACTATGAGATCGAGATTATAATGAGTTGGAATTAAAAAAAGCTGTTAATAAGGAGCTTTTCGAATGGTTCACATGTCATGTAAGTATATACTCATATGCATATTATTGACGTGTATTTATTTTGTCTATGTTAAAAGTAAAACCTTATATGTTTTTTTCTAGATGATTAATGTTGATAATCAAGATGAAATATTGAATGATTTGAATTTTTTCCCTCGAGGTTCTCTAAGGAAGGCTAAGATATTCAATTCCTACAATATTCATGGCTTTAGGTTTTGTATAATTTATCATGAAGAAGTCTTGAAAACTCATAATAATGCTATATTTACATTTTCATAGGTGGGATACTATGGGAAGATGATTGATATAATTAAAGTAAACTATCATGGCTAGTTTCAGTTGTCTTATTCAAATGAAAGTGGGTCAACATTGATAGGGGTATAATGAAATATTCATTACATTTTACTTCTATCAACTTCTGTCAATTGATGGATACCAGTGAGCATGCAGAGCATGATCCATATATATTGTATTCACAAGTGAGGATGGTTTATAATGTGGGTGATGATATACATGAATGTTGGAGTGTTTTTGTACACTTAAAGAAGAGGGAATTATATGATATGGGTGATGAAGATTAATTGGTGATTTGTGATAACTAACCTCATCAACCCCAAAACATTGAACAGTTATTTCCTGACAATATCAAAATGGTAGAACTTTCAATAGAGGGTGAAAATTAAGGACTCATCACAATGGAGGTTGATAACAATGAAGATGAAGATAATTGAATGTATAAATTTCTAATGAAATTATATTACAAGTTCTTATTAATAAGTGTTTTTTACATATATACATTGTTCTAGTTTTTATTTTTATTTTTTAAAAAAAGATTTTAGTTTTGAATTATTTATATATTTAATATAACTTAACCATTTGAAATATAGGAATTCTAAGAACAAAAATTTTTAGGATTCTAACCGATCAACATCTTAGAGAACACCATTATTACCATCATCTTTTAAGGTTCCTAGTGATTCTGTTGTACCTGAGACTGCTAGAAAGCCAACCATTTACCTAGATGTCATTGGTATCCCACCTCCTGATTCACCTATAGCGATGGAGTAATTGGTCACCCCCCATCTAGGAGATATTGGTAGGTTACTTTTACTGGTATGTATGTCATTTTTCAAAAAAAAACTTTATATTTTATTAAATTTTAATTCATTTTTTAAAGAGATAAAGAAAATCATAAAAGGGATACAAATATGAACATATTAGATGCATGAGATCTGAAGGATTTAAAGATTATCGTTCTATTTGATGAGTTTATTATGCCTACTGGTGATGGTGCCAGAATATATGGGTAGATTCTTGGGCAGATTGCTTACAAGACAATGATCTTTCCCATTAATTATAAAGATTGGAGGTATATTCCTACAAATTGATAAAATGAGATCTTTTATACTCAAGTAAAGGTAATATTAATTTGATATTCCTTGATAAATAATTTAAAATATATGAGTAATTTTTTTAATATACTTATAAAGTGTTATTCTTTTTATTTCTAGATATTTTTTCATTTTGATGTCCCTGTCTCCATTTTACGCCCATGGAATTTGTAAAGAACACATATAACACCCATAAAAAAACTAAAATGACACTTTTATATAGAAAAAACATATTTCAAGTTATACTGACCATATATTGTGCCACATTAACATGTGTTTGATTTCTACAAGTAAAAAATATATTATATATCGTTATCCATAAGTTTGAAAACAATCCGATCTTGTTTTCTCGATTTTGACTTGGTAAACAATTATAAAAGGTACAAAAGACTTTAAAACAAGTGTTGGGGTGCAAAAACTAGGAAAAAGAATCCATATTTTCCTAAGATTAGGGAAAAAATACTCTATATTTAATTTTTAAATGTAGGAATCGACAACACATCATTCTAAATGATATTTTTTCTTTTATAGACGTAAATGCATTTTTAGTGTTTTAAAACACTAAAATATATGTGGAAATATAAAAACCAGGAAAATGACATTGGATTTTCTAGAAATCAGGGGAAAACAACCATATATTTAATTATCATATATAGGAAAAAATGGAATGTCATTCAGAATAAAATTTTTCCCATTATGTTCGTAAACTTATTTTTAGTGTTTTAAAACAATAAAACATGCATGAAACAATAAAAACCAATAAAATGATATCGAATTGTCTTAAAATCAAGGGAAAAACACTACTTAGTTATTTTTTATGTATACGCGTGTAAAACACATCAATCTAACGTACAATGTGATCAAAATTACTTGATAAACACTAATGAAAGAAAAAAACATTTAAAAACAAGTGTCAGGGAGTCAAAAACAAGGAAACAATGTAAGATTGTCTTAAAATCAGGGGAAAATGACATTAGATTTAATTGAAAAATGTAGGAACTGAAGACATGTCATTCCAAATGATAGTTTTCCTGTTATGGCCGTAAAGGTGTTTTTAGTGTTTTAAAACACTAAAAAGTACGTGGAACATTCAAAACCAGTAAAATGATGTCATATTTTCCTGAAATTAGGGTACAAAAGCCACAGATTTAATTTTGAAATGTAGGAACTAATGACACGTCATTCCAAGTGACAATTTTTCCATTATGGATGTAAACACGTTTTTAGTGTTTTAAAATAATAAAACATGTATGGAACGGTCAAAAATAGACAAACGATATTGTATTATCCTGAAATAAGGGTATATTGACTACAAATTTTATTTTGAAATGTAGGAACTAATGACACATCCTTCTGAGTGACGATTTTCCCGTTATGGATGTAAACACATTTTTAGTGTTTTAAAATACTAAAACGTATGTGGAATGGTAAAAAAATAGGAATAAAATTTTATATTTTCCTCAAATCATAGGTAAATAATTGTATATTTAATTGTGAAATGTAAAAAATCGAAGAAATGTCGTCCTGATTGGTAGTTTTCCCGTTATGGCCATAAATATGTTTTCAATTTTTGTATATTTATAGTTTTTAATTATATATATATATATTTTTTAAAATAAAAATAGATTTAGCAGAAGTTTTTTGGAACCACCGTTAAACACATATTATTTTATATATTTAGCGGTGGTTTAGATTAACCGCCATTAAAAATTACCGCTGCTAAATGATTTGTGGTGGATAATTTATTTTTATTTATATTTCCAGCTGATTTTTTTAATTAACAAACTTCCACTAATTAAACATCAAACCACCACTAAATTTTCCAAAAACGACACTTAAAAAAACCACCTTGAAATAAAATAAACTACCACTAATTGACTAACGACCGTGCAATACACATCGGTTTTAGGAACCACCTTTAAATAAATAGGCGAAAGTTTAAACCGCCGCTAGACCAATAAATAACCATCACTAAACGCCAATTTTTTTTGTAGTGGAATACCTTCATCATGTATTCTATTGAAACATGGTAATAAGCTAAATTATCACAAATCCTTATTGAAAACCTGAATGTTTGCTTATTCCAAAGTTTATTGGATATATTCCTTAAATCCAAAAAGTTTCAAACTTCATCAATAATAACAAAAAACACTTATTGAAAAATCCTTAATTAGTTCCAAGGTAATCAATAACTTCCAATTTACTTATTAATATCCAATATATCTTTATCCTAACATCATTATCTTAACATAAGGAACATATTAAGTCTTATCTTCCCCTTAATCATGTGTTTTCCATGAACATCATCTTTCCATTAAATCACTTTTCTAGTCCATCATAACCATTCAATGTATTCTTATAAATCCTTTGCGAAAAAACATAAACTGAACAATACTTATATATTTCACCATTCACATAAAATAATTTCTAATTTTAAATAAAAACTTTGATTATTCCACTTCATCCTTAAGACATCAATAAGGCCACCTCATCCTATTAATTAATACCTCTTTCCTTTCACATTTCTCATATAGTCTCATCATTATTAGAAATATAACCATTACTTATACCACCTTCATGATTCTCTTTGTGAACTTTTCACTTGAGACATAGATTTTCATAATGACCATTCATTCCACACTTAAAGAATTTAACCTTTGATAATGTCTTAGAGAGGCCAATATTCCCATTTATTTCATTAACAGAACTCTTCATTTTTCTTAAGAAGTTACTTGCTTTGTGTACTTCTTCTCTATAGTCAAAACATCTTCCTGTTACTCTAAGACATTCACTTTAGTGATTATTTCCATGTTCTTTACTCTAAGGAAATTGAATATTCTTTCCCCTATTGTCTCTATTTACCTAACTCTCAGCAAACTCCTTCTTTATCTTCCTTAGTGAGTCTGAGGGTTGGTTAAGGTATAAGTTGTTAATCATGTTTTTGTGAAAACTGATTAGGTGTGATCACAACATCCTTCAATCCAATGATCATACCATTTGAGTCTTCATCAGAAAATTATTCGTCACATTCAAGGTTAACCCAATTCTTTTTGGTTCCCTCCATTGACTAAAATAAAAAATCATAGTGTGAGAACCATTTATCATAACAGAAAACCTCATAATCATTGTAAATCACTTATATGATTTATAAATCATGACACCTACTTATTTAATCTATGACACCATAGGTTTATCCTAGGTTATTTATATTCACCCATTAGTTAAATCCTTTATAATGATTCATAAAGAGTTTGTGAATTCCCAAGGCATATCTTCCGGGGGTGTCAAACTAGCAGCATAGCAAAACCCATTGTCATGCATCAGTTCTTGATAGAGTCTAGATCAATACAATGTTTTTGGGGTTTTTACCCCTATGTACATATGTTCTAGATCAATATCCACTTATAATATCCATATAGGGATGTATTTCTAGGCTACGAATCACTATATACTTTTCCAAAATCCCAGTACATTTTCCTAAACATTAACTCATCCTTAGACTCATCCTTTGAGACATCCTTAAATATATCCTTAGAAATATCCCTAGGGGTATCACTAAAGTTTTCTAATCCCCTTTTCCCATAGGTCAACTAAAAATTTCCTTTGATAAAAACTGTAGAGACCTAGGCTTAATATACTTGGATATTAAATCATTTTAGATAAATATTCATCACATTACAAAAATAAATTCTTGAGGACCATAATAGTTTAGTGTATTTGGAAACTTGGAACAAAATCTTCTAACTTGGTAAAAGATATTGAATGTTTCACAAAAAGATATTCCCCTTTAGTTATTTTACTTAAAACCTTTCTTCATAACCTGGGGAAAAGAAACAAAAGAAAGGGGTAAGATCAGATGCTTAATAAGTGTAAAACAAGAGATACATAAGAATAAAAAGAGAATAATTGCATGAGAACATGATAATAACATTTTGATATCATATAATACATATCAAAGATCATATACATGAGTCATGGTGTAAATATTAGAAGTTCATAAGACATAAATCATAAGGGAATCAAGAGCATAATCAATGATACCATAACATAGGAATGATATATTGAGTTTGTGGAAGATACATAATCATATAAAATTATTTCTATAGTATTCAAGGAATCATTTACAAGGCTATCTTAGTAGTATGGGTTCATTCCCCACACCATCTTGGTAGTCATGGTTTACTCCCACGACCATCTTAGTATTAAAGGTTCACTCCCAAGAACATCTTAGCATAAAAATTCCTATATTGAACCAAGTTCACTCCCCTATCCAGCCTTGTCTATCTCATGATATATAAATCTTTAACCAATGCATTGGAGAGAGATATAGGTCCCACCCATCTCATAATGAAATCATACATACGTGTTCCAAAAGATCCTCAAAAATCATATCGTAACCCCTAAAATGAAATGGGCATCATAAAAATGTAATCATATCATAACCTATGGAAAATAGATAGGTTTCATATTCATTTCATCAATGCATAACCTGTGAAAAGAAATGAGTTTCATAAATATATAACCCATGAAAGAGAAACGGGTTTCATAACCATGATTCCATCAAAAGATAAACCATTTAGAGAAAGAATATTAATGGAACCTTTGGATCATTTCAGAATAAAGGAATTAGTAATACCAACAAATTTCATCTTAGATAGAAAATAATTTTTACATATCATTTAAAAACATTTCTATGGGAAAATATCCTTTATGATTTGATTTTTTTAAAACATAAAACATTTTAAAGACCATTTTCCTTGAAAATAACCTTTAAAACTTACAAATAAGATTGAAAACATTTTGAAAACCTATTTTACTTGAAAAATTATAAAATAATCTTGAAATTTTTTTGAAAACCTTTTCCCTTGAAAACTTATAAAAGAATCTGATTTTTTTGAAAAAATTTTCCATGAAAACATATAGAATAAGATTGAAAACATTTGAAAATAATTTTTCTTTGAAAACCATTTCAAAATTAAAAAATTTAATAAATATTAGGAAATTTTTTTTCTAAAAAAAACATTTTAAACTTATAAAAGAAACATTAAGTAAATGATGGTCATGATGGTGGTTAAGTCCACACATGCTGAACAATTTTTTCACCTTAAAAGTTTAGAAAAGTGCCTTGATCGGAAAATGAAAAGAAGATTCCTTTTAAAACATTTTTTTGAAAAAAGATAATAAATGGGTAAAAATTTACTTTAAACATCATAAGATAATAGTAAAACATTTTTGAAAACATTTTTAGAAAACACGGTTTTGAAAGAACATAGATTTTCCACCGAAAGGATAAATAAATTCAGATTTTCATAAAATCATTTTTTAATTATATTAAGTACCAAAGAGTGGAAAAATTAAACCTTTACTTTTATATAATGTTAATAAACAGATTTTAATAAAATTAATGTTATTTCTTGAGATATTTATCATAATATTTCATCAATGTAATCATAATCATAAAGAATCTCGATAAACAATGAGATTATGACAATAAAATGTTATCACTTTGGTAAATTTAAATCATAATAAAATGGAATGAATAAAATTAAATGAATACTTAAATATCATGAAAATAATTATATTTATGATATAACATATCAAAGGCAATATATACACCTTATATAAAATCATAGGTGCATAACATGGCATGTGTCTCAAAGAAGGCAAATAGAGACATAATCACTTTACCAATTTGGTAACTTTTTAAACATATAATACATGAAAAAAATATCATTAAATAGATATGTAAATACTCATAAATTTAATTATAATAATCATATAATACATACATGGGAATTATATGCACCACACAAAAGAAATGTGTGGTGAATAAGGCATGTATCTCACAGATATAAGAAGTGAGATGAGAAAACCCTTACCTTAAGTCTTGAATTTATTCGTACATGTTAAAAAATCATGTATAATAAATATAATATTATTATAAATCTAAAAAATAACCATATTATTTTATCTAATACCATATATTATTTGTTTATGACTTTATATTACCCATTTATTAACAACTCTATGTTAATATTATGTTTCGGGTAATATATGATTTGTTTTTGTACATGTTTTGACTTATTATTATCAATACTATTACTTATATCATGATTTAATTATTTAAATAATTCAAAACATTATGTAAATATCACATATTCATTATATAAATATTTAAATTAATCTATAAACTATAGAAATATGAAATGGAATACACTGTTCATGGAGACGGTAGTCTGTACGTATGCACGAACACTGTTTTTGTTTAATTATCACTTTAACTAAATGAAATATATATTATAATTCCATTATAATAATTATTTCATATTTATCATATAATTTTACCATACCCATCCTTAATACGTTCCATGTAAATTGTGAATGAATAACACCGCTTTGAGGAGGCGGTAGTCCACATGTCCACAAATGAAGTTATCATTTTTACACAAAATGGAAATCATGAAGTTATGTTATATATAATAATTATAGAAGAATAAATAAATCATAAATATCACATATATCATATAAAAATATATTGTCCATCATAATTCCTAACCATGAGAGGTGGTAAAGGAAAAATGAATAACATCATTTTTTGAGACGATAGTTTGCCATACACAAGAATAGTAAGTTCATTACCCATTATATAGAAGTGTTTGTAAGTGTAAGTATAAAACTTAGAATAAAAACATATAATTATATTTATTATATTGATTTTATTATATAATCATTTAATAATAAGGGTTGTGGGGGGTGGAGAATGAAAATAAAACAAAGGATATTGAGGAAGGATGTTACCTATTCTTTGGGTAAATCCTTTTGGTTTGAACCGAAGGGATACCTTGGATGGATTTATTCAAAAAATGAGGCTTCTAGGATTAATGGAGGGATTTTTTAAGCTTATTTGAGAATATTTTTTTTGATCCAAAGGTATTTAGAGGTATGAATAAGTGGGAGGGTTGGGTGCCTTTTTTTTATAGTAGAGGAGGAGTGATATTCTTGTAAATTTTAGAAAAGAGAATTATACCCCTATTTTCCCCATGAAAATTGGCTCAAATAATGTTAAACATTATATAAAAGGGAGTAAAAAGTCTAAATATTAACATCCAATGTCTTTTGGACAAGTGTCTAGGTTATTTTGTGCCTTAAGTTTAAGGCTTAGTCCTTTGGCAAGCTATTTTTTCTCTTAATCGTTGTAATTAATTTTAATAAATTTCAATAATATTATTGGTAAAATACTAATTTAAACATATTAGACATTATAAATTATTATTATTGAAAATAAGGAATCTATTTTTATGAATTCAAATCACAGAAGTGGAAAAAATTAATTTAAAATTAATCTCACAGACAGGACGACAAAACAAGTTTTTGAAGTAAAAATGTTAAAAAGTTTGCTAAGTTTTTATATCCAATTTAAATTTGAAATTGATTCCAATTAAATTAATTATATTAATTTATGTAAAATTTATCAAGTTAACCTTAAAAAAACTAAAAAATAATTTAGTTATATAAATAAATTAGATGTAAAAGTAGTTTTGAATTAAAATTTAGTGTTTTTTATTATTCATTAAGAAATGAAACTTGTAATAAAAATATCCAAAATCACCCTAAAATAAATTTGATATTCATATTAAAAAAATGAAGTTTATTTTTTCCAATTTTTTTTAAAAGTGTCGAAAATTAGAGTTAATATGGGTTCACCATTAAAAGGAGGTAAAATTACCTTTTAGAAAACACATATTTTTATTCATAAAATTGGATTTATTCTTATATTATAACTATAAAATATATTGGATTAACACTAAAAAAATTGATTGAATATAAAATATATAAAATTTATTGAAATCCTTAATCAAAAGTGGTTTGTTTAATTTATTGAGATAAAATTATTTTTGTACATAGAAAAATAGTTTTCTTAGAAAAGTTATTTCTTTATTTTCAAATAGTAATTTCATTCACTTATACTAATTTATAACAAAAGGATTCATTTTATATAGATGTATAAATCATATTTTTAAAATTTATTTAATCTTATTTGTGACTTCCATTCCAATATATAGGTGGTATCTATAGTAATATTTTTGTTATAATATTAATAGTATATTGTAGTTTGGTAAAACTCAGCCTTGTGTGTTATGAAATCTATTAAAGGGATTCAGTATTATGTGTAATAAAATCCAAACATAGTGTTACATGTACCTTAAGACAATCTAAGTTTTTCATGTGGCACAAGATTAAATTTTTGTTGCATATAATGAAAGAAAAAATAAGTGGTTATATATATATATATCAAAATCTATATTCAGTGTGTTATGAAATAGAAAATATGAAAATATTAAAAAAAATCAAAAAAAATCACAAGATATTGGGGTGTTAAAAATACCATTTTTTTCTTTATGTGGTACTTGATTTAGTATGTATAATGCTGTAAAAAATTCATATCCCAGAAATGATAGTAGAAGACTTGTGTGACTCTTTATCAACCTTACTATGTCTAGAAAGGTACAGTTCCTACTTTCACTAACACCATTCCATTATGGTGTATAATGTGGAGTGAGTTTCGATAAAGTATCATACTTCCATACAAAGTTGACAAATTCTTAGTTAATATATTCACCATATCAATCTGATCAAAGTTTATTTATCTTCTTACATATCTAATTCTAAACTTCATTCTTGAACTCTTTGAACTTATAAAATGATTCAGACTTATACCTTATAAAGTAGATATAACCATACCTGCTCAATTCTTTAATAAAAGTAATAAAGTATGAAAATCCACTAATAACCACTACTTTAAAAGGTCCAAACACATCAATTTATACCAAATCTAGAAGTTAGGTGTCCTTTTCACCTTAACCACCAAATGTTGGTTTGGTCATCTTTCCTTATAAGATAGTATGATATCTTTCAAGTGGGTTAATCTCAAAAGAGTCCAAATAAACACCAAGATAGATCTTTTTCAAATGATTATTGTTTATGTGACCATGATGGTTATGATACATCTAGGTGTTATATGAGTCACATGTATTTGTTTCGTTATCTATTTCCAATATTTGGTTTTTGTAATTAATACATAAATACCGTTATTTAATTGCTCCATATCTTAACATGTGATATATTTAGAAAATTAGAAACCCGTTTTTATAAAGTTGAAAATAAATCCATCCACTTATAATCAAGAAATAGAAATGATGTTCTTGAAAACACTAGGTACATAATATAAATTCTTTAAAACCAAAATCAATCCTTTTGGTAATTTTAAATGGCAGTCTCTAATGGATAGAGAATCCAACCTCACCCCATTTTCATCCCATAAATATTTTCGCCTCTTACAACCATCTTAAATCTACTCGGTTCCTCTATATAGATACAAATTTGAGCACCACTTGAAGTATATAATACCCAAATTGTAGATATTGAAATATTACATTCGAAAATGAATGAAGCTTAATATTCCAATTTTTTATTTTGCAGGGTGAAATTAATCTTCTAGTGTCCATGATTTCTACATGAAAAACATACTACATCATGTTCCTTTCCTCACATATGGATATTGCTCTTCTTGGAAGGATAATTCTCAAGAGCCTTAGACATAGAATGAGTCTTTGTCCCCCTTTCCTTGTTTCTCCTCTTATTATTCACCATAAATAATGTGGTTAATAAGTTATTAAAGCAAATTCTTGCTATTTATCATATTATAATTAACAATAATACTAGAGAAGTTTTTAGGAAACGACGAAAAAAGGAGATATGTTCATATCACATCAGGGATATTAAAACCCTGGATTTCTATGTGCTCAATACATCCAATCATCTTGACTACATATGGCCTAGATAGCTTTTAATATCCAATATTTTATATGAACAATGAATTGGTGATCTCATATATCTCTGATCTCACATTCTCTTGATAGAGATCCCAATGCTAAGAAATGATTCTATACACATCCATATCCTCATATTATATGAAATGATCATTAGAAATGGAGGATAGCATAAAAAATTATATATCCATTGAATTATCCACATGCCTCAAATAGAGAGATACTTATTCCTTACTAGAATATTTGGAAAGCGGCTCGAGAAGTGGGGTTTTCGGCACATATAATTTCTGTTCATGGTATAGTATAATGTACAAGTGCCTATAACATTCTAGGAAATTCATACTTGTGAGATGGTTATCCATATTTAGTATGGATCATAGTGATATTGTTGAAGTAATTTGATTAACAATTTCAATAAATAAAACCAGATGATTAGTATGTTCTTGATTACAAAACATATTGAAAAATTTAAATTTAATTAAATCAAATTCCATTAATCTCCCACTATTTTGTCAAAGCATAATATCCTTCACTATCAGTTTCATAATATCTTTTCTCTTAGATATTTTAGTGGAAAGGATACATATTCCCCTTCTAATTACCTAGACTTGGGCTTGATAAGTTATTTAAAGGGGTTTAGGTAGGTGTAACTTTACAACTATATTTACTCATAGTTCCTTGATCCGTTGTGTGGAATCCATAATCTTGAAATCCTATTTTAAATATTTCCTCAAAACATGCCTCTCAGTTACACCAAGTTCTTCTTGGGTAGTCAAATATTTCTATAAAACATTTTAATTCAACCCAAAATTTAAGTTAAAAGTTCTATGATAATTAAAAGAACTCCAAATTGGAACTACGAGGATTATTATAACTTAAATAGTTCAAGGATATACCAACTTATTATTTTATTTGAGGAATTTTTATCCTTATGCACAAAATGCATTTTATATTTTTACATTGCTTGTAAATATTAATTGGGTTTTACCTAAGTGATTAAACATTTCTAATAAAACATTAATGAAAGATCCTATTATATTTTATTCCATATTTAATGCTTATTAATTTGTTTATTAAGTGATCGCACAACATCAACATAAATAAATAATAAACCATGAAACTAACAAAAATAAATTATAAGTGGAATGATTGTGAGATTATGTAATGGTTAGGTTATCCAATGGATGATAAAATAACCCTTGAACCTAGGGGAAAACACCTTAAACCATATCTTGGTTCTTGTTGTAGCATTCCACCTTTGGATCCTATGTATCTCCTTGATTGGTTTCACCCTGACTCCTTAACTCAGTCTTTCTCCTATCACATAGGAGCTCTATACTTACAAAATATTTTACTCACACACATGTGAGGGGATCCAATGGATTAGATAAATTGGGTTTACTTAAAAGAAACCATGGGCACATAAACCCTTACATAATATGGAGGGATTGATAAACATACCATAAATTTTAATTTAATAATATCATATTAAAAGTAACCAATCACATGAAAAGGGTTGGTCTAATATCATGATCGTCCACACATCAAGAAATGAGAATACATGTACAATATTGTTATTAAATACTTTAATTTTTTATTTAAATTAGATAATGTTCCATGAATTAATCCAATTAATTCAATTTATATTAATTCCATCCAAGAATCCTTAATTCACCATCATCTTTAATTTTAAGAAAAATTAATTTTATTTAAAATTAACGATGTACACAAGTGTACTTGGAAGAAAATATGGGTACTTATAAAAAATTTTAGCATAGAAATTAATTTAATATATAATTATAAATCATATTCCATGGCGTGTACTATCAAATAATTGAAACATGGAATAAATGTGAATAGGTTTGATCATATATTAAATTTCTCTTCATGAAAAATTATGAACACTATCTTCAACAGACCACAAGGTGTGTACTATAGTGCACAAAATATATTTTCTTCTACTCGTGTCCATAACACATGCCTAAGGAATGGCCATGCTGCATACTGTGGAAGATTTTGAGGTACAAGATACATTTTTCCAACATACACAACATCTAACCACAAAGTTTCATGACATATCATCACCCATATCATGTACATGATACACGACATGCTGGGAAATACTATGTTCTTGGATGTGTAAAAAAATGGACTACACATCATGTAAATTGGTTACACAATGTGTAGTTCTTTAATAGGTGTTCTAGTCTATTTGGATCTACACACCGATCCTCTTTAGTTGGATCTTGGATATGATTACCTCAGATCAATCAAAATTGATCATGATATATGGATGAAAAACCACTAGTACATGGTGTTTAATTATAAATTACACATCATGTACTTCATTTTTGTCTAGGTAGAACCTTTGGCACATTCAGATGGTGTTCTTTAGATGTTTCTTCATTTTGTAATATTAACAATTTACCAGTTATGTTAGTGATAATGAATAAGGGAAGAGATAAAGATGTCAGATATAAAAACAAATCAATATAATCAAAATAGAATTCTAATGCATTAAAATAATCAATGAATAATGAATAATTATAAATCAAACATGTGATTGCTCTGATACTTCCTATAGGTTCTGGGTGTAATAGAAGATCCCTGGATGGTATGGACAAATAATATTTTTGTGTTAATTTATGTGTAATAATTTTCACACATGATTAAAATGTCATGTATAGTGAAAAGAGTAGACTACGTTACTATATTAAAATGATGGAACCATAAGAGGAGGATCTTCACATGTAATTTTTAATTAATTGATAAAAAGATATAGAATTATCCCAACTTGTAATTCTCTCTTTGTTGATGATTCAGTGGACTAGATCTCATCGTAAAATCATTGTGATTTAGTATACAAGTGAAGAATCCATCTAGTAGTGATCCAAAATTTCACCACAATCTTTAAACATCACTTTAGAATCACTTGTTTCTAGCATTAATGATCTTGATCGCCTTCCTTGTTCGTGGTTGACTATAGAAGAATTCTCCTTAAGGAGGAAGAAATATTGATGTTCTATCATTGTCTTGAGAGAGGAGGAAGAGAGAGAATGTTCTAGATCTCTCTATACCTCTCTAGGAATTGATAGAGTCTCTCTCTATCAATTGTTCAAAAAAAGAGTAATTATGGAAAGTGTTATAATTAGATATTTATTATGGCGGGTTTAGTTTTTGAAAATAGCACAAAATCACACTACCAAATTTAATATTCTTAATTGATTCCATGTAAAACAACAAAAAAAAACAATATTATTATTATTAATCACTTGAAATTTGAAAAAACTTTAATAATATAAATTCATATCATTTACATCATTTCCAATTGGATCATTAAGCTCAGTCTACTTTCCCTCACAGAGATTTACCGACCCTTGGATAATGACTATTTACTTAACAAATAAATATCACTACATCATTCATAAATAAATATAGTAAATATTATATTATACAAACCGTGAAAAAAAATATATTTTTTATTATTTAAATCACTTATTATTTTAAATAAATTGTGATTAAATCCTAGAAATAAACTAAATCTAAATAAATATTATTTATTCCAACTTGTTAAATTCAATGCTAGAGTTTAACTAAGACTGTGAATACACTTAGGATGTAACCATCTTGGTCTCTTTCTTAGTGTTATGAGGCATAACCTTCTAAATTACAAGGTTAAAATCTATCAACATACTAAGGCACCCATTGAGAAATATATAAATGTTACAACAAAGTTCAAAATATCATGAATGCTTACTGTGTAATATAATCCTTTTATCAAAAGACCTCAAATCAAGAAGGTTTCATGCTGGTTCCACCAACCTATATGTTGGATGTATCTTTCATCAACTTTTTGGAAATTAACTCACCCACCGAACACCATGTCCATGGTTTTATAAAAGTAATTCCATTCCGATCAAAGGTCATAGGATATTAACTTACATCAAGGGACATAAGGGATAAATCCTTTCTTGCATTATCCATTAATGCAATATCACTTGCGACACACCCAATGTATCCTACCTCACCGCGAGCATATTTCATCATTGTTTTCATCAATACATCAAAGTGTGCGAGCCATGATATCCATTAATGATAATCTAAAATTCTAAGGATCAATACACATGTCCGTATATAGAAACATCCAACAACACATGGAAATATGGATTTATTATCAGTGGTTCTATTCTAATAACCTAATATCTTTTAGATTACCAAGGGAAAACACCATGAGAAGGTATATGAATGCATTATGATCCACCCACCTCTGATGGTATATATCTTATATGTCCCATCATATAATACCATCTAGAAATAAAACTATATATTCATGAATACTATCATGGAACCTTTATGTTCTCATCATAGAGGTGAAATCTTATGACCTTTTAGCATGAAATATATTATTAAGAAGTTATCATAAAAAAATTTAATGTGGAGGAACAATCATGATGTGATAAGAAAACTTCATTAATAGAACATGTACTCAAGTACTAAGAAATTTGGTTCTAGGGAACCAACTCCAACAAGAACCAACTGGTTTATACTTTAGATTAACAAATATATTCAAATAAGTAAATATTAAGTATATCTTATCACATATTGATCATTATTTAGAAAAAGTTTAATGTGATAATGTCCTAGGGTGTTTTTCACATCAAAATAGGTCATAGAAGTTCCCTACTATGATGAGAAACCTGAGATACTATGATGATATATCATAAATATCTATCTTATGATCAACATGATGAACTATGATGGGGAACATAGTTTGAATATTTTTAGGTGTGAGTTCTTGTAAGAGGACAAGGATTCATCTCATAAAGTTTGAATTTGGTGATTGAAAATATGGGAGATTTCAAGGACATAACCGCCGATAAGAATTCCACATGTTTGTGTGTCATCATATATTCTTATATAGGAGCATGTTTAATAGTCCTTAAACTTTAAGATAATCATTAATACATATCATGAATCACATACTTAGAAGTATTTCTAAACCATGTTACACACTATGTTCATAATAAGTAGGATACATTGGGTACGTCAAGATTGGTATGTTATTAATGAATAAATCGAGTAAGAACTTTCCCCTTCTGTTTATAAGAGTTAAATCTCGACCATTTGATTGTAATGGAACCATATAAATAAATTCCATAGACATGGTAATGTAAACATGTTCATTTTTTATTACATAGTTCAATTTTATTAATATTGGAACTTTCCAAGGTAATTTTTCTTACTTATTATTGAATGATGGTGTATTTGATTTCTTATTTATATTGTGTTTTCCACTCTAATAAAGGGTGTATAGTATTCCCACTTTACTATATTAGACCCTCACTTCTAGTTGAAAACCTTTGAAATACGGGGAGGTATTCCTAATGTATGTGGTGCACTAGTCCAATTACTGTTCAGAGTGAGATAGTCCGGGACATTACAAAGGTTATAATAATCAACATCCCCTAAGTAAAGATCCTAGAACCCATTATGTGATGAGCATATAAACCCTTATGTGATGAGAATAATATTTCTCAGGTGATGAGCCTAGTATGATTTAACTTCCCTATGTGAAGGGTATATGATTACTCTAGGGATGAGCGAGAGATAACTCCAGTGATGATACATGGATACCTATGATGGTGATCCAGAGATGATTCATCATCTCTCATGCAATGAACATGAGATAAAGTTATAGCCTAACATGAGGAAGATAAAATGGGCCTCTTACTAGGTTTAATCCCCAACCATAGCCTATCCTGTTTAGTTTCTAACTGAAAGGATGAACCAAAAAGATACTCTCATGCATAATTCTCACACCAACCACTACTAGGAACCCTTTCCCTAGTATTCTACTTAAAATAACTTTAAACTACTCAGAACTGGTTCTTGTTGCATGAACATAAAAGGAACTTTACTTGGTTATCGTGGCATGACCTTAAAAGAAACTACTGAGATGCCTCAGACCCATACTTCCAGATTTGGTGCTAAATAGAAACACTTTTAAATACATCTAATGAATTACAACAAAATCCCTAGATTGAAAGTTTGGTGTCTTTGGGAACTAGTTATATTTACAACTAAACACATGGTACAATACACATTTCTTCCAAAATGATTCTCTAGACATGTAAATTACTTATATGTATCGTTTTCATTGCAATTCATGTGTAAATGGAGAAAAATAAGAAAATGAAAAGCTATAAAGGACAATAAGGGATAAACAATGAAAACAGAGCATAAATTGTAACGACCCAAACTTTTTAATTATATTTGTCTCCTATTTTTTCATGTTATTTTTTTACTCAACAAAACTATATCCTTTAATTAATGAAGTGGATATAATTAAAATGAGACCGTTGAATTTTGACTGTTATAATACCATTGGTCAATATGACCGTTGGAAACTATAATATTAACATTGTGTTTTTATAAATATGATTATCTTGGTCAATTAATACAGAAAGAAGATTGAATGGACTCATCCAGTAGACTTGATCCATATGAATCCCATCTGTCGGAGCTTGGGAAGGAGGTAGCATCATTGGTCTTTGCTCTGGACTAAGCCCAATCCGAACTTCAACGTATGAAGCTTGAACAGAATCTCTTAAGGGAGAAGTCCAAGCTGATAGAAATCACCACTCATTCAATGTTGTCCAAGCCACCCCAAGATTCTATCACCATAACACACCTTACACGTAGGTCCTATGCTGGTGTTATAAGGGGCTATGTAATGAGACCTTAGATTCTTTGTTTAATCCTTTTATATAAATAAAATTGTTAGTTCTTCTTATGACAAAGTTTGTGAATTTAAAATATCCAGATAAATATAGGATGTGTATTATTGATGAATTTAGGAAATAAGGGGTATTTTAAAATATTTTTGTATTCATTAAATAATTAATAATGTGAAACGATTTTCAAAAAATGGTCTTCTACAGTTGTGATCAGTGAGAAATTTAGACTCTAATAAGATCAACTTGGTTTTTAGTGAATAGTAAATTAGGAATATTAGCATACCCATATGAATAGCAATGAATATTAATTTGACCAAAAAACTAGAAACTTCACCCATGAATGTATAAATACATTTTAGACATCTTAAAAGTAAAAAAATGATCATAGTTTAAGTTTTGGTATTTTTGTACTCCATAAATATTTTATTTACAATTTTATAATTAACTTAATAATTTAATATGGAAATGAATTTTCATAAAATTTAATAATAAATTTTTACTTTATTGTCTTATGGGTATATGATATTTTTATGGGACCTTTATTACTTTTTTAAGGTGTTACAAAATGAGTTATAGTTTTAAAGTATTATTTTTGGAATAAATAATGTTTTTATTTAAAAATTAAATTAAAAATATTTTGAAAATTATTTTCATAAATGGAATTTATTTTTGAATTCAGATCATCGATATTAGGTTAGGGTTGATTTTTTGGATATTTTCTGAAACAATTGAATTATCTGTGAATAGTAAAAATGCAGTTTTGAGTTTCAGGTGTTTAATGACATCATTAATGATGTAATAATGATGTAAGATTTCTCGTCAACTTGTGAATAGTGATATATTCTATGAGGTGTCACAAGTGGCCAATACCATGGGAAAATACCATGGTCAAGCCCCTTTTTTTGCAAATACCACCGATGAGGTGTCCCTTGGAAATTAATAATTTATTTACTCACATTTCCTATAAATACCAAGACATTTCCCTCATTAATTTCATTCCAAAATCATCCTCAACGAATTTCTGGTCTTCTTACCTCCCAAGGATTCCTCCCAAGGTTCCCTCAAGCCTCCCAAGGTCCCGACCTTCAAGATTTCAAAGTTACTCTTCAAGGTAAGGGAATCTTTCACCCTCCTCTTTTAAAGCCATGACTTCCTTTATGTTGCCTCTTCTTGTTTCAATCTATTTATGTTGAGGATATATTATTATATGTTATCATTAATGTCCATTTAATGTCTAATTGTTAAGAGACCCTTTTCAATCTCATCAATTTATTTTCTGAATTTTTAAGTGACATCGTTAGGCTGCTGAAATTTTTGTAAAAGAAACCACATATTCTCTTTTCCTCCGAGTTTCATTTTCATATGGTATTTCCTTAAAATATCCATACCATGATCTTATTTCTTTTTTATATACCCATAATGCATTATGAGTTATTTATGAGTGGTTGACTCTTTTCCCCTCTCTTTTCAATGTTTTCTAAAACCATGTTATACAGCCGTTATGCTGCAGAATGTTCGTCTCAAAATCTCTCTCTTTTTCTCAAGAAATTCTCTTGTATTATTTATGTGAATACCCAATTCTATTTTCATATCAAGGGGTATTCATCAATACATAAAATTGATCTATTTGATTCTTTAATTTACATACATATAACCCTCACTCCCTTTCCATGGGTTATAAATGACTTAATGATCAAGTTTTTAAGAACTTTTAAAACGTCACAATTTTGAAATGAAACCCATTTCTTTTATTCTATATGGGTTATTTATGAAAAGTTTGATTATGATCTATGTGGAACACATGAAAATAAATACATATTAAGTGTGTTCCATGATAGTGCTTCAATACATTGGGTAAAGAATTAATCTCTAGAGATGACAAGTTTCACGATACCTTGGTGAATAACCTTGGTAATTTTTATAACACCTCGGGGATAAACCTTAGTGATATGTTCATGAATGTCTAAATGAAATGTTGTAGCCACATATTCAAGTTATGATTCAAGTTATTTTTATTATTATATTCCTATTCTTCCATTTCTCACGCCATTATGACTTTTATCATGTTCTTATTAATATTGCTCAAGATCACATGTCAACTGTTTCACTTGTTTTCCATACGGAGCCTTATTCTCACCCTTTTCTTTGATATATGTCTCTAGGATATGAGATGCGGTAATTGTACATAGGATGAACCTATGATGAAGCCTTACGAGTGGTTTAGAATAATGTTTTATGATGTTTTCATGTATTATGTTCCTGATTTCCAAGACACTAGACTTTAAAGATCCTCTATTTGTAAAATGAAATGAAAAGTTATGTAATAAAAATGTGGGATTCCATAGTTAGTATCGAAGGATAGTTTAGTTATTTATGGAAATTAAGCTATGAAATCTTTATGAATAATCCTATAGAAAAGTTTAAATATAGGAAAACTTTCTGGTATTTTTGTGAGTATTAAGTAAGTGGTTTATCAAGAAAATACATCCCTGTATGGATACGAGAAGGTAGAGGTGGCTCTGGCATAGATGTACATAGGGGTAAAACCGGAAAAAACTGCTTTGAGATAGACTCGAACGGGAACTAGTGCACGAAAATGGGCCTTGCTGCACTCTTGGTTATGACACTCTCGGGGGATATGTTGGGTTAATCATAACCTTTTTACGAATCATTATGAAGGATTTATAGAGAAATGTAATTGTTTAAAGAAGTTTTAAAAGATAAATCCTTTATAGTTAAAAGATTTTTAATTGAAATAAGTTTCTTACTATGGTTTTATTATTTTAGAAAATGGCGGGAAATAGGAGGAACCATGTAAATGGTGACTGCAATGGACCATGCCCTGATGGCCCTCCGATGGAAGTCGGAATGGAAACATTCATGCGAATGATGAACCAACTGACTCAAGTTATAGGAAATAACTTGAATCAATCTGAGAGACTGATCTCACCATGAAGGGAACAAAATTATGTTGAGTCATTTATGCATCAATGACCACCAACCTTCAGTGGATCGACTGACCCATTGATTACTGATCCGTTGATCAGCTCCATCGAAAAGATCTTTTCTGTGCTCCGTTGTTCAGAGCAAGATATGGTCACCCTGACCCTCTATCGCTTAGAAGGGGAAGCTGATCAGTGGTGGGAACTGATTAAAAACACAAGGACAAGAGTAGAAGTTGAAGCTTTGGAGTGGGAAGAGTTCAGAGGGATTTTCTTCAGTAAGTATTTCCCTCGATCCACGAGAACAAGAATGGAGAAGGAGTTTCTCGAGCTGAAGTAGAAGGAGAGCGAATCTGTCAGAAGCTATGAGATGAACTTCTCCCGAATTTCACAATATACCTATAGCTTTGTCATGGATCCAAATGGTAATGTTTATAGATTATTTGGTGGACTGAGACCTCATCTGCGGAAGAATCTAGCCAACTGAGACTATGATAACTACAAGGAGATTTTTCGGAGTGCGATGAAAGTCGAACTCGAGTTTGGTGAGACACAACGGTCTCATAAATCAAACGACAAAAATAGATCAATGGAACCAAGCTTAGGGAGGATCTTTGATCAAGGAAGAGGAGGCAAGCAAGTGCAAGATCCCACGTGTAATAAATGTGGGAATAAGCATTCACGGAACTGACTGCTCGGGAGCGGGAAATGCTACAAGTGTAGAAGAGATGAATATATTGTGAAGAATTTTCATAGTGAGGTGAAACCTCAACTTTTAAACATTAATGTCAAGGGGAAGATGGTGTAGTCCCTACCTGATGTCTAGTTCTTTAAGTGTGGACAACTTGGGAACTTTGACAATCATTGTCCAAATCTGAGGGCAGTGGAGGGGAACTACCATCAGCCTCAGCAAAGGACAAGGGAGTATGGTCATGATTTTTCTATCACAAAAGTTGAAGTTAAAGCTCCAAATGATGTGGTAGCAGGTACTCTTGTTGTTTTATCAAAGCTAGCAAGTACTTTTTTTGATTCTGGTTCTATGCATTCCTTTATTTCCTCCAAGTTTGCAAAGAATTTAGAATCAAACCCCGAATTGCTAAAAGTAGAGTTATCAGTCAAGACTCCTGGTGGGATTATCCAAGAATCATCATTGTTTAGAAAATCTAGTATTTACTTTGGTGAGCACAATCTTATCACAAATCTAGTAGTCATTCCCATGCTGGAATTTGACATTGTACTAGGGATGGACTGACTCTCAAAGTATAATGCTAAGATAAAATGCAGAAGTAAGGAAATCTCAGTAGTCTTGAATAGAAAGCCTACTGTTATCTTCCAAGGAGAGATATCTCAACCTGATATTTGTCTATAAGAACATCCTATATCCTTATTTATGGAATTGATTGGTGAAGAAGAAGAATTAAAGGAGAGTTTGAGGATAGAAAATGTAACCATCGTCTAGGAATACATTGACGTATTTTCTGAGGAGTTCCCTGGACCTCCCCCAGAAAGAGAGGTAGAGTTATATATTGAACTCATACCTGGATCTCATACAATATCAAAGACCCCATATAGGATGGAAAATGTGGAGTTGGAGGAATTAAAGGAACAACTTCAAGAACTTTTTTTAGAATGGGTTTATCCGACCGAGTGTTCCTCCTTGGGGAGCACCTATTCTCTTTGTGAAAAAGAAGGATGGATCGATGCGGCTATGCATTGATTATTGAGAACTGAATGAGATCACAGTAAAGAACAAATACCCTATTCTAATAATTGATGACTTTTTTGACCAAATTCATGGGGCTCAATTCTTCTCTAAGATTGATCTTCGATCTGGTTATCATCAATTGTGGGTGAAGAAAGAAGATATTCCAAAAAATTCCTTCCGATCAAGATATGGGCATTATGAGTTTGTTGTTATGAATTTTGGACTAACTAATGCACCTACTATTTTTATGGATTTGATTAATAGAGACTTTAAAGACTACCTTGATAACTTTGTGGTAGTTTTTATTAATGATATTATGATATATTCAAAAATTCGTGAGGAGAATGAGGATCATCTAAGGGTTAATTTACAAACTCTACGGAAGGAGAGACTTTTTGGAAAGTTCAGTAAATGTGAATTCTGGTTACAACAAGTTGATTTCTTGGGTCACATTGTTACCGATGAAGGAATCACAGTTGACCCTGCAAAGACAAAAGTTGGAGAGGAGTGGCCTCATCCAACAATAATAACTAAGATTTGTAGTTTCCTTGGATTAACGGGATATTATAGGAGGTTTGTGAAAAACTTTTCATGAATTTCTAATCCATTAACCAAGTTAACTTGAAAAGGGGTCAAGTTCATCTAGACAAAGAGTGTGAGGAAAGTTTCCAAAAGCTGAAGAAGATATTGTTTACTTCACCTGTGTTAACTCTGCCCTCAAGTGGAGAAGGATTCGTTATTTTTAGTGATGCATCTCTAAAAGGGGTTTGGTGCATCCTCATGCAAAATGACAAGGTCATTGCTTATGCATCTCGACAGTTGAATTCTCATGAGAAGAACTATCCTACCCATGATCTGGAGTTGGATGTGGTTGTTTTTGCTCTGAAGATATGGAGACACTATCTTTATGGGGAGAAATGTGATATATACATAGACCATCAAAGTTTGAAGTATATTTTCATACAAAAGGAATTGAACACAAGACAAAGGAGATGGTTAGAACTCCTTAAAGACTATGATTGTTCAATTCATTATCATCCCAGAAGAGCAAACAATGTTGCTGATGCATTAAGAAGAAAAGAACCGGTTGTTCTATCCATTATGAGGATTCAAAGAGATCCTTTGATCAATGACCTAGTAAAACTGGACATAGGAATTATAAAGGAAGGGACATCATCAACCCTAACCCAAATGATTTCTCAACCGTCACTACTAGAGAAGATCAAGAAAGCTCAGAAATAAGATCCTTTGTTATAGAAGAAGTTTGAGGATATGAAGGATGAGAAGTTTCCTGAGTTCAATACTGATCAAGAAGGTGTACTGAAATTTCATACAAGACTATATGTTTCATCTATTCTGGAAATAAAGAAGGAGCTGATGGATGAATCTCATAGCTCTACATTCTCTATACATCCTGGTAGCACAAAAATGTATAGGGACCTTCGTGATCATTTTTGGTGGTATAATATGAAAAGGGAGATTGCTGAATACACTTCAAGGTGCCTGGTATGTCAGCAGGTGAAGGCAGAGCGAAAAATTCATAAAGGGGTATTGCAACCACTACCCATACCAGCATGGAAGTGGGATAATATCACTATGGACTTCGTAACTGGTTTCCTGAGAACTTCCAAAGGAAATAATGCGATATGGGTTATTATGGACCGTCTCACCAAGACTGCCCATTTTATCTCCATTCGGGAAGCTTTATCTCTTAATCAACTTACTAGGATTTACGTGAAGGAAGTGGTAAGGATGCATGGAGTTACACTTTCTATTGTATCTAATCATGATCCAAGGTTCACATCAAAATTCTAGAGAAGTATTCAACAAGCTATTAGCACTGAATTGAATTTCAGTACGACCTATCACCCCCAAACTGATGGCCAATCTGAAAGAAATATTCAAACACCCAAGGAATTGCTGAGAACTTGCTCAATGGAATATAAATGTGGATTGGATCAACATATCTATTTAGTTGAGTTATCTTACAACAATAGCTTCCACTCGATCATTCAAATGGCACCCTATGAAGCTCTATATGGGAAGATATGTAGAACTCCTACTTTTTGGGATGAAGCTGGTGGGAGAAAGCTTCTTGGGCCTGATCTTATGCAAGAGATGATAGAAAAGGTCCATGCCATCCAAAAACACATTAAGGCTGCTCAGAGATGACAAAAGAGCTATGCCGACAACCATCGAAGGGACTTAGAGTTTGATGTTGGGGACACATTATTTCTTTGGATTTCACCTTAGAAGAGAGTCATGAAATTTGGGAAGAATGGGAAGCTCTGCCCTAGGTACATTGGCCCCTATGAAATCCTTGATCATGTGGGAGCAGTGACCTATCATCTTGCACTTCCTCCAAATCTTGCACAAGTTCATGACGTCTTTCATGAATCCCTCTTGAGGAAGTACATACCCGACCCTTCACATGTACTAAATCCAAAGGTGGTACAACTGGAACATGACCTCTCTTATGAAGAGCAGCCGGTGGAGATCTTGGATCGTATAGACAAGGTTCTACGCAACAAGACTACCCACCATGTTAAGGTGTTATGGAGGAACCACAAATGTGAAGAAGCGACGTGGGAACCGGAGGAGGCCATGAGACAGAAGTACCCACGCCATTTCCCATAATAGGGTATGAGATAAAATTTCAGGGACGAAATTTCTTAAGGGGGGAATAATTTAATGACCCGAACTTTTTAATTATATTTGTTTCCTATTTTTGTGTGCTATTTTATTTTTTACTCAACAAAAATATTTCCTTTAATTAATGAAGTGGGTATAATTAAAATGAGACAGTTGGGCTTCAACTGTTATATGACCGTTGGTCAATATGACCATTGGAAACTATAATCTTAATGTTTTGTTTTTATAAATATTGTTATCTTGGTCAATTAATGTAGAAAGAAGATTGAATGGCCTCATCCAGTAGACTCGAGGCATATGAAGCCCATCTATTGGAGCTTGGGAAGGAGGTATCATCACCGGGCTTTGCTTTGGACCAAGCCCAAGATGAACTTCAACGTATGAAGCTTGAACGTAATCGCCTAAGGGAGAAGTTCAAGCTGATAGAAATCACCACTTGGACAATGTTGTCCGAGCCACCCCAATATTCTATCACCATAGCACACCTTACACTTAGGTCCTATGCTGGTGTTATAAGAGGCTATGTAACGAGACCTTAGCTACTTTGTGTAATCCTTTTATATAAATAAAATTGTTATTTCTTCTTATGGAAAAGTTTGTGAATTTCAAATATCCAGATAAATGTAGGATGTGTATTATTGATGAATTTAGAAAAAAAGGGTATTTTAAAATATTTTTTTTATTCATTAAATAATTAATAATGTGAAATGATTTTCAAAAAATGGTCTTTTACAGTTGTGATCAGTGAGAAATTTAGAGTCTAATAAGATCAACATGGTTTTTAGTGAATAGTAAAGTAGGAATATTAAATACCCATATGAATAGTATAAATGGTAATTTGACCAAACAATTAGAAACTTCACCCATGAATGTATAAATACATTTTAGACATCTTAAAAGTGAAAAAATGATCATAGTTTAAGTTTTGGTATTTTTTACTACATAAATATTTTATTTACAATTTTATAATTAAATTAATAATTTAAAATGGAAATGTATTTTCATACAATTTAATCATAAATTGATACTTTATTTTCTTATGGGTATACAATATTTTTATGGGACCTTGATTACTTTTTTAAGGTGTCACAAAATGAGTTATAATTTTAAAGTTGTATTTTTTGAATAAATAAATATTTTATTTAAAAATTAAATTAAAAATATTTAGAAAATTATTTTCATAAAATGGACTTCATTTTTTAATTCAGAGCATCGATATTATGTTAGGGTGAATTTTTGGGATTTTTTCAGAAACTGTTGAATTATCGGTGAATAGTAAAAATGCAGTTTTGAGTTTCGGGTGTTTAATTACATCATTAATGATGTAATAATGATTTAAGATTTCTGGTAGACTTATGAATAGTGAGATATGCTATGAGGTGTCACAAGTGACCAATACCATGGGAAAATACCATGGGCAAGCCCATGGTTTTGCAAATACCACCGATGAGGTGTCCCTTGGAAATTAATAATTTATTCACTTACTTTTCCTATAAGTACCGAGCCATTTCCCTCATTCATTTCATTCTAAAATCATCCTCAACGAAGTTCTGGTCTACTTATTAGGACCAAGATGAAGGAAGAGATGGTTTGCATGGATTGTATTTTGTTGATCTTGAGGAAGTTTTCATAGAGGAAAGACACCTTGAATTTCTAAGAATTCGGAAGCTGGAAGTTTGAAGATTTGGAACCGAGAATATTGAACATTCGGAACCTGGTGTTCGAAGAATTCGGAGTTTGGAAATTGAGAAGTTCAGAACCGGGAAATTGCACATTATTGAAAGCTGGATGATAGGTGATGTGAAGGCATTAAATTGTGACGATGCTTTGCTGTTTTGTAACTCTAAATTGTGAGTATATGCAAGTACTCATGGTGCAAGTAAAAGTTGGTATGAGAAGTCATTCCTAGAATCAGGAAGAGCTGTACCGAGAATCTGGTGAATCCGTTATAAGAACCATAATTGTGGAGTCTACTTCCTGAACAGAATTTGCAGAGTCTACTTCCTGAACAGAATTTGCGGAGTCTACTTCCTGAACAGAATTTGCGGAGTCTACTTCCTGAATAGAATTTGCGGAGTCTACTTCCTGAACAAAAGTGCAGAGTCAACTTCCAGAGTTAGAAGTTTATTGCAAGAAGTTTGGAGTCAAATTGCTAAAGAATAAGTTCATTGTGAGATGTTCGGAGTCGACTTCCTGAGTCAAAAGTTCGTAGCGGGAAGTTCGAAGTCGACTTGCTAAGTCAGAAGTTCAGAGTGAAGAAGTTCAGAGTCAACTTCCTAAACCAGAAGTTCATAGCCAGAAGTGTGGAGTCATGCTGAGAATTGGTGAAGTCATAACCATAAGTCGTACTGAGATCCAGAGGGGTCATATTGAGAATTCAAAATCTTCGGTATCGATGAACAAAGAGGAGACTCACCGAGAATGAAGAATTTGTCATACACAAGAAGCAATGAAAATCCATACTGAGAAGTAATGAAGAGTCATACTGAGATTTGAAATGGTGTCATGCAGAAGAAGCGACGAAGAGTCATGCCGAGAGTTGAAGTGATGCTAAAGACTCAAGAAGAGTGGATCTGAGAAGACAGATGAGTCGAACTGAGAATGTGATTCTGAGAAATTTGCATAACAGGTTCGGATCCGGAAAAGGACAAAGCTCTAAATCAATAAGGGGAAGAAGATTTGAGAAGATTCTAGAAGTGTTGACAAAGTCTTAATTACTCCTAGATTTCAGGAGAAATTAAGATTTGGGTGAATTTAGGTGAGCAGGAAAATATTTTGGTTTCCCGCCTAAGTACTCTTTGGAGCACCTATAAAAGAAGATCAGGGTGCTAAGTAAGTAATGTGATGAAAAAGTAGAGAGAGAATATCTGATAATCTAGAGAGAAGAAGAAGTGTTTGGACAACTGAGTTTTTCATTGTAGTTTCAATTGAAATAAAAATTTGATACTGGTTGACACCGTATTGAGTTTCTCAAATTAAAGAAAAACTCAGATTGAAGAATCAGAGTGAAAGTGAATAATTCGGAGTGGAGATTCGAAGTGAAAACTCGGATTGAAGAATCAGAGTGAAGAAGAAAATTAAGATTGAATAATTCTGAGTGAAGAATTCAGAGTGGAGATTCGGAATGGAGAATCAGTACTGGTTGTCACCGTATTGAGTTTCTCAGACTAAGGAAGATTCAGATTGAAGAATCGGCTTGAGAAAATTCAGAGTGGAGATTCAGAATGGGAAGTTCGGACTGTAATTGATCTATCTCAAGTCCAAGGAGTCCTTTCCTTTCTTCTCGGTAAGGAAGTGAAGATTTGTGTTGAACTTTCTTACACTTGTGTATTTGAAAGGAAGTGCAGGTAACATAAGCTGTTACAAGAAAAGAGACATTGCCCTATTGTGCTAGGAGGGTGCACACGCACTGGAGTGATTGTTTCACCGTGATTCATGGGTGTAAGGGTATATCCTACTCGTTGTAATCCAAGTATTGTTTTCTTAGTGGATTGTATGGTGCTGGATTGTTTCCAACCATACCAAGGACGTATCTATTCTTATTGAATAGTGAACCTTGTAAATTGCTGTGTTCCTTTGGATGTGTGCTTGTTTGTTTTCTCAGCAGAGAATTATATCTTTAACAGGAGACAAAGGTTGTTCTCAATATTAAGTGAACTTAGAAAGAAAAAGGGGTACCATTGATTCACCCCCTCTCAGTGGTTCATTACTCCAACTGGGTCCTTACAAGTGGTATCAGGTGTAGGTTGCCTTTGTTTTCCTTACTGATGGAGAATCTGAATTGTGTGAACAGTAAAGGCATTCCGGTATTCTATGGGAAGAACTATCACATCTGGAAGGATAGAATGATATCGTATCTCATTTATATTAGTTATGAAGTTCTTGAAGCTGCAAAAGTTAGGTTTCCCCCCATTGAAGACAATGTTCCACTCACACCTATTGACAAGAAGTTTCTTGAGAATGATGGAAGAGCTAAGAATGCTATATCGTCTTCACTTTCAGAAAGTGAATTCTTGAGAGTAAAAGGAGTGGCCATAGCCAAAGGTATATGGGAAAAACTGAAAAACATATATGATGGCAATACAAAATTCAAGAAGGCAAAACTTTAAATCTGGAGATTGAAGTATGAATACTTGAAGATGGGAGAGCATGAATCTGTTGGGGATTTCTTCACTAGGGTAAACGATATTGTTAGTACCATCAGATGTCTTGGTGAAGAGCCTAAAGACTCTACTGTGGTGGAAAATATCTTGAGGATTCTTCCTGATAAATTCAATGCGAAGGTATCTTCATTAGAAGACAGAGATTCAGAGACTCTATCTCTTGATGATTTGCATAACACTCTCATTACTTATGATATGAGATGGTAAAAGGATATGAAGACCAAGACAAAGGTTGATAGAGAATTATCTTTCAAAGCCATGATAAGGAAAAGTATAAGAAGATATTGATTGAAGAAGATGGTGGTGACTCTGACTCTGAAAGCGAGGTATGTAAAAATCTTAACGATATTTTATCCTTGTTTTCAAAAAATGTTGAAAGAGGAACATGTAAATACAAGGGAAAACTTCCCTTGAAGTGTTTTGAATGTAGAGGCATTGGCCACTTTGCAGCTAACAGCCCTCAAAGGGAGAATGAAGAAGATAGTGATGAAGAAGAAAGAAAGCCAAGAAAGTTATGGAAGAAGCAGGGTGGTAAAGGAAAGTCAGGGAAAGAAAAGAAGTTCTTCAAATCCAAGAGAAAAAGTTTTCTATCTATAAATGAAGAAGATGAAGAAAATGATTCTGAATCCGAAAAAACAGTTGATCATGGTGTGGAAAATACATTCATTGCAACAGTTAATGATGAATATTTCGGAACCAACAGCTCAGAAGAAGAAGAAACTTAGCTTGAGATGCATCTGAAAGAAGAATTGAAGGAATGTTTAAGGAAGATTAGAAGGCTGGAGAAGCTTAACAAAAAGTTGGAAGATGAATATTTCTGAGCATCCAATCAAGCCAATGATAAAGATTAACTTGGGAAGGAACTTGAAGATTTGAAGAAATCTCTTGAAGATGAGAAAAATCAAAATAATCACATGAGTGTTAAGCTGAAGGAAAAATAGGAAGAATTAGAACTCATTCAAAAGAAGCTCTCAGAAGTTGAATAAAAAAACATTTGTTTTCAAAACTCAACTACTGATGTTGGTGAAAGCTCTCAACAAGCACATTCTGAGAAAATTCAACAGAAGAATAAAGTGGTTTCTGTGAAGAAGAAAGCTGAGAAAGTTGCTTATGTGGTCAAGACCAGTGTTACTAGGAACTCTAAAGTTTCAAGGAAACCTAAGTCTAACACTGGTGAAAAAAAAAACAAAATCAGAGAAGGCATAATTCCATCAGAGCAATCTTGCTAACAAAAGAATGGTTAGTGGGGTTGAAGAAAGAGCAACAAAGAAGTATCAGAACAAAAGTTTTAGAGGAAGGTACTCCTTATATGGATACTGTTGGTATTGTGGTGGATTCAGGCATACAACGAATATGTGTTGGTTCAATCAACATTATTACAACCACCCCACAAGTTATGAAAGGCATAGATTGAGGGGGAGTCAATCTCTTCAAAGGAAGAAGGGTGAGAAGGTTTTCTTGAAGAAAGTTGATAAGAATGAAGTTAAGACAGAAAATAGGTTCCAGCTTCTGGAGACCATTTGTGAAACGTGTGAACAACCTGGACACCTTGCAAAAGGATGTCTTGTGCTGTTACCATCTCAACAAAAAGTTCTTAATTCTCAGAAGCTGAAGGAGAAGAAAGAAGTGAAATAAGAAAAATATCTTGTTGTTGAAATTGCTCTAAAAGTTACAAAGGAAGAACGACCTTGGATACTTGATAGTGGGTGTTCTTCACATATGACAGGAGAATTGATGTTGCTAAAGAATGTGAAAAAGTTTAAAGAAGGCACTGTGACATTTGACAATGATGAATCTTTAAAAATCAAAGGTGTTGGACCAGCCATTATTGGGAAAGAAAAATTGAAGTCCAAGAAAAATCTGTATGTTGATGGACTGAAGCACAACTTGCTGAGTGTATCACAATTGTGTGATGAGGGTAACAAAGTTATCTTCAAGAAAGATGGATTTGTTGTGAAAAGTGAAGAAGATGGGGAGATTGTTACAAGAGGACAATGAACTAAAGGAAATCTGTTTCATGTTGGAAATTCACAAAACTCTTGTTACATGAGCTTAGTGGAAGAAAATCAGTTGTGGCACAGAAGACTTGGAAACATGTGTCAGAGAAATATGAGAAAGTTATCTTAAAGGGACAATGTTCGAGATATTCCAGATTTTCCAAGAAGAATAGATTGGTGTTGCACTACCTGCCAGAAAGAAAAGATTACAGGTGTTGTGCATAAGAAGGTTGACATTTGTTCAAAAAGACCCCTTGAGCTAATACATTCTGATATATGTGGTCCAATGAGAAAACAATCAACAAATGGATATAAGTACTTAATCACCTTCATTGATGATTTTACTCGCATTACATGTGTTATGTTTATGAAGCACAAGTCAGATGCCCTGAAAATGTTTAAAAGCTTTAGAAGGAAAGCTGAGAAAGAATGTGAGTACTCTGTAAAGAAATTGAGAACAGATAACGGTGGTGAGTATATAAGTGAAGAATTTTAAGACTATCTTGAGAAGCATGGGATTCATCATGAATACAGTGCTCTATATACACCTCAACAAAATGGGGTTTCTGAAAGAAAGAACAGAAGCTTGGTGGAAATGGGAAGAACCATGTTACTTGAATATAGCCTTACTCATTACTTTTGGAGGCAAGATACATGTACAACTGTTTATATTCAAAATCGATGTTTCTATAGGCCCCAATAAAAAAGACTCCATATGAACTCTTCTATGGAATTACTCCAAGTATGAAGCTTGCTAAAGTTTTTGGGAGCCCATGCATCATAAAGAAGAAAAGTGGAAGTAGTGGAAAATTCGAGCATAACGGAGAAGACAAAATTTTTCTTGGTTATGCTCTAGAAGGAAGAGGTTATAGATGCTTTAACAAAGAAATAGGAATAATGGTGGATGTAGTTGATGTAAATATCATTGAAAATCCAGGGAAAGATAAGCATGTCCATACAGACAAGGAAGATGAGGAAGATGAAGTTAACGATTCTAATAACGATGCAATGAATTGTAATCCTAATCAGGATGAAGAATCAGATTCAGCCATATCAAGTAATGAGGAAGGCACACGAAAAACTTATCCAAGGTTGAAGAAACAAGTTCAAGCTCAGAATATTATTGGTGATCAACGTCACATAGTTCAAACAAGAAGAACAAGTAATTCTACATCACATACTTCCTTGTATTCCAAAGTGGAACCAAATGATCTTAAAGAATACTTTGAGCATCCAGAATGGGTTTAATCCATGAATGAAGAATTAGATCAGATTGAAAATAATGACACATGGGAACTCGTACCCAAGCCTGAAAATAAGAACATCATTGGAACCAAATGGGTCTTCCAGAACAAGTTAAATGAAGAAGGTGAAGTTATCAGAAATAAAGCAAGATTGGTTTGCAAAGGCTACTCTCAGATTGAAGGAATTGACTTTGAAGAAACTTGTTCTCTGGTGGCCAGATTAGAAACTATATGAATCTTTCTTTTTATTGCTTCACAACGAGGCTACAAAATCTTTCAAATGGATGTAAAATCCGCATTTCTTAATGGTGATATCAAATAAGAAGTTTATATTGAGAAACCATGTGGATTTGTTGTTGGGAAGAATGAAAGTTATGTGTGCAGGTTGAAGAAAGCCTTGTATGGGCTAAAGAAAGCTCCAAGAGCATGGTACTCCAAACTGGATACTTGCTTAAAAGAGATGAACTTCAAGAAAGGAAGACTTGATAGAAATCTTTACATCAAGGAAAGCCAACATATTTATCTCATTATGATTGTCTAAGTTGACGACATTATTTTTGCTGGAAATGATGAAAGAAGCTATGAAAGGTTTGATGAATAAATGAAGAATGTCTTTGAGATGTCCATGTTGGGTTAAATGAGATACTTTCTTGGGTTACAAATTTTTCAACAAAAAGAATTCATTTTTCTCTCCCAATAAAAGTATGCTAAGGAACTTCTTAAGAAGTTTGGGATGGAAAAATCAAAACCTGTATCAACTCCTATCTCAGTGGGAATAAAGCTAAGAAAATATGATGAAGGAAAAGAAGTTGATCAGAAAGAATATCAAAAGATGATTGGAGGTTTATTATACTTGACTGCATCAAGGCCAGATATTGTTTTTGCTGTTACGTTATGTGCAAGATTCCAGAGTCCTCTTAAAGAATCACATCTTGTCGCTGGAAAAAGAATTCTCAGATATATAAAAGGCACAACAGAATTCGGAATCAAGTATAGTGGTTCAAATAACATTGATTTGTTTGGATATTCAGATGTAGATTGGGCAAGAAATGTTGATGATAAAAGATCCACATCTGGCGGAGTGTTCTTTATGGGAAAAAGTTGTGTTGGATGGCACTCGAAGAAGCAGAATTCTGTGACACTCAGTACAGCTGAAGCTGAATATGTTTCTGCAACCATGGCTGCTACTCAACTTATCTAGATGAAAACACAGTTGGAAGATTTGTTAGTTGAAGTGAAGTTTCCCTTGCTCTTGGTCTGTGATAATCAAATCACAATTAATCTTACCAAAAATTCAGTCCAACATTCACGATCGAAGAATATTGACATCAAATATCATTTCATCAAAGAGAATGTGTAAAATAATGAACTGAAACTTGAATATGTTTCATCTGCTGAACAAGTTGCTGATATTTTCACGAAACCCTTGCCGAAGGAATCATTCTCAATATTGAGGTTGAACATGGGTGTCCAACCTCTTTCTCTTCAAGTCTAAGGTATGTTGCTCCATCCCCTCTCTCTTCATACCTTTGGATTGTTTTGTCAAGGGGGAGAAGTTGTTTACATCATAAATCTATTGTTTAAAGAGAGAGTTGTGGGTAAGCTGTGAACTCATCACTGCTTGTGTATGTAAACTTTTCTAACTGTTTGTTGGAGTGGTTGTAGGAAAGAACTTGAAGATGTTTACAGGATGTATGAAGTTGAAGATGTATGACGTTGAAGATGTCATTTTCACTACCTATGGATAGCATGGTTTTGTTGTCAATGATTCTTGTTTCCTACAACGAGTTAGCTCACTTAGGATTAGAATTATTGATAAGTAATCCATTGCTTGAGGTTACAAAGTTTGGTGATTTATGAAAACTTGGTTGATAACAAAATCCAAAGGGGGAGATTGTTAGGACCAAGTTGAAGGAAGAGATGGTTTGCATGGATTGTATTTTATTGATCTTGAGGAAGTTTTCATAAAGGAAATACACCTTGAATTTCTAAGAATTCAGAAGCTGGAAGTTTGAAGATTCGGAACCGAGAATATTGAACATTCAGAACCAGGTGTTCGCAGAATTCAGATTCTGGAATTCGGAGTCTGGAAATTGAGAAGTTCGGAACCGAGAAATTGCACATTCTTGAAAGCTGACTGATAAGAGATGTGAAGGAATTAAATTGTGACAATGATTTTCTATTTTGTAAATCTAAATTGTGAGTATATGAAAGTACTCACGATGCAAGAAAAAGTTGGTACAAGAAATCATTCTGAGCATCAGGAAGAGCTGTACCGAGAATCTGGTGAAGCCGCTACGAGAACCAGAAGTGCGGAGTCAACTTCCTGAACAGAATTTGAGGAGTCTACTTCCTGAACAGAAGTGAGGAGTCGACTTCTGGAGTCAGAAGTTCGTTTCCAGAAGTTCAGAGTCGACTTGCTGAAGAAGAAGTTCATTGCGAGAAGTTAGGAGTCGACTTCTTGAGTCAGAATTTCATAGCGGGAAGTTTGGAGTCAACTTGCTGAGTCAGAAGTTCGGTGTGAAGAAGTTCAGAGTTGACTTCCTGAACCTGAAGTTTGTAGCCAGAAGTGCAGAGTCATATGGATAATTGGTGATGTTGTAACCATAAGTCGTACCGAGATCCAGAGGGGTCATATCGAGAATTCAAAATCTTCGGTATCGATGAACAAATAGGAGGCTCACCGGGAATGAAGAATTTTTCATACACAAGAAGCAATGAAAAGCCATACCGAGAAGTAATGAAGAGTCATACCAAGATTTGAAATGGTGTCATGCCAAATAAGTGATGAAGAGTCATGCCAAGAGTTGAAGTGATGCTAAAGACTCAAGAAGAGTGGATTCGAGAAGACAGATGAGTCGATCCGAGAATGTGATTCCAAGAAATCTGCATAACAAGGTCGGATCTGGAAAAGGCCAAAGCTCTAAATCAAGAAGGGGAAGAAGATTCAATAAGATTCTAGAAGCGTTGACACAGTCTTAATTACTCCGAGATTTCAGGAGAAATTAAGATTTGGGTGAATTTAAGTTAGTGGGAAAATATTTTGGTTTCCTGCCTAAGAACTCTTTGGAGAACCTATAAAAGGAGATCAGGGTGCTAAGTAAGTAATGTGATGAAAAAGTAGATAGAGAAGCTCTGATAATATAGAGAGAATAAGAATTGTTTGTCCAACTAATTTTTTCATTGTAGTTTCAATTGAAACAAGAATTTGATACTGGTTGACACTGTATTGAGTTTCTCAGATTAAAGAAAAACTCAGATTGAAGAATCAGAGTGAAAGTGAAGAATTCAGAGTGAAGATTTGGAATGGGGAATCAGTACTGGCTATCACTGTATTGAGTTTCTCAGACTGAGGAAGATTTAGATTGAAGAATCAGATTGAGAAATTTTGGAGTGGAGATTTGAAATGGGAAGTTTAGACTGTAATTGATCTATCTCAAGTCCAAGGAGTCCTTGCCTTTCTTCCGTGTAAGGATGTGAAGATTTGTGCTGAACTTGCTTACACTTGTGTATTTGAAAGGAAGCGCAGGTAACATAAGTTGTTACAATAAAAGAGACGTTTCCCTATTGTGCTAAGAAGGTGCACACACACTGGAGTGATTGTTTCACAGTGCTTCACGAGTGTAAGGGTATATCCTACTCGTTGTAATCTAAAGATTTTTTTCTTAGTGGATTGTATGGAGTTGGATTGTTTCCAACCATACCAAGGATGTAGCTATTCTTATTGAATAGTGAACCTTGTAAATTGATGTGTTCATTTGGATGTGTGATTGTTTGTTTTCTCAGCAGATATTTATATCTTTAACAGGAGACAAAGGTTGTTCTCAATATTAAGGGAACTTAAAAAGAAATAGGGGTACCACTGATTCACCCCCCCTCTCAATGGTTCATTGCTCAAACTGGGTCCTTACACTACTTACCTCCCATGAATTCCTCTTAAGGTTCTCTCAAGCCTCCCAAGGTCCCGACCTTCAATCTTTTGAAGTTACTCTTCAAGGTAAGGGAATCTTTCACCCTCCTCTTTTAAATCCATGACTTATTTTATGTCGTGTCTTCTTGTTTCCATCTCTTTATGTTGATGGTATTTTATTATATCTTCTCATTACCTTCCATTTCTTGTCTAATTTTTGAGAGACCCTTTTTTCTCTCCTCAATTTATTTTCAGAATTTTTAAGTGACGTTGTTAGGCTGCCAAAATTTTTGTAAAAGAAATCGCATCTTCTCTTTTTCTTCGAGTTTCATTTTCATATTATATTTCCTTAAAATCTCAATACCATGATCTTATTTTTTTTTTATCTATACCCATACTGTATTATGAGTTATTTATGAGTGGGTGACTCTTGTCTCCTCTCTTTTTAATGTATTCTAAAACCATGTTATACAACCATTATGTTGCAGAATTTTCGTCTCAAAATCTCTCTTTTTTCTCAAGAAATTATCTTATATTATTTATGTGAATAACCAATTATATTTTCATATCTAGGGGTATTCATAAATACATAAAATTGATCTATTTGATTCTATAATTGACATATATATAACCCTCACTCCCTTTCCATGGGTTATAAATGACTTAATGATCAAGTTTTTAAGAACTTTTAAAACGTCACGATTTTGAAATGAAACCCATTTCTTTTATTCTCTATGGGTTATTTATGAAATGTTTGATTATGATCTATGTGGACCACATGAAAATAAATACATATTAAGGGTGTGCCCTGATAGTGATCCAATGCATTGGTTAAGGAATTAATCTCTAGAGATGACAAGTTTCACGATACCTTGGTGAATAACCTTGGTAATTTTTATGACACCTCGGGGATAAACCTTGGTGATATGTTCATGAATTTCTAAATGAAATGTTGTAGACACATATTCAAGTTATGATTCAAGTTATTTTTATTATGATATTCATATTCTCCCATTGATCACGACTTTATGACTTTTATCATGTTCTTATTAATATTGCTCACAATCACATGTCAACTGTTTCACTTGTTTTCCTTACTGAGCCTTCTGCCACCCTTTTATTTAATGTATTTCTCCAGGATATGAGATGTGGTAATTGTACATAGGATGAACCTATGATGAATCCTTATGAGTGGGTTATAAGAATGTTTTATGATTTTTTCATGTATTATGTTCCTAATTTCAAAGATACTAGACTTTAAAGATCCTCTGTTTGTAAAATGAAATGAAAAGTTATGTAATAAAAAGGCGGGATGCCATAGTTGGTATCAAAGAATAGTTTAGATATTTATGGAAATTAGGCTATGAAATCTTTTTGAATAATCCTATAGAAAATTGTAAATATAGAAAAACTTCCTGGTATTTTGGTGAGTATTAAGTAAGTGGTTTATCAAGAAAATACATCCCTATCTGGATACGAGCAGGTAGAGGTGGCTCTGGCACAGATGTACATAGGGGTAAAATCTGAAAACACTACTTTGAGATAGACTCGAACAGGAACTAGTACACGACAATGGGCCTTGCTTCACTCTTGGTTACGACACCCCCGGAGGATATGTTTGGTTAATCATAAGCATTTTATGAATCATTATGAAGGATTTATAGATAAATGTAATTTTTTAAAGAAGTTTTATGACATAAATCCTTTATATTTAAAAGATTTGTAAATGAAATAAGTTTCTTAATATGGTTTTATTGTTTTAGAAAATGGTGGGAAATAGGAGGAACCGTGCAAATGGTGACTACAATGGACCATGCACTGACGACCCTTCGATGGAAGCCAGAATGGAAACATTCATGTGAATGATGAACCAATTGACTCATGTTATGGGAAATAACTTGAATCAAGCTGAGAGACTTATCTCACCACGAAGGGAACAAAATTCTATTGAGTCCTTTATGTGCCAAAAACCACCAAACTTCAATGGATCGACTGACCCATGGATTACTGAGCAGTGTATTAGCTCCATCGAAAAGATCTTTTCTGTGCTCCGCTGTTCAGAGTAAGAGAAGGTCACCCTGGCCGTCTATCGCTTAGAAGGTGAAGATGATCAGTGGTGGGAACTGATTAAAAACAAAAGGAAAAAAGTGGAAGTTGAATCTTTGGAGTGGGAATAGTTCAGATGGATTTTCTTCAGTAAGTATTTCCCTCGATCCATGAGAACAAGAATGGAGAAGGAGTTTCTCAAGCTGAAGCAGAAGGAGAATGAATCTGTCAGAAGCTATGAGAGGAACTTCACCCGAATTTCACGATATAACTATAACTTTGTCATGGATCCAAATGGTAAGGTTAATATATTCTTTGGTGGACTAAGACCTCATATGCGAAAAAATCTAGCCAACCGAGACTATGATAGCTACGAGGAGATCACCCGGAGTGCGATGAAAGTAGAACTGGAGTTTGGTGAGACACAATGGTCTCATAAATCAAATGACAAAAATAGATCAATGGATCCAATATTAGGGAGGATATTTGATCAAGGAAGAGGAGGAAAGAAAGTGAAACATCCCATGTATAATAAATGTGGTAAGAAGAATTCAGGGAACTGCCTGCTCGAGAGCGGGAAATGCTACAAGTGTGGAAGAGATGACCATATTGCGAGGAATTTTCATAGTGAGGTGAAACCTCAACTTCCAAACATTAAAAACAAGGGGAATATGGTGTAAGGACTACCTGATGTCCAGTTCTTTAAGTGTGGACAACTTGGGAGCTTTTCCAATCACTGTCCAAATCCGAGGGCAGTGGAGGGGAACTACTATCAGCCTCAGCAAAGGCCAAGGGAGTAAGGTTGTGCTTTTTCTATCACGACAGCTGAAGTTGAAGCTAAAAATGATGTGGTAGCAGGTAATCTTGTTGTTCTCTCAAAGATAGAAAGTACTTTGTTTGATTCTGGTTCTACGGATTCCTTTATTTCCTCCAAGTTTGCAAAGAATTTAGAATCAACCCCTGACTTTCTAAAAGTAGAGTTATCAGTCAAGACTCCTGGTGGGATTATCCAAGAATCATCAGTGTTTAGAAAATCTCATATTTTAATTTGGAGAGCACAATATTATCTCAAATCTAGTAGTCATTCCCATGCTAGAATTCGACATTATACTAGGGATGGACTGGCTCTCAAATTATAATGCTAAGATAAAATGTAGAAGTAAGGAAATCTCAGTAGTCTTGAATGGAAAACATACAGTTATCTTGCAAGGAGAGATATCTCAACCTGATCTTTGTCTAGAAGAACTTCCTATATCCTTATTTATGGAATTTATTAGTGAAGAAGAAGATGGAAATGGGAGTTTGAGGATAGAAAATGTACCCATCGTCTAGGAATACATTTACGTATTTTCTGAGGAGTTTCCTGGACCTCCCCCATAAAGAGAGGTAGAGTTCTTTATTGAACTCATATCTGGATCTCATCCAATATAAAAGACCCTATATAGGATGGAAAATGTGGAGCTGGAGGAATTAAAGAAACAACTTCAATATCTTTTGGAGAAGTGGTTTATCTGACCGAGTGTGTCTCATTGGGGAGCACCTGTTCTCTTTGTGAAGAAGAAGGATGGATCGATTCGACTATGCATTGATTATAGAGAACTTAAGTAGATCACATTAAAGAACAAATACCATCTTCCAAGAATTGATGACTTATTTGACCAACTTCGCGGGGCTCAATTCTTCTCTAAGATTGATCTTCGATCTGGTTATCATCAATTGTGGGTGAAGAAAGAAGATATTCCAAAAACCACCTTCCAATCAAGATATGTGCATTATGAGTTTGTTGTTATGCCTTTTTTACTAACTAATGCACCTGCTATTTTTATGGATTTGATGAATAGAGTCTTTAAAGACTACCATGATAACTTTGTGCTAGTTTTTATTGATTATATTATGATATATTCAAAAATTCATGAGGAGCATGAGGATCATCTAAGGGTTAATTTACAAACTCTATGGAAGGAGAGACTTTTTGGAAAGTTCAGTAAATGTGAATTCTGGTTACAACAAGTTGTTTTCTTGGGGCACATTGTTACCGATGAAGGAATCACAGTTAACCCTGCAAGGACAAAAGTTGCAGAGGAGTGGCCTCAGCCTACAACAATAACTGAGATTCGTAGTTTCCTCGGATTAGCAGGATATTATAGGAGGTTTGTGAAAAACTTTTCACGAATTTATAATCCATTAACCAAGTTAACTTGAAAAGGGTTCAAGTTCATCTGGACAAAGGAGTGTGAGCAAAGTTTCCAAAAGATGAAGAAGAGATTGTTTACTTCACCTGTGTTAATTCTGCCCTCAAGTAGAGAAGGATTCGTTATTTTTAGCGATGCATCTTTGAAAGGGTATGGGTGCATACTCATACAAAATGACAAGGTCATTGCTTATGAATCTTGATAGTTGAAGACTCATGAGCAGAACTTTGCTACCCATGATCTGGAGCTGGCTGCGGTTGTTTTTGCTCTGAAGATATGGAGACACTATCTCTATGGGGAGAAATGTGATATATACACAGACCATCAAAGTTTGAAGTATATTTTCACACAAAAGGAATTGAACATGAGAAAAAGGAGATGGTTGGAACTCCTTAAAGACTACGATTTTTCAATTCATTATCATCCCAGAAGAGAAAACAATGTCGCTGATGCATTAAGCAGAAAATACCCAGTTGTTCTGTCCATTATGAGGATTCAAAGAGATCGTTTGATCAATGACCTAGTAAAACTAGACATAGGAATTATAAAGGAAGGGACATCATCAACCCTAACCCAAATGATTTCTTAACTGTCACTACTAGAGAAGATCAAGAAATATCAGAAAGAAGATCCTTTGTTATAGAAGAAGTTTGAGGCTGTGAAGTATGGGAAGTTTCCTAAGTTCAATACTGATCAAGAAGGTGTACTGAAATTTAGTACAAGACTATGTGTTCCATCTATTCCGGAAATAAAGAAGGAGCTGATGGATGAAGCTCATAGATCTACGTTCTCTATACATCCTGGTAGCACAAAAATGTATAGGGACCTTCGTGATCATTTCTTGTGGGATAATATTAAAAAGGATATTGGTGACTATACTTCAAGGTGCCTGGTATATCAGTAAGTGAAGGAAGAGTGACAAATTCTTAAAGGGGTATTGCAACCACTACCCATACCAGCATGGAAGTGGGATAATATCACTATGGTCTTCATCACTAGTCTCCCGAGAACTTCCAAAGGAAATAATGCGATATGGGTTATTGTGGACCGTCTCACCAAGACTGCCCATTTTATCTCCATTCAAGAAGATTTCTCTCTTGATCAACTAGCCAAGATTTACGTGAAGGAAGTGATAAGGCTACATGGAGTTCCACTTTCTATTGTATCTGATCATGATCCAAGGTTCACATCAAAATTCTGGAGAACTCTTCAACAAGCTATGAGCACTGAATTGAATTTCAGTATGGCCTATCATCCCCAAACTGATGGCCAATCAGAAAGAAATATTCAAACACTCGAGGACATGCTGAGAACTTTCTTAATGGAATATAAAGGTGGATGGGATCAAAATATCTCTTTAGTTGAGTTATCTTACAACAATAACTTCCACTTGAGCATTCAAATGGCACCCTATAAAGCTCTATATGGGAAGATATGTAGAACTCCTACTTGTTGGGATGAAGCTAGTGAGAGAAATATTCTTGGGCCTGATCTTGTGCAAGAGATGATAGAAAAGGTCCATTCCATCCAACAACACATTAAGGCTTCTTAGAGACGGAAAAAGAGCTATGCTGACAACCATTGAATGGACTTGAAGTTAGATGTTGGGGACAAAGTATTTATTTGGATTTAACCTTGGAAAAGAGTCACGAGGTTTGGGAAGAAAGGGAAGCTCAGCCCTAGGTACATTGGACCCTATGAATTCCTTGATCATGTGGGAGCAGTGGCCTATCAGATTTCACTTCCTCCAAATATAGCACATGTTCATGATGTCTTCCAAATATCCCTCTTGAGGAAGTATATACCTGACCCTTCACATGTACTAAATCTAGAGGTGGTACAACTTGAACACGACCTCTCTTATGAAGAGAAACCAGTGGAGATCTTGGATCGTAGAGACAAGGTTCTACGCAACAAGACTACCCACCTTGTTAAGGTGTTCTGGAGGAACCAAAAATGTGAAGAAGAGACGTGGGAATCATATGATTCCATGAGAAAGAAGTACCCACACTGTTTCCCATCATAGGGTACGAGATAAAATTTCGGGGATGAAATTTCTTAAGGGGGAAAGAATGTAAGAACCCGAACTTTTTAATTATATTTGTTTCCTATTTTTGTGTGTTATTTTATTTTTTACTCAACAAAACTATATCCTTTAATTAATGAAGTGGGTATAATTAAAATGAGACCATTGGGTTTCAACTGTTATATGACCGTTGGTCAATATGACTGTTGGAAACTATAATATTAATGTTGTGTTTTTATAAATACGGTTATCTTGGTCAATTAATATAGAAAGTAGATTGAGTGGCCTCATCCAGTACAGTCGATCCATATGAATCCCATCTGTCGGAGCTTGGGAAGGAGGTGTCATCACTGGGCTTTTCTCTGGACCAAGCCCAAGCCGAACTTCAACGTATGAAGCTTGAACGAAATCGCCTAAGGGAGAAGTTCAAGCTGATAGAAATCACCACTTGGGAAATGTTGTCCAAGCCACACTAAGATTCTATCACAATAACACACCTTACACTTAGGTCCTATGCTGGTGTTATTAGGGGCTATGTAACGAGACCTTAGCTGCTTTGTGTAATCCTTTTATATAATTAAAATTGTTATTTCTTCTTATGGAAAAGTTTGTGAATTTCAAATATCCAGATAAATATAGGATGTGTATTATCGATGAATTTAGGAAAAAGGGGGTATTTTAAAATATTTTTTTATTCATTAAATAATTAATAATGTGAAATGATTTTCAAAAAATGGTCTTCTACACTTGTGATCAGTGAGAAATTTAGAGTCTAATAAGATCAACTTAGTTTTCAGTGAATAGTAAAGTAGGAATAATAACATACCCATATGAATAGTATGAATATTAATTTGACCAAAAATGTAGAAACTTCACCCATGAATGTATAAATACATTTTATACATCTTAAAAGTGAAAAAATGATCATAGTTTAAGTTTTGTTATTTTTGTACGCCATAAATATTTTATTTACAATTTTATAATTAATTTAATAATTTAAAATGGAAATGTATTTTTCTAAAATTTAATCATAAATTGTTACTTAATTGTCTTATGGGTATACAATATTTTTATGGGACCTTGATTACTTTTTTAAGGTGTTACAAAATGAGTTATAGTTTTAAAGTTGTATTTTTTAATAAATAATTTTTTTTATTTAAAAATTAAATTAAAAATATTTAGAAAATTATTTCCATAAAATGGACTTCATTTTTGAATTTAAATCATTGATGTTAAGTTAGGGTGAATTTTTGGGATTTTTTCTGAAAGAGTTGAATTATCGGTGAATAATAAAAATGCAATTTTGAGTTTCAGTTGTTTAATGACATCATTAATGATGTAAGATATCTGATAGACTTATGAATAGTGAGATATGATATGAGGTGTCACAAGTGGACAATACCATGGGAAAATACCATGGGAAAGCCCATGGTTTTGCAAATACCACCGATGAGGTGTCCCTTGGAAATTAATAATTTATTCACTCACTTTTCCTATAAATACCAATCCATTTACCTCATTCATTTCATTCAGAAATCATCCTCAATGAATTTCTGATCTCCTTACCCCCCAAGGAGTCCTCCTAATGTTCCCTCAAGACTCCCAAGTTCCCTACCTTCAGGATTTTGAAGTTACTCTTCAAGGTAAGGGAATCATTCACCGTCCTCTTTTAAAGCCATGACTTCTTATATGTTCTCATTACTTTCCATTTCATGTCTAATTTTTGAGAGACCCTTTTCTCTCTCATCAATTTATTTTCTGAAATTTTAAGTGACGATGTTAAGCTGCTGAAATTTTTGTAAAAGAAATCGCATCTTCTCTTTTCCTTCGAGTTTCATTTTCATATGGTATTTCCTTAAAATCTCCATACCATGATCTTATTTTTTTATATACCCACACTGTATTATGATTTATTTATGAGTGGGTGACTCTTTTCCCCTTTATTTTCAATGTTTTCTAAAACCATGTTATACACTCATTATGCTGTAGAATTTTCATCTCAAAATATCTCTCGTTTTCTCAAGAAATTCTCTTGTATTATTTATGTGAATTCCCAATTCTATTTTCATATCCAAGGGTATTAATAAATACATAAAATTGATCTATTTTATTCTTTAATTGAGATACATATAACCCTCACTCCCTTTCCATGGGTTATAAATGACTTAAGGATCAAGTTTTTAAGAACTTTTAAAATGTCACGATTTTGAAATGAAACCAATTTCTTTTATTCTCTATGGGTTATTTATGAAATGTTTGATTATGATCTATGTGACCCACATGAAAATATATACATATTAATGGTGCGCCCTAATAGCGCTCCAATTCATTGGGTAAGGAATTAATCTCTAGAGATGACAAGTTTCATGATACCTTGGTGAATAACCTTGGTAATTTTTATGACACCTCAGGGATAAACCTTGGTGATATGTTCATGAATGTCTAAATGAAATGTTGTAGCCACATATTCAAGTTATGATTAAAGTTCTTTTTATTATGAAATTCCTATTATTCCATTGCTCACGCCTTTATGACTTTTATCATGTTCTTATTAATATTTCTCAAGATCACATGTCAACTGTTTCACTTGTTTTCCTTACTGAGCTTTCTACTCACCTTTTTCTTTGATGTATGTCTCTAGGATATGAGATGTAGTAATTTTACATAGTATTAACCTATGATGAACCCTTATGAGTGGTTTAGAAGAATTTTTTATGATGTTTTCATGTATTATGTTCCTGATTTCCAAGACACAAGATTTTAAAGATCCTCTATTTGTAAAATGAAATGAAAAGTTATGTAATAAAAAGGCGGGATGCCATATAAATGAACATCATGGGTAAAACACAAGGATTTATGAACTTGAGGACCAAAGGCCTAACATGACCATAAGTACATGAGGTGTAACATGATCATAAGTATAAGATAAATAACACAATCACAATAATAAGATCATATGTACACGAGGCATAACATTTTCATAAGTACATGAGGAAATACTTGGAAATGTGTTTATAACATAATCATGATACATTTATAAACATATCACTAAAGATCATCACTAGGGTGTCATAAAACATATTACCAAGGCTTTTGGACAAGGTAACTTTACCTATTACATTTGAGCGCTATTAGGGAACAGCCTTCATATGTCTTAATTTATGTGTACCAAATATGGAATACATAATTAAATACATAAATAATCATATCATAATAAACTCGTTAAAAATTAAACAGCTATATAATGAAATTCAGTAAATTTATAGGTAAATACCCATCAACGGACATAATGAAGCATAAAGTACTTACACAGTTTAGATTAAGGGTATATAGTTTAGTCAATATTTTCCACATTCAATCATTTTATGGGTATCTAAGAGAATAAACTTCAATCAAAAGAAACATTCAAGGGTTTTCACATGGAAATGAATGATTACACATAACTGATGATAAGGAAAGAAAAAGGAAGTGATGGATCATTCTCTAAAGAGATCATACTTCCACTATAAAACATATACACAGGAACATGGACATATATAAGAAAGTTAAAATACATGAGAAAGATAGTAAGGAAAAAGAACATGAACATTGGTTAAAAATTGGGTGGAAAATTAATACTTCCAATAGATTAATCTAGCTATCTTTGTGAATATCCAACAATAATATTTGGAAACTATAAGATGTTCATAATGAAAATAGTAGTGAACCAATTGAAGGAATGATAACAAGAAGTGGTGAAGGGTACATCCATGGAATAGGGATATCCATTGAATTTAAATTTCAATCAATTTATTTTGAAACTTTATTATAGATCATATAGTGTATGTGAATTATTCAAATAGAATCCCCGAGGAGTGTCAAACTAGGTGAATAGTAAGGGACCACTCACCGTGCACCAAAATAATAGAAGGGATATAATCGACCAACCATTTTGGGGGTTTTAATCCCAAGATTCATCTGAAGTAAAATGACTTGAATTTGTAGTATCCATACATGGATTTCATTTCTTGGAAAAGAACACACACTTTACCAAATTTAGGATGGTTTTATGGCCATGGGGAACCATAAGAATTAAAATTGATTATGAAGGTAGAATAATGAGAGGGTATTGTGACCTATAATTGATAAAATACTAAGTAAATTATAATAATTATATATAATAATATTTCATATTTAAACAAGAAGGAATTTAAAATGTCTTTCAAAGGTAGTCATAAAATAGGGGCAATGAACCCTTATTTTGGAAGAGCAATGACTTAAGAAAAGGATATAATGAGATACAAATGAATAATATCATTAGAAATACATTATATTCATAGTAATAGGTATATATATATATATATTAATTTTAAAATATATTAAATTAAGAATCAAAGGCTTATACAAAAGAAGAACATGAATCAAAAGAAGTGGAGGAAAAGATCCCTTACCTTGGGAGGATTCTTATTAAAGATAGAGAGAGAATTATTTGAAACCTGTAATGAATTTTTAGGGAATTTTTTGAGGGATATTGAGAGATAAATCTTGATCAAAGTATTTGGTTTAGAAATTGAGGAGGTAAATAGGATTTTTATACTTGAGGAGGGGTGGTTTTAAGGGTAAAAATATAGGTTATTTTATTATATATGCCAACCACTTATGGATGAAATCAATTTTAACCAATTTTATATAATATTAATGAGTGGGAGAGAGTTATTTAATGTTAAAATAGTACCTAATTTTAAGCATAAATTATATCCAACAAAATTAATGCACACAAACCCAAAATTACTATTATCTCAAAAATAAAAGTTTTGGTTCCCAAATGTAAAGTATAAATTTATAAATTAAAATTAATAGTTTTAAATTTACTTTTATACTTATTAAATTCAATTTTTGATTGAATTTTTTTTTCATAAATTTTTATTCATATTTATAAAATAATTATGTCATAAAATCACAGTGCTCGTAAAGCGGAAATGTTAATTTTTTTCACTAAAAGATCAAATTTGTCAGAAAATTCCCAAAAAATCACCCAAAGATAATTTTTTATGTGTTGAGTATAAAAATGAAATTTATTTTATCAAAATAATTTTATAAAGATTATAATTTAAACTTTTAAATAAAAATCCTTACTTATTGAAAATTAACAACTTTTATAGAATAATAAACATTATGGATATTATAAAAATTTCTTAGGGATTCATTAAAATATTTTTTAAATTTTAAAGTGTTTTAAAAGATTATTTAATGAAAACAAATTTTAATTAAAACTTATACATTTATGATGAAACACATTTTTAATAGAATATATTTATAGTATCCAAAAATAATACAATTTTGATTATATCATTAAATAATCACTCTATTGTTCTTAGATGTAGTTGTCCATTATATAAAAGTATCTATATGTGTTCATAATTAAGTATTCATTATAAAATAAGAGTTTTATTAATAACATAAAAGAATTTTTGGGGTGTTACATTATCCCCCCTTGGAAAAATTGTGTCCCCGCTATTTTACTCATAAAACAACACTTACTAAACCCAAATGTTCACTTAAATGTTTTCTATAGAAAGAACACATTATGAAAACCTAGGAGATGTTAATCCTATTTGGTCATAATTGTTATAATTAACATATTATTCTAGATAATTGTTTTTATATCTAAGGCTCTATACCAAAATATTCTAAATTATAATTCCCAAAAACAACCAAAATATGTTCTGATACCAAATGAGATTCCATAGACCTAGGATTATGAATCTAGTGCTAAACATATATAATTTTTAATATATCACATTAATTAAAAAAAACTCACAAGATAAAAAGTTTAGTTTCTTTTGAACTAGGTGCATTTAAAACTAAGAAATTGATACAATACACATTTATTCCTCAAGGATTCTCCACACATGTAAAATTATTATACGTATCTATTTCATTAAATTAATAGGGAAATGGGGAAACATAAAAATGTGGGATATAAATCCCAATAAAGGATAAACAATTAAAGAAAAGAACAAATTAATATCTTGGGTAAGACATGAGGCATGATGAACATGAGGACCAGAGGAAAAACATGATCATTAGTACATGAGCCATGACATATCACATGTACAGGAGACATAACATGATAATAATAAAAAAATCATAAGTACATGGGGCATAACATGATAATAGGTACATATAAAATAACATGATCATACATATATGTGGTATAACATGGAAATGTGGCCACAAAATAATCATTAAGTATTTATAATTAAATCACTACATCTCATAACTAGGGTTTCGTAAAACAAATTACCAAGTATTTTGGCCAATGTATCTTTACAAAATGCATTGGAGATATATCAGGGAGCACCATTTATATATCTTAATTTATTTGGGACACATAAGGAAAACATACATAAATCCTTCCATAATTATATCATGATAAACTAGTTGGAAATTAAGTGGGTATCCAATGAAATTCTATAACATTCTTGGTAAATATACATCAATCGTTAGAATGAATTCTAAGGTATTTACACCATATAGATAAAGGATATATAGTTTAGTTAATATTTTACCTATTCAATAGATATATGAGAATCTTAGTGAATAACCTTCAATCAAAAGAAAAATGAAAGGGTATTCACATAGAAATAATTGATTATGCACAAATGATGCTAAGGTAATAAAAAGACAATGATGGATTATTATCTAAAGAGATCATATTTCCACTATAAAAAATATACATAATAACATGGACATGTAGAAGAAAGGTAAAATACATGAGAAAGATGGAGAGTGAAAGATAACATGAACATTGGGTACAAATTGGGTGGGAAATAAACCCTTGAAATGGATTAATGAGGACATCTTTGTGAATACCCAATAACCAGTTTTAGAAACTATAGGATATTTATAATGAAAGAGGGTATTGACCAAAATAAAGGAATAATAATAAGAAGTGGTAAAGGGTACATTAATGTAATAAGGATATTAATTGAATGCTAATTTCAATCAACATATTCTGATCCTTTATTATGTCTCATAAAGTATATGTGAATTATCCAAAGAAAATCCCCCAGGAGTGTCAAACAAGGTGCATAGTAAGGGAACAATCACAATGCACCATAATGATTTATAAGATATACCCGAAAAACACATTTCATTTTTTTAATCACTATATGCATCTAATTGAATACCATTTCCACTTATAGTACACAGATAAGGATGTTGTTTCTAGGAGAGCCACACACACTTTTATTCACAAAATTTCGGATAGTTTTATAGCTATGGGAAACCATGAGAATTACAACAACCTACGACGGTAGTATAATGAGAGGTAATGGTGATATATAATTGATAAAATATTTAGGAAATTATAATAATGACACATTACAATATTTCATATTGAATCAACAAGGAATTTAAATTGTCTTTCAAAGGTAGTTGTAAAGGATGGGCGGGGAACCCTTATTTCGGCAGAGTGAAGAATTAGGAAAAAATATATAATGATAGGGAACTGAAATATATAATTTAAAATATATAATATTCATAGTAATAGTGATGTTTAAATTCACTTTACAACATAATAAATTTTGAATCAAAGGCTTAGACAATAGAAGAACTTGAATTGAAAGAAATGGAAGAAAAGACCCCTTACCTTTGAAGGATGCTTCTTAAAGTTAGATACAGACTCCTTAGAACCTTGGAACCACATTAGAGGGACTCTTTAGAGGTATTTTGTGATATAAATCATTATTAAAGGTTTTTTTGTGGAAATTGAGGAGGGAAAGGGGGTATTTATACCTAGGGAGGGGTGGTTTTAAGGGTTAAAATATAGGTTATATTATTATATAAGACTACTTCTTATGGGTGAAATCAATTTAAAAAAATATGATTGATTATTAATGAGTGGGATAGAGTGGTTGGATGTTCAAAAAATCCATAATTTGAAACTTACCTTCCAACCAACCCAATTAATGCACACAAACCCAAAATAATATATTTTTTGGTTCCCAAATGTATAAGTATACATTTATAAATTAAAAATAATATTTTAAATTAGATTTTATACTTATTAAATTTAATTTTTATTGAATAAAAATTATTATAAATTTTTTATCCATTCTGACATAAAAATGGTGTCATAAAATCATAGTGATTGTAAAACAACAATTTTCACTTTTTTGCTAAAAAATCAACATTGTGATAAAATTACCAAAAAAATAACCCCAAGATAATTTTGATGCACTGTGTCAAAAAATGAAATTTATTTTACTAAAATAATTTTATAAATATGATAATTTAAACTTTTAAATAAAATTCCTTATTGAAGATTACTAATTTTATGACATAATAAACATTATGGTCATTATAAAAATTTATTTGGGATTCGTTAAAATATATTAACATTTATAAATCATTATATTTGATTATTTCATGGAAATAAATTTTATTTTAAATTTATACTTTTTCTATGAAACACATTTTTAACAGAATGTTTTTATAGTCTCCAAAAATAATACATTATTTATTATATCATTAAATAACCCCTTTACTATTCCTTGTGGCAGTTTTCTATGATGCGTAAAGTTATTATGAAATGTAAAGGTATTTTTATTTTCTCATAACAAAAACTTAATTATAAATTAAGAGTTATATTAATAACATAAATGAATTTTCTGGACGTTACAACCACTACGGTCCTTGTCACATGACCTTAAAAGTTATGATGTGGCCCATTAAGGGTTATAGAATTATGTGTTTTCTAATTACCCTTATAAGGGATATATAGGAGGCCCCTCTCATGGACCCAATATGAACTACAAAACACCTTCTACCTCCTTTCACATGAGCACACTGCCTCCCTGGATGGAAATAAACTCCAGAGTACCTTCTAATATGGATCTAAATTATAGAGGGACTAGAAAATTAGAGTAAAAGTGATAGTAAAATCCCCACATATAATGTTATCTTAAATTCATATTTCCAATTAATCAATATATTAAGTTCAACTAGAATTATTACCAATAAAGATTTAGTAATATATCATAAATATATAATAGATCAATAAAGTAGGTAATAATTCCCCCAAAAAGGGTATGATGAGTTTGACCTTCCATACTCTTAGAAAATGCACCATAGTGTCATTAATAAAGACCCAGTGACTGCCTTAGTTTGGTAATATGGTCAGAAACAACTTAAAATATCAAAGGTGTGGGGGAACAATAGAAGTATAATGGTGATCCTGAAGTGAATCATTACTAAGGAAAGAAGTCAATTAATCATGTATTCTTATTGTTTATACTACACTGATAGGTATCTTATTATTATTTAGAATAAATATGGAATTTATGATGATCATACCATAAAGAGTTAGTCTCATCAGCTAGTCTTTGGAAAACCACATAGAAATGTTGTTTTAAGTGGACCACTAGCCAATTACACCATGATTTTATACCGCTATCATTATGAAATATTCCTCATATTTGCGATAGTGACCTTTACTAGCACCAACCCAACACCTCTATCAAATGTTGGTGAGTTCCCTGATATGAGTGTACCATCTCAACAACTCTATACTGAATATGGAGGTAGCCTATGGGATTCAGTAGGAGATGAATCCCTAATATCATTCCTATATATAGTAGGTTGTGATGAATCAAGAGGAACTTATTTTTATATACAACTAATTTAGGAGTCTGTCACTATAGTGCAGTAACTCATACCATTTTTATCATAGGGTGTTAAAGGAGGACATGGAACTTGTTAAAGAAACCACCCAAGAGTTACCATAAGGGATTTTATTCATCATAGTTATCATCACCAATGTGTGACCTCGATTCCCCAAGAATTTTTAGAGGAATCTATGCTTACCACAATCATATAAATTTAGGAAACCCTAGGGGGATCTCACCGGGGGTAGAAAACCACTGAAACTCAAAATCATTTCTATTTATTATCACCCACCAACACCTTTGTATCATATTGACATATTTTGAAAGTGGTACATGGGAAATACCAGATCACAACTAGCTAGAGGCCTCATACATATGTAAATATGGTCATGTTGACTACTTCAACAAACCCCTCACTAACTAAGGAGAGTATTGACCAATATGAAGATCCTCTCTAGGGTATCATACAACATCTCACACCTAAAAAAATATCAATATGAGGAATGAGAAAATCCATAGCTATAACTATAATATCCCAAGGGACACCCCATATCATAGGTATGGGGGAATTTTTATCCACCTAGTTATCTCTAGAAACATTTATTTTGAACAAATATACCAAGATTATTATTTTTTGAATCGATGATCAATAGAATGGTGAATTGTACACATTCTACCATTAGGGAATGATCAAGTCATCCTGCTGTGACCCCAATTAACTCTTTAAATACAATAGAAACACCTTTTAATTTTTTCCACCAAATATCTAATGCAACCAATACTGGAGAGGCAAAGATAAATAGGTCCCTCTTAGTCTTTGAAAATAGATCAAATTTTATATGGGCTTCATAAACCAAATATTTGATTAAAGGTTTCTATCCCACCAAATGGAATAATGGGTATCATCCCAAAAAATGATTAAATAGGCACCATATCACCAAAAAAGAGAATATAAACCATCCCACTAATCAATACAATGGGCACTATCTAACAAAATAATATACTCTTATGAGTTGGAGAACGAGTTATTCTTTTTTATTTTATTTGATGGATGAACAATGACATTGAGAGAGAAGAATGCTATAAAATGGGAGCCTTTATTTCCATCAACATTTTATTAGCCTAGTATGAATATTTTTTTCCTAATTATGATGAGTTCACAACTTAAAGATATGATCACATACTTATATAATAATTTAAGGTTTAGCAGGTTTTCCCATCCTATACTTATAAATTTTTTGAATAAGGGATTTTTGATACGCCACCTTCCTTTAAAAAAAGAATCTTCAACCTTAATAATTATTTAGAATTAAATGTTTACATAACATTATCCTAGTGTAAAAAATAGATCTAGAAACTTGGGATCACACTAATACTACCATCATCAATCACTCATCTTACAATTAGAAGAGGCATGGATGTCATCATGTCTTTTTCTTATTACCCTTTAAATCTAATAGGAATATCACCACTAAAGGGAAAATATATCACTCAGTTAGAGTGAGAAATTAAAATTATAAGGAATATAATTATAAATCCTTTCCAGGGATGTTTTCCCAATGGTGAAATTCTGACATCCTACTACAGTGGTCCTCCTTAAAGTGTTGCACCAATTCCCACAAGGCTATGGTATTTTTTTAATATTTTTTCACCCCCTCAATGGGTTTATTATAGAAATTTTTAGACATTATTAATCACTACATACTCCAAAAGCAGTTAGTGTTCCCTGATTTATAACTACTATAAAACATCACTATTACCATATATTTTTTCCCACAATTTTAGAAACCAATGGTATGGGTTTCTGTAACCATGATTTTAGAGAACCGTGATCATAGGTTAGCCCGATGTCCACAAATCTCCAAAACTATGGAAATAGAAATTACCTTTGGCATGATTTTTGAAAACCTTGCTAACTTGTCTAGATAAGAGACCTATGAACATGGTTTTCCAAAATTGTGGTTATAGTTTTTTCCTATAGCCACAGTTTTGGAAAACCATGGTAGTGGATAACTTAATGCCATGGTTTTACAAACCATGGCTACAAGTTTCCAATTTTTTTTTAAAAATATTTCATAATTATAATACAAAAAAAAATATGAATTATTTTTAAAACATTAAAATAATAATAACTAATATATAAATTAAAATATAATTATATGTCATAAAGTGATAAAAATGATAGTGGATTAATCTCTCTATCTATAAGGATATTGTAAATTGAAGTCCTAAAAAATATTTTTTAAATATAACCTACTATAATGGTTCTAAAACCACGAAAATAGGGTCCCAATTTAATGCTATAGAATCTATTTCCATGGTTATGAAACCATGAAAATAAGTATTATAACAATGACTATTGAGATAATAGCCATAGTTGTTAAATCTATGGGAATATTTTATAGCCATGGTTTTATAGGATATTTCCTTCTATTTGAACTATGGAAACAGACTATTTCAATATTACTGTAAGGGTGAAATCCATGATGTATCAGTCATCAGAAGCATACAGATCTTCCCCCAATTGATCAAGATTAAAGAAATACCACTTAGATCTCAAATTCTATCATGTTCCCATGATAATAACATTATATGTTGTGGAAATGGGAATCAATGTCATTATCAATCTCTCAATGATAGGTGAAGAAAGGTATAGTCATTCCAACTAGAGTAAGTTTTAGGATATTTTTTGTATGCCTTAGAGAATAATTTGACTAAGTTCCCAAGGATTAGGAGACCGAAGGTGGATTATTTGAGAGACCATGCAAATTAATACCCCTATAATTGTTTTTTAAGATATATAATCAATATGTGATTTATTTTTAAGGATTTTATTTAGAAGAAAATACATGAGGGGATAATGGAGTCAGTGAATCCCAAATCTCTACTTCAGCCATACGAACACCATGAGTAGAACAGAAAAAGTTTACAGAAGAATCAAGGTTCCTATATCTCATTGATAAATGAAATAAGGTATTTTTATTTAGTCCTAAGCATATGGTCATATATTTTATACATTCATTATAGAATATCCTTATTGATGTTTTTAAGATAAAGTGACTTAAGTAGGTAGCTATGGAAGACCATCCTGATTATTTTTCATTCCACCAACTTGTGGCACATGTGATCGAATAATGATTTGTATTTGAGAATAATATCTAATAGTATATATAAAAATTTATGATTTAGTTATAGAATATTGTGATGCATGAAACAAGGAAACAAGTTATTCTCACTCCAACATAAGAGAATTATGGATTAAGTACCATATCATTTGAATAAAATCATAAATGTGCGACTTAAAAATATATAACACATTTTCTTTTTTCATGTCATAAAATAACATGATATAAAGACATCACTACATGGGCCTAAAATACACATCATAAAGGTCCTAATCATATGATTTTAAACTATATAACATTTGAGTCATATTTCCATGATTCTAAGCTTCACAACATATAGTCTACCATATATAACATTTCCAACTATTTGGGATGGTTTATAAATAAGGTCTGTTTTTTTACATGAGATTCACCATGTAAGAATTTCCAGTGCATGTTTTCCCCCATTCATCAATTTACACTACGGTGACATTCTATCATTATATAATAACTAAATGTAGATTGATTCATGTTATTACTAGATTTATAGTGACACAATGAATCCATATTTTAGGCTTGAAATAAAACCCATTGGATTTACTCCTAAATCTCATAGTCTTACTCATTCATGTCATATTTCTTATAACTACATAACATCACAAGAAGTACATTAATTTCTTATGCAAATGAGAATGATCTATGTAGATTTCATATATGAACTATGTATGGATTGATTTTTGAAACCTCTGGTTACATAGTTTTATCATGAATATTGGACCTAGTTGAAAGACTTATCCCAATTAATCCCTTGTGTTTTCTAGTGGTAGAGGCCACATTCATTCATGGTGGGTTTCCCTGCATGGGTTTAACCCTATGATGAATCCATTTCATGTTGAACATGATCCAAATCAGTAAAAAACTCTCTATATTAAGGTCCTTATCATACAAACCTAAATTAAAGAAAATATAGGTCCTTGTTGTAGGACCCAAAGCTATATGACATATAGTTATTACGAGATAACCCTAAACTTTAAGGTGTATGGCCCATCCTGTATAACTATAAAATGTGTAGTGTGGTCAGTAATAAGTGACCATAAAACTTTGTCTCCCTCCTTTTTATAGGGGAATATTCTCCACTAACCCATCTTGTTTTTATAAATAATGATCAATATTCCCCCATTATTTCTTTGGACCTCACATAATTTATAATGATATTTAATTTACCCTCCTCTAGCATTAAGGTTCATTAATTTTTGCATATAGTTTGTCTTGAACATAATGGTACAATCATAGAGTATCCCCAAACCCCTTTGGAATTGTTTTCTTCCATAAAATCTACTCTATACCTTTTGATTTCTAAATCACCATCAAACACCTTGAGCAGAGATATTCCTCTTGGTATCCTTGAATCCTTGATCAAATATCAATAGTTCCTCCTTTCATAGAGGTTTATAATAGTATTATTAACTGATCTTAATAGGCCCCCTTTTTAATAGAAAAGAATACAGTTTCCTTTGAGCCACCAAATAACCTCTAAATAATGATTTTGGATTGTGAGGAAGGGTTATCCTTAATCCCCACACACTATTTATCTAATGGGAAGACACTTGTTTATATGTTACTAATGGTCAACCTACTCACAACACTCAACATTACATTTTATTTAATTCATAAATTTCAATACATGATTTACCTCATCCACCTCCCCATGTTCAAATGGATTTGAAATATCTCTATATTTTATACTCTTAGTCATTATAGACACTATTGAGGAGGGACTAATTTGCATGAATATAAACTACATGATATCTTTTTCAAATATTTACAACCTTAATCTATAATAATAATTATCCTACCTACATTACATTAAATTGTATTTCATTAGTCCTTGTCACATGATGTTAAACTTCAATACATAAAGTCTATTCCACATGTCTCTAAACTACACAGACACAATCCTTATTGTATGAAATTAAATTACATGTTATCATTGTGATTTTCACATTATTTTAAACTTCATGACATATAATACATCTTAAAATACTTTAAACTATTTAGAATGGTCCATACTATATTTTATTAAAATATTTAGAGAGGTTTATTCCATTCAATATCAAAACAAAATGCCCCCTTATAAGAGATCGTTCTATATTATTATTTTTATTTACATGAGGATTTTATGGTTACAACTACACTAGATGACCTAAATTCCATAGTTTTCCTAACCTATGACAAAAAAATTCCCCCTTAAATAATAACAATATCATTTTAGGATACATAGGGACATATGACTCTTCTATATTAAGACCACTTATAACTTACATTTCTAGGCCTAGTTCTGCTTTGGTGATGAGACTCCATCCAGGTTGGCTATCCTTCCTTCTCACACCCAGATAGGAATTAAATTCATTATCATGACCCCATGTACATGAGTCAGATCAGTTTAAAGATCTATTTATAAAATACAAGTTTCTTGATTCCTATTATTTCAGGATATGCGGTGACATCAGGATCTCTTATCCTAGGAAAAAATATAAATCCTATTAAATTAAACACCATCTCTATATCCTTTTGATTATACCCTCCTAATTCACTTTATATATTCTATACAAGTTCAAAACTAAGGTAGATTCATCTCATTTTTTACATGTGAGATAGATATAAGAATAACTATCCCCAAAAAGTCCTCATAATATGAAACTAAGCTATATAACATATAATTATTATCCACATGAAGTTAAACTGCATAACATACAGTCCACCCCACATGAACTTAAGCTTCTCAGAGCAATTTTTTTTGTGATACCTATTCCCCTTACATGAGAGACATATCCATGATAGGGTATCTAGAATATGGATTTTATCTACAAATATAATCTAGGATAAAGATATAAATTTTATATGGAAATCTAGATCATTTGTCTTGGGTATAAAAATTTTATATTATTTTAGTTACGATATAATATAGGGATACTAAAAAATTTCTTTAATGTATAAGTTAAATGTCTATGAAAAGACTATATACTAAGAACTACACATGGATTGATTCATATTATTTCAAGATCTACAGTGATGTCCAAATTTTTTATCTTGGTCCCAACCACAAATTCTATCACCATAAAAACACCTCCCAGTGTGTGGTATCCTCATTCACATATGGTCTTTCCATAGTAGACTCTATATTGGGGTAACATATCTTATCCAAAACTATATGTGGCTTGATTCCTGGTGCCCTAGGATACATAGTGACTCATGGTTCTTCTATACCAAGCCCAAATAAAAACTTACATCCCATGATATATAAGCATCATAAACTCAAATTGTTGGAACCTATCCATGAGGTTGTCTATATTGGCATTGAAACCCCATTCAAATTTAAATCCACATGGACTAATAAAATTTTAATAAAATATATATGACCTTAAACTTCATTAATCATTGGTCGAAGCTATATGAATATAAATTTTAGACCTTCATGGTCCAAATTGCAATACCATAAATTATAAAACAAAAGGTACAAAAAGGTTTGTTAGTTAGAAAAACCTCAAAGGGAATCCTGAGAAAAATTCAAGTCTGTACTTGCTAATCCACACCATTGTAATAGATTAGGAAAAAGTTAAAGCATAAAATGATGAAGATATAAATATTTTAAAGACAAATGATCAACCCTATAAAATGTCAGGATGTGATCATTGACCCATTCATTTCAAAAAAAAGTATATTGGATCTTATTCCCCCAAGAAAATAAGAATACATTATGATATGGGTACATTTTTGTTCATGATAAATGTTGGTCAGAGTGAGTAACTAAAGAGGGGGGGGGGGTGAATTGAGTTCCCAATAGAAACTTATATTTAAAAAAAATTTAAAACACAAATCCCCTAAATTAATAAAAATACCAAGTTAATAAAAACAATTGAAATATATAATTTTAATTTTAAATAGATTCTCAAAGAGGGATAAATGCACTATTAAAATAATCTTTGAAATCACTTTAACTTTTGAAAGTAAATTACTCAATAAAACACTCTATATAAAACAAAAATTAAGAATAACTATCAAAGTAAAAGTTTTTATATATATTATAAAACAAATATAGTTTTAAAACTTTGAAATATTTGAAAAATTAATAAAACACACAGTATCATTAAAACAAGGGGTTTAGTATCAATATGAGACTTAATCTCCTCCACTTTAAAATCAAACACTTCCAATTAATTTATTAAACAATAAACCCGATACAAAACCTAGATTGGGTTTTACAGACAACATCACACAAGGCTTTCCAGGCACAAAGCTTCTTCCATAGTTATATTTGGCATAAAAACAAGTACAATCCACACATTAACTCTTCCATAGTTTCCATTGGTATAAAAATAAAGAAGTTTGATAGAGAGTGGGAATAAATCCCTAGTTAAGTATATGAGATTGTGTTTTATAGATAAACAGAGTAAAAAATACAGATATTAAATATAAATCCTAAACTGAAATAGAAAATGATTAGAGATAGGAAAAAGTTATTCTAATTAATCCTAATATATTAATATGTTTAAAGGTCATAAAACATGTATTTTAAAGGATATAGAACTTGTTTCTTAGAAAATAAAGGAGAATAGAACATCATGAAGGTCAAGAAATTATTTCTATTTTCAGTTTGCCGATGTCCTGGATAATTCCACACAAAGGTGTATTTGGATTTATCTTAATTCAACGTATGAAATTATGTATTCTTTTTGAATATATCCCTAAAATTGTCTACACCCACACATAAGGAATTTATATAGAATTTATATATCTAAATTTCCAATTATCTATTTGATAATAATAATAAATAACATGTATCCTCATACTAAGCACAAAATCAGGAAATATATGAATTTTTCTTCAATGCATCTATTGATTTGTTTAAGAATAATGATTCTTAAATCCATTTGAGTTTGACTTCATTTAATTACTTAAACTAGATATTGGAGGAATTGAATTTGAATAAGAACCTAGATAGAAATAATAGAAGTCTAGTTGTAGATATTTGAATAGTAAATCTATTTTTGTGGAATATGATCCATGGCGGTAGATTCTCTATTGTAGTAGATTATCTATAGAGGTAGATACTCTCTTATGGTATATTCTCTCTAGATTTACCATTAGGGAGTGGTAGAACAGACTGGAAATAAGATGGTCTAATGGTATATTGGTTCTAGTAGTATATGTGATGATGATAGATGCAATTGGAAGTATATATATATAATGGTAGATCTCTTCAGTGGTAGATCACTTCAGAAGTAGATTTTTACATGGTGGATCTACCAATGGTAGATGTTAAATGGTAGATATGTTGAACTAACAATATTAATATTCAGTACCATGTTATTAAGCTCCTGAGTATTTCTCCCTCTTAGTAGGTACTCTCTTATCAGATCTATTAGAATAAACATCCTTATCTTGGATTCCAAAAGATTGAATATCATTACAATTTCAATTCTTACTTGGAGCAGCCTCATCCTCATCATTATTTTCATTTTTTACTTTTACTAGCTATTGTCTCAAATCTTTGACTTCAACAAGACACAACTTATTCACCAGACTTAATTGAAGAAGAAGTACTAGGATAGTGATGTGACTGTTCTCCCTCAACAACATCACCACCCCCACAATTCATAGACCCCTCAGATCCATTAGATAATTCAAAAAATTCTATTAAGATCCTAGAGGAAGATCTCTCATCTTGTTATTCACCTAAGAATTTATTATCCTTATAATTTTCACATTCATTGATAAAAATTTCTCTTTCAGGGAGAGAGATATGGACTAGAAGGTATATAGGAAACATAGTGGATTCTGACCACATTAGTGTCACAATCTTCCTCAATAGAAACAACCACTATGTCTTCTTTAATGGCTTTAAATTATTCATCTTATACTTCCTCATCGGAAGAATAAACCACAAATTTATCTATCTCCAATCTAGGATCAACCAAGTATCCAGGTATGAAAGGGTTATGTACAAGGTTGAAATTATCATATAGATTATCATTATCATCCACAAATTTCTTTAACCAAGGGTTCCAATTTACCTTCATCCTTTTGCAGGTAAACTGACTAAGATATAAAACTTCAAAAATGATTATTGCATCTTCATATATTGGAAATAAATCTTTGGATTCCAACATATCAAAAATAATATTAGGATAGCCCATGAAATTAGATTAAGATGAATCCTTTATCATCTCCAGCATGGGGATCATCAAATATCTATACAAGTTTATCTTATCTCCTCTTTTTACAAGAAATAATAAAGACACATCTTGGTGCCTCATGGTTAAAAATTCCCCCTTCTTAGGACAAAGCTTATGTTGAATAAATTTAAACAACAATATATGCTCCCTATCATGTTCTACAACAATAACCTTTTGCACAAAAACATTTCCAATTAACTTCAGTAGGGTATCCTCATATATGAAAAAATCAATGTTACTTTTAATGAATCCATGAAAATCATATTAAATACCTTTATAAAGTATAATGAGACATTTTTACAATTTTTGAAAGAAAATGTTACTTCTTTTCCATCAATAATACTTCTAAAAACATCTCAATTCTATCTGAAACAATACTCTATATACTGAAAAAATAGGTGAACCAACCTATGATAGAGTGGTTATTCATTCCTCGAAAACCATTTGATCCATATTTTTTCCTAGATCATTTTTAGCCCTAGCGACTTACTTGAAAACAACTATTTAACATTTATATCCTTTTCAACAATAATAAATGGATCCGATATTTGTGAGTTATTTGGTTCAACAATAGTGGTTAAACTATATTCACCTCATGATTTCTTCAAGGGACTCAATCCTTCAATAGATGAAACTGAGGCACGTTTCACACTCACCATCTTGGAAATGGTTCTAAGGAAGAAGGTTGAATGCAAAAAGGGTTTCAGTTTGAGAGATATAAAGGAAGATGAAAGTTTCAAAGGATGAACAAGAAAGATGGTTATTAATTCATGATTTTAATTCAATTTTATCATTTATGGATTTAAAATTTAGAAATATAATAAAAAATATAAAAATAATTCTAATAAAAATTTAATCACATAAAATAGGAGTGGTAGAAAAATTGAACGGTAGATCTCCAATGGTGGATCTACAACAATTGATCACTAATGGTAGATACCCAATAATAGATCACCAATGGTCAATAAAAATGGTGGATCACTAGTGGTGGATCAACAATGGTGGATCACCAATAATAGACCACCAATGCTATATCACAAACATTAGATCACCAGTGGTAGATAACTTTTATGAAGTAAATATGAAGATAAAGAATTAAAAAAAGTTTATCATTCATAGTTTATGCATTATATAGACCAATCTATCTGAATTAAAAGGATTTGTAAATATATCAATAATATGGTGTTTAGTTATAATGAATTTAAGAGTTATATCACCCTTTTGGAAATGATCTCTCAAAAAGTGACGTCTTATATCAATTTGTTTTGTCCTATAATGAGATACAAGATTCTTAGTGATATTTATTATACTTTTATTATCACAATTTATAGGGATATTTTAAAATTGAAATCCATAGTCTAGTAAAGTGTGTTTCATCCATAGAATCTATGCATAATATATTCCCGTAACTATATACAAAGCTTTAGTAGTAAATAATTTTTTTTAATTTCTACTACACCATGAAACTAGTGATTTTCCTAAAAGGTGACATGTTCCAAATGTGAATTTTCTATATAACTTAAAACCATAAAAATAGCATCTAAAAAACTCACTAAATCAAATTGATTTCCTCTAGGTTAAAAAAAACCTAAATTGGTTGTATTTTTTATGTACTTAAAAATTATTTTGACAAAAATTAAATGCGATTATTTTGTATTTGATTGAAAATGAGCACATATACATACACTAAAAATAATATCCAGTTAGAAAAAAGTTAAATATAGAAATCTTCCAATCATACCTCTGTCATTGGTTTGATTAACTGATTCCCTAGTTTTATCAAGATCTAGTTTGTAGGCTATACTCTTGGGAGCGTCACCATTTTTTATTCTATCCATACCAAAATGTTTTAAAATATATCTGGTGTACTTACTTTGATTTATAATAATTCCATATATATTTTAAAAAATATTAAAACTAAGGAATAATTTAAAATTACAAATTAAACTCATTTCAAATTCACTTTTCATAATTTTTGAAAAAATAGTACAAAAATAATTTCTAGATGATTCAAAAATTTTATTTTCAATATAAATTGGTAATACTAAAACATCATTTGAAATTACTTTTATAAATAAATTTGGGCTAGATATACCTTTTGAAAAATATTTAGAAATTAGTAATGAGCTGAGCCTATCTTACCAAGATTGGGGATCTTGTTTTAAAACATGTAAAGTTTTAGTTAATTTATAAACATGATTTATAAAATGAGGATTTTGAAATCCAGGGGGTTGTTCAACAAAAATATCTTCAACTATATAACCCTTTAGAAATTAACTCTTGATATCCATTTGATATAGTTATAAATTGAATGTTTTGCTTCTGAAATCATCATTATAATGGCTACAAGTCTAGATAATAGTATAAAGTTTCCATCATAGTCAATACATTCATCTTGACTATATCCTTATACAACCAATATAGTTTTTTTTCTAACTATGGTACCTTAATAGTAAAAATTATTTCTAAAAACCCATTTAGTACCAATGGTCAGAATTTATTTAAGTCTATCCACTAGTTCCCTAAATTTATTTATTTTAAATTTATTTATTTCTTTTTTAATTTCTATTACTGAAAATTCATCATTAATTGCATGATTGATGTTGTTAGGTTCAAGGCGTGGAAAGAAAGATTGATGTTCAATATAATTTTATTAGAGAAGCTGTATTTTGTTTTCCTCTATCTAGGTCTCCAAATACAACATCCAAGGGATGATATATATGAGTTCTAGAAGTTTTAGGAAAATAATGGTCAGATACTTCATTATCCTTTGCAGGTTCATGTTCAGGTAGTTCATCACAACTTTAAGATTTTTTTGCTGGTTTCACAGAACTATAATAAGGTTTGGAATTTATATTAATATTAGACAAATCATATTCAAGGTTTTCTAAAGAAGTGTTAGACTCATGTGGATCTATTTCATCAAATTTTATTTGTACTAATTCCTCCACAATCTTAGTACTTTTATTAAATACTCTATATGACTTACTAGTTATTGTATATCCAAGGAAAATTATTTCATCACTCTTGAAAACAAAATTTTCAAGATTATCTTTTTTATTAAGAATAAAGACTTTGAAAAAAAAATCTAAACTAATTGACCTTTAGTTTACTTCCATTCTATAATTTATATGGTGATTTATTTAAAATTGGTCTAATAAGAACTCCATTGATCATGTAACAAGCTATATTCATGACTTATATCCAAAAATAGATAGGTAAATCATACTCATTGAGGATGGTATATGAAATATATTGAAGGGTTCTATTTATCCTTTTAATTATTATATTTTTCTTTGGGGTTGTAAGAGTATAAAATTTATGATTATAGCCTTGTTTTGAGAATAATGATAAAAAATTTTGATTTTCAAACTCACGACCATGATCACTTATTAAGGTCTTAATTATAATCCTCCTAAGATTTTCTATAGATTTTTTATACTATGCAAGATAGGGACACACTTCAAATTTTTGAGCTATAAAAAATACCCACATGTATCTAGAAAATATATCTACTAAAATATAAACATAGTGCTTCTAATTGATACTAGAAAATCAAGAAGTTCCAAGAATATCCATGTGAACAAAATCTAAGGGTTGAGAAGTTGAATCTTCCTTATTTTATTTAAAAGATATTTTTTATTATTTCCATTTTTCAAATGGGTTATAAAATTTATCATTTGGGAATTCTAGTTTAGGAAGATCTTTGAATAACCCTTTTATAGTCATATTTATAGGTGAATGTATGCTGCAATGGGTTAATATCCTATGAAAAATCCTAGAATATTTTTAAAAGTCACTTAGACATGAAATGTATCAAGAAAAAAAGGAATATAAATTAAAAAAAATATACATTATGATTTCTCAAAGAAGTGAAAACTAAAGCATTTTATGTATTAAAAACTTGATAGGAATTATTTTAAAACATAACATAGAAACCATCATCACATAACTATGAAATTCCAAGTAGATTATACTTTAATCTATCTACAAATAAAACTTTGGAAATTAAAACATAATTAGAGTTACTGATTTGACCATGTCCAATTATTTTTCCTTTGGCATTGCCACTGAAGGTGACATTTCCACCATAAACCTACATTAGGTTCTTATTGGAGCTTTTAAATAGTTTTCCTAAAAAAATATATTTAAAAAAATGACTTTGGTACCCAATTTTTTTTGGGTATAGAGATGTTAGTAATAAGGGCTTTTGAAATCCAAAATTATTTAATAGGTTTCTTATAGGAATATATAAAACTCTTATAAATAAAAACTTCTTAGCTATATAAAAAGTAAGAAGTATTCATAGAATTGATATAACTTGAACTAGAAATAAACTTAGTCATATTGATATTTCTATGTCCAGGTTGGTATCCAATTAACATTATATAATTAGGTTCAGTTATCATTCCAAGAATATTGGTTAAATATTTTCTTCCATTTGTGAATTTTTTCATATCTTTTTTTTAAATTTTCATTGGATAATTTTATATCCCTGTTTTCTTTTAGTATTTGATCATTTTTACCCTTCTCTATACTATGATGTATTTTTTAAAATGAGTAGATATGTCATGATACTTATTTAAACTTTTATATATTTTTTAAGTTCATTGAATGGGTCCTCAAGAATATTGCAGCATTCAAAAATTTCTTTATTGGATATGTTTTATTCACTATTTTCATTTTCATAATGGCCAGAATTATGAACAGGAGACACAAAGAAAATGATACCTTAGATGTGTTTGTAATAAAACACATATTGGATCTATTATTATTTTTTCTCTGGTCGAGTTTCAATCACTTTAACTATATTTTTAAGAACTCAAAGTTTCTTTTATAGCCTTCTTAAACCACTTTTCTATGTATTTATAGTTTTCCTTGAACTTTAACTAAAGATAGATAGCTTTTACATAAGCTTTTCTCTTACATTCATACTAGACTACTTCATTTGTAGTATCACCCTTTTAAATTATTTTCTCTAGTTACCTCTATTTTAATAGTTACCTTTATAGTTTGGATTCTTGAAAAATTTATTCATTTTATAAAATTTCTTGAATCATCTAGACAAGTGAGACATTCTTCATCATTTTCAGAATATTTTTATCCATCTCACGATATATCTTATTTAATCATTCCATATTTTTTTTGATTAAAAATTATTGAAGTCTACTGAATTCCTATTTTGTTCATATTATTCTTATCTATTCACTTTAAGTTACTCTTCATACATCATGATATTTCCTATTATCTTATTAACATTCACCTTACTTATATCTCATGATTCTCAAATTGAAATGGTAGTTCCTATCCATCTGTCTGGTAGATATCTCTACTGGTGAATCACTTGATCATTGTTATTAATTGTTTTCTAGAGTGAATAAATCATTCTCAAAATCCCATTGAACTTGAGATACATATCAAAAAAATTTCATCATTTTTTATATTAATTTTATCATATTTAATAGTATTAGTATTCAAACACATTTCTTTTTCATTTAAAGTTCCTTCATGAGAAACAACGTAGGTATCCCAAATATCAAATGTAGTGGTATTGGAATAAATTCTAATAAACTCTTCATATAATTAAAAATAGTATATAGTATACATAACTTTATAGTTATTGTTATAAACTAATTTAGTAGGATTACTCCATTTATCTCTAGTAGTTATAGGTAATTCATACTTATCCTTAATGAAAATCCAAATGTTAAAAACCTTTCTTTCAATATGAATTTTAATTTTAATCTTTCATTAATAATAATTGGTACCATTAAAATAATGAGATCTATTAGTGGAAATTCCATCGTGTTTTTTATTATCCATAAAAAATAAATTTAAAAATAATAGAAATTTAAGATCATTAATTTTCAACTAGATCACAGTAGATGAATATTTTTAAAATCCATTGATGCTAAATATTTGTTGGAGTGAGTAACTAAAGAGAGGGGTGGGGGGTTAATTGAGTTCCCAATAAAAATTTCTATTTAAAATAATTTAAAACTCAAATCCACAAAATTAATAAAAACATATATTAAATAAAAACATTAGAAATAAAAAATTTCATTTTTCAAATATCTTATCAAAGAGGGATCAATTCCCAGTTAATTTTTTTTGAAATCACTTTAACTTTTGAAACTAAATTACTTTATAAAACACTCTATATTAAACAAAAATTAATATTAACTACCAGAGTAAATTTTTTGATATAGATTATAAAACAAATAATGTTTTAAAAACTTGAAATACATAAAAAAATAATAAACCACATAAAAGAAATAAAAAAAGTTGCTCAGTATCTAGATGATACTTAAACCCCTATAATTGGAAATCACATGCAACCAAGTAATATATTAAATAATAAACTTGATCCAAAACATAGATCAAGTTTTACAAACAACAACACCGAAGGATGTTAATGAAAAAAGCCTCTTCCATAGTTATAAATGGGATTAAAACAAGTAAAAGTCACACATGACCTTTTCCAAAATTATGGTGTGTATAAAAATAAAGAAGTTTGAGAGAGAGTGAAACTCTCTAGCTAAGAAAAAGAGACTTTGTACTATAGATAAACCGATTAAAACAAAAAAACTAAAATATAAAGATTAAATAGAAATAGAAAATGATTATAGATAGTAAAAATTTATTCTTCTCAATAAAAATAGATTTAGATTTTCAAAGTTCCTCAAATATATGTTTGAAATGAGATTGAACATGTTTATTAGAAAATTAAGGAAAAAAAGACCATCATGAAGTTCTGTAAAGGCCTTTTTGTTTTCAGTTTATCGATGTCCTGAATCCTTCCACACACATGCGTATTTGGATTTTTGTTGATTCATTGTATGAAGGTATATATTGTTTGTGAATTTATCTATACAATTTTCTACACCCATGCATGAGGAATTTTTATATAATTTATACATATACAGATCCAATTATCCATTGGAGAATAATAATAAATGACATGTATCCTCATATTGGGCACAAAATCAATAAATATTTAACTTTTTATTCAATGCATCCATGAAGTAGTTTAAGAATAATTATTCTCAATTCAATATGTGGAGGAAAAAATTTAATTCCTTAAACTAGCTGTTGGAATAATTAAATTCAAATAAGAGCTTGGAATATAGTGATAGCAGTCTAGTGGTAGAATTATGAATGATAGATATATTTTAGTGGTATATTCTCTCTAGTGGTATATTCTCTCTGGTGTTATATACTCTCTGGTAATAGATGCTCTCTGGAGGCAACATTAGTGAATGGTAACACAAATTGGGATTATCACAGTCTATTAGTAAATCAGTTTTGACCATAGTTTTAGTGATGGTAGATATAACTTGTAGTATATATATCTAATGGTAGATCTCTTCAGTTTTAGTTCACTTTTGTTGTATATGTTTCAATGGCAATTCTTTTAGTAGTAGATAATCAATGGTAGATGTGTTGAACTAATAGTAAATCAACACAACTAGAAGTATACCTTCTTGAACTAATGATAGATCAACAGTTAACCATGTTTGTTCACCAAATTAATTAGAAAATGATTTACTATTATTAAACATTGATCTTGTTATAAATATAAAAAACACAATTTTTGATCATTAAAATAAGGAGGTTCCAATAATAATAACGCCTCTTCACATTTATTAAAGAAACTATTTAATTGATCATATACTTAATAAATTTCATATTATATAACTTCTCCTAAATAATTTATTCAATATATCATGGTGTAAACTTTTTGGAGCTTGAAAACTTCTTGAATAATCTTTCCACCATGAACCAACTTCAAACCTTTGATGTATGAATCATAACCGATTCAACTCCTCAACTAGAGAAACTATTCTCAAAAACCCAAATCCTTGAAAAAATCCCGTTACTTTACCCTTTTATAGAAATTAGTAATAGTATAATTGAATTGTCTAAATAGACCCTTATAAGAATTTATGGTGGATAATATATTCATCTTTTATCCTCTAAGTAAACCCTAGGGGATGTTTTGGTACCATAAGAAAAGAAACCATAATCTCATTATGATATTTTCTAGACAGTGTGATGGCAGTGCTGCTATTATCAGTTTTCAACCTATTCCCATTTCCTATTGATCCAAATATTCTTTTTTTAATGATTTATCCATTATATGACACAACTATTCATGTGGATTCAATTACCATAAATTCTACACATTTTTACATTATAACCATTGTCAAAGAATGATTATGACATCCTATTCTTGTGACCTTTCATATATGGGTGTGCATCTCCAGTGAATACACAAATTCTTTAATTTGAGACATGAAACTTGGTAATACTAAAACCTTGGGTAAAAAATATCATTTCTGAGAGTTTCTATTGGTAAAATGGCCCCAAATTCGTGAAACTGAACCACATGACATAATAGTTAGATAACTATGAAAATAAACTCCATTCACCCATCCATGGGACCATATATATTAGAATTGGGATAACCACTGATGTCGAGTTATATCACCATTTTTAGATAGACAATATCACACTTTGTTCAAAGTTTTCTGAACTTAAAAATCAACAACCTTGGGTCAAAGAACTATGAACTTAAACTACATGATCCATTCCTTGAGAGTGTTTTCAGTAGTTACATGAGGCCTAACCTAATTCATGTTGATTTTACCTCACCATTTCCACTATACAAACTTCTTTATCTTTTGGTTTAAGTCGTAAAACCTTAAATGCAAGATATATTGGTCTAACTTGCATAAATTTAAAATTCCAAGGAAAGATACATAATACTCACATGGTTAAAACCCCAAAAGTCAATCCATATTAAATCTTGAGTCTTCACTTTCTAGGGAATAACAATACATTTATTAGGAAAATTTTGAGTATTTTAAAAATGGTTTAGATACTAAACTTTTCATGTTGAATACCCTCAAATGAAGGCATGAGAAAAATATGACTTCTTTTCTATTAAGTACCTTTCCATTCATGAACTCGGAAAAAGTTAGGGTTAATATTAAAATATATTAAACTCATATGGACCACCATTTGAAAGTAAAAAAATAAAACTATTCTCTCTAGGTTCATCGAACTAGAAAAAGTTAGAGCACCACTCTATTCTATTGGAATATTGGTTCAAAATATTTGTTTTAGGGTACAGGGTCCTCATCTAATGTCCTTAAACTACACGACTCAATGGTCTATTTAAAAAAAAAACTTAAAATAAATAGAGTTTTATATTCTATATGAATTTATTCTCTTATATAATTTCTAGATCCATGTAAGAGTTCATAGTATATGGGTTTCTAGTTCATTTCGAGTATTTCCCAATGTCCTTGTACTAGAATGAAACTATTATATTTTCTCCTATGAAGAAGCAATATATGCACAAAAACCACTTAGAAGGAACTACCCAAAGGTTTATTCCTGTTTTCATAAGATATATAGTGATGTATGAATATCCTATATTGGATATTGGATCCCGTTATAAATTACATTTTCATTCCATTCCACCACTATCTTAGTATTTGGACCTAAAAATTCTTATTGGGGTTTTCTCTATTAAACCTTTTCTAGGATTCCAATGTTCTTGATTTGAATATTCCTCTTAGAGACACCAATATTTATAAGTCCATTATTCCTCTGGGAAACACCAAAATTCTTGAGTTGATTTATTTTTCATGGAGACACCAAAATCCTTGAGTTAATTTATTTTTATAGAAAGACCAATACCCATTAGTTAGTGATTCCCCATGAATATCCAAAATCACTGAGTCAATATTTTATTATTAGATCCAAAGATCCTTGAGTTGAGATATTACAATTGGTGTATACACTCTCAATATAGTGTCTTGTCTAGAATCTTACTATATATACAAGGAATGTAGAAAAGTTTCCTATAATACCTTAAAATCATATTCCTTTTTTGTTTTGAATGAATCCAATTCAGGGGTGGGGGGATTTTTTTTGGAACTAGAAAATATGTTCCATTAAATTTTCTACTGAATCCATGATATGATCATTATTCAATTGACATAAGTCAAGTTCATATATAAAAGTATATTTTTACAAAAAAAAGATTTAAAGGGGGTATCCATGTGCCATATGATTACTTACTCATCGAGATATTAATTTTATAATTTTTTTCATAGTCTAGTAATGTGGTAATGAAAACCTTTTAGTATGAGTAGGCCATAAATTTCTTCCATTACCAACAAAATGGGTTTTAATATTATAAAACCCATTTCTGAGGGTATTCTGGACACCTTTTGGCATTATAAAACATTTTATATTGGGGACCCTGGTAGCCGATATTGAATTTAATTTAATAGACTTTGATTCAACTACTAATTGAGCCCAAATGTACCTACAAATAAAAAGTTATGGATGTTTTATTTTGGGATTTATTTTAATATGAATGAAAAATAGAAAATGGAAAATAACAATGAAAAGAGATTTTTCATAAATTTTTTTTGTCCACATAGATCCTTCATGACTGTGTAATTACTTTGAGGCCAAGATTCACTTGTGAAGCCTTTATGAGATCCCTATACATCCAATTAAAAAATTCATGGTTGGATATCATTTGTGGCTATGACATGGTGATGATTTATATCCACATGAAACCTTCACAATATGAATCCATTAACAAAGTGAGAATACAGATTCCTTTATGTTCTTGTTCTCATTTCATGAACATAGTCATTCATGGAGTGTCAAAGTGGATTCATTTTTGGTCAACTGCTCTTATTGAGGAAGGAGTTTATTTTTGGTTTACTAACATGAATTCTTTATGGTTGCATGGTTCCTTGGTGGATACCTTTTCTAGGAATAATTCTCCTATAAGTTCCTAAAATTCACTTCAAAAAAGGGAAGAATAAATGTGAGAATTTGAGACTTTTTAAATCCACAGATCTTTTATTTGTGAGGTATTCCATTTGTAGAAGACTAAAGTCATGAAATTTACCAAGTTTCAATGAGATAAGAAATGGGGGGGGGGGGCATCTTGATAATTTTCTACCTGTATTGAAATTTTTCATAGCCATTAACATAGAGATCTTCATTTTTGGAAACCCTTCAAGGTCCTTTCATGAAGAACTCTCCTGGAGGATCCTTTGTGATGTACACTCATGAAGTCTTATTTGAGAATGACTCTCACAAAGGCCCCTTCTTGATGGATTCCCATGAAGAAACCCTCCTTGAAGGGCTCCCATGAAGCATACTCTATGGAATCATGTTAAATCCACTTCATAGAGGGACACTTGATAAATTCACTTAACTATCAAAATTTAACCCAAAAACTATATAATTCATGTCTCCCTTTAACATGGAACCCAAATGTTATGTGAAGTGGGGATTTTTTAAGTTATATAGTAGCCTCTTCCAAATGGTTCATAGGAATGAAATATTATACCTATGCTAGGTCAAATAATGAAACAACCTAATTATAAGTAACCATACCTCTTTCATTTCCCTTATTTCACCAAGTTTATCAAACAAGGTTGAATTAACCCAAATTTCCTTATCATCTTATTTTATATATGTTTAAGAACCCAAAAATACCATAGATACCATAGTCCTCCTAGGAGTAAGCCCCAAGAATACCATCCCATGTCTAGTTACTAATAAATAATATTATCTTTAAATGGAAAACTACCTTCATAAGCCCCACATAATCTCTTATCGTAGCCCCTTTCTTAGGATAGACATATGAATGTTTTGGATGCAGTGGAAACACTTATTAGGGCCTAAGATGACATATAAATTGTTATATACAATAGATATTACATGATTTACATGACATGAAAGTCACGATAGATGATTTTTTTATGAAACATGACATGTACACCATAATCAAGAGGAAATTTCACATTAAATTTATAACTAATTTCAATATACTGGAAGAAATAATACCATAGTCATGAGATCATTCTCCAAAGAAGATGTTGTTCATATAACACCCTTTTGGTCTACCTTTTATTCACTTACATGATCAATATTTAAAATTTTACTGTAGTGATCCACACATGATCCTTTGATATTCGAACAATGTTGATGAATTTTTGAGTACTAGTGCGGTAGATTGGTCATCTTACAATGTGCTCCTGGATCTCTATGGTGATTTATTTAGGATTGAAGAATCATCCTAACACTCTCATTTTTGAGATGGTGGATAAGGGAGGAGAATATATCAGGCTTGATAGAAGATACTCTAGAGTGTTCCTTGATCTTGAGAGAGAGTTCTATATTTTTTTTTGTGTATAATGATTATCCCATAATCGATCAACCCTATCACATTAGACACATTCATCTATTTATAGAGTCAGGGTTAGGGTTAAAATATTATTTAGTTACACAAATTCTCTCAATGTTACATTAAACCTTTAGATGACCCCATTACATGTAATAATAATAATAATAATAATATTTTTCATGGTGCGTTCTAATTAGTACAATGATAGATATTATTTAATTATCTTGTAAATTTAAATTTCTCACCAAACCTCATCTCTGTCTGCTTTTCCTCCTTAGAATTTATCTAAACCCAAATAAAAATTTCTATGAAATATTTATTCATTTAATAAATAAATAAATAAATATTATATATCCATGAAATTAAATAATTACCTTTTGAATAAATATTGATTAAATTTATACGATCAATAAATTTTGAATAAAAGTATTCCTTGTACTTCAGAATAATATTTTTTTCAATAATTATGTTCAAATTGAACTTAATTGAGATTAATGGAAACACTTAGTGTGTTACTCTCTAGGATTATTCCTCATTGGAATTAGGTTGGAATGCTTAATGTTTAAAATTAAAATCTAAAAATGGGTCAAAGGAACCAATAGGGAGAAGTTATTGTCACATTATTATCAACCACATACAATTTTCACTGTTTAATAAAATCACTTCTCCATATCTCATCAAGAAGGCTTCATACTTGTGTCATAAACATTAATTCTTAATATATCCTTCTTTTCTTATCTGGAATGAACTTATCTACATCCCCATGGTTATGTAATTTATTTTTATGGTTCCATCCCAATCAAAGGTTTGAGATATCAAATTCTACAAATGGAAGGAAAAAATCCTTCCTCAAATAATTCATTAAAGACACACTAATCATGACATACCCGATGTGTCCCACTTATCATGAACATAGTGCATAATTGGTGTCATCAATAAATCTAAGTGAGTCATGATATGTATTTAATAATAATATTAAAGTCCAAGGACCATTACACACACTCATAGATAGGAATTTTTCTGACACCCAAACATTTTGAATTCTTAATTTCTAGTCTATTCTCATAATTTTCCATATTTGAGATTACCAAGTGAAAAATTCATGAGATTAAGCCTCATCCTATTACAAGAACTCACACTTGATAGTCAAAAAACCATGTGACCTATTATAGTTCATCAACCTAACCATATGAAAAAAATATTTGAGAGATATCATTATAGAATATCAAGGTTCTCATCATATTTATTGTGACCCTAACCCCAGTAGCCCAAAGCTGGTGTCTAATTTGTTACGCTGTTATATGATACCAGAAATCCCATCCTGAAGGTCTGAATAGTTTAGTAGTCTTGGTAAAATAGATTCATTCCTAAAATTCACATTAAATTTTAAAACATAAAATACAAAAAATAATTTTCTTTGAGAATTACAATATTCCCCTCTGTGTATCTCTTCATGTCAATCAGAAAACACTAACTCGTATCTTGGGGAAAATATAAAATAAGAAAGGATTGAGATTAGATTCTTAGTAAGGGTAAGTACACAATGAAAGATATAGATAAAAAAGGAATAATCAATATAGAAAGGTAAATAACTGAAATAATTTCCATTTAATCAAGAAATTGATAATAATATGGAAGGAATAGATGATAATCAAATAATTCCACATAAATAATAACATCAACATGAAACCTAACCATGGATATTTTAACTAATAGAATGATAACATGGAATATTATTAAATGAATTGGTTATGATGGAATTCCCAATGATGGACTTCTAAAACATACCATCGAGGAATTGTTCAAAGAAATCTAATACTGTCAATGCCTTGTGCCAATACATCTATATAAATGGGTAAGGTGATCGTACCACAATTCAATATTTTATTTCCCCGTTATACCAATGTATTAAACTGGTTTTGTATTAAAAATTATAATTATAATAAGAAATTTAAATTCAGGATTTATGAAATATTTTTTTTCTTTTCAATGTTAGAAAGGGAAATTTCACTTGTTTTGATGATTAGATTGAAGGTGGAGGTGATTCAGAGAGCCCACGATGATGCAGAAGAAAAATGGGCCAAACTAGATGGAAGCCCATGAACACATATCTACTATTTTACATTATTCTAGAAACCTGTGCGTCAAAATGGGTTAAACGTTTGTGAAATGATCCAAAAATCCGTGATATATGACTTTAATGAAGGAACCAAAGACCAATTCGTCTATTAAGAGGCCCATACGAACTGATCTGTACAATAAAATGAATCTACATGGGGTCAAAACTTTTCCTCTGTATTTTGTAAATATCACTCATTATAAACAAGATAAGGATGAAAAATTTGACATGGTGATAGAAAAGGTGTTTTCAACAACTTTATAGTTTGGTCCAAATTGATTCAATACTATATGAACTCCCAAAACCATGTACAAAGTGGATTCTCAATATCATGGTGCCCAAAACTACTTCCCACTTTGCCTATAAATTGGAACCTTGGGAACCCCATTTGGGATTTAGACTTGGAGGCAGGGTGCTACCATTTTGGAGTCCCAAAATAGTTCTCTCATCATCCCTACAAGTTCTAGAGGCTATGTTAAGTGTTACTTCAACATCTTCTTCTTCCTCCCCTCCCATGGATTTATAAACCCCTTGTGGTCACCTGGGGGGAACATGATGTAAATCCCAAGTTTTATGTTTGTAATATTTGAATGATATTTTTAATTCTAGGTTTTTATGTTATTTTTAATCATACTCTATTATTATTTTATTGATTTATGTACTGGTATGTCATGCTCAACTAATATGATATTGTTTTGGGGTACCCATTCATGTGATATTTCACACACCGTTCACCACTTCCTCTTCCCCCTTCAATTGTGGTGTTTGTTTGGTTCATATTGGTAAATTGAACTCTCATAAAAACTATCAAGTACATGTAAATTTATATCATGGTATCAAAAATAAATAACATATAAACCTGGAGTACACATCGAGTTCTTCATGTGTTTCCTTGGTGAGTTTCAGTTATGAAGTCAAACAGAAATCACCCAATCATCGGTGGTATCTGATGAATCATTATATATTTTTGACTGAACCCTATGAGGTATCCTAGTATAAAATTAGTGAAATTATGGTTCCAGTAGTTACAAACTAGGTATTAAAAGATCATATCCCTATCTCTTTAAGTGATGAAGGATGAGCATCATGAGATCTCCCTAGGTTGATCATGCTTAATTAATTATGTTAATTTCTGCTTGTTTTATCACTTTCCATTTTCATCTGGCTTCTTAGCTCATAAAAACCCTAAGTTTTCAAAAAAATTATTCCCTTTTTATTTTCTTAATCAAAACCTTCTTTTTGGATTAATGATCTAACTCTCTGTCAAGACACAACCTAGGGTTCCTGCTATACTGCATAAATTCGAGTAAAAATAAACATCTAATTTGATGCACTCGACAAAATGATCAGATTTTGGCACCATTTCCAGGGATCCAAGATCAGTTTTTCCCTTTTATCCTTTTATTTATTTATTAAAACTTTTTATATCCCCCCCAATTTATTGTTTTTGTTTGCTTTTGTGCGTTCTTTCTCTCTATCTCTCTCTTCTTCTTCTTTTCTATCTCTTCTTCTTATTCTCTCCCTCTCATTCAATAATATAACATTATATTTTCTTTTCTCATTTAACCATTATTAGGTACTTTTATTTTATCCATCTTCAATCATAAAAAGGGAAAAAATTCAAAAAACGTCCACAACTTATTTGCACGACCCGTTCAGAAAAATAAAAAACTGCTCAAATTTGACCTAGAAATTGAAAAGACACTTCAGTCAAAAATCATGGAATATAGAGTAGGTAAATCAAGTAACATTTAGGAACCCCTTGTGGAACCTCAATTTGTCCTAAACTGATCAAAAATTTAAACCAATCAAACCTAATAAAACATGGCTCTAAATAATCAAACCTTAAAAGAATTGACCACCCCGGATGTGGAGTACCAACCTGCGTACATCCAATATGCCGAGGAAGCATCCAAATTTGAGATGAGATCGGGTCTCATCCACCTAATTCCCAAATTCCATGTTCTTCCCAATGAGGATTTAACGAACCCTGTGGGCATAAAGCCCCACGAACTCGGCCATGCCTGAGCCCACCCCTCTAGCAGATAGAAGACCCCAAACCTCAGGCAGATAACATGCCCCCACCTCAGACTGGCCCAGATAACACGTGGAAAGAACTGTCCCCTGCCCGACGAGGATTTAATACGCCTCTCCCGCAACTCGAACCCGGGACCACATGCTTATCAGCCAACCGGGAGCGTTAAAAAGTACCACTGGGACAATGGCTCAGTGGTACTCATTAACTCTCCCGGTTGGATGATAAGCCTGTGGTCGCGGGTTCGAGTTGCAGGAGAGGCGTATTAAATCCTCGCCCGGTAGGGGACAGTTCCTGCCACGTGTTATCTAGGCCAGTCTGAGGTGGGGGCCTGTTATCTGCCTGAGGGTGGGGGTTTTCTATCTGCCAGAGGGCTGGGCTCGGGCATTGCTGAGTTTGTTGGGCTTTAGGCCCACGAGGTTCATTACATAGGACCCTCACAAACATCTCAAGGAGTTTCACAGAGTGTGCTCCACAATGAAACCCTAGAATGTATATGAGGATCTAATTAAGTTTAGGGACTTCCTTTTATCCCTTGATGGTGTATCCAAAGACTAGATACACTATCTTCCCACCACAATAGGGGGCTGAAAATGACCTTAAATGACTCTTTATAGATAATTTCTTCCCTGCCTCATGAACTACATCAATTAGAATAGAAATTTGTGGAATTAGGCAATCACATAGAGATACCCTTCATGAATATTGGGATAGATTAAAAATATTTTTCTCAAGATTCCCCACCACCAAATTAGTGAAAAATTGCTAATTCAATACTTCTATGAGGTAATTGTCCTCATAGATTGTGGAATTATAGATGTTGCAGCTGGTGGTGCCCTAGTTGATAAAAATCATTCCACCACTCGTGACTTAACAGTAAACATGGATCAAAATGTAGAAAAATTTGGTACATAAGCAATTGCACCAACCCAATGAGTTTATGAGGTAAGTCATTCATCCCTAGAACAAAAGGTAGATAATAAAATTAATGAGATGCATACCATTTTAAGGCAATTTTCTCAAGCACAAGGTAACTAACACTTTTCTTCTATTCCATTACATTGTAGTATTTGTTCTGAAAACACTCATTTTTATAACAGGTGCCCACAACTTTAGGATTCATCTGAGTCTTGTGTAGTAGTATTCCCAGGGTGTTCTTTTCAACAAGAACCACCCTTCAAGAAGGAACCATTCAGGCTAAATCAAAACCCTGGGTGGAAAGCCAAACCACAGTACCAACGAGGAGGAAACCCAAGATACCCCAAGTGAAATTGGTATCAACAAGGACAAGGTATGAAATATTATTATCCGTAAAATTCTCAGAAAAATCCTCACCATCCTCCCAAATGTGAACCAAGCCTCAATGACATGGTGAAGAAAATTTCATCCCAAAACCTCCAGTTCTAACAGACCACACAATCAGCTATTCAAGACCCATGAACTCAAGTGGGAAAATTGGAAAACACCATTGGTGAGATAAAGATGCATGGTTCTAGACAACTACCATCCCAACATGTTGCTAATCCAAAATACAAAGGTAATTTTTGTGAAATAACACTTCATAGTGGTAAAGAAGTTTCTTCTTCCAATTATTCTATGAAAATGGAATTTCCCCCTCTTGAAAACTATATTTCCCTACCCTTAGAAGAATCTAATGTTGAAAAAAAATGATAAAGGAATTTTCATTGAGTATTAAACTAAACAAACCATTCCTCTTACTCTCCTCCAAAGACTCTATAAATTTAAGTTTTTTTTATAATGATATTGATAAAGAGATAATGGATGTATTTAAAAAGTTATAATATAACATATCTTTACTGGATGCTGTTAAACAAAACCCATGATACACCATGTTTCTTAAATAACTTTGAACCCATAGATGAAGGATGAAGGGGAATAAAAGAGTCAACCTAGGAAGGAATGTCTCATCCTTGACTCAACTAGTAATTCCAACCATGTACAAGGATCTGAGAACTTTCACGACACCTTGCATCATAAGGGAGACATTATTTTCAAATTCTATGCTATATTTAGGTGATTCAATTAATGTTATGACTTACTCTGTGTACACTTATCTACAGGTTGGAGAGCTTAAACCGATAGAAATCATACTGAAACTTTCCAACTGAAGCACAACACACCCATAAAGAGTGGTTGAGGACATTCTTTTAAATGCGGAGAATCTAATCTTCCCTACCGACTTCTACATTCTTAAAATGGAGGATACCCAACCCCAATGACATGCTCCTCTCATACTTGGGAGTCCATTCCTCAAAACATCAAAGACGATCATCAATGTTTACAATGATACATTGTCTATGGAGTTTTGTGGAGAAAAGGTAAGTTTTAACATTCTTGATGCCATGAAACACCCCATTGAAGTGCACTCCAATATTCCTATCTATTCGATGGAAGTTATCTCTAATGAAACACACACACAAAAAATTATCTCGTCAAACTATAATTTGCTTTATTTTTATCTTCTTCAGCCTTAGATGATTTGAGTTTTGAGTTTTGTTTTTAGTGTTGTGTGGGTTCTGAAAAGTGTAAATTTTATGCTTTAATTAATGAGTGTGTTTATTCTGTGGTAACTATGACTATCGATGATTATAAAAATATCATTTCAATAAATTCTCTATCTTTAGAGAATAAATATGAGCAGATAGAAATTTTCATGGACCACACTCCCACAAAATCCCCTCCCTTAATCCAAAAACCATAAGTGTTGGAATTAAAACCACTTCTATCTAATCTAAAATACACCTATCTGTAGTGTATCGACCAATTTCCTGTCATTACTGCCAATAATCTCTCTCTATAGTAGGAATAAAAAATGATTGAAATTTTGAGAGAGTGTAAAAAGGTTATAGGATGGATTTGGAAGATATTACAAGGATTATCCCATCTATTTGTGTGCACCATATACTTTTGGATGATGAGGCTAAGCCTGTAAGGCATGATCAACATTGGTTAAATCCCACTCTCCTTGAAGTGATAAAATTGCAAGTCAGTAAATTACATACTGCTAGGATCACTTATCCTATATCTGGTAGTAAATGGGTTATCCTAGTTTAAATTGTTCCTAAAAAAAGAAGAATAACCATAGTATCTAATGAAAGGAATGAATTGGTTCCAACACATGTGAAAAAATGGTGAGTCTATATTGACTACCATCGACTGAATCAAGCCACGAGAAATGATCAATTTCCTCTCCCTTTCATTGACCAAATGTTGGAAAGATTGGATGGTAAGTACCATAATTATATAATTTATGTCTATTAGGGTTATTTTAAAATATATATATCCCATGAGGATTAAGAAAAAACAACATTTACCTTTACATTTGGCACATTTTCATACAGAAGGATGCCTTTTGGTCTATGTAATGCTCCCGATACTTTTTAGCGATTCATGTTGTGTATTTTTTCTGAGTACCTAGAGAATTGCATGTAAGTTTTTATGGATGATTTCACACTTCATGGACCTTCATATGATGACAGTTTGACTCACCTAGGTTCTATCATTTACTATTGCATAGAAAAAGATCTTGTATTAAATTATGAGAAACGCCATTTCATGGTTGAACAAGGGATATTTCTTGGGAATGTTATTTCAAAAGGGGTAATTCAAGTGGATAAATAAAAAATTGAATTAATTTAAACCCTTCCATATCCAAAATGTGTTTGTGAGGTGAGATATTTCTTGGGTCATGCTAGTTTTTACCACTGGTTCATTAAAGACTTTAGTAAGATTTCACTTCCCCTGTCTTGACTGTTGCAAAAGGATTCTGAATTGTTTTTTGATAAGAATTTTGTGGATGATTTAAATTCACTTAAAATGAGACTCACATCACCTCCCATCATCCAACCACCAAGGTGGGATCTCCCCTTTGAACTTATGTGTGATGCCTCTGACTTTTTGGTTGGGGCAATTTTATTACAAAGGGTTGAGAAGGCTCCTCATGTCATTGTGTATGCCTCACATACCCTTGAAACTACCCAGGAAAACTAAAAAACCACTGAAAAAGAACTTATTTCTATTGTTTTTCATTGGAAAAATTCCATTCATATCTTATTGGGTCAAAAATAATTACCTTTTCTGATCATACTTCCCTTTGTTTCCTGCTAAAGAAACTTAAAGCAAATCCCCACCTCATTCGGTGGATGCACATCCTCTAGAAGTTTCACCTTGAGATTAGAGATAATAGAGGAGTGGAAAATGTGGTAGTTGACAACATTAGTAGTATTTCATCACCATTGAACCATCATGTTGAATCACCCCTCCCAATTGGAGAATTATTCCCTCATGGGAACCTTTATGACGTTGTGGACCTTACCCCATGGTATGCAGACATTGTGAACTTTCTTGCAACATCTATGGTCCCCACTAATTTCTGCACTTTAGAATATGAGATAATTAAGCATGATTCTATATGGTATATTTGGGATGGCCCATATTTGTAGATATTTTTTAGTGACCAAGTTGTTTGTCGGTGTGTCCCTGACCATGAGTTCACCTCTGTTTTGACCTTCTTCCACACTTTGGCATGTGGGTGTCGCTTTAGCTCTCAACATACAGCTCAAAAAGTTCTTGACTCAGGTATTTTAATGGCTAAGATTATATAGTGATTCCCATCAGTTTTTAAGTTATGTACTCGATGTTAATTCATAGTGAATATCTCCAATAGGAATGAAATTCCCCAAGCACCTGTGTTATTTTGTGAGATCTTCGATGCATGGGGCATTGAATTCATGGGGAATTTTTATAATTCATTTCTCTTTGTATATATCTTATTGACTATGAACTATGTCTCTAAATGGGTGGAATAAAAGGCTACTTGGACCAATGACTCTCGAGTATTTGTTGATTTTGTGAGGTCCTAGATTTTTAGTAGGTTTGGTTTGTCGAGATTTATCATTAGTGACCGGGGTTCAAATTTTTTCAATCACAATATGGAAAATTTACTTTGTAAGTATGAGGTTGTTTATAAAATATCTACTCCATATCACCCCAAGATAATGGAAAAGTAGAAATCTCAAATCGGGAAGTTAAGAAAATCTTGGAAAAAATGGTACAACCCAATATAAAAGATTGGAGTTTGTGCTTGGATGATGCACTTTGGGAATACCGTAAAGATTTTAAAACCCCAATAAAAATGTCACCATATAAGATTGTGTTTGTAAAGGCTTTTCACCACTCGATAGAGGTAGAGAACCATTCATATTAGACTGTTAAACAATGTAATATGAATATCTCTGATGCATGTGATCATAGGAAGTTTCAGATTCAGGAGTTGGAAGAAATTTGGTGTGATGCATCTGAGAACTCCCGAATCTATAAAGAGAAGACAAAGGATATCAATAATGGGATGATTCATCAGAAGAAGTTTCATATCGGTGAGAAGGTTCTCATGTATAATTCCAAGCTAAATCTCCACCTAGGTAAGCTTCATTCTCGATGGCTCTGTCCTTATACTCTTACCGATGTTTACCCTTTTGGTGCTATATTGGGTTTCCATGAGAGTCTTTGACAAAGGTTTACTGTCAATGGGTAGAGGCTCAAACACTTTTATAAGGATTTTCCTAAGCATATCATGGAGGAAATCCAACTAATAGATGCCACACATGACACCACTTAGAAAGATGTCCCTTATCCCTACATTTATTTACTTATCTATTTATTTACAATACTTTCATTGAGGACAATGTAATTTTTAGGTGTGGGGGAGGGTGACATTTCATAGTTAGGATTGAAAAATAAAATAAAAAATAAAATAAAAATAAAAAACAAAAAACAAAATAATGTCTTTTTTATTTTTTATTTTTTTATTTTGTGTTTTTAGATAAACATTGATCTTAAAAAGAATATCCCAAATCATCTTTTCATGCTTGAGCCGATTGTGTGGAAAATTACATTATTTTTGGAAAAATGTTTTTCAAATGGATATTGATATGGAATATTTTTCTAGAATTGTTATTTTCAAATAATTATTGGGTGTTTAATGTATTTTTGTATCCCATTACTCATTAGCGCTGACCAATATTTTAATCCATTACTTGAGAGACATTCTGAGCCCTTTGTTGCATATTCTTCATTTTAATCACTTTGTTGAGAGTCTTGGGTCATGTAGAGAAACTAGAACTTTCCTTTATTTTGTTTGAATCCATATGATTCAAGAATTATACATTCAGGATAAAGGCAATCATTCATTAAAAAACCCTTTGTAAAATTAACCTCTATTTTTTCCACCTTGACATTTTATCCTTATTAATCCTTAGAGACCATCAAATTCCTATTATCTAGAAAAATTACAATATAATTTATCCCTATCTACCCATATCTTGTGTATATTTCTATTTTATTATCACTAAGTGTGGGCGAGAGGGTGTTTCCATTGGAATTTTGGGGAGATAATCATTGTTATGGGTTGATATAAAGGGTGCATACATTTTCCTTGGTTATTGGGTTCATAATACATATTGCATCATTGTTTTATACATGTTTCCCTATTTATTTACAAAAAAAACTATATATTAAAAAAATATAGTTATGTAAATAAAAAAAATATAACAAAATAATGAAATGGAGAAAAGATGATGTTTACTCATTATTATTCACTGCATGGTTGTGACCCACACAAATGGACAAGGAACAGTGAGTTGGAGGTGATAAACTTTGTGAGAGATTGAGTGTGTACATTCATTGTGAACACTTACTTAATTTTTACATTTTTTGTATGTAAGATATTAAACACTCCTCTTCTGCCTCATATTTTTTAACATTAAATTCCACCAACCCTTGAACCTCAGAACAACCTATTGGAAGTCCTTTTGATTAGTACACTAGTTTTGACTGGTTGAGATATGAGAATCTTAGGAAGTATATGGTATGATAACATGAAATATGGGAAAATAGAATAAATCCACATTCATATGTTCCTTTAATGAATAGGGAAAATTTCTAGGGGTGTTAGGTTGCGACATGTTTCGGGGGTGAACAAATGAAGTTGGGAAAATTTGAATGTGAGAGAACAAAAATGATAGGAAAATTGATTCTATCAAAGATAGATGGTGAATTTAATTTGAAAATAATCTTGGATGTTTTCACACATTTTATTTAGGAATGATAATTGATTAGGTTATTATACTTTTCCTAGGAGTGAAAATGTTTCGGTGTGGGGCTGTTATCGTACCACGATTCGCTGTTTTATTTCACCCTTATACCAATGTATTAAACTGATTTTGTATTAAAAATTATAATTATAATAAAAAAATTGAACTTCATGATTGATTAAATAATTTTTTTATTTTTACTTTTAAAAAGGTAAATTTAATTTTTTTGATGATTTCATTGAAGGTGGAGGTGATTCGGAGAGCCCATGATGATGTGGAAGGAAAATGGGCCAAACTACATGGAAGTCCATGAGAATATGTACACTGTTTTTCATGATCCTTGAAAACCATGAATCAAAATGTGCTGAAATTTTATGAGATAATCCATAGCTACATGGTATACAACTTTAATGAAGGAACCAAAGCCTAATTCCTCAATTAAAAGGCCCATCCAAACTAATCTGCCCAATAAAATGAATCTGCATGGGGTCAAAACTTTTCATACGTATTTTGGAAATATATATTATTATAAAAAATATTTGGATGCCAAATTTAAAATGGATATAGAAAATATATTGGAAAACAACTTTATAGTTTTTTCCAAAGTTATTTAAGTTTTTATAACCACCAAAAACCGTGGACCAAGAAGATTTTAGAAATCAGATTGCCCAAAACTACTTCACACTTTGCCTATAAATTAGAACCTTGGGAACCCCATTTGGGAGTTCGACCAGGAGACAAGGTGCTGCCATTTTGGAGTCCCAAAGGATTCCTCTCTTCATACCTAGAAGTTTTGGAGGAATTGGAATGTGCTACTTCAGCATCTTATTTTTCCTCCCCTCCCATGGATTTCTAAACCCCTTGTGATCACCCAGGGGGAACATGATGTAAATCCCAAGTTTCATATTTGTAATACTTGAATGATATTTTTAATTACAGGTTGTTATGTTATTTTTCATCAGCTTATATTCTTATTTTATTGAGTTTTTTTACTAGTATGTCTTTCTCAACTCATATGATCCTGTTTGGAGGTACCCTTTCATGAGATGTTTCACACACGATTCACCACTTTCTCTTCCCCCTTTCAATTGTGGTGTTTGTGTGATTCATATTGGTAAATTGAACTCTCATAAACACTATTAAGTCCATTTATATTTATGTAATGGTATCAAAAATAAATAAAATACAAACCTGGACAACACATATAGTTATTTGTGTGTTGCCTTTGTGAGTTTTGGTTATGAAGTCGAACACAAATCACCCAGTCATCAGCGATATCCAGTGAATCATTTTCTGTTTCTAACTGAACCCTAGAAGGTATCCTTGTATAAAATTTGTAACATTATGGTTCTATGAGTTACAAAATAGGGATTAAAATATCATAACCCTATCTCTTGAAGCGAGGAAGGATGAGCATCGTGAGATCTCCCCATGCTAATCACACTTAATTAATTCTGTTAATTTCTTCTTATTTTATCGCTTTCCATTTTCATTTGGATTTTTAATTCATCCAAACCCCAAGTTCTCAAAAATATCATTCCCATTTTATTTTCTTAATCAAACCCTTATTTTTGGATTAATGATATAAGGCTTCATTGAGAGACGACCTAGGGTTCCTGCTATACTTCAGAAATTCTAGTAAAACTAAACATCTAACTTGACGTGCTCGACAATGCAATCATAAGGCCTCATTGATAACCCAAGAAAGTTATTCTTATGAGACCTAATGATTCATACATGTGATATAGTGGGCCCCAACCATCACTTAATAAGTCCAATTCATTTCTCATATGAAATGGGTGAAACATAATGCATATTAACATTCATATTTAAACTAGCATAGAGAATGTAAATACTTTCCCCAATCTACAAAAATAATCATTAAGCATCCAGAGTAATGTGAATGGTATCAACACAACACATCTCCAGTCAAACTAATCTTAAACCATACAAATATAGAACAAGGATGATATCAATATAACATATCCCTATTGGATTATATGTATAATGAAGGGTTTTATTCATTGATGAATAGAAATACCATAACATATCCTTACAATCATTTTTGAGGAAAATAACCTTTAAATTTTGAAAATATTATTTTCAAAACAAAAAGTCCACGATTTTTTTTGAAAATTATTTTATTTAAAAATAAATTTGAAATATTATAAAATATATTTTAAAACATTGATTATTCCTAATGATAGAAAATTTAGTTAATGTTGTGTAAGTTAAAACAAAGATCCCTTTCAAATTTTCAGTAAAATCCAAAAGGAAACTGTTTTGAAAATGACATTAAGATTCCTTTAATTTTTTTGAAAATGTACAAATGGGTAAAAATGTATTTAATAAATCATTTTTAAAATGTAAAAAAAACTAATTTTTTTGAATTTTTTTTTGATTTTTTTAGAAAACATGGATTTTGATGAAATAAGATTTCCTACAAAAGAGATAAATGAAGTTAGATTTTATTAAAAACTTTTCTCTATCATTTTAAGTATCAAAGAGTGAAAAAATGGTACTATTACTTAAAAATGTTCATGAATAACCATAAAATAAGAAAATAGATGGATTTTAATATATAAATCTCAACTAATTCCCCAAAGGAAGACTTATAAAAAAAATCCTGAATAATGATTAAATTGTGAAATAAACCCTTACCACTTCGGTAACTTCTGTATCACAAACCCAATGAAAGAAATAACTTAAAATTAAATGTTAAAGAAAATTAATATAAATTTATTTTTGATATAAAATATCAAAAGGTAAAATATATATACCACATAAATTAATAAGTGATTAATATGGAAAATGTGTCATAGAAGTACACATGAGATGAGAAACCCTTACCATGAGTCTGACGCATCACATATCTTATTTATCTTCCTAAGTAATAAAATTATGCTAATTATTAACTTTATTAAAAAAAAATTTCAAGTTTATTATTCCTTTTATTTCACTAATTACCATGTTATACATGATTACTTAATCAATTAAGTTTACATCAGATGTTTTGATGATATTTGGATTATGTATCAAAAATGATTTTATTAGGTTGATTAGGGTCAAAGAGGTCATTATTTAAAAAAATATAGAATAATAATAATGAAATAATTATCATATTTATAAATAAATTATACTTTTAAAACCAATCATAAAATATGGTTTTAAAAAATTAACTACATTATAATCACAGAGACAGGAGACCATACGTAAGCATGGGCAACATTGCCATTTTTTAATGATCATTATGGAAAGAAGTTAAGTAATATTTTATCTTTCAAGAAGGATAATAATATAATATATAAAATAATATTTATTTAAATATACTTATATATATCATCCTTGTGGTGTGGTGATGAAAAGAGACTCATATCTCTTCTTAAAGGCGACAGTCCACACATACACAAATGACAATATCATTTTTCAGTGTAAGATATAAAATGATATATTATCTTTTAATAATTTTAATATTCTATTAATATAATAATTATTTAATTTATATTACATATATTCATTAAAATTATCCTTATTTCTTTCTTGGTAAAGCTATAGTTAAAAATGAAGCACATCGATCCATGAGGTGGTAGTTCGCTGTACACACGAGCGACATTATCATATCCTATACGAAATGGAAATTAAAAAGGTATATATTTTATAGTGAATAAATGGGTGTAATTATTTTATAAATATCATATATATATATATATATTATATACATAATAATACCCATCTGTGAGATATGGAAATGGAAAAACAAATGACACCAGTTCACGAGATGGTAGTCTGTCGTACACATGAATGGTGATTTCATAACCCATTTAATAGAAGTGAGAATGGTTATATGTCATGAAATTAAAATAAAAACATATAATTATATGGAATATAATTAATTTATTATATAAACATGGTTTAATAATATTTTATGTGGGTAGAGAAAGAAATTAAATAAAAATGCACATTGAATAACGTTGCCCCTTCTTTAAGTAAACTCTTTAGGTTCACACTAAAAGCCTTATGAAGTTGATTTTTCTCCGAAAATATGTATTCTTAAATGATATTATAGAATTTTGTACATTATTTTGGAAATTATTTTCCAAAAAAAAAGGTCTAAATGTGTGAAGAATAGAGGAGAGAGGTAACCTTAAATAAGTGAGGTGAGTGGCATACTTGTAGTTTTTAAAAATAAAAAAGTGTGCCCACATTTTTCACATGAAAAAGGGTAAAAAATGGGTAATTATAGAGTATTATAAATTATTTAGTCAAAATATGTCTATAAATTAAATTTTAGACAAGTTTTTAGGTTATTTTATCTCTTATAGTTTAGTTTAACCCCCGATAAATCAGTTTTTATCTTAATCACGATAAATAATTTATACTATTTTTACTATTATTTATGGTCAAAAATTAATATGACCTTTTTATATTATATAAATTATTTTTTTTCCAAATATAAAATCTATTTCTCCAAATTTCATTAAAATATTTTGAAAATTTTAATTTAAAATTAATCCCACCGACACGATGAGAAACCAGGTTTTCAAAGAGAAAATGTTCAAAAGTTTATAAAGTTTTATATAAAAATTATATATGAAAATTATTCCAATGAAATAAATTTGTTTAATAGAAATATATTTGAACTAATTTTAATTTAAAAATAATTTAAAATATAATTATTTTTATAAATAATTTAAATGAGAAGTCAATTTTCAATTAAAGTTCTATTTTTTTCACAATTCATTGAAAAATTTAAAATTTTAGAAAAATCCTAAAAATTAGCCCTAATATAATTTTTATATTATAATTTCAAAAAATTAAGTTAATTTCATATAATAAAATTTCTAAAATCAGCGAAAACTTATTTTATATTACGTGTGCGAAGCATGACTAAACCGTCTTTAAAAAATACAGTTTTTTAGAAAACTGTTGCTTTTCTATTAATTGATTCTAATTTTATCTCAAGTCAGTATATATACTTTTTTTTATAATTGTTTAAACCATATAATTTTCACAATTTAGTTATTACTATTTATACCCTCCAACTTAAGGGCTAGGTTATAATGATCATGTTTAAATAATAATATTTCAATAGAGGATCATCTTTTGTTCAATCCCAGTGCTACATGCATTGAACGCTATCAAAGATATTGAATTTATTAAAAAAATAAATATATAGTAAATTTTTGGGATATTATATCCTGTTCTATGCTTGGTGTTTTCATGTCATACATTCTATTGAATATGATGATCATATTTTAAAATCTCATAGTGTTACATTTTACCTCCTTAAATAAATTGAGTCCTTTCAATTTAAACTTGATCTCGATAATCAAGGGGTTTTCATTTGAAAATACCCTTATTGAATTCCCAAATCATGATAAGGGTTAATTAAAAATCCTTTTGATAAGAGAGAATATATGTATATGTTTTATATGTAATAACATAGAACTGTGTTTCTAAGTAAGTGAACATTGGTGGAAAGTGAAGATATGGACATGTAATAAAAGTGAAAATAATTATAGCGAGTGATAATGGTCATTGATAAAAATAAGGGGAATGATAAATGTAAAGTTAATGAACTCAAAACCATAAATCATTGATGATTTTAAAACACCATCAATTAAACATAAATCAAGGTATTAGGATAAGATTTTGTTTCAATATTCTTTTCAAAGAGTTTATGAATTCCTTTATAATATAGACTGAGAATATATTAAATTTTACATACTTGGTATCTTTCTATTTCATAGGCACAATTTTATATTTTGGACGTTCTTTGATCTATTTCAAATTCATTTCTTACTCCAAGAAGTGAATATCAAAAAATTATTTTTTAACTCTTAAAGAAGTAAAATTTGCTCTTAACAAATCATGAAATCCATATTATAATGAGAAGTCATTTCTTTAATCTCAAGTTATTATTATTGAAAAATGGTTAGTATCATTTATCCAATATAGAAAAAATATTTATACGGTGAAGTAATATATTATCTTTATCATCTTTTGCAAATATTAACTTACACCATTTTTCAAATGGTTAACCTTAAAACCCTTACAAAAGATTAAGATCCAAAACTTTAAAAAAATCACTAAATTTAGAAAATGAACTTATCATTAATCCCCTAAAAAACATAAATTAGATATTAATCATCAGATACCAAATATGTGAATAGATTTATCATGTATTCTTTTGAAACATGGTAATAACCTGAATTTATATAAAACCTTATTGAAAACATAAATTATTAATTATTAATTAAATAAAACAGATATTATTAGATATATTAATTAAATCAAAAATTATTTTAACTCCATCAATGATAGCATAAATCTATTTGTTAAAAAATCATTAATAAGTTCTATGTTAGTAAGTAAAATCCAATTTACTTTATCCTTATCAATAATAACTTTATTACAATATCATTATCTCAACATTAGGAACATATTAAGGGTTATATCTCTCTCAATCACGTGTTTTCCAAGAAGTTAAACTTCCCATCGAATCATTTTTCTTTGTCATAAGTACCATTCAAAATGATTTTTAAATTCTAAATGAAAAAGTAATGTAGTACAATTGTCAAAAATTTCATAATTCTTATAACCAGGGTATCATCAATAAAATTATAAAATGAAATAATTCTTGAATCCAAACATAATCAAATTAATAATTCCACTTTATCTATGGTAATACCATAAGCTTGACCATGATGTATTATCTTCTTCTGATTGATATTCCCTTGATGATTGGGGAATTCATTTTCATAGTTCCCCATATCCTTACAGTGAAAACATTTCATATTGGAAGATTATTTATTTCCCTTACAATCACGATCATGGGGGACTTTTTCTCTACAATTGAAACAAACTATTTTTCATTTTAATAATGTACCAGGTTGTTTCCAAATATAAGTATCACATTTTGGAAAATAATTCTTTCCCGTATTCCCTTTATTCAGTTTTTCCTTTCCATCATCACTACCACAAAATAGTTTTTCTCAGCACTAACCTTAATCAGCGCTAATGAAAAAGCGCTGATAAAGGGGGGTTCCATAATCAGCACTAAAAAAAGCAATGATAAAGGGTCCCTTTTTCAGCGTTGATAAAAGAACCCCTTTATCAGCGCTTTTTTTAGCGCTCATAAAGGGACCCCCTTTATCAGCGCTTTTTTTTAGTGCTGATAAAGGGACCCCCTTTATCAGTGCTTTTTTAGTAGCGCTGATAAAGGGGGGCCTTTATCAATGCTTTTAAAAGCACTGATAAAGGGTCGAATTTAAAAAAAATTAATTAGAAATAATAAATTAATATATATATATATAAATATATTTATATTGATATAAATATAATATATAATTTTTAAATATATTTTAGATAAGTATAAATATACATTTACACTTAATATACTTAATATATAAGATATTTAATGAAAATGGCTTATAAAAAAATTTAAAAATATTTTTAATTAATAATTTTCTAGTTATTATGGAGTAATAGTCATTTAATAACAATCTGAAGACTAAAAAAATAAAAAAAAATAAAAAATTGATCCAAAATATGTTGAAAATGCAACTCGAACTTCAAAAGACCATAACATTTGATCCAGGTGTCCGTTTGAGCTCTACCACATATCAAATCGAAGCCTGTGATGAGATATACATCACTGTGTCTTGGGAGGACCCCGATCAAGGGTTTTTGGAGGCCAAAAGAGGCCCAGAAGGCCTCAAAAACCGAGTTTTTAGTCGGGGTACCCCGATTTTTTAACATTTTGTGGATTTTCAGCCTCGTTTAAGGGGTTATTATTGGATTTTTTGGTGGGGACTGAATTTATTTCAAGGTATGACATTTATATTGATATTATTTCTTTGAAATTCCATCATTTTTGATAATGCACTGCTATTTATAATCAAATATATAACAATATATACATATTTTTTATATATTCACACCTTAAAATTTAATTATAAATATAAATAATAAAATATATTTACATATACAATATTTTAGCTTTATCTAAATAATAACTAATGTCCATTTTATTTAAAATACAAATATATGAATATTTATATACCTATATTTCAATCTAACTATATATATATATATTAATCTAACTATATATATATATATATATTAATATAACAACATATATATATATTAATATTACTATAAATATATATATTAATATAACTATAAATATATATATTAATATCACTATATATATATATATTAATATAACTATATATATATATATATATTACTATATGAATAAATATAACTAAATATATACATATATATATATTAATATAACTATATATATATATTAATATAACTATATATATATATTAATATAACTATATATTTTAATATAACTATATATATATATTAATATAAATATATATTACTATACGAATAAATATAACTAAATATATATATATATTAATATAACTATATATATATTAATATAAATATATATTACCATAAAAATAAATATAATTAAATATATATATATATATAGAGAGAGATATCATGAAATCGAAAACAAATCAAAATAGAGGAGTGGTAAGTGCTTAGGCGCGCAAGGGGGAGGTCTCGAGTTCAAATCCTGGTGGAGGCAGGGGCGTGTACACATGGGGGAATATGGGAGCAAGCGTTGATAAAGGGTGGAGGGGGTGTGTGGGGCGCTGTAGGGTGGTGGAAAAGCACTGTAAAAGGGGGGGATCAAGTGCTATAAAAGCCTCCCTGATTGGTAGTATTTTTTTAATTTTTTTTAATTTTTTTAATTTTTTAACTTTTATCAGCACTTTTTTAAAAGCGCTGATAAAAGGGGTCCTTTATCAGTGCTAAAATGAAAGCACTGATATAGGAAGCACTAATAAAGGGGTCTTTTATTAGTGCTAAAACAAAGCGGTGATAAAGGACCCTTTTATCAGCGCTTTGTCTTAGCGCTGATAAAAGATCCCTTTTATTAGCTCTTTTTTTAGCGCTGATAAAAGGGGTCTTTATCAGTGCTTTTTGGAGCACTGATAAAGGGGACCCCCCTTTATCTTCTCCAGCTTTAACAATGCTTTTCTAGCACTGTTAAAGGCCATTTTTAGTGCTGATAAAAGGCATATTTGTAGTAGTGCCTATTATTATCTTGCTTCCATTTGAATCTATAAGACTTAGATAAATCTTTCTCTGTCTTGATAGCACATGATACTATGTACTCATATGATGATAATTTTTGGGAGACTAGTTCCCCTCGAAGGATTGGATTAATCCTATAAAATGAATAATCAATTTTTCTCTTTGACTATCCGAATGAAACAAGAGAAAGGTGTGAAAGAATTATTACAAACTCACTAAAAAAAGGTTCCAAAAGAAGAAAAAATGTTGACATCCTTATCAAAAGAAACTATAGATGAAAAGAAAATTGTTAAAAAATATGAGAAGAATGAAAAGAAGAAATAAAATACATCCAACACAAAATCCAAGAAGGAGATGAAAAAGTAAAGGCCAAGAGAGGAATCTTATTTTGAAAGATGCTTCTAGGAAAAAATCGAGGTTCCCTCTTTTTCTCAAAAATATTTGTATTTATACAGACTTGAATGGAATTGAATGAGTTTAAATAAGAAAGTTGATGTTGTTGAGTCTCTTTATATTATTAAAAAATAATATAATGAAGTTACACAATATGGGTTTTTGAAATTTGTTAATTTTTCAATATGATTGTTGAGATGGGTGAGAGTTACTTTTATCTTAAAAAAATATTTTCATGATTGTACCAGAAATGAGTATGTTGAAAGAATCTTGAAAAGGTAATTACATGAAATTTATGGAATTGAAAACATTAAAAACATTGATTATTAACTATTTATTACTACACTGGGTTCTCTCACGTAGACTTAGATTTGTTTCGTTAAAGTCTCTTTGTAAAGAAAATCATGTGATACTAACGTTCTCCGGAAAAAGAGTTTCAAGATTTTGAGATGAAAAGTTCTAACCATTAGAAATCAGAACATTTGGGGGTAAAACTTTTCATTATGTCCTATTTTTTATTGTTAATAAGGGGTAGAAAAATGTAAAGTAAGAGACATAATAAATAAGGAATCAAGAAAATAATGGGGAGAAAAAAGTGAGAAAATAAAAAAAATAGGTATTTCTTTTGAAATGGTTGCAGTGGGGATTGAAAAAAACACATAGGGGGAGATTGTTAGACCCCTGATAATTTTTGGTTGTATTTATTATCAATATATGATAATATATGATACATGGTTGAATTTGAGAAAAGGTAAATATATGGATCATTGGATTCACCATCATAATTAGAGGACCAGACACACAAATTTCAATATGTCCATTAGATTGCAAAGAGGTTTTCTAGAAGAAAAGGATCATTGGACTCACCTTGAGTTCGAAAAAAAGTACTGATCATAATGTTAGAGTAGTGATCATAATAAAAATATTAATCAGAGTCTAAACGTATTTGACGAAAACTTGGTGATGATTTGATTTTTTTTGTAATTCAAAAGTATCATAAGTTGTCTGAGAGACTTTTTATACAAGAATTTTGAAAGAAAGGGGGAGATAGAAAGAAAAAAGGTGATGGACCGGATGACAAGTTATGATAATTCCCAATAAAAATCTTATGATTCCATGCTAATATAAAATGCACTCAATTTCTTGAGAAAGTCATGATTACAAGCTACAGTTTGTAGAAGAATAATTTTTGTGGAAGATAGGAGTATAAGATGTGAAGTATTATGAATACTAATCATCAGTATGAGAATCATCAATGTGAACATATTAGAAGGCTAGAACACCGATCTTGCTTAAGTATAGAAGTCACTATTAACAAAGTTCATCAGACGTGGCATACCACCAAACCATCATAATGGATTCTGACACTAATTCATCTTGTTAGTATTCTTTGTATATCAAATGAAAAGTTTATATTACAGGAAGAATGTTTGAGGTAGGTTGAATTGTATTTCAATTGGGTCGAGAAAACAATAAGTCTTACTTTGTTCACTTACATTGGGTCAAGATGAAAAGAAAAAATGTATTAATTATTTCTTAAGAAGAGGTGAAGACTCATTAGACTAGAGCTAACAGTGTTTATCAGAGGAAAGCAGAGACCGATTCATTATATGCATGATGACACCAATGAATTCCTTGGATATTGAACTTCATCGGATATTTAATCATTAGAACAAAGAATTAAGAAAAAGGATAAATAATTTGAAGATATTTTAGATGTACTGATAAAGAATTAATACAAAGCATCCATATGATAAGACTTTCAGTGTTTACAAAAGCTCACAATAGTATTCCATCTTCAATATTACATATGTTATCATCGTAATTAAGAATCATAATGGAGAATCATAATGAAGAGTCAAAATCAACAATCATATAGGAGAATGTTTGTAAACTTGAAGAAGTATTAAGTTTTGAGAATATTTGAATAAGCTCCCAGAACTATTATAAAGTGTTAAATAATTCAAATTTGAAGACTTAAATGAATGATAAATTTTGGATTTACGAATTTCATTAAGTGGGAAGTGAAATTGGTTTTCCCACTTTTACTATTATGAGTTTCCTATAAAAGGTGAGCACGATACAGTTGTAAAGTGTGAGAAAATTGAATTTTTAACGTGCACCAAGAGCTATAAAATTTGTTTTTTTAGTTTTTGAGTTTCCAAACAGAGTTTTTTTCCAGGTTGATGCTGAGGAATTTTCATCGGATCGATTCCATCAAAGTGAGGCTCAATCTGATCATCAGATAATGTTCCAACTGATGATTCTTCATCAGAGAAAGTCCATTGGAGTAAGCCCATCAGAGCGACATCCATCGAAGTGGGTTTTATTAGACTAACTTACATCATATGGAAGATTTTTGAGCTTAAAATTGAGTACATAATCAATTGAATAAAGAAGATAAGAAGAAGAATTGAACTAAGACCAATCGGATAGGGACCGTCAGATTGATGTTATCATACCCAAGAAGATATTATTGACTTTTCTAAGGAACTTTTCTCGAATATGTTTTTAGAAGAAGTTTCAATACAAAAAAGTTCCTTAGATAATTTTTTAATTTCTTGAAGATTGTACATATGTAAAAAATTATTCAACTTAATTTTATTGGAGCGAAGAATTTATGAAGTGGATCCGGAAATAATAAGTAAAGTGAAGCTTGTTACTGTAGATACTTACTAGTTTCTAAAAAGGATTGTCTTTCTGGGGTGTATAACCAACTATGGGAAATTAAACACTATAAAGGATAGTTGCGGGGGGGGGGGGGGGGGGTAACCAACTATATGAAGAAAGTTTGTACTTGTAAAGACCCTTAAAATTCAAGGGAAATTTTTTCTTAATTTTCATGGGAATTTTACAAGAACGCGGTTTCTGACGACACTTGATTCCAAGGCCCGGTGTGCCCGGAATTTCTATCCGAAGTTTAGCTCAGGTATGTTCAGTGAACGAATGAACGAGTTTTTCTATCTTTTGAACCGGTGCTCGGAATCGAATTCCAAGGGCACCAATGGATTCACAGCGCCGGTAATTGCTTAAGAACACCTTTTCCGGAGTTGTGTTTTCACGGGAGGAGTTGTTAAAATTTTGTGGAAGATAAAATAAAAATTGTGTTACAATTTTTATTTCCTTTAAGTGGTTTATCCGTTGAGTGGAAGTTGGGGTAACCACCCAACTTCCCATGGGAGGTTATGAGAGTGGTGGGGCCCACACGAACCCCACCCCTTCATATTCCCTAACTCCTTCAACTCACCATTAATTTTGATAACTTAAGTTTATTAAATACGTGGGTTTAATTTGAATGATTAAAATTCAAATGCTTAAGTTATGTTAATAAAATAAGTAAGAGACTTATTTTATTTTTTTGTTGGGGTATTGTTGCTTTGAGAGTTTTTGGGAGAAAAGATAAGGAGCTTGAAGAACTTCTTCCTCTTCGACGAAGAACGTGAAGAACATGAAGAACGCCAGATTTATCGGAGATCGACGATGCGACGTCGTCCCCACGACGCGACTCTCTTCTTCCGCGACGTCTTCTTTCGCGACGGTTATTTCCACGACGAACCTCCGTTCAAGCTATGCTCGAGGTAGGGGTTTATTTATTTCGTTTGTTCTTGATTACTTCATCGTTGGTTTATCGTCTATTTTGAACTGCCTGTTATCGCAATAAAGGGAGGAGGTCGGACCGCACAAACACGGCCGGCCCTCCTCCCCCTTGTTGGTTTATTTTGTTGTGACTCATGTATAACGGTGCGATGTCGAAGCACCGCGCGGGAAATGTTAAGGAAAGGGGAAGAAGCGCGGCGCCGTTGAAGACGAACCAAAGACGCGGCGCCGTCGCGCCGCGCAGGAGAACCACAAAAGCATCGCGGCCAGGGCGGGGCCGCGGCGGAGGGGCGCGGCGCCATCGCGCCGCGCTAGACGGATCAAGGCCACGGCCGATTCCAGGCCGCGGCGGAACAGGGGAACCGGCAGCCGGTTCTGGGCCGCCGGCGTCGGAGTAGGGGGACCGGCCTTTCCGGTCTCGTGGCGGCAACAGCCGGCCGGCCGGGGTGGGCCGGACGGACATGGGAAAAGCCAGTGGTTACAACCCCCGAATGGCCAGCTGAGCGGCCCCATAATTGGGGGTCGCAGCTACAAAATGGGGGGCATGCACCCCCCCCTCATCCGCTCGGCCAAACGGCCGAGCCCCTGGCTGGCGCCAGCGCGCCGGGCCGGCTGCCCTGGCCGGTCCGCCAGACCGGGCCGCCAGGTCGGGCCGTGCCCAAGCGGGCCGGACCCGGACCCGGGACGGGTCGACCCGGTTCGGGCTGACCCCGAGGGTATCGGGCCGGGTCGGACCGGGCCCAAACCCCCTTTTACCGGACTGTTTCGGTCTGTTGCCCATAACTTGGGCTGCGGACCTCCGATCGACGCACCGTCAGCAGCGATACGATCCTTGGAACGAGACAATCGTTTCGATATATTGAACTCAGGGTTTTGGAGAACTTTGGGTTCGGCCGGGTTGGTTCGTACATGAAACCAACCGGGCCCTCAGAGCGGAAATGCTTATAACTTGAGCTCCGGACGTCCGATTGACGTGCCGTCGACTTTGTTGGATTCCTCTAAGTGAGGCGGACCTTTTGGCTTACTCAGCTCAAGGTTTAGACGCAGTTGGTGTACGGTCGGGTTGGTTTTAACTTAAAAACCAACCGGGCCCCTGGGACAAAAAAGCCAATAACTCTCATTCCGGGCGTCCGATTGACACGCCGTCTGTGACGTTGAGTTCCTGTTGACGATACAAAACTTTTGGATACATCAACTTCAGACTATGTGTCAGTTGATGTATCAGCCCTTCGGCTCGTGGAGCGGACCCTTCCGAACGAGCTTGCTGTGTGCGGGAACCCTAGAGCTGGCTGCGACTACGACGACGACTGTGCAGAAATCCTCCGTGGATTCGGCGGCTACGACTACAACACTCAGCGATCCTATGTGGATCAGTGCTACCGATCCTGTGTGGGTCAGATCTTGTGTGGGTCAGCGCTCAGCGGTCCTGTGTGGGCCAGCGCCTATAGATCCTGTGTGGGTCCGATCCTTTGTGGGTCATTGCGGGGGTTAGTTACCTATCGATCCTGTGTGGGTTAGATCCTTTGTGGGTCATTGCGGGGGTTAGTTACCTATCGATCCTGTGTGGGTCAGATCCTTTGTGGGTCATTGCCGGGGTTAGTACCTATCGATCCTTTGTGGGTCCGATGGCTCAGATGAACCAGTGGCTATATCTGATCATCTCTATCGTCATACGAAGAAGTATACCTGTGTGAGCTAAATATTGACTTTCTTTCCTATGTGGATTATGTTATGCTTTCCTGTGTGGATCGGGTTGTGATTTCCTGTGTGGATGTGATCGAACTTGGGATCGGAGGTTAGAGCGATCTGGAATTGATGACTTAGGTATATGTATGGGCATATACCTAAGTAGTGTCGGATGTTACTTCTTTATTTTATCTTTACTTTGTGGATTATCCTTTGTGGATTCTGGGAGACCTTCTGGGGTCTCGGGGTCCCTACTAAGTATCTTATACTCACCCCTGCACGGGCTATGCCCACACTACGTTGTTTTGGTTGTAGACGACAGACAGCGCTGATCGTGGTTGAGGCTTGCAGAGCAGATCGGTACCCGGAGGTGGAACAATGGGCGGGACTTACTCAGAGCGGACGGTTGGACCCGAGGAGCTGTGGAGGCTATCTGTACTCACCCTTCAGGTGGGACTTCCAGTGGATGGCTCGAGGTTGCGGTTTTACTTTCAGTTGCTGTTTTCCCTTTCTAGTGGTACTTTACTTTCAGTTTGCGTTTGTATAGTGGCCCACTTACTTTTCCGCACTTACTTTTGTATCAGTTTTTACTTAGTGTTTAATTCTACTACTTGATTGCTCTGTGGTGTTTGTTTACTTTACAAAGTTAATGCCTTCACTTTTTATCAGGAATTATGCCTTGGTGCTAGTCGCCATCCCCTAGCCTATGGAAGTCGGGCTTGGGGTAGTCACGGCACGGGCCCCAAGGATGGGTCGTGACAAATTGGTATCAGAGGAGTTCGGTTCTACCATAGAACTTTGGACTCTGAACTTTCTTCTACGTGAAGAAATAGTGTTAAGCGTATTGGGTGTGGTTATCAGTCCAGGGAGTCCAGTGTTGGTGCGGTGGCCGACGTATCCGTACACCAGGGCCCTGACTTCTGATTTCCAACTTAATGCACGAAAACATTGATTTCATGTGTGTTACAAGTTTTCTTTGTGATTATTTTGTGTCAGCTCACCGGGTATACTGTTTGACCGTGTCACACCTGTTTGTTTTTATGATGGCCCCACGACGGAAACCAGCTAGGGTTCCGAGAGTTCTGCGTGACGACAGCCCACCGAGCAACGAGGCCTCGGTACAGGGCCCTTTTTCACCAGAGGCACCGGCGGTACCTCTGCCCGCCGAGCCACTGATGATACCAGCCCCAGCCGCTGACGATGCACGTCACCTTTGTGCACTGCACGAGTTTCAACATCAGCGAACGCCCAGGTTCTGCGGGGAGACAGACCCTCAGGCAGCCGAGGATTGGCTGGAGGTAGTTGTACGGGTTTTCAGGTTAGTGAGGACACCAGCAGACCTCATGGTGATCCTCCCAGCGAGCCTACTGCACGCGGCAGCAGGCAGATGGTGGAGCTTGATGCTCCAGGTTCACGACGAGGCATCCCTTCTCGGGACGGACTTTGAGAGCCTCTTCCGCTCGGAGTTTGTCCTAGCCACCCTCCGTGCGGTGCGCATCCAGGAGCTTCTTCATCTGCGGCAGGGCAGCTTGACGATCGCCCAGTACTCGGCGAGATTTACCGATCTCTCGCGCTACTCGACAGACATGGTACGGGACCCATTCTTCTAGGCCCGGACCTTTGAGCAGGGATTGAGGCAGGAGATCAGGGCATCGCTGATCTCCCTCAGCATTCCGACATAGGCAGAGGTACTGGAGCGAACCCTTCTAATCGAGAGCTTCCTTGCAGAGCCTGCACCAACAGCGAGACCTACCGCAGGGCGGCACGTAGCAGAGTCCTCTGTGGCAGGCAGTCGAGGGATGAATCATGGGTCCAGGCAGACCAGACCCTCAGGAAGACGACCTCAAGACACTGGCTCAGCAGTGCGGGGCACACATCGCGAAGCCAGTCTTTCGAGAGGTAGACAGTGCTACGCATGCTGCGGGCAGGGCCACATGGCTCGTGACTACCCGACCCACCGTGCCGAGGAGCAACAGACGGTTGAGGGGCCACCCAGGCAGAGGCATTGGGTCGACTGTAGTGGTCCACATGGAGCAGGTGGACGAGGCAGAGGAGCTGGCCAAGCAGCAGGTGGTGGGCGACGCTTTGAGGCTCTAACACCACCACCACCAGGAGGTCCACCCCGAACAGAGGGAGCTGGAGGGTAGATACAGGCACAACTCCAGGCAGTAGAGGCCTACGACCACGGCTCTCCCGAGATGATTCAAGGTACTATCTATATCTATTCCACCCTTTCTACAGTTCTTATAGACACAGGATCAAGTCATTCTTTCATAGCCGCTTCCCTTGTTCGGAGCTCGAAGATTTCGACAGAACCGTTGGCTCGATCCTTACGGCTAGAGACTCCTACGAGAGAAGAATCGACGATTACGCACTGGTGCCGGCAGTGTGAGCTTACTCTAGGAGGTGAGAGCTTCGGCTGGGATCTTGTTGTAGTGGCATCGAGGCCTTATGACATCATCTTGGGCATGGATTGGTTATCTACAGTCCATGCTCAGATTGACTGTATTAGGCACAAGGTGCGGTGTGTACGCACCGACGGGAGCAGGTTCACCTTCACTAGCGAGAAGGGAGCCTTCAAAGCACAGGATGGACTCCCACAGAGGATAGGAAATCAAATCACTCATCAGTTGGCTAGCCTCATCCTAGGAGCAGTTGACGTGCGGAGTCCTGGTTTTCCTGCAGTGGTGGATCAGTATGCGGACGTTTTCCCCGATGAAGTTCTGGGACTACCTCCTCGTAGAGAGGTAGACTTTTATATTGACCTATACCCCGAGATAGCCTCAATATCCACTCTAGCATATCAGATGGCCCCCGCTGAGCTTCGAGAGCTACGGGTACTGTTGGAGGACTTTCAGGGCAAGGGATTCATCCGACCCAGTGTTTCACCCTGGGCTTCCCCGATATTGTTTGCCAAGAAGGCGGACGGGAGCTTGCGACTTTGTGTCAACTATCGTCGCCTAAACCAGGTGACAATGAGGAACAAGTATCCGATATCGAGGATTGATGACCTCTTTGATCAGCTCAAGGGAGCACGGTGTTACTCGAAGATAGACCTTAGATCAGGCTTTCATCAGCTCAGAGTTCGGGACGAGGACGTGCAGAAGACGGCCTTAAGATGTTGGTACGGCCACTATGAGTTCTTGGTTATGCCATTCGGCATAACCAATGCTCCAGCAGTGTTAATGTCCCTCATGAATAGGATCTTTTAGCCATACCTTGATCGATTTGTCGTGGTCTTCAACAACGACATTTTGATTTACTCGACGAATGAGGAGGAGCACGCCTACCGCTTACGGGTTGTACTAGACATACTCCGAGAGCACTAGATTTATGGAAATATCTCGAAGTTTCAGTTATGGATACGCGAGGTCCACTTCTTGGGACACGTCATCTCTGAGGTGGGAGCTGTAGTGGATCCTGCGAAGATCGAGGCAGTACTAGCTTGGGAGCCACCCAGGAGCGTGACTGAGGTGCAGAGTTTCTTGGGACTAGCTGGGTACTACCGGAGATTTGTGCCAGACTTCTCCAGAGTTGTGGCACCACTCTCATATTTGATGAAGAAGGGGAAACCCTCTGTGTGGTCAGAGAGATGTCAGCAGAGCTTCCAAGAGCTGAGACAGAGATTGACCAACGCGCCTATCTTGAGTTTGCCGGAGGAGGGAGTAGGGTACGTAGTCTACTGCAATGCATCACTAACCGGACTCAGATGTGTCCTGATACAGGAGCAGGAAATGATCACCTATGGATCACATCACTTGAGGCCGCATGAGCATAACTACGCTACCCATGACCTGGAGTTAGCAACAGTGGTCTTCGCTCTGAAGACATGGCGACACTATCTGATGGGGGAGCGCTTTAAAGTCTATTCTGACCATCATAATCTCAGGTACATCTTCTCTCAGAAGGACCTGAACCTGAGACAACGGAGATGGCTCGATACCCTCTAGGACTCTGACTTTGAGATAGTCTATACTCCTGGGAAGGGGAACATAGTAGTTGATGCTCTCAGCAGGAGGATGGACATTCAGCTACTTGGGAAGGTGACATAGCAGCTAGCCGCTTTGCAGATATCCTTCGTGGATAGAGATGGAGCAGCCTTTCTTCAGTCACTCATAGTCACTCTTCCACTACTCCAGTGGGTCAGAGAGGCACAACGTGGGGACGCCGACTGTGAGACGCAGCGTGCACAGATATCCTCAGGACAGGCACCTGATGGATTCTCCATGGGAGGAGAGCACGACGTCCTTTTTAGAGGACGTACCTTGGTACCAGTTTCTTTACGGGAGGAGGTGCTGAGAGAGTTTCACACTTCTCCTTTGGCAGTATATCCTGGAGTGGCGAAGATGTACCAGGATCTCAGACGACAACACTGGTGGCCGGGCATGAATAAGGCTGTGACAGAGTTCGTTTCTCGATGTCTCACCTACTAGCAGGTGAAGGCAGAGCACCAGGTACCAGCAGGATTGGTACAACCCTTGGAGGTCCCGGAATGGAAGTGGGACGGTATATCTATAGACTTTGTGACTGGTCTTCTACACACTTCCAGAGGTCACGACTCCATTTGGGTGATTGTCGACCGACTCACCAAGTTGGCTCACTTCTTACCCATCAGAGAGCAGGGCTCAGAGGAGATCCTAGGACATCTCTACGTTCAGGAGATTGTACGACTTCATGGTGTTCCATCATCTATCGTCTCTGATCGAGATGCTAGCTTTACTTTCCGGCTTTGGAAGGGGTTGCAGGAGGCATTCGGGACGCAACTACGTCTGAGTACCGCCTTTCACCCTCAGACAGATGGTCAGACGGAGAGGACCTTTCAGACTCTCGAGGACATGCTCCGCGCATGTGTCATCGAATTTGGTCGCAGCTGGGAGGACCACCTACCCTTGGTGGAGTTCGCGTACAATAACAGCTACCACTCCACCATCGGGATGGAACCATACGAGGCGTTGTACGGCTGACCATGCAGGTCACCTCTGTGCTGGACAGAACCTTGGGAGTCAGCACCTGTGATACTAGAGATGGTCCAGACCACGATAGAGAAGGTCCAGGTTATCCAGGAGCGGATGAGGACAGCTCAGAGCCGACAGAAGTCTTATGCTGACAGGAGGCGGAGGTCACTGGAGTTCGAGGATAGAGACCACATCTTTTTCAGGTCTCACCTCGGTGTGGTATATAGAGATTTGGCTGAGGCAGCAAGCTGTCTCCACGCTTCATCGGACCATTCCGGGTCCTCAGCAGGATTGGCGAGGTGGCCTATTGCCTGGCTCTACCACCTCAGTTGCACCGAGTGCACGACTTCTTCCACGTATCTCTGCTGAGGAGATACGTTCACGACCCGACTCATATCATTGACCATGGGGAGATGAACATTGATGATGGGGTGACTTTTGCGGAGGTCCCAGTGGGGATCGAGGATCGACAGGAGTGGATCCTACATGGATGTTCGATTCCTCTAGTGCGCATCAGATGGAAGCACGAGAACCTCCAGGAGAGCACTTGGGAGCGGGAGGCTCAGATGCGTGCCCAGTACCCACTTTTGTTTCCTTAGTTTTTGATGTACCTTTACGGGGACGTAAAGCCCTGAGGTGGGAGTAATGTAAAGACCCGTAAAATTCAAGGGAAAATTTTTCTTAATTTTCTTGGGAATTTTACAAGAATGCAGTTTCTGACGACACTTGATTCCGAGGCCCGGTGTGCCCGGAATTTCTATCCGAAGTTTAGCTCGGGTACGTTCAGTGAACGAACGAGCGGGTTTTTCTAACTTTTGAACCGATGCTCGGAATCGAATTCCGAGAGCACCAATGGATTCGAAGTGCTAGTAATTTCTTAGGAACACCTTTTCTGGAGTTGCGTTTTCATGAGAGGAGTTGTTAAAATTTTGTGGAAGATAAAATAAAAATTGTGTTACAATTTTTATTTCCTTTAACTGGTTTATCCGTTGAGTGGAAGTTGGGGTAACCACCCAACTTCCTATGGGAGGTTATGAGAGTGGTGGGCCCCACAAGAACCCCACCCCTTCATATTCCCTAACTCCTTCAACTCACCATTAATTTTGATAACTTAAGTTTATTAAATAGGTGGGTTTAATTTGAATGATTAAAATTCAAATGCTTAAGTTATGTTAATAAAATAAGTAAGGGACTTATTTTATTTTTTTGTTAGGGTATTGTTGCTTTGAGAGTTTTTGGGAGAAAAGATAAGGAGCCTGAAGAAATTATTCTTCTTTCACGAAGAACGCGAAGAACGTGAAGAACGCCAGAATTCTCAGAGATCGACGACGCGACGCCGTCCCCGCGACGCGACTCTCTTCTTCCGCGACGTCTTCTTCCGCGACAGTTATTTCCGCGACGAACCTCCGTTCAAGCTATGCTCGAGGTAGGGGTTTATTTATTTCGTTTGATCCTGATTACTTCATCATTGGTTTATCATCTATTTTGAACCGCTTGTTATTGCAATAACGGGAGGAGGTCGGACCGCACAAACACGGCTGACCCTCCTCCCCCTTATTGGTTGATTTTGTTGCGACTCGTGTAAGGCGACACGGTGTCGAAGCACCGCGCGTGAAATGTTAAGGAAAGAGGAAGAAGCGCGACGTCATCACGCTGCACCGTTGAAGATGAACCAAAGACGCGCCACCGTCACGCCCCGCCGAAGAACCACAAAAGCACCGTGGCTGGAGCGGGGCCGCGGTGGTGGGGCGCGGCGCCGTCGCGCCGGGCCAGACGGACCAAGGCCGCGGCCAGTTCCGGGCCGCCAGCGTCAGAGTAGGGGGACCAGCCTTGCCGGTCCCATGGCGGAAAAATCCGGTCGGCCGGATAGTGGAAAATCCGGGGGTTACAACCCCCGGATGGCCAGCTGAGCGACCCCATAATTGGGGGCCGCGGTTACAAAACGGGGGGCAGGCACCACCCCTCATCCGCTCGGCCAAACGGCCGAGCCCCTGGCTAGTCCCAGCGCGCCGGGCCGGCTGCCCTGGCCGGTCCGCCATGCTGGGACGCGCCAGCCGGGTCGGGCCCGCCCAAGCGGGCCGGACCCAGACCCGAGATAGGTTGACCCGGTTCGGGCCGACCCAGAGGGTATCGGTCCGGGTCGGACCGGGCCCGAACCCCCTTTTACCGGACTGTTTCGGTCTGTTGCCCATAACATGGGCTGCGGACCTCCGATCGACGCACCTTCAGCGGCGATGTGATCCTTGGAATGAGACAGTCGTTTCGATATATTGTACTCAGGGTTTCGGAGAACTTTGGGTTCGACCGAGTTGGTTCGTACACGAAACCAACCGGGCCCTTGGAGCAGAAACACTTAAAAATTGATCTCCAAACGTCCGATTGACATGCCATCGACTTTGTTGGATTCCTCTAAGTGATACGGACCTTTTGGCTTACTCCGCTCAAGGTTTGGACGCAGTTGGAGTACAGTCGGGTTGGTTTTAACTTAAAAACCAACCGGGCCCCTGGGACGAAATAACCAATAACTCTCAGACCGAGCATCCGATTGACGCGCCGTCTGTGACGTTGAGTTTCTGTTGACAATACAGAACTTTTGGATACATCAATTTCAGAATATGTGTCAGTTGATGTATCAGCCCTTCGGCTCGTGGAGCATACCCTTCCAAACGAGCTTGCTGTGTGCGAGAACCCTAGAGCTGGCTGTGACTACGACGACAACTGTGCAGAAATCCTCCATGGATTCTGCGGCGACGACTACAACACTCAGTGATCCTACGTGGATCAGTGCTACCGATCCTGTGTGGGTCAGATCCTGTGTGGGTCAGCACTCAGTGGTCCTTTGTGGGCCAACGCCTACAGATCCTGTGTGGGTATGATCTTGTGTGGGTCATTGCGGGGGTTAGTTACCTATCGATCCTGTGTGGGTCAGATCCTTTGTGGGTCATTGCGGGGGTTAGTTACCTATCGATCTTGTGTGGGTCAGATCCTTTGTGGGTCATTGCGGGGGTTAGTACCTATCGATCCTTTGTGGGTCCGACGGCTTAGATGAATCAGTGGCTATATCTGATCATCTCTATCGTCATACGAAGAAGTATACCTATGTGAGTTGAATCTTGACTTGATTTCCTATATGGATTACGTTATGCTTTCCTGTGTGGATCGAGTTGTGATTTCCGGTGTGGATGTGATCGAACTTGGGCTCGGAGGTTGGAGTGATCTGGAATTGATGACTTAGGTATATGTATGGGCATATACCTAAGTAGTGTCAGATGTTGCTTCGTGATTGTATCTTTCCTTTATGGATTATACTTTGTGGATTCTGGGAGACTTTCGGGGGTCTCGGGGTCCCTAATGAGTAGCTTATACTCACCCCTGCACGGGCTATGCCCGCACTACGTTGTGTTGGTTGCAGACGATAGATAGCGCTGATCGCGGTTGAGGCTTGCGGGGTAGGTCGGTACCCGGAGGTGGACCACTGGGCGGGACATACTCGGAGCGGACAGTTGGACCCGAGGAGCTGTGGAGGCTATCTGTACTCACCCTTCAGGTGGGACATCCAGGGGACAGCTCGAGGCTGCGGGTTTACTTTCAGTTTCTGTTTTCCCTTTCTACTTTTACTTTACTTTTAGTTTGGGTTTTTATACTGGCCCACTTACTTTTCCGCACTTACTTTTGTATCAATTTTTACTTAGTGTTTACTTCTACTGCTTGCTCGCTCTGTGGTGTTTGTTTACTTTACAAAGGCAATACCTTCCCTTTTTATCAGGAATTATGCCTTGGTGCTAGTCGCCACCCCCTGGCCTATGGAAGGTGGGCTTGGGGTAGTCACAGCACGGGCCCTGAGGATGGGTCGTGATAGTACTTGGATTGTATAATTGTTCACTGTTTGTGCCTTTGTATTCTAGAAAGAAGTTAGTGAAAGAATCCTTATTGGAGGGACTACCAACATGGAAAGGAGTATTCATTTGTACCAAACATTTTAAATATCATGTACTTCCTTCTATTTATATTTTTTTCATAAAAAGGTGATGTTGAGAGGTTATAACTGAGTAGATTACAATAATAACAAGTGTCAAAGGTTAAGAAAGTTTACTAAAGAAGTTAAGAAAAATATTCTTATAAAAGAAAAGGAACCACTAATTTATGACCCTGTCAGTGGTCTTGATCCTACTTGGGAATAATAATTAGTATTATAGGGTAGGTCCCCTCTGAAGGATCCATCTCTGATAATGGATAATTTAAATTTAGTAAACTATATGGGGATTCTGATTTTCAATGGTAAGAACTATCATATCTAGAAAATATATAAATCTACCATATATTATGCCTCTTGGATATGTTTTTTTGGAGACACTATAGATGGATTTAATTATCATTTTGTGAATGATCCTCTTTCTTCCACTGATAAAAGAAATCTTGAGAATTATGGAAGAGTTAAAAATTCTATACTCTCATCACTAAAAAAAAGTAAGTTTCTTAGAGTAAAGGGAGTTGGAACTGGAAATGGTATTTAAGATAAGTAGAGAAAAATTTATGAAGGAAATACAATGGTGAAGAAGGCATAGTTACAACTTTGGAGGCTGAAGTATAAAGATTTGAAAATAGCTGAGTATGAATCTATTGGTGGATTCTTTACAAGGGTAAATGATATTGTTAGCACCATAAGATGTCTTGGTGAGAAACTGGAAGACTCAACCATTGTTTGAAAGATATTGACATTTTTTTCTAATAATTTTGATGACAAAGTTTCATTTTTTAAAGATAGAAATCTTGAAACTCTATCTTTGGATAATCTTCACAGTACTCCTCTTACTTATTAAATGAGAAGATATGAGGTTTTGATTTTTTTTAAAAATTTAATCAATAAATGGATTTCAAATATTTTTTAAAAGGGAAAAGTAAAGATAAATATTTTAAAGAAGAATCAAGTGACTCATAAGCATAGGAAGAATCTGAAGATTTCAATATAATAGTTTATTTACTTTCTAATAAATATAATAAGGGCAAATGAAAAATAAAAACACTCAGATGTTGGTATTGTGAATGGTAGGGAAATTTTTCAAAGAATTTTCCTTAGAAGAAAATTGATGAGTATGAGTTTGAGGAAGATGTTGATAAATATTATAAACAAATGTGGTCAACACATAAGGAAATATTTCCTTATGATAAGAAGAAGAAAAGTTATCTAGTAATAATAAAGGATGATGATTCCCCATATAGTTATTAACATGATCATAATCTCAACTTTATTTCTCAATTTAGGAATGGAATTGGTTCATCTAGTAGTGATAATGATTATGATGATACAAGAGAAATCTTCACTAAGACAATAGATGTTAAAGGTGAAAATTATAAAGAAGGTGAAAATAACGTTTTAGAATAGTAGGTTTGTGAGAAATCATACTTCATTAAGAAATATAATAATTATTCAAGGAATTATCCTTCTAATAAAATTGCTCAATGATTTGTGAAGAAAAAACAACAACAAAGTTATGAAAAACTTTACTATTAGTCCAAAAAATCAAGATTCTGAGGTCACTGTTGGTGTTATAGAGTTTTCAGACACAATGGTTATTCATGATGGAAAAAAATTTCTTTACCAATAAATATATATGAATCAAGGGGGAGTTTTGATGAGAAAATAATATCAAATGTTCCAAAAAATTATGTGAAACCAAAAAGAGAATCTCAGAAGGCGAAGAAAGCTGAGTATGCTAATAAGGTGGAGAAAAACAAAAAAGTTGAGTCTAAAAGAAAGAGTGCTTAGTTATCTGGCTAGAACAAGTTGAAATGGATAATAATTTATAAGAAGAATAAAAATTAGTTGAAGCGAATAGAATGAAAAGGGTTTCTAAAATTTAGAACAAAGGTGAAAACAAGTTTTCAACATATGGTGAGTTGAAAATTTTGAAAAAGTTAAAAGGTGTGAGCAAGAAGAGAATTTTACTAAAAGTTATTTTAGTATCCTACTGAAACAAGTGAAATAGATGAAAGGGTTTTTACACACTCACTATAAAAAAGTTTCAAAAAGAATAAAAAATGTTGAAATCCCTATCAAAACAATCTGGAGATGAAACAATTTTTTTTACTAAATATGAGAAGCATGGAAAAAAGGAAGAAAATAAATCCAATAAAAAATTAAAGAATAAGAAGAAAAACCCAAGGATGAGGGAGGAATCTCAGTTTGATATATATTTCTAATAAACAACTGAGTTTCCTCTTTATTACCAAAAATATTTATATTTTTACTAATTTGCATGGAATTGAAGATGTTTAAATAAAGAAGGTGATGTTGTTGAGTCTCTTACTATTCTTGAAAAAGAAATTAATAAGGTAAAAAATATGAGTTTTTGTAAGTTTTGAGCTTTCGAATATGTTTTTTGAGATGTGTATAGGTTAATTTAACTTACACAAATTCATTTCATGATTGTCCTATAAATAAGTATGTCGAAAGAAACCTGAAATGGGTATTACATGAAAGTTGTGAGATGAAAAACACTGATAACCTTGATTATTAACTCTTTTTTTTCTACACCGGATTTAACCACATAGACTTAGATTTTTGGTTAAATAATCTTTATTAAGAAATTTATGTGATACTAATGTCCTTCGGAAAATGAGTTCCACGATTTTGAGATGAAAAGTTCCAACCCTTAGAAATGAGATCATTTAGGGGGAAAACATGCCATGATGGTCCCTTTGAATTTTATTTTCAATAAGGGGGCGATAAATGGAAATGAGGAGAGATAATAAATAGGGGATCAAGAAACAAATGGGTAGAATAAAGTGAGAAAACAAAACAAAAATTCATATTGATTTTGAAATGGTTGAAGTGGGTATTGAAAATAAACTGAAAGGGGGAGATTTTATAACCCTAGTTAAGTTTCGGTTGTATTATTTGTTAATATATGATAATAGATGATAAATGATTGAAGTTGAGAAAATTTAGAGATATATATCATCAGAATCATCATCATAATTAGAGGATCAAACATACAAAGATTTAGAAATCCATCATATTTCAATGAAGTTTTATGGAAGAAAAGTATTAATGGACTCAACTTGAGTTTGAAAAAGAAGTAGTGATCATAATGAAGAATTACTAATCACAATAAGAAAGTTAATCAGATTCTGAATAGATCTGGTGAAAGCATGATAATGCTTTTCTGTTTTTTAATTCTAAAAAGCCATAAGTTGTTTGACAAACTTTTGATTCAAGACTTATGAATGAATGGGTGAGATCAAAAGAAAGTAGTTGTTAGAGAGGATAAGAAGTTATAATACTTACCAACAAAATCAATACAATTCTATACCTATATCAAATGTATTAAAATTCTTGATGAATTCATGATTACAATATGAATTTTGTAGAATAATAATGTTTGTGAATAATAAGAGAATATGATGTTAAGTATTATGGATACTTATCATAGTTATGTGAATCATCAGTGTGAAAATTATAAAAGTCTATAGGGTTGATCTTGCTAAAGTATAGAAGTCATTGTTAACACTGGTCCATTGGATGTGTTATGCCTCCAAACCGTCTTAATGGATTCTGACACTGATTCATATTGTTGGAATTATTTGTATATTAGATGAAAAGTTTCTATCATAGGAAGAATGATTGAAGAAGTATGAATTGTATTTCAATTGGGCCAAGAAACAAGAAGTCATAATTTATTCTCTTACATTGGCAGAAGATAAATGAACCAAAGTATTGATTTTTTATTAGGAATATGTAAAGACTTATCAGACTAGTAGTGACAATGTTAATCAGAGGAAAGCAGAGACTGATTCATCAGATGCATAATGACACTGGTAAATTCATTGGATGATAAACTTTATCAGACACTGATACTTTGAAGATATTTCAAATATGCTGATAAAAATTTAATACGAAGCATCCATATGAGATGAATTTCAGTGTTTACTAAGGGTCATCATAATGGGCCATCTTCAGTATTACATATGTTTTGATCTTAATGAATAATCATAATAGAGAATCTTAATGAAGAATGGTAATGAAAAATTATAATGAAGAATGTTTTTAAACATGAAAAAGTATGAAGTTTTGAGAAGATTTTAATAATCTCATGAAGTATTATGGAGAGTTGAATAATTAAAAGATGAAGACTTGAATGATCTTGAAATTTGGGATTTAAGAATTTTGTTAAGCAGGATGTCAAATTTGTTTTATTGCCTTTACTATTATTGGGTGCCTATAAAATGAGATCACAGTATATTTGTAAAGTATGCGAAACTTGAATTTTTAGCATGCACCCAGAGTTACAATATTTGGTTTTTAGGTATTTATTTTCCCAACAGAGTTTGTTTTTTAGGTTGATGTTGAGGAAGTTCCATTGAAATAAATCCCTTAGAGTGAGGCTCAATTCGATCATTAAAGTAAGTTAAAAATAATGATGCTTCGTCGAAGCAAGTCAATCTAAGTAAACACATAAGAGAGATATCCATTTGTCAGAGTTCGATAGGATGGAGGATTTGTGAGCTAACAATTGAGTTATTACTCAATTGAAGGAAGAAGAGTAGAAGAAGAATAAGTCTAAGGGAAATCAGATGAGGACCATCGGGCTAAGGTTATCAGAACCAGGAACATTAGACTAACATTGCTAAAGAAGTTTTCCAGATTTATTTTCTAGAAAAAATTTCAAGACCAACAATTTTTCTAGATAATTTTTTATGTTTTTATAGATTGTACATAGGTAATGTTTGATTCATATTACTTATAAAGGAAGTGAAGACTTTTTTTATGTGGATTAGGAAAGAATGATGAAAGTTAAACTTGTATCTGAAGATAATTATTAGGTGTTGAAAAGTATTGTCTTTTTGGGGTGTATAACTAGTTGTGGGAAAGTGGACATTGAAAAGGATAGTTTGGGGGTGTAATCAATTATTGTAGGAAAGTTGCACTCGGTTTGTAGAATTGTTCACGGTTTGTGTCTTTTTATTTTGAAAATAATTAAGTGAAAGAATCTATGTTTTTGGGAATATTCTATATATAAAGGAGTAGGTATTTGTACTGAACCTTGTAAATATCATGTGATTTCTTCTCTTTATATATTTTTTTATACGAAAGGTGATGTTCAGAAGTTATACTTGAGGAGAATGTAAACATAACAAGTTTCAATGGTTAAGAAAATTTTCTAAAGCACTTAATAAAAACTTTATTATAAAAGAAAAGGAACCACTGATTCGCCCTACCCTCTCAGTGGTCTTGATCCTACCAAGGAACAACAGAAAATGAAACTCTCTTTGAGACCTTCCAGCTCACGACTGCTCTATTGATGGTGAAGAAGTATCCCGAGTAAGATGTCAGATAGTCTCAATCTCTTTAAAAACTAGCATATAAAAATAATTTGATATATAGATATTCATTTTCTTTATATATGTAACTCCCTAGTTTTTTTAAATATATTTTTTTTTCAAATTAATTTAATCTTTTTGATATTTTAAGTTTCACATTGCGCTAAACATAGATTTTTTATCTAAAAACACTAAATTTGGATTTAATTATTGGAAAAAACATGTTTGCATTTACATACACACAACACTTAGGTTAACTTTTGGTACAGACAACACTATGTTTGGATTATGTTATACAAAATTCCGAGTTCCTTCAATAACTTACATAACACGCATGGATGAGTTTTACCGAACTATAATATACTATTAATAATATTATTATAAATACCACCTAGCCATTGGAATGGAAGTTACGAATAATATTAACTAAATTATGAAAATTTTATTTAAACATGTATATAGAATGAATCATTTGGTTAATAATTTGAATAAGTTAATATAAGAACTATTTGAAAATAAAGAAAATACTTTTCTAAGAAAACTATTTTTGTTATGTACAAACACAATTTTATCTCAGTAAATTTAAAAAACCACTTTTGATTAATTTTTTAAATAAAATATAGATATTATATATTTAATAAGTATTTTTGTTACTCATCCAATAGATTTTATAGGTATAAGATATGAATAAATCAAATTCTATGAATAAAAAGATATATTTTTTCTAAAAGGTAATTTTTCCACCATTTAATAATAAACCTATTTTAAATAATTTTTTACAGTATTATAATTTTTATTTGAAAAAATAAACATCATTTTTTGAGGTGGAATATCAAAAATTGATTTAGGTTAATTTGTTTTATTTTTCTAAGAAATTTCTTTTTTTAATGAATAGTGAGAAACATTGGATTTTAATTCAAAACTATTTTTTCATCTAATTTATTTATATAGTTAAATTAAATTTTATTTTATTAAAGTATAATTAAATCAATTATACATAAATATATCCAATTTAGAAAATTATAACCAATTTCACAATGAAATTGGATATAAAATCATTTCAAACTTTTGGACCTTTCTGCTTTAAAAACCCACATTTTCGTCTCATCTGTGTGATTAATTTCAAATTAATTTCTGATACTTATGTGATTGGAATATAAAAAAATGAATTAAATATTTTTTACTAGATTAATTTATAATATATGATAAGTTCAACTAATTTTTTTACTAAAATTATTGGTGAAAGTGATTAAAAAATAATTACAGTGATGTAGAGAAAAATTAGTTTAACAAAGGACTAAGACTTAAACTTAAGACCCAAAATGAAATAGAAAATTTTCCAAAATAAAATTTATGTTCATATATATACCATATATTCAATTTTATAAAATTTGGATCATTATTGGATCCACATGACATGGTAAAAACGTGGGTGGAATTCCATTTTCAAAAATTTACCAGAATACCACTCCTCATCCACTATAAAAAGGTACTCATCCCTCCCACTTATTCACAACTATGAAGACCTTTGGATCGAAAAAAATATGATCAAATAAGCTCCCAAAATCCATACCTTAATCCTAGAATTGTTACTTTTTCTACAAATACAACTAAGGAATCCCATTGGTGAAAACCAAGAGGAGTTACCCAAAGAAGAGGTAACATCCTTCCTGAAGTTCCATAGTTTTATTTTCATTCTACACCACATAAACTATTATTATTCCATGATTATATAATAACCTTATTATAATAAATATACTGATATTTTTTTATTCTAAGTGTTCTACATACACTGACACACACTACCATCTAATGGGTAACGAACTTACCGTTCATGTGTACAACGAACTACCATCTCACGAAACGACGTTGTTTGTTTTTTATTTACCACCTCTCATGGGTGGGAATTTTAATAGAAACTATATTTTTATATAATATATATTATATTTATTATGCATTTATTATTTTTGAATTATTATATAAAAAATATCTTCTTTATTTCCATTTTATGTAAATACGATATTTTCATTTGTGGATTTGTGGACTACAACCTCCTCAAAGTGATGTGATTCATTCACACTTTACATGGAATGTATTAAGGAAGAGTTTAGTGAAATTATATGATATATATGAAATAATAATTCTACTAGAGTTATATTATATATGTATATAAATATATGTATTTTTATTTCTTTCTTTCAATACGACAATAAAATGGAAACAACGTTCATGCATATATACGACCTACCATCTCCATGTATGGTGTATTCTGTTTCATATTTATATAAGTTATTGATTTTGATAAATATATATATAATTAATTTATATAATATTTATACATTGTTTTACATTTTTTAGATAATTAAATCATGATCTAAGTAATAGGATCAAAGAATAACAAGCCAAATCATATATGAAAATGAAACATATATTTCCCAAAATGTAACATTAACATGGATTTGTTCATAAACTGGTAATATAAAGTGATAAAAAAATCATATATGGTATTATATATAATAATATGGTTATTTTTTAGGTGTATAATAAACTTATATTTATTATACAGGAGGTTTTAATGTGTACTAAAAAAGTCCAGACTTAAGGTAAGATTTTTCTCATCTCATTTTTATTTATGTGAGATTTATGCCTTATTTACCACTCATTATATTTGTATGGTGTATATATAGCTCTATTTCATCAGGTTTTATGGTTCAAAAGTTACCAAATCAGTAAGGTAGTTTTGTCACAATCATCATTCTTAAAGGCACATGTTTTGCACCTATATCCATTTACGAGGTGTACATACTATCATTTTACATGTTATATCATGAATATAATTATTTTAATGATATTTTAAACTACATTTAATTTAATTTTCTTACATGGGGAGTATGATTCAAATTTACTAAATGGTAATATTTTATTACAACAATCTCATCGTTCTTTGAGATTGTTTATGATTATGCTTCAATTGATGAAATATTATTATCCATCTCTCAATAAATCTCATGAATTTTATTCTCATTTAGTTATTCATGATGTATTCATGTATCAGTACCATTTTACACTATTTGGTACTTTATACAATTAATAAAATCTTTTTAATAAAATCTGATCTTATTTGTCTTTTTGGTTAGAAATCTATTTATTTCAAAAACTGTTTTTTCAAAAATTATTTTTAAAAAATGTTTTTAAACAGATCATTAAAGCTCTTTTTCAAAGAAAAGGATCTGAAATTTTTTATGATTTTCAAATATTCTTTTATAAGTTTTCAAATATATTTTAAAATAAAAAGTTTTTCAAAAATATTTTATGTTTTAAACACTATTTTTCCAAGAAGAAAGGTTATTTTCCTCAAGAAATGTTTTTAAAGGATCATTCCAAATTATTTTCCATCTAAGATGACATCTGGTGGTGTTACCCATGCCTCTCAGGTAATATGATCCAATGGTTCCATTCATATTCTTCCTCTGAATGGTTTATGCCTTGATGGAATGATGTTTATGAAACTCTTTCCACTTTCATGGGTTATATTCTTATAAAACCAACATCATTTCATGGGTTTTGCTTAGATGAAATTATTATGAAACCTGTATCTTTTTCCAAAGGTTATAATATGATTACATGTTTATGAAACCCGTTTCATTTCATGAGTTATGATATGAATGTTCATGAACTTGTGGAACATATATGTATGATTTCATTATGAGTTGTGTGGGACCTATATGTACTTTTAATGAATTAAGTAAAAATTCATATCTCATGAGATAGAAATAGCTAGAATGAAGAGTGAAATTTGGAAAAAAATAAAGGACTATAATAGGGTGGGAACTCTGTTCAATATTATAGGGTTGGAGTTTGGGAAGTGAATCCCGTTCCATAATACATGGATGGAATGATAAGTGAACTCGGTTCAATAATACAGTGATGGAATGAGAAGTTAACCTCATTCAGTAATACATGGTTGGAACAAGGAGTGAAATAAGTTCAGTAATACAGGGCTAGAATGATAAGTGAACCTAGTTCAGTAGGCTAGAATGAGGAGTGAACTCACTTTAGTAATACTGGGCTTGAACGGGAAATGAACCTGATTTAGTAACACATGGCTGGAATGGGGAGTGAACCTAGTTCTATTTAGGACCTTATCTACTAAGATGGTCTTGGGAGAGAACCTTGACTACTAAGATGGTTTGGGTAGAAAACCCATTCCACTAATATGGAATTTACATTAATTATTGACTACCATGGAAATTATTGTAATATGATTATGTGTTTGGAACAAATTCTATGTTTTATTCCTATATTGTGCTCTCATGGAAAATTATACTAATTCCATTATGATTCATGTCTTATGAACAAAAAATATTTATTCTATGATTCATGTTTATGTTTTTTATATTAAGTGTATTATTTTTCAATGTTATTAACATGTTATCATACCCCTATACTTATGTTATGTATATGTATCTCCTTTTTTTAGCCTTACTGAGAATCTGACCTCACCCCTTTCTTTTGTTTCCTTTCCCTAGGTTATAAAGAAGAGTTTTAAGTATGGTTAATAAAGGGTGAGATCATTAAGAGATATGTTGAAGTTCTTCCACCAAGTTAGAAGATTATGTTTCAATTTTTCCAAATACACTATCTTTTAGAGCCCTTTGGCAAGTATTTTTGTAATGTGTTGAATATTCATCTAAAGTGATGGAATATCCATATATGTTAATCTTGGGTCACCATAGTGGGTATAAAAGTAGTGGTTTATTAAAACTTTTGGGAACTAGGATGATGAAACTTTAGTGAGACCCCTATGGATTTTTCTAATGTTATGTCTAGGGATGTCTCTAAGGATAAGTTTAAGGATAAGTTGAAATATTGGAAAATATCTTTGAATTTTTAGAAATGATAGAGTGATTGGTTTACTTTAAATACATCCCTATCTAGATAATACAAGTGGATGTGGATCTAGAATATATGTACATAGGGGTAACAACCCCAAAAACACCGGATAAATCTAGACTCGATCGAGAAATGATGCATAACAATGAGACTTGATACACACCTGGTTTGAAACTCCTGGAGGATATGCTTTGGGAATTTAAAAACTCTTTATGAACCATCATGAAGGGTATATATAGATGATGACTATGAATGACCTAGGATAAACCTAAGGTGTCAAAGATTAAGAAATAAGGTGCCATGATTTAGGAATCCTATAAGTAATTTTTTAGGATCATGTGGTTCCCCATTATATTGATTGTTTCTTACTCTAAAATTTTTGGTTTTAGTAAATGACTAGAACCTAAAAGAACTGTGTTAATGGGGAATGCAATAGACATTGAAATGATTTTCATCTTGAGCAACCAAATTTTATGGGTGATGGAATGAAAATAATCATTGCTATGATTACAAAAATTTCTCAAGCTATGAATTATGGTGAACATATAGATGAGAAAAGGAGGGAACAATGATTTGTTTAGTCCTTCATGAGGAAAAAAACTTTCTTTTAGTGGTTCCACCAATTTATTATTTCCTAAGAAATGGATCAGTACAACTAAAAATATATTTTCCATTCTCCAATGTTCAGAACATGAAAAATTAACTCTCAATGTCTAACATCTGGAAGGTGAGGTGGGTCAATGGAATAATATTATTAAGAATACGAGGATACAAGATGAAATTATCTCCATAGATTGGGATGCGTTCAATATTTTTTTCTAGTAAGTAATTTCCTCACAATCTTTGTACACGGATGGAAAATTAATTCCTAGAGTTTTAATAGAAGGATGATTAGTCTGTTGGTTCATATGAAGAAAATTTTACAAGTCTTGAAAGGTAATCTTTAGGTCTTATCATTGAAATTGAATATAAAATTGATCAATTACTTGGTGGCCTAAAACATAGTCTTCAAATGGACTTGGATATTAGAGAATTTAGCTGCCATGGAGAAGTTGTTTGATGAAATATAAAGGTGTAAGTGGAGGTTGTATTTTCATATCAATATCATGGTGTTGATGATAAAAGGTAGATAAAGTTCAAAGTAAAATCTAAATAATATTGATAGAAAAGGATGAGATTTATTTTATGCGCAAAACGTGGGAATAATCATGGAGAAAATTTTATTAAGGGGACTTCTAAATTTTTTACGTGTGGAAGGGAAGGTCATCGAAAAACTAATTTCCTAAGTGATGGGAGGAAGTTATCAAATAATGTGAATAGAGGTAAAGCTACACAGAATGCACCTCCCACACTCAAGTGTTTCAATTTTAGGAAGTTTGGGAATTATGAAAATCAATTCCCCAATCCAAGGGTGAACGTTGATGATAATCCACAACAAACTATAATGAAAAAGGAAAAAGGTAAATATTATGAAATCAAAATAGATGAAGCGAATAATGATAATTAGGGCACAACAATCCTTATCTTGTTGGGAATTTCATGTTTTATTTTTTATCATTAATCCCTATGGAAATCTTATTGTTCATCATTTCATGAAATTTTATTTGATTGTCTCCATATATATGGATTCTAGTATAATAAAATCATGTTGATATACTATCAGTACAAGGATAGACCCAAGTTTTACATTGAAAATGTTTTAAATATAACATAAGATATTATTTATGGAATAAAGGGTATATTATATTTTTTAAGGGTTATCAGGTTTACCATTTATGAAATGGATTAAGTTAAACTTCATATAATATTTTAGATATTAAAGTGTTACTTAAAAATATAAATATTTATGCCTATTGGATAAAATGTGATAACAATTTTGTTATGATAAGGACATATGAAATGAATTATCATTCTATGTATGGATATCATGATATTTTAGTAATTCTGGAATGAAAAAAAATCACATTCATCCCTTGGAGATGAAGTGAAAATCTATAAAGATACAACCAAAGAGTGAGATTGTGCATATGAAAAGGAATGAAATCAAGTATGTATACTTCCTTATGTTATTAGATAGTAAAAGAATTATTAAAATCTATAATAAGAATACTAAAAAAGTTTTATCCTAATACCTTCATTTCTATTAAATCGATGGTCTTATAAATCATCATAGATTTATGTTTTTTAAGACCTTAACATTCCATTGATCATTCACTGGATGTTGATCAATGATGTTTATCACTCTATATAATTATTTACTTTTTTTTCTATATGTCCAACTTCACTCCCAAAATATGTTCTCTTACGTGGATACCTATTTTTGAGTTACTTTGGGTAACCAGTACGGTTCAAACATTCCCTATTAAAAGGGAGTTTTAAAATTCATTTTTATGATGTGGGTTTCTATGAATGGAACTTTCAAGTATTAAACCTTCGATAACACAGAAGAATTTTGAGGGTGGAATTCAATTTTAGGGGGTTAGAATGTAACACCCTAATATTTTTTGAGATATTTTTTTCTAATTATTTTAATCTTTTAGATATTTTTCATTTCACACAACACTAAATATATCATTTTTTTTATAAAAGAACTATGTTTTGCTTGCATTATATGAAAAAACAAGTTTATCTTGTGCTACAAACAAAACTTAGATTAAATTTTTGTACATGAAATACTATTTTCAGACCGTGTTACAAATAATGATGAGTTCCTTTGATATCTTTCATAACACACATGACCAAGTTTCACCAAACTACAATATACTATTAATAAAATTATTGAAATATTATTATTGCCTCCACCTAGATGTTGGAATGGAAGTTATGGATAATATTAACTAAATTATTAAAATATGATTTAAAAATGTTTACAAAATGAATCCTCTAGATATCAATTAGTATAAGTGAATGTAAGATCTATTTTAAAATAAATAAATTACTTTTCTAAGAAAACCATTTTTTACGTAAAAACACAATTTTATCATAATAAATTAAAAAAACAAATTTTGATTAATATTTGCAATAAAATTTATATATTATATATTCAATAAATTTTTTTTACTCATCCAAAATATTTTATAGGTATAAAATAAGAATAAATCATATTTTATGAATAAAAGATGTATTTTTCTAAAGGAAATTTTTGTCTCCTTTGAATGGAGAACCCATTTTAAATATATTTTGTAACACTTTTATAATTTTTATCTGAAAAAATAAAATTATTTTTTTAAATAGGAATATTTACATTGGGTGTTTTTTTGGTATTTTTCTGGGAAGTTTCATTTTTGATGAATAGTGAAAAACAATAAATTTTAATTCAAAACCGATTTTTCATATAATTTATTTATATAATAAAATTTTATTTTAATTTGGTTTTAAAGTATAATTATATCAATTATATATAAATTAATACAATATAGGTCATTGAAACAAATTTCATAATGAAATTAGATATAAAAACATTTCAAAATTTTGGATCTTTTTTCTTTAAAAACCCGCATTGTTGTCCCCTCAGCGGGATTAATTTTAAATTAATTTATGCCACTTATGTGATTAGAATTTAGAAAAATGGATTCCATATTTTTAATAATAATAATTTATAATTTATAATAATTTCAACTTATTTGTTACCAAAAAATATCAGTGAAATTAATTAAAATTAATTACAATGATTAAGGGAAAAATTTGTTTAATAAAGGACTAAGTGTTAAACTTAAGGCACAAAATGACCTATAAACTTGTAAAAAATCTATTTTATGTTCATATTTATACCATATACTCAATTTTATCAAATTTTTATCATTATTTGAGTAACTCGATATGGGAAAAACGTGGGTGGAGTTTCATTTTAAAAAATTTACAAGAATGTCACACCTCATCCACTATAGAAATGAATCTACCCCTCCCACTTATTCGCACCTCTCTAGCCCTTTTTATCACCCAAAATCATATCAAATAAGCTCACAAAAATCCCACCCTTAATCCAACATGACTTCCTATGGGCCAAAATCCAACCAAAGAACCCCTTCGGTGCAAACAAAGAGGAGTTACCCAAAGAAGAGTTAACATCCTTCTTGAAGCTACTTTATTTTATTTTCATTATCCAACCCATAAAATATTCTTATTATATGATAATATTATATAATAAGTATTCCAAATATACTGTTATGTTTTTAATATAAGTTTTATACCAATACTTACACATAATTTCATTTAATGGGTAACAAATTTAATATTCGTGTGTATGGCGGACTACCACCTCACAAAACATTGTTGTTCAATTTTCCTTTACCACCTATCATGCATAGGAATTATGATGGAAATTATATTTTTTATCATATATATATGATATTATTTATTTATTTATTATTATTTAATTATTATATAAAACATAAATTCATTATTTCCATTTTGTGTAAATATAATAAATTCATTTGTGGACGTGTGGACTACCACCTTCTCAAAGCGATGTGATTCATTTACAATTTACATGGAATGTATTTAGGATGGGTTTAGGAAAATTATATGATATATATGACATAATAATTATACTATAATTATATATTATATATATAGACATATATTTCTTTTTCTTTATTTCTTTCAACATGATAATAAAATGTAAACAATGTTCATGCGTACGTACGACCTACTGTCTCCATGAACAATGTATTTTATTTAATATTTATATATTTTATTGATTATTATAAATATATATATACTAAATATATATGATATTTATTTCATGTTTTACATTTTTTAAATAATTAAATCATGATCTATGTAATATGATCAAGAATAACAAGCCAAATCATATATGAAAATGGAAGTAGATATTACCCAAAACTTTAAATTTACACAGAGTTGTCAAAAAACAGGAAATATAAAGTCATAACCAAATAATATATGGTGTCTGATATAATAATATGGTTGTTTTTTAGATTTATAATAAACTTATATTTATTATACAAGAGTTTTTAACTTGTATGAAGAAAGTCAAGACTTAGGGTAAGTGTTTTCTCATCTCACTTTTATTTCTATGAGATTTATGTCATATTCACCACTCATTCCTTTTTTATGGTGTATATAATTCCCATGAATATATTATATGAATATTTTCCTTAAATATATGGGTATTTACATATCCATATTATGATCTCTATTTAATGGGTTTTACGGTTCAAAAGCTACCAAACCAGTAAGGTAATATTGTCTCAATTTTTCTTTCTAGAGGCACATGTTTTGCACCTATATTATTTTATGATGTGTATATAATGTCATTTGACATGTTATATCATGAATATAATTCTTTTCATGATATTTTAAGCTTCATTTAATTTCATTTTCTTATACGGGGAGTATGATTAAAGTTACCAAGTGGTAAGAGAATATTGCAACAATCTCATCATTTATCCAGATTGTTTATGACTATTCTTCCATTGATGAAATATTATGATCCATATCTCAAGAACACTCATTAATTTTATTATAATATGGTTATTCATGATGTATTCATGTATTAGTAGCATTTCCATTATTTTTTCTTAATATAATTAATAAATTCTTTTTAATAAAATTTGATCTTATGTCACTTTTTGGTCAGAAATATATTTATTTCCATAACCATGTTTTCAAAAATTCATTGCAATTTTTTTCAAAATGATCTATTAATATCATTTTCTTAGAAAATGATCTAATTTTTTATGGTTTTCAAATCTTACTTTATAAGTTTTCAATATTTTTTTCAAATAAAAAGGTTTTCAAAAAGGTTTAATTTTTTTAAAATCATTTCTAAAAGAAGAAAGGGTATTTTACTCAACAAATGATATTAAAGGCTCTTTACAACTTATTTTACATATAAGATGACATATACTAGTGTTACTAATGCCTCTCATGGGATATGATCCAAGGTATCCATTCATATTCTTTCTTTTAAACAATGTTTTGTAGTTATAATAAAATCCACTTTGAGGGTGAAGTGGGAACCGTAGAAAACCATTAAAAATTCAAAATCAAGCCACAAGAAACCAAATTCAAATGGAAAGAGAACATCGAGGGAACCAACGGTCACAAAAGATCACACAGCTGCTGGGAAGTCATCGAGTACTATGCCATCACTTTTTCCATCATGTCAACAACACCATCCACATCAATGACACCATCAACACATCATCATCATCATTATCGTGAGTCATCATCACCGTCCACTCCATACATCAACATCAACCACCATGTCGCCGATGACGCCCAACCAGCCGGTGACACTACACAATCCACCATTGCCAAAAAATGTACCTTCTTAATCATCACATAATCTATGAGATACCACTAAATAATGCCCCATGGCATCATCAAACCGCCATCAAAATTAACATCCCCACATGACCTGTAATTATAATCCACCAGAACAAAACTCGTTTCCGTTGTCAAAAACCAAAAACCTTCGAAATGGTTAGGGGAACGACCCACCGAAGCATATTCTTTCTTTTAATGGTTTATTTATTGATGAAATAATTTTTATGAAACCTATTTCTATTTCACATGTTATATGCTTATAAAACCCGCTTCTTTTCATGAGTTATGCTTTGATGAAATGATTACGAAACCTGTATCCTTTTCCACAGGTCATGATGTGATTACATGTTTATGACACCCATTTCATTTCATGGGCTACGATATGATTGTTTATGATCTTATGAAACATTTATGTATGATTTAATTATGAGATGGGTGGGACCTATATCTTCTTCCAATGCATTGGGTAAAGATTCATATCTCAAGAGATAGAAATGGCTGGAATGATGAGTGAACTTGGTATATAAATACATGGATGGAATAAGTATTGAACTCAATTTAGTAATATAGGGATGGAATGGGAAGTGAAACCAGTTGATTAATATAAGGATGGAATTAGGAGTGTACTCATTTCAATAATATAGTGCTGGAAATATAAGTAAAACTAATTCAGTAAAACATTGCTGGAATGAGGAGTGAACTCAGTTCGATAATATAGAGATGAAATGGTAAGTTAACCCAATTCATTAATAAAATAATTCAACGAGGATTGGACTTAGTTTATTAATACAGCTCTGAAATGGGAAGTAAAACCAGTTCAGTAATAAAAGGATGGAATGGGGGGGGGGGGGGTGAACCCAATTTAGTAAAGGACCTTGTATGATAATATGGTCTTGGGTGTGAACCTTGACTACAAATATGGTTTGGGAATTGAACCCATTCTTCTAATAGAGCCTTGGAATTAAGCATTGACTACCTTGTAAATCATTGTTATATGATTATGTTCCTTCCACAAATTCTATGTCTTATTTTTATGTTATGATCTCATGGATAATTATCTTTATTCTATTATGATTCATGTCTTATGAAATTATAATATTTATTCCATGATTCATGTTTATTTTCTTTGATTTGGAGGGTGTTATTTTTCAATTTTATGCACACTTTCTCATACCCCCATGCCTATGTTATGTTTATGTATATCATTTGTTTACCCTTATTGAGTATATGAGATCACCCCTTTCTTATGTTTCATTTCCCCAGTTTATGAAGAAAGGTATTAAGTTGGAGTACTAAAGTGGAATATATTTAAGGGAGATGTTGAATATATTTCACCAAGTTAGAAGATTATTTTTTCATGTTTCCAAGGGAAATAAACTGTTACGGTCATCGGGCATGTATTCTTTGTAATGTAATGAATATTCATCTAAAATGATGTAATATAAATGTATTTTAAACCCGAGTTTCTATAATATACCAATAAAATATCCTAAGTTCTCCTAAGATAGTTAAGTATGGTTTTGAAAGTCATCCAATGGTGGTATATTAGATCTGCATGGTATCTACCTACTATAATTAAGGTGCAAGAAACATCTATCTTGGTACACAACATGGAATATATAACTAACCCAATTTATGACATATATGGAATACTTGAAAATATCTTTCTCATGTGTTTAAGGATAATTTTTTTGGAAGGATGAATTCCATATGATATTGGAAACAATCCTCTCTTGGATTGTTCCATACTGAACCTCCTCAATATCTTATTAGTATATGTACCCTAACTTAGATCGGGAAACAGCTTGGATCTATCATAATGAATCACGATCTTTAGAAAATATGATTATTCTCATAATTATTTCATAGATAGGCATGTATTTAGCTTCATCACAATGATCTATAACATAAGTATCTCATATCCCATAAGTAAAATGACATTAACATATACTATTAGAAAAAAACTGTGCTCCCAGTAAACCATTTATTGGTAAAAGTCTATGATGCACCCAATTTGTGTATACATTTTCACATACTTTATTGAAAATAAGAACAAGTTTTCAGCAATTACTTACTGCTTAGTGGAAAAATACTTTGATTTTGGTAATCATGTTCATTTTCAAAATATTTATGGTCAAATACACAAAATGGGGGAGAATTGAGAAAAATTTAAAAACTAAATGTGTGTACTTATACACACGCCATTTACATTAAAACTCAGACACGAATTGACCAAGACAAGTACATGACCAAGTAACTAAAATCTGGTATACGCTGTGTTCACACTATACATGCCATGAACACCCTTCTAGAAGCAGTTGGCGGATGAGAAGAATTCTACACGCCCATGTGGCCGGATGATGGGGACATGCCTTGTTCAGCATATACATACTGCGTATACATTTCTAGAAGCGTTTGGTGGCCAAAAAATGATACTACACTCCATGTATGGTAGTGCTACACACCATGTATATCTACCTACCAGGTGATGCCGTGTTCCAAGTCCAAGAAGGAATGTTAGGCCGTCTACCAGCGAAGAAAACAATGAAAAAATCACGTTGACAAAAGTAGACACTGTGTACTTTCTCCACACGCCGTGTAGTTGAATTTCTTATAAATAGAGGCCTTAGACTCCAGTTTGAAAAATGGAGAGGGTGTGGAAAGGAAGAGTTGAAGGTCTGAAGGAAAGAAGCTCTGCTTCCATATTACCTTCGTTCTACTGTCTACCGAAGAATCACTCCCTCCTCGAAGTTTCAAGCATGATCACATCAGGTATCAAGGGTTTTGTGTTTATCTTTTCTGCTATGTGTAACTAAATTCCCAATGTGTTGGGGTTGTGGGAGATGATGAGTTGTAATTTAAATTAGTTGTTATGAATGTGTTTGTTCTATTAACTTCCTCTTATTCTTCTTAAATCACTACATCTTATCACTGAAAATTCGGAACCAGACCAAGGGAAAACTTTTCCGGGATTTGAAAGTAGAACAACAATGAATATTTTCATGATCATTGGAAGTATTCATTGACTCAAAATGGACTAATCCAAATAAAGAACTGTAAAACACTAAATACTAGACCAAGGAGTTAGTTTCTCCAGCTCTAAATATAAGTTTACTGGACCAAGTAAACTTTATAAAAAATTTAAATATAGAGTGTTGGGTTATTATAAACAACACAACCTCATAAGAAATTTGATTTAATAATCAACCTATCATAAATCCACAACCCCAACACATTTATCTCTTTATTTGCATCAAAACCAATTTCCCTGTATTTTCCTTTATTCATTGAGTAATTTATTAAAGAAACTTAAAACCAGTTATTCTTTTTATCCAAAAAAAAAATTGACTCAAATTCTGCACACTTCACTAGGACAAAAATAAAAACTAAATAAGAAAAGAAAAAAATAACTTATTTTTATTAAGTTTGTATCAAATTTTAGTTAAAAAAATAAAAAATTCCTGAAAATTTCTTTTATAATCTTATTCCTGTTTACCTTTATTTTACCTCATTTATGCTTGGTGTGTTTCATATTTTGTAGGTCTTTAGGTGTATGAGCGGCTACCTCACACGTTCTAAGAACACTGAGTCGTCAGGGTTTTCCCAACTAACCTAAAGATCGAACGAATGCTTTTGAGGCACCAATGGGCACTCATGAACAAGTACAAACAAAATAATCCCATGGCACAAAATGGGGAAGGAAATCTAGATATTGTCTAAGGAGTTGGACAACCACTAGGACTTAATGAGAATTGGAACTAGCAAGCTCCTCTTGCTCTAGGGTATGGCCCGTAGCAGGTCTAACAGTTTCAACCGGAGTAGATTCCATTTTTACACCTAGGTCAGGGGTCGTACTATGCCCCTCATGAACAACAATTAATGCCGACTCCAATCCCTTAGCATCCACCTCTACACCATACTCTCATGGTGTACGACTTTCCATCTATCCACGGAGCTGACATGGGCATCGTTTGTCCACCGATGCAGGCCCAAAACTTTGAGATCAAGCCTACTATCATGTAGTTGATCCAAAAAACCGTTTAGTTTGACAAATTTCCTAGCGAGGACCCCAATACCGATGTCTCTAATTTTATGGAGGTCTGCACCACATTTCGCTTCCATAGAGTGTCCAAAGACGCCATTTGTCTTTTTTCCTTTTCCCCTTATCTCTAAGGGATAAGGTGAAAGACTGGATAAAAGGATTGACTCAACAATCTATCCTCACCTAGGAGGAGATACCCCAGGCATTACTGTCTAAATACTTCCCACCCTCAAAGACGGTGACTCTACAGAAAGAAATACATAACTTCCAGCATCATGATGCAGAGTTATTGTACGAATCATAGGAGCGCTTCATGGAGATGTTGTGAAAATGCCCACACAACAGACTTCCACTTTGGATGCAGGTCCAAACCTTCTACAGAGGACTGAAAACAAATACAAAGTCCATGGTAGATACTGCTACTGGAGGTACAGTAACGAGAAAATCACCAGATGATATTTTCAAACTACTAGAAGACATGTCTACCAACAGATTCCAGTGGAATTATGAGAGGGGTACACAGAAACGAGGTATGGATAACATTGATGCTACTACTATGCTTGCTTCCTAATTGGATGCTATGTCCAAAAATATTAATGCGCTCAATCTGAAGGGTGAATCCCAAGTACATGCAGCAAACCATCTGGCGTGTAGTGAATGTAGTGATAACCACATCATGGGAGAATGCCCAGGTTCAACTGGAGGACCTTCAATAAGCTAGGTGAGTTATGTTTGCCAAAACCAAGGGCCAAACCAGTACCAATAGTATTAGAACCCGACATGGCATGATCAACAAAACATAAGCTGGGGCCAACAATAGTATAATCTTCCGCCCCTGCGACCACCCAACTACAACCAGCTTTCTATTCAGAACTAGTTCCTAAGGTAGAAACATCCCCAACAGGGCTCTTATCAGCAAAAAGGGTATCAAAAATTTCACCCACAACAGCTCTGATAGTCACCGTCTCTACCAACTCAACAACCACCTCAGTAGGAGAACACCTCAAGGTTAGAGGATCATATGACCAAATTTATATCTACTACTGAAACTAGATTTCAGAATCAAGAGGCTTCTATTCAAGGCCTGGAGAACCAGATTGGACAGCTGGAAAACCGACTCTCAAGAAGGAAACCCGGTGCACTGTCGGGTAAAACTAAGAAGAACCTGAGGGAGGAAGCCCATGCCGTCATGCTAAGAAGTGGAAAGGAGCTACCACAGCAGAAACCAACACAACCAGGTGAAACCAAACCCCTATTAATGAAGAAGGTACAAATGCACACCCATCCTCATCCAAAATCCCATGGAAGGAGGCTTCATAGAATAAAGGGAAGGAGGTTGTCAAACTATTTGAGCTTGCCTTACCCTTCCCGGAGAGAATGAAACAGAGAAAGCTGTATTACCAGCTCGGAAAATTCATGGACGTGTTCAAGAAACTACACATAAATATTCCATTTGCAGAGGCACTGACGCATATGACCACTTATTCCAAATTCATGAAGGAAATCCTCTCCAGCAGAAGAAAGATGGAGGATCTAGGCACCATTTACCTAATCATGAAGTGTTCTGCAGTCTTCCAGCAATCGATTCCTCCCAAACTCTAGGATCCAGGTAGCTTCACTATTCCATGAACTATTGGACCATGTGAGTTTGAGAAGGCCCTCTACGATTTAAGGGCCAGTGTCAACCTCATGCCCCGTGGAGTTTTCAAGAAGCTAGGGATCAATGATTTGAAGCATACCCGAGTATCCCTTCAACTTGCTGACCGATCCATCAAACATACAAATGGGATACTAGAAGACATGCTGGTCAAGGTGGGTAGGCTAATCCTCCTAGTAGATTTCATCATCCTTGACATGGAAGACAACTAGGAGGCACCTATCATTTTGGGAAGTCCTTTCTTAGTAACTGGGAAGGTAATGATCGATGTGCACCAAGGGGAGCTAATTTTCTGGGTAGGAGATGAGAGAGTATCCTACAATGTCTTCAAGGCCATCAAGCATGCATCATTTCTCGAGCATGAGGAATGTTATGAAGTAAAAAACGTGGATGATCACTTGAGAGGAAAAGGGGGACGATCTGGTATGTTCTTTTAATTCAGATAACTTTATCATTTATGACATTCCAGTTGAAGAAGAGTGAGAGGACCTACAATTCCTAAAAGTCTAGGGAGGCCACTATTAGGAAGGTGTTGTTATTCCTGATAGTCTGGAATGGGAAAAGGTGACACCACTTGTACCTTCGATTCATAAGGTACTTGAACTAGAACTGAATCCTCTCCCATCTTCTCTAAAGTATAATTATTTGAGAGACCATCAAACATTTCCTGTCATACTTGATGCAGAATTGTCACAAGAGCAGGAAGATGTAAATCTGCAAGTTTTGAAACAACGGAATCATGATATTGGGTTGAAAATTGCAGATTTGAAGGGCATCAACCCTACCATTTGAACCCAAAAGGTGCTACTTGAAGAAGGTGCAAAGCACTCTCGGCAACCACAACGACGTCTAAATCCCCCCATGAAGGAAGTCGTAAAGAAAGAGGTAATTAAATTGTTGGATGTATGGATCATCTATCCCATCTCGGATATTCCATGGGTGAGTACCCTACAAGTGGTACCCAAAAAGGGAGGTATAACTGTGATATTAAATGATAAGAATGATCTCATCCCCACTCGCACTGTTACGGGCTGGCGAGTTTGTGTGGATTATAGGAAGCCGAATGATGCTACGAGGAAAGATCATTTCCCTTTTCCCTTCATGGATCATATTCTAGAGCGAATAGCGGGGAACACATTTTATTGCTTCCTTGAAGGCTATTCTGGATACAACTTGATTTATATTTCTCCAAAGGATCAGGAGAAGAGCACATTTACTTGTCCCTACAGTACGTTTGCTTACTGAAGAATTTCTTTTGGCATGTGCAACGCCCCTGCCACCTTCTAGCACTGTATGCTGGCTATCTTCCATGAAATGGTGGAACAGATCCTGAAGGTATTCATGGATGATTTTTCTATTTACGGAAAATAATTCACCACTTTTTTGTGACACATGGAGCTAGTTTTGGAAATATGTGAGAACACTATACTGGTTTTGAACTAGGAAAAGTGTCATTTCATGGTGCAAAGTGAAATATTCCTTGTCCACAAAATCCCAGCAAAGTGAATAGAGGTGGACCGAACAAACATAGAAGTCATTTCATGACTGCCTATTCTGACTTCCGTTAGAGCCATCCGCAGCTTCCTAGGGAATGCAAGTTTTTACAAGCGGTTTTTCTGCGAGTTTTCAAAAATAGCCCAACCCCTCACTATTCTTCTTATCAAGGATTTCGTATTTGAGTTTGATGATACATGCATCATAGATTTTGATCACCTGAAGAAGCACCTGGTGGAAGCTCTAGTGATGATTTCTCCCAACTGGGAGGAACAATTTGAAGTAATACGTGATGCCAGCGATTAAGAAGTTGGAGCAATCCTGGGCCAGTGGCTTGACTGAATTTTATGATCTATCTATTATGCTAGAAGGATTATCAACAAGGCACAAATAAACTACATCACCACAGAAAAGGAGATGTTGGAAGTGGTGTTCACATTTGAAATATTCCATTCTTACATAGCGCTATCTAAATTTATTGTTTATACTGACCATGCAGCACTAAAGTACCTAATGAACAAGAAAGATGCAAAGCCCCGATTGATCTGCTGGGTTCTCCTCCTAAAATAATTTTTTCTGGAGATTAGAGACAAGAAAGGGAGCGAAAACATTGTTACTGATCATCTCTCCCGCCTAGAGCTACCTCATTTGGAGAAGGATGAAGATCAAGATATCATGGGGGATTTTCCTAATGAGCACCTCTTTTCAATCATCAAAACACCCAGACCTTGGTATGATGATATTGTTAATTTTTTGGTTATAAGTGCTGTTCACCCCGACCTATCCTTCCAACAAACGAAGAGGTTTCTCTCTGATGTTAAGAGGAAATTATGGGAAGATCCTCTTCTGTTCCGATCCTGTGGAGATGGGGTGATCCGTCATTGCATCCCCGAAAATGAAGTTCATGAAGTCTTGAAATTTTGTCACACCTCACCAGTTGGGGGGCATCATGGCCTTGACTATAATATAGCAAGGATCCTTCAATCTGGGTTTTTCTGGTCCACCATGGATAAATATGCCCAAACCATTATTTCCTATTGCGATCGATGCCATAGGAACAGTAATGTGGGATGTAGATTAGAGATGCCCCATCACCCCATCCTAGAGGTCAAAATTTTTGACGTCTGGGGACTAGATTTCATGGGACACTTCCCCCTATCTTTTGGGAACATGCACATCCTGGTCTGTGTCGACTACTTCTCCAAGTGGGTGGAAGCTGCTGTCGGTGCTGATGGTAAGGTCACTAGAGTTTATCTGAGCCATCACCGGTTCAAATCTCTCTTGACCTACCTTTGACATGAGGTTACTCCTTTTTCTCCATGTGTTTTCTTACATGGAATGTGTGGTAGTTTTTCATATATATATATATATATACATATTTAGAAGAAAACCAATGGTGGGGATTGATCGGTTGGCTAGGATCCTAACCCAGTTTCAAAAGATCCAGGTTCGAGTCCTCACAACCACCCCATTTCCATCATTTTTCCTTTTCAATAAACCAACACGACATGTCTTTTGATATACATAATGTGTTCTAGGTTTTCCTTCTAAAAATTGAAAAGTTTTTTTGCATAAAGTAATTCATGCGGGTGAAGTTGGAAGATTGGTAGAGTCTCGTCCCTGGATACAAAAGACCTGGGTTCGAACTCAGCTAATCTCCCTACTTCATCCCTTTTTTTCTAATTAAAAACCACACTCCGTGCATTTTCTTATTTCTGTATAGTATATGCCTATTTACTTTAAATATATTTAAAAACTTAATATGAGCAGCAGTACAACCTTTTCTCCAGTGGTTGAGGGATACCGTTCAGAACGGTCGATTTCCGGTTCGAACCTCTCCCCAAGCACCGAACTAAAGGTTGTACTTCTCTTTTTCAAATTTTAAAACACACGATGTGTATTTCCCGATAAATTATGTGTATAGTTTTATTTTTAAAAAACTATGTATATATATATATATATATATATCTCTATTTATATTATTATTAATATTAGTTATTATATAGTTAACTATAATAATTATATATATTTATATTACTTTTTTTTGGGATACACGGCGTGTGGTCCATTGATACACGCTGTGTACCTCGGCTATAAAATCTGCGGACCACCCGACTTCAGCCCATGTCACGCGGCTCCCTCCCCTCTCCCCGTTTCTTCCCCCGTACGCTACCTAGCCTCCCCTTCCCAAATCCGCTAATTTAGGGCGTTTTACCTTCTGATTTTTGCTTCATTTTGATCCTCGGTCTAGGTACGCCCTTCTACACCCATTATTTCAAATTTTCATAAGCGTTTAGGGTGATTTGTGGATTGGCCAACCATTCGTCTTCCGCGGTACATGAGCACGAATTGAAGAACACACGCTGTGTACTTCTGTACATGGACACACACTGAATGCTTTGCGATTTGAAATTACACGGTGTGTATGTTTGGTACACACCGTGTACCATCCCCCATCGTGGCCATGTATCTTTTTCACTCAGCCACATGCACCATGTTCACGTACACGACATGTATATTTAGTAAACACCGTGTATACCATTTTTATTGGCTAGCCTGTGTGTAGCACTTCACACGACCATTTACCCTTTGTTCTTGAACACGCCGTGTGGTCTTTGCACATGACGTGTCCTGTGTTTTTAGTTCTGCTAGATGATGGTCGTGTCATTTCAACTACACGACCAGAACCACTTTACATGAACATGAAATGTATGTTCGGTACACGCCATGTATCCTTCCCTAGTCGATCCTGTGCTCCCTCGGTGTGTCTATCTAGAGAACACGGGATGCTAACCCACTTTCACTACACACCGTGTAGTTTTTTTTTCAATTTTTTCAATTTTTTTTTGTTTCATTTTTATTTTGTTTGGTTTCTATATTTTCTTTTCCAGGGTATGGTAGACAGAGATCCTTCCCATGGGAAGTGGCCTGCCTCTGCCACTGAGGGTGAGGGGCCCATTTTTCATCGGATCTGACTCCGGCCCATGATGCTACCAGATCCAGACTCTCCAGTGTACTGCTCCCTCTGTTGGACATTCTTCCACCACCCACCACCTCCGCTGAGGCTGGTCCTAGTACTGCCACACCTCCACCGTCCCGCTCGGAGCCTCTGAGCACCATCATTTCTACCCTATCCAGCGATCCATCATCTTCTGCAGCCACTCTGCCCCCAGAGCCAGCCGCTGCTGCACCTCCACCTGGGCCGGCCCCTGCAGATGTTCCCTACCATTTCATGGTGTTACTGGTCACCAACTTGGCACATGATAGGGTTCTACATTTCTCTCTCCACCCGATCCCATTGAGTAGTCGCAATCTTGACTACAACATCCCACAGTAGCTCGGTATCTGGGGAGAGTTGGAGGATCTTCTAGGGCACACTCTGTTACTCACGATATTCCTGTTCAACACTCCAATTTTCTGAGATTTATTTTTGGAGTTTGCTGCATCCTTCGAGTTCAATGGGCCTGAGTACCGGGAGATGCCTAGTGATGCCGTCCTAGTGGTCCGATTCTGGCTAGGAGGCTGACCCTTTTCCCTTACTATGACTGAGTTAGGCCGAGGGTGCATTTTTTATCCTCATCCCATCACCCCACCCCCTGTCTCCACCCTGACCCGACCTGAGTGCTCTAAGCTCGTTTCTATGTGGCGGAAGATTACTGGGCCTAAGCACAGCTATATACCTACTTCCCAGAATAGTACCCTCATCGATGACCCTATCCTTCGCTTCACCCACCGATGCTTCAGTGCTATCCTTTTCCCCCGCCATGAGGATATGGGGGTTGTGACCGGTCGTGACCTGGATCTCCTCACTCGTGTCATCCTGCAGGACTACCCGGACCTCCCTTACCTTGCTGCCTTATATTTTCTTGCCATTTTTACCGGCCATCAGGGAAACCTGAATGGTGGGTTCTACACCACCCACCTTGCCCACCACCTCAGGGTTTTTGATCCTTCTCTTCCATATGACCTATTAGGTTCCCCCTAGTGGATGGACTATCTCATGCTTATTCACATGGGATTGGTCTAGAAGTATGGAGGTGATTACATCCTTGCCCAGGCACCACCCCGACCACCTGCTGATCCTCCTGCTCCCGCTGATGCACCTAATCCTCCTTCCACACCCCTTACAGCTTCCCCACCCCACCCCCTTCTTCTGACCCAACTTCTTCTGGACTTCCTTCTTCTATTTCACCTACCCACCCATACCTCTTCACCCTCAGTTGATCTCTCTTTTCCCCTCCACCTAGCCATGATAGAGCAGCACTTGGTTCGTCTCGATCAACGTTAGGACCGACTAGAGCAAATATTGGGGCTTCTTCTTCAGCATCATGGTGTTCCACTACCGCCATCGCCTGCCTCTACCTTATTTCCTGGCCCTTATTCTGTAGCTCCAACACCCTTTACTGCACTGGCCCCAGATTCAGTTCTACTATCCACTACGGGCCCAACTACTGCCACCACTGCTGCCAGTCCAAGGAGTGCTGCCAAGATTCCTATTATGATTCTATCTTCTATGGCTCCTACTTCTACAACTTCCCTTCCGAGTGCAGATTCTGAGCCTCCAGTTTCCATGGCTCCTGATCCTTCTCTACCGGTTGTTTATGTACTGGATGATTCCTCTTCTGAGGCGACCCCCTAACTGGTTTTTGGACACATGTTTTTCATTATATATATATTTTTCATATCTTGTGCCTGTGTATGTTGTGTATTCTTGCAGTGTTCTCTCTCCACAACCATCACAGGACTTTTGGAATGCTATGGACCATCCTTTTCCATCAATTCTTGTCTTTCTACACCTAGACACGAGGGGAGTATTGTTTTTCAACATTTTTCCATTGTTTAATTTTCTTCCTTGATTTACTTCTACCCTTACTTCCCCTCATTCTGGTCCACTATTGTGTCCCCACATTCCCTTCTTCACTTTCTATGGAACTTGGTGGACCACATGTGATATTAAGTATGGGGGGAATTTCTCGACCACTTTAGTCTTTACCCTTATCATCATTCTAGGAGTCATCATTGTTAGAAGATATATTTGTAAATGTGAAGACATTTTGGTTAATCATATTTCTAAATAATAAAGCTAAAAGTGGGAAATTTTTAAAAGTTGCATGATTATTTTTTTCTTAAGTGTTTTAAAATGGTTTCCGATATAGTTTAAATTACAAATTGCAATCCTTCGATAATTTCATCAATTAGAGTAATCAATTATATGCAAGTCATGAACTGATTGTCTCTTTATGTATTTTTCCCACTCCTGAGAGGTATTCTAAACCCTTTTTCATATTCTTTCTAATACCCTCTTTCTTGAGGGATTCTTAGGATATACATAACAACCAGATTTCCAAGTTTTCTTTTCAAAACTTTATGAATTTTTGAATTAACTTAAATTTATTGAGGCATTAGATTGTTTTAACCCCTCTATCATGAGACCTACCCAACATCTTATCTTCATAAAGCCCCTAGAAACCATGAATAGCCTTTATGGAAATCCATATTACAAGCCTATTTCCATTCCTACCCTAATTCTTTTATGATTTTTCATGATTATTCACTTGAGCTTAAAAAAAGGGAATTTGCAACACATTTCATACTTTTGTGAACTGTCATGAAAATAAGTATGGGGGAGAGCCTCTTGATTATTTGGGGAGAAAAGGGTTCCAAACCTCTATTCATGGAAATTCTAAAGGGATCCCTTTGTTCTATTAAAAAAATGGTATAGAAAAAGTGACCTTATACTCACTTGTTGGTTTGTGAACCCTACCCAACTAAAGGAAATGGTGGTGATGAGATCATTTGATAGAGTATGATGAGGACATTTTTTAACATTGATCTTAACTTTGAATATCATGCACTATTATTTAAGAATTTAGACTCCTTTTTCAAGCCTCAGAGTTATTTTTCACATCTTTACCTACCAACCTTTAGCCACAGAAACATCTGCTCCTTATTGAAACGTCCTCATGATTTTTGTAAATCAATTTTTTGAAATAGAGAACTAGATTTCTTGAAAACCTATAGATAGAGTGTATATATATTTGATTGAGAATAACTTTAATTAAAAAATTTTGAGTGTTGAGTATATTATTGGTGAGGTAGATCATTAAGTGTCCTGATTATTTTTCAAAGGTTGAAACATGTGTTAAAAGAGGATGACAATAGTTAATTGAATTATATATGAGGCATGATTAGAACATATTATAAATTGAAACTGTTTTGTAGTTTTTTAGAATTTTCTCCCGTGACTTATTATTTACATTTATGATTAACTACATTCCTTCCTTTTAAAATATAGTCTCTCTTAATTAGATGTTGTGATTTTCTGGAGGACAAGAAAATGACTAAGTATGGGGGAGTTTGATGCACCCAATTTGTGTATACATTTTCACATACTTTATTGAAAATAAGACAAGTTTTCAGAAATTACTTACTGCTTAGTGGAAAAATACTTTGATTTTGGTAATCTTGTTAATTTTTAGGAGATTTATGGCCAAATACAAAAAAAGAGGAAGAATTGCACAAAATTTACAAACTACATGGTGTGTAGTTATACACACACCATGTAAATTCAAACTTAGACACGGATTGACCAGGACAAGTACATTCCCAAGTAACCAGAAGCTGTTACACACTGTGTTCACACTATAAATGCCATGTACACCCTTTTAGAAGCAGTTGGCGGATAAGAAAAATTCTACACGCCCATGTGACCGACTAATGGGGACATGCTATGTTCAACCTATACACGCCATGTATACCTTTCTAGAAGCATTTTGTGGCTGAAAAATGAGACTAAATGCCATGTATGGTGGCGCTACACGCCGTGTGTATCTACCCACTAGTTGGCGCCTTGTTCCAAGTCAAATAAGGTGTGTTGGGCCGCCTACCAGTGAAGAAAACAATGACAAAAGTGCGTTGACAAAAGTACTCACCGTGTACTTTTTCTACATGCTATGTTGTTGTATTTCCTATAAATAGAGGACTTGTACTTCGGTTTGAAAAAAGTAGAGTGTATGAAAAGGAAGGGTTTAAGGACCAAAGGAAAGAAGCTCTACTGCCATACTACCATCGTTCTACTATCTATCAAAGAATCACCCCCTCAAAGTTTCAAGCATGATCACATCAGGTATCAATGGTTTTGTGTTTATCTTTTCTACTATGTGTAATTAAATACCCAATGTGTTGGTGTTGTGGGAGATGATGAGTTATAATTTAAATTAGTTGTTATGAATGTGTTTGTTCTATTAACTTCCTCTTATTCTTCTTAAATCACTTAATCTTATCACTGAAAATTTTGAACTAGACCAAGGGCAGAATTTTAAGGGATTCAAAAGTAGAATAACAATGAATATTTTCATAGTCATTGGAAGTATTCGTTTACTCAAAATGGACTAAGCCAAATAAATAACTGTAAAACACTAACTACTAGACCAAGGAGTTAGTTTCTCTAGCTCTAAATATAAGTTTACCTGAACAAGGGAACTTTATTACAAATTTAAAACCATAGTGTTTGGTCATTATGAAAAACACAACCTCATAAAGAATTTTATTTAATATTAAACCTCTCATAAATCCACAACCCCAATGCATTTCTCTCTTTATTTACATCAAAACCAATTTTTCCATATTTTCTTTTATTCATTAATTAATTTATTAAAGAAACTTAAAACTAGTTATTATTTTTATCCAAACAACAAAAATCGAATCTAAATTCAGCACACTTCACTAGGACAAAAATACAAACTAAATAAGCAGAGACAAAAATAACTTATTTTTCCTTGTGGATCGACCCCTTACTGGTACTATACTCATTATGGTAAAAATAATTTGGGACACTGATAACATACCTTCAGTGAAATAACCAACCGGTATCACATTCATTTCATGTGAAATATAATTAAATTATGGATTCATAAACATTAATTTTCCTTATCATATAACTTTTTTTAATCCATAAATGAATCTCTTCAACTTCTATACTTTATTATAATTATAGGGATCCAAAAACCCTTTCGGTTATGTAATATACAAATCTTCCAAAGGTTTCCCATTAAATAAGGCTTTTTTGAAATATATATACAAATTCAATATTCATGGTATGTTTTTTTGTCAAGTAAAATTTTGATAGATTTCATCATGACGACTAATGTAAAGGTTTCATTTTAGTTAATTATTTGATGTTGTATGCACCCTTTTAAAAGTATTCATGCTTTATGGGTTTATATTTGAGCATCTATGTGCAATTTATCCATGAATACCAATTTGGAACCAATTAGATTTACATGAACTAGAGGATTAAAAAAAATCTAGACTTGGTTTTGGTTTTTGGAATCTATTTTATAATGCATTTGTTCTTTGTATTTGGATATATCTACAACATTTTTTTCTTCCTTGTATGTTAGAGGATCATTATTATCTACTAATGGGGAGTCACCATCCTCATTTAATAGAAAATAATATATTTTAGGTTCTATAACATCTATGTTACTCCTATTCAGTACTTGTGTATCTAGAACAATTTATTCCATGGGGAATTGTGGACTTTGTTCATGTACTGACTCATGTGTTTCCTAATCTTAGCCTTCATAGAAATATTTCTCATTTCCAATATCTCTTTGAGATATGTGCTCCCTCTCAATGAACCTGAAATATTTTTCCACTTTTATCTATTTATCTGAGGGGTAGTTTATGTAATATCACCTTGTTTCCTTTGATTATCTTATAAAGATACACCTTATGCCTCATGGTTTAGGATTTTAACCTAAAAAGGACTTAAATTTTTTTCCCATCCCCATATATATAATTTTTATAGGTTGAGTTTATTTACACTCTTTAATTTATATAGAATACTCTATACCATTTTATTTGGTACTTTGTTTAGTGTTTATACTACTGTACATTATACATATCCCCTAAATGATAGTGGAATTTTTTCATGACTCATCGGTGACCTCACTATGTATAAAAAGGTGTGGTTCCTCCTTTCACTCACACCATTCCATTGAGGTTTATAAGGAGTCATGTGTTGAGATAAAATAATATAATCCCATAAATATTAAATAAAGTCGTGATTATGATATTCTATACCACAATGTGAGTATAGTTTCTTAAAGTTTTTACTAGGAATTTTTTAAACCCTATTCTTGAATTCATTTAATTTATCAGTGGATTCAAACTTGCACCTCATTAAGTAGATATATCCATGCATACTAAAATCATTAGTAAAAGTTATAAAGTGTGATTACCCACCCCAGTATTCAATTAAGAATGGTATATAAACATCATTTTAAACCAAATTTAAAAGATCTATGGCCTTTTCACCATTTATACTAAATTGAGTTTTGGAAAATTTACCTAGAAAAAATAGTTGATAAAGACCATGTTGTTTTACTTTGAATGAATATAAATAACCATCTTGATGTAACTTAGTCAAATTTTCCTCATTTATATGACCTAAGTAGTGATTCTATAATAAATCATGGTATGAGTCATACGAACTATATTTTTTATCTATTTCTAACACTTGGTTCTCCAGATATAATTCTTAAAGACCATTACATAAATGTTCCTTATCATAACATATTAATTCTTTATAAAGGAATATTTTTTTATTTCTAAACTTGAAAACAAAACCTTCCATATCTATTTTTTATACGTAAATTATGTTTTTGGTAATTCCTAGTATATAGTAAAAATAATGAAGAACAAATATAAATCTCGTTAGTGATGTGAGGTGGTAATCACCAATGTCACATGTTACCAACTTATCTGCATTTTTACCATAAAATACACCTCACCCCACACAAAATTTTAAAATCTACTAGGATGTTGTATTTTTAAACAAATATGAGAATAAAATGTAGTATTTAATACTAAATTTGTTGAAATTGAAAGGTTACACTCGATAATGAACACACCTAAAACGTTACCTTTTTACCTTTCCATTGTGCAATTTTTTTTCTAGTGCCCTTCATACCACATCAAAAATAGACAATATCCTACTCATTAAATTACCCTTTGACATTACTATTGTTGGAAGGTTAGTGCATAGAATCATTTGACTTGAAATTATATTTATTTCTACTTACCTTTCCTTTCCTCTTGTTCACCATAATAACAGATGACTTTTTAGGATTCAGTTCCTTTTAAGTTTGGAGAATTAAAGTGAGGAGATCTGGGAGTGAATTGTTTATATTGTTCATGTTGAAATTAAAAATAATTTTAGATATGTTCCAAGGAAGTTAGGGGTAGATGTTATTGGTGTAAAATTCATCAAGTATTTTAAACCCTAGAATTTTCAGACACTCTTTGTAGTTAATTATTTTGACTACATGAGGTGTAGCTTTATTGGCTTCCCAAATCTTTCATATGAAGAGTTAATTAGAGATATCAAACCATTATTTTATTTCTCTATCCTAATGAAGATCACATAAATGATTGAGCATTGAATATGAATCCATAACATAATCATATTTTTTAATTCAATAGACATGGAAGATAACTAAAACATGAGTGATATCATTTATAAGATAAGTTCATGATCATCAAGATCAATCCCCAAACTATGTTTGATGTACCGCCCCAAGAAAAACTCACCATCAAACATCTTACCCTTAGGGCATTCACTGGTTTAATAAATGTCTATGTATCTTGACCCAAAAAATGTGAATTTAAATATTTTTATATAAATTAATGATTATATTTATCTTCTACTACTAATTTATAACAATTAATGAATAAGTTTGATAAAAATTCTATTTTGATACAATAAAACACAAATTCTATTTTTTTGGAAATATATAGTTTCAATCAAGACACTCTTTTTTATAAATTCAATAATTTTTGAAATAAATGATATTTTAATTAAATATTATCACTAAATAATATTTATTAAAAATAAATTATAATATAATTTTATGAAGTCAAAGTTATTTTAATAAGTATTGGAAAGATGTTATTGTAAAAAAACCCCATTATTTTTCAATAAATATAGATTTTTTATTTAAAAGTGTAAATTCAAATATTTGGAGATTTTTTTTGGTAAAATAAATATCATTTGTGAAATCATTAAGTTAAAATTATACAATACTGGATTTTTCATAATTTTATGAGATAGTAAAATTTTTAGGTAAAAATTAAATACACTATAATTATATAATATATATTATGACATCAAAAGCCCAAAAGTGACATAATAAATAATATAAATAGTATCTATGACCAAACTTATGTTTACCATTCAATATATATTTTTTGGAAATATTTTAGTAATTTTGTAAACTCTTAATAAATCCTTGAAAACCTATTTTATATTTTATGGTTGTAAAATCAATTCTTTATAAATATGAATCACTTCCACATCAATAAGGGTATTAGTTTAAGTATTTAGACTCTTAGACTTATAAAATAATTAAATCCACTACCATTTGGAAAAAACCATTGGAAAAACCAAGGAATGGTTTGTGGTTTTGATGAATTTATCATGTAGATTCCAAAAACAAAGTTTAGTATTTAATAATGAATTCTCCCCTATTTTTCAATAAAAACTTCCCAAACCCACATTCTTCTTCACTAAAAACCTTTTTATTCTGAATTTACTCTTATGTTACCTATCTATATCCCTCCCAATGATACCCCAATCTCTTAAGAGGATCCTCCCATGATTTTAGAATCACCCTTTATAGGTAAGACATCTTCTCCTTCTCCTCTTCATTCAAGCTCTTTCTTTATATTATGGAATTTGATTACAAATTGTTCCTGTTGGGATATTTTTTTACACATCCCTATTATTTTAATTATTATTTAAAAGTTATGAGATAACCATTTCACTCTCCTTAAACCATTCCATGAATATTTATGTACCCCCGTTATGTTGTCAAGATTATCCTGTATTGTTTTTATGACAAATATTTGTGTAATGAATACCCATCTCAATTTACACTCAAGGGTATTCACCAAGTTTTCCAATAATTATTTGATTGGGTAGTTACATTTATGTAACCCAAAATCCTTAATCATGGGATTAAAGTTGATTGGATATATTCTTACTTTGTATAATCTATGTGACAACCTTTTTCATAGACATGATATGAATGTGACGGGTGGACTTGGAATTATATTACCCTAAACTTACTTGGGTAATGTTTTTATCTCATGAGATTCCATGTATGGTTTACAATAGGTTATCCTAAGAACACTATGTTATAATGTTTTTATGGTTAGCCTTGTATTATGCTTATGATGTCATGTTGTTTCAACATTCCCATGTTGCCTTTATGTTATCATATTATATCATTTTTTGATATTAAAGTTTATGAATATCAACCTAATTATGTTACCTTGATTTTAATTTTGAATCACATGTATTAATTTCTTCATGTTGTTATTTTTTATTCCCTTAATGGGATTTATTTCTCCCACCTTTTTATCTACGTCCCCAGGATATCCCATGCAGTTTTTGAAGGCCAAGAAAATTTAAGGGCATGTTATAGAGTTTTAGTTTTTTTCCTTTTATTTTTATTTCAAGTAATTATTCTATATACCTAATTACCCAAAGACACTAGGCCTCATTATCTTCTAGGGTTGTATTAAGTGCATCTTTATGCAAAAAATAATGAAATAAACTATATAAAAGATATGGTTTGTCATAGATTTTATCAGATAAAAGTCTTATTATTTTTAGGGAATAGGACTAGAAAACTCTATTTAAAGACTTAGGGATAAGAATAAACATAAGAAAACATCCCTAAATTCTTGTGAAATATATTTTAAGAGGTTTATAAGAAAATACATCTATGTATGAATACTATAAGTGTGTGTGGATCTGGTATAGTTATACCTAGGGATAATAACCTCGAAAAGGGTGTATTGATATGGACTCGATTGTCACCTCATGCACAATAAAGACACCTTAATGAAAATATAGTTTGAAACTCCCTGTTTATTTTATTTAGTAAATTCTCAAGCTCATTACAAACCATTAGTAAGGTGACAAAATTTCCATATGACTTTATGTTAGGAAATAGATAATGGATAACATAGGTTAAAGTCTATAAATTCATAGTTCAAGGAATATATATCCTTTATGTGTTATCACTTTAATGTTCATGGTTTCCTATTTTTATTTTTAATAGTTTGAAAATTATCATCCCTATTTTTCTATTTATTTTTAGTCAATATATAGAAATAGGAAGAACCAATTCAACAACCGGTGTGATGATCAATGTGTTAACTACCCAAATAATATTACCAACCTTGTGGGAGTAGTAGTTAGGAACTTTAGGGAAATACTTTCTCAATTTACTCAAGTTTTTAATAGAAACTTGAATTATGGAGAAAACCCACATCCCCCTTAGAAGAATCATATTTTAATTGATACCTTTATATGAAAAAGTCTTCCAACCATTGGTGTATCTTATGATACCATAATCATGAAATAATGGATCAACTCAATTGAAAAGATATTGTCCATCCTTGAATACTCTAAAATAGAGAAGACTGTTTTGGATATTTATCATATGAAGGAATAAAATGATCAACAAATGATATTGATAAAAAATAATAAACTCAAGGAGGATACTGAAGCAATGGAGTGGGATGAATCCCAATTTTGTTTTTGAAGAATATTTTCCTTGCACTCTCTAAATTAAAATGGGGATGTATTTCCTTAACCTTAATATAAATAATGATTAATCCATTAGGGAATATAAGGATAACTTCAAAATAATTTCATGATACACCTCTTTCTTTTTCATTAACCTAGAAATTAAAGTTTATCACTTCTTTGGTATGCTAAAGTTGATTCTTTAAAAATATTTAGAGATTTGAAACTTTTATTGAGATGATGAAAATTTTCAATGTTCAATCAATGTCAAAATAGAGATTAGTGTATCTAACATGTATCATGGGTCTATAGATAAGAATTAGATAATGAATTTTAATTCTTGGGATTTTATGGAAAAGTCTCGTTGTAGAAAGAGAATCTGACATCCACTTGTGAAAAGTTTGAAAAGAAGCATCTTGGGTATTACCTGAAGTGAACAATGAATTGATTTAGTTTTTGTAAGTAAGGGAACCTAGCTAGTGATTTTATATGGGATAAACCCACCAATATGATGGAAGAAAGGAACGATCCAGTAAACCCTCAACATATTTCCCATTATTTCATTTTTAAGAAACACAAAGTCTATATGAGTTAATGCACTAAGCTGAGAGATGTTGATGAAAACTTAATAAAACAACCACCAAGTTCTAAAGAGCAAGGGTGAGATTATTCCATCAAAACTTCTGAGCTTGATCTCAATAATGAAGTGGATAAATGTATGCATAGTATTTATTCAAAGATAAATAACATACTATTTGATTTTGGTTCTAAAAATTTCTTTATATCATGAAGGTTTAGTAGAACTATTCAGACACCACCGTAAAAAATAGATGTAGAGTTACCCGTGAAAATGCAAAATGTGGAAATTATTATATCCCAAGTATATAAATCCTCCTCTATAAAAATTTGTGGTTTGAATTTCCTAGAAAACCTTATGATAATCTCTTTAGAAAAATTGGATTCAATTCTTGGCATGGATTGGATTTACTTGTATAGAGAAAATATAAATTTCCAAGAGAAGAAAATAATCTTCCATATCACAAATATACATATGATTTTATAGAAGTTTAAGGCGGATAATGAATCTTATTTAGCATCATAATCTCAAGTATGGATATTATTTCCTTGTAATAAATCATATATAGCTCAAATTATTGAGAATAAGCAAAAGACCATCCTTAATAACATGCTGATTATGAAGGAATTCACCAATGTGTTTTCTAAAGAGTTTCCTAGTCTTCCTCCTAGAGGAGAATTTAAGTTCTAAATTGAAATTATACACACATCTTTGAAAAAATCAAATAATACATATATAATAACCAATATTGAACTTGAAGAGCTGAATAAGAAACTATACAAGAATCTGTATATAGGGTTTATTTGACCAAGTGCTTCATTGTAGGGTGCACCGGTCCACTTCATTAGTAAGAAGGATGGTTCAATGATCCTATGTATTTATTATCATGAACTCAAAAAATCAAGATAATAAAAAACAACCTTATCCATGGATTGATGAATTGCTTGATCAACTATGTGCAACCCAAGACTTCTCTAATGTGATTCTATGGTGAGTATATTATCAATTAAAGGTGAAGAAGAAGGATATCCAAAAGGATTCTTTTCATGAAAGCTATAGGAATTATGGGTTCATAGTGATGCCATTTGGACTCACCAATTATTTAGAAATCTTCTTGGACTTAATGAATAGAGTCTTTAGGTATTACCTCAAAAGTTTTTTGGTATTATTTATATATGATACTCTTATCTACTCAAAAATAAAGGAGGATCATGATAATCATTTGGATATTTTACTGAATACCTTGAAGAAAGGAAATATTTATAAAAATTATATTAAATTCACATTTTTGATGGAGAAAGTAAAATTCCTTTAGAATTTTATCACTAAAAGGGATATTTGTGGACCCTTCAACAGCCAAGGAAATTGGAAGATATCCCAGACCAACCATTGTAATAAAAAGTCATAGTTTCCTTGTAATATATGGGTACTATCATCAATTTTTGAGAATTTATCATGATTTTCAAACCTACTAACCAAGCTAACTAAGATGAGGTTGAATATTGTTTGGAATGATGAATAAAAATAAACCTTTAAAGATATGAAGAAGATGTTATTCACTACAACTATTACCACATTACCCACTGATGGGAAGGTGTTTTTGATCTATAGTAATGAATCTAAAAATATCTTGGGTTGTGTAATCATGAAATATGAAAAATTAATAGATTATTCCTCCTTCTATATAAATATCCAAGATAGAACTACGCAACACATGATTTGGAATTGGCTATAGTGATCTTTATGATAATTATTTGGAAACATTATTTCTATGAGGAGAAGTGTGACATATATACATATCATAAAATCCTTAACTATATATTCACACAAAAGGATCTCAATACGAACCAATGAAGGTGGTTTTATATGGTTAAGGCTTATAATTTTTCAATCCATTACCATCATGGGATGGTGAACAAAATGTTATGTTCTATGAGTAGAAAGGACCCTACAGCCCCATCCATGATGAGAATTTTAAGGGATTGAATCTTCTTAAAATTATGTAGGATGGAAATGGGAATAATAAAAGTATCATCCTCCTACCTTGATCAAATAAATTATAAACCATCTATTCATGTGAGGATAATGGAGGCTTAGAATAATGATGAGGTGATATAGAAAAAGGTAGTGAATATTCTAGAGTTTAACTTGTCTAAAGATGGAGTTATAAGGTTTGGAACTTGGATATGTATCCTAAAAAAATAGTATTGAATAACGAACTTATGGATGATGTGTATCACTCATCCTTATTTATATAAACAAGAATAACTAAGATGTATATAGATTTGAAGAAAAACATTCATTTGGATAACATGAAGAGGGGGATTAAAGAATTTGTATCACAATGCTTGGTATGAAAACAAGTTAAGGATAAACTAAAAAAATTCTAATGGTATAATTTAATCATTGGGAATACTAGTATGGAAATAAAAAAACATAACCATGGACTTTTTCATAGGACTCTCTAGGAAACCTGAAGGCAATAATGTCATTTGGGTGTTTATCGACCACCTTACCAAGTTAGATCATTTCATTACTATCAAGGAATATATCTCGATTGACCAACTTAGCAAGATATATATAAGGTAAGTGGTAATACTTCGTAGAGTTTCAATATTTATTATATCTGATCGAGATCCAAGGTTTACTTCAGCGTTTTAGAGAAGCCTTAATCCAGCATTGGATACATCACTAAGATTTATCAATTCTTATCACTATAAAATGGATGACCATTATGAATTATACATTAAAAATATATAGGATACACTACTCAATGGATTTCTAAGTATGTATGTGGGTATGAGAACATTCACAAAGTGGAGTTCTCATATAATAATTGTTTCAATTCTCGAATTCAAATAGAACCTTTTGAGGCCCTATTTGGGAAGAGGTTTCAAACTCTAACATTATGGGATGAATTTTGAGAGAAGAATCTGATGGGACTTGATCTTATATGAGAAATGATATAGAAGGTTCATATCATTCATCACCATATAAAATCTATAAAATTTTAGCTAAAAATATTTGTTGAAAATCATCAAAGAGAACAAGAGTTTGAGGTCGGAGATAAAGCGTTCATTCGTATATCACTGTGGAAGAAAGTCATGATGTCTGGGAAGAAGGGAAAACTTATTTCAACATACACCAACCCCTTTGAGATCATTGATCACATCATAGCATTGGTCTATTGAATGTAACTCCCACCCAATGTTTCTATAGTATATGATATATTCTATTTATCCCTCTTGAGAAAGTACTTACTAGACCCATCATATGTATTGAATCCAGAGGTGGTACCATTAGAGAATTATTTTTCATTTTAGGAGTAACCTATGAAGATCTTAGATCATAAAGATGAGGTTATAAAAAACAAGTCAACTCACCTAGTCAAAGTGTTGTGGTAGAACCACATACTTGATTAAGTGACTCAGGAACTAGAAGAGGTGATGAAACTGAAGTACCCTTATCTATTTTAGTTTAAAAATTAAAATTCAAGGGTGAAATTTATAAAGGTTGGAATAATATAAAGACCAATGTTTTTAAAAAATAATTTCCCTTTTTAATAACTCTTTATTAAGAAATGAAATTATAGAAAACAAATGCACTAATGTGGTTATTTTGGACCATTATAAGTTATATAATTCTAGATTAAAATGTATGTTAATCATCGTAACTGTTGATAGTATAACCATTATACAATGATTGTATGATTCGTATACATATAGGGTTATGATAAATCTTGTTTACATAGATAAAGGAAGCAATTACCTCGACTAGTAGGATCATAACCCTTGAATTCCATTTATTAGAGCTTGTGAGGGAGATAATATCAATAGACTCTTCCCCTGGCCATGCCCGAGATGAGAATCATCAACTAAAGAATGAGTGAAACCATTTGTGGTATAGGTTAATGATCATCAATATCATGACCCAAACCAGGTTCATTTAACCATCCCATGAAAATGTCACCGTCTCACACCGTACCCTTAGGGAATTCATTATTGTATTAAAGGGATAAGCAAATAGAACCTAGTAGTATAACTTTTTATATTTTTTTATATAAACTAGTGATTATATTTATCTTTTATTATTACTTCAAAATGATTAAAGAATAAGTTTGGTAAAAATTAAATTTTGATATGATGAAACATAAATTGTATTTTTGGGAAATATATGGTATTAATCAAGATTTTTTGATGAATTTAAGAAATTTTAAATTAAATGATATTTTAATACAGTATTATTACAAAATAATATTAATTAAATATAAATTATAATATAATTTTGTGAAGTCAAATGCAATTTTTATATGGTTCATAAATCTATTATTGTCAAAAAAGTATTTTTTTATAAATGATGATTTTCAATTTAAAAGTGTAATTTATCATATTTAGATAATTATTTTTATTAAATAAATATTATTTTTAAATCATCACATCAAAATTATCCAATGGTGACTTTTTCATAATTTTAATAGACAATCAAATATTTGGGTAAAAATTAAATATAATATAATTATATGGTATGTATTATGGCATCATAAAAGAAAAAAAGTGATATAATAATTACTATAAAGAGTTTTCATGACCAAATTCATGTTTCCAATTTAAAATAATGTGTTTCTGAAGTAATTGATTAATTTTATAAAACCCTAACAAATCCTCCAAAAACTATATTATATTTTGTGGTTTTAAAACATATTATTTATAAACATAACTAAATTCCTCATCATCCAGGGTATTATTTTGAGTTGTTTAGTTGTTAACCTTATAAAATAATTAAATACACTCTTATTTGGTTGAAAATATTATTAAAAACCATGGGGTGGTTTTTTGATTGAATTAATCTATCATATATTTTCTAAAAACTATATTTAGAAATTAATAAAGAATTATCCTCTCTTTCACTATAAAAACCCACCAAACCTACCATTACCATTGAATCAAAACCCTTGGTGTAAGAGAAAAACCTACTTCAACCAAACTATAGACCTCAGTGACCATCACATGGCGAGGTGAAGCAAGAAAACAAAACAAGTCTTGTATACAACGAAAAAAGACATACAACCTAAGTACTGGTTGAATAAAAATATACAATCAGATCTATACAATCCAAGGAAAACAGAATAAACCCAAAATTATGAATAAAGAAAGTCCAAAAAGTCTCTATGTGACCATCAATCACTAATAAACCACCCTACTATGAAGGAAAATACCAAAGGAGAAGCCGAAATGCTACAAAATGCCCTTTACTTTACATATATCCTATAATAAAGAATCTACAACCACCCAAAGGAAAAATTACGGTGCGATAAAAAATCCCTATAGGATACCACCATAGTGCCTATATTATATCTAATAACAAGAATGAAATAGTTCTAGATTTTAAAATAAAAATAGTTTTACGAAGAATTTTTATAAAATCAATTCATTTGTAAATAATTTTCCATTTGATTTTTCATAAATTACTTTAATATTCTCCAACTCTAAATATGACATGTAGAAGTGATATAAATATAAGAGAATTTACATGAATCAATGTGTAATCAAGTAAACACATATCCATGAAATAACCTATCATGGTAAGTTATATGATACACCATCATATAAAAACCCATGAGAAATAATCCCTAATAAAAATAACCATGTGATAAATAAATAAAAATGATAAATTACATCATATTAGGTCCTCAACAATGGTAAAATGAGTCCTAGACACTAAATATCCTAAATAGGAATAACATTGGATCCAACCAATACCGAGTCATTGAAAAATCCATCGATATCCAAAAGTTTACCTCATAGTGGGTCCACACACACTAAAGCTACCCATGTATCTTTCCTGACTCACCCAAGGTTCCCAATATTCCAATTGTAAAAATATATTTCAAAACCATGCTCACAATTTTATAAAAAAATTCAAATCTAACTCAATCTACTTAAGTGTTTGAAAATCCATTTCCAAATCAACAAAATATATTTTCAAAGAAAAACTCATTTTGAAAACATTTTTTTCAAATAAAAAATTTTTATAACCACATATCACCTAAATTTAATGAAATTAGTGAAGGAATTTTCCAAGAAAAATAAGAAATTCATTTCATTATCCCATTTTATAAAAACCCCTATCTCAAACTGATATAATACTAGATTCCTTCGATAAAAGTGATTGTAAACTTTGGGAATGGAATTCAATAGACAAGGTACACCAAAAAATTAAAAGGGATTGATATAAAAGACTATTTGATCACAAATATGAACAAAAAAACGTTTCCAACATAGTTGATATGATAAAAGGAAGGAAGAACTAGAAGGATAACTGTAACACCCTGAGAATTTATGAGATGGACTCTATTTAATTTCTTTAATGTGTTGGGTTGTATTCTACAATAATACTAGCTTGTGCTATACACAACGTTGTATTATCTTTAATTATACACAAACCTATTATTGGCTTGTATTGCACACAATTTCAATTTCTTTTGATAGAATTCATTTCATGTAACAACAAGTACAGATTTTGTTTAATGTATAAATGAACTAGGTTTGGATTATGTTATGTGAAACACCAAAGGAATATTTCACTACACGTAACACTAACTTGGCTTGTGTTACATGCAAGAGCGACCTTCCTTGATAGCATGCGTTGTACGCAATACCGAGTTTCACTAAACTACGATATATTATTAAAATATTATTATTTAATGGGATATAAACTAGCCGTTATGAATAGTATTAACCAATATTTTAATTTTATATAACATTATCATTTATCTTACACATTTTCTAGAACATGATATGAGAACAAAATCAATTTTTTAGATAAAAGAAGTATTTCTCAAAAAATACTGTTTTACTGCCTTTTGAAGGCGCACCCATTTTAAATCTTGTTTTTTTTCACTTTTATATTTTAAATTTAACAAAATAAATTTTGCCTTTTTATGCGGAACATCAAAAAAAAAAGGATGAAATTTTGGTATTTTTCTGATAAAATTCATATTTTTACGAATAGTGAAAAATACATATTTTAATTCCAAATTACCTTTTAATATAATATATTTATATAGTTTTATTTTACTTTTAATTGGTTTTAAAGTATAATTGGATTATTTATTTATAATTTAATCCAATTTTGGTCATTGAAAGTAATTTCACTTTTAAATTTGACATAAACAGATGTCAATTTTTGATACTTATTACTTCTTAAAAACCCGCCTTTTGGTTTTGACAACGAGAATTAATTTTAAATTAATTAATTCAACTTCTGTGTTTTAATTTTTTTAAAATGGATTCCATATTTATAATCATACGGTCCAAATTATTTAAATAGGTACCTTTTATTTTTAGAGATTATGAACAATAACTTCAGTAATTATTTTATTTTCAATGGTTAAAGGGTAAATATGGTAAATAAGGGTAAAAAAATAATATTATAATAATATTAAACAACCCTATAACTTGTACTAATCCTATTTTATGAGATATTTCCGACCATGGTAATTATTAGGTCTATTTGGGGACCCCATGGATTCCTTTGGATGTGAAAATGACATTTTATATTAGTTAATTTAAAGTAAAGATAATTATAACCTAAACATATATGTTTTACTAAATCAATTTTTATATAGGGATATATAACTGATCTATATGTATATAAATAGTAATTATAAATATAAAAATATTTTATACATCATGGTATTTTATTTATAATTTCCATACGTTAGATAAATATATTTATTTATGACACAATTATGATGTAGTGATTACCTCATTAATGAAAGATTCAAATAAATAAATTTTTAAATATTAAAATAAATTGAATATGAACATTTTGATGCCATAAAAGAATTTTATATATTCAATTGACATATTAGGGATGAGTTAATACCTTTGGTTCTAAGGAATAATGTTTTTATTAATTTTTAAAAAAGCCATGTATGAATAGTGTCCAAAATTGACATAATTCATAACTTAAAACATAAAATAGTTTATTAAATGATATTAAATTCCTAAAAATATAATATTCGTAAAAATGGTTAATATAAGTCCAAATATGTCATAAATAATTTTTTCTCAGTTTTTTGACATGATATGGTTATTACTTTAAACCATAATGTGAAAATAACATGATAGCACGGTAAGATTAAAAAGGGTAAAATAAAGTTTAAACCAAAAAGATAAGGATAAAAATATATTCCAAACTTGTTTAAGAATTATTGGATGATGGTTATTAACACCAAAATAATATTATATTTGAATTAAATAAGTTTCGGACCATTTTAAATCTAAATTTAATTGATAATAAATTAATATTTTTGGACTTTCTTAAAGTGACCATCTCCTCTCTTATAAAAGGGCACCTTATCCCTCTCATCTTTACTCAATTTTTATCCTTCAATCTTGGCCAAAACCTGAAAAATTTTCTTATCAACTTCCCCAATTACATTCTAGAGGTTCTTGGTCTTCTCAAAATACCAACTCTAGTGCCCTAATAGAAAATTTAAAAGGAGGCACATTGAGGAAGAGGTAATATCTTCTACCAATTCCTTAAAATTTATTTCTTCTTCTACTTCATGTTATTTATTTTTTTCATTATAAAGTAATAAAATCAGTATAACTCATATAATGATATGTTATAAATTTTAAATAATCATATTTCACCTTCTATCCATCCTATGAAAAACAAAATCATTGCGTGTGCGTAAGTATGACTTACCGTCTCCACGCCGTGGTGTAATATGTTTTTCAACACCACCTTAATTGGATGAGTATAATGGTGGAAATAATAACTATATATAATTATTATAACATGATACTAATTATGAGATATTATATACCATACACTTAAATACCATTCAACAATTATGGGAACAATATTGTCACTCGTGCGTACGTACAGCTTACCGTCTCCACGGTGCGATGTGATTCATTCTACACAATATTCATTATACCATGATTATATAAATTAATTGAATGAATAAATATGATATATATTATACTAGTACCATTATATAAATGATATAACTATGAAATAAAATTAAGAATAACAACTTATCTGACAAAACATACATAAGAACATAAAGCAGTTAATACCCGAATAATGAGTAACAATGAAATGTTACTAAAAAATGGATGAAAATATGATCATAAATGTTATCATCAAAATTATTATGGTTCTTGAATAAATTATTAACATTATTTAAATAATGATACAGGATGTTCCAATACATACGAAACATAATGGATTTAAGGTAAGGGATAAATTTTCCAATCCCGTTTTTATCTCAAATTGTTTATTTGTAAGTATTTACTGGGGATATATTTATCATCCATGTGCATGTATTATAATTTTTTTTATAAAATTTTTAATATTCATCTATGTATATTTAAATTAATTTTACCCCTTTTTAACTATTACTATGTGGTATGGAAGGAATCTTTCTTTTTTTACCATATGAGAAATGTTTTGACTTTTTAAGAAAAAGTACTAGGATAATGTTTTATTAACTTATATGGCATGAATGTTTTTTTACGGTTTTATGAAGCCTTATTTCCATGAATATTAAACTACACAATTTCAAGTTTATTTTCAACTAAATTATTTTATTTTAAAATTGAATGTAATTTTGAGAAAAGAAAATGTTTTTGAAGAAGAAAATATATTTTCTTCAAGAATTAAGTTCAAGTGTTTTATTAAAATTATTTTCCATCTAAGACGACTCTATTTAAATAGGGTTATGTTTCTATCCCTATAATTACTATTATTTTATTTTTTTAATGATGGAATGATATTTTATTTGAATTATGTTTTGATAGAATGTTGTTTCAGAGACCCATTTTATTTTATGGGTTATGATATGACGAATGATTTATGTTTTTGTGGAACATGTAAGAATGATTTTACTATGAGATGGGTGAGACCTATATCTCCCTCCAATGAATTGGGTAAAGATTTAAATCTCATTATATTGACAAGACTAGAACTGCAAGTAAATATGATTTAGTAATACATGACTAGAATGACAAGTAAATCTGGTTCAATAAAGACATGGATGGAACGACAAGTGAACCCAGTTCAGTAATGGACATTGTCCACTATGATGGTCTTGGAAGTAATGTCTTGGCTACTATGGAAATAATATTATGTTATTATTTTTTTTCCACAATTAAATTTTTTATTTCAATGTGACTCTATCATGGTTAATATTCTTTTATTACCCATTCCTTACATACTGCCAAGATTTATTTCATGACTCTAGATTTTGATATTTAAACTTTATGTTCATGTTTTGATGTTCAAATGTTTGTGGTCTGTTTTATGTTATCCTTGTTTACCCTTACTGATAATTTTAGCTCACCATTTTTATGTTTTCTTTTCCCCAGTATATCAAGATAGGTTTTAGGTAGGGAAACAAAAAGAGAAGATCTTTATGGGAGATGTTGAAGATATTTCACTATAATTAGAATATTATGTTATGAGTTTCCAAAGAAACTAAATTAATACAGTCTTTGTGCATTTGTTTGTGTCATGTGTTAAGTATTTCGTAAGAGAAATGTAATGTCCATATACATTAATCCTGGTTCTCTACAATTGATATAAGGGTGAAGGGTTAGTAAACCTTTGGAAACTAGGATGCAAAAACTTTAGTGATATCCCTAGAGATATTTCTAAGGTATATCTAGGGATGTAAAAAAGGTCCAGTATAACTATAGGTTACCATTTTATAATTATGATAATGATCATGAATAACCTAGGGTTAAACCTAATATGTTATAGATTTAATTAATCCCCATTGATTATGTTGTTTTCTTAGTATGATTTTTTCCTCTCATGCCATTCTTTTTGGGTTTTAGAAGATGGCTGGAAATAGGAGGATTCATTAACGGAGAATATGATGGAAAATGGAAGGATATTATTGATGAGAAACCAAATGAAATGGGATTTCGAAGGAAAAAAATCATTATTATTCCTAATCTGAAATCTCATAATATGGTTAATAATCTTAACTTTGGTGGGTTTCCTGAAGCAGCTAATAAGAGAAATATTGAGTTTTATGATGATCGTAGAGGAAAGAAAGTTCAATTTTCCTCATGTAAATCATGTGGGAAGAGGCATGAAGGAGAATGTTTCAAAGGAACTAGAAAATTCTATAGGTGTGGAAAAGAAGAAAACAAAGCTAATAATTATAAAGGAAAAGGTTCCGTTAATACAATGGACAAGGATAATAGTATTACTATGACATCAACGACGGTTAAATGTTTTAAAAGATAAATGTATAGGCATTATGAAAATAAATAACCTAAGGGAAAATCTTATGAAGAGAATCAGCATGGTCGTATGGGTAGTATTTATGTTGTTAATGATGAAGATACTACAAATGATATTTAATATAAAAGAAGTGTTGAGGAATAAAACAATGTAGCTCAGTTAGTGGTTTAATAAGGTAGTGGAATGATTGTTTGTTTATCAAGAGTAATGTTTCATAAGTAATTTAGTGGTACTGTAGAATAAAGAAACATCTAAGGATTGTTACAATATTGTTTTTCCTTAAATATTTGAAAGTATATGTTGAATGATACCAGTGACTATGAAAGGATATTCAGATATTTTTGGAAAGCACATGATATGCGCATAATGAAGGGATACAAAGATAATGAGATGTTGGATAGTATTAATTTCCCCATGACTAATATAAGGAAAAAGTGGTATCATGGTTTGAGTATATAGAATTTTTGGAATTTTGTTATGTGGAAAGAGCTAAATTTTGACCACATTCAAGTTTTCACTAATGTTCTATGATTATTCATGTTTCAAGAGAATACACGATTAAGGTATTCACATGTTTGGAATGTGACAACCAAGGAATACCTTATAAGATATTGGAGACAAGTGTTAAGTATATTTAGTTCACCTATTTCTAAAGTTTTATATTTTTAGTTTTTGGAAGGATTGTAATGTTATCCATTTATGGATAGTATAAGTTATATTCTGGTTGAAGTATGTATTATCTCACTATAGGTAGCCTTTTGCATATTTGATTACCTATGCTAACATTTTTGTTGAGAGAGATGGAATGTCCTACAATTATAGTGCATGATCTACTAAAAATTTAATAATGAAAAATTCAACTTCATTTATTTAAGTAATAGATGAAGTTGAAATTATTCAAGGAATGAACAACAATGAGATTGTACCAAAACCAAGTAAGTATTTATTCTCCTACAAAATTGTTCAACTTTAGGAAAAGGATCTTGAAAACCAAAAATGATATCCTAGTACCTTCTTATCTAATGAATCAGATGGTCCCTTAAATCATTGAATATTTATGGCTTTCGAGTAGTTAACTTTCTACAAACCTTATTCTATATCACTATCCATCTGAATTTGATGGTTAGATTTCTCTTCCATATCCATGTTTTAACTTCCTACCTACGTTCTCCTATGTGGAAACCTAGTGAATAGTTACTTTGGGTAACCACTATGCTTTTAACATTCCTTTTTTAAATTAAGTTTTGGTATTCCTTTTTACGATGTGGGTTTCTATGAAAGAAACTTTCAAGTAGTAAACCATTTATAACCCCAACAAATTTTGAGGGAAAAATTTATTTTAAGGGGGGTAAAAGGTATCACCCTAAGAATTTATGAGATGGATTATTTTTAATTTATTCGATGTCTTGTGTTGTATGCCACATGAATATTAGCTAGTGCTATACGCAATGCCGTATTAGCTTGCAGTATACAGAACTCTATTCTTGGCTTGTGTTGCACACAATTTCAAGTTCTTTTGATAGAATTAATTTCACGCAACACTGAGTATAAATTTTGTTCAATGTATAAATGAACTAAGTTTATATTATATTATATAAAACACCAAAGGATGATTTCACTACACACAACATTGATTTGTCTTGCATTATATGCGAGAGAAACCTTTCTCAATAGTTTGCTTTGTACGCGATACCGAGTTTCACTAAACAATGATATATTATTAAAATATTATTATTTAATGGGATATAAACTAGCCTTTATGAATATTATTAACCGAATTTTTAATTTTATATAACATTTTCAGTCATCTTACACATTTTATAGAACATTATATGAGAACAAAATTAATTTTTTGGATAAAAGAAGTATTTTTCAAAAAATACAGTTTTACCACCTTTTGATGGCCCACCCAATTTAAATCTATTTTTTAAAACTTTTATAAGTTAAATTTTATAAAATAAATTTATTTTCTAGAATTGGAACATTGAAATTTTTTTGGATAAAATTTTGGTATTTTTCTGATAAAATTCACATTTTTATGAATAGTGAAAAATACTGTATTTTAATTCAAAACTGCCTTTTAATCAAATTTATTTATATAGTTAGACTGTAATTTTAATTGGTTTTAAAGAATAATTGGATTATATTTTTATAATTTAATCCAATTTTGGTCATTTTAAGTAATTTTACATTTAAATTTGACATAAACATATGCTGATCTTTTGACACTTATTACTTCTTAAAAACCTACTTTTTGATTTAGACAACGAGAATTAATTTTAAATTAATTACTGAAAATTCCATGTTTTGAATTTGAAAAAATTGATTACATATTTTGAATAAGGAGGTCAAAATTGTGTAAATATGTTCCTTTTATTTTTAGACATTATGAAGTGTAACTTCAGTAATTATTTTATTTACCTTTGTTAAAGGGTAATTCTGGTAAATAAGGGTAAAAAAATAATATTATAATAATATTAAACAACTATAAAACATGATATAATCTTTTTTGGTGAGATATTTATGACCATGAGCGTCATTGGGTCGATTTGGGGACCCCATGGATTCACTTGGATGTGAGAATGATATTTTATAAGAATTAATTTAATGCAAAGATAATTATAACCTAAACATATATCTTTTATTAAATTGATTTTAGTATTGGGTTATATAACTAATATATATGTCTATAAATATTAATTAGAAATATAAAACTAGTTTCTATATTATGAAATTTTATTTATAATTTTTATACATTAGATAAGTAAATTTATTTATGACACAATTATGATGTAGTGATTACCTCATTAATGAATCATTCAAAGAAATGAATTTATAAATATTAAAATAAATTTAATTTGAACATTATGATGCCATCCACGAATTTTATGGATGACATTGACATATTAGGGATGATTTAATGCCTTTCTTTTTAAGTAATAAGTTTTTTATTAATTTATAAAAAAGTCATGTATGAATTGTGTCTGAAGTTGACATAATTCATAACTTAAAACAAAAAATAGTTTATTCAATGATATTAAATTTATAAAAATATAAGGTTTGTTAAAATGGTTAATATAAGTAAAAATATGTCATAAATAAGTTTTTGGGGTCTTTTGACATGATATAGTAATTACATTAACCCACAATGTGAAAATAACATGATATCACAGTAAGATTAAAAATGGTAAAATAATGGTTAAACCAAAAAGACGAGGATAATAAAATATTCAAAACTTGTCTAAAAATTATTGGATGATGGATATTAGAAAAAAATCATCTTATATTCGAATTAAATAAGTTTTGGACCATTTTAAATTGAAATTTAATTTATAATAAATTAATATTTTATGACTTTCCTAAAGTGCCCCTCTCCTCTCTTATAAAAGAGCACCTCCTCCCTCTCCACTTAACTCCATTTTGAGCCCTCAAGATCGCCCAAAACCTGAAAAGTTCTCTTCTAAACTTCCCCAATTACATTATAGAGGTGATGGTCTTCTCAAAATACCAACTCTAGTTCCCTAAGAGGAAATTTAAAAGGAGGCACATTGAGGAAGAGGTAATCTCTTCTACCGATTCTTTCAAATTTATTTCTTCTTCTGCTTCCTATTATTTATTTGTTTCGTTATCAATTAATAAAATCAGTACCAATGATACACTGATATTTTATAAATTTAAAACAACCTTTTTTCATCTTCTATCCATCCTACTAAAAATGAAATCACCTTGCGTACGTACGTATGACTTACCGTCTCCACGCCGTGGTGTAATATTTTTTTCACCACCACATTACTTAGATGAGTATAATAGTAAAAATAATAACTATATATGATTATTATAAAATTATACTAATTATGAGATATGATACACCATCCAATTCATTACCATTCAACAATTACAGGAACGATATTGTCGCTCATGCGTACGTACAACTTACTGTCTCCACGGTGCGATGTTATTAATTCTATATAATCATCATTAAACCATGATTATATAAATGAATTTAATGAATAAATATGATATATAATATAGTAGTACCCTGATTTAAATTATATAACTATGACCTAAAAAGAATAATAAGAACTTATCTGATAAAACGTACATAAGAATATAAAACAGTTAATACCCGAATAACGAGTAACAATGAAATGTTACTAACAAATAGATGAAAATATGATCATAAATTTTATTATAAAAATGATTATGATTCTTGAATAAATCATTAAAATTATTTAATTCATTATATAGGAGGTTCAGATATATACAAATCATATTGGATTTAAGGTAAGTGATAACTTTTACAATCCTATTTTTATCCGATATTATATATTCGTAAGTATTTACTGGGGATATATTTATCATCCATGTCCATGTTTTCTAAAAATATTTTCATAAAATATTTAATATTCACATTTGTATATTTAAATTCATTTTTACCCTGTTTTGGATTTTACTACATGATATGGAAGGAATATTTCTTTTGTTTACCATACGAGGATCTTTTTGACTTTTCCAGCAAAAGTACAAGGAGAATGTTTTTTAACTTATACGACATGAATGCTTTTTACGATTTAGTGATAGCTTATTTGCATGAATATTACTCTATAATATTTTAGGTTTATTTTCAACTAAATTATTTTCGTTCAAAATTGAATGACATTTCGAGAAAAGAAGAAATTTTTGAAGAAGAAAAGATATTTTACCGAGGAATTAAGTTCAAGTGTTTTATCAAAATTATTTTCCATCTAAGTTGATGCCATTTAAATAGGTTTATGTTTATATCCCTATAATTACTATGATTTTATTTTGTTAATGATGGTATAATATTTTATATGGATTATGTTATGATAGAATGATGTTTAAGCAACCCATTTTATTTCACCGGTTATGTTATGAGGAATGATTTATGTTTTTGTGGAACATGTAGTAATGATTTTACTATGAGATGGGTGAGACATATATCTCCCTCCAATGCATTGGGTAAATATTTATATCTCCTGAGATATAGAATATAGGAAGTTCAAGTAAATCTGATTTAGTAATACATTACTGGAACAATAAGTAAAACTAGTTCAATAAAGACATGTATGGAACGAAAAGTAATCCCAATTCAGTAATGAACTTTATACACTATGAAGGTCTTGGAAGAAATGACTTGGATACTATGGAAATCATATTATGTTATTATTATTTTTCCATAATTACATATTTTATGTTAATGTGACTCTATCATGGTTAATGTTATTTTATGATCTATTCCTTACGTACTGCCAAGATTTATTTCAGGAATCAGGATTTTTATATTTAAACCTTATGTTCATGTTTTCATGTTAAAATGTTTATGGTTTGTTTTATGTTCTACTTGTTTACCTTTACTAATAATTTCAGCTCACCCTTTTTATGTTTTCTTTTCCCTCAGATATGAAGAAAGGTTTTAGGTAGGGAAAAAAGGAATGTTCTTTATGAGAGATGTTGAAGATCTTTCACCTTGATTAGAAGATTATGTTCCAAGTTTCTAAAGACACTAAACTAATACGGTATTTGGGCATCTGTTTGTTTCATGTATTAAGTATTCCTCAAAAGAAATGAAATGTCTATGTACGTTAAGATTGGGTCTTTACAATAACATATTCTGAGAGATTCACAAAAAAACATGATGAGAAATCACTGAATTAATGATCTGCAGGGAGACGAGATCTATAAAAATTACTTGGGAGCTCTATGGGTCATGATAATGGAGAATGCACATGCAATGAACCCTTAATAACCGATACAATTCCATAAAAAAGAACTAATATTGACATGTATATTGCATGTAAATCTTTCACACCATGTATTTATTGATTAAAAGGACTCACTAAAAAACCCATCACCTTTTTTATTAAAAATCGATTATCAACCATTACACGATGTGAACCTGTTACGGGGCATGTAAATACTTCACAGCCAATATCAATTCATTATTTTTTTGAGCCATAATTTCATATCATGTAACCCCCTTACAAGATTTTTAAATCCCCAACAGACTATAGAAATAGTATATTTAAGTATAAAACCTAAAAAACCCCACTATGGGAATTATCCAAACGTTGGGAAGAACCCCACTAAGTCTTTGAAATGTTAATAACCGAGCTTTATTAATTCTAACAAACACATATCCTCGAAGTTTCGCATCATTTTCTCCATCAAAGTATCTCCATCCCTAAGAATCCCGCAAATTCACCTAAATACACATGATAAACAAGGAATAAACAAGGGAGTACCTTAAAAGCATAATGAGGTGTTACAATCTACCTACCATAAACACTTTCTTCCCTAGGAAAACCATCAGATTCTAAGACTTGAAAAAATTGAGGGCCACTTCTGCCTTATAAACAATTCCATCTCCCACGTGACATGGATATCCCATCCACAATGCTATAGTACTTGAACTACATGATTCTTTTTTACCATAGAGTACCTTCTCTCGGTGACCCATAATCTAAAATGGCAACTCAACCAAAGCAGTTTCAATCTCAAGATCAATATCCACCCCTCCAATCACATGGTAAGGATTCAATATATACTTCCTCAGCTAGGAAGCCTGAAACACATCATGGATATAAGTCAAACCAGATGGTAGATCCAACTAATTTCCACCCTTCCTAGTTTTCTAATGATCTAAAAGGGTCCCACAAACCTTGGTGCGAACTTACCCTACTCACTCAATCGATGATGTCCCACGTGAGAGTGAAATCTAAGAAAAACCCGATCACAAACTTCAAACTCTAGTGACCAATGATGGAAGTCCGTATAATATTTCTGATGACTTTGAGCCATGATCAAACTACTCTGGATCAACTGCACAATCTCAGTTCTCTGATGAATAAAACTAGACCAAAACAAGGACCTCTCTCCCAATCTACCCAGTATAAGGGATATCTACATGGATACCCATACAAAGCCTCAAAGGGATCCCTCATAATCTATGCATGATAATTATTGTTATAGTAAAACTCAACTAGTGGTAGATTCTTTTTCTAAAATCCTCTAAAATCAAGCAAAAAATACCAAAGTGGTTGATTTTGAATGTTTAATGAGTTGTTTGGTTGGCCATTTTATTCTGATCAATGGTGTTTGAATGTTTTATGTCATGATTTCATGTTTGGTTCACCACTTTTCCTAAAAGTGTTTGTTGGTTTCTCACTTTTTCCTCAAAAGTGTTTGGAAAATAAAAATTTTAATTTTCAAAAATCACAAAATACCAAATCATATCCCTATGAACTTGTATATTCCTATATATCTCTCCATCTATCTGGGGATGATAAGACATGCTCAATATAATTTTGGAACCCATCACCTCCTTAAAACCATTCCAGAACCTGGAAGTGAACTTCATGTCCCTATCTAATACAACCATATATGAAACCCCATGAAGGATCAAAATTTCTTAGATATAAAAGTCCCCAAGATATTCTACATTTTACATCTCCTTAATAGAGAGGAAATGAGCCAATTTTATGAGTCGATAAATGGTCACCAAACTCACACCCTTCCCACTAAGATTCCACAGAAAACTAATGATGAAATCCATGGAAATATCATCCCACTTTCATATAGGAATGGGTAAGGGACACAAAAAACTCACTAGTAATTTATGTTCCACCTTAATAATATGACAAGTAAGATACCATGATAAAAAATCCATAACTAAATACCTCATCCACTGCCACCAATACTGATGTCTCAAGTCATGAAAAATATTGGTATCCCTAAGGTGAAAAAACCAAAAATAATGGTGTCAACTATCTAAAAAATTCTTCCCAAGGGAAAACAGAATAACCAACCTACTAATAAATCATGAAGCCCCACTGGGAGACTGCGCCCACTCACCCAAGGTATTCCCACCATAAATTATTTTACTAAAGTGTCAGCACTCTATGTCTACAACCTGATGGAGCCAAACTCACACATCAAAATACAATTAATATTTTATCCAAGCTAAGAACCCCAAAAAACCAACCTATTCCACCCCAAGGTCATCATAGTAAAAAAACTCATCATATACCACCACTCAACTCATTCATTCATGGATTGTATTAGTAATTTTATTATCAAGAAATCAGAAACCACATTTCTCTTACTAGGGGTTTATATAATATGAAAATAAAAGTCTAAAAATACTCTACCCATAATTTATATCACAAGTTAATATCCATCTGATTAAAAATATATTTCAGGATCTTATGATCTGAATATACTATAAACCACTCCCCAAAGAGACAGTGAAATCACATTTTGATTGCATGCAAAACTGCTACCAGCTCAAAATAAAGGGTAGAGTAGTTCTTATTGTGAGAGTGTAACTATAATGATACATAGGACACAAACTATTTCCCTTACACCAAGACACATACCAAACCCATAATAGATGCTTTTTAGGAAACATCATAACATGAACCTTGTTCTGGATGAATCAAAGATGGTGCTAAAGTCAACCTCACCTCTATCTCTTAAAAGGATATCTTATAGTTTTCATTCCACTCAAACTTTACACCCTTATGGATTAAGGTAGTCATATAAGATGCAGTCTCGGAAAAATCCTAAACAAACTATCTATATTAACCAGGAAAACCCAAGAAGCTTTGGATGTCAAATACATTTCTAGGATTCTCCCAAGACATCACTACCTGTATCTTTTTTGGATCCACTGAGACTTCCCTATTAGATATCCCTTTCCATATAAATTTCACTTCCTTGATAAAAAACATAATTTTTTAAATCTTATCATATAGATGATGTTCCTTCAAGGTTTGAATAATGGCATCCAAATGGTCCTTGTGCCCCTCCTCTGTCTTGAAGTACAAAAATATATCCTCAATGAACACAATAATTAAATATTCTAAGAACTAATGAAAAATCTATTTTATCAAATACATAAACACATCAGAAGCATTAGTCCAAAAAATGAAATAAATAGATACTCAAAATGCCCATACCAGATCCTGAATGTTATTTTAGGTATATCCTTTTCTCAGACCCTCAACACTTGGTACCCTGACCGTAGGTCAATCTTTGAAAATCAAATTCCCCAATAAGTTGGTTAAAAAGATTATCAATATTAAGAAAATTATATTTGTTCTTAATGACAACCTGATTTAACTTTCAATAGTCAATAAAAAGTTTGAGACTCCCATATTCTTTCTTATAAAATAGGAAATGGAAAGCCCATGGTGACACTCTTGGACAAATAAATCCTTTAGGATTTATATCCTCAAGATTGACCATAAGTTCCACCAAAATAGTAGGTTCCATTAAAAAATATTGTTGAGAAATAGGAATCATACTATGGAGAATGTCAATAGTAAACTTAACATCTATCTGGGTTGATAAAAAAGGAAATCATCTAGAAAGACCTCGGGGTATGAACTCACCACTACAGGAAATCGACCACCCAAACAAGGGTAAACTGTATCATAAAATATATCTAAAAACTAGAATGATATTACCCTATAATTAGGAACAAAAATCCATTACCTTCCAAATATTGAGTCCCAATCACTTTGAAAAAACATGAGCGACCCCATCGATAGATAAGAACTATACATGTTGTCTTTAATAGTCTATCTGGTCCTTAACCCTGATCACCCAATCCATGCTGATAATCAAGTCAAATAAGTCCACATAAATCACTAATAATTCCTATTCTACCTTAACACCGGATATCATCACCTGACACATGGGACACATGAATCCTTATTCAGAGCTCTTTCCCTAAAAAGTGAAAATATGTGACAAGTATGGCACAAGTTTTGAACACAATCCCAACACATCAACAAACTTTGATGATATAAAATAATGATAATCACCTATTTCAAAAAAATATAGTACCATAAAAGATGAAATAAGCACCATACCTCTAATAGTAGTTAGACCTGCTTCAGATTCATGTTGCACACACCCAGTCGCATAAAGACATCTGGTCTTAGCCATATGAAGATCCCCATTTTCTTGAGGATTTTACCCACCACCCGTGGAAGTATCGGTATGAAACGACAAACCCTTGGCGAGAGTGGTTCCTATCTTACAACCAGTGGACATCCCTTCACAAAAATTCTTCATATGGACCAATAATTCCCAATGATGATAAGTCTAAGGAGCCTCCATACATTTAGGTTTGACATGACCAGATCACCCAAATGATATAAAAAGATCTCCTACTTTCCTAACGAATCCCTAGAAACTAGTCATGAAGAGAACTAACCACCCTTACATTTAATATTCTAAAAGAAGATGAACTCTGGATAATAATTCTACCAACTGAAGTTCCACCCAAATCTATCTTCCCAGTTATGTCTACCTCAGCTAAAGATAATTTTTCCACTACCTTCACAAAGGTCTAAAGGCACATGAGAATCATTGTTGAACTAATATCATGCCTATGTAGTAACTAAAACCTCATAGCCTTTAGGTACTCATTAGTGACGAGATCTGGTTCGAGATGCACCAGCTCAACAAAATGGGTAGATACTCTAGAATGGTACGACCCACCACCCCCACTCAAAGGTCAGAAATTCCTGGGTAATTTCCACATGTAATGCCTTAGGGTAAAACTTATAATTAAATATATTTTTAAAATAATCCTAGTTAATTTCATCATACAACTTATCTTTGAAAATATAGTCGCACCATCCCATTCCAATTCCCTCAACCACATATGTAATAAAAACCACCATTGAGTGTTCATGAGTCTTAGAGAAGTTAAAGATCCTCTCAATCAATTCAAGCCACTCCCTAGATTCCCATGTTCCATTATTATTATGGAATAATGGTGGATATTTATTTGTGAACTCAAATCCACGATCCACCACATGTACTAGGTTTCCAACACCCACTTGACCTAGAGTATGAATAGTGTGGATAACGACTTTTACCAAAGAAGGGTCCACTAAAGTATTATCCTACAAAACCTATATCTCATCTTCATCTCTTGGATTTGGAAGATAACTTCTTAATGGTATTCTCTAATAAACAATACAATAATCAATTAGATCATGATAAAATTCCAAAAACCATAAGACCACTTTCAGAATTAAAATAGATGCTTTAAAATAATAATAATTGAAAGTAATTAAAAATTATATCACTGACAGAAAAAACTTAAAGAAGGAATTGGTCTATTTAAATAATCATCCCATACATTTCATTCAAATGAACCCAAAATCCATGTCTAAAACTGAGTAAATAACCCTGAACAACCATGGAAACTCGAGTTCAGTCATGGAAGTGAGCTTGCTAGGACCATTTTCCGTACTTACTATCTGAATTCTGATGACCCTAAATCCTTTAAACCCAAGATTTAGAACCAAGATTAGGTAGTGTTAACACACTTTAGTCTGATACTTACCTATAATACCAAATTGTAATATGGAAACCTAAGTCAACCAAAACTTACACCCAAGAAGGCCGTCACATGGTGAGGTGAAGTAAGAAAACAAAACAAGTCTTGTATATAACGAAACAAGATATAAAAACAAAGTAATAATGGAAGTAAAGGTTACAAACAGATACATACAATCTATTCTAAACTTGTTAAACCCAAAATTATGAATAAAGTAAGACCCATAATTCTCCATGTGACCATTAGTGACCTCCGAACCACCCCACTATAAAAATAAATACCAAAAGAGAAGCTGACATGCTACAAGATGCCCTTTCCTTTACCTGTATCCTAAAATAAAACATCTACAAACTCCCAAAGGTAAAATTAGGGTGTGAGTATAAAGCACAGTAGGAAACCAATATAGTGTCTATACAAGGTCTAATAATAATAATGCAATAGTTCTATCTTAAAAAAAGTAGTTTTATAAAGTATTTTCATAAACCTAATTCATTTTTAATTCATTTTCACTTTGGTTTTTGATAAAACAGTTTCACATTCTAAAACCTAAAATATGACTAGTATAAGTGATATAAATAGGTTATAATATCCTTATATCAAGTGAAAAGTAAGCAAACACATATAAATGAAATAATATTTCATAAAAATCTTTTTGGTAAAACTTCATATTAAAACCTATGATAAACAATCCATACTAAAATTAAACATGCAAAAAATAACCATAAATGAAAAATCAGATCATATTTGGCCCTATCCCATTGAAAAATATGTAGTAGACACTCCATACATTGAATAAGTATATCGTTGGATCCAACAAATATTGAGTCCTAACATAGTCTATCGATATCCAAAAGGTTACCTCCTAGTGGTGCCACACACACTGAGGATATCCACGTATCTTTATCGATGCACACAATATTATTAATGTGATAATTGTAAAAATAAATTTCAAAACCACGCTCAAAATTCTATGAATCATTTTCAAATCCTAGCTAACCTATTTTAGTGTTTTAAAATCCATTTTAAAATTATGAAAATGTATTTTCAAATAAAACCCTTTTTGGAAACATTTTCCATTATATGAAAAACTTTTGTAACCACATATCAATTGAATTTAATGAAAAAATGAATTTAACAATAATAACAAGAAATTTGTTACATTAACTCCTTGTATAGAAACACATACCTCAAACTAGTATAAACCAAGATTCCTTCGACAATGGTGATTGGAAACCACGAGATTGACCATTGAAAGGAAAGGAACACCAGGAAAATAAAAGGGGTTGATAAAAAACACTATTAAATCAAAAATAAAAACAAAAATGTTGTTAAAATAGTTTCTAAAACCAAAGGAAGGATTAACTAGAAGGATAAAATACCCAAAGAGATAAACCACAATAAACTTGATGACCGATTACTAAACAAAAGATCAATAGGTATAGGATATCCCTCAAAATATTTTTGGATCTCTCTGGGTTTCATGAAGGGAGGATGCACATGGAATAAAACCTTAATCACCCATACATCACCCTAAAAATGAACAAATCCCAACAAGTACATGATGGTTAAAGCTTTCACACTGTGTATTTCTTGATTAAAAATATTCAGCAAGAAACCCATTTCTATTTTATTAAAAATATATTTTAAATCATTACATGACGTGAACCTGTTACACGACATGTAAATAATTGATGACATATTTCAATTCACGACATATACTAGGACACAATAACACATTATGTAACCCCTTAGAAGACTTTTAAATCCCAAGAAAAATTTAGAAAACATAAGTTTAGGGGAAAAACTCAAAAACCCCACTCTGACCTTTCTATGAACTTGGGAAGAACCCAAATATGTATTTGAAAAATTTACACCCAGACTACATTAATTAAAAAAAATATACATCCCTATATTTTTGGTCATTTTACCAAGAAAATGCACTCTATTATTGAGAATCATGCAAACACACTCAGAAAAGGATGATAAATATTGAATAAAAAAGGGAGTTCATGAAAAGTATAACGGGGGATTACTGTTGGAGTATGAATTTAGTATACAATTCCCATTCTAAATCCCTCCCTAGGCCCCCCCATAATCTCTTAATAATCTCATCCCAATATTTTATATGATCCCACTCAATGTAAGAAATCCTCGATTTCTCCTCTTTTTTTTTCTTCTGGAAACGTCTTTATTTTATTACTTTTGAGTCCCATTTATAAATTTTGGGATATGTTTTTTAAAATCCCTCTTATAGTCATTATGATTTCCAAGTAAAGAGAGACCCTTTTTACTCTTATTTAACCCTTCTATGAATCTTTATATACCCACCATTTTTCTACTAAAATTATCTTATTATTTTTCCATGAAAAACATATATGTAGTGATTACCCATCCCCATTTTAACTCATTGGTATTCGCGTAGGTGTAACTATCCTTTATTGATTGGGGAATTCCATATATATAACCCACACTCGTTAGTCATGGAATTAAAAGTGATGAAAGACATTATTATGTTGTATGATCTATGTGACACACTTATTCATGTACATGATATGAATTTGATAGGCGGGATTAGAATTATATAGCTTTCTAATGCATTGGGTAATGTTTTTATCTCATGAGATGCCTTGTATGGTGTCCTAGAGGTTATCTTAAGTACACTATATTATTATGTCTCAGTTTTCATCCTTGACATATTCTTATGAATTAGTGTTTTATATTGTTTCCCCATTCCCATGTTGACTTTTATGTTATCATATTATATCATGTTTTTATGTTCAAGTTTATGATTCCACCCCTCTTATGTTACCTAGATATGCCTATTTAATCACATGTATTACTTTCTTCATGTTATGAATTTATTATTCCCTTACTGGGATTTATATCTCACCCATTTCTTATGTAAGTTCTTAGGTTATCTTGAAAAATTTTAGATGAATAAGAAAATTTAAGGGCATATTATAGAGTTTTAGTTTACATCATTGATTTTTTTCATGTTTTTGTGATATGTAACTAATTATACAGATACACTAGGCCCCATGATTGTTTGGTGTTGTATTAAGTGTGTCTTTATACAATAAATCATGAAATAAAGTGTATAAAATATATGGGTTGTCATATTGTGCTAGTAAGTATACTATAATTAACCAAAACAGTTTATAGGGATACAATTTTGGTTGTTGAACCTTCCATATGATTCCACAACAATTTAGAGAATATTAGTACTTTATCTGATTAAAAAAGTGAGACAAAATAAACTTAATTATATGTATATCACTATTTTATCTTTCTATAATATCCATCAACATTGGATTCAGTATATATAGTTTCATGTAAATTTTATTGTCAGGGATCCATATACTCTTTATCATAACCCAAGTGAGGGTCTGGTTAATTAATCAAAGGTATTTAGTTATCTAGATATTTTCTAACTGTGGGATTATAGATCCTTGATCCATTGAGTGGACTCTCCGATCCTAGAAATCACACTCTGTTTTCCTCAATATTTACCTCCAAATAACATCTTTTCTATAGAGTGATACTTATCTTGATGTCTACATGGTTAAGTCAATCCAAAACATTCATAAGAACTCTTTGATAAAGGTAAGTTTCCCAACAAGTGTTTTACCAACACTAAGTTCTATGATTTAAATTTTAATCATGTAATAGATGGCTTATTCTGAATAAATATTATTTGAGGGATTTTGTATATCATGCATACATTTTCTTATTTTATCATTTTACATATATTTTAATATTAATAAGAGTTTACTTAATGTATTAACCATGTTCTATTAAAGAATTTACACATTATTAATTTATTTTAATTCCATATTTTTATATAAATTTATTTATATAAGTGATCACAGTCTTGAATCAATAAAATAAACATTACATAAGATATAAATAAAATAAATAAATAAATAATGTGATCATGATCTTATCTAATGGTTGATTTATTGAGTAGAAAATAAATCAACCTATAAACCTAATGGAAAACTCCTTGTGATGGTATTTGCATGAGTTACCACACCCCACCTTTCCACCCATACATCATTCTAGTTGGTTACATCTTGATTCCATATTGAAACCACTCCACTTAAGCTCCATCTTGAAGAGAATCCATGATCCTTAATATAGTATTTTTATTAAATTTTGTTTTATAACTCATATGAATATTAGGGGAACCAAAGTATTGGTTAATGGAAGTTACATAAATTATCATTGGACACACTAGTTATACATAATAGAGGAGGGAGGGACAACACAAATATAATCATATTTTATTTAATAATAAATAATTGAAAAGCCATGAAATAAAAATGAATTTATCGAAACCAACACATACATTGGTTTATTTTAATCTCATTATCTACACATGTAATGACTATACATTTAAAATAACTAGATTAAATTCATTATAGTTTTTTTATAAGATAAAATACACATGAATTAATTTGGTTAATTATCATATTAATATACTAATTCACTTTATCTTATTAAATCCATTTGTCCTAGAGATTCCAATCTACTATGATTTTAAATAAATTGAATTATTTAATTTTATTTAATATTAATAAAAATAAGTACAAAAATTTTTACTTGGAAGAAACCTGGTGTGTTAATATTCAAACTAATTTTTATAGTCCTTTGTTATATAGTGCACTCACATGAAATTTTTCATACATGACATGTGTACTAATTTCACAGTGTGTACTATCATATTAATGACACATGTAACACATGAAAATTATGTCGTCTATATAGTTTAATGCATATATAGTCTTTAGTATGAAACAAATATACATGACTTGTAGTTTTGAATATTACACAGAATTAATTAAGAATTAAATATAATAGAAAACCTAAAAACTAGTGTATACTGTAAATTAAATGAATGGAATAAATCAATTCGATAATGTTTAATTGAGTAATTAATTAATTTTAATAATTCTATATAAACAAGTAATGTACACGGAAGATGCAGGCTAGAAACACAACATGTTAGGGGCTTCTTCATTTGTCTGAAGTACACACATAAGGATTCTACATGTACTTCTTGTGGACATTTATGAGGTACATGGTGTGTAGTAAGGTTACATGATGCGTTACCTAATAGTTACATAGATACTAGTCTATTCACATCATGTATTGAATACACACTGTGTATTAATTACATGACACATCTTGAATTCATGTTTTATACAATGAAAAGATGTGGAATACTAGATGTGTATGTAATAAACACAACTTTTTTTCCTAAAAAATATAATTCTACCTTGGTTGGCCTGTATATGGTGCACATTTAATTCATTTAGTGTGTAATAATTATATGATGACCCATAATCCATGTCAGTGTCCTCGTGCAATGAACACAGATACACAACATGTCAAAAAAGAGTAAACACTATGTAAGCTTGTGTTATCCAGACAAAGTTCCTGTAACCTTCATATGGGTTCTTTGGATGTGTTCTTCATTAAATTTTAAATGATATTAGTTAAGTGAGGGAAAATCAAATGTATGTAATAATATATTTAGAAAAAAAATAAAAACAAATTATAACATGATGTTAAATCTAACTTTTAAATTTATAAATGATAAACAATCATTAAAAATTAATAAATTTGAATAAGACCACTATGATACCACTTGAAGGTTCCAGGAATGACAAAAATCCTTATTGAGACAATTTTGAGTCATAAATTATTGGATTCATTAGATATTCTGTGATGTAGATTATGTGGAATCCATAACTAATGAAAATTTCTTGGATAAAACTTGATAGAGACATAAAAACCATGAGAATATTTCACATTAAATTTATAATTAATTTAAATAGATAAGAAAATAGAATACCTCAATCTTGAAATTTTTCTTTGAATACTATGTATATCATCTGAGACCATTTTGGTCTACCATCATTTCACTTGTTGGATCCAGGTGTATAATCCCACTAGTGGTGATGCACACATGGTCCTTTAATATTAGAGCAATGTTGATGTATTTCTAGGTGATAGTGCAGTAGATCGATCCACTTGTAGTGTTCACCTTAATCACTATGAAATTTGGTTCAATTTTGAAGAATTTTTCTTGCACTATTGTTCTTGATAAGGTAGTGATGGGAAGAGAATCTCTTAGACATGAGAGAAGAAATTCTAAAGCGTACTTTAGTCTCAAGAGAGAGCTCTATTAAGCATAATGATTTTCCAAGAACCGATCAACCCAAGAAAAATAGACATAATAAAATATTTATATAGTTAGGGTTTGGGTTAAAATATTATTTAATTTACAAAGTCCCGGAATGATATATTAAACCTTTAAATGAACCCATTCCATATAATAATAATAATAATAATAATAATAATAATAATTTCTGATGACAAGCACTGTATAGAATAATGATAAATATTAATTTACTGTCTTGTAATTTTTTATAGACCTCATCATAGTCCTCCCACCCCTCGTCATTTATAAAATCCCTAACTAAATATTAATATTAAATATTTATCCATTCAATGAATTAAAAAATAAATATTATATATCAATGGAATTAAATAATAACGTTATGAAAAAATATTTATTTAATTTTTGTGATCAATAAATCCTCAATAAAATTATTCTCAGACTTGAGAATAACTTTTATTCCAATAATTAAATTCAAATTGAATTTAATCGGGATCAATGGAAACACATAGCATGTGAACCTCTAGGATTATTCATCTTTGGAATTAGATGGCTTTCCTAAAGTCCATGATTTCTATCTATCAATGGGTTAAGAAACCAAAGAGAATTAAATTAACACACAACATCAAAAACCACATATGAGTGCACACTTTGTAATATAACCCCTTTACTTAAATATCTTAGCAAGAAGACTACATAATTGTGTCATTAACCAGAATGATTGAAATGTCTTTCTATGATTATCTAAAATGAACTTATCTAAATAACCATAGAAATGGAATTTATTTTTATGGTTCTATTATAATCAAATGGATGAGATATCAATTTCCATAAATTGAATTGTTAAATACTTCCTCAACTAATTCATCAGTAACATAGCGACCATGATGTTAACAATAATCCTACTTAGCATGAACATGTGTCACAAGTTTCATCAATACATCTATGTATTCGAGTCATGATATATATTAATAATAACATTAAAGTCCAATTACCACTACACATGCTCATGGATTAGAATTACAATGACACACAAACATGTGAAATTTTTATTGGTGGGTCTGTCCTCAAAATATTACATCTTCAGAATTACCAAGTGCGCCCCTCATGAGATGAATAATTATCCTATTACAATTAATCAAACCTAAAATTAGAGAAAATTTATTCCGCATCCTAGAACATCATATTAACTATATGATAAAAATATTTAATAGATATTTTCCTAGCTTCTCAAGATTTTAATCATAGTAGAGAGCTGATAAAACCAATTTTTTATGTGATAGATACTCTAATATATTATCTCATTAAAGTAATATAGAATAATGATCAATATGTTATAAGATATATTTAATATTAACTAATTTGAATATTAATGTTAATATAAGGTACATATTAGTTGTTTATAGGACACAAACTCTAACACCATCCTTTCCACAAGATGTTAAATATCATAGACTGATCCTGTTATAAGATCTTAAACTAATCAACTTTAACCACATGGGTATTGATTCATATTATAATATAATAAATAGAAAATATCTTTGAGTCTAAATACCAACATCCCAAAACCCAGTCATACCACCTCACAGACGATAGGTTGTGCACCCCAAACTTAGTCCCCACCAGAATTTAAACCTTAAAAGTCCCCACTGAGCTCTAAACTATACCCACCATCCTTTCTGAATTTAAACCTATAGACCATATAACATGTTTAGAATTGTTAATTGAACATTTAATTTGGTTATTGGCATAATATTACCCAATGATATTTCATGTGAATGTGAAATCTTCCTCTTATGTATTGACAATAAGAAACCCATCCTTTCTCCAATGTAATGATCACATGATGTCTTATGTGATGAGTATAAGATGACCCATGTGATGAGAGTGGGATTAACTAAACCTTCCTCAAGTGAAAAACTAGAGGTGATCTGGAAGAACCTACCCAAAAATTAAAATCATAAAATTCACAATATAGTGAGAATAGGATTCCTTATATCTGACCATAAGATGGCTCAGGTGATAAGCCAGTGATGATCTAACTTCTATATGTGACAAGACTGGGATGACTCTAGTTATCATCCATGGATTCCTTTAGGGATGAGCTTGATATGATTCACTATCTATCATGGTATGAGCATGTGATATGATTATGGTCTAACATGAGGAAGATAAAATGATCCTCCTACTAGGTATAATCCACAATCATAGCCCTCTACTTTAGTTACCAAAATATACGATGAACTAAAAAGGTATTCTCATTCATAATTTATAGAAAAACCATTTATATGAATCTTTCACCTAATAGTATAATCGGCATGACTTTTAATTTCTCAAAGTATGTCTTGGATTCCCAAACATAAAAGGAACATCACTTAGTCATGACTTTACAACCTTAAATGGAATCACTATGGTCCTTTTCACATGAACTTAAAAGGTATGACATGTAACATTTTGTGGAAGCAGAATACATGGGTTTTCATTCCAATTATAGTGATATATCAGAAACTTATCTCATAGGACCAATCCCAACTCTACAAAACCTCCTAGTTATTTTCATATGATCGTGTTTCCTCACTAGACTACAATAAACTATAGAGTGCTGTCTTATATAGCATTAAATTAGAGGGCGACCAACTATTTTGATTAAAAGAGAGATAATATAATATCCAATAATAATTTTCTCTTTAATCCATGTTGTTTTCATGTCAGTATCTTAAGGGAAACCAATAGTATTTATGGGAAGGATTTATGAAGATATCTTAAATATATAAGAGAATCCCAGAGTAGGTAATAATTCTCCACTAAAGGGTGAGATGATATTGATATCCTATAATATCCACAAATTAACATCCCAAAATTTCACTGGTAATGTACTAATGACCACTCACCTTTAGAAAGATGGGAAGTGATGAATCAAAATGTCATGTGGATAGGGGAACATTAGAAATAGAATGATTAAACTGATGTGAATCCTTACATAGGAAAGTAGTTGATTGAACTTCCATTTTGATGGGTGATACATGATTGATGGTTTTATTTTTCTCATTTAAATCAAATATAAAAATAATCATAATTATACCACAATGTGTTAGGCACATCAACCATTCAAGGATAATCACACAACAATGATGGTTTCATTAAACCACCAACCGATGACACATCGATCCTATGGGACTATCATTTCTAGAACTCGGTCAACTTAGAGACATTGAACTTCACTATTAACAAACCAAAACCTCTAGATCTAGTTGGTGAATTCCTTTGTATGGGAGTATCATCTTAATGGATCTATTCCACCTCTGGTGGTGGCCCATGAAAGTCTCTAGGAGATGATTCCCCATCAATTGTTCTATCCACTACAATGTAAAAAGAATATAGTGGAACCTATTTCCACATTAAACCAATTTGGGATTTTTTTTAGAGTGTATAAATAAATACATTTTTTATATTAGGGAAGTAGAGGTTGAAATCCACTATATTAAGGAAACCACCCATGATATTTGTAATAAAAATCAAATTCACTATGGTCATCATTATTGATGCATAACCCCAATTATATAAGAATATATAGAAGAAGATATTCCTTAACTTTTCTTCCAAATCTCAGAACCTAGAAGAACAACCATTGGAAGAAAGAAACCCATAAAAATTGAGAGTTTTTACATGTCTTTGTACCTTCCAAAACCTTGAAGGCCCATCAATATATCTTGGTAGTGGCCTAGGGTATATACTAGATCACCACTACCTAGAAGCCTCACACTTGAAAATTTATCCATGTTTATTACTTCTATAATCCCCTTAATAATGATGGAGAGTATTAACCAACATAAAGTTCTACTTGGGGTATCATTCTTTATCCATCACCCAATAGAATATTGTCCTAGGAATTGAGAAGAGATGCTACTCTTGCAATAACATCCTAGGGAACACCCTATCCCATAGGTATAGGTGGGGGGGGGGGGGATTTTACCCTAATGGATATCTCTAGAAACCTAAACTAAAAATAATTATACTAAAATTATATTTGATACCTAAATGATTTAAAAAATGGTGAATTATGTACATTCCATCATTAGGGTGTTACCAAGTCAGTTGGTTATGACCCCCATTCCCTCCACAACTCCAACTATAAAACCTTATACTTATTTTACTCATAAGATCTAATGAAATTGGCACAAAAAAGGTTAAAATAATGATGGGTATATAAGGATTTTAAAATTATTCTCGAATCATACAAAATTCATACCCCCAATATTGGGAGAATGGGAACCATCCTATCAGACTAATGAATTGGAAATGCTCTCCAAACAATACAATGAGTACTTTATATCCAAATGAGAGAATGAGAACTATCCCACTGTACAAGATAATGGAAACTATCCCACCAAAGGAGACACCCTTCTGATGAGAAGAAATATTTCACCTTTATCAATGTTATTAAAGTTATATGAGAGAGAAGAACTGTATGAAATCAGAGCCCTATTTCCATTAATGTGGTATCATCTATTTAAAAAAAACCACTTTACTTTATTATGTTTTCTCTTTCTAGAGATGAATACACACTCATAAAATCATATAAGGATCAAATTTTTTATTTATCCACTACTCCTAACATTGATGAATAAAATATTTTTAAAACCCAACTTTCCTATAATGAATTATTATTCGACCCTAATGATTATTAAAATACATAATATTGATATAGCATGAACCCTATTTCAGAAAAAAGATTTAGTGACCAAGGTCTATATCAAGAATCCCATCACCAATCACTCATCATTCCATTGGTAAAAGAAATAGTGTCATATTTATTTTTTCCTGTCATCCCTTTGAAGATAAAATTTCCATATCTACAGGGCTGGGTGATTTTTTATATTTTCACCCCCTCATTGTGTGAATTCTAGAAATTTTTCAACCTCAGAAATATTCATGTAGTGGCCATGATAGTTTTATTTCTCCAATATCATACTATAAAAAACATGGACATTGGAAAGGATTTTACAAATTTTACCATAGGTTTTTATATCCATGATTTTGGTGAACTACAGATGTAGGTTAGACCTATATGAATGGTACTACAAAACCATTGAAAGAGATGTTTCTTCTAGACACATTTTTTGGAAACCCTAAAAATAGGGCTAGATAAAGGATATATGAACACAATTTTCCAAAACTAGGGTTATAGTCTGGTTCTATAGGTATGATTTGGAAAAATCATGGAAGTTAAGAATCTATTTCCATAGTTTTACAAACTATGGCTAAAGGTTTCCAAAATGTTTTTAAAAAAATATTTCATAATAATGATAAAAATAAAAAAAAATATATATTTTTATTTTTTTAAAAGTAATAAATAATTTTCAAATAGAAATTTAATTATATGTCATAAACTGATACATGTGCTAGTGTATAATTCTCTCCCTATATAACCAAGAGGTTTTCAGTTTGAGTCTTGTTTTATTTTTAATTTATTTTTACCTACTAATTTTTTTCTAAAATAGTGTAAATATGATATAAATTTAATACCACACAACTTATTTCAAAAATTTTGAAACCATGGAAATAAGTCTCGAACCTAGGGTGGTTGAAATATTGTCCATAGTTGTTAAAACCATGGCTATACCCTATAAAAATGGGTTTATATGATATTTCTAGGGGTTTTAATTATGATGTTATCCTATTTTTCTTATAGTGTAAGTTTAGAATCATCGATGTCCTTGTATTCATAATCTTTTACATATATCCCCAAATTGATAAGGATTAAGGAAAAACCACCCAAATATCAAAATTTTTCATGTTTCTATACTAATCAAAACTTATGGGACACACTAGAGAAGTGACGTGGTCATAAATATATCAATGGTAAATGAAGTAAGCCGTATTAATTGAAACATGATCATGTTTTTGGATATTTCACCTCTGTCTTGGAGACTATTTTGATTAATCTCCCAAGTATTAGAAGAACCTAGTAGTCAAATTTTGGATTCAATTCTAATTACCAACCTTATAATTGTTTTTTAGGACATACAATTGAGAGGTGATTCATTTTTAAATATTGGATACAAAAGTAGAAAATTAGGGGATCATGGAGTCAATAACACCCAAATATACTATTTGGAAATGTGAACATACTAAGCATAATATATAACGCATATGAAAGAATCATGTTTGACCATATCTTTTTGATAGTAAAAACAAGTCCTATTACCATAGGCCTAGGAATGTGATGATATATTTCACATGTTCATTATCAAACAACCTTATCATGCTTAAAAATACCTAGAATATTGATGGGGAAGTTATGGATTAACATACCAATTATTATCCATACCAATAAAATTTTATATGTATGACCAAATTATGCTTCTTATTTTAGGATTATCTCTAAAGGTAAATAGACTAAGTCCTGATTGAGTTAGAGAATCCTGCGAAGTGTAAAACATGCTCATGAGTAATTATCACTCTAACAGAAGAGAATCATGCCAAACATACCACATAAGATGAATAAAGTCCAAGTTTTATGGCTTTAAATAATATAGTATTGGTCCCTGTATCATGATGTAAGTCAACATGATATAAATTCTATACTTCATGAATCAAAAATTCATTGTGTAAGGGTTCTTGTCACATGGACATAATTTATTGAATTTTTTAGTCTTAGTCGTATAATGTTAAACTAAATGACATGTGGTTCACAATATATAACATTTGCAACTATTTGGGATAGTTTGTATTTGAATTTTTTTTTCATTATATAAGTGTTAGAACTATTAAAGAATTTAAATTTCATTTTTTCCTTTTTCATCAATATATATTGAGGTAAAATTCTCTTATATTATAATAACTACATGTTTCTTGATTCATGTTATTTTAGAATATGTAGCGATTCTCAGAATCTATATATTGGGCCCCATTTTAAATCCCATTATATTTAATAATGGTTCTTAATATCTTAATAATTCACATCAAGCTTCTTATAACAACTAGACACTTGAATAAAGCCACCCATTTTCCATTACACATGATCTAGATCTATGGAGAGACCATATAATAGCTATCTATGGATTGATTCCTAGTAACTCAGGATATGTAGTGATGCCCAGACTATTGGAACAATACACATTCCATATCCTAATCAAATACTTATTTTTCATTTTTAATAAAGGCATAATTCATCCATGACGGGTTATCTAAAAATGTTTGACACTATGATGAATCCATTTCATGTAACTCAAGAGACAGACCAATTAAAAAACCTCTACATTAAGGTCCTTATTATATGAACTTAAACTATATAACATATATGTCATTGTAAAAAGAACCTAAAATAAATGAAATATAGATCTTACTATATTCCCCTAAACTACAAGGTGTATAGTCCATCTTGTATGAACTTGAGATGCATAGATTAGTAAAAAACAGGTTTCTCTAAAACCAAATCCCCCTCCTTTTTAGAGAATTTCTCTTCAAAGGCATATTTTATTTGCATTAAAAATGATTTAAATTCTTCTACTACAACTTGGGACCTCACTTAATTTCTCCTGAGGTTTAATTTAACTTTTTATAGAATTAAGGTTTATCTATTTTCCCAAATAGACTATCATGCGCATGATAGTATAGTTATAGAGTATCTCAAACCCCTTTTAGTCTTATCAAATTACCCCCAACCACCTTCATACCTTTGGATATATGTATTTCCATGAAATACCTTGAGTAAAGATACTCTTATTAGCATCCCTTAGACCTTGATGAAATCCTATTGGTCCTCCTCTTTATATAAATTATAAATAAGGTGATAAAATGATACCAATGAACTACCCTTTTAATGATGAACATCAAATTTTACTTTGTGTCACTAAGTAATTCCTATCGGTGATTTTTCCCTGGAACCACATGTTATTTTCTTAATGGTAAGAAACTATTTTCTCCACTACTAATTTTACACCTACTCCCACCAGTCAACATTGTATTTTCTCTGATTTAGACATCTCAAAACATGATTTACCTTATCCACTTCCTCATGTTAAAATATATTAGAAATATATCTATATTCTATGACCTTAATTGATGTATAAACTATTAAATAGGAACCAATTCACATGATAACAAACTACATGATGTATTGGTCTATGATTTATGACCTTAAACTATATGCATTCAAGTCACAACTTCTTGAATTTAAACTGTGTGGAATAAGTCAATGTCATATGATGTTAAACTACATGATATAAAGTCTATTCCATATGATTATAAACTTCATGGACCCAATCCTTATCATATTATCATAAAATTAATTAATTCCTTGTCCATGTCACATATCATTAAATATAATGACATATAGTCCATCCCAAAATGATGTAAAATATTCAGAGCAGTCTATTCCATGTGACAGTAAACTACTTGGAGAGTTCTATTCCATTTGATCTTAAACCAAAATCCCACAACCCTATGTAAGATAACGATCTACATGATTTTTTATTTACATAGGTATTTTAGGGTTATAATTACATTGTTCATCTAAAATTTCATGGTTCACATAACCTATGATACAAAATAACCATTAAATAAGAATTAAATATGGATTAATTCATGTCAGTTTAGGATACATAATGACAAACAAATCTCCTATACCGGGCCTAGATTTAACTCTTATTTCCATTCCTAGTTACACTCTAGTGATGAGTCTCCATTATTATCTGGTATACTTCCTTATCACCATAGGATAACCATCCACTTCATTATCATGGATCCCTATTCATGAGTTATATCCATTCATTGTTATATTTAAGAACTAAATACTAATTTATTCCTATTTTTTTATATTGTAATTATAGGATCTGCTATCTATGTTCTAACTACAAATCCTATTAATTTTAACCCTATATCTTCATCATAGTGATTGAGACCTCATCATTAACTTTGGGTTTTCTCCAAAAGTTCATGACTAAGATGATGTAATGTTTTTTGTGTGTGCGAGATAGACTTGTATATTACTCTATATATAATGGTTCTCATTTTATAACCCTAAAAAATAGAAAATATGACCCCAAACTACATGATTTTAAACTAGATGACATATGTTCCACGTAAAATAACTTTAAATACTAAAAATGTTTTATTTGGTAAAACCCAATCAAATTATATTAGAGCCCAATCCATGTGAGGGTGTTTGGAAAAAATATTCTACCCATAAGTCTATAATAAGAAAAAAATTATCCCATTCTTAAGGTAATATAGATCTACTATCCTGGGTATAATATGTTGATATTATCTTAGTTATAATCCTATAATAGGATTTAAAAAATTCCCCTTCCTATATATGAGTTAAATCTATGGAGATACGATATAATATGAACTATATATATCTTAATTCATACTCTTTCTGAACATTTATTGATATATATATATATATATATTTATCTGGGGCCCAGTTGTAAATTCTATAACCATCAAACCACCTCTCAATGTATTGTATCCCTATCTATATCATGTCTTTCTATAGTAGACTATACACTAGGGTAACATATCTTATCCAAAAAATACATTCGTCATGGTTCTTGATTATAGTGCATGAAATCCCTATTCATGACACATTTTCTGATGCTCTAAGACCTTAAAATTAAAAACATAATGGTTTGTATTAAATGACATTAAACTGAAAATAATAAGAGATATAATATATTTTCAATTTAAAAAATCGAAAAGGGTGTCTATAGTCAAATTAAAATACATTCTCACTAATCCATCCCCTTTTCATGGCTAGGGAAAAAGTTAGAGAATAAAATAAATAAGAAATAATGATTTTAGGGTCTAATGATTGGACATTGAAAAATTCAATCTATGCTTATAGGAACCACTTATAATGGAAAATTCAAGACCATAGTTTTCCCCATACAATTGAAATGAAGGTATGCTAAGGATATATTTTGGTTCATGATAAGGAAAACCATTCAGATTGAGTAAAACACCCATTTAATTGATGTTGTATTTAATAAATTTTTTGTTATATCTCTTTTACCTTAGATTGTGTTCAATACATGGTGGAATTACCTTTAAGTCATTTAAACCCTTATTAAATATTCTTTTCCCCTTGAACATAGTTCATACCATTGATGTTTGAATCATCATTAAACCAATTCCTCGAGTTTAAATACTCTTTTTGGAAAACCCCTTCTTTGAGTGAATCCTCTTATTTTTTTCTATCTTTGTAATTGGAAATAGAGTAATTAACTAACCTAAATGGCCTATACTCAGAATTGATAGTTAATATAATTATCACCATTGAGCTTTTAAGTAACTCCTAGGGGATATTTTGGTCATACAAAAGTTCCCTCTTAATCTCCAAGAATTTTTTCCCAGATAGTGTGTGTGTCTTTATGTTATTACCAGTGGTAAAACTACTACTCTATTTCACCATTTACCATTGAATCAAACATTATTGTTTTATCATTTAACCTTTTCATAACCCAAATATTCATGTTGATTAAAATAACCTCCCTATTATAATTTTTTTATTATTCCTATTTTTTTAAAAAAGATTATAACATTCTTCTATTATGCAATTTCATATCTTGGAATATGTCTCCTATAAAGGCCCAAACTCTTAGAGTTAATACATGCCTATTGGAAAATAAAAAAACATCAGCTTAAGATTATCCTTTTTAAATGTTTCTATTTGGTGCATGATCCACGTCACATGATCTTGAATTTCATGAAATAATGATATGGGATCTATGAAATTAAAATATATACCCCCATCCATGGGATCTTTTATTCTAACATTAGGCTCTCCAGTCACATTGGATTACCTCCCCATTACTCGATAGATAATCTCACCCATTGGTTAATTATTTTTGAACTTAAAAATTAGTAACATTTAGTCTAAGAAATAAGATCTTAAAATCCAAGATTCATTCTTCATGTGTGTCTATATTAGTGACACGGGGCCTTGACCAATTCAAGTCACATTTACCTCACCCTTGAAACTGAGTAAACCACCTCATCTTTTCATCAAAATTTCATGAATTTCAATGAAACTATATTGATCAAAACTTCATAAATTTAAAAAATTTAAGGAAATAGACATAATACTCACCAATTTGAAAACCCAAAAATGGGATACAGTAAAAAGTGGTTTCAACAATGTCCAGGACCACACCTTTCATCTCTGAGAAAAAATTTACATATTTAAAAAAAGGAAAGGAATAATACTTGTGTGGTTTAAAATATATAAAGGGATACTTGGAGAAATTCCAAGTTATTTCCCATTAATACTATTCTAATTCAAAATTTGAGAAATGTTAGGGTGAAATTAAGATATATAATGCTCATAATGACTGCCATTTAGCCCTAATAAACTGATAAATTATCTACAGGTTTGTTAAACTAGGAAAATGTTTGAACACCCCTATGTGCCACATGAATATTTTTTTAGATGATCCATCTAAGGGTATAAATTCATCATCACAAGACCTTAAACTCCATGAATCAAGAGTGATCTATTTTATATGACTCGATTCCATTTGATAATAGATAGATCTATAAAAATGTTTATAGTGGACGGGTTTACCAGTTCTGGCAAGCTCTTTCCTCACAACACTATACTAGGATGAAGCAATTACATCTTCTCCTATGCATGAGCCTAATATTCATATATACATATTTTCAAGAACTATAAGTAGATTTAGTTTTGTTTCCATAGAATAAATTGATATATCTAGATCTTCTATCTTAGATCCGAATATATATTTTAATTTTATTCCATTCCCAACACCATCTTAGTAGTTGGGAGTACCATTTCATGTTAAGTTTTCCTCCATTAACCCCATGATCTTGATACCAAAATATGTGAGTTAATTATTCATCTTAGACACACTAGAATCCTTTATTTTAGTTTTCCTCTTGGTGACACCAAAAGCCTCGATTCAATTTATTTCTCTTGATGAATCCAAAATCTTGGAGTTGATTTATTTATCATAAAAAAACCAAAATTATTATGTTTGTTATTCCTAATGGCTATCCAAAATTCTAGACTTTAGATTTTCCTCTAGGTTATAATGTTATGTTAAATTAGATCATACTCTTGATGATCACCCTCAGATTAGTGAGTATGCTCTAAAAACATACCCGATATCCATTGAATGTAGAAAATTTTACTATATTCCCTTTGAATATGATTCTTTTAATTTAAAAATAATAAAAATATAAGGAGGGGGGGGAATATTTTTTGAATTAGTAAATGAATTTCATGAAATATTTTCACCAAATCCATGAAACTATTCCCACTTAAACGACATAGGTCAAGTGCAGACATAAAGTATATTTCTATAAAAAAGTCATGAATGTGATCTATATATGACAAATGATTCCACACACACCGAAGGATAGAGATTAATCCAATAACTTTCTTAGTCTAGTGATGTGCTGGTGAGAAGTTCCCAGTGGGAGAGGACCATGCATTTAATACGCGGCTGATGAAAAGTGGTTTCAAAACCATAAAACCCATTTTAAGGGTTTTCTAAACACTATTTTGTCATAGGAAAACAAATAATATAGGGGAAACTAATTTTTATTTGTTTATTTTTGTTTAAAAATCTTTGAGTTGACTACATATGGATCCAAATTGGACTTACATATCAAAATTTATGGCCATTTTAAGTCAATATTCATTTTAACATGAAATAAAAATTAGAAATGTAAAATTACCATGATTGAAGATTTTGTGTAAATACTTCAAGACTGTATAAATAATTCATAGACATGTAAATTATTCACTATTTAGTGTCATTTGTGAATCCAAAACTATATCCCTTTGTGGATGTGTAAAACCTTAATGTTCAGCTATCGTGTTCGGCCACAACATGGTAATGTTCCATGACCGTGGGAAACCTTCTTAGTGGGAATTCATTGATCGAGTTCCAACATGGATTACTTTATAGTTTCATGATCGCTAAGAAAATGAATTCATTTATAGAGTACTGATGAATATTTTTTTTGTATTCACATTATCCCTACATATCTTGATTTTTTTCATCCAAAAGATATATATTATTTATGATCATATGCTTCCAATGTTGGACCCTTTTTCAAGAATTCACCACCTATAAATACCCAACACAAAAATTTAAAAAGGGAAGAATAACATTATTAATCTATGACTTGTAGAATTAAATGCTCTTATATTCATGAAGAATTATCTTCATGGAAGACTCTAATTCATGTAATTTACCATGTTTTAGTTAGAGAATAAAAGTGGGGGATCATCATGGAAGATACTCACAATAATTATTCCCCCATAGAAAAAATTATAGATCCATCTATATAAGACTATTTAGGTAGCCCCCCTATAAAGTACATTTTTAAAATTACTCCCACGAAATTCCCTTAATGAAGGACTCTCATAAATACCCATTTACAAAGTAATCCTTCAAAATAACAATTTTGAAGAAATCCCAAGAATTTTCTTTCCATGAAGAAATCTAATAAATCCCAATAGCCCATATAAAAAGTATGACCCCTTTCATATATACCCTTAATGCTATGCTAAGTTGGGGTTTTTTTATGGCCCAAATGACCTCTTCCCATTGGACCATGGCTGTGAAGGATTATACCTATTCTTAGTAAACTTGCAAAGTAACACAATTACAGTAAACTAGGTCTCTTTGATATCTATTAATCCACTATAGTCATCTAAGTAGTTTCAACTAACCTAGATGACCTCATTTGCTTCATTTTTATATGGTCAAGTGCCTAAAATAACTATATCTATCATAGGACTCTTTTAAAGTGTAGTCCTCAATCATATATTCCCTTATCTAGTTACTAGCATAAAGGATAATAAAAAAATAGGAAGCTCAAGGAATAAGACTTGTATAATCTTCTATTTTCACCCCTTTCATGACACATGCATCCTTGCCGCTTAATGTTAAACTGCATGTACCACTCCTAATATATGGATTTAAACCATGAATATAAAACTAAATTGGTTTTGATTCCAATTATAGTAGGAAATATTGGAAATATTTTTGAGTTTTAATCCAAACCTCCAAAATCCTTATCATTATATCTCTCTCTCAAGAGGTTGTATGCCTCATGCCTTCTCCCCACTAAAATTTAAATATTGAAAGTCCCCACTGGACTCTAAATTATTTCCACTTTATTATAAATACTTAAACCTATAAACTTCTCTATGTACTGAGAATATTGGATTTAATACTTGCCTATTTAGTGAGTATAACATTACATCACTCCCTCACATGGGGAATACTTATCTACCTATTATGAGTCAAGAATAAGAAACCCGTACTTACCCTATGTGATGAACATATAATGTATGATGCAATGAGATCAATACGACCCATGTAAGGAGAATGGGATTAAATAAACCTTCTTTAGGTGATTATATTGATGTGTTCATGTTAATACTCCCCTAGTTATTGATCCTAAGTACCCTATGTGATGAGCATAGAACCCCTTATGTGACCAGAATAAGTTTCCCCAGGTGATGTGTAAAGACCCCGATACTAGTATCCCGAAACTAGTGGTTACTTTATTATATTTTCACTATATAAATTGAATCATATATTTAAGGAAAAAATATTTTAGTATTATTGATACACTTGATACAATCTTGAATATCAAATTACATTTGAAAACATAAAATAAAAAGTAGAGAGTGTGTAAAAATTCTTTGTCCTTGAACTCATTTAATGATTTCTTATTCATTTCTCGGAGAAAAGAAACAAAATAAGGGTGAGATTAGATGCTTATTAAGGGTTATATATAGTGGAAGATATTATGATTAAATAATGTATAATCAATATGATATGGTAAATAACTAAAACACATACTATTTAATTAATAACTCGAACATGAAGAATAATATAAAAGGAGTAAATGAAGATCAAATGATGCTATATAAATAATCACATGAGACTGAAAATTATCCACATATATTATAAATAATACAAAAATCACAAGGAAATAAATAACTTATTTTATATTGAGGGAATGAATAATGATGGAAATTTGAAACTTACCATCAAGGCCTTGTTCTAATTCAGTTTAAACTATGGGAAGGTATACGCTAAAAACCATTTGATAAGGTTATCCAACATTTTTATCTCATGATACCAACTAATTACATGAGGGGATATATAATTCCAATATCCACACATTACTTAATAATTATAATGAATTTATAATATGAATAAGCAATTCAACTTAATCAATATTCTTTATTTGAAAAACTTTCCATATAGGAAGAACTAACATGTGGAACGTGAATACTTTCCCCAGTCAAAATGATCATAAATTATCCAGATAAAGAATAAGGATGGTATAATTAAAAAATATCCACAATGGAGAATATATTGGTTATTTCTGTTGATGAATAGCTCTAACATGAAAATATCATTGAAAATATTCTTGAGAAAAATACTATTTTTTTTATTTTGAAATCGAATTTTAAAAAATAAAAATTTCGAGAATATTTGAAAAAACCTATTCTTTAAAAAGAATCTTGAAACATATAAGTAAATCTTTAATTTTATGCTTTTTTATTATTGTGGGAAATTATATTGATTACGAGTATGTTAAAATAAAATTTCTTTTACATTTTAAGGAAAAATCCAATAAGTACCTTACTTGGAAAATGAAAAAAAGGTTCATTTTAATCACTTTATCAATTTTTATAAATGAGTAAAAATTTATTTAACAAATCATTTTAGAAAACAAAAAATATTTTTAAAAAATATTTTTTATGAAAATATGGGTATAGAATAAAAATATTCCACACTGAGTAGGAAAAAAGGCGATTTTCCTTGAAAAATTATTTTGTCATCTTGAGTACTTAAACAGTGAAAAATAAAATAAAAAATTATAATTTTAAGAAATAACCATAATAGAATAAAATATTTTGGGTTTAATATAGAAGGATAAAATAATTTCCCAATTGGAGTCTTAAACAAAAAAAATCCCGAATAATGATGAGATTGTAAAAAAAACCCTTACCAGTTTAGTGACATTTAAATCATAACCCTTTGAAAGAAATAAATTTAAATGAAATATTAAATAACATTACTATAAATATATTCATGACATAACATATAAAAGGTGTATTAGATACACCTCACATCAATAAATAGGTACATAATTGCAAATATGTCTCAATATAGAAAAAATTAAGATGAAATCTATTACAAATATCAAACCATTGATGTGATACTTAATCAATGAATTGATTATGTCTATAAAATTTAAATCCATATAAAATAAGTGGATATAAAAAAATAATAATAAAAATTCATGTCAGAATTTATCTTATAATATCAAATAAAATTATTTTTGTAATATAACTCAAAGGATATAAATTGATTTATAAAAGGCCTTACCTCAGGTATAAGTCATCATGTGAGTTATTTATCTCCCTAAAAATAATATTATTTTAATTATTTACTTTATTAGGAACATTTTTCATATTTATTAATTCTTTTCTTTTATTGAATAAAATTTTATATGTAATTATTTAATCAATTAAATTTACATCGGACATTTGGATGATATTTATTTCATATGTACAAAATGACATTGGTAGTTTGACTATGGTAAATGAGGTAGTTATTCAATAATCTTTAAAATAATAATAATGTCATAATTATATTTTTTACAAATTAACTATAATTTTTAAACTAACCATGAAATATGGTAATGAAAAACGAGATTCATTACAATCATAGAGATGATAAGTCGCATGTACACATGAGTAATGTCTCTATTTTTCAATGATCATGATGGAAATGAAATATATATTATTTATCTCTATATAATTATAATTAAAATAGAAATATCATATTATTTTTTAAATTCAATTATATATAACAGACATGTTTTGTGGTTAAGAAAAAACAAATCGCATCGCTTCATGGAGGTGGTAATCCACACGTACGCATGAATAACACTATCATTTTTAAATGAATGGATTGGTAAGAAGTTATATAATATATTATATTTTTATAATTATAAATATAAATTTAATGTGATATATATACATATTAAATCTATAATTAAAACCAAATTTGAGTGGTGTTGATGAAAAATGAATTACATTGGTTCGTGAGGTGGTAGTCCGCTGTACATACGAACAACAATTTCATTTCTCATTTGATGGAAGAGGAGATGAATATATGATATGAAATTAACATAAAAAAATATTATTATATTTTAAAATGTAATGTTATTTTATCATCGTGTTTGAATAATATTTGAAGTAGGTGGACTAATAAATAATATAAAAAAACTTGTTTAAGAATGATACCACATCTCCAGATAATATCTCAAGGTTTAAACCAAAAAACCACACAAGGAGGGTATTGTAATAAAACCATGGGATATAGTATGTTGTAAGGGAATTAAGGAAGTTATTTTTTCAAATATTTATCGAAAAAAATAATTTTTAAGTGTGGATAAAAGAGGAGAGGTGGTGCCCTTTTCTCAGTTAGGGGAGGGGTAATTTTTGAATTTCTTAAAGTATTAAATTATTATAAATTATTTATCATGGAAAAATGACTCTGAGATTATATTTTTAAAAGATATGATTTGTATGGGTATAAATAATTTCATAAAATAAATTAAGGAAAAGCTTATATTATTTTTATATACTTATAATTTTGTTATAACCCATGTTAACCCTTTTGACGCTTACCATGATAACAAAGTTTTTACTATTTACTTATAAATATAATTACTATAAAATTATTGTTGAAAAATAAGTGGAATACAATTAATATTTCCAAACATATCCCAATAACATTTTTGAATATAATTTTCTTAGTAATTTTAAATCATTTAATAAAATATTATTTATTATAAAGAATCATTAATGTCATTTTTAGAACAATTAATTTTCTTTTACCATAATAACATCAATATAGAAAGAGAATTTGAATATAATTAATTAAAACTTAGGTGGCATGATATATATATAAAACTCATGAAACATAATAATTCATTTAATTTTTTTTAGTTTTAAAATTTCTACAATTATTTTTTTATTTCTCTATTAATTGAATAATACTGTGTTGGTGTTACATAAGAATTTAAGGTTAAAAGTAAGAAAGTGAAATTCTTGACTTTTTTATATAAAAGAATATAATGTTAAAAATCATGTACAAATAAAAAAATGTCACATATTAGAAGTTTTTATGGTTATGGATAAAATAAATTCATAAAATAAAATTAATTGTTGTATTATGGCCATTTTTTAGTCATCGTAAAATTATTTTTATCCTTAATTACCCGATTTACCTTTTATATGGGGATAATTATTTACTATAGTTACTATTAATATTGAAAAAAAATAAAAGGGGCTAAATTAAAAAATTTGGACCTCATTATTCAAAATATTGAATCCATTTTTAGGATTAAATTTACAAAAATGGAAGAATTTAATTTGAAATTAAACTTGTAATGTGTGACGAAAAATGATTTTTCAAGAAAATTCATTTTGTAAGAAAAAGATGATTTTATACTAAATCTATGTCTTGTAATATTAATTATATGATTTTAAATTCATATATACAGGGATATATAATTTATATATTTCATTTAAATTATTTATAATTAGTAGTGTTTTTAATTAATTAAAATGTAAATAACATTATACACTTAAAAGGAGTTTTATGAAAAATGTGTTTTTAAGTATAAAATTAGATTTGTAAAAAAATCATTAAAATTTATGATTAAATTGAAATTAGTTATAGTATTATAAAAGAAAATTATAATATATAACTTTAATACTAAATATAAAATATTACCAGACTTTAAGTTACTTTATTTAATGAAAAAATGACAGTTTTAGAAAACATGATATTTTTCACTATTCACTTAAAAACTAATCTTTTTAGAAAAATCCTAAAATTTTACCTTAATATTATTTTATGATTATTATTTCAAAAATTACCACTCTTATAAAATATTTATAATAAAATTATTATAAAATTATTATATTATTTGCATACAAAAATATATAAAAACATTTTTGAAGAAAAAATATTTGTGAAACATAAAATGACTATTGAAAATTCGGTTATTATTTCCTAATAATTAATCAATAAATTTGTATTTATTTAGAGTCTTATATATATATTTTTCATAATGTGTTTCATCCTATTTTTAAAAACAAATTCATTGGCTAGGTTATAACAGTCATATTTAAATAATATATTTCACAGATCATTTATGCTCGGTGTTGGGAGTCATATACACCATCAAACATAATGTTTTATTTTAAAATCTCCAGGTGTTAAATTATTCCCACCTTCAATAAATTGTATCCTATAAATTTTAAATTTCTCTAAAAAATTAGGAGTTTCACATTTGAGAATTCCAATATGAAAATCCTACATCATAAAAGTATTAATAAAACTTCATCTTAAAAAGAGGGAAATGGAAATATGGTAGTTTTATATAAGAAAAACTATGTTTCCAAATAAGATAACATGAATGTGAATTAAAAATATAGAAATGAAATAGAAAACTAATTCCCAAGAAGTAATTGAGAGTGGTAGAGAACATGATGAGGATAAATTTAATGACTTTAAAGATATAAATCTATAATGGATGAGTAGACCATTGATATATTATAAGTAAAAGTAAATGTACAATATTATTATTTTAGGAACATTTTCTTAAATTTTATAAATTATTTTACTTCCAAGATAGATAACACAATAAAATATACTTAATTGATTTTTTGTTTCATAATAATGATTTTATCCATTGATTGTTCTTCGATCAATTTAAAAATAATTTCTTACTCCATGAAATGAATATAAAATATTAATTTTTTATTGATTAAGAACTAAAATTTACCTTTAACAGATAATAATATCCATAAAAGAGTGAACATTCATTTTTTCTGTCTTTAAGTATTAACCAAAACCAAAATAGCAAGAACATGTTATCCAATATAATACGTTAATATCTAAAACATCAATAATAATAACCACAGCTCAAATTAATAGATTCCAAAACTAATTTTCCTTTAAACCCTTCCAAAATACATCTGATTAAATTCAAAATTTAAAAAAATAGAAATAAGGTCACTAAATTTCAAAAATGAACTTAACATTAATCTCCAATACATTATAAATTAACTCTTAATGTCACATACCAAATATTTGAACACCTTGATCATGATGAAGCCTCAATAAAAGGATAACCACTTCCAAAATTTACTGTATCCTTATTACATAAATAAAATAATAGATTATTAAATATATTCCTTGAATCTGAAAATGAAGTCAAATTTATCATAAATTACTTTGTCACCATATCAATAATCATTTTCAAGGGAACCGATAATGTCTGATTTACTTAATCAATGTTAATCACCTATTTTCCCTGACTAAACATTGTTACTTTTACATATGGAACATATGAAGATTTATATTTCCACCAAAAATATCACTTTAACTTTAAATCACGTTTCTTGGTCATCAGTAACATTCAACATATGCCTTAAAATTATAAAAGAGAAACTAATGTGGAACAATAATTATATGTTTCGTGATTTATATAACCAAAATATTATTTATTTAATACTTCTACAACATAATTATCAAATCCCAATACATAAACACTTCAATCCTTCCTCTTCAATGATTTTCATGGAATAATTAATTCAACGGTATAAGAGTTAACCCTTATATTTAGCAATTGGATAAGGTAACTCCCATGTTTTCCCCATATAAAACATTGAACTCCTTGTAAATTCATTTCTCTATATACTTTATTTCCACACAAAAAAGTATCATCCCATTCCTTTTATAAATTCGTCGAGGTGTCTCTTTCCACATTTCATACATGAAGGAAATTGTGTCATATTTTCTTTATGCTCGCCACTATCAAATCTCTTAGAAAAATCTATAATTATTCTATTTGGTGAGTCCAAGAGTTGGTTATGGTTCAATTTTTTAATCATATATCATGACAAATAATTAGGTATAATCATTATATATTTCTCTCTAGTCATTAACAAATTTGGTTTGTCATAATCATCATATTTTCTATCATAGTCAGTGTTAACATGATTCATCACAGTTCTAACCATTTCCTAAATAAAAAAAGAATAGTATGAGAAATAGTAATCATAGTGGTAAAATACATAATCATTTATAGGGTGTCTAAATAATGAAACCTTATTTTCAATCTAATATTCCATAGGTTTCACCTAGGCCATTCATTTCCATCATCTATTTGAAACCTTTATAATGGTTTGTAAAGAAAATGTGAATTTATCCAATCAAATCCTCTAGGAGTGTCAACCTTGTTATGTTGTAAGGGAACACTTTCTGTTAACTGGAATGATTTCCAATATACACTTAACCAACTCTTTTTAGGGTTTTTACCCATATATGCATGTCTTCTAAAACCACACCCGATATAGAATCTAGATTGATATGTGTTTCTAGGAAAACCACATAATAAATAACTTACCAAAATTTTAGGATGTTATCCTATACATAGACCTATACTCAAAGATAGTCATATGGTTTTGTTACTTAATCTATATTTTCCTAAATCCAGTTCCTAATGTTTCTACTTAACTTCCACTGATACCAAATGTAATGATCCCAACCCTAGTATCCTAGAGTTGGGGTTACTTTATTATGTTGGAACTATATATTAGGATTCATATTCTCTTGGAGTGAATAGTTTACTAGTCTTGGTAAACTAGATACATAGTTGATTATCATATTACATTTGAAACATAAAATATAAAACATATTGAAAGTAAATATTATGTATCCTTTAACTCATTGAATGTTTCCTTCTTCACATATTTTGGAAAGGGAAAAAAATAAGGGTGATCTCAGATTCTTGGCTGGGGTAATGTATAATGAAATATTTTATGAGTAATAAGGTATAATCTACGTGCCTAGGTAAAAAACTAAAACCCATAACATTTAATCAATAACTTGAGTATGAAGAATAATTTTTTCAGAATAAATAGAGATCAAATGATACACTATAAATAATCACTTGGGATTGAAAATTATCCATGTATATAATGACTAATCAAATAATCAGATGTAAATAAATATCTAATTTCATAATTATGGAATTCAAAATGTCATACATTTGAAACCATTGAGGCCTTATGCCAAGACAGTTTAAACTATGTGCAGGTATAAAAAACCATTTAATAAGGATAACCAACTAGTTTGTCTCATGAGACCTATTGATGAATTGATGGGCCATGTAATTCTAGTCCACACATACTACTTAATAATTCAAATTCATTCATCACATGAATAAAAATTACAACTTAATCAATATGCCTTATTCAAAAACATTCTATATAGAAAGAAATAATATACAAAATTTCAATACTTTCCCCAGTCAAACTGATCATAAATCACCAAGGGAAATAATAAAGATGATATCATTACAAAACATCCCCATTAACTAATAATAGGCTTGTTTTTGTTTATGAATAGATATACCATAAAAATACCAATAAAAACATTCTGGTGGAAAATACCCTTTTTTATTTTGAAATCCACTTTTAAAAACTATTTTTTTTTCAAAATATTTAGAAAAACGTTTGTTTTGAAAAGAATCATTATAATTTTAAGGATAAATTCAATGAAATGGGTGATCATGATATTGGGAAATTATATTCTTGCCGAGTAAGTTAAAAAAAAATTCTTTTCACATTTTTAGTAAAAAGTGAAAATGTACCTTGGTGAGAAAAAGATAAGATTTTTTTTAAAAAGTAAAAAATATGTCAAAATATCATCTATAAATCATTGGAGACTATTAAAAATATTTTTTAAAAACTTTTATGTAAAATATGTATATGGAAGAAAAATATTTTTGACTGAGAAGAAAAACAATGATGGTTTTCCATAAAAACATGATTTTTCTATTTTGATTACTTAAAGTGTGGAAATTGAAATGAAAAATTAAAATTTAAATAAATAACCATATTCTTATAAAATAGTTTGGGTTTAAGATATAAGTATTAAATAATTACCCCATTGGATACTTAAATAGAAATAATTATGCATACTAAAGAGATTGTAAAATATACACTTACCACTTTGATAAAATTTAAATCATAACCCCATAAAGGAAATAAATTTTAATAAATAATTTCATTTTATAAATGTATATACATTCATTATGTAACATTTAAAATGGGTAGTATTTACATCTCATAAATAAAAATTGGGGTATAATACACAAAATGTCTCAATGGAGTGGAAATTGAGACAAAATCTCTTACCAAGATCTTACCATTGAAGTTAAAATTAATCAATGAATTGATTGTGTGTATAAAATTTAAATAAAAATAATTTAAAAAAACATAAAATAATCATGATACATTTCACACATTATCTTATATCATCAATGACAATGAAGAAGTAATATAACCCAGTCAGAAGAAATTGAGTTCTGAAACCAGTTAACTCATTTTTTCGAATCATCACGTACATTCTTTATCATAATGATTAATAAAATAATGTTACTTATTTTATTTCTTAATAAATTTTTAATGTTTTTTTATTTATTTTATTTTATTTAATATCATTTTATATTTAACTACTTAATCAATTAATTTCACGTCAGATGATTTGATGATATTCAGTTCATATATTCAAAATCACTTCAGTAGTTTGACTATTGTAAAAGTTGTACTTGTTATACAATATCTAGAATAATAATCATGAGAAAATTATCATTTTATATATAAATTATATTTTTTAAATCATCCATGAAATATTTTTATGAAAAATAAACTATGTTACATTCATGATGATGGTATGTCGTATTTACGAATGAGAAACATCACCATTTTTAAATGATCACGTTGAAAAGAACATAATTGTTATTTTATCTTTGAATAATGACAATTATAATATAAATGTAATTTTATTTATTTAAATACACTTATATATACTAGACATGTGATGTGGTTATGAAAAAAAATCACATCGCTTCGTGGAGGTGGTAATGCAGATGTACACATGAATGATGATATCATTTTAAATAAATTGAAAGGTAAGAAATTATATGACATATTATCCTTTAATAATGATAAATATGTAATAAATATCATATATATATATATACATATATTAATATCACATTAAAATCATCTGTGAGTGGTGGTGATGGAAAATGGATTACATCAGTTCCTGAGGCGGTTGTCCACCACAAACATGAATAACTATTTCGTTTCTAATTTGATGAAAGAAGAGATTAATATAATTAACTTAGTTAACATAAAAATATATTAGTATATTTTAGAAAATTATTTTTATATATCATAAAGTTTTAATAAGATTTTATGGCGGTGGAATAAGAAAAAAAACTCTTGGTTAAGAATGATAACTTTTCTTTAAAAAACTACTTTAGGTTTACACAATTATACTTCCTTTGATCGTTTTATAATAAAAAAATCTTCTTAGATTTGGGAAGGGAAGTAAGGAAGACATTTGGGTAGGTATTGGATGAACCAAAAGGTTTTTAAGTTTGAATAAATTAGGATAGGAGGTTCCCTTTTATAAGTGAGGACAGAAGTACTATTGGAATTTCTTCATGTATTAAATTAATATAAATGATTTACCATGAAAACATGGATCTAAAATGATATATTTATAATATAGGATGATTATGGGTCAAAAATAATGTCATAAAATAAAAATTTTAGAAGTTTATATTATGTTTTGACCCTTATTTTTTGTTTTAACCCGCATTAACCATTTTTGACAAATACTGTGATAAAAACCATTTTACTCTTTAGGGGTTAATATAGTTACTATAAAAATAAAACTTGCTAATAAATCAATAATTATTGATATAATAAACCATATCAAAATAACAAGGAAAATTATTGGATCTTTATGAATTTTATATAATTTAATAAAATAAAATAATTATAAAATGTCATTAATGGTATTTTTGGAACTATTCAATTATTTTAACCTTAATAAAATCAATATATATAGTTAATTAGAATAAAATAAATTAAAACTTCCACAAAAATTTATATTTGTCTAAAAAATTCATGGGATAAAATAATTCATAAAATTATAATAATTTATACCTTTATAAATCATTTATTTTTCTCTATTAATTGAATAAATACATTGTTGGAGTTGCGTAAGAATTTATGGTAATTATTTCCCCCCTAAAAAATAAAATTAACTTACCCTGGTAAGACAATAATTTTTCTTTCAAATAAGTCTGCAAAATTTTACATATTTTTACTTTATCATAGTCACAAAATATTATTTAAATTAAAATAAATTATGTGACATTTTTTAATTTTCATTATGTAAAATAATATAAAGGTAAAAATCATGGTCAAATGGAAATAATGGGCCACATATTAAAATTTGGATAGTTATGGACAAAATATACCCATAAAAAAATTAAGGAAAGTTTTATGGTCAATTTTTTAGTCCTTATCGTATAATTGTTTCCTTAATTACCTAATTTATACTTACTGAAGTGATAATTATTTGCTATAATGACTACTCATAATGACTAAAAATAAAAAGATAATATTTAAAAAATTTGGAAATCTTGATTCCAAATATGGAATTCATTTTTATATATTCTTTTCATATATGTGGTATAATTTAATTTAAAATTAAACTTGAAAATCATGATGGAAAATGCATTTTTCAAGGAAAGGATGATTTTACTTTAATTCTAGGACAAGTAATTTTAATTATATGAATTTAAATTATATATAAATATATTTAATCTAGAAATTTAATTTAATTAATTCCTTATTATTGTCTATTTTAATTAACTAAAATGGAAATTACATTATGCACTTTTAAATAGTTTTCAGAAAAATTCGTTTTTAAGTGTAAAATCAAATTTATACCAAAATCATTAAAATTGTTAATTAAAATGATATAAATAAAATGTATTATAGATCAATTTAAGACTAAATTTGGTATATAATCAGTCTTGAAATTAATTTATTTACTGAAAAGAAATGACACTTTAAGAAAATCCTTATTTTTCAATATTCACTCAAAACCTTTTTTTATAAAAATATAAAATTTCTCCTTATGTTTATTTAAATAACATGATTTAATAAATTATATCATTACTATAAAATATAATTACTAATTTTGTTTGAAATTAATTATTTTATTTGTGCATAAAAATCAACAAAAAATATTTTTGAGGAAAATGTATTTTTGAAGAATAAAACGACTTTACTGAAAATTTTGTTCTTATTTCATAAGATTTTATCAATAAATTTATATTTATTAGAAAAATTATATACACATATATATTATAATGTGTTTAATCCTATTTTTATGCTCTAATCCAATTCGTAGGGTATACAGGTTCATATTTAAATAATATATTTTTTGGTTCATTTAAGCTCAGTGTGGGATGTCGTATATGCTATCAAACATAATGTTATTATTTGAAAATATTGGGGTGTTGCATGATAATACTAGGAGGATATAATTACCCCACGTGATGTGCATATTTCACCTCTAGCTATAGGCCAACTATTCATCTGGTGATGAACCAAGGATTTTTATAGTGATGATCCATAGAAGATTTATCATCTTTGATGTAATGAATATAAGATTACCTTATGGAATGAAGTTAGTAATATATAATTGGAATAATAATATGTGTAAGACCCAACTGTCCCTCTCTCATTTAGTTACAAAAATATATAATGAACTAAAAAGGGATAATCATGTGTAAGTCATACTCCAACCATTTTTAGGAACATTTATCCTAGTAGTCCACTGTGTAATATTTTAAACTACATGGAATAGATCTTGGACCCATGCAATTAAAATTTATTTCACTTGGTCATTGTTTAAGGAACTTAAAATAATCCTAAATGATCATTGTCACATGACCTTAAAATATATGAGATGTCTTATTATGTTGAATCAAAATTCTTGGGTTATGATTCCCCTTATAGAGATATGCTTGAATCCCCTATCATGGGACTAATCCTAGCTCTACAACACCTCCTATTTTCATTCAAATAATCTAACTACCTCTTTAAATGATAATAAACTATAGTGACTAAATAACAAGATTAAATGACATATAATATAATCCCCACATGTAATGTCCACTTAAATATTCCTTTTTAGTCAATCAATATCTTAAGGGAAACTACTATTATTTCTATAAAGGATTCAATTTTTTTTTAAATTTATTATATATTATTTAAGTAGTGAAAAATCCCCCTTAAATGGTTTAATTATCCTTATCTCCCATACTCTTGACCAATGCACAACCAAAAGTGTTAGTGGTAATATCCTAGTGATTTTTTTTCTTTGTAAAGAATGACCTCGTGGACTCAAAACATAAAAATCATAGATGTATGTTAAAAATAAATATCATAAAATAGAAATACCAACCAAAACACATTACCATGTTTGGGGATTTATAGAGGCCATATCACATATAGATAGGAACTAAAGTTTTAATGTGTTATATTAAAGCGTTCCTAGTTTAATTTTATGGAATTTATCTCATCAAATGAATATCATAAATACTAAGGTATATCAAATGGAGGCTATTACAAAAAAAAACTTGTCATTTTCTAAATACCATTTCACACAATCATTGGTCCGCACATTTTGTTGTCCAAATAATATTGAATAAAATTTCCAACCACCACACTATCTAATAATATGGAACACCATCCACGACATCCCCAATAAATGAATCTAATAATAATATTTTTTAAAAGATACTAAAAAACACTGGTGATAGATACATTTACATGGACAACACATGAATATAATATCCATATGATAGTTCCATGAATAAAAAACCCCAAATAATCAATATATTTATATACCAAATCTCACTAGAACCTATTATAATTCAAAAGGTAATTTCAAAAATAATTAATTAAAATCAAGGAAGAATATTTATTAGACCTCCAACCATCACCAACATAAAAAATGTACCTCTATAGGAATTCTGCACAAAAAATATACTGCTCCCTCTAAAGAAGATAGCCTCAATAAAAGTTTTAAAATAGTTTCCCTAAAAGAAGTTTGGGGATGTAGAACCAAGAAGAATATGTAAGTAGAGGAAAAGGATTTAGGGAAAATTTTGAATATAAATCAACTATTTATGAAAAACTTATGAAAAGGGCGATACCCAGGATTCTATGGAGAACAAAACTAACAAAAACCAAAGGAAAGGTTGACAATGACATGGGAACTGGACTTACCATTAAGATTCATGTTCACAGTCCCAAGATACCATAAACAGCCTTGTACTCTATTGAATATTTTATCAGGCATGGTAAGTTTGGTATAAAGATAAAAGTTATAAGAAAAATAGGGCTAATGACTAGTAGTGACTACATAAAATGTCAACCATATCCAGTAGAGGAAACATGACACAATACAATGTAACTGAGCCATAACCAAATGTTTCAAATGAACTTGAGACTTTTCTACCATGACATTCCCAAACCAATAGAAACATAATCAGTCTAAAACATATATTGGGTATAAAACAATGTTTCAGTCTAAAAGAGATTTGAAAAATAGTGATAAATGCCTCGACTATAAGAAAAAACATCATAAACCGACCTAGAAGAATAAATTATAAGAAACCTTAATACTAAAGACATCCAAAATTGTTATAGGGAAGAGATCCTAAAAAATTGGGGAAATTAAGAGATAATTAGGATGATATAATTCCAAGATTTATACCCGGATGCCTCAGAGAGTATGGATTAGAGAGAGAACTTGGGGAGAACATATGAGACTCCCTTGATCCACACTCTTATACATATTGCTAAAAACACATGATTTAATTAATAATTTGACCAAAAGTGAGATATATCATGTAAAAAATATATATTTACATAATTCATACATTAAATATCACAATAATCATAATATCCTAGAACCCAAAGGTTTGTTGTATTCATAGATTTTTTATAAAAAAATTATTATGAAAATTTATCCATAGTCACACCATACTAGGTCCCCTACTAGAAATTTATAATTTTATACTCTCCTTCATAACACAAGGAATGGATACCATATGATAAGGGTGAGTTCAAACACCCCAAAAGTTAACATTCATCAAAATTTCAAGAATTGGTTAAATCATAATCATTTGAGAAAACATGAAAAAACATGGAACACTAAGAGTTTCCCCTTAAGATAAATAAAAGGACTTGTAACCTCAAACACCCAATCCATTACCATGTTATAATATTGTAAAAACACGATACAATAAGAATGGGATATAACACCCCGAACCATACCACTATGTACAAGACAATGGTGAAAAATGACCTCATGAATTCCTCCTCATATACAAGAGGTTGGCGACTAGCCGTGAGGGCCTATGGAAAGACATGGGGAGAATATGCCCTAAGTACTAGGTAAACATCAGATCATAAAAAAATTGATAAAAAAATAAAGAATAATACAATAACCATTAAAGTAACAACATATACAGATATAAATAATGAAATAGAAGTGTGATATTCCATATAATAAACCAAAACTAAAAAAATATATTCAAAGTACGGTATGCTCGAAAAGTAGAAATAGAAGCTATATATATCTAGTCCAAACTACAAACAAAAACATCATCATCGTCTTTCCTACGTACTCAACCATCCACCACAACACCCATTCCCTTCATTGGATCCTAAAGCATGAAATGTAAAATTTCATCAAAATATAGAGTTGGGTGTGAGTACAAGAATCAGTAAGACACCAGAAACAACCATTAACAAATGTGAATAACATATATTTGTTCTTTCCATAAAATTGAACATGGTATATATTATGCCCAAAATGGGCTTAGATACCCTGAGGGGGGGGGGGTATAGGGGTATGGATAATCTTTTTAATATTATTCCTACCCACTCGATGTTGACCTATTTATTATAAGGGTCAATTTATTTTCTCTTTAATTTTTATGTTGATCTTATCCTTTCCAACTTTAACTAAATATTATGCCTAAAAAGTAAATTAAGAAAGAAAAATAGGGGCACACATATTTTTACTTGGTTCAGCTTTAATGGGCTATGTCTAAGGATCTTACAATTTTAGTGTACTAATGTACAAAATCCACTAAAGCTCACTACCAATACATGATTTGGAGAATACTAAATTTACCTCTTGGTTCACTAAAAATAATAATTTAAATTCTCACCACTCTATCTCAACTAAAGTGTGCTCACTACTTCTTTAGATGATTTTTTTGTTGATCTAAAACAAACTCATTCAATTTTCACACATGAGTGTTCCATGAAGCTCTGTTTTCACCTAATAGATGATGTAAACTTCACAACATGGATTTTTCCTAGTAGAGAGTCCATTCAAAAACTTTTTCATCTCCTTTACGAACACTTTAATACCCTTTGTGAAAACCCTTTCACTGCGTAGTGTGAGTGCTTTGTGAGACTTGATTCCTTTTCATACTATAGTACACTATATAAACCTTCCAAAAAATGAGCTAACTTTTCGGACCACCTCATTTCCAAACCACCTCCTCTGCAGAATACCTCATTCATGAACCACCTCCTTCATGAACCACTTTCCAAATTATACAAATTCTTACAGTGATAATCAAATCTTATGAAATTCACTTGATGACTTGATTAGGGGTCAATTATATAGGAAAATAAATCCCACAAAACTCACTATTCAAAATTACCATAAACTTCTTCATAGATTAGCGATCATTCTGCACCATACACACTATGTGGTTCACATAGCACTTTATTTCTTTGAAGAACCCTTTAAATAAATATCTTCACAAAAAATGTTTTTTAATGAATATTAAATCAAATTATTCTATTTAAAATGACAAAGATTTTAGGAACTTATCTTTCTATGTTGTTAACAAAGAGAATGTCCAAAAAATTATGGTAAACACTAGGAAACTATGAAACATTCAAAAATTCTTCTTCAAAAACATCAACAATACTGTAATGTGATCAAATGGATTTGTCAACAAACACAATCATCACAAAAACACCATGATTGAACCTTGATGGATTTTTCCCAACAATCTCACCCTTTGGTATGTTGGAACTCTTCAAAACAGATTAAGAACTTATGATGATAATCATGAAAACACTATCTACAATGATTCACCACTCACACTATGTGACCCCTGATAATGATAAAATATTTTAATAAAAACATATTATAATCCCACATGACTCAATATCATCATGAGAAACAAGAGTAATAAGAAGTTTTCATTAACGAATAATGTAATCCTTGATACCACTAAAAAATCGTTACTCAAAACTGATTGTTCTAAGAAACCAACTGGAATACAACATGGGGAAGCTAAGAAGCCAAAATATTTTTAAAATTCTTGCATCATGAACACCTTTTTTTATTTTTCTACATTACCTGAACTACTTCAACATCATTAGAATTAAAACTACACCTACTTCGTTTCTCCCTATATGAGATTCTCACCCTATATTGGACAATATATTTTCTCCTCCTTTTTCAATGAAACCAAAGTTATCTCCTGTGTTGATGAAACACTATTAAGAAAACATATCAGTACATAGGGGAAAAAAACCATACATTTGGGAAAGGGGGACCCACCTTAACACTTTTTGAAGTGTGGGGAGTCCACTAAACTCGAAGAGCTAGTTGATACCACTCAAAATCCTCTTTGGGTAAGGAATTCATCATAATTTTTGCTTCATCTAGTTTTATAGGCACATAATCCAATCCCACAAGCTCATTCTCCACCTTCTTCTTGATAAAATGATATTTGATTTTAATGTTATTTTCCTATGAGTTATGGACTCGATTTTTTATGTGATTTATAGAACTTAAAATATCACAATATATTTCAATCGAAGACTTCAACAATCTGCTACTTCAAAACATTAATACTTTACTTGAGATAGGAAGGATGCCCACTCTAAAGAATTCATTCTCCATGTTTGAACTCGCACTTCCTGATCACCAATGATTTTTTATCTATCAATTTTAGCTTGATTTTTTATCTTATGTGGAAATATTGATTTTACTTCCTCCTTATCCTCAATATTATATTATTCTTAGTCAACATTTTACACTTTTAATCACCTTAAACATATTACCACCTCAAAACTTTCCTAAGGGAATTGTTTATTATGTTGTTGAATATTCTCTTCATTATTTATTACCGTGACATTATTGCTTTCAACTATTTTTCACAGACTATTTTTGAAGTGATTATATTGATTTATTTTTATTTAAAATATTTAAAATTATTTCAATTTTGGATTCTTTCTGTACTACATCTTGAAACTTACAGATAAATATTTGAAACATAGAGTTGTTTTTAACACCACTTGTGGAATCTGATGTCATATATGAACATTAAGAGTTCATATTCATCATTTCATATGTATATCTATTAAAATTATACACCTTTTCCTTTTCATCACACACACACCCCAAGGATCATATATCCCCCTTCATCCTGTACCACTTCAAACACATACTAGAAATAGTTAATGCATCAAGAGAGGAGTACCACTATAAATCTCAAGAGGAGGATTATGGTTAATCCAAATAGGCCTACCCTTTGATATTTTCATTCCAAGAATGGAACACTTTATATTTTTGTTCTAACTAAAAAACCATATTTATATATTATATTCATAAATCTAGACATTATTTACCCAAATTATTAGTTTTACTATGATATTTAGGTTTTTTAGGCTTGGAAGTTTTCAGAATTTTGGTTTTAGGCCCACTAGTAAAAATTTATTTCTTTATAGATCCACTTATATTAAAATTTTAAGGATTATTTCTCTAATTATGAATATTTCCACTGATCATATTATCTTATTTATTCCTCCATTGGATTGATCTTTATCTTCCATTCACTTCTCACATTATGGTATGACACATAAATTTGTTGAGGCATTATTTTATCAGTTTTTATCATTTATCTAAATCAACTGACACTAATGTTGTGGGAGTGAGTCTTTTCCTAAGTGTACGTTATTTTTTATTACAATTAGAATTGTTCCTTGTGTTTCCTCTGATGCTATAAACCCATTGATGAAATTATCTATTTTTATTATAGTACAAGAATTCTCATTATACACCATTGGATTTTTGGATCTTCTTTCGAGTTACTTTTTGTTCCTTTATTTATTTCATCTGTAATATCTTTCTAAATGATCATGAATAGAACATAATACAAACATCCCATTAAAAACATATCTCTTGGTATCATTTCTCAAAAGATATGTTGATTCAACCATAGTTTTAATTCTCCTCTCATTGATCCCTTAGTCTTATTAACACTTACAACTAGTGTGTACCTGTCTTCCATAATAATATCATTTTTATGGATACTTTCTTTTGAGAGATGGTCCTTTTAGACTATTCAAGAAGTTTTTTTTATAATTATCATATGTAGAAATATATATATCTTCACCGTATGAAATATATTCCAAAGCTTCAAAACAAAAACATAAAATATGACCATGCATCCCATGGGAATAGAATATGTTGTCATCAATTTTGTATAATTATTTTTAGGTATATTTCCACCTTCTACAATATTTTTCCTATTTTTTGAACTGTTAAGAGCTCTTTTCCTCCCATAAATGAGAGATGGTTGATCATGTCCAATTCCATATTTTCCCAGAACACATTTCCATTGGGATGAGACAATCATTTCATGTTTTTCATATAAAATAATTTTTTTTCATTTCATTACTACCTTATAAAGGATAGTAAAATAATAAATGTAAAGAATCCTTTAATTTGGGTTTTCCTTGGAATTAGATTTCTCAAATTCTTTCTTCACATATTCTAGCTCTTCTCCCAATTGTTTAATCTTTATATACCTCAATTCAAGTTGAGAATGATGTTATCTCTTTGTAGTTATATCATCATCCAATTCCTGATAGATCTTATCCATTATTTCATCATTATCAATTATTTTATAATTTTTATGTGCAATAAAATCATGACAACATACATTCTTTTATTATTGGATTTGGTTTTCCTAAATAATTTTATATAAGTGTATATCAAGATCATAATTTCTAGATTCTAAATTCCAAATTTATTTTGATTTTATATTCTTTCCCTTATGATCATCTTTGAGTTTTCTATCTTTGTGAAAATATTTTTAGTTATTCATCTGGAGAATAATTTTTCTCCCTCCAAACAATAGCCACATCAACAAGCCTTTTTTTCAGACCATTTATCTTACTAATCTTAATTTCATATTCTCGGATTTGAATTTATAAAGAATTATATCCCCTTTTTAAATTTTGATCCAATTCATTTATCATGTGGAAAACATCTACCACTTGAATTATTTTTAATTTCTTTATCATAAATATTTCTAACATCACTTGGAATTTCAGGTTCTTCATTAATTTATTTAAAATTATTGAATGATGAAATTGTTTGAAATTATGATAAGTTTTTTTATTCCTTTAAATCATTCACAATCTATTCATAGACACTTCAAAACTAATTAATTCCACCATAATTTTGATTCTTATTTAATGTTATTCCCTTTTCCATGGAAAAAATGTGACAAGAGAAGACTAAAACATTAATTTCAAAAATCGAATGAACCAAGTAAGATAAAATAAATCCTATAAAAAAACCAATGATATGATACCAATTTTTAGGAACAAAATGGGATTTGAAATCTTTAGGGGGGTGGGTGGGTGAATCTGGGTATGTATAATATTTTGAAAATTCTTTCTACCCACTGGTTCTTGACCTTTTCATTATATGTTTCACTCCATTTTCTCTTTAATGTTTATGTTAATCATATCCTTTCCATCATTAAATGTTGATGATTCATAGAAACTAAATTAAGAAAGTAAGAACAAGGACACACAAATTTTTACTTGGTTCACAATCACTAGGCTCCGTACATGGAGAATACAATGATAATTTACCGATGTAAAAAATATACTAAATTTAACTTCCAATACATGGTTCAGAGTAGACTCATTGTCCCTCCTAGATCACTACTAATCAAAATTTTAAAGCTTGATACTCTCTCTAAAGTAAATTGTGATCATTAATTCATCAAATTATTCTTCTATTTATTTGAATCACCTCAAAAAAGTTTGACACATAAGTGTGCCATGAAGGTCTGTTTTTATTTGATAGATGAATTAAAAATCACCACTTGGCATTTTACTTGTAGAGAGACTTTTCTAAATATTTTTATTATATATCATGAAATTATTAAGGTAATTTATGAAAAACCTTGAACCAAAAAATGTGAGTGCTTCGTGAGCCCCAATTCATTTGCAGACTACAATGCCCCATAGACACCATTCGTGAACTAATCTTACTTTATGGACCACCTCATCCGTGAACCATATATTTTGTAAAATACCTCTTTCATGAACCACTACCTCCGTGAACTACTTTTAGAATTTTACAAATTATTCCAGTGATAATCATATCTTATGAAATTATCTATCTTGATGATCTAATTAGGGATCCTTTTTATTGGGAAAAAATCCCACAAAACCCACTAATCACAATATCCATAAACTCCTTTGAAAATTTTCCATTACTGCATACTTTTCATGGTATGTGGTTCTCATAGATCCTGATTCCATTATGAAGCCTTTTAAATCACCATCTTCACCCACAAATGAAAATTCCTTTGTGAAAACTATTAAATCATCATATTTGGATGGAAATGAAGTTTATGAACCTGGTTCTTCTTTTCAGGTATGAATCTTGTTTTCTAGTGTTTTTGAGAAAAAGGGGAGTTTCTGGAAATTTCAGGAGTACACGCAGTGTACTTATAAGTACACACCATGTACGCGGTTACCGTGAGTGAAATTGTACTAGACGTGTAATGGACGATTACATGGCCATGTGTGGTGACCTAAAGACTGCCTAAAGTAGAGGCTGAAAAAGGAAAGTACACACTGTGTACATTTAAAGAACACACCATGTACTTTATTTTTATTTCATTAAATGGATTGGGGTCACATCTAATGGATAAAACACACTCCTTCTAGAACTATCTCATCCAGAATCTTCCGTATGATCACAAATCTTCTCTGAGCCCCCAACACACCATCTGTTCTCCGAATCAAACTCCGTTGGTTGCATTAGAATCGCATCGGTGAGTTCTCTCTTCTTATTGAACTTCATTTCTTGATTTCTCCTCTCTTGTGAGATGTTATTGCTTGAACATTTTTAGAATTTTTTTAGATTGTTTATCCATGAAGTTCTTGGGGTTTAATTCATATTCCTTGTATCGTTGTGCTTGATTGACTTACATAGGGATGTGGGAACCTGGTGTAGTATACCATAGGGGGAATGGATGACGAGGGCTTCCCCATAGTATCTGTTTTACTTTTACATTGCGAGACCATAGTGGGGATGGAATTTGCACTCCCTTAGAGTGTCTATAGTTTCCTCTATATGGGCCACATGGGGAATTGCATGTTGAGTGCTTCCTCAGAGTGCCTATTAGTTATTGACATAAGACCACAATGGGGAATTGACGGTGAGTGCTTCCTTAGAGAGTCTTTGCTAAAGATGAACCATATGGGTTAGAATGTGAGTACATCCCAAAGGGTTGCTTGTGTTTGTTTGGGTGAACTAGAGGGGTTTGGCTGTGAGTACTTCCCAAAGGGTTACCTACTTTTGATTAGCATCTTACTTGGTATATGAACATGAATGCAATTGAATTTGTAGGATTGTTACTACATGTACTTCCTTGTTTACTGCTTCATTTTTTTTATGTTCTGTCATATATATTTACTGACTGTTAGGCATAGATCTTTGGGTGGTTACCAACTAAGATTAGTGTCACCCCCTGTTTGGGTAATGCTTCGGGGCCCAAATAGATTATATTACTACATGTATAGATAAGGTAAATTTCCCTTCTACTATAAGTACTTGATTACTATGGAGTTGGGGAGCATGAGACCAAGATGAGGCTTGCGATACAATGGAGATATTTACTTGATTTTCTTTGGTACTTTTGTTTAAAACTGTATTCCATTATTTTGATTTGTTTAGCTGCTTTCCCAGACATATGTATCATGCATCATATATATATATGTGTGTGTGTGTGTGTGCTCTAGTTGTTTATTACTTCCACTATTTACTTTTTTCATGTTTTACTAATTCTACTATTTCTATCCATTTTACTTCCAATGTGTTACTCTGCCAATGAGGGCATAGTTTTCCAACTATCACACCTAAGGCCCTCACTGCTAGTCGGTAGCCTCTAGCATTTAGAGAAATCCACTTGAGGCCATGTGACCAACTTGGTACGAGGCACCTCTGGGTGGGTCTCAGAACCGGGATGTTACAAAGTGGTATGAGAGGATTATTTTCTTCTTGACTTACTATTTGGAGCCTATATCTAGGGATATGAAGGAATATGTACTTGGTAATAATTTGTGCCTGGGAGTTGCTAACTTGTGAATAGGGAAAATCCAATTTACCATGTTATTGAAAATTTTCTGGTTTTGCAGTTATTCCAGTTGATTTGATTTCACCGTTGGGTGATTCACATGTTTTGTGCTGTTATTGTTGATATTATTATAGTTCTGTTTCTGTTGAAACGCGATGAGATAAGGGTATGTAATCTCATGCATCATATAGGCACTTACTAGAGATAACATGTCATGCATTCTTTCCATGCCATTTAGGGTGCATTAGTGATTTCATGTTGTTGTGATAGGTTTTGTGGTATATATGCATGTTGTTGTGAATTATGACTTGATAAAATACCTGCTGTTTGATAGGGTATTAAATTGTGTAAGTTTTTGTTTGAATGGACACCAAACTTTTGTTCTTGAGGTGTTATGGGACCTCATGGATCAGGATTTGGTGGATCATTGTATTGTTATTCCTCATGTATGACATGTATAAGATTCTAAGATTTGATTCGCGGGGAGTATGCCCCCCCACGGATCATAATTTGGAACTTTAATATTTCTTCCAGAACAGAAGGATACATGGCATGTAATGATAAATTCATGCCATGTATCCTTCTGTTCGGGAAGAAACTATTTTTCTTAAGTACAAGTCGTGTACTGTATGCGCACGCCGTGTAGTCTCAAACCGTTTCACTAGCTTTGTGGGCATAGACACGGGGTTGGGAAATCTTGGTAGGCCACACCGTGTACCAGATGTACACGCCGTGTTGTGGGGACCTTGTGTCCACCCGTGTGACTAACTACATGGATGGATAATACATAGGTTATACATGCCATGTCAATATTGAACACACTGTGTAGTGTGACCCTTGTATCCGGTTGTGTAACAAACAACACGGGGTAGTGGAATCCTTCAGGTACACACCGTGTCTATCTGGAACATGCCATGTAGAGTGAGCTATGTAACCGACCATGTGACTAATAACACGGGTTGGTGAAGTTTGTCTAGTACATGTCGTGCCTGGAACTAACACACCATGTAGTCTTGTTCTTGGGAAATTGTGTGGCTTATCTGTGTAGAAGAACTTTGGCAGGGGAGCAGGATTCAGGTACACACTGTGTGTTTGGACAACATGCCATGTGTATGGGGCGTTACACGATCTGGGTTGACAAAAGTACACGCCCATGTGAAGGCTTAAGGGAACATGCTATGCAGGTATTATACACATTGTGTATCTATGTTTTGAAAAAAATGAATGCTTTATTTCACTTGTTCCCTTCTTACACTTCTACGTTTTAGTCCATGTTAGTATTGATCTAAGGTGTCAGCTTGACCTTGTAGATTCATGCCGCCAAGACATCCTCTGGTAGTCCGCCAGTTACAGGGTAGCGATCTGGCACCGAACATGGCTGATCAGGGACTAATAGTAGATCCTCCGATATTTCCAGTCTTGGTACCAGCCATCATTCCGTACATAGGTACAGACACACAGTTCTGAGAGGGATTTATGAGGTTCATAAAAACCTTCCAAGGAGTACCACATCCTTCCCCTTCAATGGAAGAGTTGACGTGGGTTTTCCAGCAGCAGCATCCTCCAACATTCACTGGGGATGGAGGACCTCAGGCTGCATAGTCATGGTTAGAATCCATTCTATCTATCATCGACCATCTGGAGATGCCTCCAGATAGGAGGGTGAATCTCACTATGTCCATGCTTCAGGACTCTGCCAAGAGATGGTGGGATGTGATATCATAGGTGGGATGCCAACATGTTATTGTTTATGATGAGTTCCAGCGCTCCTTATATGACTACTTTTACCTAGATAATTTGAGGGCTGATCAAGTCCAAGAGTTCATGAGTCTAGAGTAGGGTACTCTTTCATTCATGGAGTATTCTCCTTTCTTCACTGAGATGCAATGATTCACACCTATTTTATGAGGTGATGAGTTATTTCTGGCAAGGATGTTTCAGTATGGTCTTAGGCACGCCATCAAATATCAGGTGAACATCTTCAGGTTGGCTTTCACCACTTCAATAGTCAACCAGGTGCTGATCCCAGAGAGAAATCTGAGGTATTCTAGATTGGTGAGCCATATAGGTTCAACATCCGGAGTTTTTATCCCTCCTACTGATAGTAGGAAGCACCACAGGGAGTCTACGCACATAGATATGAGGATGTGGGACACTTCTTCTAGTAGCCAGGTGGTGTGCTACCAGTGCAAGAAGAGCGGGCATATGATGCCACATTGACCAAGAGACATAGTAGAGTGCCGATCATGCAGAAAGATGATCCATATTTAGTGTTTCTATTACTTATTCTCACTAGATATTGGTGACAGGGGTTCTTCTATGACTCCGCATTCAAGAGAAGCACCACCAGTTTTTCATCAGTCAGAGAACTGGAGTTCTTCTAGCTATTCAGGACAAGTTGGAGGTTGTGGTTGTGGTAGCCAGTCCTTAATATTTCAGTGAAAATGGGGTGGATCAACTCAGGGTGGTCAAGAAGGGTCATAGGGCCACAATTCATGCCAGACTTTTGCAGTAGAACAGACCTAGCAGGAGCACGATCCTAGACCCTCTACAGTTAGAGGTACGATCCTAGTTTCCTCAATTTTAGCTTCCACTCTTTTCGATACAGGTTATTTCTAGAGATTTATATTTGTTGCTATTGTGGAGGGCCTTGGGATCTATATCTTTTCTTTTGGTGATATCTTGATGTTAGACACTTCATTGGGGACAAGAACCCCTAGTGTACATTAGTGCAAGGAGTTCCCTCTTGAGGTTGGTGGGTGCCACTTCTTATGGGACCTCTATGTCTTAGAGATGACAAGTTATGATTTCATCTCAGAATTGAATGGTTATTTTACTTCTAGGAAGTCATTTATTTCTATCCCTATAGGGTGAGTTTCACATCACCAACAGGCATATCATTTCTTCATAAGGGTGAGTGGGATTTTCAGGCGAGCAAAGCAGGACCCGAGCATCATGGGTTTGTAGGAGTTACAACCTAGATTGATAGTCTATATCTGGATGACCAATGGACTTTACAGATGGACTTTCTTCTAGTGGTGGATCATTTTAGGTGCGTCTTTCTAGAGGACATTTCAGGTTTTCCTCCAGAGTGAGAGGTGGAATTTTCTATTGAGCTTGTTCCAGGAGTGACACCTGTGTCCATTCCTCCTTATAGGATGACAACACTAGAGTTGCGAGAGCTCAAGAAGCAGTTGGAGGAGTTGGAGGAAAAGGGTTTCATCTGACCCAGTACTTCTCCTTGGGGTTTTCCTATCCTATTTGAAAAGAAGGCGGATGATACCCTTAGAATTTGTGTGGATTATCAGAAGTTGAACCACTTGATAGTCAAGAACCGATATCCCTTGTCGAGGATTGATGATCTCTTTGATTAGCTTCGAGGATCCCGAGTGTTATCTAAGATTGACATGAAATTTAGATACCATTAGTTGTGCATTATACCATTTGATATACCTATTATAGACTTTCGGATTAGGTATGGTCTATATTAGTATGTGGTTATTCCGTTCTGTCTCACGAACACACCTACAATATTCATGGAACTGATGAAATGAGTGTTCTATCGATAATTGGATTCTTTCATGGTAGTTTTCATGGACGATATCTTGGTGTACTGTCACACTCGACACGACCAGGACACACATCTCGATATCGTTTTGAGTACACTAAGAGAGCACCATTTATATGCTAAGCTTTCAATGCCACTTTTGGATGGACCAAATACACTTCTTGGGTCATGTTATCTCTAAGATAAGAGTATCAGTAGACCCAGAGAGAGTGAGAGCAGTGGTTTCCTGGGAGAAGCTGAATAATGTCTTTGAGGTGCGTAGTTTTCTAGGGATGGATAGTTACTATAAACATTTTATATAATACTTTTCATGCTTATTAGTGCCATTTATGGACCAGACTAAGAAGGGTGTGAAGTAATTGTGGTCTGATCCTTGTGATTCATCCTTTTAGGAGCTGAAAGGGAGGTTGACTTCAGCACAAATACTAGTATATACAGAGTCTGGAAAGAGGTATATAGTTTACTATGATGCATCAAGTATTAGGTTGGGAGTAGTGCTTATACAAGGGGAAGGAGTCATTGCATATGTGTCTTGACATTTGAGGCCACATGAGAGAAATTACCCTACGCACGATCTCAATCTGGCTGTAGTTGTTCATGCTTTATGCTGTTGGAGACATTATCTTCTGGGAGATCATTTTGTGGTTTTCACCGATCCAAAAAGTCTCAAGTATATATTCACTCAACGTGATATAAATATGATAAAAAGAAGGTGGGATGAGTACCTTTAGTCCTTTGACTTTGAGCTTGCCTACATGCCTGGGAAATGCAATGGATTAGCTGATTCACTAAGCATGAGGACTTAGATACAGGCAGTTCTGGAGGCCAGTAGTGAGTTGTATCTTGTGGATCTATTCTCTGAGATGCATTTTGAGGTGAACAAGAGACAGGGGAAGAGGTTTCTTTCTTATATACCTATTACCTCTACCCTACTTGATTGAGTGAAAATGGGGAAGCTATCAGATTCTGAAGGCCTAGTCCTATAAGAGAGTTTGTCAGGAGAGGACCCTATTCCTGGTTGGACCATAGGTGAGGATGAGATCTTGCGTTTTCATGGGTGTGTATGGGTGTCAACAGAAATACACGAGGAGCTAATACGGGACTTTAATTCCTCAATTTGGACAATTCATTCTGGTGTCACGAAGATGTATTGAGATCTACACCATCAATATTGGTGGCCAGGTATAAAGAGAGATGTTGCTGGTTTTGTCATGAGGTGTTCAACCTGTCAGCATGTGAAGGTGGAGCATCAGCGACCAACAAGACTTTTCCAGGAGTTACCCATTATCAAGTGGGAGTGGAATGATGTCGTGATGGATTTTGTGACAGGTTTTCCAAGGTCGCCTCAAGGGAATGATGTAGTTTGGGTTGTCATTGACAGAATAACGTAGGTTTCTCACTTCTTGATGATCAAGGAGACCTTTAGTGTTGATGAGATTAAGAGGTTGTACATCAAGAAGATTGTACGTTTATATAGAGTTCCACACTCCATTTTTTTAGACAAGGATTCCCATTTCACTTATTGGGTCTGGAAAGGACTTCAGAGGGCTTTGGGTACATAGGTACTTCTGAGTAAAACTTACCATCCCCAGACAGATGGCTAGTCCAAGCATAGGAATCAGGTGCTTGAGGACATTTTTCAAGCATGCATCATAGATTTTGGAGGTTTTTGGGAGAATAACATACCTCTTGTGGAGTTTGTCTACAATAATAGTTTTCAAGAAACTATTCAGATGGTACCTTTTAAGGATTTGTAAGATATGCCATACTGATCACCCTTATGTTGGCAGGAGGCAGGAGAGGCAGCTATGTTGAGACCTCATCTTGTCCAGGAGACCATAGAGCAGATAAAGTTGATTTAGAAGAGGATGGATATTGAACAGTCAAGATAAAAGTCTTATGCTGATCGACAGAGATGACCTTGGGAGTTTGAGTTCGGAGATCAGGTATTTCTACATGTCACATCAAGGTTGGGACACAAGAGGATTTGGAGACATGGTAAGCTTTCGCTGAGGTATGTCGGGCCATTTGAGGTTTTGGAGAGTTTCGGACCGGTTGCCTATCGGCTACAGTTACCTTATAGGTACTTGGCTATGCACAATGTCTTCCACATTTCTTAGCTCCAACGATACTTCTCAGACCCATATCATGTTTTCCAACCTGAGGAGGTTGAGCTCGAGGTGGATTCCTCATTCGTGAAGCATCCTATCCAGATCGTTGATCAAATTGAGAAGGTTCTCCATGACCGGTCTGTTCCTCTGGTACGAGTGTTATGGCAGCACAGGCGAGTATATGATAATACCTAGGAGAGGGAGACCAATGTATGATCACAATGGCCAGAGTTGTTCAAAGTTTCTTCTTCTACACCGCCTTTCTTGGGAAATTTAGGGATGAATTTATTTAGGGGGAGAAGTTTGTAAGAACCCAGATATTCTTTTCAGGTATGAATCTTATTTTCTAGTGTTTTCTAGAAAAATGGGAGTTTTTGGAAATTTCAAGAGTACACACCGTGTGATTATAAGTACACACCGTGTACCCAGTTGCCGTGGGTGGCTGTGTACTGGCTGTGTAACGGCTGAGTACATGGCCATGTATGGTGACCTAGAGACCTTCTAAAGCGGAGGCCGGAAAGAGCAAGTACACACCATGTACTATTAAAGAACACGTTGTGTGATTTATTTTTATTTTATTAAATGGACCGGGGTCACGTTTAATGGATAGAATGCACTCTTTCTCGACCTATCTCATCTAGGAGCATCTATACGACCACAGATCTTCTCTGAGCCCCCGAATCGCCATCCGTTCTACGAATCGAACTATGTCAGTTGCATTGGAATCGCATCGGTGAGTTCTCTCTTCTTCTTGAACTTTGTTTCCTGAATTCTCCTCTCTCGTGAGATATCGTTGGTTGAATGTTTTTAGCATTTTTGTAAATCTATGGAATTATAGGGTGATTAAAGGCCTGAGATTCATGTATATTGATCTCATGATGCTGAGGTAGGTGGTTTTTTCCTTTTTGTAGTTGGTCTTTGTGTTATATGCGCAAAAATGCCCAATACCCTCGTTTGGGGTATCGCGTGTTTATGGTTTTAGCCCTTCCATTTTTCCTGATATGCCTTTTTTATGGATAAAGGTTAATTGTTTGTGAATAGGGTTAACTTTTCCATGATATGGATGTTTTTCCCTTGTTTTCTTGTTTTGACTGTTTGGTATAGCTTTCCTATTAGGCTTCTTCCTTTTCATTCCTAGTATTGTTAAGATGAAGTGACATTATATTCTATACTGAGATATGCTATAAACTATTTAGCCAAGTAGTTCTTGAGGTTTACTTTGGTTTCCATGTATCATTGTGCACAATTGACTTAAAAAGGGCTGTGGAAACCTAGTCTAGTAGACCATAGGGGGAATGGACGCTGAGGCCTTCCCCAGAGTGTCTGTTTTACTATTACATTGCAAGACCATAGAGGGGATAAACTTTGTGCTCCCTTAGAGTGTTTATAGTTTCCTCGATATGGGCCACCAGGTGAATTAGACGTTGAGTGCTTCCTTAGAGTGCCTATTAGTTACCAACACGAGACCACCATGGGAATTGACAGTGAGTGCTTCCTCAGAGAGTTTTTGCTAAAGCTGAACCAGAGGGGTTAGAATATGAATACTTCCCAGAGGGTTGCTTGTTATTGTTTGGGTGAACTAGAGGGTTTAGGCTATGAGTAATTCCCAGAGGGTTATCTTCTATTGATTAGCTGCTTACTTGGTATATTAACATGAATGAAATTGAATTTTTAGGATTGTTACTATGTGTACTTTCTTGTTTACTACTTCATTTTGTTTATTTCCTTACATATATATTCATTGACTATTAGGCATAGATATTTGGGTGGTTGCATGCTGGGATTAGTATCACAACCTTTTTGGGCCATGCTTTTGGGCCCAAACAGATTATATTGCTGTAGGTATAGATAAGGTAAAACACCCTTCTTCTACAGGTACTTGATTACTGTGGAGCTGGGGAGCATGGGACCAAGTTGAGGCTTGCGATGCTATGGAGCTGTTTACTTTATTTTCTTTTATACTTTCGTTTAGTAATATATTTTATCATTTTTATTTATTTGGATACTTTCCTAGACATATGTATCATGAATCACATATATATATATATATATCTGTGTGTGTATTCTCCAATTGTTTATTTCTTCTGTTGTTTACTTATTTAATGTTTCACTACTTCTACTGTTGCTATCTGTTTTACTTCCACTATGTTACTCTGCCAATGAGTGCATAGTTTCCCCACTATCACACCCAAGGCCCTTGCTTCTAGTCGGTAGGATTTGGCATTTAGTAAAATTTTCTTGAGGCCATGTGACCAACTGGGTATGGGGAACCTCTGGGCAGCTCCCCGAACTGGGACATTACATGAAGAGCCTTACACAAACTGATCTTACTATGTAGTTTTCATATTTTCTAACCTTTTGAGGTTGCCTTAATTCAACACCTTTTTCCATAGAATGTCAAGCCTCCTTTGTAGTCCGCATAGCATAGCTGTTATGTGAAATCCATGCCTTTGCCAATTTTGCTTTTCGATTCCAAATACTCTCAATGTGGTTTTTCAATTATTATATACAATAATCACACCTTTACCAAAAAAGAAAATCTCGATTTAAGGCATAAATATTTTGAGAACACTAGTAAAATAAGAAACATTCAAACAATCTACTTAGACAACAAAAACCATACTGTAATGCAATCAACTAGCTTTGTCAACAAACACAATCGACCCAAAAACAAAGAGATGAAACCTCGAGATATTTTTCCAAAACAATACAGATAAAAATCCAATATATATATATATATATATATCTCACAATTAAAAAACATGTTTTGGATCCTTAGAGATGAAATATACCCTTTTCAGCTCTATACCAGAAGGGACTTTTGTCATCCACTTGAAATATCCCCCTTGAGCAAGGGATAGTCTCAAACATGTATGACATATACCTTCTTCAAGGGATAGTCTAATTCATGATAACCTCATTACTTACAAATCCGTATTAGGGGATAGTGAATTTGGGTTGAACTAAATGTTTGGCTATATAAGATAGAAGAACAACACATATAATACAAGATGTAAGTGATAGATTAAATGTCATGTCAATTAAATTAGAATCATCATCAGAATATTTCATATGCATGTAACACTAACACAAGTCAAGGATAGACACACACATCTCATGTGATCATGAATAAAACATAGATTTATTTGGGCTATAGAAGCACACCAACAATTATTCCAATATTTTATTTAATGCATACATGAATATTAAGGGCTTTATACCATAGGTGAAGAAATGACTATCAAGGAAAGGTCCACCATATAAGTCTAGAAGTTGCATCAGATCCAAGATCCATTATCAATTTGAAATGTTAAGAACTCTTGGATTGATGTGGAATAGATATGATCCTAAAAAAGTTTAGGACATGATTAAATCTCCAAGGGTGATTCACTTCCAATAACAGTCTTGGTTCAGTCATTTACAAAAAACTAAATCCTTGATTTTGGATGCCAATTATATGAATGATAATAATTACCGTTATTAGATCATTCCTAAAAAAATATATAACAATTATTTTAGTGATCTAATTTATTTTAATCATGGATAATAATAAATAATTGATAATTATCAAAAAATAAATTATCCGATTGGATACACATGATTAAACGAGCATTCGATAATCAAATGGAGGAGTTATAAGGGGAGTGGAGAGCACAAAATCACAAAGAGAGAGCATAGAGTTTAGATCAGTAGGAAGGTATGTGTATGAGAAAATAAAATGGCATTATAACATTAAATATTATGGAATTAGACACATTCATGACGTGAATTAAAGATTCATATCTTAAATTTTCTGGAAAACTGATACATAAAAAAATGCATTACCCCGAATTAAGATCCAATGGTCTATTAATGTCATGAATTTACTTTTTAAATAATGAATCTACCTCATGAATTGAATTTAAATTCATGGAGACTTCTTATAATCCATTCGTGTTGTGAATATCCATTCCCGATGTGTACTGCTCCTATCGCAAAAATTTTCGTCCCTTTTGTCATTTCCTTCCCCAAACACCCCTAACAAGCCTAAAATTATTTAATTTAACCCTTAATATGATACAAAACTTAATAATAAGATGAAATTTAGATTGAGGATGTTATAAAAATCCCCCTTTAAGGACTTATCAATGTTGAGAAATGTCACGAGATATTTTGTCTAATAACCTAGGTTACTACGTCTGAATGTCTATCTCTCTCTCCTATGAATATTTTTATAAATTTACAAGAAACTATTAATATTGAACAAGAGGGTCTGTATTTCCTCACAACATTTTCTCACTTTAGTCCACTATTCAAACATCTCACTCTATAAAAATACATTTGATTCTATCTCAACATCCTCAATGTCGAGAACATGAGCATGATCAAGCTCCTACTTACAAATATGAGACACCTGGAATACATTGTTTATACCTTGGTTCTATGGAGGAATATCAAACTGATAGACCCCCATCCTGATGCATTCAAATATCTCGAATGGCCCAACATACTGCGAAGCTGATTTAACTTTCCTCTTTAGCCATATATGATCCAACTAGGGGACACCTGTTAGAAAAACTTATCAACAATAGTAAAGTCTAGGTTCCATCTATGTTAGTTGACATAAAATCCATACCTTTTTTATGTAATAAAAAATAATTTAAGAAATCATATGAACATACTTTAAGGTCTCCTAAATAGTACTTATCCCAACAAATTAAGACTCACCTACATTATTCAAGAAGAGTGGTAAAAGATATGGCCACCCATAGAGAGCCGAAAATAGAGCCATATTAATTGATTACTATAGTAAAGAAAATTGGTCACCCAAAGATCTTATGAAATCTAGTATATATACTTGAACCATACAATCTCTATTTTGGATCATTCTCTCTGACTTCCCATCGGTCTGAGTATGAGAGGCCATACTCACTTCCAACCAGGTACCCATATCCTTTTATAAACCATTCACAAACAATGAGGTAAACTATACATATATTTTTGATACTATTCTCAATATTACATTATAAATACACATGATATCATAACATAGATCTTGGATAACTCATCCACTAAGTTCTTCTCCTAGATCAATATAAAGTGAGTCGCCTTAGTCAACCCATACACAACCACCCAAATGGGTTTTCAACCTCTCATGGTTTTGGGAAACCCTATTAGGAAGTCCTTCATTAGCATATCCCACAACAACATTGGCACTTGAAGTGAGTGGTGTATCCTTCCAAATCACTAATGCATGAACTTGATTTTTAGACAAGTCAGACAACATGAAACAAATCATGCAATGTATTTCTTCATGTTGGTCCACCATAACTTCTTCTTGACATCATGGTACATATTGATCAACCCCATGTGAAATTACCACTATGAAACATTACAGGCTCTCCTTAGCTCCTATCTCATGGAAGATTGAATCATCAACCTACCATGAACTATAAGTACTCCATGTTTCTCTAAACCTATCCTAAAATAAAGACACTTCCCAAATCTAATACATTTTTCTACACACCAAATCAAACAATTTATAGGAATTCACTCATTATACCAATGAGGATATAATCACTAAGGGTACACAAAACACTGCCCCTTGATCCTCAGTTATTTCCACTTTCATGTCTGTCAACAAAGCCATGATCTTCCATCTGATTCCTATTGTCTATTCTCCTAACTACCGTGTTTTCCTTCTCAGTACGTATTCATACACATTTCCTTTACTAGGAATAATCCAACTTGAATTTGAACTTCTATAAATACTCTAACAAATACCTCTAATTATTATTCTGTTCATGTTGGTAGAAAATATACCATAGACTCTTATGGTCTATGTGCATAAAAAATTTATTTACAAAGTGGAAGAGAATACATAATTTCAGTCCATAGACCACTTCTACTAATTCCAAGTCATGAGTATTTTAGTTCCAATAGTGGGGTTATAGCTATTGAGACTCATAAGTGACTACTTTATCACCCTACATTATAAAAACTCATAATACACCTTAAGAATAGTGATAATACACAAAATTTCTAATTACAATCTTTGCAAGGGTCAGTATTGAAGTTTATGTGGACCTTTTCTTCAGTTCTAATAAATCTTCTTCACACTGAATCCTCCATTTGATCATTACTCTTTTTTTTAGTAAGCACATTCGTGGGAACTTCCAGGCCAGATATGTTTTGAATGAATGTCCAATAATACCTAGTGAATTTGAGAAAACATCGAATCTCAAATAAAAACCTTGACCATGCCTAAGAAATAAATACATCATCCTTCTTAGGATAAACTAATATCCAAACTTGTGAAACCTTGTTAAAAAAAGAGAACCTCATGTGTCTAAAAGTTACACTGTTGGGTACTTGGCATAAATACATTTTTCTCGAAGAGTGATCATCATAATATCCATGCGTCTAACATGTGATTTAGCTATATTAGAATATATAAGGATTTAATAAATGATCACAATGTAAAAATAGTCTAGGTATGGGTGAAAGATATTTTTCATGAGGGCCATGAACACTACAACTGCATTAATCAGTCCAAAGGGAATTAGGATATTCTAAAACAACCCTTACCTACTACTAAATGCTATCTTTAAGTCATATTCCTCTATGGCCCAAAGAATATGGAAGCCAAAACACATATCAATATTTTAAAACCACTGGTTTCTCCAAAACTAATGAAAAAGTCATATATTCTTGGTAATGGGAACATATTCTTCGTAATAATCTAATTCAAATTCCGATAGTATATAAAAAGCCAAGGAATACCATCCTCCTTCTTGGGGAATAATACCAGAGCACCTCCAGGAGAAGTGATTAGTCTAATGAAGTTTTCTTCTTCCATATAATCCAACTACACCTTGATCAATTTTAAATCAGTTGGTTCCATGATATATGATGAAATCAATATCAGGTGCGCACTTGGCACAATCTGAACTTCAAATTCAACTCCCCTATGTGGAGTTAACCCCAAAATGTATTTTAAAAAGACATCCCAAAACTAGTCTACCACTAGAGGGTAAGAGGAGGGAGTCATTTCTAGGTCTATTGCAAGGATCATACTAGACACATGCATCAAAATGACTTCTCTATGACAAGGGTCTAGTATCACACAACCTACATCAATGTCCTATTCACCAATAAATACAAATCCCCCCCTTAAGTGATGAAAAGGTCACTATTATTTGCTAAAAATATATGTGTGTATGGAAATTGTTTAACCGTTTTATGTGAAAGACCATTATGAAACTTTTCATCTCAAGATTTTTAGAATCTCCAAACATGAAAAAAATAGAATCCACCATCTCATATTATGTAAATATATAAAGATGATATAATTTCATTCCCAGGGGTGTGTCGATGAAAAAAATATTAGAAATGAATTTTTATAAAAAATATATCCCAGAAACCACTTGAAAAGATATGAATAAATGGGATTCTCCAATTTCAAATAAAGAAACAGATAAATTTGTAGAGATTAAAACCATACCTCAAACTATGGAAGACCCCTCTCCACTATCAGCTGAATCCAAGTCAACTGAATAAGACATACTAGATACCACTATTTAACACCCAACGTTTCATGAATCACATGATTAAATGACCCTTTTAGTGTTTTCACCTTTTGTAGAGGTCTTTTTATTGAATTAATTAATCACATCTCCAAGTTCATATCACAAAACCACATTAAATTCCATGAATTTCCAAATTGGTGACAAATATTAAGAGAAAAGGTGATGTTATTGAGAATATATCCCTTCATTCCATAATTATAACATATAATCAAGTCTCACTAAAAGAGTAAAATATATCCAATATTCATTGATTTCTAACCACTTCCCTAGAATCTATCCTCTTAATTCATCTTAATACTACCAGAATGATCAACTAGGACCATGTTGGAGAAGGTACATATCGGTCTATTAATTGTAGGAAAAGGTCTATCAATTATTTCTTCCTTAATTACCTTATCAATAATTTGTTTATTACAAATAACTATAGCACTAGTAATCAAATTGAAGTTCTTGAAAAATCATTTTTCCTATGAGTGCATGAAAATATCAAACATCCTTGATTTATAAGATTCATTCCCTTCCTGAAGAGGATTAAAGAGAATCAAATTTCTAAAGCATACTAAGTACATAGATAGATTGATAGTACCATGCTAGATATCTAAGAACTCTTGAGAATTTTCTAGAATCAGAGTTTCTCGAATTAATTTCATGAAGAAACAATCCTTTAAGGTTATCCAATTCATCAGTTTATATCTACCAAAATGTAGCATCATATCCTTCCATCAACCTTCTATTCTTTGAACCATGATGTTCGATAGCTTAACCTTATAGTCGTCTGAGGTCTCTACTAGATGGAAAATAATATTCATGAATCATATATAGTCCTTCATGTTTTTAGGCCTCTATTTACCTAAAAGGATGGAGGTGATGAAGTTCGAAGTCATATGTAGATTTTACCTTTGTCAGCCCACTATTGTGGGTTTCTCCACCCTAAACAAGTACCAACAAAATGATTCATATTTGGACTAGTTATTATTACTTGACTTTATATATCAATTAAGGGATCTTGCTTTATTTCACCCCCATTCTCAATTGGTGGTGAAAATGGATACAAAATACATCTACAAGGTGAAAGTTTCGGAAATTCCATATCAAACATTCGAGAAAAACAAAATTTAAAAAAAACACTATAATAAGGATACTATTACAGGATCATTAAAAACTCCAAGGGTTTATAAAAAAGTCCAACCTAGGAGGATGCCTATAAGAACAAGGCATAACCACTTAATCATTAACTAAAACCCAATTGAAGCCTCCAATACTTACAAGTTAGTCACAAACACACATATGTACACTCATGAATAAAATTAAAACAAGATCAAATAAGGAATGTGAGAAATAATTTACTAAATAATATATCAAAATTTAATAATGAATGAAATTATTAGGGCTCTATATGATAAATGAAACATGTATATATGGAATATGAACCTACATTCCTAGAATGGTGCATTAAAACATACTAAATCCCATAAATAACATATCAAAATCATGTGAATAACCCATGGAGAATTTAATCAATGGTAACATCAAATAGAAAAACATAAATTCCTGCTTTATGGAAACTCATAAGTCCACTACACAGTTCTAGACAGGAACTGACATAGTTACCTACATGAGTCCCAACCATCCTATCTTGCATCCACCCTATCCCAAATCAAAAAATAGAGAAGAAAGAAGATAGTGAACCTATATTTGATACTAATTTGTAACACCCTAACCCAAACCACTGGTTCCAAATCTGGGGTACCATAAGTCCTAATGCATGCCTTCATGTATGAAAAAGGTTGGTGAATATCAGTGAGGGCCTATATAACGACTTGAGAAGACTATATACACAATACCAAGTGAACATCAGAGTATACAAATAGAGTGATAATAATAATAATATAAAATTAACAATAACCATAAGAGCAGTGACATATAAAATATAATTCATTTAGTATTAGTATTACATGACATATGCAAAACGAAAATGTAAAAATAGATCTTATGTACTATAATTCATAAAAGTAATAAAAAGCAGTTGTAGAATTTTGTTCCATCTCCACCTAGGAACATCCACGTCCTCATTCTTACCCATTCAACTATCCACCATTGGGCCCTTAACCTTTACCATAAATGATCATGAAATCTCTAATCATACTAAAATTCTTGAGTAGGGATTAAGTACAAGACTCAGTAGGACACCACCAACAACCCTTAACATAAGTGCATAAAAATATATAAGTAAATTCCATGAAAGTAAATAAGTTAAAAATAACACAATTATTTTTATATCACACAATTCCAATACATATTATAGGTCCTTAGAGACCAAATTTACATACATTGACTCCATATTAAGAGTAATCTCAATCATCTTCCTGACACATCCCCCTTGAACATAGGATTATCCAAATAGGGATAAAATACCCCTTCTTCAAGGGATCGTCCAACGCATTCTGAACTCACATCTAACACATAACTCTCAAGAGATATTCCATTAGGATTGAATTGAATACATATATATAGAAGAAAAAAGTATAAAACATATAATATAAGATGAAAATAAAATATCAAAAATCACATATTGTTAATTGGTATCATAATTAGAACAATCCATATTAAAAAAAGGCAGTCAGAGTTCAATGATTAAAACAGAAACAAAACTATGTGGTCAAGCATTGGATATAGGTTTGTTATGGAAACACACCCAGAACAACCACAATAATAATTAAAATAACCTATCTAAGACATCTGTGAAAGTTAAGGGATTCCTACCACATGTACAAGAATGATGATCAAGGAAAGGGTTACTGTACAAGTCCAGAAGCACAACCAAATCCTAGAAACATTCCCAATCTAACTTTTTTAGAACTCTATGATCAAGGAATAAGAGTAACCACCCCCAAAAGTCTAGGACATCACAATGGAATACTTGTTTCTGACAACAATCTTGGTCCAAGCACTGAGTAGAACCCAAGTCCTGGAATCTAGTTGTTGATTCTATTGAAGATAATCAAAAAACTCATTAGATATTTTCCAAACCATTAAATATGATCAATAAATAAAATATATAATTGATTTAGATCAATTAGAAGAGGATATAGTTGATCTCAATTAAAGAATAAATTAACTGATTGAATGCACATGATCAAATGGGAATTTGAGCATCAAAGAGAGGATTTAGAAGGGTAGAGGAGAGCATAAAATCACCTGAGATAACCTAGGGTACATATAATGTTTAAGGGAGATGTATTTCAAAATAAAAAGTTATTTTTTTATTTAATATACTATAACCAACCACATTCAAATCATGAATTAATGATTCACATCATGAATTACCTAGAAAACCGATACGCCAAAAAAATCGTCGACTCAAATTAAGATCCCAAGGCCTTTTTACATCATGAATTTACTTTTAAAAAGATGAATCTATTTAAAATCTTAAATAAATATCCATTTGTCTGATAATATATTCATGTCATGATTGTCTATTCTTGATGTGAACCGATGTTGTAGCCAAAATTCATATACCTTGATTCACTTCCTTCTCTGAACACCCATAACAAGACTTAAATATTTTAACTAAAACATTAAAATGTTAGAAAAAATAAATATTCACACATTTACATTGAGTATGTTATATGTAACATAGGTAATAACATAAGAATATAACATTTAAATGTGATATAATTATAAGTATAGAAAACCATAAACTAGTGGAGCAGGAATCACTACATGACACCCACAACATAGTGGGCTTGGGATAAAACATGTGTACCCTCATATACTTGGGAAAATAAATCATTTACCCTTTTGGTATTGGGATAAAAAATTCTATAACCTCTTGGGATTTAGCTAAAAACATGTGTAGCCTTTTGGGATTGGGCTAATAACCTATGTAACCTATTTAGATCATGATATATAAAACTTAAACTAGTTCATTGGGGGGAAATATGGGACCCAACCTATTAAGACCATAAATTTTTGTGTTATATTAAATGAATCATATATTATATCATGAAAAACCCATGGAAATAAAATTGGTTGATTTCCAAAATGGCATCACATAAAATTTCTTCAGGAATTAGATCGGTAGAGACCAGAAATTAAATCACTTAAAAGAATTATTTTACAATGGAATATAGTGTGTGATTAATGAAATATTAATCCAAAGGTGATATATATTTCAGAGTTAATGAGAAAAATGGAATAAAAATCATAAAGTTAATTTTCATAAATATTATTTTACGTTATAGAAAAAGTGAAGTTATGGGTTAGTTTCAATTTTTGTACGAAGTTGAAATATAAACTATTTGAAACATTATTTAGAGAAATATATCTATAATATATCCTTTATAAAAGTCATAACGAGTTTCAAGAGGAATTATAGAGTGTAATATAAAAAATTATATCATGTTTGTAAAAAAATGTTTTATTTAAAAATACATTTATTGAAACTGACATCATAAAAAGAGTAATAAAGCTTATTTTTGGAAAAGAAAATGAAATATTTGAAGATCAAAAGACATAATATATATTTTTATTTCAAAATAATACAGTGAAATATTTTTTAAAAGGTATAATATGAATATAGACTAAAAAAATTCTTTAACATAGATGAAAAAGTTTCGTAATAATGTTATACTTTTAGGTGAAAGAAATTCATCACAGAATAAGATTTTTATTAAAAATTTATTTTTATATGAGATAAAGGTGTTACCATATGAAAAATATTAGGGTATAATAAACAAAAAATAGAAGAAATAATTTCAATAATAAATATTATGTTTCAATGAAAGGGAGTTTAGGTAAGATAAACCCTTTTGGATTTACTCTAATTTGAATAAAAATCCGTTAAAAAGAGAATTTGAGATGGATTGGTAAATAAATTGATTTAAAGGTATGATAAAATGATTACATAGTCTAGTATATTGAATTAATAAAATAAAATAAGTAGTGAATGTTAATTTTTTTGCAAGGAATGAAAATTGAGATGTGAGAACTCTTACCTTAGATTCCTACTTGGTTGGATGAACTCTAACCTCATTGAGAGTTTTAGCCTTCTTTTAAAATACATATTGTAAATAGAAAACACAGTGAATTTTTTATATTCAAGGGCTATTAATAATTTATGATTATTCTATGGGAGATAAAATGGCCATGAGTTCAAAAATAATTTTAAGGTTAAGTGTGGGTTGATAAGGGTGGAAGTGATATCCTTTTATAGGTAAAAAAGAGGTACTTTTACTAGGAATTGAATGGTAATTGAGGGATAAAGAGGAAATCACATGGGATTTAGTTGATTTAGTTGATGAATGGTCGGTTAAAATTGTGCATATTAATTTATAACTAAACAAAGGTCTTCTAGTATTTTTTGGATTCATGTTGATTTAGTACAATTCAAGTCACTTTATATCACTCATTTTTTACCCTTACCAACCTTGATTAAAGATTGAAAATGTTAATTATTTTCTTACTAAAAATATAAGATGGATTCTCCTACCATATATTTATGTGATTAATCTTAATTTTTATCCATTTAATACTATCAAATTTCTAAATATTATAAAATTAACATCTCAATTAAAACTTAAGATATATAGAAGAACTATTTTTGTAAAAAGATGGCTTTTTATACATTAATCGTTTATTCTTATTTCATTTCAATTACTATTTAAATTACTATAAATATATATTTTTTATATGTTTAAACATTTCTTTAGATATATAATTAAAAATATATTAATTTAATTTATTTATATAAAAATTACAAAATTTTTGTAAAAATAATTATTTGAAAAATTAAGGCTTCAACGTGGTATCTAATATTTACATTGTTAACAAATTTTTATATTAGAAATGAAAATTAAATAATTCAAAAAATTAGATAATCTGATTAAAAAGATTAAAACCATTTTATTAGACTTGATTCAAAGAGTTTATAGAAAATATTTTTAATATAAGTGCACATAACATATAAAAATAAGTTTATAAAAAATATTTATTTTAATTATAAAATGGATTAATTCATATTAAATTTATTTTAATAACTATTAAAAGACTATTTTTTTTCTTGTATATATTAGCAATTAATTTCATTAAAATCACCTTTAGTAGTGATTTATTTTATTAAGATAAAAATACCCAACCCTTAAAAAATAGTTCTTTGAAAAATATCTTTTATATTGAATGACCTTAACCAAATACCATTAAAATCAATTAATCATTTTTATCAAATTTAATTTTTCTAATCAATTTTTATTAAATCTATTAATTTAATTTTACAAAAACATCATATAAAAATTATACGTGGCATGTAAAAAAATAAATAAAATAAATAAATAAAAAGATAAATAAATAAATAAATAATAAAATATCTTAAAAAAATATTATCCTTCTATTTCATTGTATCATTATCATAATGTATTAATATTTATCATGAATTATAATATTTTATCTCAATAAAATATGACATGGTATATTTTAGTTCAATAATTCTTGTGAAAAAACTATTAAAAACAATATTTAAGTGGAAATTAATACTAAAATCATAGTGCGTTACATTCTCCCTCCTGAAATAAATTTCATCCTTACAATTTTAATTATTATATACTTAAAAAAAATAGTTAAGGGAATTAATTAAGATATAATATCAGAGTTACTATCACTGGAAAGAATATTAACCTCATGTTTTCCTTTATAGTAGGCACATATTTATATTTTCAATAAGTTATTACAAATATTCCTCCGTAACTATCTATAAGTATTATTAGTATCTGGAGAGATAATTTTCTTAGATTCATTTTGTGATTCTATTTCCAACCAAATACCCTAACCAAAATGGTTATGAAAATATCTAATAAAATCATTGTAAATGACTAGGATCTTGAACATCAAATAAATACATTGTTACATGATGACAATGGAAGTTAATGTGATGGTTCTATTCTAATCGAAGGTCTAAGATATCAAATTCCATAAAATTGTAAGAAACAAATCCTTGAATTATCCATTAATGACATGTGAATTGTGATGCACCCAATATACCCTACATCACCATAAACATATGTCATCATGGGTTAAATCAGAAAATCTAAGTGCATGGGTCATGAAATGCATTAATGATAATCTTAAAGTATAAGGAACAATATAAATGCTCTCAAATAAAAATATCTAGTGACACAAAACATGAGTTATTTCTATTGGTGGGTCTGTTATAATAATCAATGATCTTGGATATTACCAAATGAAAGCTTCACAAGAAGAAGCATCATCTGCTTATGAGTACTTTCACCTGATAGTATATGTACTATACTTCCCCTCATATTATGTTATCCAAACATGTATCATTTTTTAAGAATATCATCAAATCACTTCATGTTTTCATCATAGTGGGGAATAACTATGACCTTATCAATGTTACGTATACTCTAAGAAAATACTATATTAATTTCTTTCAAAACATTGAATGATATTCTATAATAAGTTTTTATAATATTAAATACATAAAATATACATGAAATCAATGTAAAAATAGTTGGTCCTAGGAAACCAACTCTAAAAAAATCCCACTTAGGCTAGAGACAACTACTTATAACTTTAAGTCCAGTATAACTCACATGATAATCTTGTTTCTACTAAAATAAGGGGTTTCCTTTTTGTATTCAATGGAAATAATTCTCATTTGAACCTCACCTCTCTGAGAAAAATCCCTCAAGAGAAGATTCTTCCAATGTATATTCTTTATCCACTAATGTCACTTTTGATATTTTTTGAGAGCCACCGATACAGTATTATCACAAAAGTTTGGGAAAAATAATTATTTATAGGTACCACATCAAGTTCTTGGATAAATTTTCATATCCATACTACTTCTTTATCTTTTTTAGAATCCACAACATTCTTGGACCCTACTGTAGAATTTGTGACCATAACCTACTTTGAGCTCTTCTAGATCACAAATCCTCCATTCAATGTGAAGATGTATCCCATTTGTGACTTCATGAAATATTTATTAGTTTGGAAACTAGAATATTAATATCCTCTAATTACTTATTTTTAATATCCTATATAAAATAGGAACATATCCTTAGTATGAATCAAATACATAAGGATATTCTTGACTGCCATCTAATGGTTTTCATGTGGTTTATCTTGATATCTTTCAAGCACACTTAATAATCAAGAAAAATATATCCCAGTACATTTCATAACATACATGACTAACCAAATATTTAATGCATATGGAATTCTTGACATTCTATTTCATTCTTCAGGTGTCTGAGGACACATTTTAGTGAAAAAATGAATGCTATGAGATGCTAGAAAAATACCCTATTTGATTGTTCCAGACTGAATCTATTAATTATCTTTTCAATGTATGTACTTTGAGTTATATTTAGAAACCTCTTGTATATATCATTAATCATCTTGATTCCAATTATATATGTCGCATCTCCCAAGTCCTTTATATAGAAGCATTTATTCAACCAAGTCTTAACAGACTATAAGACTGTTATTTTGTTTAATATGGGTAATATTTCCTCACGATATACTATTAAGAAAATGACTACACTCCTAATAAACCATTTCTAGAAATAAAGATCACAATAATTATTTTTGAAACCTAATTCTATTGTGGATTCATCAAAATGAATGTTCCATGACCAAAATTCATGCTTTAATCCATAAATGGATTTTTGAAATTTTTATATCTTGTTGGAATCCTTTGGAGTCACAATCTCTTTAGGTTGTGTCATATAGACATATTCCCAAAGGTTCTTATTATGGATTTCTATTTTGACATCCATTTTCCTAATATCACTCTCATGGTAAGATACAATAGAAGGTTGAATTTTAATGGATTTCAAAATTGTAATCGGTGAAATGGTTTTATCATAGTTAATGCCTTGATTATATTTAAACCCTTTTTAATTTTTTTTCCTTATAGGTATTTAATTTTCCTTCCAGTTATAGATTCTTATTGAATGACTATTTTCATCCAACAAGATTTACATCCACTAGAGGGTCAGCCAAAATTCAAACATGGTTTTGGTACAAGGAATCCATTTCAGAATTCATGGATTCTTTCAAATTTTAAATATATGTTCCACTTACTACTTCCTAATAGATAGTGGATCATTTTTATCAATTAATAATGATTCACCATACTCGGTGATATGAAAAATGCACTGTTCTGGTTCTCTAACCTATCTTGTACTATAACACAATACTTATATCTCTAGAAGAGTTTCTTCTTCCATGGGGATTTATGAAATTTATTCATTTTCTAACTCTTGTGTACCTGTATCATCTACTTCATCAAAGTATATCTTTCTCCCACTATCACTTTTTGAGAAAGTCCCCCTATGAAGTAATATGGTGTGTGTTTATGCTATCAGATTTTTTGACGGGTCATATAAGTATTATCCTCTTATTTCATTAGGTTATCCTATAAAGAAACACATTATGCCTCAGGGTGCTGGTTTGTTACATGGTGACTCCTTAATAAACACTTTTCAACCCCAAAAATACATGTATGAAAACATGTGTTTATCTCTATTACATAAATGGTATAGTATACCATATTTTAATTTAGTTGGAACTTGGTTTAGTATTTTTCATTCTTTTTGTAACCCATTTCCCTAAAAGGATAATGTAAGACTTGAATAACTCATCATTAATATCATCATATCCAACAAGGTGTATTTTCTCTTTTAACTTTTACAATTCCACTAAGGTGTATAAGGTGGAGTGAGTTGAGTTAGGATGAAGAAATATCAAAAGTAATCAATGATGTATATATTAATATATTATACACCATAGTCTGAGTGGAGTTTCTTAATCTTATTACCAAGATGGTTCTCAAATTCATTATTGTATTCATAGAATTTATCAAAAGAATTCAACTTATATCTCATTAATTTTACATATCTATATCTAATAAAATCATTAGTAAAAGTTATGAAGTAAGACTACCCACCCCTTTCCTCAATAGGAAATGATCCACCCACATCTGTATAAAATAATTCAAGAATTTGTTTAATTCATTCACCTTTTCCACTGAATGGGTCTTTAGTCATTTTACATTGTAAATATGCATGACATAGAAAAATTGGTTTTAGTTCAAAATAATATAAATATCAATCTTGGTATAATTTATTCAAGTAATTTTCATTTATATGACCTAGCCATGGAATCCATTATTGTACATGGTATGGGTCTCATAAATAAATTTCGTTATCAATTTCTATTACTTAGTTTGTATAATCCAATTCATAAAGTACATTATTTAAATTCAACTTACCATGAAAAATTCTATCTTTATAAAAGGATGAACCACAATTTCACAATTTGAAAAATAATACATCTATACCAATTCTGAACCTAGAAATAATGTTTTTAGTAATCGATGTAACATAATAACATCCTTTGAAAACTAATATTATTCCAGTTGATACTGTGAGGTGGTAGTCCCCAATAGCTACACCAGTATGTTTAGTTCTGTTGGGTGATTGAAGATATACCTCCCCTCGGTCATTATTTCTAAATCTACATGGTTCATGAATTTGAATACATATGTGAGAACTACAATCTATATAAAATACCCAATTTGAAGAATCATATAAATTGCATTCAATAATAAATTGACCTGAAGATTGTCTTTTATTATTTGGTTGGGTGAAATATTTCTTCCACTATACCTTCTTGCTACTTTCAAAAAATACAACATTAGGTTCCCTTACTTTCCCAATGATCTCCCTTTTCTTAGATGGGATTGAAGAAGCTTTGGTCTTAAAACTCTTTGCTTTTACTTTATGTTTTTTCACTATAATAACCTAAGGTTTTTTGTTCTTTGTATCCTTATCTATATGGTGAATAAGAGTGAGAAGATATAACAAATAATTTTCAATGTTTTTTATATTTTAATTCACAACAAAATTATAGAAGCTATGTGGGAGTGATGTTAGAATGAGATCGGTTCCCAGTTATTCTAGGAGTTTAAACCATAGAACCTCTAAGAATTAATTATATCCCATGAGATTTAATAAATGAGTCCCTTCTAGTAAACCCTCTCCAAGATTCATCTGAAAGTTAACATTGAATATCTCAAACTGTTCTTATGAAGATATGTCCTACTAAAAGTAACATGGTACTAAGTATGATATACAAAGCCATGTTTTAATGAGACTTCATGAGTTCACTATACATAGAAAAAACTTAAAATATTGAATTTAGAACATGTCATTGAAATTTATTTTTTAGAAAAGGAACTCTTCATCAATTTACTCCTTAGTAGGTGGATTAGGCATTGAGGATTATAGCACATACGACTTTTATTGATGGCGTAAAACAAACCAAAGGCATTTAAACCGGTCTTGAAAGTTACTTCCAGTTAGGTTGTGGTATTTCTCCATTTTTAGTCATAGGGATAATTTAGATGGAGAGATTTATATTTTATTATATAATTAAAGGAAAAAATTGTTAGAATTTTTTCTTGTTTAAAATTATGTGATAAATAATAAATAAATTAATTTTACGGAATCTCCCACTATTATACCAAGTCCTAAGAACCCTCACCATTATAATCAGAATGTCTAGTTTCATTGAAATTATTGTTTCAAGGATCCATATACCCCTTCTCATAACCCCAATGGGGGTTGTTCATGAAACTTGAACAAATTTTGGTAAGCATTCCTTTTCTAACTGTGGGTTTACAACTCTTTGATCTATTGAGTGGACTTACCTTTCCAAAAATCCTAACCTGGATTTCCTCAAAACTTGAATCCTAGTTGATTAAAGTCCAATGAGGGATACTTATTTTGATGAGAATAAATTAAATCGACCTTTAACCTTGGGAAAATAACTATTGTTTCTAGTCTTGTAATGAGTTACAAAATTCCACCTATACACCTATATAACACCTAGGTTAAGATCATTAGGTTCCATATTTCCACACACCTTGGGAAACTCCATTAATTTAAATTATTTATAACTCAAACACAGGTTTGTGTAACCAAAGGGTTTTTTAAAGGTAAATTAGATAAATATATTTGGACACATAGGTCTTACATAATAATGGAGGGAGGGATGACTCACAGTTCATCCAATTTAATTTAATAATAAATAATTGCAAACCGATTCAATAAATTAAATTAACAAAATTCCAACACATACACTGGTCACATTCAATATCATGAATTGAAAAAAATTAAACGTATACACAAAAAAAAGTGGATAACATTAATTTAATATTCATTACTTGTTATTAAGATAAACACATTTTCATTAATTAATTAATTAGTTACATTTTATCTTAATAACCATATAAGTTCATTTTGAGATAATTATAATTAATCCATTAATGTAAAATAAATGTCATAACCAATAGTTGAATACTTTTTAAAATAAATTAATTAAGAATTTAAAATTATTTAAAACTCTTATTAAATTTTCAAACACTTAAAGTGACAATCAAACTAATATAGTTTTAAAGCTATAATTTTTAACATAATATAATTTAATTATTCTAATAATTGGGAGACTACATGGAATGTACTATTTAGCTACATGCTGTATACCTATGTTACCATATAATTGGGTCATATATATGGGGAGTTAGTATGTTGACTTGGCCAGACTACATGATGTGTACATGCAAGATATATTCCATGTATCCTCTTTCCTTGTGTCTGAGATACTCTTCTAAGATTTCTAAATATATATTGGATGATTGCATGGCATGTACAGACTTGCTATAAGTCTTGTTATCTAAATTCTGTGTGCCAGTACGACCCGCCGAGAGACTTGGTGTGTTCTCAGGTGAGAGGCTACACAATGTGTTCACTGAAGCTGCACACTGTGTATATATAATGTCATTTATCTAGATAACTTAGTGTGTATATCAGATATGATAATTGATGAACTACACATAGTAGAGACCATATACACATCATGTATATCATAAGTCCTCTAGGTTTTCATTAACATTTGGTTTGACCATATATAATGGCCAAACATATTATGTTATTCACACCACTAAACAGTGAAGTCTATAGGGAATGTATGTCAATACACACCGTGTAATCTAAAAATCATGTGGCACTTTGGGAGGTTAATTAACAGTTTACACTATGTGTAACAATTTTGTGGCATTCCATGTATTTGATAAGATGTCCAGCTGTAGCATATTAGGGTACACGATTTGTACTTTCGAGTACACGCCGTGTAACCCTATCTTACGAGACAAAAATTTGATGCTCGTGATGGAATATTTTTTCATTCTTCAACTGTTCTGAGATATTTAAGAAAATTAAACACTAAAAAACATGATTAATATGTTAATAAAAAGTTAATTAAAATCAGATTAATGGACAAATAATAATAAATGAAAATTAAAATATTATTACATGTAGTTTAAAAAATATAATATATCATTATAAATTTACATGCGACCCCTCTGATACCACTTATTGGTTCTGGGTGAAACAAAAGTTTGTGATGGTGTGAGATATATTTTTTAATATTTGAGTTCCCAAAACCATGAGAGGGGATCTTGAAAATAAAATTTATAATTAATTTATCTAATATTATAATAAATGAATACCTTGGATTATGACCTTTTTTTTATGATAATTTTGATCATCCAAAAAGAAACATTCAAATTTCCTTCATTACGTGGTGAGGATCCAAGAATAGAATCCATCTAATGGTGTTCTGTATGTTCTACATTAATCTAAAATCAATTTTAATAGATCTATGAGTGCTATAGAAAATAATTGATTGTCATGAAATTTTTTTATTGATCCCTCATATTTCAGTTTTGAAGGAACATCTCTTACATTTTTCATTCTTGAGAGGGAGAGTGAACAAGGATTCAATAAAGAATTTCTTGTGTATAACCAATCTCTATTTTTATTACACCAATCAAATTTTACACACACTATACAATAGACATAACCATTTATTTATAGAGATAGAGATTTGGTTAAAATAATTATTTAATTTCATGAGGGCCTTTAAATAATATAACAATCTTTAATAAACCCCATGCCATATAATAATATTATAATTATTATTTTGTGTCATGTGCTAAATTTCACAATAAAAAAATATTATTTAACCATATTTTTATTTAATTTTTGTCACTAAACACGGTATTGGTCCTTTTGAGCTCCTATAGCATTTATTGAACCCCTTAATAAATAATTATTTTAAATATTTTATTCATCAATACATATTTGAATTAGATAAAATGTGAATAAAATTATCCCTCAGTCTTGTGCATATAATTTATTTAAATAATGAAATTCAAATATATTTTAATCGAGATCATTGGTATCACACAGTGTGAATCTATATGATTTTTTCTCATTGGAATCAGGTGTGCCATCCTAAAGGTTGAGATAACTATCTATAAATGGTTTAAGACACCCAAAAAAATTAACTAAATGTCACAATGATGAAAAGAACATATGAATGATCTCTTTGTAATATAATTTCTCTGTCTCAATATCTCATCAGGAATGTTACTTTTTCTGTTTCACCAACCTATTTTCTCGATACGTATTTCCTTGACTATAAAAAATATAGATATAATTCCACCATGGAGATAGAATTTTGTGGAAAAGTTATATTCTAATAAAAGGACTGAGATATCAACTTCCATAAAATTGTAAGGGAAAATTCCTTCCTTGAGTTATCCATTAATCAAATAGAAATCATGACGTACCCAATACACCCTACCTATCCATGAACATATGCCATCATGGTTTTCGTTATCTAATATTTGTGAATGAGTCATGAAATAAATTAATGATAATATATTGTCTAATGAAAATTACACATTCCCGTAGATAGACATTACCAATCACACAAACACATGAAGAATTCATACTGGAGAGTATGTTCTCATAATCTCCTTAGATATTTCCAAGTGCATACTTCATGAGAATAAGACACATCCATTTATGTGTACTCATTCATGAAATTCTACGAAATATGTGTCCCATAATAGTGTATTATCAAACCAGAAAACATTTTTTAAGAATATCATCAAAGCACTTATAGGTTCTCATCATAGCGAGGAACTAATATGACCTTATCCATTTCATGTATATAAAAGGAAATTATTAAATTATAGTTAAGAAGAAAAATGAAAAATATGTACTAATATGTTTTATTAATATTCAATACTTCGATTATACATGTAATCAAAGTAAAAACAGTTTTTCCTAGGACACCAAATCTAATAATTTCTAAGAAACCACACACTCTATACTATACCAAAATTTAAGAATGTTTAGTAAATCTTATCCCTAGTATTTTTTCTAATGATTTATAGTGTCAATATTCAAAAATATTTAAATAATCCACAAAAATAAATATACAAATCCTTAAAAAAAACTAAACACTGCTTTGATACCAAGTAATGTACCCCGAACCTACACTCTCAGACTTATTGCAAACAAAATATACTTTAGTAACTAGCATTTATACAGAGTGACATGAATCAATTAAAAAATATATATTTCTATAATTCATACATTAAATCTCATAAAAAACCTAAAGGTTTAGTGTATTTGTAGATTATATATATAAAAAATATATTTTGGCCATTTTTCCATAATCGCACCATATTAGATCCCATAATTGACATATCGTATGTTATACTCATACCTTTAATATTGGAAATGGAAAACATAATAAAGGGGTGATCTCAAATGACTAGAATATAACTAATTATCAATATGTAATAGAGAAATTTAATTGTAATCATGTGATAAAACATTGGAAAAATATGGAAGAATAATATTTATCCCTAAAGAAAGATAGAAAGACATGAAAACTCAAATGATGAAACATTAACAATGAAATAATATTATGGAATCATGATATAATAAACCTAATCCATTTAGAATAACAAAAGTATATTATATAGAATGGTGGAATAAGAATAATCATATGAAATTATAATCTAGTGAAGTAGACATCACTACCAGATTCCCATAACATAGTGAGATTGGGATAAAAAACTACGTAACCTCTTGGGGATGAAATAAAAACTTGTGTACACTCACAGGCTTAGTAAAACCCTATTTTTATAGGTTTATAAACCTATGTATCCTTTCATGATTGGGATACTAACTATGTACCCTCATGGAATTAGGATAACAACCAGTGTTACCTAATAATTTTGGGCTAGAAACCCATGTACCGACTAGATCCCATGAGATATAAAACTCCAACCAATGCATTGAGGGGATAAGTAAAACCCAATACTAAAATATCCACAAACTAGTTTAGGATTTAAAATTAATCATATATCATATCATGATAAACCATTTGAAAAAATATTTTTTTGTAACTTTTCAAAATGGTGCCAAAGAAAAAAAAATCAAGAATTGAATCTGTTGATACTGAAAATTTAATCACTAAAAAATACTATTTCCCTATGTAATTTATAAGGTTTTTTATGAAATATTACTTCAAAATAGATATATATTGTGTATTTAAAGACAAAAATTAAAGAATAATAATCCAAAGTGTTTTCATATTTTTTTAATATTATCAAAAAGTGAATTTTTATGATAGTCTTAAAATTTGTTTCTAATAGGTTGACATGTAAACATGGTCAAATATTTTTTGGAAAGAAATCTCAATAATATATTCCTTAAAAATTTATTATGGTTTTCTGGAGTAAATGTATAGTAGAACATAAAACACATGATCATGTTAAGAAAATATTAAATATTTTAAAATATCTTTACTAAAACCGACATTGTAAAATATATAAAAAATATTCTTTTGAAAAGAGGTAAGAAATATGAAAATAAAAAGAGATAATACATATTTGGATTTCAGAATATGAAATGAATTTTTTGAGAAGAAAATAATATTTATATATAAGAAAAATATTCTTTATGGAGAAGGAGAATTATTATTAAATGTTTTATACTTTTAAGTCAAATAATTTCATCAGGAATAAGATTTAAATTAGAAATGTCCTTTTTTATATAGATAAAGAGAAAGTGCCTTGTAAATAAACCTCAGGGTGGGATAAACTAAACATAGAAGAAAGGAGTTCAAGAATAAAGATTATATCTCAATGAAATGGAATTATATTTAAAAAACCTTTACATATTTGGCTACATATGAATCAAAACCCCTTGAAAGGAGAACTTGAGATAGATTTTTAGATCTATTTAATGAAAATTTTCATAAAAGAAAAACAAATGGTAATATGTACACCAAATAAAATAAAAAATTTTTTGATTATAGAATATATTTTAAGTAAATAAAATTGAAAGAGAACCCTTACATAGGATTCTATATAAAACCCCTATATTTTAATATGTAATTCTCTTAGGAATGAATACTATGTTCGATAAAGTGTACCACGTACAACACCGATCCTAAAATGAACTATTATATACTATTAAAATATTATCATTTAAATAATATTATTATAATATATTCATTGTATTGATAGGTTTGAATAATAGTAAATAAAATTTAAAAATATTTTTAGAGAATTTTTCCTTAATAAAAGTGTACTAATTAATTTATATTAAATAGAACTCAATTTTAAATAAGAGTATATATGACTAAAAGAGATATTTTTTTAGAAAATTGATTTATGTTCACAGAATATATTTATCAATGTACATTAAATTAGTCAGTTTTTATACGATTGATTTTAATAACACTTATAGATTATATATTTAATAAAAAAAATTAACATCTATTTTATTGTTTTTATTAGACAATGTATAAGTAGATATTTTTTATACAATTAAAATCCATTTTATTCATTAGAGTTTTTATTGAATTTTATTCATTGATTTTATGATTAATTTATGATACTTTTAGAATTTTTTTATAAATTTTAAATATTTTTTGAAATAATTATTCAAAGTTATCCTAAGATAATTTTTCGGAATTTTCTAAAATGGGTGATTTTTGTGTGAAATGTGAAAAATACTGATTTTGAAAAAATTGAAACTTATTTTTTTTGTTCAACAAAATATAAAAGTCCCTTTTTATTGTTTATTTTTTAAAGAAATATATTTGTAATTTTATTAAACATAATCTAATTAATTCCATAAGAATCATCAATATTCTTGATTTTCCTGTAAAATCATTTTTCTTTTTTAAAATAATTATTTTTCTAAAAAACATTTTTTCATTGTGTTTTGTGAAATTATATTAAATTTAATTTCTTCTACTTATAGAAATTTTATCAAGAATAATAGATATCATATTTATAATCGCATGGTTTAAATTTTGTAAATATATTAACTTCATTTTTGGGAATAATGAATAGTAACCACGGTAAATTGTAATCGCCATGGTAAAGGGAAAAAGTGTTAATTTGTAATAAAACATTATCATAAGATGTAAAAATATAATATTAATTATTTTTAGATGAGAGTTTTTCAAACCAGATTACCTTAGCTTTTAAAATCTAGAAATTTTGTGCTGCTAACCATTGATTTTGACCAATATATTATTTTAAGAAAAGGATAATTACAAAATGTCACTCTCTTTCATGTAATATATATTATTATATTTTTATGAAAAAAAAATGTTATGAATGGTTATAAAAAATAATTTAGAGTTAAATAAATTATTTTTATTATAGTAAATTATTTTTTATTTTTAGGGATAATACAATCACCCTGAATTCTTATGCAACATCAATGTAAAAATTGTACAAGTAGTAGAAAAATTAAGAAAATAATTTAAAAAAAATTAAAATTAATATTTCACTAGTGAAAAAATGGTGCTTCACATCTGTTTTTGGGTTTTGAACATTGGTAACCTCATGATGTTATTTTAGGTGACACTATACATACGTTTTTTTACACATGTTATTAAAAACCAACTCTATAAAAGTCTTTTAACATCTATTTTCTAAAAAGTGTCATTGAAATAATCCAATAAAAATATTTTTTGTGATATTATCATGTCAGTTATATAAAATTCACTGTCAAAAACAATTTATTGAGTCATTTTTAAAAAAATAGATGTGACAAAGTCTTTATCACGTCAGTTCTAGAGTTTTCTTTCAGGACAATTTTTATATAATCAACCTGAAAAACCAATGCATCATGTTAGTTTTTTTATAAAATATATGCAATAAATACCTTATTATGTAGGGTTTTTACAAAAACCAATGTGAAAATAAACTTTTAACTTTTTTTTCAATTCCTTTATATAATAATCAATGTGAAAAACATTTTTTTTAAAATAGAAAACTATATAGTCACCCATCCCTCTTATTAACTTATGGGGATGAGACTATAAGGGGATTAAGAAGATGCTTGGGTTTCCCCCACGCCACCTTCTCTTCCACCGCTTCAGTTAGGCCGCTATTACCTCCTTGATGCTTCTGTTCGACTCAGTCTTTGTGAGAAGTCTCTTCTAGTGATGACATCGTGTGGGCTCATTTACCTTGGAAAACCTCATCGTTTGCTAGCCTCTTCTCACACTTTCCTTCAAGCTGGCTAGGGTTTCACATGGAGACATGGTATTGGTCCAGTGTTCATGTTCCAAATGCTCCTTGTGCAGTTTTGAAGGTGGAACTGGGTTCTGTGGTTGGCTGGCAGTGGGATTCCAGTGATCTGGTGTTCGGGAGGTCATCTCATACATGATGTTTTCTTCTTTTTTGATATTTCTACTATAGTTATAGGTTTTGGATGTGCGGATTTTTGATTGTTTCTTATAGTACCGACAAAGCTGGGTGGCCCTTATCTATTTCTTATTGGTTCCCCAGATGATAGGTAGATTTTAGGTTCAGTGAGGCACGACTACCCCCGATGTTGGATTCAACATGCTGGTTCTCTGATTTGCTGATGTTCTGTGAAGTTTGGCTTGTTGATATACATTTTATGGTTGTAGATTTTATGCTCGTGATGGTTTTTGGCATGGTTTGAATTGATTTTGGTCTTCCGAGTGTCGATTGTTTTTTGGTTGCGCTATGGTGTTTGCGAGGCAGGGTGCGGCGTCTGGATGACCTAGTATTCCTTGTTTTGGTTTCTTTGTCTCCCTTTGTGGATGCACTCTTTAGGCCATCTCATGTCACTATAGGGTTTAGGCGAACTTTGACTAGAGTCCACCACCAGGTTTGTGGATTTGGGCTGGTGTTGACAGTCACACCGGTGGGTGCTTGAGGAGACTAGTTCTATGGTTTGTCCAGCTTTTATGATGTTCGTGTTCCCTGGTTCGTGGTACCTCGACCTTCACATGATGATTTCAAATCCATCTATAATGGTTTGTTAGTTTGAATTCATGAATGGGCTGTTCATCCATTGTTCTTTAATGTTGTTTTTTGTGAAGCCTTGTATTGTTTTAAGCGGAGAAATAGAGAAGTGGAGAAGCAGTGAAGTGGGGAATTGGTGAAGTCATGTATGGTTTCTCACTTTTTCTGCAATTTTTTTTCATAATAATAAAAAACAATTTTCAGTCACAACCCAACATCACAAAATCAATGTATTTTAACTTTGTAGTTTGAGATTTAAACATTATAATGTACATTAAAAATAACCTAAAAGAAAATTAGACCTGTAAAATAATCCACCCATTATCATTATAATAATATTTTATGCTTTCCAATATAAGGCTAAGGGAAATTAAAAAACTAAAAATTTAAAAAACAATTTATCATTTAATATGAATACAATGAATGAAAAATTAAAGAAAAGGTTATAACAAAATATAACCTTATAGATTTTTTTAACTATCCCAGTTGAAATTATTTCAAACATAAAGATTAAAACATAGTATCCACATTATTTTACTCTTTATTTAAGATGAAAATTATATTTAAGAATAATTTTTCAATTCAAAATGACATTCTAAGTACTTGTATCCAAAATGTTGAAATTATAAATGAGAGATCACCTTTTCTTTTACATATTTGATCTTTTCAATCTTATTTTCCATTTACTCTCTAAATTAATCCAATTCCCTTTTGAAAATTATATTTGTGAAATAAATTTAAAAGTTAATATAATATATAAAAGTTTTCAAATATTCAAACTTACGTGTTAAATACATTCTTAAAATTTTCTTTTACATTACCATGTATAGATCATGACCAGTAAGTAGTCTTCTCTATTAAAAAAATAGAAACCATCTAATTGATACTATTGTACAAAAAATGTAATGTGATTGGTTATTTAGTTATAACATATAACACATTATGAAAAATATGTTCCATACTCTTGAAGAAAATAAGCATCCAACACCGAATTACAATATTTTTAAATCTTTTAACAATATAAACAATTCATTTTGTATTTATCATTTTCCTATCTATAGGTGAAATAAATTTGGATTCATAAATACATATACTTATGTCATATCATGATGCATAAAAACTATATAAAGATACCTAATATGAACCAAACATAATTATTAAGTTTTAATAAATTAAAATTACTTAAATATATATGATAATTGACTTACATGGAAAGGACTTGCATCATGTTGATTCCCAACTGTTCTTCAATTACAATCTCCACGAAATATTTTTCCAAAATCAAGAAATTCATTGAAAACCCAAAAATATTATCATCCATTGGAAGGTTATAAACTTAAAATAAAAATTTAACATTATTATGAAATAAAGGGTAATATTTACACAAACCTTAATGCAATTTTTTTAGACAATCCTAGATGAAAAAAATAAAAATGGTTGATACTTCTTCCAACTATAGTGACATCGTCTATGTAACACCCCTAGATTCCACGATATGATTCTATTTGAATAATACAGTAGCATGTGTTATACACAACTTCGAGTTCTAACACACACCACGACCAATCAAAGTAGTCGTTATGAATAGTAATACCTACTTTTTAAAATTTTAGAAATTATATCTCTCAAAATGGACTTCATTTTTGGATTTGGAGTATCGAATTTAGCCTAAGGTAAAATTTTGGTACTTTTTAGATAACTATAATATTTTAACGAATAGTGAAAATTACTAAATTTTAAATAAACACAACTTTTTTAATAAAAATAATTATTAGTCATAAATTATGAATTTGAGTGGTTGTAAAGTATATTTAGAATATATTTTTACCATTTAATACAATTTTGGTAATTGAACATAATTTTACAATTAAACCGGACATAAATAATTGTCAATCTTTTGATAGTTATTATCTCTTAAAAACACGCTTTTTGTTTTAACAACGGGAATTAATTTTAAATTAATTTCTGCCACTTCTGTGTTTTGAATTTAGAAAAATGGATTCCATATTTGAAATCAGGATGTTCAAATTGTGTAAATAGGTAACTTTTATTTTTAGACATTTTGAATAATTATTTCGGTAAATATTTTATTTACCATTGTTAAAGGGTAAATCTGGTAAATAAGGGTTAAAAAATAATATTATAATAATACTAAATTACCCTAAAACGTGTCCTAACCTTATTGGTTGATACATGTCCGACCATGGGCATCTTTGGGCCGATTTTTGGACCCAATGGAGCCACTTGTAAGTGATAATGAAACTTTATATTAATTAAGTTAAAATAAATACAAAAATGACATAAGCATATATCTTTTATATTTTTACATAGGGTTATATATGTTTGAATTTCGACTATGAATATACATTAGAAAGCTAAAAATATTTCCTACATAATGGTATTTTATTTATAATTTTTAGACATTAAATAATTTAATTTATTTATGACACAATTATGATGCAGTAATTACCATAATAGTGAAAAATTAAAATAATTGATATTATAAATACCCAAATAAATATAATTTGAGACTTTTAATGAATTAAACTAATTTTATAGGATAATATGACATATTATAATTGATTTAATTAACTTTTTTTGAAGTAATTATTCTGTTATGATTTTTACAAAAGTCAATTATTGAATAGTGTCAAAATTGACATAAAAGAGTTCTTAAAACAAATAATATATTATTAATTGATATTAAATTCCTAAAAATCTAAGGATCAGACAAGAGACTTATATAATGATATTTGTATCATTAATGGACCACTTGAGGGTCTCTTGGAAGTATATTGTAAGTTTATTAACTATATAATATAAAAATACAAAGTGACATGGTAAGTGTCAAACTAATTAACTAAGTGTTAAAACTAAAAGATAAGGTTAATATAATGAACAAAACCAGTCTAAATTCTATTGGTTGTGTATTTTTAGACCCATACCCACCTTAACCTTTAAATAATCTACTTTGGAGCCATTATAAACCGAATATGAATATATTATGAAATAATATTTATAGCTTTTCCAAAGGTTCCCCTCACCCCTCTTATAAAAGGACACTCACCCTTCTCATTAATTCACACCTTCAAAGCCTTTTGGTTCGGCCAAACCCAACAAAACTACTCTCTAAACTTCCCTCACTTCATCCTAGAGGCATTCCTTTAGTCCTAAAGCCATCTTAAGGACCCCTTTTGATCAAATCAAAAGGTAAAACCCGAAGAAGAGGTAATGATTTCACCACCCTTTTTCAAGTTCCTTTCTTCTTCCACTTCTTCTTTCTTTGTTATTACCATTCTAAAATAATGAATCCAGTATCTCATATATACTATAGTATTATTATAAATATGTTACAACCATATTCAGTATTCTATCTATCCTTTGAATGACATTTCACCATATGTGCGTACGTACGACTTACCGTCTCCACGTTGTGGTGTAATTGTTATTCAATATATTATTATTTGGATGGGTATAATAATGATTTGTAATTAATATAAATAATAAATATAACATGATAATGATTCTTTATATATGGTATACCATCCAATTATATATTATTTTAATATCAAAAGAATGATATTTTCGCTCGTGCGTACATACGGATTACCGTCTCCACAACGCGATGAGATTCATTTCCAAGTTCACCATTCATCGGCGATTTTAAAAATATATATTACTAATAAGTATGTAATATATGACATAATAATGCTACTGGAGATATATATATATATATATAATTATTTATGTACTTACATATATCTTATTCACTTACTTCTGTTCAATACTATATGAAAACAGAAACATCGTTTATGCGTACGTACGGACTACCGTCTCCATAAACGGTGTTTTCCATTTCATATATATGTCTGTTATACATATTTATATTCTAAATATATATGATATATTTATCATGTTTTATATTCTATAAGTATTTAAATCATGATCTAAGTGATACAACCAAGAGTGACAAGTTAAAACACGTACGATAAAGAAAGTGATTATTACCCGAAATGTTAACTTAACATGGAAATTATTATTAAATGTGTAATATAAAGTCATAAATGAATCATGTATGATATCATAAATATTAATATGGTTCTGTTATAATTTAGTAACATTCTACGATCTTCGTACAGGAGGTTAAATGTACCCTCGACTAAAGGAAAGTGCAAGGTAAGGGGTTTTCATCTCACTCCTTATTCCCGTGAGATTCATGCCATATTGCCACCATTAACTTTTGTGTGGTGTATGTACTGCCCGTAATTATATTCTTTGTGTAATACACTTTAATTTATGTGTATTTACATATTCATTGTATGATACCTATTTCATGGGTTGTATGTTTCGTAAGTTACCAAATTGGTAAGGGTTTATTTCGCAATCTCTTCATTATCCGAGGTTGTATATATGTAATAACCTACTGGGATCTCTTATCATCCACATCAATGTTTCTTAAAAATGTATTTCAAAACATTTTTACTATTTACAATAATATGGGTTAAAGTCATTTATACCCTTGTTTGACTTTTTATAAGAGGTTTATAAAGGGATCATTCCGTCGTTTTCCAAACAAGGTCCTTTTTAACCTTTTTTCACAAAATTAAGGTAAGAATGTCTTTTTTAACTTATAAAGTGGGTGTAGTTATTCTCTGCTGTTATTACACCTCTGAAGCTTCCTTCACAAGCTTATAAAGATATGTTCAAAATAAAGGTTTTCTCTATAATTATGCGACTTTTAAATGACTTCAAAAAAAGAGATATTTCTCTCAAATAGTATTGATTTCATCTATGTCAATATCCTTGGATAAATTTTAAACTTGTTTCATGTTGATTTATTATGATACAAATCATCCATATTTTATTTAAGGTTTTGTGATATTTTTGACTATGGATGAGTTATTTTTATGCCATTAATGGTTTATGATTAAAGGTTTTACATTTTGTATGTTAGTTTTAATACGAATGTTTATGTTATATTTCATCCTCTTCTTAAGATGAATGTGTTGGACTAGTATGTTCCTGGTTGGGGACCGATAAAAGTAAGCCCTCTCGGTTGGTGTCCGGTTATTAGAGGCACTCCGGGTTGGTGTCCAGTTATTAGAGACACTCCGGGTTGGTGTCCGGTTATTAGAGGCACTCCGGGTTGGTGTCCGATTATTAGAGGCACTCCGGGTTGGTGTCCGGTTATTAGATGCACTCCGGGTTTGGTTCTGATTATAGTTAGCCCCTAGGCCTTGGCATGAGGACTTGATAAAGAAATTAAAGTTCAGCATTATGCATTCCATCATTATGAAAGTGGTTAGTTATATTTCATGTGATTATTCGATTAGTAGAATATCCATGTGAATAAGTAAATGGAATTGTTTCATTTTATTTATTCCATATTATGTTGAAGTTCAAGTTTAAAAGGATTTTGTTTTAGTTTTATACATTTCCTTAAATGTTTATGCTTATTATTGAAAGTTTCCGCTGTATTTCTTACCCTTACTGAGCATTTGAGCTCACCCCTTTCTATGTTTTATTTTTCCCAGGATTCCAATAAGTGTAATGTGATTGATATGAAGGGTTAAGACAATGGAATAATAACATTCATAAAGATTATTTATGTTGTTTTGTACATCTTAAAGTGAAAATGTAACATTCATGTATGTGATCTATTTTTTCAAGACTGCTAAACTGATTTGTCCTTCGGGACTTGATTCCTTGTAATCATGCCAATGTATTAAAATAATGCACCTACTCTGGGTAACTTGGGTCGAGGCGTTACAGTTGGTATCAGAGGAAGTTTAGAAATAACCTTGGAAACTAGATTTAGATAAACTCTGATTAGAGCACATAACCCTAAGATAGACTTTGATGATTAGTATAGAAGAACTTCCTAGAATTTTTGGTATTGTAGATATTTTGTGAGTTTTCCGAGCAATACATCCATGTCTGGATACAAGCAGGTAGAGGCGGCTCTGGCACAAATGTACCTAGGGGTAAAACCCGAAAACACCGCTTTGAGCTAGACTCGAACGGGAACTAGTGCACAACAACGGGCCTTGCTGCACTCTTGGTTACGACACTCCCGGGGGATATTCATAGGATAATTCTCATTTTCTTTACAAACCATTATGAAGGGCTTATGAGTATATACTTACTCAAAGAAAACATTTTTATGATTATGGATTATATCCATAAACTGTTCAATTTGTGTTAGGTATTTTACAAGTTTGGAAATTATTCATTGCAATTCATAAACCGAACTAGTTTATGCTATTGTATAGAAACGACGCCCATTAGAGGGAATGTGAACTCCCATATTACGTATGATCCAAAGAGTAGGAAGGATCATATCTTTCATAGTCCTAAGCCAGAATTTAGAAGTGAAATAGTTTCCCACGTATTATCATCATATGAAGAAATAGTATCATGTGTTGATAAGATGAGTAAAGAATTCTCGGAATACTTTGGCTTTGAAGTGAAACAAGAGAATAAAATAATGGAAGAGTGAAAGATGGATAAAGGGAAGGGGGAAAAGAATACTTTTCCCATATGTGATAACTGTGGGAAGAAACACCCTGGAACTAGCCTGAAAGGAATGGGAGTTTGTTTTAAGAGTGGAGGAAAAGGGCACAAAGTACGTGACTGCAAGGGTAAGAAAATGGTTCCAAATGTACAATGTTTCATTTGCAAGGAGTTTGGACACTACACGAACCAATGTCCCAGTCATCAGACTATGCCGCAAATGATGCTATTGGATAATAATCAAGTTATGATACTACCAAAGATGAAGAGGAATGACTAGTGTTCTTATGTTGTTATTTTATAATTATTTCATTTAAGTGTTGTATCAATGATGTTCTAGAAATAAATAAGGATTGTACTGCAGTAGTATTTAATTAAGGATTTGAGATTTTATGATACTAAGAAAAGTGACTCTACAGCGAGTTAATTTTTTTTGGAAATTGCATGGTTGAAGGAAAGATAAACCTTAATATGGTCCTAATATTGAGGTAGTGATTTTGGAATAAGAGATAGTTGATTTTGGTAATTCAGGATGTTGCGGTGTTGTAAAAGAATATACGAGGAAGGCGTTCACATGTTATTACCTGGAAAAAAGGATCCTCATTATGTTTAACTTCCTTTTAAATTTTGGACTATGAGTTTGGATAATAGTGTTTTGGATAATTCTAATAGTTGGAATGAATTACGTTTGAAAGGTTATTTTTTTGGATTTTTATAAAGGACAACACGTAGACCGTGTGATGACTTGTTGTGTCGGACAAAGCTACGGTAATCGAACCCACAACCATAGTGAAATTGGGATTTATCGCCTACCATTGTGCTACATGAAGTTCCTGGATGGTATAATGTAGTTTCTTTACATAAAGGGTCTAATATGTGAATTATAAATTCATTATATTTGGAACCCTATACAATTATGATAAATAGTGTATTTTTTTTGTATTAGGTTTTGGGGTGAAAGATGAGTTTGTGGTAGAAATTTATTAATGGATAAAACTCTAATTATAAAGTAAGTATATCTCCTTATGATCTTATCCAATCTCATAAATAAATTCCTCAACATTAAGAAAAGGAACTTAGAACAAAAATGTTGTCCTAGATGGTACCTTAGATCATCACTAATTTATGGCTTTGGGATTGTTGGCCTTTTCATAGCCATGTTCTCTACCACTCTCCATCAGATAATTGATGGTTAGATTTCTCTTCCATATCCATATTTTCTTACATGGAACCATAGTATGTGTTATTTTCGGTAATCTTCATAATTTCCACTCTTTATTTTAAATAGAGGCCTCATTAATTCATTTTTTGATGTGGGATTTCAAATAAGATATTTTGAAACATCAAAAATGTGTTATCCTAATACCTTATGTTATGTTGAACCGATGGTATTTTAAATCATCACAAATTGATGAATTTAAGGACCTCAATTTTAAACTTGTTTGTGATTGATATCCCCAATCACTACCTATAAATATTTACATCTTTACTCCAATTATATGTCTATAATTTCCACCGATGTCCTCCTAATCGAGATCATAATTTTGTGGTGACCCTTTCATTTCTCTTTTCATCTTGTTAAGACTAAATTTTATTAACCAAATTTCGGATGTGGGTTTTTCCACAAAGATATTTTATATTTTCAACCTTTATTTTCAAAAAACAATATCAAATTGCGAGGACACAATTTATTGAAGGAGGGGAGAATGTAACACCCCGAGCTTCCACGGTATTCTTCTCTTTGAATAATACAGTAGCGTGTGTTGTACGCAACTTCGAGTTCTAACACACACCACGACCAATCAAAGTAGCTGTTATGAATAGTAATACCTACTTTTTAAAATTTTAGAAATTTTATCTCTCAAAATGGACTTCATTTTTGGATTCGGAGTATCGAATTTAGCCTAAGATGAAATTTTTGTACTTTTCAGATAACTTTAATATTTTGATGAATAATGAAAATTACTAAATTTTAATTAAAAACAACTTTTTTAATCAAAATAATTATTAGTGATAAATTATGAATTTGGGTGGTTTTAAAGTATATTTAGAATATTTTTTTACCATTTAATACAATGTTGGTCATTGGACATAATTTTACAATTAAACCAGACATAAACAAGTGTCAATCTTTTGATAGTTATTATCTCTTAAAACATGCTTTTTGTTTTAACAACGAGAATTAATTTGAAATTAATTTCTGCCACTTCTGTGTTTTGAATTTGGAAAAATGGATTTCATATTTGGAATCATGATGTTCAAATTGTGTAAATAGGTAACTATTATTTTTAGACATTTTGAATAATTACTTCGGTAAATATTTTATTTACCATTGTTAAAGGGTAAATCTGGTAAATAAGGGTTAAAAAATAATATTATAAGAATACTAAATTACCCTAAAACGTTTCCTAACCATATTGGTTGATACATGTCCGACAATGGTCATCTTTGGGTCGATTTTGGGACCCAATGGAGCCACTTGTAAGTGATAATGACACTTTATATTAATTAAGTTAAAATAAATACAAAAATGACATAAGCATATATCTTTTAAATTTTTACATAGGGTTATATATGTTGGCCTTTCGACTATGAATATTCATTAGAAATCTAAAAATATTTCCTACATAATGGTATTTTATTTATAATTTTTAGACATTAAATAATTTAATTTATTTGTGACAGAATTATGATGCAGTAATTACCATAATAGTGAAAAATTAAAATAATTGATATTATAAATACACAAATAAATATAATTTGAGACTTTTAATTAATTAAACTAATTTTATAGGATAATATGACATATTAAGATTGATTTAATTAACTTTTTTTTTGAAGTAATCATTCTTTTATGATTTTAACAAAAGTCAATTATTGAATAGTGTCAAAATTGACATAAAAGAGTTTTCAAAAAAAAATTATATTAGTAATTGATATTAAATTCCTAAAAATCTAAGGATCGGCCAAGAGACTTATATCATGATATTTATATAATTAATGGACCACTTGGGGGTCTATTTGATGTATATTGTATGTTTATTAACTATATAATATAAAAATACAAAGTGACATGGTAAGTGTCAAACTAATTAACTAAGTGTTAAAACTAAAAGATAAGGTTAATATAATGACCCAAACCTGTCTAAATTCTATTGGTTGAGTATTGTTCGACCCATACACACCTTAAACTTTAAATAATACACTTTGGATCCATTATAAACCGAATATGAATTTATTATAAAATAATATTTCTAGCTTTTCCAAAGGTGCCCCTCACCCCTCTTATAAAAGGACACTCACCCTTCTCATTAATTCACACCTTCAAAGCCTTTTGGTTCAGAAAAACCCTACCCAAATACTCTATCAACTTCCCTCACTTTGTCCTAGAGGCCTTCCTTTAGTCAGAAAGCCATCCTAAGGATCCCTTTTAATCAAATCAAAAGGAAGAACCCGAAGAAGAGGTAATGATTTCACCACACTTTTTCAAGTTCCTTTCTTCTTCCACTTCTTCTTTCTTTGTTATTACCATTCTAAAATAATTAATCCAGCATCTCCTATATACTATAATATTATTATAAATATTTTACAACCATATTCAGTATTCTATCCATCCTTTGAATGATATGTCACCATACGTGCGTACGTACGGCTTACCGTCTCCACATCGTGGTGTAATTGTTATTCAATATATATTTATTTGGATGGGTATAATAATGATTTGTAATTCATATAAATAATAAATATAACATGATAATGATTCTGTATATATGATATACCATCCAATTATATATTATTTTAATATCAAAAGAATGATATTTTCGCTCGTGCATACGTACGGATTACCGTCTCCACGACGTGATGAGATTCATTTCCAAGTTCACCATTCATCGATGATTATAAAAATATATATTAATAATAAGTATGTAATATATGACATAATAATTCTACTGGAGATATATATATATATATATAATTATTTATGTACTTACATATATCTTATTCACTTACTTCCGTTCAATACTATATGAAAACAGAAACAACGTTTATGCGTACGTACGGACTACCGTCTCCATAAAAGGTGTTTTCCATTTCATATATATGTCTATTATACATATTTATATTCTAAATATATATGATATATTTATCATTTTTTATATTCTGGAAGTATTTAAATCCTGATCTAAGTGATACAACCAAGAGTGACAAGTTAAAACACGTACGATAAAGAAAGTTATTATTACCTGGAATGTTAACTTAACATGGAAATTATTATTAAATGGGTAATATAAAGTCATAAATGAATCATGTATGATATCATAAATATTAATATGGTTTTGGTATAATTTAATAACATACTACGATCTTCATACAGGAGGTTAAACGTACCCTCGACTAAAGGAAAGTGCAAGGTAAGGGGTTTTCATCTCACTCCTTATTCCCGTGAGATTAATGCCATATTGCCACCATTAACTTTTGTGTGGTGTATGTACTTCCCATAATTATATTCTTTGTGTAATGCACTTTAATTTATGTGTATTTACATATTCATTGTATGATACCTCTTTCATGGGTTGTATGTTTCGTAAGTTACCAAATTGGTAAGGGTTTATTTCGCAATATCTTCATTATCCGAGGTTGTATATACATAATAATCTACTGGGATATCTTATCATCCACATCCATGTTTCTTAAAAATGTATTTCAAAACATTTTTACTATTTACAAGAATATGGGTTAAAGACATTTATACCCTTGTTTGACTTTTTATAAGAGGTTTATAAAGGAATCATTCCGTCGTTTTCCAAACAAGGTCCTTTTTAACCTTTTTGAAAAAATTAAGGTAAGAATGTCTTTTTTAACTTATACGGTGGGTGCGGTTATTCTCCGCCATTATTACACCTTTGAAGCTTCCTTCACAAGCTTATAAAGATATTTTCAAAATAAAGGTTTTCTCTATAATTATGCGACTTTTAAATGATTTCAAAAAAAAGAGATATTTCTCTCAAATAGTATTGATTTCATCTATGTCAACATCCTTTGATAAATTTTAAACTTGTTTCATGTTGATTTATGATGATACAAATCATCCATATTGTATTTTAGTTTTTGTGATATTTTTGACTATGGATGAGTTATTTTTATGCCATTAATGGTTTATGATTAAAGTTTTAACATTTTGTATGTTAGTTTTAATAAGAATGTTTATGTTATATTTCATCCTCTTCTTAAGATGAATGCGTTGGACTAGTATGTTCTGGGTTTGAGACCGGTAAATGTAAGCCCTCCGGGTTGGTGTCCGGTTATTAGAGGCACTCCGGGTTGGTGTCTGGTTATTAGAGGCACTCTGAGTTGGTGTTCGGTTATTAGAGGCACTCCTGGTTGGTGTCCGGTTATTAGAGGCACTCCGGGTTGGTGTCCGGTTATTAGATGAACTCCGGGTTGGGTTTCGGTTATAGTTATCCCCTAGGACTTGGCACGAGACCTTGATAAAGAAATTAAATTTCAGCATTATGCATTCCATCATTATGAAAGAGGTTAGTGATATTGCATGTGATTATTCGATTAGTAGAATATCCATGTGAATAAGTAAATGGAATTGTTTCATTTTATTTCTGCCATATTATGCTGAAGTTCAAGTTTAAAAGGATTTTGTTTTAGTTTTATACATTGCCTTAATGTTTATGCTTATTTTTGAATGTTTCCGCTATATTTCTTACCCTTACTGAGCATTTGATCTCACCCCTTTCTATGTTTTATTTTTCCCAGGATTCTAAGAAGTGTAATGTGATTGATATGTAGGGTTAAGACAAGGGAATAATGGCGTTCATAAAGATTATTTATGTTGTTTTATACGTCTTCAAGTGCAAATGTAACATTCATGTATGTGATCTATTTTTCTAAGACTGCTAAACTGATCGGTCCTTCGGGACTTGATTCCTTGTAATCATGCCAATGTATTAAAATAATGCACCGACTCTGGGTAATTGGGGTTGGGGCGTTACAGTCTACATGAAATTTTATTCTCAATAATCCATCAATAATATCTTTTTTAGTGATCCTAAGCTACTATATATCAATCTATTGATGATGAATGATATCCCCAATATAATATAAAATCCCATATGCAACAGTATAATGTTGGTAATCTTGAACATATAAGTCACAAAAAATGGAATGTTGTGGGGGGGGGGGAGTTGTAGGAGTTGGATAAGTAAGAGAAGGTGTAGGAGTGGGATATGAAGGTAGAGGTGGTTAAGTGGGATCTTTTGGTTGAGATGGATGAGTGGAATATACAACATGAAATAGTTTTTTCATGTCTGTAAAAAACTGACTACACCAAACCTCTAATCCTCTCCTCCATCATCTCACCCATATCATGAAATTTATATTCCAATGAATCTATTTTCCTTTTATATACTTCCTCATTTTAATAATATCTAGAACAAAAAACACCTTTTTTATCGATACATCTATCGAATATCCTCCTATATGACCTAGGTTTTTGAGATTCTCCAATGTAGTAGATAAATATCATTCCCACAATCAGGTATAAAGGTCCCATATGTGCTCTTATCCTCTTGGGATTCTTGTATATACTATTTGAAAAAACCATTTGTGAATCAAAATATAGATATAAAATAATTAACTTAAATATCATAAAATATTTAAATAAATTATTAAAATCGTCTCAGCAACATTCCTTGACTATTCCACAAGATATAAGACATTTTTCTCATTAGAGCCCTCTTCTATTTTTTATGTCTAGCTGGGGTGGTGGGGGGATTATGGTCATCCTTTATAGAGCTTGAAGACTCAGTTATCATTTTATGAAATTTTTCGACCATCATTTGTTCATATAATAACATTTACCCTACAAGAGATAATGTATGACTATATACATTTTTAGATTTTTTCTCTTAATGATATATCCTAATTAGCTATAAATTAAGAATAAAATAATCATTAATATGATCATTAATGTAAAAAATGTTTATAAAAGTTGAAATTTCACTTACCAAAAATGATTATTGATTTATAATTTCAACATAATTCTTCCACATATCTTTATCTTGAAAAAGATATATATCACATGGATTTTTATTTTTTATTTCTCCAAAAATGTAACCACTGGTTAGGGTTTATTTAAAACCTCTCAATATCCAAGAATATAGAGATAAAAATTTCTTACTTATATCTATAGTGTTAGGAATTCCATTTTTCATATGATAAGATATAAAAAAACCTATATTAGTGAAAAAATTTCATGATTTGTAAAATAATAAAAAAATTTCTTACTAAAATTATCTCCTTTAAGGGATATATTTTTGTTTTGTCGACACTTTTCAAATCACATATCAAAATACTAATTTTTTACTGAGCTGACATCGAAAAAAGTCTTAAATTGTTTTGAATTTAGACCCATAGGAATATCATTATCATCAAACTCAACCATAATCCTTTTGTCTTTGTTAGGGAAAGTGATTATTTTGGTAAAAATGTGAAACCATGTGTACCAAACCCATAAGTCTTCTCTACTTAGTTTGATGTAGATGCCCTTGTTTAGAAGGATTTGGATGCTCCTCAACAGAAGTATGTGTACTGTCCTCTCTAAAAGACTGAGGTGATTCAGATGTTTGATCCAGAATTATACTATAAATAAAAGTAATAAACAATTAAAACACAAATATACAAATCCAAACATTAAATATAAATCCAAATAAAAAAATTAAAATGATCAAACAAAAATTAAACTAAACAAATCCCATTTTATGCATATTTTTAAAGTGGTTAACTAAAACACTAACATCATTAATGAGAGGTGGATGAAATAACATAAAAATAGGATAAAAAATCCAAATGTTACACTAAAATTTGGATAATAATTTTTAAAAGGAAAAAAATAATAAAAAGAGAAAGCAAGGATTCAGTAAAAACTAATAAAGACTATTAGTTATATAAAAAGTTAAATAATTAAATAATGAAAAAAATAAACTAATCTATACAAAAAATTAAATATATTTTTTATAATGTGTGTTTAATTAATAAAAAAATATATCTTTCATTCTATGAAATTTTTAAATGTAAAATGGAAATAAATATAAATTACCTATACTATTAGAAAATCAATAAAGGATTGTTTTCCCATATTCCTTCTCCATGATCATTCTTTTTGACACAAACCATTTCTATGGAATTCTCCTCAATACTCTCTATTAATATTTCCATATAAGTAGGGATATCAATTAAATGACCACCATCATCAAGTTTTTCCTCGAAAATATACTTTTTTTCTTTTAAAATTTTGTTTCACTACATATTTTATGGATCAATAACATAGAAATTCTTTTTCATGTGTTTACCTGATAAAATGATCATATATATGTTCCAATCTAATCAAATTAACTATTGTCACAACGAATTAATTATTATTTATACCATTTTATTGATAACCCATTTATAGTAAATACAATAAATCAAAATTTAATGTAATAAATAATCCAATATTTCTTAGATGTCTCTATAATATGCACTTGACAGAGAGATTGAGTTTTTTTCTTTATCACCTGAAAAACACATTTCTTCTGTGAACACCAATACACTAATATTTTGAACTACACTTTTGTTGTCTTTTTCTTTTATATGAAATGTATAAGCATTATTATCGTATCCATATCATGTTATCCAATTTAAAAATTTTCCACCCGCTAACCATGTCAATAATTATCATGCATTCGATCTACCAGGTATACTCTTGTTAACCATAATAAAAAAGTTTTTTTTATCCTCATTCAAGGATCCTTATATCCATCTTCTTTGGATACATTATTTTATCTCATTAATAGGTAATGTAATATATGGATTAGCATTATATTTTTTATTCAAGATCTATATATGTACCTTCTTTTTTCTATTATTTTTTATAAATTTTTAATTTAAAGACATGAATCATAGTTCCAACATAATTGAATTTTTTCATTGAAAGATATTGGAAAACTAATGTGCTTCACTGTAGAAAATTTGTTCTTTAAAAATTTATACAACCTCCTATTAAATATACTTATCAATAATAGATTCTTAAGTTTGATATGTATTTTTAACACATCCCTTCAATATCTTCATATACCTTTCAAAAGGATACCACCAATATAGTTATAAAAGTCCTCAAGTATTTATTTCACACACACAATAATCTATTAAATGAAACATGATATCAATAAAAGTTGAATGAAAGTACATTTCCAGTTTATAATGTATAGAAACTAAAACATTCTTGAAAATTTTTAATGAATTCAAATCGACAACGTTGTTTAAAAATTAATTGAAAAAATAATACACCTTGATTATAATATTTTATACATAGTTGGAAAATATTCCATGTAATACAACTGGTAGGAGTAGTTCCAACATGATGTGAAATCATGATATTCCATCCCTCTTAACTTCAAATATTTTAATGAAACAAAATTTATTATATTTAATGAATAAACCTTTGACACATTGATACCTTGGAGATACTAATTTTTTTCTCCATGTTGGATAATGTATGACAAGACAGATCCATGTATGTTCTTCTTCCATTAGGAGTGGGAGATAACACCAAATGTATTCCCATGGAGAGTAATTACAATATTTTATTCAAACCATATTTAGTATTTCATTTCATATATTATAATGTTCCAGTAGAACTGTAATTGATATTCTTCTATAAATGCATGACATCAATGTTATATTCTACCTCATGATATATCTAATTTGTATACTTAAAAAATATTTATCATTTCTTCCAAATATTTCTATCATTACCATATTGTTGTGTCTTCTTGAACGTGGTATAAAATTTTTCACCCTCCCAATACAATGATATATGGAAAAAGAGATTGGGTTAATATCAAATTAATTTAATCAATTAAATGCTTTTTTTAATCTTTTATTAGAGTTATCCATAGAAAAAAATATATGATGAAACATGTATACTATTTTTCTCTTATTTTGTAATTGATTATATTAAGTATTTTTTTCATAACATGGAAAATATTTATACCCCTTAACACTATATTTATAAAAATTTTCATATGTTGAGAATTAATTTATTGTGAAAATAATCATTGCAAAAAGTTGAATGTGTTGAATTTTGTAAGAATCATACAATATAATACCATCATCCCCTAAAATTTTCAAATCATCAATTAATTCTGACAGAAAAACATCAATATCATTTCTAGGATGTTTTGGTCTATAAATCATTAACCTCCACATGCTATATTTCCTCTTCTTAAAATTTTTTTGAGATAAGGTGTAAATCACCAATAAAATAGGCCACAAACTATGTTTTCGAATAATTCTTCTACTTGGATTCATTCTATCTATACATAGTCAAATTATAAGATTTCAAACTTCATTTTTGAATATAGGAAACTATTGATCAATTTTCTTATTCTATATCCAATCAACTTGGAGTTGTCATTTTCTATCATATATCTACTTATCCACATGACATTTTAACTTTTCGACATCATTAGAATTTTCAAATAAGTGTTTCATTTGAGGAATTATAGGAAGATACCAAATTTTATTGAAAAAATTCTATATAACTACTAAATCATCCAATACATTTTCTTTCAAATTATACCATAATGCAACACATTTAAAATACTCTTACAGACCATCATATTCCTACTTATATAGAACACAATCATTCGAGCAGGAAAATATCTTTTTTTACCCCAACACCAGGGGAATAATATTTTCATCATAATATAATGTGAATATGGAAGATCATTATCTTTAGGAAGTATGTATTTCATCTACTTTATGAACTCTGTAAGACTCTAGTCAATAAATCCATTTTTTCCTTTAAGTTAATCAATTTTAACACCATGGATAAAAGAATAAATTCCATAAAACTTATATATATTAGGTTTTATCCATCACTATATAAATTATCAATTATAATATCTTTCCCAATTGCTTCTACTTTAATATCATGATTAATTTTATAAATTTGATCAGTCATATCTTCTTGGAAACCATCATCATCAATAAATATTTTATTATTACCCATTTTAACATGTCAAATACAAGGGCTGTAACTTAGATTAAAATCATGAAAAATTAACTGGTCTTCAATTTATTTGATTTTAATCTTATTCATACTTAAAAATTTCAATAATGGAAAGTAAAATAATTCATTTATTGGAGATTTTTTTTTAGAAAATTTCAAAAATGTATCAAAACCTTACTCAAATTCATCACTTGTTTGTAGTGGGACAATCTATATTTTACTCATTATTATCTAGATCAAATATTAAGAATTGGACATAAGTTATTATATTTTAAAATTTAATTTCAAATTTAATTTTGAAAATAACATTAAAAAAGTAAAATAAATATTTTCACAAATAAAATAAAGACAACATATTTGATTTAAAAAGTATCACCATAACATATTTAATTGTAATTATTTCTTAAAAAAATCATAAAGTATCATGCAATTGGCATGATAATCTAAATATATATTATCAATAATCTTTATTCAAACTTTATAATCCACTATAATTGTATCATACATGTTCAACATTAAGATAAAAACTTACCTTAAACACACATTATTTAACAAATTAACATTATTTATAACATGAATTCATCAAATAATTATTTAATAAAACCTTAATCTCAAAAAATTATACATCCATTAAAAAATGCATCAGATGCATGAATAATTGAAAAAATACTAAGAGTGATGAGGTGAAAAATATTTATGACAAAATAGATCCTTTAAGAAGACAAGAAAAAAATTACTTCAATTTATGCGTACCTTGATGCACAGATAATTTAAAAAATGAAACCAAATAAAAAATATACACCCTATGGGGGATGAATTAAATGTCGATGGCAATGGAAATATGGAAAATAGAGAGTAAAAGTATGGGACAAATAAAAATGAGGTTGAATGATTGTGGTAATGTTAACCGAATGAGATTAGATCTCACCAGGTCAAAGAATAAAGATTTAGGGTTCCCAGTGTGGGGGAAAATAGTCAACTATCATGAGAAAGAAAAAATAAAAAATGTATCGACTTGATGTTTCATAAATTTTTTAAAGTTTTATCATGATATTTATTTATTAACTAGTGTGGAATTTCATTTTTCAGATTAGTTATTTAATAAATGATATGATAAATGCAAAATTTTAATTTTAGTTATCTAATAACCTAGATTGAAATGAAATTATGAGTAATTTTAACATTTTTTATAAAATAATCGATGTGAAAAACAATTTATTACATAATGTATGAATAACCGATGTGAAAAATGTGTCGTGGGAAATGTATTTTGTACTAGTATGTTTTGGATGAACTATAGTGTTCCCTAAATTTATATATAATTAAAAGGTACATGTGATTGTTAAAGTTATTATATTCAACCTCTATGTTAAATTGATGTTTTTATTGTCAAATTGTGGAATAGTCTTGAATATGAGTTTAAGGATTTTTATGTTAATAAATATTTAATTAATTTTTTCCAAAGTTATAAAATTCTTATATTATAATAAATTATAAGGAAATGGTTGAGTATATCAATCATTTTCCAACTATGATCCACATTTTCTATTATAGTGACATTATTTACCCTCAAAGACTAAGTTTTAAGTTATTATGGTAATTGTTAAAAGGGTTAATGAGGGGTAAAGGTAAATGGAGAATGGTTAAAATATTTTTTTTTCCATAAATCCTATTTTTAGAGGATTTAAACCATATATACTCGAAAATTATAAATATATATAATTTATAGAGAGTTTTACAGGATCTTAAACTTATATTATTTTAAGGTTCAAAAATAATTACTAGTACTCTAATCCCCTCAATTAGAAAGGGAAAAAAATCTTCTCCTCTATTATTCATACCATTATGAACCAATTAACTCTATTAAAATTCACCAGAACCACTTCTAGAACTCCCTGTCCACATTTTAGAGGTTATGATTTTTTAAAATACTAGCTGAAAGTATCATTAGAATAGATTAGAAGGAGGTTTCTCAAGGATGAGGTAATCATTTTAACCAAATGATTTTATATTTATTTCTCCTAATACCTCTATTAAAACTATCATAAAAATTATTATGAAATTAAATTAGTTTATAAAATATATTGAAATATTATTATGTATTTGGTATAATCCTATTTCCATCACCTTTTCTATCCGAAGGAAAATGAATACTTTACTTATGCATATGTGTGGAGTACTAACTCCATGAAGCGATGTGATTCATTTTTGATTACCATCTCACACATATGGTTATAAAGTTGGAATTAATGAAAAAATAAAAAGTTTATAAAATATTTATATGTTTTTAAATTTAAAATATAACTTATCACTTTACACTTTAGTATATGAGAAAATGATAACGTGATTTATGCATACGTGTGTACTGACATCTCTATGAAGGGATATGATTTGTTTTTCATTATCGCCTCACATGGTTGGACAAAGTATAGTTTTAGTGAATATATATGATAATATTGAAATATTTTTTATTTTTGAAATAAATTCTTTTTTTATATTCTACCTTTTAAAGCATTTATTAAAATGGAAACATCACCTATTCATACATACAGACTACCATCTCCAAGAAATGATGTAATTCATTTTTCATGAAAAAATTACATAGATAGTTTTAAATTATATTTAATCTATAAAAATGATAATTATAACATTTTTAAGATTTTATAGTTTAGGGAATAAATTCCCCTTTGACTGAGGTCTATGTGCTGATGTTATTCTAAAGTTTGAGGATTGAACAGACTAAAAATGTCCGACATAAACCTAACATATTTAATAACTATATGAAACATGATGATGATTGAATTAAAAGAAATAATAATAAATTTGATAATGGTTATTAATAATGTAAATTATTAATATAATTTTTTATTTAGGGTTTAGAAAATGTATAAAATGTGTTGGGACTCGAGGTAATAAATTTTCCATTAAAACATTATTTTAATGTTTTCTTTTAAAAATATTTTTCCTCCCAATCCATATTATTCAAATGTTTTAATAATTTTCTTATTTATGATTCAAATATTATTAAATTTTATTTTTAACTACGTTTTTGCTTTCTTTATAAAATATTAAAAGGAATAATTTCAAATGTTTATAAAAATGACTCACTATTAACTTTTTACAAAGGTATGAAAAAAGATTCTCTTTTAACATATATGACTAGATAATTTTTTTTCACTATCTTCACTATTATTTGATTTGAAGATTCCTTTAAAACATTATATAGTTATTTTTCAAATCAAAACTTTTTCTCAATATTTTAAGAATTTTTATTTTTATTTAAAATTTATTAAAATTAATGTGATATTTTTTCTAGATTTTCAATTAGTATTTTAAATGATTTTATAATGGGGATTTTTATCTCTTTAGACATACCAAAATTTTGGTAAAGTAATGAGTTGTTTTTTCCAAGAAATTACATCATTTCTAGACACAAAAAAGTGGACAGAAGCTCTGAAACATATACACCTAGGGGTAATAAAAATGAAAATATTTGGTTGGGTATTAAATCAAGCTTTAATTGGTGAAAACATAGTGGGCCTAACTGCACACCTGTTTTGAAAATTCTTTGGGATATACTTTGGATATTTCAAATTCATATTTATATAACAAAATGATGGTTTTTTATAAATTTTCTCTATCATTATTCATATAAATGTCTAATAAACTATATAATCATTATTATATACCATGTAAACTAAAGCAAACTCATTAAGAAAGTTATTTAATTCATTAAGAAAATATTGACACTTCATATGATAGTTTTTTGATATGAATGAATATGTTGATTATTTATTGTATTTTAATCCATTCGTATGATGAATACATTAGATTTAGTACGTAATGGGTGGGGATAGATTTTAGCTAGCCCCTCAATGCATTGATTGGAATCATGATACAAACTAGAATGACAATTTTGTTTATACCTTCCCAATTAAAATGATGTCTTGGAATGATGACTTAACGATATGTTTACGATTTCTTGGAACAAAGACTTAATGGTCTGATTGTGATAACCGATATTAAAAATTCCATAATTATGGAATCATTTATTTTTATCCCTATGATTATATATATTTTTATACATTGATATATTTCATTTTCTTGTTTTCGATTACTTTTATGGAAATATATTAATTTTATTAGATAAGAAAATGATCATTGGTTAAATTTCTTTAAGATATCTAATGGGTTAAGAGTTTATTTTAATGTAAAATCATTCTACTTTTTTTTCATTAAACCCTTATGAATTATGATTATGTGCTTATGATTACTTATGAAATGTTTAATGAAAAATTTGTGCAAAAAGTTGATTTTAATAGTAAATTATTTTTTTAAACTCAATGTTTTTTATCAAAAAACAAAAAAAGTCCTCTTGGGTTTTCATGAATTTCAAGAGGATCAATGGGTTTACTTTATTTTTATTCCCATATAAGAGCTTTTAATTTCTCATACTATATTTTATTTTATTTTTCGAAGTACCTAAGAATTTTTAATAATTATATTAAAGTCAATGGTGACACATTGTAATGAAATAAAAATTTTCAATAAATAAAAAAGGAGTATAATTATAAGAATATGTTTTTTGGAAATGTTGAATACTTATTATGGAATAATAAAGCTGGTTATTATGGGAAAAAATACAACTTTATTTAAAATACATTGGTTCTAATATTATTTTTTATCCAAATTATCTAAATCTAAAGACCTAAATGGATTTAATATGATGTAAGCAAGTCAATATTTTTTTTTGATTTTTTGATTGTAGATGTTTAAATTTGGGTCACTTAAGATGGTATCAAATCCAAAATGTTAATATTATGATTTTGCAACTGAATCTTGGTGTATGGGCAATGGGAACTAGTTATTCTATCAAAGGAATTTCTTAGAAAATTTTAGAGGATATGATATTATTTTATAAGAAATAATTCTATATTTAATATGATAGTTTGAGATACAACATTATAATTATTTTATAACCATAAAGTTTGGTATGTCATAGAGAATTATGTGTATCTTAGTATTTATCCCCCTCATATACTAGTTTATTATGATTTATTTTAATATAAAAACAATAACTATTTGGTTTTATTAAGTGATTGGAACCAGATGGAATGAAGTCTACAATGGATTTAAAGGATAATGTGGTGATTGTCCGATTGAGTAACCAAATGGGATAAGAGTTAAATAGAATACTTTTTTTGGTTATTTCTAATTATCTACCTCGAATTATGATTAAACAATTTGAACCTAGGTGGGTTTTCTATTACATTAAATAAGAGAAAAATGGAGTTTAATAGAAAATTAGGTGATAAATACCATGGTGGTTATTTGGGAAGAACTAATTTTTTTATATTAGGTATAAAAAATATAAGGTAAAGATAACCTTTAGTGTTAATATGATAATTCATGTTGAGGTAATTATTGGTTATTATAATTTTGGAACATATGGTTTTTAGTATTGATTTTAATGGAATTTAAATGTTATTTAGTGACTAAGTGATTAATGTTATTTCATAACAAGTTTACTATATTTTTAGGGAAAATTATATGATTAAGGTAAATAAAATATTATTTTCTTGAATTAGATTTCATTAGAGGAAACAATTATGTGTTAACTTGTGGATGAATATATTATTATGTAGTGGTTTTATGGTGATTCATGTTATTTTTAGAAATGATTTGTTTATTTTAGAGGATATATGATTAGGGAATATACAATTTGGTATGTGGAATTATGAGTGATTAATGTTTCTAAGAGTTAAATGTTAATATGATCTTGTATTATTATATTATCAAATCATTATAATTTTTGGTTTTAATTCCATTTTATATTTTTTGATTAGTTTTAAGGTTAGTTATTTATGGAATGATTTAATTTGAATTTTGGGTATTAATTTTGATTTAATGATTAATATAGTATTTATTCATATGAAATTTTATTTATATTGGGTATTATCACATATTATGATTACTATTTTTGTTTTGTATAATTAATAGAAGTATGGGGATTAATGTATCATCTTTATATGCATATTATGACCCATTAATAAGTAATTTGAGTACTTCAGGAATGAAACATTCATATTGGTTATTTATCTTTTAGAATATTAGATGGATAAGTGGTGGAAAATGGCTCTAAATGCAATCAAAAGATGAAACTGTGGTTATGAAATATAAAGAAGCAAAGTCAGTAAGTTTTCATATTCTCTTTCCTGATAGTAAAATAGTTACTCAACTCAAACAACTGGAAAATAAATCTACTGAGTATTTTGTGGGAAAGTAGTGCTCATTTATTAACTTATGCATTTGGAATCCAATTCAAAGTTATGAGTCCCAAAATTATACATAAATTATTTTAGAATTATTTTAAAAAAATGTGTTTACTAGTTCTAACTTAAAACTTTCTTATCATATAAATATATATATAATATTATAACTATGTGAAGTTAAACTCATTTGGGTGAGAAAAATGTAAATATCAAGGAAGATTTTTTTTGTAAAATGGGGATAATGTAACACCCTAATATACTAATATATAATTTTATGTTAAATTAATACTGTATTCGATAATGTGTAACACAAACAACTCTGAGATTTAAAAAATATAGATATACTATTGATATATTATTATTTAGATATAATTAGTATGATCTATCAATTGGACGAATAGGTATGATGTAAAGAACTCGATCATAGTAATCCAGAGTTGGTGGTTACTTTATTACTTTGGAAATAGATACAAGGAATCACATCCCAAAGAACTAAATAGTTTAGTAGTCTTGGTAAACTGGATATATACTTCAAATTCACATTAAATTTTAAAAATATTAGATGCACTAAGTTATTTATTTGGGAATTCTGTTTTTATTTTTAGTATATTCCTCTATATCAATCACAAAATACTTCCTAGAATCATACTAAAAATGAAACATAAGAATGGGGTGATATCAAATTATTATTAAGGGTATGCATACAATGAAATACATCATGAATAGAAAAGAATAAGAAATATGATTAGGTATATAAATGAAATAAATTCCACATAAAAAATTACTTGAGTATTATATAAAAGGAATATAGAATGATTAAATAAGCCATATAAAAAATCAGCTGAGCTCAAAACTTATCTCTGGAAAATTAAAACTAATTGAATAATCATGAGGACATAAATAAATAATTTTATAATGATGTGATGCATAACATCGAACATATGAAACATACCATAAATGCCTTGTCTAATATATATTAGAATACCATCAAGTCTTTATTTTATAAAATCTATACAAATGGGTAAGGATTCAACCAAAACCCAACCTTGTTTGTATCATGAGACCGATAATTGCATCGAGGGGTTAAAACAATCCCCAAAAATCACTTACTAATTCTAATGAATTTTTCATATGAAATGGGTAAAACATAATCAATATAAAAATTCATATTCAAACTAGCATGTGAAATGTTAATAGTTTCCCCAATCAATAAACATAATAACAATCCATCTAGAATAATATGGTGAATGGTATCAAGACAATATATCCCCAGTCAAAATAATCATAAACCATCCAAAAAAATATGGTTGATGATATCATAAGAGAATAAAATTAGTAAATAAAATGATTCAGTAAAGGATTTTTACATAGATGAAAATACATTAAAATTATCATTGAAAAATTCTTGAAAAAATTATTATTTTCACTTTATAGTCACTTATTTTTATAAAGATGAAAAATTATATATTAAAATAGTTTATTTTTAAAGGAACTTGAAAAATTTTAGAGGAAGATTCAAATAAGTGAGGTATAATGTGTCACGACCCGTCCTCATGGCCCGTTCCGTGACTACCCAAAGCCCGCCTTCCATAGGCTAGGGGCTGGAGCTAGCACCAAAAGCATAAATCTTGATAAAAAGGGAAGGCATTGCCTTTATAAAAGTAAATAACACAAAAAAGTATACAACTGAATTAAGCACTAAGTAAACTGAGTAAAAAGTAAGTGCTGAAAAGTAAATGGGCCAGTATACAAACCCAATTAAAAGTACAGTACAACTGAAAACTATAAAAACTACAGTAAAGTAAAACAACAACCACTGAATCATCCTCCGGGAATCCCACCTGAAGTGTGGGTACAGATGACCTCCTCAACACCTCAAGTCCATTCGTCCGCTCCGTGTATGTCTCGCTAAGTGGTATACCTCCGGGTACCGTCTTGCTCTACAAGTCTCTACCTCGATCAGTGTTGTCTATTGTCAGCATCCAACACAACGTAGTGCGGGAAAAGCCCATGTAGGGGTGAGTATACGATACTCAGTAGGGACCCCGAGACCCCTGAAGGTATCCCAGACTCCACAAAGGATAAAACACAGAAGAGAGATAAAAACACGAAGTATCAACCAACCCTACTTAGGTATGTGCCTATACATATACCTAAGTTATCAATCACAGTATGAATCCAACTCTCGAGCTGAAATACAACATAGTCCCCACATGAAAGAATTCAATCACATCAATGATAATGATTGAAAATCAAGGCTCAGCTCACACAGGTATACTTATTTTGTATAACGATAGAGATGATCAGATGTAGTCACTGATTCATCTAAGCTGTCAGACCCACACAAGATACAAGACCAGCTAAGCTGTCGAGCCCACACAAGATACAAGACTGGCTACTCTGCCAGACCCAAACATGATACAAGAACAATAGTCATCGCTGTCAAACCCACAAAGGATTCCAGTACAGTAGTCGTTGCTGTCGAACCCACGGAGGATTCTAATACAGTAGTCGACACAGTCACAGCCAGCTCTAGGGTTCCTGCACACAACACGCTCGATTCCGAGAGGGTCCGCTCCTCGAGAAAGGTGTCGATACAACAACTGTCATGAAGTCTAGAGTTGATGTATACCAAAGTTCCGTCTTGTCAAAATAATCGCAACGCGACAGATGAAAAATCAATCAGTTTCCTGGTCTGAGAGTTATTGGATTTTCCTCTCTAGGGGCCCGGTTGGAATCACACTCGTTCCAAACTCGGCTATTTTCCAAAATCGTCCAAAACTCACTTTGAGTATCGTAAAAGGACTGCTTCGTCGTGAGGGTCCCATTTTCACAGACGGCGCATCGATCAGACGTGCTGTCTTATAGTTATTCACGTTTAACTGAAAATGGGCCCCACCCGTTAAGCCAAGTGGGATGGCAGGTCTGGTCCACCCGGTTTTGGCGGGTCTGGCCTGGTAGAGGGTCAAACCGGCCCGATGAGTTGCACAGCCCGGCCCGAGGGGGTGCGACACGGCCCGGCGGGGCAGGGCAGAGACCGAGGGAGCGTGGCCCGGCGGCGTGCGATCCAGCCCGGTGCGGCATGGTGCGGCCTAGTTGGACGTGGCTCGGCCGGCAGGCCGAGTGGCTCAGCCCTGGTGGCCGAGCATTCTGAGGGGGGGGGGGGGGGGGGGGGTGGGGCAGCCGCCCACTTTCCCGAACCGGTGGCACCGAGTGGCGCCGCCCTCCCAACTGGCCGGCCTAAGCCAGACGACCTTCCTAACGCGAGCGGCCCGCATGGGCAGGTTGCAGTCCCTTCAGTGCGACGCCCACCTGGTGCTACAGCTCCTTCATCTCGGCCGGCTGACAAGCCGGCCGGTTCGCCACCGAGCGACCTGCAGTTCTCCACAGCGCGACGTCCCTTGTGGCGCCGTGGAATCTTCAGTCCGACCGGCTTTTGTCGGCCGGTTCTTTATCAGCCGAGCGGCCCACGGTTGCAGGCCATGGTTCTTCCACACGTGGCCGGCGTGCAGCCACCACCTACGCTCACCACCGCCACCATTCACCACCTCCTCCCTTTGCGGATTAAAATAAACAAGAAATGAAGGAGGGTCATCGGGCCTTGTTTGTTCAGCCCGCGCCCTCCGCGTTAGGCGGTAACAATCGACCATGGACAATTCAGAAAAAATTCAATAAAGAATGGGGTACAGATTATTCATTTAAAATTGTACAAACGCCTACCTCGTAATTGATGTCGCACATCATCGAGACACGGAAGACGATCATCGCAGTAGAACAGCGTCATCCCTTCAAAGATGGAGGAAGACTCATTGTCGTAGGAGACATGGACTCCTTGACGTCGGGGTGCATTCGAGGAAGATGCGTCGTTGGAAGAAGTCCTTCGTGTTCTTCGTCGGGGATGTGCTTTGTTGAAGAACAGTGTTCTTCATCAAAGAACGATCACCTCTCTTCTAAAACTCCAGAGCCTTCCCCAAAAAAATATTTTCCAATGCAAAAAGAAACAAAAAGGCTATCCAATTAATAGAATTTATATAAAATTCAATTTGATTAAAAAAGGTGTGCTGAATAATTAATTTAGACATTAATTATTTGAGTTGGCATAATTTATGGGAAGAGGGAGGTGGAGAGGCTCCACCATTAATGAGGAGTTGTCAAAAAAAAATAAACAGAAAAGAATTAATGGGGAGTTGAGGGGAGGTGGAAGGGTTAAGGTTCGTGTGGGACCCACCACACTAAATCCTCTCATGGGAGGTTATGTGGGGTGTGGTCCCACCCTTTACTTACTCTTGTAGGTTATAACTACCAAAAATAAATAAAATTGTGTTCAACAATTTTATTTATTTTATTCTAAATCCCCAAAAAATAACTTTCAACCTGCATAAAACGCAACTGCAGTAAAGGTCCCCTTAAGTGAATACCAGCGCTGCGAGTTCATCGGTGTCCTCAGATTTCAATTCCAAGCACTGGTTCAAAAGATAGAAAAACCCGCTCGTACGTTTATTGAACTTACCTGAACAAAAATTCAAAAATTGATTCCAGGCACACCGGGCCTCTGATTCAGGTGCCGTCAGAAACTGCGTACTCATAAAATTCCAAGGTATTTAAGGAAAAAAATTTCGTTGAAATTTACAGGTCTTTACATTACCCCCATCTCAGGGCTTTACATCCCTATAAAGATACAACACACACTAGGGGATCAAATGGGGGTACTGAGCATCTATTTGAGCCTCCCGCTCCCAAGTGCTCTTATGAATGTTCCTGTGCTGCCAGCGAACGCGCACCAGAGGAATCAACCATCCACATAGGACCCGCTCCAATAAATCCTCGATCTCCACTAGGAATTTCGTGAATGTCTCCCCATCATCAATGTCCATCTACCCATGATCGATGATGTGGGTCGGGTCGTGCACGTATCTCCTCAGCTGAGATTTGTGGAAGACGTCGTGCACCTGGTGCAACTAAGGTGGAAGGGCTAGAAGGTAAGCCACCTCGCCTACTCTGCTGAGGAACTAGAAAGGTCCGATGAATCGTGGAGATAACTTGCCTCCCTGGCCAAATCTCCGTAGAACTCATCAAGGTGAGACCCGTAGGAAAACGTGGTCACCATCCTCGAACTTCTGTGATCTCTGTATCCTATCTACATAAGACTTCTGTCTGCTCTGTGAAGTCTTCATCCTCTCCTGGATGATTTGCACCTTCTCCCTAATAGCCTGCACCATCTCTGACCATACTAGTGCTGACTCCCCTGTGTCTGTCCAGCACATAGGTGATCTGCAAGGTCGGTCGTACAATTCCTTGTAAGCTGCCATCCCGACAGTGGAGTGATATATGTTGTTGTACGCAAACTCCACCAAGGGTTAGTGATCCTCCCAGCTGCGACCAATGTTGATGGCACATGCATGGAGCATGTCCTCAAGATTTTGAATAGTCCTCTCAGTCTGGACATCCGTATGAGGATGGAAGGCAGTGCTTAGACGAAGCTGCATGCCAAAAGCCTCCTGCAACCCCTTCCATAGCCGGGAAGTGAAACGAGCGTCTCGATCAGAGACGATAGTCAATGGAATACCATGAAGCCATATGATCTCATGTATGTAGAGGCTTCCCAAGCTCTCTACTGAGCCCTACTTTCTAATCGGTAGGAAGTGGGATGACTTGGTGAGTCGGTATACGATCACCCAGATAGAGTCATGTCCTCTGGATGTACATGGAAGCCCCGTCACAAAATCCCTGGAGATCCCGTCCCACTTCCACTTTGGGACCTCTAAGGGATATACCAAGCCTGCTGGTACCTGGTGCTCTACCTTCACTTGCTGAAAAGTGAGGCATCGTGAAACAAACTCTACTACAACCTTCTTCATACCCGACCACTAGTGTTGTCGTCTGAGGTCTTTATACTTTTTCACCACTCCTGGATGTACCGCTAGAGGGGAAGTGTGGAACTCCCTCAACACCTCCTCCTATAGTGCAACTGGGACCATGGTACGTTCCCTGAAGAGGATGCCGTGTTCCCATACTTCAAAAAATCCATCAGGCGCCTGCCCTATGGATATCTGAGCACGTCGCGTCTCATAGTCAACATCCCCATGCTGCGCCTCTCTAACTCGCTGAAGGAGTGGAGGAGTGACTATAGAAAGGATGCTCCATCTCTATCCACATAGGATATCTGCAACATGGCTAGTTGCTCCGTCGCCTCTCCTAGTAGCTGAATGACCGATCTCTTACTGAGAGCATCAGCGACAATGTTCCCCTTCCCGGGATTATAAACTATCTCAAAGTCATAGTCCTGGAGGAACTCAAGTCATCAACGCTGTCTCATGTTCAGGTCCTTCTACGGGAAGATATGTCTGAGACTCTGGTGGTCAGAGTAGACTATAAAGCACTATCCCATCAGATAGTGCCACCACATCTTCAAGGAAAAGACCACTACTGCTAAATATAGGTCATGGGTAGCGTAGTTCTTCTCGTGCTATCTCAAATACCGTGAACCATATGCGATCACCACTCACTCCTGCATCAGGACACACCCGAGTCCAGTCCCTGATGCATCGTAGTACATTACGTACCAAACACCCTCCTTCGGTAGTCTCAATATGGGAACACTGGTCAACCTCTGCCTCAGCTCCTGAAAGCTCTGCTAACATCTATCAAACCACACAAAGGGTTTCCCCTTCTTCATCAAGGCTGAAAGCGGTGTTGCAAATATGGAGAAGTCTGGAACAAATCTCCGATAGTACCCATCCAGACCCAGGAAACTCCGCACCTCCATCACGCTCCTGGGTGTATCCCAAGCAAGTACTACCTCGATCTTCCCAAGATCCATTGCAACTCCAGCCTCCGAGATGACTTTTCCCAGAAAGTGAACCTCTCGAATCTAGAACTGACACTTCGAGAGCTTACTATAAATCTGATGCTCTTGGAGTGTATCCATTACAACCCATAGGTGGTAGGTGTGATCCTCCTCAGTAGTTGAGTAAATAAGCATGTCATCAATGAAGAATATGACAAATCAATCGAGGTAGGGCTGGAAGATCCTGTTCATGAGACTCATGAACACTACTAGATCATTGGTTACACCAAAGGGCATAACCAAGAACTCGTAGTGGCCATACCGATACCTGAAGTCCGTATTCTGCAAATCCTTGTCTCGAACTCTGAGCTGGTGATAGCTTGACCTGAGGTCTGTCTTCGAGAACCATCATGCTCCCTTGAGCTGATCGAAGAGGTCGTCAATCCTTGGAAGTGGGTACTTGTTCCTTACAAAACCTGATTCAGGCAACGATAGTCGACACATAGTCGCAAGCTGCCATCTGCCTTCTTGGAGAACAAAATCGGAGAAGCCCAGGGTGAAACACTGGGCTGGATGAATCCTTTTCGCTTCAAGTCCCCCAGCTGTACCCGCAGCTCACGAAGCTCGGCGAGATCCATCCAATATGCTGGGTTAGATATCAGTGTTGTCCCAAGGTACTGATCTATGTAGAAGTCTACCTCTCTGTGAGGAGTTTTTCCTATAACGTCATCAGGAAAAACATCCACATACTAATCCACCACAATAGAAAAACTCGGACTCCTCACATCAACCACTCCGAGGAGGATACTAGACAACCAATTACTGATCGGCTTCCCTCTCCTCTATGTAAGTCCATCCTGCGCTGTAAAGTCTCCCTTCTTGCTGGTGATGGTAAACTAGGTCCCATCCTTATGAAAACACCGCACTTTGCGCCTAATACAGTCGATCTGAGCATGAATTGTAAATAACCAGTCCATATCCAAGATGACGTCGTAAGGCCTCGACACCACGACAAGAAGATCCCAGTTGAAGCTCTCGCCTCCTAGAGTAAGCTCAAACTTCTAGCACGAGTGTGTAATCATTGAGTTATCTCCCTTAGGAGTCTCTAGCCGTAAGGATCAAGCCAACGGCTCCGTCGGAATATCCAAGCTCCGAAAAAGGGCAGTGGAAATAAAATAATGACTCTCTTTTATGTCTATAAGTACATAAGAAAGGGTAGAGTAGACAGAGATAGTACCTCGAATCATCTCAGGTGCAACGTGGTCATAGGCCTCGACTGCCTGGAGCTGAGCCTGCCTCTGTTCTCCAGCTCCCTGTGGTCGGGGTGGACATCCTGGTGGTGGTGGTGGTGGTAGAGCCTCGAAATGTCGTCCACCACCCGCTGCTCGGCCAGCTCCTCTGCCTTGTCCACCCTCTCCTGGCGGACCACCATGGTCAAACCTCTGCCTCGGCCTGGGAGGTCCCTCTACTATCTGTTTCTTATCTTCATGGCAGGTTGGGTAGTCATGAGCCATGTGGCCCGACCCGACACATGCATAGCACTACCTACTCTTCATAAGGCTGGCTCTATTTCATGTGCCCCATACAACCAAACCTGTATCCTGAGGTCTCCCACTTGATGGACTGGTCCGCTTGGACCCCTATGACATCGGTCTACTTCCAGCTACAGAAGACTCTGCTACGTGTCACCATGTGGTGGGTCTCACCGTTGGTGACTACTCAGTGAGAATGTTCTCCACTAGAATGGCCCGCTCCAGCACCCCTACCTACGTCGGGATGCTGAGGGGAATCGTCGAATCCCTGATATTGTGCCTAAGTCTCTGCTCAAAGGTCCGAGCCCTGAAGAACGAGTCCCGTACAATATCCGTGGAGTAGCGTGAGAGGTCAGTAAAACTAGCTGAGTACTGAGCTACTGACATGTTATCCTGCTGCAGATGTTGTAACTCCTGAATCTGTACCGTACGAAGGGTGGCTGGAACAAACTTTGAGTGTAAGAGAATCTAGAAGTCTATCCATCGTAAAGATTCCTTGTCATGCTCCTGGAGCATCAGTCTCCACTATATACCTGCTGCTTCATATAGGAGACTCACAACAAGGATCACCATAAGGTCAGCTGGTGTCCCTACCAATATGAAAACTCTGACGATAGCCTCCAACCAATCCTCAGATACCTGTGGGTCCATCTCTCTACAGAACCTAGGCGACCTCTGTTGCTAGAACTCATGAAACACACTCGTGCGGTGTGCACTCTCTGCTACTGGGGATGGTAGTATCGGTGGCTCAGCGGGTAGTGGCACTGCTGGTGCCTCCGCTGTGATAGGGCCCTGCATTGAGGCCTCATCGCACGGTGGGCTACCATCTTGCACGTAACTCAGAACCCTAGCTGGCTGCCTTCATGGGGACATCCTAAAAAGAAATAGGTGCACCACAGTCAAAAAAATATACCAGGTGAGCTGATCTGAAGTAATCACAAAGAAAACTTTTCAAAGGAAACACACACACACAATCAGTGTTTTCGCGCACTGAGTCAGAAATCAGAGGTCAGGGTCCTGGTGTATGGATAAGTCGGCCGCCGCACTAACACTGGAATCCCTAGACTAAAAACCACACTAAATACTCTTAACACTATTGCTTCACAATAAGATAGATCAGAGTCCAAAGTTCTGCGATAGAACCTATCTCTGATACTAATTTGTCACGACCCGTCCTCGGGGCCCGTGCTGTGACTACCCCAAGCCCGCCTTCCATAGGCCAGGGGCTGGAGACTAGCACCAAAGGCATAAATTCTGATAAAAAGGGAGGGCATTGCATCTATAAAAGTAAACAAAACAACATAGTACACAACTAAAGTAAGCACTAAGTAAAATGAGTACAAAAGTAAGTGATGAAAAGTAAATGTGCCTATATAAAAACCCAACTGAAAGTACAGTACAATAGAAAACTAGCACAACTACAGTAAAGTAAAACAGCAACCACTGAATCGTCCTCTGGGAATCCCACTTGAATGGTGGGTACATATATCCTTCTCAGTACCTCATTTCCATCCATTCACTCTATGTACGTCTCCCCATGTGGTCCACCTTCGGGTACCATCCAGCTCTACAAGTCTCTACCTCGATCAGTGCTGTCCGTCGTCTGCATCCAACACAACATACTGCGGGAAAAGCCCATGGAGGGGTGAGTATACGATACTCATTAGGGACCCCGAGACCCCTGAAGGTCTCTAGAATCCACAAAGGATAAACCACATAAGAGAGATACAAACACAAAGTATCAACAAACCCTACTTAGGTATATGACCATACATATACCTAAGTTATCAATCACAGTACGACTCCAACCCTCGAGCCCAAAGACAACCCAGTCCACATAGGAAAGAAGTCAATCACATCGATGATAATGATTGAAAATCAAGACTCAGATCACGTAGGTGTAAATATTTCGTATAACGATAGAGATGATCAGACGTAGTAATTGATTCATCTAAGCTGTCAGACCCACACAGGATACAAGACCAGCTAAGCTGTCATACCCACACATGATACAAGACCAACTACTCTATGGGACCAACAAAGGATTCAAGTAGAGAGGTCAAACTGCAAAACCCACACAGGATACAAGAACAGTAGTCATCGCCATCGAACCCATGGAGGACTCCAGTACGATAGTAGTCACTGTCGAACCCACAGAGGATTCTAGTACAGTAGTCGATGCAGTCACAACCAGCTCTAGGATTCCCGCACACAGTACGCTCGATTCCAAGAGGGTCTTCTCCTTGAGAAAGGTTTTGATACATCAACTGTCATGAATTCTAGATTTGATGTATCCCAAACTTCCATCTTGTCAAAAGAATCCCAACGCGATAGACGGCACTTCAATCAGATGCCTGGTCTGAGAGTTATTGACTTTTCTGCTCTAGGGGCCCGGTTGGAATCACGCTCGTTCCGAACCCGGAAGTTTTCCAAAGTCATCAAAAACTCACTTAGAGTATCACAAAAGTACCTCTTAGTCGTGAGGGTCCCAATTCCACAGACGGCGTGTCGATCAGACACGCAGTCTTATAGTTATTCACGTTAAAGTGAAAACAGGCCCGACCCGTTAAGCCCAGTGGGCTGGCGGGTCAGGTCAACCTGGTTTTGACGAGTCCGACCCGAAAGAGGGTCAAACCTACCTGATGAGTTGCATAGCCTGCACCGAGGGGCTCAGCACATCCCGAATGGGTGGTCCGCGGTCCCTTCAGCACGAAGCCCTCCTGGAGCCAGAGCTCCATCATCCCGGCCGGCTGACGAGCCGGTCGGTTCGTCGCCGAGCGGCTCGCGGAGCGCGAGCCATGGTTCTCTGCTGCGCGGTGTCCCTTATGGTGCTGCGGTCTCTTTGGTCTAGCCGGCCTTAGCCGGCCGGTTCTTTGTCTGCTGAGCGGCCCGCGGTTGCGGGCCGTAGTCCTTCCGCACGCGACCGGTGCGCAGCCTCCGCCTTCGCTCGCCACTGCCACCATTTGCCACAGCCTCCCTTTGCTAATTAAAATAAACAAGAAATGATGGAGGGTTGTTGGGCCATGTTTTTTGGACCGTTCCCTCCGCGTTAGGCGGTAACAATCGGTCATGGACAATTCATAAAAAATTCAACAAAGAACGGGGTACAAATTATTCATTTAAAATTGTAAAAACCCCTACCTCGTAATTGATGTCGCACGTCGTTGAGCTGCAGAAGATGAGCATCATGGTAGAATGGTGTCGTCCTGTTATTGATGGAGGAAGAATCATTGTCGTAGGCGACGTAGACTCCTTGACGTCGAGGTGCGTCCGAGGAAGATGTGTCATTGGAAAAAGTCCTTCACGTTCTTCTTCGGGGATGTGATTCGTTGAAGAACGGTGTTCTTCATCGAAGAAGGATCACCTCTCTTCTAAAACTCTAGAACCTTCCCCAATAAAAGATTTTCCAACGCAAAAATAAACCAAAAGGCTCTCAAATTAATATAATTTCCATGAAATTCAATTTGATTCAAAAAGGGGTTCCAGATAATTAATGTGGACATTAATTATATGAGTTGGCATAATTGATGGGAAGAGGGAGGTGGAGAGGCTCCACCATTAATGTGGAGTTGTCAAAAAAATAAACAGAAGGGAATTAATGGGGAGTTGAGGGGAGGTTGAAGGGTTCGGGTTTGTGTGGGCCCCACTACAATAAATCCTCTTAGGGGAGGTTATGTGGGGTGTGGGCCCACCCTTAACTTCCTCTTGTAGGTTATAACTACCAAAAATTAATAAAATTGTGTACAAATATTTTATTTAATTTATTCTATATCACCAAAAATTAGCTTTCAACCCGCATAAAACGCAACAGCGGTAAAGGTCCCATTAAGAGAATACCAGCGCTGTGAGTTCATCGGTGTCCTCAGATTTCTATTCCGAGCACCAGTTCAAGAGATAGAAAAACCTGCTCGTACGTTTACTGAACGTACCTGAACAAAACTTCAAAAATTGATTCCGGGCACACCGGGCCTCATATTTCGTTGCCGTCAGTAACCGCGTACTCAAAAATTTCCAAGGTATTTAAGAAAAAAAATTTCTTTGAAATTTCCGAGTCTTTACATAATGATAGTAGGAATTTTGTTTTCCTTCTAATTTCTAAAAAATATTCCTTTCACATATTTTTAAGAAAAGTAAAAAAGGACAACATTCAATAAACGATAGGAATAATCCTTTTAATTGTTTTTTAAAATGTAAAACATGGGTAAAAATAAATTTAAAAAATAATTGCAGAACAATAATTTTTTTGAATTTTTTTATAAAACATCGAAATGGAAGAGACATATTTCACATCTGAGATATAAAAATAAATATTCCAGAATAATGATGAGATTGTTACAGAAACACTTACTTCTTAGGAATATTTTGAATCATAAGAACCATGAAAGAAATAACATCAATTTTAAATTAAAATAAAATGAATACAAAGAGATTAATGATATAATATATCAAAGTCAAAGTATATACAATAAAAAAAATAAATAAGCAGTTAATATGACATATTTCTCACTGATGTAAAAGTGAGATGAAAAACACTTACCTTAGGTCCATATTCCATTGTATGTGTAAGAAAATCATATATAATAAATATATATTTATTATAAATCTATTATATAACCATAATAATTTTTATGTCATGCCATTTAGGATTTACTAAAAATATTTTATCACCTGGTTTTAACAAATATTTATTAAAATCACTATTCTTGGTGACAATTTCTTCCTTTTTCATGTATGTTTTTCTTTGGTATTTTTGATAATTATTATTTTAATATGGTTCCATAATATTTTGATTTTTAGTAATTATATAAATATCATATATATATATATATTTAAAAGGTTGGGGTCGAAGCCTCAATTTATTATGTAAAGAAAAGACCTCATTAGACTGGTTAGAGGGAGACCCATTACATAGCCCGAAGGCCCAAGGATAAGTGGCCTAAAGACTAGCCTTGAAAGCCCATTTTTTGGCTCAAAGAGCCCCTTGGTGAATAGTACTACTACAGTACCCTGGCTGCTAGAGTACCTGCTATAGTACCACCACCGCTACAGTTTCTGCTACAGTTCGTCTGCCGCTACAGTTCCTCCACTGCTACAGTACTGCTACAGTCCCCGCTACAGTGCTGCTACAATACCTGAAAATTAGTCCCTGCCCAGATTTGATCCTGGGTCTTTTGGATGCGAAGTAGGAGCCTGTACCACTATGGTACAGGCTCGTTGGCAAACGTGTTTCCAGTTTAGGGGGTATTGAGGCGGCCTTACCCCACCCCCTGTCACACGTACCCATCTAGGCCCAAGGTGGCCAACCATTGGGCTTGGGACAGTTCCATGCATAGTCGAGGGGATGCGAGGATCGCTGACATATAATGCACGTTGACTTTGGGAGGACTCGAACCCGGAACCACGACGACAGGACGCCACCACCTTGAACCAACTCACCCAGCCCCCACGGGCATATAAATATCATATATATTTATATTAATCCATAAAATTTAGAGATAGAAAATTAATTATATCGTTCTTGAAGATGGTAGGTCGTACGTACGTGTAAATACTACTTTCACATTTTGATGAATGGAATAAAATAAAGGAAAATAATGTTTCAACTTTCTAGATTTATTATTATATCATATATATCATTTTTATTCATTATATCTATCCTTATTACAATCTAAGTAAAATATTAATATAAAACGAATCACATCACTTCATGGAGTTGGTTGTCCTCACGTACACACAAGTGACATTATCATTTCCAAACAATTATAATGTAATAAGGTAGATATGATATTATCATAATATAAGTATAATTATGTTTTAGTTATCATTAATAAACATTCAAACAATCATAATTCCAATCTATTAAATATAGTGATGAAAAATGAATTGTATCTCCATGTGGAGACTGTAAGTTGTATGTACGCACAAGTGATAATTTCACTTCCCATTTGATTGGAAATATGGTGAGTAATAGTGGATTAATAATCATAATAAAATTTATATATATTTAAGATGCATAATTTATTCTTTTATTATACATCAAATAGGCTTAAAATAGGTATAAGAAGAAATAAATTGAAAGAGGTCGAGTAAGATAATTACCTATTCATTAGGAAACCATCTTTAGATCCTTTATTAAGTAAATTAAGGATGAATCTTATCAAAATATACACATCCATAAATTGTAAAAGGATGTTTATAAGAGTAATTTATATGTTTTGGTCAAGCTAGATGGATGCAGGTGGAGTAATTAAGTGAGGGAGGAGGGGCCCTTTTATAATTGAGGTGAGAGGAACTTTGGGAATTTATGAGACATTAAAATATAATATGACTATTCTAGATAAAAATGATTTTAAATAGTCATTAAATTTAAAAAGTGTATATGGTTGAAATAAAACCATTCAATGAAATTTATACAAGTTATGATATCGTTTTAATCCTTATCTTTTTTATTAACCACTTGGGTAACCTATTTTGACATTAACCGTAGTAATATAGTTTTCACTCTTAATGGGTTATAATTTTACATATAATATAACTATTGACTAACAACTAGACCAGGAATCAATTTTTTTACCATATATTATACTAATTTTAGACTTTAAAATTTTTCATAATTTTTCATAATTTTATAAAATATCATTAATTTTAGTTTTGACACTATTTAATTAATTTGACTTCTAATACATAAATAAAAAGTTGAGTTTAGAATATTATCCATTTTAAAAGAACTAATATTTCACATATATCTATAAAATTCATGGGGAACATTTTCTCTTTCAAATTATATCACTTTAAATATTTTAAAAATCATTTATTTTATTTTCTTGTTAATTAAATAAATAATGTATTAGGGTTTCACAAGCGTTCAGTGTAATTATATAATTTTTAAAAATTATAAATAAATTTAAATATTGAAATTAATTTCATTACTCCCAAATTATATATTTAGGTTCATTGAAATACTGATTTTGTCTCAATGTGTACAAATTAGAGATATTAAAAACAAAGAGAGTGATATTTTCTGATTTTCTCTGATCTAAAAAATATATTTGTCATTTTAATGGAAAAGTGTCATTTAAACAACTAAATTTTGAGAATAATGTGTTGATGGTTGAATTAAATTAATCTAACATTAATTATTATGAAAATGTTTGGTGTTATCATATAGTTTTAACCTAGATTAACCTGATTTACCCTTTACAGAAGTGATAAATTTTACCACTATTACTATTCATAATGACTAAAAATGGAAGATAAAAAAGTAATAAATTTTAGCCTCCTATGTCCAAATATTGAATAAATTTTATAAAATTAAATCTTTATAAATGGTTGAAATTAACTTTAAAAAAGTGTGCAAAATTTGATGAAAAATTCTTTTAGAAGAATATATTTTTTAAGCATAAAACATGGTTTTATTCTTATATATTTCTTAGAAATTATTAGATGAATATTAAAAAATATGATTGAATATATTATAAATATATTTAATTAGTACCATTCAACAATATTTATAAATTTAATTTGTTAGGATAAAAACATGTTCTGCGTATGAAAATAATTTTTTAAAAAAAATGCATTTTATGTATAAAAATGTTTTTATACCAAATTCCATCATAAAATTGATTTCAATGAACTTAATTAGATTATTAATAATAAAATAGAACTAATTTTAATTTTAAATAATTTTAAAATAAAACGAAACATTGAAAATGCTTGAAATAGAAATACATTTTTTCAGTAAAAATCATTATTTTCCACTATTCACAGGAAAATTAATATTTAAAGAAAAATAATAAAATTTAATCCTAAGATAACTTTGATACAATGATTTAAAAAATAATTTTATTTTTAGAAAATATAATTTAGATAATTTCTAGAAATTAATTGTAATATTTTCCCATAAAAATCAATAAAAATTATTTTTGAAGGATATGTATTTTTGATGCATAAAATAACTTTACTGAAGATTTAGTAATTAATTAATGAGAATTAATCCATAAATTTGTATTGAGTAGGTTATTTATATATATATTTAATAATTTGGATAATACTATTTAGTCCCTTCAATTTAATGGATTGGTTATAACAATCATATTTAAATAAAAAAAATTTGGGGTTCATTTATGCTCAGTGTTGCCTATAATATACGATATCGAACATAAAACTGTTTTAAAATATCAGGGTGTTAAATTCAATAATCATTTAGTAAATTTCATTCTCGTAATATGAACACACGATCAGTAATCATGGGTTTCAAATTTGAAAATTCCTTTGTGGAAAACCAACATCTTAAAAAGGGTTAAAAAACATCGTCTTAAAAACTAGGAATAGTAAATAAGAAGGCCATCAAAACATAGGTTTCCAAATATAATAATTTTTTTATATGTTAAAATATGGATATGTAAGAGAAAAATAACACCTAAGGATAAACATAGAGTGATTGATAACATGGTCATGAGAAATTTAACCATTGCAAAACTGTAAACTTCTGATGAGTTAAAAGACTATTACTTTCTCGATAATAAAAGTAAACGGATAATATTTTTTAGTTTAAGGACATTTTATTAAAGTCAATAGATTATTTTTATATCAAGATAAAGAACAACAAAAAATATACTTACTTGATTTATTTCCATGTCATAAGCATAATTTCATCCACTGTTCGTTCTTCGATCACTTTCTACATTATATCTTACTCTTGAAAATGGATATTCATGATGAATTATTTTATTCCTAGAGAATGTTTTAATTAATCATAATTTCCATAAAATTTTACTTCATTCTCTTAATATTTACCAAAACCAAAATGGTTAGAATAGTCTATGAAATATCATAAGTTATACTTTATCCTCAAAAATAATATCCAATTCGCAACTTAATCTATTCAATAAGTAGTTAGCCTTAAGATTCTTAAAAAATATTACAAACCAATTTCAAAAAGATAATTTAATCTAAAATTTATCTCTATAAAACATAAAGTATTTGATAATTATATTTCAAAACATGTGAATAACTATATCACATATACTAATAACTAGAATCCCAATGAAATTTATCCTTACTACATATGTTTCATACAACACCAATAAACTAAAAATTAAATAAATTTTATAAACTCAAATGTTATCTCATACACATTAGATTTTTCTTCAAAAAACATAGTATCATGTATCCCAAATAATCCTTTATGTTAAAATAAAAGGTTACATATACTTCAACCCAATGAAGTGTCAACCCAAATGTCATTAATCACCTCAAAATACCAAAAAAAAGTCAACATGATTTGATCCTCTAATATAATTTCCAAAAACAACTTATTATTTACCTGTAAAATTATTTAAGTAAAAAATATTTCATAATATCGAGGACAAAACATAAGACAATGGTAGGCTCATCACAATTTTCCCCTTAATTTGTGGGTCCAACCTCCATAGCCTTGCTGGATACGATGGGTTTTCACTCAATATACATGTTTTCATTTTTCTAAAACTATAACATTTTGAGGAATATTACGAAAAACCTCAAAAATAACACTACTCATCAAATCGTTGTTTTTAAGCCACTAAGGTTTTCTGTACAACATATTTCAAAAATATAATAACTATAATAATCCATAAATAACTCATCCTCAAAATCATATTAAACTTAAATTTTATCAACAATTTTAATGTTATGATCACAAAATATAAAAAAATTTATTTCCCATATAAAATTTTCAGTAAAATATATAACAAACCAAAAGGTTATATTCCTATAAATGTATCCCAAAATACCTTGTTAATATCCCATCACATAATACTTAAAATGGGTATATATGAATTTAAAAGTATGATCAACCATATAATTATCATCCTAAGACACTTTAAATTTATCCAAATATCGAACACATATTAAGGGTTATCAATTCCTCAATCACGTGCTTCTATAAAATAATACCTTATCACTAAATTACATTTCTTGGTTATCAATATCCTTCAACACATTCATTATAATACTTAAATAAAAACTACCTAGGATCAATACTTATATGTTTCATGATTGTTTTAACCATAATACCATTGATAAAAATAGTTATAAAAAACAAAAACTTCAGTTATTTCACTTTAATAATTTTTATATCATATTCCCTTCCTTTATCTTGGGAGTAATCCTTAGTTTAGGGCATTGACTTGAATAATTCCCAAATTCCACACATATAATACATTAAATCCCATAGTAATTTTTTACTCTATGACTTTTATTTAGACATAGAAAACATCATTTCATCGATTTAATATATTCTTATTATTTGTTCTTTCCACATTTTTGATAAAAAAGAAAATTGAACATTCTTACCTCCTTGATCATTGCCACCTAAACTTCAATAAAAGTCAATTTTCCTCTTAATTGACCCAATATGAATCTCAAAAGAGTTTATGTTTTTAATAATTTATCATGATACTTGATTAAGAATCATCACATTATCTTTCTCTCTAATCAAAATTCGATTTAGTTTCTCATAATATGTGCATTTTCCACCACATTCGATGTAAGCATGATTCCTCCTAGTTCTAAACATTGAGTAAAATAAAAAATCATACCATGAGGAATAATAATCACAGTAGGAAACCACATAATATCTACCCTACTAGTATTTATAATGTTATCATTTACTTTTACTTATACTCAAATTCATTTAGATGGTAATGTTCTCTAATCTATGTTTTCCTAAATTTTGTTCCCAAGGTTTCTATTAAACTTCCTATGAGAACAACAACAAAGAACCTAACCCCTATAGCCTAAATCTGATGGTTGCATTGTAACATTGGAATTATATAAAAGAAATAATACCCTAAATTACCAATTTTTTTATTATTAATGATAAAATAGATATATACTTGAAATTCACATTACATTTTAAAAACATAATATAGTCAAAGTGTTTTCATTGATAATGACATTATTCCTCTTAGGGTATTTCTACATATTAATAAAAAAACTCCTATCACCTATAAAAAAAGAAACATTTTAAAGTGTTGAGATCATATTATCAGTTAGGGTATGTATATAGTGGAAGGTATCATGAATAAATTAGAATAAATAATATGGAAAGGTGAATAACAGAAACACATTCCATTTAAATAATAACTTGAGAATAACATGGTAGGAATGAAGGATGATCAAATAATCCATATAGTCAATCACACGAGCTCAAAAATTATCCATGGATATTTAAACTAATCGAATGATCATGTGGAAATCATTAAATTAATTCATAATAATGGAATATATAATATGGGACATTTGAAACTTACATTTGAGACCTTGAAGAATGCATTTAAAAATACCATTAAGGCCTTGTTCCATAAAATATACAGAAATAGGTAATGCCTGAGCTAAAAATGACGTCATTTTATTACATGAGACCTACCAATGCATTGAGGGGCTACAGTAGGCCCCACCTGTCATATAGAAAGTCTAATGAATTACTCATAATAAATGGGTGAAACATAATAAACCTAAATATTTATACTAAAACTATAATATGAATTGTTAATAATTTTCTCCAATAAATAAAAATATTGATAAACCATTCAGAGTAACATGGAAAATAGTGTCAAAATAGTATATCCCTAGTCAAAATAATCATAAACAATCTAATAAAATATAGAAGATGGTATCATAAGATAAAAAAATCAGTAAATAAACTGACTCAATATTGGATGTTGACATAGATTAAAATAAATTAAAAATATTATTGAAAAGTTCTTTATAAACATACCCTTTTTACTATGAAATCACTTCTTTTTATTAAGATGTTGAATTACTAAGGAAATAATTTTATTTGAAAATAACCTTATAAACTTGTAAATGAAGATTGAAATCAATGAGGCATCATGAAAATGGAAAATTAAGTTCATCCTGTATACGTTAAAAAACATTACTTCCAAACTTTTGTAATAATAATTAAAAATTACATCATTCATAAAATGGTAGAAATATTCCATTTAAATCATTTTTTAGAAATTGAAACACGTGTAAAATTAAATTTCAAAAATCACTATGTAATAGTAAAACCTATGAAAAAAACAACTTCAATTTGAACTTTAAATACCACGAAGACAAATATATTCTTAATATAATATATCAATGGTTTAGTATTTATAGTATACGAGATAAATAAGTGGTGAGTATGGTATATCTCTCATAAAAGTAAAATTTAAATGAGAAACCCTTACCTCAGGTTCGACTTCCTTCATATGTGTATGATTATCTTGTATAATTAATAATAATTTATTATAAATCTAGTAAATAATAAAACATAAACTCACAAACACACACACACACACACACACATATCCTATAATTTATGATTTACTTATAATATTTTACCTCCCATTTATTTACAATTCTTTTTTTTAAATTACTATTCCAGGTTATAATTGCTTTACTTTTAATGTATGTTTTTATAGGGTAGATTCGATACTTAAGAATTTATTATGGTTAAATAATATTTAGAATCTTAATAATGATATTAATAACACATATATTTTTTATATACGTATTTATAGATATCCATAATATTTAAAGGTAGAAAATGAATTACACCGATCATGTGAGAGTAGGTTATACATAAGCTTGATCATTTTTTTTCACTTTTCAAAGAATGGAAAGAAGTAAAGGTAAATAATATTTCAAATTTATAGAATCGTTATTATATCATATATATCATAAATATCATATATATTATATTTATCATTTATATTAATTTAATCTATCCTTATTACCATCCAAGTAAAATAGAAATTAATAATGAATCACACCATTTTGTGGAGGTGGTAGTCCACGTATACACATGAACGACATTATCGTTTACCAATGGATTGAAAGGTAAGAAGTTAAATAGGATATTTTTATTATATAAGTATTATAATGTTTTAATTATCATATTTAAACATTAAATCCATCATAATACCCATCCATAAAATATGGTGATCAAAAAATTAATGGTATCGCTACGTGGAGACGGTAAGCCGTATGTATGCACTAGCGATAGTTTAGCTTACCATTTGATTAAAAAGAGAGGGTGTATTGGTTGTTTCATAATCATAATAAAATTTAATTATATTTATTATTATGAATTTATTATTTTATGATAAATTTCATTGATTTAGAAGAGGTATAATAAGAAATAAATTGAATGAATTTGGGTAAGATAATTACCTATTATTTGAGAGACCTTATTTAAATACTCTATTAAGAAAAATATGGTTGGTATTCTAGAGAGACCATAAACGATATAAATTGGATAAATACATGTATAAGTGTAATGGATAAAATTTGGTTGACATAGATAGATAAATGTGGTGTAATGAAGTGAGTGAGGAGGTTCCCTTTTATAACCAAGGTGGGGGGGGGGGACTTTTGAAATCTATTAAAAAATTAAAATATAATTTCACTATTCTAGAAAAAAATGATTTAAAATGGTCAATAATTTTAATAAATTGTTTCTAGGGTTTAAATAATATCACTAAATGAAAATTAGACAAGTTTGGTATCATTTTAATCCTTTATTAATCCCTTGGTTAACTTATTTTAACACTAACTACAGTAACGTCGTTTGCACACTTAAAGGGTTATAATTTTACATATAAGGTGTCTATTGAAATTAAATGTAAAAGGTATAAAATTTCTGAACATATATTTTTATAATTTTCCATATTCAATATTTTTATAATTTTTAAATAATTTTATAGAATTTTATTTTATAAATTATCATTATTTTCAATTTTTATAGTATTTATTTAATTTGTTTTCAAATATATCAAGAAAAAGTTTTATTTACAATGTAATTAATTTAAACATCATTGATATATCATATATATCTATAAAAAATGAGACACATTATTTTGTTTTAATTGTATTACTTATAATATTTTAAAAATGATTTATTTCATCTTTCTGTTAATTAAATAAATAGTGTATTAGCGTTTAATTGGAATTTAAGGTAATAATATAATTCATAAAAAAATATAAATAAATTTATATCATGAAAAAATTAAATTAATATCAAAATATCCATTTATTTTCTTTGATATATTTATTTTGTCTCTGTATGGACACATAAGAGATATTAAAAACACTAAGAGTGACATTTTGTATCATTCTTTAATTTAAATAATATACAAGACATTTTAATGAGAAAGTATCAATGAAACAACAAAATTTATACCCTAATGTTTTAATGTTCTAATTAACTTTATATAATAAGATTTTGAATGAAAAATTCTAGCATTATCGCTTAGTTTTAACCTAGATTAACTCGATTTACCCTTTATCGAGGTGATAAATTTTACCGTGGTTACTAATCATAATTTCCAAAAATTAAAGGGAAATATTTAATAAATTTGAGCTTCATGATTATAAATATTTAATTCATTTTATCAAATTAAATATCTTTAAATTGAAGAAATTAATTTTAATATATATTTAGAAAACCTTATGAAAACCTCTATAAAAATGTTGTTTTTAAGTATAAATATGGATTTTATTCTTATTTCATTCCTAGAAAGTATTATATGAATAATTAAACATCTGATTTGAAACATAATAAATAAATTTAATTTAAATAATTCACTAATATTGATCAATTGATTTTATTAAGATAAAAACTCATTGTGTGCAAAAAATAGTTTTTTTAGAAAAATGTATTTTTATGTATAAAAATGTATTTATGCCAAATTCAATCATAAAATAGATCTAAATTAACTTAATAATACTATTAATAATATAATACAACTAATATTAATTTTAAATCATTTTAAAATGAAATTTACCTTTTTAAATGATTGAAATAAAAAAATAGTTTTTATTAAAAATCGGTATTTTCCACTATTCATTGGAAAATTAACATTTTTAGAAAAATAGAAAAATTTATCTTATGGTAAATTTGAAATGATTATTTTAAAAATGAGTTTTTTTTCAAATAAAATTATTTATGTTCTATAAATTAATTTTAATATTTTCGAACAAGAATCAATAAAAATAATTATTGAGGAAAACATATTTCTATAGCATAAATTAAATTTACTAAAAAGTGAGTACTTATTTCATAAGAATTTATAAATTAATATTTTTCAAGTTGGTACTATATATATTTAATAATTTTTAAAATAACTTTCAGACCCACAAATTTATTGGATAGATTATTACAATTATATTTAAATAATAATATTTTTTGGTTCGTATAAGCTCTCTGTTGCTTTTTGCGAATGCTATTGAACATAGTGATATTTTAAAATCACAGAATTTATGAATTATAATGAGAAACTAAATTAATTAATATATGTAGTGTTTTTTTCCTTAGTAGAAATGTACTTATTAATGCCTATTAAATGAGAACACAATTTCAAATAAGATCATATATGATTTAAAGAGATATTTTTAGATTATTGATTGGTATGAGCAATATATTTTAATTAATATAAATAAAATTAATTAATATAAATAAAATTAATTAAATTGAAGAATTATTTTAATAAAATTTATTGATCATATATTTAGTAAAATAAATTTAAATTTATATATTGTTGGTTATTAGATATAGTATGAGTAGAAATTTATTTCATACATGAGAAATATATGTTCTTCAATGATGGGCTTTATTAAATTTTTTCGATGAATATTATTATTAATTTATACCAATTTTATAAATTTTATTTTATTAAATTGATATCACTTTCGAAATCATCATTTTAAGACAATTTTAAGTTATTTTGTTTCGACCTTTCTAAAAAGGGTTTTTTGAATGAATAGTTAAAATCCCAATATTTCAAAAAAAACTTGTTTTATTTTAATCAATGTAATTTCAATGTTCCTTTTACATTTTTATTTATTTTTGAAGCAATAATGGTTTTCTTTTATTAAACTTTATTCAGTTAATTCCACATGATTTGGGGTCGTTTCTTAGAAATGGTTGACTTAGGGAAATTTCTTATTATACATAGCTACCAAACATATAAGTGGCTTTTTGGAGAGTTAAATTGGGATTGAATTTAAGAATAAAAAGGAAAATATTTTCTTGAAGTTTGTGGAAGTGAGATCATTTAATAGGTAAAAAATGGAACTTTTCATTTGATTTGAATGGGAGGTGGGGGGTAATGACAGAATCACATGGGAGTTAGGATAGTTAGGTGAGTAATAGTAGATCAGACATGTTGGTAGGAATTTAATAGAAAAAAGGAATTCTACAAGGTGTTAATGTCATGTTAATTTATTAAAATTTTATCCAATTAATGCTATTCATTTTTTACCCATGTTAACAATGATTAATAATTGATGATGATATTTTTTACTAAAAATATAAGATGAACATGATTACCAACTTTTAATGTTCTTATTCATAATTTCATTTCAATTTAATCCAATTAAATCGATAAATATGTGAAAAATAACTTCTAAATTAAAATATAATATATATAGAAACTATTTCACTAAAAAAATGGTTTTTTATGCATTAAATGTTTTTATTCTTATTTCTTATCGATTACTAATTGAATGAGTTAAAATATATATGTTTATATGAAGAAAAAATAATATTAGTTTCATCACTTAAAATATATCTGTCACAAAGCAAGCTAGGGTTCCATCTAACCCAACACTCAACTCGACCCTAGATATAGCCCTAAGGGTGTTCCCAATCCCTGTGGGATGGAAACTAGTGTTTGGGTATCAACAATGCAGTTTTTAGAACAATTTCAACCATGATTGAAAACGAAGGAAAAATTGAAAATAAAACATCACATAACTGATAACCATAACCAAATAAAATTGATTCAATTTTTTTAGATTCAATGTTTTTCAACATTAACCAAAGACAAAAGTACACATAGAAAATGGTAACAACTAAACCACAACTCAAAAACCTCCTTGTAAAGATATTTCCATCACCCTAAAGCTACCACCACCAACACCTATAAGAAGTGGAACACAAGCAAGCAGATCCAATCTCACCACTACCAAACATTTTGATTTTACTTGGATTGTAAATAAAAAATTCTACATAAACCCAAGGATATTTGTAGGATGTTAGTCAAATCCCAGTAGGATGGATCCCAAGGAAATATTTTATGCTATAACATTAGAAGAAAATTTACTATGCAAGACTGAGAAGAAAAATATATTAGAAACATTGTTAAATAAAACATTCTAATGCATCTTAGGAAAACAATTCTAAGGGAAACCTTTCTCCAAAGAAACTTACTTTGAAATAAAAATGTAACCAAAGTCCAATGTATACTTATGGTTAGAACCACATTACAAAAGGATCATGTCTAAAAAGATAACTATTGAAAAATACATATAGATAACTATAACTTGTGGGTCACTATGAACTTGGTACCTCAGTGATTAAAATTTCTCCAACCAAAAGCAACAATATTCTCATGCCTGAACCACTATAGGGGAATACATCCTAAGGTATAGTGGGTTCGATATCATTAGATAAAACCAAAAGTATTCCCGTATAGGATCCACTAGATGGGATCTCATCATAAGGCCTAGTGGTCTTCAATCATTTCACAAGTTTAGTTAGTATTGTAGAATCAATCCTTCTCGAAGAAACTAGGACTCATCCCCACTAAATCAACTAGCATAATAATTCTATTTCACCCACCTAGATACACAAGATTCAATTTGTTCTAAAATTAAGTTTCATATGTCACAAAAATCCCCACTTTCATGCACACATCCCAAGCATCATGAAAAAAAAAACGGAAATCCCCATTTTCACAATCCATATAGATCCAATGATTAGGGGTCACATAAAAACAACAATTTTCCATAAAAAAACTTTCAAATTCACACTCACAAAAAATCATTTTAAAATACATTTTTACCACTTTCACAACACATGAAACCGATTTGGAAACCCAAAAATAATATTACACCTGAAATCCAACTATTTCCATTGGAAATACCCTTTAAAATCCAAACGCACACCAAATCCATTTTTGAAAAACATTTCACATCACACTCATAATTTAAAAACCCCATTAATGGTCCACAAAAAAGGATCTCACATGAAACAAAGTCCATTTATTTTTAAAAAACAACTTTTTACACATTATCACCTCAGATTCCTTTAAAAAAACATTTCACACAATTCATACAAGGCATAAAACACATTCAAGAAGCCCAATAATTTAATCACACCAGAAATAGAACAAATTTATTTTCAAAAAATAAATTCCATCAATTATGTTTCACAAAAACTTTATAAAACATATTTTAAACCACCCAAATAATCCATCAAACACATTTAAGAAACCAAGAAAACATACCAAATTTATATAATAATGAAAAAGAATGTAATCACCTACTTGAAGCTTAGAAACTTCCATAATATGGTGTAAAACCATAAATGCACATCAAACGAACCCTATAATAGAAATATTGAACCATAAACATCAATATTTCATCCAAAAACTGAATATATAACCCTTAATATTTTAAATAACCTAGTTTAAGATAATACACCAAAGAAGGATGAGGAAATCACATGAAAAAAGACTTACTTAATGATTCCGTAGATATCCAAAGCAAAAAACACCCAAATATTGGATCTCAAGAGGTCAAAGGAGGTGTAGAGGAAGCTTGTTGGTCTGATAATCCAGAATGGATCATATTAGGGTTGATATAGGGGTAAATACGAAGAGGTAAAAAGGGTAAATTTACAATTTTTAATAATCTAGATAGGCTACACGGTTAACACACATGGTTTTCCAAATTATACAGCAACCGTACAGTCTCCTCTATCGAAGAAGAAACTAGACGCATGGTTTCCTTGGGGAGGATGCACACCCATGCAACTGGACACATGGGCTAGACATATACACTTTATTGGGTGCATTGTTTCCCTTAGGCTGGTTCATGGTTTCCCGTAACTATGTGCAAACTGTGCACTACCTACTAATAATATTAAAAACATAATTTTTCTCCAAAAAAACAAGGGAAACTAATAAATCAGGAAATGATAAAAAATAGACAAAGGAATACCTCAAAATAGAAAATAGATTTGGAAATTATCCACACCATGAAACCTTTATCCCTCATAAATTCAACTAGAAGTTTAATGCAAGACAAAAAAGGATACTTCTCTTTAACCCACAAATTTAACTTTCAAGTCTCATTCTCATATCTACCATGCTGATGAAGTACTCAGACCAATGGGATGGACTTACAACAAATAAATTTCTAATGAAAATACATAATATGCATTGGCCACTAAAAAAAAGACAGATCTAGATCTAACTCTAACTCCTCCCAATTCTGCACATGAGACAGATCTAGATTTTACTTTTCATCCAAGATACATGGAAAATGTTATGAATTGACATCAATTGTTAGGTAAAATCAAACTGGTTTTCCACCTTACCAACCCTCTTGGTTATATGAAAGGGTCAGATGTACAATAGTGTTAGCTTCCCTTACCTAAATAATGATGACCCAAACAAGGTTCCACTCTTAGGAATGCCTGATCACCCATAAAAACCCCAAATATTAGTTCCTATGATCAGTGTAAGAATTATATAGACTATTTGATGTAAAAAGATTCCACCCGATCAACTTGAATTTATTATATGTTTTCTATAGAAGGATTAACCCCAACAACAAGGTCTCACCCACCTCATCCCAACAAAAAGAGGACCGATACGACCATCCATAAATTGCCTCAAAATAAGCCTTTCAAATTGAGCAATGATAGCTATTATTATATGAAAACTTGACCAACCCTGGATAGCTATCAAAAAATCCTGTAAAATCCAACACACATTCCCATATCATGTCTTCCATGATTTTATTTTCTTACTCTCTATGACCATCCGTTTGAGGGTGGTATGTCGTACTCAACTTGACCTGTAACCCCATCACCTTCTCAAGACCTTCCAAAAAACCACGATACAATGTTATGGTCCTTTTATGAGATGATTTATGATGATACACCTTGAAGACTCACTATATAGAGAACATAGAACTAAGACAACTCTTCCACCTTGGATTAATCCCTGAGTAGAATGAAGTGGGATAATTTGCTAGACAACCAATTACATCCCAAATATCATTCTATTCCTAATGAATTTGAGGTAGGACAATAATAAATCCCATGGAAATCTCATCCCACTTCCAGGTAGGAATTGATAGTGGCTAAAGAAAACCAAAGGGTCTTTTAAGCTCTTCTTTAACATGAAAATTTTTGTAACACTGCCATACAAAATCTCATATATCTTGCCTTATACCAAGACACCGGAACTACCGATGAACATAATAAAAAATCATGGTGGTACCAGGATGAACATCCCACTGAGATGATGGTTATCCAATATCATCACCATATGTAATGGAAACAACACCCCAAAGAGACCCTTGAAGCAAAAAAACTTCCTCTTTCAATAATGACCAATCAGAAGAAACCTCCCCACCATTTAAGAACTGCATTGAACACTTGAAAAACTCATCACTTGGTTTCTCTTTCCGACTCAACTCTAGAATGAAATTTTTTTACTGAACACTAGCCAAGAACACACCTCTACTATGCTTATTAGTTTGGATATGAAGTTGGAAAAAACCCATCAAAGTCTAGTAATCAGTGGAATACTTCAATGCTAGCACAAGAACTTTTCTACTCAAGGTATCTACAACCATATTTCCTTTTCCTCGGGTATGAATGATATCAAAATCAAACCCTTGAAGGTACTCGACCCAATGAAGCTACATAAAATTTATATCATTCTGATAGAAAATGTATACTAAGCTCTTATTATCTGAATAAACTAAAAAGTTCTCCCTAAAAAAATAATGACTCCACATATTTAAGTCTTGCATCATTACTGCTAACTCCAAGTCAGGGGTTGGGTAATTATTTTCATGCAGTCAGAGTTGGAGAGAACCATATGCCACCACATGCTCATCCTGTATCAATGAACAACCAAGACCCATATGAGATGCATCACAGTAGACCATGTACCCCTTTATGGATTATAGAAAAATCAGAATAGGGTCTGTGGCCAACCATTGCTTAAGCTCCTCAAAATACAGTTGAAATTATGGGTTTCACTAAAACGTTTCACCGTTCCGAGTAAGTGCGGTCATGTGGGAAGCAATATAAGAAATATCCCAAACAGATGCATGTAATACCTTGATAGGACCAAAAAGATTATAATTTTAAAAACATTTTTCAGTTGTTCCCATGACATAACTACACCAATCTTCTCAAGGTCCATCGAAACCCCATGTTCCAAGATCACATGACCCAGAAAATTCACCACCCTAATCCAGAAGGTGAACATATAAAAATTTATATAGAGACAATGATCTGAAAGGATTCCTAATAGTATTATCAAATAAAGATCATTCTCCTCCATGGTCCCTAAGTAGACCAAAATGTCAACTATTAATACCACAACAATTGAGTCAAGATAATGATGGAACACCCTATTTATAAGCACGATAAATACTACTGGATAATTCATTAATCCAAAAAGAAAGACCAAATACTCCAAATTATCGTACCTTCTTTGGATGGCTATTTTCAGAAAATCCGCTTATCTAACTCTGACTTGGTGATACCTGAAACACAAATCAATCTTGGAGGACCACCTTTCCCCCCTAAGCTAATCGGAAATGTCATCAAAATGGGAAAATTGTATTTGTTCTTGATTTTCACCTTATTCAGATTTCAGTGATCAATACATAATCAGAGAGATCCATAGGCCTTCTTAGAAAATGGAACCGAGACAACCCCATGTGATACACTTGAGAGAATGAATCCTTTGGATTCCAAATAATCTAACTATACCCTTAATTCCTTCAACTCAGTGGGGGATATATGGTACGAGGGATGATATATCATCTATGTTCCTAGTGATAAATCAATGGTGAACTCCACATCCTAATCTAGGGGGAAACCTGAGAAATCCCCAAAAAATACCTCATGGAACTCTTCCATCATGGGAGGTAATCCACCATGTGGGACATTATCACTATCCTCCATCATTAGTGATGATATCTGGAAAATGAGGTTTCCAAATTCCAGAAGTTAAGGTCTAGCATGTCCCGACCAGGGATCCCATTCAGACTGAAAAACATGGGTACTTATATCAGGTTCCACAAAACTTACTCTCTGCCAATAGAAATTGATGTGTGCCTAAAAACGCACCATCCAATCCATACCGAGGATCATGCTAAAGTGGTCTATCTCTAAAACCAACAAATCCCATTATAGCTTGACCAATGACATGGTAAGTACAAAATACAAGCACCTCAAACCATGTTCACACTTATTAACAGGTGGCATTACTAAATCCTTCATACAAGGAATATGCTCGATTAGCAATTTTAACGCATACACAATATAGGTAGAAATAAAAGAAACCGACGCACTGTTATCAAATGGAAAAATAGATAACAATTATACAATAAGAACTATACATAAAAATATTGTAGGGCCTTCATCTTATTCCATTGGCCCTCAATCTACAACATAAATATTCCTCATCTCATCCTGACCATGAGAATAAAATACTAGAAAATTTGGCTAAAGCCACAGTTCATTGAACCGTGGTTGGTATTGGTGTGGCTATTGGCCCAAACCAATAACCATAGTTTCAAACCGTCTCTATAACCGTATATCCACGGTTCTAACCCTGGCTATAGACCTATAGCCACAGTTTGAAACCATGGATATATACCTATAGCCACAGTTTGAACCCTGGATATATGTTTGGCCCTATAGCCACGCCAACACTAGCCACATGTCAATGAACTGTGGCTATAGGTTTTTAGCCACAGTTTTAAACCATGGATAAAACCCTTCCCATTTCATAAAAATACTACCCCCCAAAAACATCCCTTGCACACATCCCCCTGCACCCCCTTATACAACCCCTTACACACCCCCTTGCACACCCCTTACCCCTCATGCTGGACCCCCTTGGATAGTAGCCCCCCACCCCCTGTTGGACCACCCTGGATAGTATCCCCCGCCCCCCTTGACAACAGCCCCCCTACTGGACCCCCTGGACAGTTTCCCCCTCCGAATGGACCCCCCTGTACAGCAGCCCCCCTACTGGACCCTATAGATAGATTCCCCCTGCCCCTGCTGGACCCCCTAGACAGCATCCCCCCTACTAGACCCCCTGTATAGAAGCCCCCCTGCAGGACCCCCCCTAAATAGCAGCCCCCATGCTGGAACCCTGGATAGTACCCCCCCTACACATCCCTTGCACATCCCTTGCCCCCCTTGCACTCCGCTGGACAGCAGCCACCCCCCACACACATCACTTGAACCCCTTCCACACAACCCTTTCACCCCCCTTACACACCCCCATGCACACCCCTTTCCCCCTACTGGAACGCCTGGACAACATCCCCCCTGCTAGAACCCCCAGGATAAAAGCCCCCCCTGTTGGACCCACTGGACAAAATCCCCCCTACTGGACCCCCTAGACAAAATCCCCCCTGCTGGACCCCCCTAGACAACAACCCCCCTTACACATCCCTTACACACCCCTTGCCCCCTGCTGGACCCCCTTGCACCACCCCTGCTGGACACCCCCCCTTGCACCACACCTACTGGACACCCCCTGCTGGACCCCCCCCAACTTTCCACCCTTGCCCCGCACCCCCTTTCCCCGATCCCCCTTGCAGACCCCCCTTGCACACCCCTACTGCAGACCCCCCACCCCTCCCTCCTGGACAGACCCCCCCACACACACCCTGGAAAGACCCCCTCCTTTTTAGACCCCCCTTGCACCCCCTCCCCCCCACCTGCAAACCCACCTTGCACCCCCCTCTTAGACACCCCTTGGATATCCCCCCACCCTCCTGGACAGCCCCCACCCCTCCTCCTGGATAGACCCCCCTCCTTCCGAGATAGATTGTCAAAGCTATGAGGAGGTTTGGTTTTAGGGGATGGTCTTTTCAATTGCCAGTTGTATACTACTATATGGTATTATAATACTTTCATTATTGATAAGGTTTCTGTAGGGATAGAGAGTTGAGAAATTAATGTCTGAATGATCCAAACTGTTATCCTTTCCTAGCACAAAAAGACTTGGTTGATACATCGACAACCATTTAGTACAACAAAAACATAAATCTTGAATTAAATTAATGTTATTATATAACTAAAGAAATTAGGAACATTGATTGTTGCAAGATACCGTAATATGTGATGCACTTTTCTTGATCAATATGCTCTCTTGGAAGTTGTTCCTATATTGAAAAAATGATATCATGTTATTTTTAGTAAAATAAGAATCACAAAAGTGGTTGTTTATTGTTTAGAGTTTACCTAAATGTAGAAAAAGAAATATCTATTTACAGAGTCTTGATGAAATGTAGGGTATTTGGATATATCTAATGTAATTTAAAATATCATATTGAATCTAGGTATGTAATGGTTATTCAACCTTATCTAAGATTAAAGAAACCTATAGAGACTAACTACACCCCCTGCCCCACCCCTTGCCCCACTACCCCACTTCCCCACCCCCTTGAACCCCTCCCCCTGCCCTACAGACCCCCATGCAGACCACCCCACTGCCCCTTGCCCTGCAGACCTCCCCACTACACCCTACCCCCCTCCACCCACCCCTCCCCTCCCCCTCCCCCGACCCTGCAGGCACTCCCCTACCCCTGCCCCCTGCCCTCTATCCCCCTCCACCCACCCCCTGCCCCCTGCCCATTCACCTTGCCCTACAAACCTCCACCCTGCCCACTGACCCATGCCCCATGCCCCTCCACCCTGCCCCTACCCCCTACCCTACAGACCTCCCCTGCCCTCTACCCCCTACCCCTACCCCCTACACCCCTACCCCTTCCCTATAGACCTCCCCCCTTCCCCCCTGCCCCTGCCCCTGCCCCATGACCCTACCCCTGCCCCCGGCCCCCCTTCCCCGTGCCCCCCTGCCCCCTGCCCCCTGCCCCCTGCCCCCTGCCCCTTACCCCCTACCCCCACCACCCTGTCCCCCTCCACCACCCCCTGCCCCTGCCCCTACCCCCTTCCCCATGCCCTGCAGACCTCCCCCCTGCCCCTGCCCCCTTCCCCCTCCACCCTGCCTCTTCCCCCTTCCCTACAGACCTCCCCCTACACCCTCCACCCCACCCCTTCCCATGCCCCCTCCACCCACCCCTCCCCCGACCCCCTATCCCTACCCCCCTGCCCCTGCCCCCTGCCCTCTTCCACCCTCCCCCCCCACCCTCCCCCCTGCCCCCTGCCCCTGCCCCCCTGCCTCTACCCCTACCCCTCTCCACCCCCTGCTCTCTGCCCTACAGACAATGTGGAAGATCCTATACTTCCAAAATTTTAAAAGCCAATGGAATGAACAATGCATGAAATAACTATTTTTGACTTAATCTAACCCTAGATTATGATTTCATTGTAGGAAGAATGAAATGGTATGAAATCTCATTCTATGCCTACTTTATGACTACCTCAATAATTCTTTATTATTGTGATGGAAGTGGTTTGAAAATCACATTTTATTACCCCTTTCTATATCCCATAATCATTTGATATGATATATATATTTATCACATACAAAATATGATTTATATGCCTTTTTGATTCCATCAATAATTAAAAATTATCACCCATTTTTATCATATAAAAATTGGATTTAGGTTATATATCTCTTTTAGAAATACATTGTGGGATAGGGGGTCACACCGTGATGTGTTTAGAAGGAGATTCAGGTCATTATCTAGGGGTCACACACTGATGTTCTTATGCCCAGCTTTTTTAAATTAACTAAATCATTAAATTAAATATAAAATGCTATATTGGCTAGTTTGGTTAACACGCATATTTCCCAGCTTCTACCACATTTTATTTTAGATGAAAACATGGGTTTTTGAATGGAAGGAAAATCTAGGGTGCACGCCCCCTCACCCTGCACACCCCCCAAACTAGCCCCCTTGCCTACACCAGCCCCCCCCTGCACCCCACCCCCCTGCACCCGCTGCACCCCAAGCCCCCTAGCCTGCACCAGACCCCCCTACAACCCCAAACTAGTCCCCTCCCCCATAACCATCCCCACCCCCCGGAACCACCCCTAGCCTGCACCAGCACCCCCAACACCCCCGCCCCCCAAACCAGCCCCATAGTCTGCACCCCCAGCCTGCACCTACACCGCCTATCCCACCCCCCTTTTCACACTACCCCACTACCCCACTGCCCCACCCCTTGCACCCCCTCTCCCTACCCCTACCCTGTAGACCCCCCCTGTATACCACCCCCTATAGACCACCCCTTCCCCCCTCCACCCTGCCACCTACCCCCTACCCCCCACACCTGCCCCTACCCCATGCCCCACATGCCCCCTATAACCCTGCCCCCTTCCCCCTGCCCCTTCCCTACAGACCTCCCCCTACCCCTTCCCCCGACCCCCTGCCCTACTATGTTTTTTTTTCTGGATCTCTGCATATCATGCATTCCCATCCACAGGCACATCCTATCATGAAAAAGCATACATACAAGAAATCTAGTTCTTATGAAGACATTGATACAAATAGAACCTCATAAAGATATATTCATAATGAGTTATACTAATTAAAGGGATGAGAATAATTCATAGGGAGGAAGCCATTTCAAAAGTACCATAAATGTTTGAGAAATAATATAGGAAAAATGAGGTCTAATGGAAATGTACTCCGAAAGCCTGCACTAAAAAGAACAACACAATGGTTATCGAACGAAAAGACCAAAATTGGTATTGTGTTGAAATTGATTTTAATTGCCACTCAATTTCATCAAGGATTTTGATTATTAATTGTGACTTATAGAAATACTCAAATACCTGAAAAGAACAGGAGAAAAAAATGACTAAAAGTATTCATTATACAAGTTTCCAATTCAATAATCATAAACAAATGGAAACCTAGTTGATTTTAAACCTTGACAATTTGTGCATATTTACTGTGCTCACTCACCCCAATCATTGATTCAGCTGAAACCTATCCATATAGAAGCTAGAAAAATTTGAAAACACAAATTGATGCAAGTGCATGAATGCGAGAATGAAGTCTCATAAAAGGGAAGGAAACAATGAGAATTATTAAAATGCACTTAGAATCTTAACATATGTGAAATTACTTTCAATACCAATGGTTCCTACACAGCCCCTGCCCCCTTGAACACCCCCTGACACCACTTCCCCACTGAACACCCCTACACAGCCCCTGCCCCCCTGCCCCCCTACACACCCCACCCCCTGCCCCCCCACACCCTGTACAACCCCTACCCCCTTGAACACCCCCTACCCCCTTGCACACCCCCTACCCCCTGCCCCCACTGCCCCTTAGCAAACCCCCTGCCCCCTACCCCCTTATAATAGAATTGAGTATTTATAACCCAAAAAAAAAAACTATTTATCACAGGATTTCCATGAAACACCAATAAAAACACAACAAATGGTTACTAATGTCTTGCAAAAAATGGTATAAAAAAACCATTACCTCCTAAATTTTATATTCACGTCAATCCTGATTGCAAGTCATGGGAGACAATCAATTACATCAGATATGTTTTCTTGTTGGTTCTCTACATAGAATGAATCCCTATCCTGCACACCAATACAAGTCATCAAACTAACAATATGATCAGTGAAACTAATTGAGGGGTTGCCTCAAAAAAAATGGAAAATTGGACTACATACCATCAGAGGTGTGCTGAAGGGGGATGCCTTAGAGAAACATCATCGAGGAGGTACAATGATCACGTAAGAGGAGGATAAAATTCAATATTATAATAATAAAACTTAACTACTACAAAAAACATATCTCATAATAGCATTATTCAATATTTGTAGAAATAATCATAAACACCGCAATAAAATTTAGTATTACAATAATCAAACCTCACTACATAATAAAATTACAGATATTAACAATTCCAAAATACAATTCACATCAATATTGAGTCTCAAGATCAGTATCATCAGATTCATGATAACCCTCATCCATGCCTCCTATAGAAATACCATCAGCACCTCTCATGCCACAAGCATCATCATCGACATCAGTATTGGTACCAGCACCGACACTGGGACCAGATCTGGCTATAGCTCCGGATCCAACTCCGAATCCGGCTCCAATAGAAGAACCTACATTAGCAGAACTTGTCGACATCAAACATGTGTCAACCATTGTATCTACTTTTGGTGAAATTTTAGAAGAAATGGAAGACATAAGTTTCATTATATTTTCAAATATCACATTTTCTTCTTTTTGAGTTGTTTGTTTGATTGAGGAATTCCCCCTAGCCTTCACTAGCCCCCCTACACCCCACACCCCCCTATTCCCTGCTCCCACCTCCTGGACAACCCCCTCCCCTTCAACCCCCTTCCCCCCCTCACTATACACTGGACCCCCCAGACACCCCCTCCTAGAAACCCGTCCCCCCTGGACCCCCACACCCTCTTCCCCCCTATAACCCCACACCCCTATTCCATGCCCCCACCTATTGGACATCCCACTCCTCTTGCACCCCCTGCCCCCTCCCTACACACTGACCCTGGACACCCCCCCTCCTAGACACCCACCCCCCGGGACCCCCCACACCCTCGGCCACCCTGCACCCCCACACCCCACACCCCCTGATCCCTACCCCCACCTCCTGGTCAGCCCCATCCCCTTGTACCCCAGCCCCCCTCCCTGCACACTGCCCCCCGAACACCCCCCCTCCTAGACACCCCTCCCCCTGGACCCCCACACCCTCTGCCACCCTACACCCCCACACCCCCTGCTCCCTACGCCCCACCTCCGGGACAATCCCCTCCCCTTGTACCCCCTTCCCCCCTGCACACTACACCCCGGACACCCCTCCCCCCTGGACCCCCACACCCTCTGCCCCTGCACCCCCACACCTCCTACTCCCTACCCCACCTCCACCTCTCTTGGACAACCCCCTCTCCCTGCACCCCCTGCACCCCTCCCTGCACACTGCCCCCCTAGACCCCCCTACACCCCACACCCCCTACCCCCCTCCCCCTGCACCCCCACACCATCTGCAAACTACTATATTTAAACAAATCCTTTTGAGAAGAGTTGAATCAGTTGTATTTAGAAAAGAATCAAATAGAAGAAAAAATATAGTTAAAGATATTTCCAATTTGGAAATTCTATTATTGTATTATATATTATTCAACCAATCAACTAGATGTGATCAATAGAACCTTAGTTTTTATCTTTAGTTTCATCTCTTATTTTATAAAAAAAAATTTATCTCCACAAATCTAATATTTAATAAAATTACATTCAGTAAATAATAAATATCTTATAATTCAAATATTCAATAAATCCCATGTTGATAATCACCTTTCTTATTCTTTCTCCATCCTTATTGGAACTCTCTATTTCATTCCTGTATTTTATCTATACTATGAGGATAATTTATTCTTTATTTATTTTATCCTTATCCCTATATTTTCAAGTAAAGATATTTTAATTTCCAATTAAATTTAAAGAAATTAAACATCTTGAACATCCACTTATTCGATTTTATCCATTCGATTGTCTTTGTATAGATCTTCACCAATGAACACCATTTAGGTTGTTGAAGTTTATGTGAAAACCTCTAAATAGTTACAAAGTTAAAACAAGTCAATTTTTGGTGAACCAATATTTTTCAAACTTATATAGTGTAGACTTCATATAAAATGTCTATTTTGAGATTACATTATGACTGATCATGGAATAGTAAAAAAATTCAATGAAAAAGTAAAAAATAGATTTCTCCATGCTTATCTACATGTTTATTGTTGAAATCCAAAAAACACAACACTCAAAACTGATTCTTACATGGTGTGAGGATTCTTCAATTTCCCATTTTTTTAGTTATTCTTACATTCAGTTCATAACAGCCTTTAAAACTCATGTTTTGGGTCACTCCTCTTTGTATATAGATTATGTAATCCTAAAAAAATATTCTAATATGATGTGTTACTCATCTTATCCATGTTTTAATACATTTTTCACCCACCATGTTCTTTACAACACCCAATGAAAAAATTTTATTATTGTATTAAAATATCTAGGTATTCCATTATTTCATGTAAATATTCATTGAATTCTGACACAATCTTCATTCTATTCCTAACACCGTGACATTATTTATACATAGAACTATAGAAACATTGTATCATTTTATATTTATCCTTTATACAATTTGAATCCTAGGTTTCTCCTAGAATTATGATTTACTCATACATATATAGTAGAAAAATAATTTTGATGATTCACATCTTATTGAATAAGTACATTAGGCATCATAAAACATCATAGGAATCCAATCCCATATATTTTATTATCAATAATTCTTATATCACCATCACTGTGTATGGTTCCGTTATATGTTCAACATCATCACATCAATATGAATTCAATTTCTACTCATACACTACCCATGTCTTCTATAAATAAATGAGGAAGGGAGATCTAAATAACCATCACATGAAATTCAAATCACAGTACAACCTTAAAATCAGAACATTGACAAAATAATATGGTATAAAATACCTGCATTGATTGGAAGCTAGGGGGAGGGCGCCACGGTGACAGGTCATCAGAGAGGAGGGAGCCGTGGTGAGAGAGGTCTCTGGGGAGGGGTGGGGGGGGGGGGTTCCGCTGTGAGAGAGGTCGTCCGGAGGAGGGCACCACGGTGAGAGAGTTTGTCTGAGAGGAGGGCGTCGCGGTGAGGTGAGGATGGGGAGGAGAGGTCGGGAAAGAGAAGTCATCAGAGAGGAGGGTGACATAGTGAGGAGAAAACATCAGCGAGGAGAAGTCTTTGGGGGAGGAGGGTGCCATAGTCAGGCAAGGTTGGGGAGGTGGGAGACACGATCAGGTGAGGTTGGGGAAGAGAACTCATAGAGAGGAGAAGAAGCCAGGAGGAGAAGAAGCTTGGAGGAGTATGAGAGTAGCAAATCAGAGGACCCCGATACCAAATAGGAAAACACACAGTTTATCCATGATTATTAAATTAAACTATTGAAATTAGAAAGACATATCCATGGACCAATAAATCTGTGGCTATAGGTCCGTGGCTATAGATTTAATTTCTAATAGTGATGACCCTTGACATACGACTCTTCCCTGAACTAACTCTACCCAGAAGAGGATCCAATCTTGCAACCATGACCTTTGAATTGAGAAACCATATTTTTGGATGGTTTTGAATGGGATGACATCCCTTTAAAGGATGAAAATCCTTCACCACTATGATATATGAAATCCTCCTTGAAAAAACATGACAAGTTCTACATAAATCTACATCAATGGGATGGTCTGGGGGAAGATAAACATGCTGATCAGATGTTCCCTCCCTTCCTAAAATCATGTCTCATAATATAACCAGTATAAGAAGCCACATAAAAAGACATCCATAAAGGATGGCCTGAACTTTTACCTCCTTTATTCTATTTCTTTCCCTGCTTTATCTTCTTCTTAGATAATATCCCACTGCCCTGACCCACTATTTACATTTATCCAATGATACCATACATTACTATATGATTACTTTACACTATTAAAGCATGATCAAAAACCTCAGAATAAGTCTGGAATGTGAAGAATAAGACTTGGGATTTGATCTTAGTTTGCAACCCCATCATGAAATTTTGAGCCTTAAACTTATCTTTGGAAACTACCTCAGGTGCGAACACAACCAATTATCAAAAGTGTCTAGAATACTCCATCATGGTCTGGTCTCCCTAACTAAGTTCTAGGAGATATCAGGACCAGGAGATGGGCAAGGTATCAGAAAAATACATCTCATTGAATAAATCCTTGAAATCCTTCCATACCATCTTCTTGTGCTCACCATTTTTTACCATTGAGTCCCAAAACTTCCTACTTAGACCTTACAACATGAATGAAAACTCTTTTTCTTAACTCTATCTGATGTATCAAGAAACTAAAATATCCTCTCTATTTTATCAAGAAAATCTGTAGCTCTTTGGGGATCCGTTCTACCATAGGAGGAAGGAGGCTTGTTCTTGAGGAACTCTTGAGCTTTATCCTTTCCAAGAATTAGTTCAACCACTTTAACCTCAGTAGGACAAGATACCAATTCATATCCCAAAGGTTGGATTTCCCAAACCATGAATTGAACTAGTCTTGAATCAATATGTAAGGGAGAACTATATTCAGCCCCTCCCTACAATTTCACATGAGGTCTACGGGGAGTATTTTTTCTACAACAACCAACAACCACAAAGAAAAAGTATCAAAAAAACCATAAACACAATACTATAAAAATTTTCAGCAACAAAAATGATTCCCAAATGATTCCATAAATCAAAACAAAACCACATCCAAATCAATAAATATCCATAACAAACCACTCTACATCTACTCAGTGTCTAAATAATGTTTGGAGCAAGTACGTATCACTTGGAGGAGAAGTCAAACCAAATTTTCCAATATCCCATGGTGACTTGAGTCCTGTAATACTGTGTGTTAGCTAGAAAACTCACTCATAACTATAAGATCACACCCTGAAAATCCTAGTTCTGGTCTATCCATGGTATTACCAAATAAATTGACCCAAAAAGGGAGATAAGTCCTCTAATACCATTTTTTCCTGAACTAAAGTAAGGGTCCATCTAACCCAATACCCAAAACGATCTGAGGCATACCCCGAAGGGCATTCCCAATCCCCATGGGATGAAAACTATTTCATGTGTATCCATAATTATATTTTGGGAATGATTTCACCCATGATATTCAAGTAAGAAAAAACATAAAAATAAAACATCTCATAAATGATAATCATAACAAAAAAAATGGACATGACAATTTTAAGATTCTAAATTTTATAACCATAATCATAGTAAAAATTCAACACTATAAAGAGAAAAAACTAAACCACAACTTAAAAAACTACATGCAACGAGAGGGATATCTCCCTTAATCCACTACCACCAACACCCACAAGAAGTGAAACACTAGAAACTAGATCCACAATCACCATAACAAAAAATATTTCCTTTACCTGGGTCTTACATAACAAAGTATACATACCCCCAAGGGTGTATATATGTTTTGAGACAAAGCCAATTAGGATTCATCCTGAAGAAATAATCTATGATATAACTTTAGAATACAATTTACCATGCATGTTTTAAAACGAAGAGATCAAGGAAAAATTGTTAAATAAAACATTAGAAGGAATTATTTCTAGGGAAATACTTTTAAGGGAAACCTTTATCAAGAGAAACTTACTTTGAAATTAAAATATACCCAAGGCCAACTGTATACCAACGGTAATCACCACATCAAAAAAGTATCATGTCACAAAATATCAGCATTGTAAAATACTAATAGGTTACTAGATCTTATGGGACCCTATGAACATCATATTTGGGAGATCAAAAATCCTCCTACCAAAATTAACAACATCCTCATGTATGATAAAATATAAAGGAGTGCATCCCAAGTTCAAGTAGTCTCTATATCATAATCCAAAACCAATATATTTCCCACACACAAGCTAGTAGAGGGGAACCCATACAAAGGTCTAGTATTATTTGATTATATCACATGTTTAGTTAATATTGTTGCTTCAGTCCTGATAGAAGAAACCAGGTCTCGACCTCACTGAATCAACTAACGTACTATTTCTAGTTCATGCAACTAGTTACCCAAGATTCTCATTATGATCAAATTCCATTTCACATGTCACATAAATAATTATTTTAACACACACATTCCAATCACCATGGGCACACAAGGAAATTTACATTTTCATAATTCACATTGATCCAACGAGCATGGATTTCCTAGAAACCACCATTTTCCATAAGAAAACTGGTTTCAAATTTACAAGCACACAAAAAATTTGAAAATAAATTATTCATGAGTTAGAAAACTCATTAAACCCATTTGGAAACCCAATAAGAAGAGTACACATAAAATACAACAATTTCCCTAAGAAAATCCCCTTTCAAATCCATATACACACCAAATACATTTTTAAAACACAGTTCACATCACTTGATCAATTCATAAAACCCATTAATGGTGCAAAAAAAAAAGAATCCCACATGAAACAAATTCCATTTCTTTGGGAAAACAGATTTTCAAAACATTCACACCTCAATTTCCTTTGAAAAAACATTTCTCACATTTCACAAAAGGCATAAACCAAATCCAAGAAGCACCACATTTGAAGCACATAAAAAATATAACTAATTTTTTTAAAAAAATAAACTTACATAACTTATGAATCTCAAATACTTTTTAAAACATATTTTGTACCACATAGACAATACAAGGACCACATTTAATAAACCAAGAAAACATTCTAAATTCATAAAATTATGTAAAATAAAGGAACCACCAACATCAAGATTTGAAACTTATGGAATCTGGTGTGAAACCACAATTGATGCCACAACGAACCCTATAATAGAAAAGACCAAAGCACAAACAAGAATATTTCACCCAATAACTCCAGATCAAACCCATATTAGGTCAAAAAACCCAATGGAAATGAGGAACCCAAAAAAGGATGAAGAAATCATGAGAAAATAGACTTTCTTGATGTTTCCTTAAAGATACAAGGCCCAAACCACCAAAATATTGGAGCTCTGGGGGTCCAAGGAGGCATGGAGGAAGTTTATAGGACTAAAAATATTATATGGATCACATTAGGGGTGATTTAGGATTAAAAAAAATGGGGAAAAGATTTAATTTATAATTTTTAATGTCCAAGATAGGTTTTATAGTTATCCCACATAGTTTACCAAACCTTGTAATAACCGTACAATCTTCTCTATCTAAGAGGAAACTGAAAATATAGTTTCTTAGGGGAGGAAACACACCAATATTATAGGAAATGGGGCTCAGACAAAGCCACTATCTAGGAAACAATGTACTTTTTTGGGATGGCTCATGGTTTCCCACAACTATTCTCCAACTGTGCGCCACCTTCCACTGATATAGAATACCATATTTTTCTCCAAAAACACCTGATTAAACTAAGAAAAAAATACAAGACATAAAATATAAAAAAGAATAATTGAAAATTAAATCATGGATGTGAAAATATCAATTTAATATATTAAGACAAAATTATACAATGTCTATAAAAAAAATCTTAGAAAAATAACTATTTTATTATTGTAACTAATATGTATTTTTTTAACTAATTTTTATGTTCAAAATGAAAATAAACACGTTAAAAAATTTGGATATTTTGAATAAAAATATGAATTTTTTTATTAGACTCAATTTAAATATTTTTAAATATTAAATTTAACATTACTGCACAAAACACTTAATTTTTTTAGAAATAATTATCTTTTAAATATAAAATGTATTTATTCTTATTACTCACCTAGTAATAACCAATTGAGGAATATTAATTTATTTCATTATACATATTATATATAAATTTGATTAAAAATAACTTTATTAGTGTTTTTTATTATGAGAAATATACTCAACAACTAAAATAATTTCTTTGAAAAAAATATTTTATATAAAATAATCTTAAGAAAATACAATTAAAGTTGATTATTTTTTTCTAGAAAATTAATTTTATTAATTTATTAATATTAAAATATTTATTTGAATTTTATTAACCCATCATAAGATAATAATAATATTTTGTGATGCATAAAAAATATATATAACAAAATATCTCAATTTAATAATATATATTTCTTATTTCATTATTGAATTATCATAATGTATTAATGTTAATATTGAATTATAATATTTTATCTCAATAAATATTATCACAATGCATTTTAGTTTAGTATTTCATGTGAATCAATCTATTAAAAATAATATTAATTTAGAGGGAAATTAATACTAAAACCATGAAGTGTTACAATAGAACTCCATCCTTTCCCAATAATAGAGATTTTCTCAGTTCACTTATTACTCAAATGTTTCTTTATCGTTTATGTAAGGAAAACACCTTACAGACCAATTGTATCATTAAAAATTCAAATTCTTAACAATTAAACATCACATAAATGTTACTTTTAACCATTTATGACAACATCAATAGGTGAAAGGTTATCACTATGAAAACCATACATTATTATTACCTGTATCATATTATATAACACGGAATACACTGATGGATCTCTATTATCATCCCAAATTATTTTCCCCTGATAGAGTAGATAGGATTCCCATATCATACCTGTAATTAGCGAAAAAAATTTCAATGGATTTTATCTTCTAATAAATATGTTATACAATATAAATCCCACAATACAACTTTTATAATACTATAGAGACATATACATGAAGAATCAATGAAATAATAAGTGTTTCTATAAATTAGAGAACTTATACCAAAGGAATCACACATGAGACTCAACCCAGTTGGTGAGGTATCCTTAAGTGAATCCACAAGACCTATGTTCAAAACTAGATAGAGGCATATATTAGGGTTAATATAGCATAACTGTACACTGTGCGGGGACTGTAGCAGGTGTTGTTCGGTACTGTAGTAGGTAGAACTTTTCACCTTGGGCCACTGGTTTGGGCTTGTAGTCCTTAAGGATTTCGGGCCACCCAGGACTTCGGGTCAGTAGGGCTTGTAGGCCACTATTAAGGCCCTCCGACCACCTTAAGGCCTTCGGGCCACCTCAAGGCCTTCGAACCACATGCAGTTTCCCCAGACACACTACAAAAAAGGAGCAGCCCCGGAAGAGGATTCAGGACAGGCGCACTCACCAGAGCAGAACCAAATGGATTGTAAAAATGAGAGGGTATGGCTATGCCATCGGTACCAGCCTGTACTTACACCAGAAGCCTAGCCAGATGGCCATGCGAAGGTGGAGAGCTATTTCATGGCGCAGATGCTGGGAAAGGGAAGTTCCTTGTATATAGTCTCGTTGAATTCCCTAAGACCTTCGGGTCATATAATCTCTTAAGCCTACGGGCCTTGTAATCTCTGAACCTATGGGCCTTGTAAGGGTTCCCCCTTATCCCTTGAAAGGGGGGTTGTCAGAAATTAATAAAAATGAAGGCCTTAGAGCCATTCGGGCTATACCAAAGTAATAATAAGTTATCCCTTTGGAATATTAATGTTACCCTTATGTTTAGTAATATGACCAATAGAATAGTGAACTCACCTATAAAAGTATGGATAAAATTTGGGCATATTATAAATGAAAATATGATATAATTATATCATTATATAAGTAGATAAATATTTTAAAAATTATTATTTAAATATGGATATTTTAGTAATTCATAAATATTTAATTACAATTTTATAATTAATATTATGTTTTAATTTTTTTTGTCTTTATAAAATTTATTAATAAATTATTATTTATTTAGCTTATTATTTTATGATAATTTTATGAAAACCAATCTAATTTTTCCGAGTGTTATAAAATCAATTATAATTTTTAAAACAATATTTTTTGAGTAAATAATGATTTTAATTAAAAACTAAATTTATCATATTAAGAAAATTATTATCATAAAATAGAGTTCATTTTTAATTTCTACACATTAAAAAATGGTGAGGGCGAATGTTTTTGATTTTTCTAAAATACTTGAATTTTTGGTGAATAGTAAAATACGGTATAAATACATTATAAGTTAAATACACTATTCCTTGAGTCATCGATGAAAAAATAACCATTTTCTAGAATTCAACTTAATTATTTTAATATATTTGATGATATTTCTCAAACTATTTATATTATTGATTAAAAATAATAATAAAATGAATAAAATATTCAAAAAACACCCCTCTCCTCCACTATAAATACTACCCTCACCACCTCTTACCCTCACACATTCCAAGATTTGAGCCTTGTCAGATTTCATACAAATACCTTTCTTAATTATCTTCCCCACATCCAGGAGATCTTGGTCTCATCAAAATACCGAAATAAATTCCCTAAGGAAGTTCTCAAGTAGGAGAATTCAAGAGGTAAAATCATCTTCCTTTGCCTTTTAATTTCTTTCCATGTACTTTTATTTTTATTATTATCTCCTACCCACCCCTCATCCAAATAGCCTGAAAAATCCAGTAACTTAAATATACTATATTTTTTTTATTCTAATGAAATAATCCACCATCAAAATCATTTCTCACTCTATTTTTTTTGAAAATAAAATCATTATTTCGGAGGTGCTGATTTATAACCTTCATGGAAGACAAATTTTTATTACCAAATTTCTCTCTCAAGGATGGAAATGAAACCATTTTAATAGTTAAATAAGACTATAATATTTTTATTTAAACCTTTATTATGTTCTTTATGTAACATATTTACATAATACTAAATTATAACCGAAAGTGAGTTTGTTATGAACAATAACTGCCATAATAATCTAAACCATTATCAATAAATGTATTATCTAATGATTCATCTACATAATATATAACCGAATGATACATATGAAAATTTAAAATTATATATGTTCGTTAATAACATATAATTACAATTATAGTAAATTATACCCATTCCAAAAGAACTTCCATTCTCATATACAAGTACACCGATCGTGAAAACTAGGGAAACGAACGCTCCCGAGGGATAGAAATGTATCTTATAACTCATCATAGAGGACATAAATTAACTTAATAAAATTATAATAAATCAAATGAAAGTATAAAAGTTTATTAATTAATTAATTAATGGATTTAATTGTATTATTTAGGACATTACGGTCAAGTGAAAAACATATTCATATATAAGGTAAAGATTTTTTCCCTAAACCTCCATTTTCATTAAGGTTGTCGTTTATTCCTCTATACACCAAATTAATTATTCATTTCATTTATGTACTTATTCTAAATTCATATTACATGATCCAAACTCATGTTTTTTGATCATTCCATATTTTGTTTGTGGAAAATACATGTTTTACAAGATCCCCTTCCCAATCCTTCCCGATATGCAATCCCGATTAGAGGGGACCTCTCTATTTTGTACCCATTTTCAAGTACCATATATAATATTTTTTATTAAACCGTTATTTTTCTAAAAATAAATAATTTTTTCATGAAAAACTATCTTAGTTAATTTCTTTGTTTTATATAATTTTTTTTAAAAGAAATCTTTTTTGGAAAGTAAAAGTGTATTTATCTTTTGAATTCCTCAATGATTTAGTAAGAGTATTTTCATCTATTTTGACACCCTTATTGATTATTATATTGGTATTATTATTTTATGTTATCATTTAACATTTTTTATTGAATGATTTATTATTTTTTTGACTATGGATGTGTTATCTTGATACTATTCACCATATTACTCAGAATGATTATTGATTATGTTTACCGATTGGGGAAAGTTAATTGAATTTCATATGTTAGTTTCAATATGAATATATATTTTTATTATGTTTCAAACCTTTGATATGAGGAATGAATTAGAGTTATTAAGTGTCGGGTGGGGATCTCTAGAGCCCCTCGGTGCATCGGTAGGTCCCATGTGGCAAACTAGTTAAGGTATGGTCTACCGTCTTATCCGATTACATATGATGTCTTGATAGAATCATTGATGGTATGTTTATGATATACCTCATTATGTATTCCCTTGTTATGAGATTATTATTTGATATTACACATGATCATTCAACTAGTATAATATCCAGGGTTAATTTTGTTTCATCTATGACCACATATATGGATATTTTTAATTAGTTTTTATTCCTTCAATATTATGATCAAGTTTTTTGTTTTAATAGCTAGTGTTGTTAGTTATTCACCTTGACTTATAGTTTATTTTGATTCTTCCACTGTATTAATTACCCTTACTGATCATCTGAGCTCACGCCATTCTTGTTTTTATTTTTCCCCAGGATGCTAAGATGAATTTTATGATGAATATGCCAAGATAATATTAAAGAATAAGAGTGTTTCCAAAGGATTTTATATAATGTATTTCATTTCAAGTTGTAATGTTGAACTTATGTATGTATCTTATTTTCTATAGATACTATACTATTCGGTACTTTGGGATGCGTCTTCCTTTTTTATATTCTAATTTAACAATGTAAGGAACCAACTCTGGGCTACTGGGGTCGGGGTACTTATAGTTGGTATCAAGGGAAGTTTAGTAGAAATCTTAGAAACTAGATTTAGAAAACATAGATTAGTGAACATAACCCTATAATATAATTTTAGGATAAGAACAAAAGAATATCCTATAATTTTGGTAAGATATAGATTATGTGGATATTACTAGAAACAAATCCCTTTCTAGATACTACAAATGGACCTGGTTCTAGCACAAATGTACCTAAGGGTAATAACTCCAACAAGGTGTCCTGTGCCTGACTCGGGGTAACCAGGTACACAACAATGAGCCTTACTATACACCTTGTTTGAAACTCCTAAGGTATATTCTTAGTATAAGTCATATTTTTATTGAAAACCTTATTTAAGGATTTAAAATTAATACGTCCCCATAGAAAACATGTTTATGATTATAAGAATGACTATGCATAGAATTTAAATATATGTTAAGTGTTTTTTCTAATTTTAGATTATATATTACGATTGATAGCCCAATCTAGTGTATCATATTATTTAGAAATGGTTCTTAGTGGAAGGAATGGAAACCAAATCAATGCACATATCTCATATAGGGATTTCCCTCCTTTACAAGATAATGATGTCTCTATTGTAGCTTAGACTGGTATTAGGAAATTGATGACTACACTGATGTAGCTGACTCAGGTTATGAACAATAACATTACTCAGGTTGAGCATCTTAAACCATAATACTAAGGATCAATGTTAGACCACTTTATGTGATAAAAACCTCTATCATTCAATGGGAATACAAAACCATTTGTAGCAGAGCAGTGGATAAGATCCTTAGAGAAGATGTTTCTCACTTTGGGAAGTAATGAAAGGGAGAAGGTTGTCATGATATTTTACCATATATTAGGAGATGCACATGAATGGAGGTAACTAATTCAAAAAACAAAGTAGGATGAAGAATATCAAATATAGAATGGAGGGATTTTAAATAAATCTTCCTAGAAAAATATTTTCCTCCTGAAAAGTGAGAAGATATAGGGAGGAGACTATTGAGTATAATATAGAAATAAGATGATAATGTTGTGAAGTATGAAGAAAAATTTACATGGTTAGTAAGGCATGTGACTAACTACATACAAAATCCAAGGAGCAAGATTGATCGATTCTTTCATTGTTCATAACTATTTCTTTGATAGGAACTGGTTTCCTAAAATTTATCAACATATGAAGATATAGTCACATGTGATATAAATAAACAAAAATAATTCTCTAATTCATATGAAAAAGTAAATAAAGAGAATAAGAGGGATTCTGAACACTTTGGAAAAGGAAATAACGAAATGAGGAAGAAGGTAAGAGTTTTCTTTCCACCCTGCAGTAATTATGGGAATAAACACGTCAATACTTTTTTGAAGCGAATGATAGTCTCTTAAAATTGTGGAGAAAATGGACACCGAGCCCATGATTTCAAGGGAAAGAAATAATATTCCAATGTTCAATGCTATAATTGTAAAGATATGGTAAATTATTCACATTATATATCCTAGATGTCAAGGAAACTTCCTCCCAAAGAAGTCTAGGGGAGAAAGGCCAATTTTATGCAGCAAAAAATGCTAAAATTGAAGTTCCTAATGATGTGGTAAAAAGTACTCTAATCATTTAATCAAACTTAGAATATGATTTATTTTGTTATGGATCATCATATTCTTTTATATCTTACCAATTTTCCATGAAAATTATACATTTACAATTGGATTTAATAAAGGAGTTGTCAGTCAAAACTCTTAAAGGAAGTATCATTACAACAAATATGTTTCAATTTTCCCATTTATGACACATAAATGTTATTTAGTTACTAACGTTATCATCATAAATATGATTTAATTTGATATAATTCTTGGTATATATTGTAGTTAAAATTTTAAATTGAAAATATATTGTAAGAAGAAGGAAGTTACAATTTTTAGAATGACGTAGAATCCATTATATTTAGAGTATTAACCTCATCAATTAATTATTATCTAGATCCACCCCTAGTAGATCTACTTAATTACATTCTTGTATAGGAAGGGAAAACAATATCTATGGGTGAGGAAAGAAATCTTCAAATTGAGTATGGACCTATTTAGAAAGAATATATTGATCTATTTCCAGAGGATTTACTTGGGCATCCTCTAGAGAAGGTAATTAAGTTTTATATTGATTTAATTACTAGGGTAAGGCCTATATCAAAGACTCCTTATAGAATTACATAAGTGGAATTAGTGTAGATGAAGAAAAAATTAGTGGAATTGAGTGAGAAATGATTTTTTCAACCTATTGTTTCTCCATGGGGAGCCCCAATTTTTTTTGATGAAGAAAGATGGATCCATGAGGCTTTATATTGACTATAGAGAAATCAATGCCATTAAAACAAAGAACAAGTATCCCATGCCTCACATTGATGATTTATTTGATAAACTTCTTGGAGATTAATAATTTTCAAAGATTTATCTTTGATCTAGATATCATAAATTGCGTGTTTGGAATAAAGATATTACAAAGATAGCATTTCGAACCACATATGGACATTACAAATTTACAGTAATTCCATTTAGATTGACTAATTCAACCTTAGGATTAATGTAACTAATTAACTGAGTTATCATGAAATGTCTTGATGAATTTTTTGTGGTATTTATCTATGAAATATTATTATACTATAAAATCTGCGAAGAATATGATAATCAATTACATATTTTTCCGAAGACTCTTAGAAGAAATGAATTATATGGAAAGCTTAGAACTTTTGAATTTTGGCTTCAATCAGTTTCTTATCATGGATCTATTATCAAATTATGGAGTCTCATTTGATCCTATAAAGAAAAATATGATTCAGGAATGGCCTACACTGACAATCATTACCTCAATACATAGTTTTATTGGTTTAGCAGTTTATTATCAGAGTTTAGTTTAGAAATTCACTTGATTTGATTACCCATTAACCGAACTTGATTGTAAAGGGGTTAAGTTCATATGGATAGAATACTGTGAATAATTTTTCAAATAATTGAAGATGATATTAGTGAATTCTTCAATATTGAATCTATTATTCAGAAATTGTGTTTTTATGATTTATAACGATGCATCAAATAAAGGAATCAGGTGTGTTCTTATGTAGAATGATAAAGCTATTTTCTATGAATCAAGGTAGTTAAAAATTTATGAATAGAACTATACAACTCATTATCATGAGTTAGTAGCTATAATATTTTCTCTGAAAATATAGAGGCACTATCTCTATAGTGAAAGGTGTGAGATATATACATATCAAAAGATCTTGAAGTATATTTTCTCAAAGAGAGAAATTAATATGTGGAAAATGAGATGGATCAAACTACTAAAGGATTATAGTTGTTAAATACACTACTACTAAGGGAAGGAGAATAAATAAGAAGATTCATTAACCAGGATCACAGAGTTATGAATAAAATGAGGATTGATTAGAATCCTGGCCACATGGATCTTGAAAATATACATATTGTAATTACCAAGGATGGTGAAACCTTATCAATTTTTAATTTGTTTCCCAACCATAATTATTAAAAAGGATTAAAAGTTCTCATTATGATGATGATAATCATAAAAATAAAATTAAATATGTATATAATGGGAAGTTTCTAGACTTTGTGTGTGAGGATGGAATTATGAAATTTTGGAGGAGGTTATGTTTTCCCTCTACAAATAAGGTAAAAAGGGAGTTATTGGATGATTTCCATATCTAAAATTTATATATACTCCATGGAAGCACTACGATGTATTGAGATTTGAAAGAACATTTCTAGTGGGATAATAAGAAGCACGAGATTTCTGATTCTGTATCAAGATGTTTAGTGTGTCAAGAGGTGAATTTTGAAAGACAATATCCTAGAGGAGTAATGAAATCTCCGCATATTACTACATGGAAATGGGATGACATCACAATGTATTTTTTCAATATATTAGAAAAAACTCAAAGAAGTAATGATGCAATATGGGTGATTGTTGATCTACTTAACAAATCTATACATTTCCTCAGTATAAGAGATGATTTTCCACCGGAGTTCCTTAAACAACTCTATATTAATGATGTTGTAAGACATAATAGAAACCTATCTTAGTTGTGTATGATTTGGATTCAAAATTTACATCTAAATTATGGAAAATTCTCTATAAATATTTGTATAATAATCTAAATTTTAGTAATGATTATCACTCTCAAACTAACAGGTAGTCAGAAAGGATGATCCAAACTTTATAAGACAAGTTGAGATCAGGATAAATTGACTTTCTAGGTATGTGGGATCAATATTTATCTTTTTTTTAGTTTTTTTATAATAATAGTTTCCATTATAGTATTCAAATGGAATGATATAAATCATTTTATAGAAAGATATGTCACACACCAACTTCTTGGGATGAATTTGTTGATTAGAAGCTTTTTGGACTAGAGCTTGTAAAGGAAATAATAGAAAACATAAATAATATTCAAAACCATATTAAATAATCTCAAATAAAGAAAAAGGTATACACCGATAATATAAGGAAGGATTTGGAATTTCAAGTTGGAGATCATGTTTTCTTGAAAGTATCTTCATGGAATTGTGTTATAAGATTTGGGAAGAAATGGAAATAGAGCCCCATACAAATTGGTTCTTTTAAAATTATGGAGAAAATTAGAGTTATGGAATATTTTTTGGTGATGACACCTATACTTTCTAAATTACACAATGTGTTACATGTCTCATTGTTAATAATTTAAATGCTAGACCCAACACATGTCCTCATTTCTAAAGGAATAGATCTGGAACCTGATTTATCTTATTTTGAAGAGCCTATCCATATTATTGACACTAAAGAATATGTGTTGAGGAATAGTAGAACACAGTTGGTAAAGATACTTTGAAAAAATTATAAAATTGAAGAGTCTACATGGGACACTAAGGATATTATGATGAATAACTACCCAAATCTTTTTATGAGCTAACATTTTGGAAATTTCAAGGAAAATTTTTTTGTAGGAGGAGAAAATGTAACAACCCAAAATTGTTTCAATGGATTTTCCCTTATTATATATATTTTATATAGTATAAATTACATATTACCACTTTGAGAACAGAATAAAAAAATTATAAATGAATAATCAATGAAATAAGAAGAGTTTCTAGAAATTGGAGAACCTATATCAAAGGAATAGTAAGTTAACCCTTCGGAATAGTAATTGTACACTTATGAATAGTAATATAACCAATAAAATAGTAACATAACCTATGAAAGTATGGATAAAATTTAGGCATCTTATAAGTGAGAATGTGATATAATTATAAAATTATATAAGTAAATAAATATTTTAAAAATTATTATTTAAAACTTGGTATTTTAGTAAGTCATAAATATTAAATTACAATTTTATAATTAAAAAACTGTTTTTAAAAAAAATTATCTTTATAAAATTTGTTCATAAATTAATATTTATTTATCTTATGATTTTAGTATAATTTTATGAGAACCTAGATAATTATTCAGAGTGTTATAAAATCAGTTATAATTTTAAAAACTGTATTTTTTGAATAAATAATTATTTTAATTAAAAATTAATTTTATCATATTTATAGAATTATTTTAATAAATTTAGTTCATTTTTAATTATACACATCAAAAAATGGTTAAGGTGAATCTTTGGATTTTTTTAAAATACTTGAGTTTTTGGTGAACTATAAAATATGGAAATATATAATATCAATATATTATAAGTTAAATAAAATATTACTTGAGTCATTTTTGATGTAAGAACCACTATATCAAAATAAAATTCATTATTTTAATATATTTTATGATAATTCTGATACTATTCAAAGTTTTGAGCCAAAATAATAAACAAATGAATAAAATATTCAAAAATTACCCCTCACATCCACTATAAAGCCACCCCTTGTCCTCACACCTTCCAAGATTTGAGCCTTGTAATATTTATAACCAATAATCTTCCCAAGACTTTTACCCATATCCAAGATATTTTGGTCTCATTAAAATTTTCCACGTTATTTTATTTTATTGTAATCTACTCATCTCCCCTCATCAAAATATCATTTTAAATACATTAACTTTCATATACTTGATTTTTTATTCTAATTTTATAATCCGGCATCAAAAAATATTTTCAATCTCTTTTAATTTAAAAATATAATCATCGTATGTGAGGTGTGGATTTACAACCTTTGTGGATGACAAATTTAAATTTTTTAATATTTCCTTCAAGTATGGTGATGAAACCATTTTTATGGTTAAAAAAGATTATAATATATGTATAAAACATTTATTATGTTCTGTATGTAACATATTTACATAATACTAAGTGATAAAAAAATGAGTCTGTTATGTACAATAACTGCCGTAATAATCTAAATGATTATCACTTAATATCTTATGAAATGATTCATCGGCATAATATATAAAAAATTATATATATAATCATTTATACTTATATATGTTCACTATTAACATATAATTCAAATTCTGGAGAATTATATCCATTTTACATGAACTTCCAAACTCATATACAAGTATATTGATCGTGAAAACCAGGGAAATGAAGACTCCCAAGCGATAAAATTGTATCTTATAACACATAAAAAAGGTCATAAATGAAATTATAAAATTATAAAAAAAAATGTTTAAGGGTTCTGAATTAATTTATTAATGGATTTAATTCGATTATCTAGGATATTAAGGTCTAGTACAGAATGTATTCATACATAAGGTAAGGGTTTTATCCCCAAACCTCCATTTTCATTTGGGTTGTCCTTTATTCCCCTATACAAAATTTTAGTTATTCCTTTAATTTATATAATTATTCTAAATTCTGATTATATGTTCCAAACTCATTTATTATGATCATTGCATCTTTATTTTTTTCGAAAATCCATGTTTTACAAGGTCCCCTTCTCAATTATTCCTAATACACAAGACCGATTAAATGGAGCATCTTGATTTCATACCCATTTCAAGTACCATATATATTCTGTTTTATGAAAACAATATTTTTATAAAATCTATGATTTTAACACAAAAAAATAACTTAGTTCATTTTTGGTTTTATGAAATTATTTTTCTAGAAGAACTCTTCTTTGCAAAGTAAAAAGTGTATTTCTCTTAAGAATTCCTCAATGATTTTATGAGAGTATTTTCATCTATTTCAACACACTTTTTGATTATTATATTGGGATTAATATTTTAGGATATAATATACAATATTTTATTGGATGGTTTATGAATAGTTTGACAATAGATGTGCTCTCTTGATACCATTCACTATATTACTCTGAATGGTTAGTGATTATGTTTACCGATTGGGGAATGTCATTTACATTCCATATATTAGTTTCAATATGAATGAATATGTTGATTATGTTTAAACCCTTTTATATGAGGACTGAATTGGACTTATTATGTGTCAGGTTGGGATTTATCACCCCCTTGGAAAGTCTGTAGGTTTCATGAGACTAACTAGTTTGGGTATGGGCTAACGTCTTACCTGATTATGTATGGTGTCTTGGTTGAAGCATTGCCATTATTTTTATGATGTACTGCTTTATTCAATCCCTTATTAAGAGATTAGTATTTTATATTCCATATGATTATTCAACTAGTAGAATATCCAGGGTTATGTTTTTCCCCTATGATCACTTATATGGATTTATTTAATCAGTTTTTATTTCTACCATATTGTGCTGAAGTTTTTTGTTTTAAGTGTTTTTAGTTATTTACCCCACCTTATTGTTTATTTTTAGACTTACGCTATATTAAATACCGTAATAAGCATCAGAGATCACCCTTTTCTTATGTTTATTTTCCACCAAGATGACAAGATTAATTTAATGAATGACATGTGAATATAATCTTGAAGAATAAGAGTTTTTCCAGAATAGTTTCTATGATGTATTTCATTTCAAGTTGTAATTATGAACTTATGTATGTATCTTGTTTTACAAATATACTAAACTATTCAGTCCTTTTGGATGTGTCCTCCTTGGTTATATTTCATATAATAAAGTAATGAACTAGCTCCGACCTACTGGGGTTGAGGTCCTTACAATACTATATGATATTAGAGGATTGGACATTTGTATTCAAGGCTATAGATAATATTTTCCCAATTCTATAACATTAAAAAAATCATTATAGAATTATATGAAATATCACCATATGTATAATTTAATATGATATAACTTGTGAAATAATATACATGACTCCTTTTAGATAATATCTAAAACTTCATTATAAAAAGGAACATATATTTTCACCATACGTTACATTATATTAAATAAAATATAAAAATACATCCAAAACTCAATTACATTATCCTCTAGAACACCTTTTTGGGGTATCTTGATATGTTTTGTAGAATTATAAATATCATTTATATAACTACTCAGTGTGACCCCATAGGCCTCTAAGGTATTAAAGAAACCATGAATACTCTAATCAATAACTTTAAGTAAAGAGTTGCCATTACTAAATCATCAATTGAGCTAATATACAAAGGGATAAAAATTATATATATCAAAACAATTTATCTTCATACCCATTTCAACCCAATATATCATATACAATATGAATAATTATAGAATACTTTTTTCTAAGACATCGAGTGACCAAAATACACTGAGTATTTCAAAATCATATAACTAAATTATATATTCTCTATTCCTGGAGAATATATTAATAATATGTATAATCTCATTACATTATGTTCACCTAGATATATGAGTTTATCACATTCCATTCATTCTAATAAATAGGTATATCATATTTCACTTATCTAGATATGGATACAAAGTTATTTAATATATATAAATTTATGGACAAGATATTATGCTTTTCATATGAGAAGAAAAATCACCTCATTATGAAATATCAATTACATACATTAGAACAGGTAAGTGGACTAATAGGAAATTATACATTCATGGAGGAAGAGTACGGTGAGTTTTAAGATTTGACATTCGGATCTGATTATTAAGGCATGCAAATTAATTTGATGGTATTTTTATAGATGTTAAGATATTTTAGTGTAAATCATTTGAGGTTTGGGTAGAGGTTTTATAATTTATTAATTTAGAGAAAAAATATATAGTTACCACTAGGTTCCTCATGATATGTCCATGGGTATTTTGTCTCAAGTGTCGATCAAAATTTTAATAGACACCCATCTAGGATTTGGATGATTAACGGGGGGCTAGTGGCCATTGAGTTCTTACTAGCACATGAAATGTTATTTAAAATTATAATTATATTAGAATTTTATAATTTTTTTTAAATTCACACTCCACTCCAAATGAATATTTTTACAATCACCTATATGTCATGACCCTTCCCCTGGGGCCCATGTCGTGACTACCCCAAGCCTGCCTTCCATAGGCCAGGGGATGGCGACTAGCACCGAAAGGCTTATTCCCTAAAACCAGGAAGACATCGCCTTTATATCCTATAAATACACGCAACCAAGCACACATCAAGATACAAACACAAGTAAACTGTATAGTAAAAGTGTTAGTACAATAAGAAAAAAGAATCCAGAGTACAAGCCTAACTAGAAAGTACATAAAAACTGAAAAGAACAAGTAAATTGGAACAACTCTTATGAAAACTCACCGAGGATCCTACCTGAAGGGTAGGTACAACTCTAAAATGGTTGTCTCTATGGTATTCCTCATCTAGGTAAACCTTTGAGATACCACTAGTCCTGGTACCCTCATCCTCAGTTAGCGCTGTCCGTCATCTGCACCAAACACAACAAGGTGCAGGCATAGCCCATGCAGGGGTGAGTATAATGATACTCAGTAGGGACCTCGAGACCCTCAAGGTCTCACAAAATCCACAAAGGATAAACCAAAAATCATGAAACCAAATGATAACCTTACTTATGTATATTCCCATACATATACCTAAGCTATCAAGTATGCCCATCTCAATCATGAGGAAACATAGAGTCCAACTCAAAATCCCAAGCTCAACTGTTCCCCAAAGGAAGGAGTACCATGAAGGTAAGTATACCACACAGGTACGCCACCAAGAAGAATACCACCAAGGTATTACCACAAAAGAAATTACCACACAGGTACGGACTCAGCTCACACCATGTATATCTTTGGTACAGTAGTAAACATGATTATATGTAACTACTAAATCATCTTACTCTATTAAGAGGCGGACCCATGAAGGATCCTAAATCCTCATCAGACCCTCAAATGATCGTAGTACATTGTCAGACCCACACAGGATCCTAGTACCTCATCAGACTCACACAGGATCCTAGTACATTGTCAGACCCACACAGGATCCTAGTAAATCATCTGTACGTCGTCAGACCCACATAGGATCCTAGTACATCTTCAGTACATCGTCATACCCACACATGATCCTAGTACATCGTCAGTACATCTCCAGACCCAAACATGATCCTAGTACATCGTCAGTACGTGGTCAGACCCACATAGGATCCTAGTACATTGTTAATACTTCATTATACCCCCACAAGATATTAGTACATCATCATTACGTCGTTAGACCCACACAAGATCCTAGTACATCACCACAAACAGCTATAGGGTTCCCGAACTAAGCTCACTTGTATCCGAGAGGGTCCACTACTCAAGGCACTAGTCAATAATCCAACTGTCACGAAGTCCCATGAAGAACTATCCCAAAGGACCGCCACATCATAGGGGTCTCAACGCAAAATACTGTTTATCAAACGGACTTCCGGTCTGTAAGTTATTAGCCTTTTAGTCCTGAGGGCTCGGTTGGATTCGTGCTCGATCCAACCAGTCCATTCCCCAAATATATCCAAAACTCTAGTGGGGTATAACAAAGGGACCGTCTCACTCCAAGGTTTCCAGAAATTTAGACAGTTCGTCAAACGGACACTCTGTGCCAAAGTTATGTCCAAAAGAGCGAAAATGGGTCGAAACTGGTCTGGGTAGGGTTTGACCCTGTCCGACTCGGCATGGGCTGACCTGACCCGGTTCAAGTCGACCCAACCCGCGCTGAGTAAGATGGACTGGCGGTTGGGCATGAGGGGTGCGGTGTGAGGGTTGCTGGGCTACGTGAGGCTGCGGTGCGGCGCGGGGGCCGCGGGGCTGCGAGGGTGGGGGGGGGGGGGGTGGGGGGGGGGGGGGTGGGGGTGGGGGTGAGGAGGGGTGGCACAGGGGCCACAGTGGCACGTGGGGGCCACAGGGCGGTGGGAGAGCCATAGTGCGACATGGGGGCCGCAGTGCGGTGGTCCGCCGCAGTTGGCCAGATGGCTAGCCATCCCCTCCGCGTAGTGTGGTCGCGCGTCGCGCCTTTACCGACGGCTGGCTTGGCCAGACTTCCTCTCTTTCGCCGCCACAACACAAGCCACAGTTCTCTTCCGTCAGGCGGCGCGATTGTGCCGACGCCTTCATCGCGGCCGACCGTGGTGCCGACCGTTGTTCCCGTGCTTCACCAGTGTCATTTTCTGTTCTCCTCTATTGTGAAGAACACAAAAAATATTACACAATGATTTGCGGAGTTGTTGGGGAATTTTTGTTTGACCCACACCCTCCGCGTTAGAGCGGTAGCAAGAAGCTCAAATATTTCTTGAATCACGAAGAAATGTGAAGAACAGGTAAGGGAGAAAAATTCAAACAACCACCCTACCTCGAAGGTTCATAGACATCGGGGAGGAGAGAAGGGCAGACATCGGTTCGTTGTTGTTGAAGAAATCCCACCTTTAATTAATGATGCCAATTAAATGTGGGAACAAAATTAAATTGATAGACTTAATTTAATTTGGTGTTGGATCCACACTTGTTTTAGTTGTGATAAACTGTTGGCAAAGGAGAAGCATAGATCTTTTGGGGGGATTATTCTTCTAAAATGAAGAACGCATCCCATACCTCATTCTTCTCTAAGATTTTTTTATGAAGTATTAAAATAATGTAAGAAACATAAAATAACTTTTCAAATTTTTAATAACATAAAATCAATATTTATTCACATTTTAAACTTACCCAAATTTTTTTTATTAATTTTTTTTATGAATAAAACCAATTTTTATCATTTGAGATCAAACAAAATCAAGATATGCTACTAAATAATTTTGACATGGTAGATAAATAATGTTTTAAAATTATTTATCTAACAACATATACATGGGTTTTTCATGATTAATGGTGGATAAAATATAAGTTAAGAACAAATTTTAATTGGGGGAAATAAAATAAATTATTTATATCATTTTAAAGTGGTATATAATCTTCCAATTTAAAAAGTCCAAAAGAATCTTCCAGTTAGGATATATATCCATAAAATTTTATAGAGAAGATGGTACCAGGAAGAATACATCAAAGGGTTTATAGTAACTCTCAGGAATGGTATTTTTGAAATTGGAAACTAACTCATGGCATAAATAGAAAGTAATGAACTAGGTAATGAAAATTTAAATGAATTAATATTAGAAAAATAAGACATTTCAACAATCATATTGAGTTTAAAACAAAAAATAAACAATTATCTCATTTCAAAAATTTTATTCCAATATTTTCTAATTATATTTTTTTAGGAATTTTGAATTTCCAAAAGTGAGGAGAATATGAATATAAAAAATTTCTCATTGATAAATTAATTCAAGAAAAAATGACTTGTATTTTTAGAAAAACATTTCCTACTCTTTAATGAAAGTTGTTTTCTCATTTCTTAAGTTTAATGTGAGAGATTTTAGAATAAAATTTGAATAGAAGTGTGAAAATTGAATAGAAAATGTAATTAAAAACTTATCTAATGTTTTCTCACATCAAATTAAAATGAACCTTGTCTGAAATCAGAAAATCATATACCTAAAAAACCAGTTCTTCCTTTAAAAAAATAAATTTTTAAAATAAATACATAAAATTAAAAGAAATATACGTCAATTAAAAATCAAGATAACATCTATAAAATAAAAAATAAACCATACTTTTATTACTTTATTTCATCTCATAAACAACATTATAATGATTTCTAAATATTAATGAAATTAGAATAGAAAATTTTTTTAGATAAAAGTGGAAAAAAAATCCAAAACATCGTAGCGTTTAGTTTGAAAATTTCCCTTATCTGACTACTAAAAATATTTTTCTTATTCAAATTTCGTTAAATAGGGATTTATTTTGTTTCAAATTATGATAAAATTTATCAAACTATTTATATCATTTTTTAAAATAGGTATTATAAAGAATATTAGGATGGATATGAGATGGATAATATATAATCGACACTAATTTAGATCAAATATTTTGTGTTGAGACTTCTAAAACTAGTGGTGGTTGTATAAAAATATGATCATATTTATGAATAATGGATAATGGATATGAGATAGGAACAATGGACTTTATATCATTCGGATAGAAACAAAACAAAATATTTTTTTCATACACTATATTGGCTAGAGAAACATATAAAATGATGATTTCTGATATATATATTGTCCTAACTATAGTGGGATTCTTAAAAGTTACTAATATTTTCATAATAGGATTAGAAATTTTGAACCTTATTTTATTTTCTTTTTAGTATTAACAACAACATCAGCCTTTTGAAATTTCATCTTTGAGTCCATTTTTTCTTCTATTTTTCATTTTCCCAATTTTATTCTTTCCTCCTTTTTATCCACTAAATTATACTTAATTTATGTTTCTAAATATTCTTTTTTTGTTCCATTTCTCCAAAATGAATGAATTATATTTTACCTCGTTAGGGGTGGTGGTGTGATATATTGTGGTATGATACCTTCCTGGGTAAATCCCTTGGCCACTAAATTATCGTTATTCCTATCAACAACTATTGTGACAAATTGAATATGGTATGTGAAAAATGGTTTAAAGGTTTAAAAAAATATAAATTTGAGAAATATGAAGAGGCATATTAATGTTTTGGGGGGATATTAAATCTTTAAATGTGATAAGTGAGGGAATAAGGGGATTATATGTCTATAAGAGAGTTGAATCTTAAATGTGTTGATGAGTTTTTGGGAAATGTTTAATTGGAGAGGAAGAGATAGGGATGTTTTTGTTTAAATTCTCATGAAATTTATTCTTTTAATGTATATTTTTCTAGAAAACGTGAAACGATGAAATAAATATATAGCACCATAATATGGTCTAAAGAGTTTTTGGGATCTCATATAATAGACCATGACATGGTTTGTGATTATTTATTATGATGGGAGGGTTTTATTTTATACATTGATAGGGGAGAAAAGCACCCTAATGTATTCATAGAAAACATTCCATTTTTAGATTGGTGTTAGAGTGAAAATTAGTTATACAAGAAAATGAAATCATGAACAATCCAATGGTTCTATGGTAAATTATTCCATATCTATGTTCACCGTGGCTTGGGTGGAAAATTTAATGACCCAATGTGTTATAATTGAAAATCCCTTTTCAAATGAATAAATTCTTTATTAAGAAATGAAATTATAGAAAAAACATTCACTACATTGGTTATTAGTGTCTGTTATGAGTTACATCTTATCAAATTTAAGATTCTATTAAACTTCATAACTATTGATAATATAGCCACTATAGAGTGATAATTATGATTTGTATATATTAAGGGTTACGATAAATCAAATTGTAAGAGAAAAAAGATGTGATGGACTTGACAAGTAGGGTCATACCCTATGAATCCAAATTATCATAGAATCTATAGGAGATAGAATTACTAGGATATATCCAAGACTAAGACATAGTTGATACTCAACAACCCAAGCCCACGTGAAATTGTTTACTAGAGAAGTTCAATCTTTTCGAGATCACAACCCAAACCATGTTCACTGAACATCCCTTAAAAAGTTTCACCAACAAACACATTATCCTTAAGGAATATTCTAATGTAATTAGGGTTCATGTATCTAGACCCCAATAGTACGAATTTGTATTTTTTTTATTTTTGATAAAATAATAAATATTTTTTCCCTTTATATTATTACTTTATGAATAATTAAATAATTATTTTGATTGAAATTTGATATAGATATGGGGGAAAGAAATTTTTTATTTCAGGAAATATATATTTTCAATAAAGACACTATTTTACACGAAATGAATAATTTTTGAAATAAATTTTACTTTAATAAAATATTCTTATTTAATAATATTTATTTAAATAAATTTGATAGTATAATTTTATGAAGTCAAATATAATTTTTATAAGTGGAAGAATCTATTATCTTCATAAAAACCAATATATTTTTTTTTCAATAAATGGGGTTTTTTGATCTAAAAGTGTATATTTTCATATTTATAGTGTTATTTTGGTACATTAAGTATTATTTTTGAATTCAAAATGTTTAAAATATTATGTATTGATTTTTTTTAATTTTATAAGATATAATTTTTTTTGGGAAAAATAAAATACAATTTAAATATATGGTATGTATTATGACGTCATAAAAGATGAAAGGTGATGAAGTAAGTACTATAAATATTATCCATACCCAAAATTTTGTTTCCCTTTAAAAATAATTCTTTTTGAAGTTATTTGATAAATTTTACAAACCCTTAATGAATTCTCCAAAACCTATACTATATTTTAAGGTTTTAAAATTAGTTATTTATGAACATGACTCACCTTCCAATCACTATAGTTATTATTTCAATGAGTTAGGTTCTTAGACATATAAAATATTGAAAATAATCAATAGAAAAAACCATGGGAAAAAATAGGAATGTTTTTTCTTTTGATTAATTTTTCATCTAGAGTCGAAAACCAATGTTTAGAAATTAATAATGAATTCCCCTCACATTTGATATAAAAAAATACACAACTTCCCATTATAATTTACTAAAAACACTTCAAGGATTAATTTAATGTTTTTTACCTCATGATATCCATCATATGGTTCACCCAATATCTTAAAAAGCCCCCCATGATTTTAGGATCACCCTATCAAAGTATCTGATCCTATCCTTATTATCCTTATTCAAGCACCTTCGTAATATTATGCCACTTGATTTCAAATTAATCTAGTTCAGATATTTATTTATATGACCCTAATATTTTACATTTGATTTCAATGTGATAAGAGACCCCGTTCACTCTCATTAAACCATTCCAGGAATCTTTTTGTACCTACGTTATGCTTTAAAATTATCATGTTATTATCCATGATAACGATTTGCGTAGTGAATACTCATACCCATTTACACTCAAGGGTATTGACCTAGATGTACATATCATTCATTGTTTGGGTTCATATATATATATATATTACAACCTCCCCTAAATCATGGGATTAAAAGTTATGAAACAAATCCTTATGTTGTATGATCTATGTGGATGAATTTTTCATGCACAAGGTATGAATATAAAATATGGGACCAAAATCATATAACCCTCCAATGCATTGGTTTATGTTTATATTATAACTCCTTGATATTTAGTGAAATATATATTTTCAAATAAATTTAATAAATTTGATATTTTTCATTACTCAAAATACAGATTTTATCTTGCATTACACACAACATTGAGTTTAACTTGTGTTACATGCTACACTTAGTGTCGCTTTCCTTGTACACAACACCAAGTTTAAATGAAGTGCGATATACTATTGAAATATTATTATTTATTGTTATAGTTTTTTCATAACTATTGGTATGGAGGGTATGAATATGATTAAATAAATTATGAAAATTTTCTATTTATAAATTCATATATAATGAATTATTTGGTGACCAATTACTTGAAAATAAAAATAAAAACTTTTTTAAAATAAAGGATTTTTATATGTAAAACTATTATTAATATAAATTTATTTTACATTAATGAATTCAAAAATAAATTTGGTAGAATTATTATGATGAAATATATATATTATATATTCAAAAAATTTATTAACATTTATATAATTTTTTTTCTAGAAAAGTGATAATAATAAATCCAATTTTACTCTTAAAAACTATATTTTTATTAAAATTATTTTTATCAACTTTTGTGCACATATTTTTGTAACACACTAATATTTTAAAATATGAACATCATATTCAATAGCATGTATGACATGCAACACCAAGCGTAAAAGAGAATACAACATCTCTATACTTTATGATATATTCATTTTTAAATAAATTCATTCTTTTAGATATATTTCAATGCATGAAACATCGATCTTAAATAACCCACAGAATTTATTTCATTAAATTTAATATCTTTGATAGTTTACACAACACGCAACCCAGAGTCCGAAAAAACTATAATATAATATATTGGTATAACCTAGTCCTTAAATATTAGGTTATTAATAGTAATAGATAAATTATTAAAAGAATATGGTTTATATAAGTAATTTTTTTGTGGTTAAATATTGGTTAGAAATAAAAGAAAAATCAATTCAAAGAAAACGTTATGTTTTCTAAAAAACTATATTTTTTCTAAAAGACGGTTCATTATGGTTCAAAAAAATAATATAAAATTCCTTTTTACCATGTTTATTGAATTTATATGATAATATTACCCTAAATTTTGATATTATATTTTCAAAAAAATCTTATTGTTAATTTTTTGGATTTTTATGGATTGTTTTAGTTTTCATTGAATAGTGAAAAATGCTGAATTGTAATTGAAACCTTACTTTTTATTTTAAGATATCTATAAATATAAATTTTATTTTTAATTAGTTCAAAAGTAAAATTAGTTAAAATATATATCTATTAATCCATATTATTTAATTGGAATCATTTTTATATTGAATTTTGATATAAAATCATTGTAAACCTTAAAACATTTTTTCTCTGAAAACCTGCTTTCTCATCAAGCCCATGGGATTAATTTTAAATTATATTTTACCAAATTTGTGAATTGAATATACATAAATGGATTAAAAATTTTCAATCATAATAACTTGTATTTCATAATAAGGAAAAATTAATATTTGACCGTTGGTAATATTAAAAATTGTAAAAATTATTTATTGTGGTTAAGGTAAAAACTAATTGACTAGGGGTTAAAATTAAATGATAAGGGTTTAAATTACCTAAAAACTTGTATAAAATCGATTTTATAGACATATTTATACCAGATAATGTCTAATTATGGATAATATTCCATTTTTTTACAATTTTTTTTCAGTTGAAAAATGTGGGTACTCCTTTTGATTTTATTAAATTATATGTGTGTCACTCACATCAGTTATAAAATGACACCCCATATCATCTATTATTCACACCAAGAAAACATAATGGTTTGGTAAATCCATAAAAAAATAAATTCCTTAATTTTCTTATCTTATCCTGGATTAATAATTTTATTTATAGTCCAATGTAGAAAGTATTTTTGTGAAAACCAATAGAAGTTGTCCAAAGAAGAGGTAACATACTTAACCGAGTGTTTTATAATATTTATTCCTCCACTTAATTCAATTATTATTAATACATGATGATATAATAATTTAAATATATTAGATATGTTTATTTGTTTTTATTTTATGGTCATGAACTATATCCATCTCTTATTACCTCAAATGTGATTCGATAATGTCTCTCATGTGTACGACAACCCACCGCCTCGTGAACTGATGTGACATGTTTTCCATAAAAACCACTCATGATTGGGAAGGATAATTTATATAAAGTATATATTTATATATATATGATATTTATAACTTAAATATACCTCTCTAGTCATTATATAATTTATAATGTTTTCATTTTCCATTCAGTAGGGGATACAATAACGTCACTCGTGTGTTCGACAGACTACCGCCTCCCGAAACAATGTGATTCGTTTTTCACTAATGTTTTACATGGAAGGTTATAAGATTAAATTTAATGAATATATGTGATATAACTGAAATAATTATGATATATTTATCATTCTTAATATATAATATATCATTTTATTTCATACCTTTTCAGTCACGTAAAGATGATACATCATTCGTGTATGAGTGGACTACCACCTTCACGAAGAGATGTGACTATTTTTTCATCACCACACTTCTTGGATGATATATATAAGTATATTTAAAGAATTATTATAATATTTATGAAATAATTATAATTATTTAATGATAAAATATAACTTACAACCTTTCCATAATGATCATTGAAGAATGTAAATGTTACTCATGCATACGTATGACCTACCGTCTCCATGATCATAACATACTTCATTTATCAAAATCATGTCACATGATTGGTCTCAAAAATTATAATTTCTGTAAAAATATTATAATTATTTCCTGATTATTGTTCTATATCTTTATAAATAAATACCTCTTTGACCAAATTAAACCTACCAAAGTCCTTTGGACACATAAACCAAATATCATCGAATCATCCGATGTAAAATTAATTGAATAAGTAATCATATAAAACATGGTATTAAGTTAAATAAAAGTAATAATAAATTTTTAAAAGTTATTAATAAATTAAACTATTAATATATGTTAATTATTCTGGAAGATAAATACCGTACATGACCAATCAGAATCTAGGAAAGGGTTTCTCGTTTCACTTTTACTTCCACGAGACATGCACCATATTCACCACTAATTTCCTTTATGTGGTGTATATACTAACCATTTTTATTTTATATAATGAAATAATTTATATTAATTTTATTTAATTTTAATTTAATTTAATTGGTTTCATGAGGTTTATGATTCAAAATTTACAAAGTGGTAAGGGGTTTTTTCACAATCTTATCATTATTAAAGATTGTTCATTTAAGTCTACCTTGGGGGAATTATTTAATATTTATATCTTAAAATAAATAAATTTTATTCTCATATATTTATTGATTAATCTTTTAAGTAATTTTACTTTTTACTCTCCCTTTCTCAATTAAAATGATTATGAAAATGTTTTTAAGAAAACCCATCTTTATTTCTCTCTTCGATCAAAAATCATTTTTTATCAAAATTTTTTCCAAAATGCCTTTGTAAAAGTTTTTAACATTTTAAAAATTATTTATTAAATCAAAATTTTCCAGTTTATAATTTTTTAATTTTTTAATGAAATATTCATGTCTTATTCAAAATAACGGTCATTTGGATTTTATTGAAAATGTGAAATGAATCTATGTTTTAATGAGTATGGAATGAATATAGTTTTCTTTTATCATGAGAAATTATTGTTTTAAAACATATTTTAAAATATTTCTAGGTTATTTTAAAATAAAATTATTTTCAAATTTTTCTGTAAACTTTTTTGTAAAAGGGGATTTTTAAAATGTAAAGGTTATTTTCCTCAAAAATGATTTTAAGGATCCTTTATAGTATTTCTATTCATCAATGAATACAAACATTAATTTTAATTATGATCCACTAGGGTTATGTTATATTTATATCATAATTATTCTATCCTTGGATGGTTTATGATCATTTTGACTTTGGATTTACCAGTTAGATTCCATTTATATTGCTCAGGATGGTTTATGATAATGTTTATTTATTAGGGTAACTGATAACATTTTATCTGATTGTTTTTAAATATGAATTATTCTTTTGATTATGTTCCACCACTTTTATATTATGAATTAATTGGACTTATCAAGTAATGAGAGAGACTTTATATATCCTCTCAATGCATCAGTAGGTCCCATGAGACAATCTAGACTGGGTTTTGGATGAGGACTTACCCATTTATATAAATGTCTTGGCACAAATACTTGAGGATATTAGATGTATTGGAAGAAGGAATTTACAATATGGTTTAGATGTCCATAATTATGAATTACATCATTATGAATTCTGTGATTGATATCCCTTGTTACTATTTGATTAGTTATAGAATCCATGGTTAAGTTTCCTGATCGTGTGATTATTTATTTGGAATTATTTTATTATCATTTTTAATTCCATATTATGATAATTTCATTGATTAAATGGAATGTCTCTTAGTTTTTTAGATTTCCATATTGATTATGAATTAGTCACTCATAGCATTCACTGTACACATACCCTTACTGAGTATCAGAGCTCAACACTTTCTTATGTTTTATTTTTTACTTGAATACAAGGAAGTGGTTTGTTATTTATATGAAGGTATATGATAAAGGGAATAATGGTATTCATAAATAAAATACTTTGTGTGTTTTATGTTTTCAATTTTAATAGTAATTTCACATATAAATCTAGTTTACCAAGACTAACAAACTATTTGGTCCTTTTGGATGCAATTCCTTGTTTCTTATGACAATATTACAAATTAAACACAAACTCCATACTAATGGGGTCGGGTTTCTATAGTTGTTATTAGAGGGATGTTGAGTAGTAACCTTAAGAACTAGATTTAGGAAACATATTTTAGGGAAAATAACCCTATTATTGATTTTGAAGATAATATTTGAATAATATCCAAATGTTTTTGGGAGAAAAAGATTATGTAGGTCTTCCTAGTAATATATATCATTTAGGATACTGTATGTGGATGTGGTTCTTTCATAGATGTACCTAGGTGTATACCTTTAAAAGAGCACATTGACTTTGACCCAATAATCACTTGGTGCATGACTATATGCCTTACTGCGTACATAGTTTGACCCTCCTAGGGGATATTCTTAGGACAATTCAAATTTTATTTAAAAACCATTATGAAGGATTTAAAATATATATACATACCCAAGGAAGTAATTTTTATTATTATGAGATAATCCATGCTTATATTTTTCAATTTGTTTTATGTATTTAACTAGTTTTACGATTATACATTTTGTATCTTAATGATATGACCTAATATAGTGTATGAAATTATTTAGAAATAACGCATAGAATAAGAAATTTGAACCACATCAATTCCCATAATACAAAGAGTGATAATGATCATTTCTATGATGTCATGAAGATAATATTCTTAAGGGAACTATTCTCCCAAAATTTTTCATTATATGTGGACATAATATATTGTGCTAACAATATAGAGAAATTATCCTCTAAGTATTATTGATTTTAATGGAATTAAGAGAATAAGGGTATGAAAAAGAAAATGACAAATAAAAGGAATAAGAGAAATTAATATTTTCCTACATGTGATAATTGTGGAGAGAAACCCCATGGTACTTGATTAAAGGGAATGAGAGTTTTCTTTATGTTTGGAGTGAATTTCCACCATTATCATGATTTCAGGGGAAATAAAAAGGTTTCCAATGTTCAATGGTTCAATTATTAGGATATAGGGCACTATGAAAACGAATTCCTTAAACATATAATGAATACACTTCGAAAGTAGCTAATAGATCATCTCCAATCTTATGGTATTATCACAAAAAAGTGGAATGATTAACATGCTTGTGTTTTGACTCAAGAATTACATTATTTGAGTATTTTTTGAAAGATATCCATTTTATAATAATTATGAAATGTATATGGATTGTACTATAGTACGTTTTCATTATGAATTTGAAAGAGTATGTTGAATGGAACTGATAACCAGGAAAAGTGATTCAGTGGAAAGTTTAACATCTTGGAAAACACATGATTGAAATAAATATAACTCTTAATATGTAATTAATGTTAGGTTAAATATATGGATGATATGGATAAATTAGATTTGAAAGTACTGACTTACTTGGAACTGATTAATGATTTATTAGAAAGGTGTTTTTTCTATCATTGATGGAGTTAACAACATTTTTGGATTTAAAGAACATATCAAATAATATATGTTTTATTTAAGGAATATGTATTCATTCATGTTTTTAATAATATTTTATGTTAATTTATATTATTACCATTTTTGAGGGAATACATGATAAAGGTATTCACATTATTTGTATTTGATGATTAAGAGATTATTATTTTGGTTCGGGGGACTAATGATATGTTCATTTTGGAAATATAGTGACCTTCTTTCTAAATTTTGGGATCTTAATCTTTTGTAAGGATTTTAAGGATAACCATTTATAAAATAGTTTATGTTGAATATTGGATGAGGTTTTAGTGATTAATATATTATATTGGATAACTTATTGTAACCATATTAAAAACTAGTTAGAGATAGATGAAAAGAATTATAACTATTTTATGGATATAATGATATCTTAATAGTTTATTTCAGTTCTTCAGGAAGAAATTTTTTATCTAGGATATTATTTTATTGTAGTAATAGCTGTAGTAGGAATTTATCAAACCATATACAAAGGATGAAATTATTCTTATAGAAAGATATCATGTCACTATATTTTCTTATGTTTTTATTCTAGATTATAATGGAATTACAGAACTCTAGGGAAAGGATATTGAAACAAAAATTTAACCATATTACCTTTATTTTTGATGAATCTAATTATCCCTTAACTCATCAACGATTTAATTTTTTTGATCATCAAAATTTAATGGATTACTAACTTTCTTATGATCAATGATATCTATCACTCTCTATTAACCCTTTACCATTAGTATTCTCTTTTTTATCTATGTTTTCATTTCCCACTAATGTTATCCTAATTTAAAACCTATGTATCTATTATCCCAGATGAAATTTTTATTTCCCTTTTCTTTTATAAAGATGGTATTTTATTAACAATTCTCATGATGTGGGATTACAAGAAAAGTATTTTCAAATGAAAACCCTTGATTACTGAGATTAAGATAAAATTGGGAGAACACAATTTATTTAAGGTGGCTGAATAAAACATCCAGAGATTTTAAAATATAAACATCATATTCAATATCATTTATGAAACACAACACCAAGTGTAAAAGGGAATATAATATCATGTGAATTTATAATATATTTATTTTTAAATAAATTCAATATCTTTGATAGATTTCAATGAATAGAACCCTTATCTTAAACAACCCATGTAACATATTTCTTCAAATTTAATCTCTTTGATAGTTTGCGGAACATGGACCCCTTTGTTTAAATATATTATAATATAGTATACCGTTAACTCCCAATAGTTAAATATACGGGTATGAATAATACTAACTAAATTAGGAAAATTATATCGTCTAAAAATTGGAAAAAATATTAATTGGTTATCTGTTGATTAGAAATAAAATAATAATAAATTTTAAATTATAATTTTGCAATTATGTAAATGGAATTTGGAAAAATAGATTCCATAATTATAATCATCATAATTTATATTATCTAATAAGGGTTAAAATGAGCTAAAAGGTTGTCTAAAATCTATTTTATGGCCATATTTAGACATTATAATATATTATTTTTTATAATACTCTATTTTTAACCGTGTGGAATATGAAAAAATTGGTACACCTTTTACTTTTCAAAAATTACATGTGTGCCACTCACCTCACTTATAATGGACACCCCATATCATCTATTATTCACCCCTTAAAACCATTTTATTTCATAAAATACCTACACAAATAACTTCCCTAATTCCCTATAATTATCTTAAAATCCATAGTTTTTTCATAAATCAAACCTAGGAATGATTTAGGTGAAGAACAAAAGATATTGTCTGAAGAAGCGGTAACATCTGTAATCGATCATTTTATTTTATTTATTCCTCAAACTCCTTTAATTATTATTAATACATGATGATATAATAAATTAAATATCTTCCATATATTGATATTTTGTAATGTGAAGTAAATGATCTCTTTTAATATTCTCTTATATTAAATATGAGATAATAACATCGCATATGTGTATAACGGATGACTGCCTCACAAACCGATGTGAAACATTTTCCATCAAAACCTTTCACGGTTGGGTATGATGATGGATATAAACTATATATATGATATATATAACATAATTATTCCTCTAGATTTATTATATCCTATAAAACCTTTTTAACTCTCATTCCATATCATATATGATAAAATTTCTCATGTATATGGTGGACAACAATCTCATGAAGTGATGCGATTATTTTTTTACTAATGCTTTAAATGAAAGGTAATAAGAATAATGTTAAGGAATATATGTGATACACATGACCTAATTATTATATTCGTGACATATTTATCATTCTGAAAATATAATATATCATTTTCTTTCTTACCCTTTCACTCACTGAAAGTTGATAACACTATCCGTGTACGTCTAGACTACCAGCTTCACAAAGCGATTTGACTCTCTTTTCATAACTACACCACATGAATTATATTTATAAATATATTTAATGAAATTTTATAGTATATATGATATAATTCTATTTTTTTAAAGATAAAATATTTCTTACCAACTTTCCATAATGATCATTGAAAAATGGAAATTTTTTTAATGTGTACATATGACATACCGTCTCCATGAGAATAACATACTACATTTCTCAAAAATATATTTCATGAATAGTCAAAAAATTATAAATTATATATGAATATTATAATTATTTCTGGATTATTATTTTTAATATGTTAAAATAATGGCCACTTCGACGATATTCAACCAACCAAAGTCATTTTGAAAAAGAAGCCCAATATCATCGAATCATCTAATATAAAATTAATTTATTAAGTAATCATATAAAACATGGTAATAAGGGAAATAATTGGAATAATAAACATGATAATGTTTCCTAACCAAGTAAATAATTAGAATTTTTTTATTATTTATGTAGGTAAAGAACGTATGTGACCAATCAGAATCAAGGTAAGGGTTTATTATCTAACTTTTACTTCCATGAGACATATTCCATATTCAAAAATTATTTCTTTTGTGTGGATTATATATTGATTCATTTTATGTTGTATAATGAATTAATTTATATTCATAGTATTTATAGTTTTATTTAATTTTATATCTTTCATGGGGCTTCTAACTCTTAAGTTACGAAAATGGTAGGGGTTTATTTCAAAATCTCATCATTATTCACGATTGTTTTGTATAGGTCTCCCTTAGTGAAATTATTTTATATTTATATCTTAAAATCAATCTATTTTCATCTCCTATTATCATAGTTGATCATTTTGAAGTAATAGTATCATATTTCTTATTTTTAGAACTTAAAATGATTGAGAAGGATTTTTTAAGAAAATTCTCCTTTATTTATCCATTCGGTCAAAATTACTTTTTTTCTTCAAAACCCATGTTTTCTAAAGATGTATTTAAAAATGTTTTGAACATTTTCAAAATGATTTATTAAAGAAAATTTTATCATTTTTTAGCGTTTGTTTTTTGTGGGAAAGGAATACTCATATAATTTTCAAAACAATTCCCATTTTTCTTTTACTAAAAATGTGAATGAAATATTTTTTTAACGTTCATGACATGTATGTAATTTTCCAATCTCATGGGAACCCAATGTTTTAAAACTTATTTTAAAAATTTTCATTGTTATTTTAAATTAATGTATTTTGTGATTATTATGTTAATTTTTTTAGGGATTCAAATATCCATTATAGAATCTCTCTTTCATGGGGTTTACGGTTAAAAAGTTACCAAAGTGCCAATGTATTTTTGTCCAAAATTTCCCACTTTTGAAAATTAATTATGTTTTCCACCTATATTATTCTACGATGCGTATACACTTCCCATTTTATATATTATATCACCAATCAACTCATTTTCATATTATTAAATTACTCATTGGATTTTGTTTTTCATTGGGTCCTATGATTCAAAAGATACCATAGTGGTAAATTTTTGTTATTACAATCACATTATTTATCAGAATTGTTTATGATTATGATTTATCTAATGAAATCATATGATCTTTTTCACAAGAAAATATTTAATTTTATTATCTTATGTTCATTAAATTAAAATAAACATTTTCATTTCATTTTCCCCTCTTTATGTACTCAAGAGTTCAAAATAACGTTTTTACAAAAAATATTATTTATTTCCCTCACCGTTCAAAAAACCCTTTTCTTATAAAGCCACATTTTATAAAAATGTTTTCAATTTTTTTTATTATTATCTAAAGGATTTATTTAATACATTTTTATCCAATTTTTAATTTTTACAAAATATTTTTAAAGGAATATTCTTATTTGTTTCCAAAAAATTCGAGTTTTTCTTTTACAGTAAATGTAGAAGGAATCCTTGTTTTAATATTTATACTAGGAATGAAATTTAATGCCTTTGTAACCAATATTTTCTTTTAATATTACTTTATAATTTTAAAGTATATTTTTAAATAAAACCATATTCAATATTTTTTTGTTTTAAGATGTTTTTAAATTCAGAAATGAAATTTTCCTTATAAAATATTTGAAATGATTTTTAATGATTAATTTATAATTTTAAAGTATTTCTTCAAATAAAAGGATTTCTGAAATATTTTAAAAAAATTTAGTTAAAAAACATGATTTTCAAATAAAGGTTATTTTCCTCACAAAATGTTCTAGGTGATTTTATTATAAATTCATTCTTCGTCTAAGACGCCATCCTTAGAGGTTACTTATGCCTTACAAGGGATATGATCCAATCAAACCATTATTATTCTTTATGTGAATGGTTTATTTTTAGGATTTTATATTTTTTATGAATCTTGTTTCCCTTACACATGTTTTACTATGATAGAATTCTTGTGAAATATGCTGCTTTTTTATGTAGGTTATATCATGATATAATTATTGTCAAACCTTATTCATTTTCTATGGGTTATACTGTGGTGAAATAGTAAAATGATTATGAACGTATTTTTTTTCAAAATTTTATGATATGTTAAAATGTTTATTAATCCAATATCATTTCATGGGTTATGATATAAAGATTTTTTTTGATCTTATGGCACATATAAATATGATTTTTATTATGTGAAGTGTGAGAATGATATCTCCCTTCAATGCATTGGGTAATGATTAATGTTTGATGAGATTAAAGGGTATACAAGGGGTTATCTCACCATTTATTATGTTTATATTCTCCAAGATATGAGGAAATTTATTATATAAGATATTTCTAAGTGGGGAAATAGTTATTAAAAAAATAATGGGAGACAAATTAGCTCAATTATGGACCAATTTTTATGCGTCCATCTTTCAAAATACAATATATCTTTATGATCCTCTAACATTTTTTTCTATAATGTAATGAATATTCTTCTAAAAAGTTGAAATATCTATCTATGAGAAGCTGAAGTCTCAATATTTGGTATAAGAGAACAGGTTTAGTTAACCTTTTGTAATTAGGATGATAAAACCTTGGTGAGATTTGTATGGGTATTTCTAATGATATGTCTAGGGATATGTCAAAGGAAAAGTCTAATGGTGATTAAAAGTATATAGAGATGTACAATAATTATGGTAATGTATAGAGAAAGTGGTTTTAGAGAAATTAAATACCTTTATGGAAACTATAAGTTGATGTGGATCTTAAACAAAGGTACATAGGTGTAATAAATTCGAAAGGGACGTTAAGATGGACTTGATCATCACCAAGTGTATGACAATGGGCCTTATTACACACATGAATTAAAAATCTCAGGGATATTCTTTATAAATTTAGAAAATCTTTACAAAACATCATTAAGGATTTAAAAAAAAACTAAGAATGACCAAGATTAAGCATAAGGAGTTATAGATTGAAAATAATGTGTCCTAATTAAGGCATCCTATATGATTTTTCATGATTATGTGGTTTCCCACTATGATTATTGTTTCTTACACTACTATTGTTTGGTTTTTTCAATAGAGGAAATCATATGGATCTAATTTAATTTTGAGTGTCATATAATATTTCTTGATGAGAAAAAAATGGAGTGACGACCAGAGTGAATGATATTTGGATTATTCCTAATAAGTTATCACAATATATGATTAACAACAAGGACCATACCCAACATGAAAACTCAAAAAATGAGAGAAGTACAGTGCTCATTGAGAGTTCAGGTGGTGGAGAACATAAAAGAAACAATATTCAGTTTCCTATATGTTTAGAATATGGGGAAATCACCCAACTGAATGTATTAGAGGAATCATAAGATGTATTGGCTTTGAAAGAGATAGAACCAAAGCATGTTTCAAAAAAAAACTGAAAAGTATAATTAATGAAATGGATGAGAATAATGAAAACCCTACAGTATCATCAATTTTTGGATGTTTTAAATTTAGAAAGTATAGGAATTGTGAAAAAATATATCCAAGGGGAATTATCATGAAGTTAATCAAAAAGGTTGTATGAGTAATGGTTTTTCTATTGATGATAAAGAGACTAATAATGAAATATGAAATGAAGGAGGTATTAATGAATAAGATATCAAAGTCTTGTTAATTGATTAAGGATGAGTTTGAATAATTTCATTGTTTATGTAATGTAATTATATAATTTTGAAATATATAAGGATTGTTCGGTATAATTATTTTGTTAAGGATTTTGAAGAATATATTGAATGCTACCGATGATTTAGAAAAGTGATTTAATGGAAGGTTATATTTTATGGAAAAGGCATGGTTATGGGAAGGTAAACCATAATATTTTCTTTATGTTTTAAAAATGATGTTCAAATTAGAAAAAGAGATGACAGATATAGATAATGTAAATTGTATAGTTTTGATGACCCCAAAACAAATAAATGATTTTTTTTGGAAAAGTGGTGTATAATATCCTTGATGGAGTTTACAACACTACTGTATATTGGGAATATATTCAGTAATATGATGTTTTATTTAAGGACTAAGGAAGGATTATTGATTTCATTGAGGTTTTATGTAAATTGATGTTTTTAACATGCTTTAGGTGAATATATTAACATAGTATTTACATATTTTTCATGTGACCATTAAGAGATACTTAGTTATATTTGTAGGATTAATGTTAAGTTGATTTTTGGAAATTTAGTGACTTTATTTATACATTTTTAATTTTGGAAGGGTTATAAGGTCAACTGTTTTTGTAGTGGTTATGGTTGGAATTTTTATGAGGTTTTAGAGATTAATGTATTACTTAACAATATGAAGATTTATGCATATTTATAATTCGTGCTAACCATTTTGTTATGATGATCAATAGAGATATAAAGAATCACTTTTCATTCAATTATGGATCTTGTGATCTTTTAGTGCTTTGAGGATAAAAAATTTATCTTCATCTCATAGAGTAAGAGATGAATTGGAAATTGATAGAAGTATTACCAGTGGATGGGATAGTTCTTATTAAATTGAAAGAAATTAATTAAGTGTATATTATAAAAAAAAATTCTCCAACTCTAGGAAAAACATCACTATATAAAATATTACTCTATTACTATTATTTCTGATGATATAAATTATTTTTTTTTCAAATATTTAGTTTATTGGTTTGGGGTTATTTATTTTCACATAATCATTCACTTTCTTATTATAAATGATTTATTTCACTATCCATAATTAATTAAAAATCAATCTTTTCTTCTTTGTCCAAATCTTCACTTCCCAACTGTGTTACTCTAATTAAAAACCAAGTATATGTAATTCCTCATAATATTAAAATAACCATATCTCTATTTTAAATTAGATGTTTTTGTTAACCCTTTTTATGATGTGGGTTTCTTAAAAAGGTATTTTAAAATGTTATACCCTTTTTTATCGAGCCCAAGATCAGTTTACGAGGAATCCATTTATTTAAGGGGCTAGAATATTACACCCCAAGATTTTTATGAAAGGTATTTTTTATAAAAAATATAATTTTATGATATTTTTCATTACAAAAAATATCGTGTTTAGATTTCATTAGAAGTAATACTGAGTTTAGCTTGTGGTGCACACAACACTGGATATAGATTTCATTACACACAACACTATGTTTAAACGAAACATTAATACTATTAAAATATTTTTTTAATATTATAGTTATCACCTAGCCTTCAGAATGGAGAGTATGAACAAGGTTCACTAAATTATGAAAATAGATGGTTTAAAAAATTTATATATAATGAATTATTTGGTGACTATGTAAATATAAATTAGAATAAAAACTATTTGAAAATAAATGAAATCCTTTTGTGAAAAATATATTTGTGCGCAAAAAATGCATTTTACATCAATAAATTTAAAAAATAACATTATTGTGAAAGATTTTAATTAAATTTATATATTTTATATCCAATAAAATTTAATAATTCATATATGTGTTTTCTTTATAAGAGATAATAGTAGATCCAATTTTATGATTAAAAACTATATTTTTCTAAAAAATAGTTTTGTCACATTTTGTGAAGTTTTTTTAAAAATAAAATGTGAAACTTGTATATTTTTTTTCAAAAAATAATTTTAATTTTTGAAATCACAAGGATTGTATTATCTTAGATTTAGATTTTACAATTTTCTGAGAAGATAATATTTTCAATAAACAGTAAAAAATACTTTTTTTTATTAAGCATTGTCATTTCTTTTATTGATTTCAAAAAACATAATTTTTTTTAATATGGTTTAATAATTTATATTAGTTAAACAATATATATATATATATATATTAATCCAATTTATGTAATTTTATTATTTTTTAATTTTTATATAATAACTTCTTAACCATTTAATCATTTTCTCTTTGGAAACCTGCTTTCTCATCCGATCTGCTAGATTACTTTTAAATTTAAAATTTAAACTTATTTGAAAGGAATTTATAAAAATTTATTCCATATTTAAAATAAATTTTTTTTATATTTTTTAATTTTTTCAACTAAATTTTTTACCATAGTGAATAGTAAAAATTATTTACCACGTTTGAGGTAAAAATGAGTTTACTGGGGGTTAAACTAAAAATGTAAGTCTTAAAAATGACCCAAAACTTATCCAAAAACTATTGGATGGACATATATTTACCTTATATATTTATGGTTTTATAATAGACCATTTGGGACCCTGTGGAATGTGAAAAACGTGGGTTGACCTTTTTCTTTTAAAAAATTACAAGTGTGCCACTCACATCGCTTATAAAAGGCCACCCTCTCTAATCTCTTCTTCACCCTTCTAGAACCCATTTGTTTGGACAATACATATAATAATTCACTAATATAATCATATAATCCTTATTTTGTTTAATAAATATAACCTAATAATACTTTTAATGAAAATCAAAAGAAGTTTCCCAAAGAAGAGGTGACATCCCTTATAAATAATTTTATTTAATTTATGTCTCCTCCTCCTAAAATTATACTTAAAAAATTATTATATCATAACATAATTATATTAAATATAATTATATTTTATTATATTAATTTAATAACCAAAATATTCCTCCTCTTCCATTAAATTGTTTATGAAATCATTATTCTTGTTTACGACAAACTACCTCATCGTAACCCCATGTTATTCGTTTTCCATAACCATCTATAATTAATGGATAAAATGATATATTTATTGTTAATATATGATATTTATGATATTATTATTTGTATTTAGTAATGATATAACATTTCCCTTCTTACTTTCCATTCCATGGGAATACGTTAACGTTGATTGTTTATACGACATACTACCTCCTTACAAAAAAATGTGACTCATTCACGAATTATATGGACGTTCATAAAGATGAATTTAATGAAAATATGTTATATATTTGAAATAAAAATTATTATATATTATTAATCTATATTATTTAACATTATTTCTTTGTTTATATTGGGAAAATGTAAACAACATTAATGCGTACATATTGCCTACCATTTCAATGAATGGCGTATTTTATTTTTGATCTCTAAATTTTATTGATCACTATAAATAAATATATAATTAATATATCTTATATTTATATAGTTTTTAATATTATGTAGATTATTTAACCATGGTCAAATTATGTGGACGAAAAATAACAAATCAAAATATATAGGAAAAACAAAACAGTTACTGCTAGAAACATGACTTTAACATGAAATTATGAATAAACAAGTAATAAAAGGTCATAATTAAATAATATATGGTATTATATATATGTATGTTTCATTAATATATGTAAAATAAACATATATTTATTATTAATGAGGTTCAAGTGTGTACCCAGTAAGTGGATACTTATGGTAAGTGATTTGTAGTCTCTCTTTTATTTATGAGAGACGTATTAAAATTCAGTACATGTTTCTTCTGTTTGGTGCATATACTACCACTTTTATATTTTATATAATTAATATACTACTTTTAATGATATTTTAATTTTCATTTTCTATTATAATTTATTGGTGGTTATGATTTATAATATTTCTAAAGTGGTAAGGGATTTTCATCACACTTTTTATTTTAGTGAGACACTTTCAATATTCACCTCCTATTTATTTTATGCGATGTATATAATTCCCATGAATATATTTTATTATTTCTATACTAAAAATTATAGGGATTTTTAAATAAATTTTAGTATCAATCATTCATGTGGTTAACATTTCAAAAGTTACAAATGGGGTATTGTATATTTGTGTCGAATTGTATTCCTTAGGACAAAAGTTATGTTATGCTCCTATCTACTTATGTGAGGTGTAAATTATTCCACTTTCACTTTTTATATCATTAATATTATTATTTTAATTATGGTTAGAGATTAATTTTTCATTGTTCTTTAATGTGGCCTACGATTTAAAAATACCAAAGTGGTAAAGGTTTAATGTTATGTTTATTGAGATTGTTTATAATCATGATTTTGATGATGAAAAATTGTGCTCCATGTATCAGAAATCTATTGAATTTCTTACTACCATGGTTATTTAATTAGAATACTTGTTTTACTTCATTTTAAAATATTTATGTGCTCAAGATTTGAAATTAATGTTTTAAGGAAAAATAATGTTTATTTCTCTCTTTGGTCAAAAACCCCTTTTCTTCAAATACAATGTTTTTGATTTTTTTCTAATTTTTTTAACATTATACAAAATAATTAATTAAAGAAATATTTACCCATGTTTAAATTTTTAAAAAATGTTTTGAGGGAAATATTTATGTCATTTTCCAAACAATTCCCATTTTTCTTTTATCGAAAATGTGAAATAAATATTTGTTTTGAAATGTATGGAATGAACAAAATTTCCATCTATCATGACAACTGTTTTATATGAATATTAGTTTACAATATTTTTTTGTTATTTTCAAATAATTTTTTTTTGAAATATTTTATGTTTTAATAAGTTTTTTATAAATTGGAATACATTTTTTACATAAGAAATGTTTTAAATGATTTTTAAATATTTCCATATTAGTTTAAATGTTTATTTTCAAAGAAAAATATTTCCAAATTTTTTATTAATTTTTAGTTAAAAAATAATTTTAAAAAATTCTATTTCTCTCCACAAATGTTCCAAGATGTTTAATTTAAAAATAATTATCTATCTAATAAGGAATCCTTTGAGGTTACTTATGATTTAATGGGGATATGACACAAGGAATCCATTTTATTTCTTTCTCAAAATGGTTTATGTTCATGTTGACATGATGTTTATGAAACCCATTTTGAATCTATGGTTATACAATGATAGAATTATTAGGAAACCCACTTATTTTTCCCCATGTTGTACCATGATATTATTATTATTATGAAGCCCACTTCTTTTTATATGAGTTATGATAAGATTAAATGATTAAATGAATATGAAACTATTTCTTTTCCATAGGATATGGTGTGATAAAATGTTTTTTAAAATGATATCATTTCAAGGGTTAAGATATGATGAATATTTTATGATATTGTTACACATATACATATGATTTTCATTATCTGATGGGTGGGACCCATATATCCTCCAATACATTGGGAAATGATTGATATTATTTGAAGTTAAAGGGTAAATGGGAGGTTATCACTTTCCAAAAAGAGGTTATATAGGAGGCTATATCATGACTAAAAGAAGGTACACAGGAGGTTATAAGAAGAGAAAAATAGGGTATACATGAGGTTATTCGAAGTCAGATTCAAATACAAGGGTGTTTAACCCAAAACTAAGATGTTATTAATGTCTTGGTGGGTTTCTTTGATATAATATTTTATCTTAATTTTTTATACTACAAATATATATCTTATGAAAATGTCACTATCTCATGGATTGTGTTCTTTGATTGCATTATGATTCACATATTATAAACAACCAAGATTTATACCACACCTCATGTTTATAATCTATGACATATAGGGTATGGTTTTGATATGTTATTCTCATGTCATCATACCCATATTATCATGTTTTGTTGATATATCACTTTCTTTATCTTACTGAGAATATGAGCTCAACCTTTGTTTTTTTATTTCCTCAGGATATAAAGAATGTTATTATGTATTATATTCATAAGAAGTGTTATAGTTATGAATAAATTAGTGGAAGATGATGTAGCTCAATTATGAACCCATTTTTATGTGTCCATGTTTCCAAAGGCACTATGCCATTATGATGCTTTAGAACATGTTTGTGTAATGAAATTAATATTATTCAATAATGATCTAATATCTATGTATGAGAATCCTGGGTCACTATATCAATCTCATGAAATTATATCTATTCTACATGAGAGGTTATCCTAAGAACAATATGATATTATGTCATGATGATTATCCTTGACTTATGTTAACGATTTCATGTTTTATGTTGTTGGAACATTTCCATTATTCATTTTTGTTATCATCTTATATCATTATTTGATATTATAGTTTATTATTATCACCCCTATTATGTTTCGTTTATATGAATCTTGATTCACATGTACCACTTTACCTTATGAAATGTTTTGATTACTCAATTAATAGGATATATAGAACACCTTTCTTGTAACGACCCAAAGTTTCATTAATGGAAAATCCCTCTTGATCCAGTTAAATGATTCTTTATGAAAAATGTTTTTATAAGATGTAAACTTCTTTAGTTTTACGTTAAGATTTGTGACCGTTACTTTTATAGCCGTTGATCAGTGATCATATGAGTAGTATAAATATAAGGCTTTAACGAACCAATTTTCTACTCAGAAAAAGGAAGCGATGGCCTCATCCAGTAGAATTGCCCCTTATGAAGCCCATTTTTCGGAGCTCGGAAAAGAGGTGGCATCTTTGGGCTTTTCCCTTGACCAAGCCCAAGCTGAGCTTCATCAAGTCAAGCACGAACGTGATCGTCTACGGGAGAAGTGGAAGTTGATTGAAATTACCAATCGGGCAATGTTATCCGAGCAACCCCAAGAGTCTGTCACCATCGCACACCTTACCCTTAGGCCTTATGTGGCTATTTTAAGGGGTTATGTAACAAATATGTAGCACCATGTTCATTTACATTATTTTTGTATATAATAATTAATATAATTTCTAGTCATTTTTGATACATTGTAATTAGTTTTTAAAGTACAAATGGTGTTTTTAGTTATTATTTAATTAAGAATTATATTTTATTAAATTAAAGGATTTTTGAATTAAATAATATTTTAATAAAATATTATTATTAATATTAAATTAATTTTTTATTAAGTATAAATGATCTTATAATTTTATGAATGCAATTAAAATTTTTATTAAGGTTTGAAAGCCATTTCTGTCAAAACCCGTGAATTTTTTTATAAATGTCGGTTTTTATTTTAAAAGTGAAAATTCACATATTTAGAAAATTATTTAGATAATATAAATATTATTTTTGGAATCAGGACGTCGAAATTATCCAACGGTGAATTTTTCATAATTTTCTGAGACAGTCAAATTTTTGGGTAAAAATTAAATACCATTTAAATATATAATGTGTTTTATGACATCATAATGACCCAATGGTGATGTAATAAAATACCATAATCCTCATGTTCTGCCAATATGTGTTTTATCATTAAAATAATGAGGTTTTGGGTTTGTTTGACTTACTTTTCAAAGCATTAATGGAGCCCTCAAGACTTATTCAACATTTTTCTTTTTTAAATTAATTTCCATGGGAGTGTGACTCACCTCCACATAAGCAACCCTAATTTTTTTAATAAGTTCGGACCTTGGCATTTAAAAATATTGTTTTCCTCTTTCCTTTTCCAGAAACCATGGGCAAATACCATGGTATGGTTTGTGGTTTGGATTATTTTAATATAAGGGGTCCCAAACCTAAATAATAAAGAATTCTCTCACCTTTCCTATATAAACCCACCCAAGATCCCACTTCCTCCTCCCTAAAATCCCTTGGAGTTCGTCCAACCTCTGCCCTACTCTCTCTAGAATCCTCTCAAGGTGCCCCAAGCTCCCAAGAAGCCTCTCACAAGCCTCTCTCTAGCCTTTGGAAGCATACTTCCATGTAAGGGTTTTTTCTTCCTTTCTCATTTTTGTCAATTTTCTTTAAGTTGTATTGCCCTTTTAATTTCAATTATGAATGTTGGGGTATGGTTTCTCACCTCTCCCATATTTCCCTGTTATTTTTTGAATGATGAGATACCCCTTTCTCTCTCATTAAATGCCTCCCATGTACACCCGTTACTATGCCGAAATTCCGAAAGGAACCTTTTTCTCCCCTTCTATATTCAAGGAATACATTTGTATCATGAATCTAAATTCCTTTTCAATTGTTGGGAGATGTATCTATATGACCTCCTTACTGTCCATTACATGTAAATATGATGAGGGGCCCCTTTCTCTTTCATCAACCATTTTTTATGAATTCTTATGTCACGCCGTTACGCTGCCGAAATCACACCGATTTTCTAAGCCAATATCATTGTGTAGTGAATACCATTCCCATTTCTCCATCAAGGGTATTCACCTTTATGCACATTTACTAATTGATTATAAAGTTTCATGTATGAATTCCACATTCCTTTATCGTGGAATAAATGATTATGTTTTATGAATCCATGTTTTATGATCCATGTGGCACACTTATGCATGAAATGAAATGTTTTAAGAAGGGTGCACCCTTTATAGCGCTCCAATGCATTGGGTAAAGTATAGTATCATGATACGTCATGTGCAATGAGTGTTGACTCATGCTAATTCAAGTGCAACGATGGGTTTACTCGTGATTCAAGTGCAATTAGGGTTTACTCATGCTCCATGTGCACTGAGCCTTAGCTCATGCTAATTCAATGTTAAGTGTTGTTGCCACATTTCCATGTTATGATTATCATGATTTATCATGCCTTTATGTTCATTTTTTTCTTATGCTCTATTGATATGCCTATTTCCTAACATGTATTTTACTCCTCATGTTATTCATTGTGTACTCCCTTACTGGGATTTATAGCTCACCCTTTTCTTATGCATGTCCTCACGTTATCCCATGCAATGCTAAGTACGAAGGAATGTAGTGGTCATGTAAAGGAAGTTTTCAATAAAGATGTTGTATTTCAAGTTTAAAGTTTTTATGTAATGATCCTAAGCCCCAAAGACACTAAACCTCTCAATCTTCTTTGTTGTATCAAGTTAAATTTTATTTAATAAAGCATGTTTAAGTTGTAATAAAAAGCAGGGTTGTCATAGTTGGTATCAAAGGATAGGTTTGGTTATTTTTGGGATTAGGAAACCCTAGTAAAGCCTTAGATACAAGAATAAGCATAATAAAATCATCCCTAAGTTTTGGTAAATACTATGTAAGTGGTTTATCAAACAAATACATCCCTGTCTGGATACGAGCAGGTAGAGGCGGCTCTGGCATATATGTATCCTAGGGGTAAAACCCGAAAACACCGCTTTGAGCTAGACTCGAACAGGAACTGGTGCACGACAACGGGCCTTGCTGCACTCTTGGTTACGACACTCCCGGGGGATATGTTTTGATAAATTCACAATCTTAGTATGAACCCTTATTAAGGGAAAAAAATGCCCCTAAGAATATATGTTAGAAGGAAGATCATGAAAATCCTGGATTGAATCCTATAGAATCATGAGTTAAAGAGATTAAAGTTTATTTATAAGTCATCAAATTTTGTCTTTGGATTACCCTTTATGTGTTACCCCTAACTTTTATTTGATTCCAACCAATGGCCGGTAATAGGAGAACTCGGGCTAACAACCGTTGTGAAGATCAGCGTGATGATTGTACTTATGAGATTCCCAGTCCAATGGGAGCGAGAATCGCGAACTTTGTCATGCTTCTCTCTCAGCTAACTCAAGTTTTGAATAGAAACACTAGTCAAGAGGAACGTTCAACCCCCCCCCCCCCTAAGAAAGAACAAGTCGCTATTGAAAGCTTCATGAGACAAAGGCCTCCTACTTTTAGTGGATCATCCGATCCCACGATCACTGAACAATGGATCAACTCCCTTGAAAAGATATTCTCCATCCTCCAATGCTCTGAAAAAGAGAAGGTTCTCCTGGCGGATTATCGTATGGAGGGTGAAGCTGATCAATGGTGGACGTTGATAAAAAATACGAAGCCTAAGGAGGAGATCGAGGCTTTGGAATGGAAGGAATTCCGGAAGATGTTTTTCGATAAATATTTTCCGCGCACCCTCTGTCTTAAGATAGAAAGGGACTTCCTTTCCCTCAAGAAGAAAGATGAAGAATCTGTGGGAGCGTACGAGGCAAACTTCACAAGGCTTGCACAATACGCTTCCGGCTTTGTTGTTACCCCCGAATGCAAGATTGACCGCTTCTTTGGTGGGCTGAAGCCTAGCTTGAGGAAATCATTAGCGATCCGTGACTTCGACAGCTATGAGGAAATTGTCCGATGTGCCCTCAAGGTTGAAATGGAGATCGGAGAATCACATGGGTATCATGGGGACAAGAAGCGTAAGGTGGACTTCAATGCTGGTAGTCCGATGGATACATCCAACGGTGCTAAGAAGTTCCAGCACCCCACTTGCCAAAAGTGTGGAAAGAAGCACCCTGGAAATTGCCTTAGGGGGACAAGAAAATGCTTCAAGTGTGGAAGAGAAGGGAACCTAGCTGTTAACTATCAGCAAGAAGGACCCGCGGCCGCGACAGAGGAGAGGAACGCTCCGTTCGAACCTCAACGCGTTGTTCAATGCTACAAATGCAATGAACTGGGTCATTTTTCAAATCAGTGCCCTAATCCAAGTGTTATCGGAGGCAACCAGCAACCTCCAAGATAGCAAGGAAGAACTTTTTCCATCACTTCTGCTGAAGTGAACCCCGACAACGAAGTGGTGACATGTACGCTAGTTATTAATTCAAGAATAGCGAACATACTTTTTGATTCAGGTTTTAATCATTCTTTTATATCTCAAAATTTTAGTAGAACAATACCTGCACCACCACAAATCATGGAAGTAAAGATGTCGGTGAGTACGGAAAATGGGGCAATCATTGCATCCCATGAGTATAAGTCCTCCCCTATTATAATCTGTGGATTTAATTTCCCAGCGAACCTCGTCATACTCCCTTTGGTGAAATTTGATGCAATTCTTGGCATGGATTGGCTTTCCTTATATAGAGCCAACATAAATTTTCGGGAGAGGGAAATAACACTCCATATGGAGAATCGACCCCCGATTATTTACAAGTGTCAGGAGGAAGATGAATCTCCTATAGCTCCATCATCTCAATCATGGATATTACTGCCTTATGAGCATGCATATCTGGCTCAGATGATTGAGTCCAAGGAAGAAACCACCCTTGAATAAATGCCTATTGTGAGGGAATTTTCTGAAGTATTTCCCGAGGAACTTCCTGGTCTTCCTCCAAGAAGAGATGTTGAGTTCTCAATTGAACTTATACCTGGGGTGCTACCAATATCCAAGAGTCCATATAGAATGGCTGTTGTTGAGCTTGAAGAGATGAAGAAACAACTACAGGAGAATCTGGATAAAGGTTTTATACGCCCAAGTGCATCACCATGGGGTGCACCAGTCCTCTTCATCAAGAAGAAGGATGGGTCAATGCGGATTTGCATCGATTATCGTGAACTTAAAAAAATCACGATAAAGAACAAGTATCCTCTCCCAAGAATCGATGACTTGTTTGATCAGCTGCGTGGAGCATAATACTTCTCCAAGGTGGACTTGCGGTCGGGATGTTATCAAGTAAGGGTGAAGAAGGAAGATATCCCCAAGACTGCTTTTCGTACAAGGTATGGGCACTATGAATTCATAGTAATGCCTTTCGGACTCACCAATGCTCCAGAAATATTCATGGACTTGATGAATAGAGTATTTAGAGATTACCTTGACAAATTTGTGGTAGTCATTATAGATGATATTCTAATATACTCCAAAACCAAGGAGGACCATGAGGAGCATTTAAGAACTGTATTGGAGACTTTGCGCAAGGAGAAGCTCTATGCCAAGTACAACAAGTGTGAGTTCTGGTTGAAGGAGGTCTCATTCTTGGGCCATATCATCACAATCAATGGGATATCTATGGACCCCTCCAAAACAGATGCAATTGAGGGATGGCCGATGCCAACATCGGTAACTGATATCCGTAGCTTCTTGGGGTTAGCTGGATATTATCGACGATTTGTGAGAAATTTCTCACGATTGTCCAACCCTCTTACCAAGCTAACTCGAAAGAGAGTAAAGTTTGCTTGGAGTGATGAATGCGAAGAAAGCTTCAAGGAGTTGAAAAGGAGGCTTATCACTGCACCCGTGCTCACTTTACCCACAAGTGGGGAGCTTTTTGTGGTATTCAGTGATGCTTCAAAGAAGGGCTTATGATGTGTGCTGATGCAGAATGATAAAGTGATATCCTATGCCTCATGGCAGTTGAAAGTCCATGAGAGAAACTATCCAACACATGATCTGGAGTTGGCGGCAGTGATCTTTGCCTTGAAAATCTGGCGGCATTATCTCTATGGAGAGAAATGTGAGATATATACTGACCACAAGAGTCTTAAATATATATTCACACAGAAAGAGCTTAATATGTGCCAGAGAAGATGGATAGAGCTCATCAAGGATTATGACTATTCAATACATTACCACCTTGGGAAGGCGAACAAGGTGGCGGATGCCCTAAGTAGAAATGATCCAGCAATTCTATCAATGATGAGAATTGACAAGGATCCAATCTTCTTAGACTTGATGAAGATGGACGTGGGAATCATAAAGAAGGGAACATCATCAATCCTTTCACAAATGATTGCTCAACCGTCTCTTTTTTAAAGGTTAAAGGATGCTCAAAAGGATGATGCGGGAATCCAAGAAAAAGTGGAAGCTATCAAAAAGGGAAAATCCTCAGAGTTTAATGTTAATGAAGAAGGAATTTTGCGGTTTGGGAAAAGACTATGTGTTCCATCAAGTTCGGAGCTGAAGAAGGAACTTTTGGATGATGCACATAGTTCAAATTTCTCTATTCACCCAGGGAGAAAAAAGATGTATCGAGATCTCCGAGAAAACTTTTTGTGGGATAATATGAAGAAGGAGATCGCTGAATATACATCAAAGTGCCTAGTGTGTCAGCAAGTGAAGGCAGAGAGGCAGAAGTCTAAGGGGATGATGCAACCATTGCCCATACCAAAATGGAAATGGGAGAACATCACCATGGACTTTGTCACTGGACTTCCAAGGACATCCAAAGGCAACAATGCAATCTGGGTTGTTGTGGATCGTCTTACAAAGACTGCACACTTCAGTGAAATTCGAGAGGATTTCTCTTTGGATCAACATGCACAGATATATATCAGGGAAGTGGTACGGTTGCATGGAGTACCACTATCTATTGTGTCTGACCGAGATCCAAGATTTACCTCTAAGTTTTGGAAGATTCTTCAACATGCTCTGAATACTGAACTGAACTTCAGTACGTCCTATCATCCTCAAACAGATGGCCAATCCGAGCGGACTATCCAAACACTTGAGGATATGTTGAGAGCGTGCTCAATGGACTTTAAAGGAGGATGGGATCAAAATTTTCCTCTAGTTGAGTTCTCTTATAATAATAGTTTCCACTCGAGCATCCAAATGGCACCATATGAAGCCCTGTATGGGAAAAGGTGTAGAACACCGACATGTTGGGATGAGGTCGGTGAACGTAAGCTGCTTGGACCAGAAATGGTCGAAGAAATGGTGGAGAAGGTGAAAACCATTCAGCAGCACATCAAGGCAGCCCAAAGTCGACAGAAGAGTTATGCAGATAATCGTCGACGAGACCTTGAGTTTAAAGTCGGAGACATGGTGTTTTTACGCATATCTCCGTGGAAGAAGGTCATGAGGTTTGGAAAGAAAGGGAAGTTAAGTCCAAGGTACATCGGCCCCTTTGAGAATCTTGATCGTGTTGGGGCTGTGGCCTATCGACTAGCACTTACACCTACTATGACCAAGGTGCATGATGTCTTCCATGTATCCCTCTTAAGGAAGTACATACCAGACCCTTCACATGTACTCTCTTCCGAGGTGGTACAATTAGAAGACGATCTTTCTTATGAGGAGCAACCAGTAAAGATCTTAGATCGTAGAGAAAAAGTTCTACGAAATAAGACAATGCCCCTCGTCAAGGTGTTGTGGAGAAACCACAAGTTTGAAGAAGAAACTTGGGAGTCGGAGGATATGATGAAGCTAAGTTACCCACATTTGTTTTAGTGTGGGAAAAGGAAAATTTCGAGGGCGAAATTTCTTAAAGGGGGAATGTTGTAACGACCCAAAGTTTCATTAATGGAAAATCCCTCTTGATCCAGTTAAATGTTTATTTATGAAAAATGTTTTTATAAGATGTAATCTTCTTTTGTTTTACGTTAGGATTTATGACCGTTACTTTTATAGTCGTTGACCAGTGATCATCTGAGTAGTATAAATATAAGGCTTTAACGAACCAATTTTCTACTCAGACAGAGGAAGCGATGGACTCATCTAGTAGAATTGCCCCTTATGAAGCCCATTTGTCGGAGCTCGGAAAAGAGGTGGCGTCTTTGGGCTTTTCCATTGACCAAGCCCAAGCTGAGCTTCATCAAGTCAAGCTCGAACGTGATCGTCTACGGGAAAAGTGGAAGTTGATTGAAATTACCACTCGACCGATGTTATCCGAGCAACCCCAAGAGTCTGTCACCATCGCACACCTTACCCTCAGGTCTTATGCGGCTATTTTAAGGGGTTATGTAACAAATAAGTAGCACCATGTTCATGTACATTATTTTTGTATATAATAATGAATATAATTTCTAGTCATTTTTGATACATTGTAATTAGTTTTTAAAGTACAAATGGTGTTTTTAGTTATTATTTAATTAAGAATTATATTTTATTAAATTAAAGTATTTTTGAATTAAATAATATTTTAATAAAATATTATTATTAATATTAAATTAATTTTTTATTAAGTATAAATGATCTTATAATTTTATGAATGCAATTAAAATGTTTATTAAGGTTTGAAAGCCATTTCTGTCAAAACCCGTGAATTTTTTTTATAAATGTCAGTTTTTATTTTAAAAGTGAAAATTCACATATTTAGAAAATTATTTAGATAAAATAAATATTATTTTTGGAATCAGGACGTCGAAATTATCCAACGGTGAATTTTTCATAATTTTCTGAGACAGTCAAATATTTGGGTAAAAATTAAATACCATTTAAATATATAATGTGTTTTATGACATCATAATGACCCAATGGTGATGTAATAAAATACCATAATCCTTATGTTCGGCCAATATGTGTTTTATCATTAAAATAATGAGGTTTTGGGTTTGTTTGAATTACTTTTCAAAGCATTAATGGAGCCCTCAAGACTTATTCAACATTTTTCCCTTTTAAATTAATTTCCATGGGAGTGTGACTCACCTCCACATAAGGAACCCTAATTTTTTAATAAGTTCGAACCTTGTCCTTGTAAAATATTTTTTTCCTCTTTCCTTTTCCAGAAACCATGGGAAAATACCATGGGATGGTTTGTGGTTTGGATTATTTTAATATGAGGGGTCCCAAACCTAAATAATAAAGAATTCTCTCACCTTTCCTATATAAACCCACCCAAGCTCCCACTTCCTCCTCACTAAAATCCCTTGGGGTTCTTCCAACCTCTTCCATACTCTCTCTAGAATCCTCTCAAGGTGCCCCAAGCTCCCAAGAAGACTCTCACAAGCCTCTCTCTAGCCTTTGGAAGCACACTTCCAAGTAAGGGTTTTTTCTTCCTTTCTCATTTTTGTCAATTTTCTTTAAGTTGTATTTCCCTTTTAATTTCAATTATGAATGTTGGGGTATGATTTCTCACCTCTCCCATACTGGCCTCTTATTTTTTGAATGATGAGAGACCCCTTTCTCTCTCATTAAATGCCTCCCATGTACACCCGTTACTATGCCGAAATTCCGAAAGGAACCTTTTTCTCCCCTTCTATATTCAAGAAATACTTTTGTATCATGAATCTAAATTCCTTTTCAATTTTTGGGAAATGTATCTATATGACCTACTTACTGTCCATTACATTTAAATATGATGAGGAACCCCTTTCTCTCTCATCAACCATTTTTTATGAATTCTTATGTCACGCCGTTACGCTGCCGAAATCACACCGATTTTCTAAGCCAATATCATTGTGTAGTGAATATCATGCCCATTTCTCCATCAAGGGTATTCACATTTATGCACATTTACTAATTGATTATAAAGTTTCATGTATTAATTCCACATTCCTTTATCGTGGAATAAATGATTATGTTTTATGAATCCATGTTTTATGATCCATGTGGCACACTTATGCATGAAATGAAATGTTTTAAGAAGGGTGCGCCCTTTATAGCGCTCCAATGCATTGGGTAAAGTATAGTATCATGATACGTCATGTGCAATGAGTGTTGACTCATGCTAATTCAAGTGCAACAGGGGTTTACTCGTGCTTCAAGTGCAATGAGGGTTTACTCATGCTCCATGTGCAATGAGCCTTAGCTCATGCTAATTCAATGTTAAGTGTTGTTGCCACATTTCCATGTTATGATTATCATGCTTTATCATGCCTTTATGTTCATGTTTTTCTTATGCTCTATTGATATTCCTATTGCCTACCATGTATTTTACTCCTCATGTTATTCATTGTGTACTCCCTTGCTGGGCTTTATAGCTCACCCTTTTCTTATGCATGTCCTCAGGTTATCCCATGCAATGCTAAGTACGAAGGAATGTAGTGGTCATGTAAAGGAAGTTTTCAATAAAGATGTTGTATTTCAAGTTTAAAGTTTTTATGTAATGATCATAAGCCCCAAAGACACTAAACCACTCGATCTTCTTTGTTGTATCAAGTGAAATTTTATGTAATAAATCATGTTTAAGTTGTAATAAAAAGCAGGGTTGTCATATTTCTTATGCACATCTCAGGTTATCCCATGAAGTTTTAGAAGAGAAATAGATTTTTAAGGGCATACTGTCGAGTTTTTAAAATATTTTTTGTACACCCATGTTTTAACTAATTATTCTATATAATTAATTTACCAATGAAACTAGGCCTCAAGATCTTCTAGGATTGTTTTACGTGTATCTTTATGTAATAAATCATGAATTAAGGTGTATAAAATATGGTTTATGATTATTGGTAGTTGAGGAATGTCTAGTTATTTTTTTGGGGATTATGATTATATAACCCTAGTGAAATCGTTAGAGATAAGACTAAAAAATGAAAACATCCATAAGTTTTGGAAAAGTTTAGAGTCTGTGGTTTCTATGAAAATATACCCCTATATAGATACTACAAAAGGATGTGGGTCTAACACAGTTGTTTAAATGGGTTAAAATAAAAAAAAGGCTCATTGGGATTGAATTAATTGTCACTTGGTGCTTGATAATAAAGACTTGCATCACATGTAGTTTGAAAAACCAAAGAGATATGCTCTGGTGAACTCATAAGCTCCTTATAAACAATTATTAAGAGATAAAAAATGTCCATAAGATATTAGGTTAGGAAATACATAATGGATAACTTATATTCAATCATAGAAATTATTTGTTAAGAAATTTTATCATTTATGAGTTATCCCTTCAATTTTCGTGGTTTCCCATTAATGTTTTTAATATTTTAATAATTCCATTCCATAATTTTTCCTTTCTTTTAGTCAATGGATGGAAACAATATAAACCGATTGGAAGTTCCATATGAGGGATTCCCAACCCAATAAAAGGAGACATTGGGAACTTCATGAAAATACTCTTTCAATTAACTCATGTTTTGAATACAACACTAAAGCAATAGGAATGCCGACATACCCTTAATTAACGGAATGTTGAAATTTATACCATAATGTAACAAAGTATTTTGAATTTCACTGGATATTTAGATCCGTTTATCATTGAAAAATGGATTAACTCATTTGAAAAGGTATTCATTGTAATTCATTCCTCTAAAAAGTAAAAGTTCCTGATGGATATTTATCAAATAGAGGTATAATCTAATCAATGGTGGAAATTGATATAAAAATTGAAGCCTTAGGATGAGATCAAAATTGTAGAGTAGAAATAATTTTGAAAACATTTTTTTTATTGATATTTTACTCACACTCTCTAATATAAAATGTAATGGTATTTCATCAGCCTCATGAAAAAGAATGATAATACATTGAGGACTATGGGGAAAACTTCACAAGACATTCACAATATGCCTCTAACATTGCCATTTTCCTTGACAGTAATGTTGTCAGCTTTATTGGTGTGATAAATTCTAGTCTATGAATAGATTTTGTTATTTGAGACATTAAAATATATGATGAAATTATTCAATATTGCATCACAGTAGAAATGAAGATCAACAAATATCAATGGTCTCACATGTTTGGATATAGGAATAAGATGATATATTTTAATTCAGGTGTTGTGATGTAGAATTATCAATGGGGAAATAATTTCCAATATACCAATTTTCAAAAGTGTTGGAAAATAATCAATTTTTTTGAAGGGAACAAGGAAAGGATTTAGGTCCAAGAACTAAGAGAACCAAGATAGCGATTGCCGACTAGAGAAAGCCACCAATGTGATGGAATAAAGGAATGATATAGTGAACCCTAAACTTATTTTATAATGTTTAAACAAAAAATAAAAATGAAACAATGAGAATAAATACACTATGAAATGGTTTTCCAATGACAATCATTGATAAAAACCTTCTTTGGCTTGAGATAAAGGGTGATCTTATACCATGAAAACTACTGAGGTGGATACTAAAAAATTAGTGGTGACAAGTATTCTAATAATTTATTGAAGGATATCGAACTTAATATATAATCATAGTTCTAAAAATTATTTCAAATAATGAATGTCTAGTATAACTATTCATTAATCTACTAAAAACATGGAATTTGAGTTATTGGTGAAGTTAAAAGAAGGGAAAATTTTTATATCCTTGGAATATAACTCATCCCATGCCAAAATTTATTTGACCAAAATCCTAAAAAATGTTATTATAATATGTTTATCATAATATGATTATATTATTGGAATGTATTACATTTTGTTTTATAGAGAAAACATAAATTAATAAGAGAATAAAATCACCCTCTACATAGTAATTCACCCTGAAATTATATACAAGTGAGATATGGAGGATAAATATGCTTTGGTTCATCATCAAAGTATAGATATTATTTACTTGTGGGAAATAATATATTAATCAAATGATTGAGACTATAGAGAAGATCAACCTCGATGACATGCCGATTATAAGGGAATTCACTAATGTGATACTAGAAGAGTCTTATAGTCCTCATCCTAGGTGATAGGTTTGGTTCTTAATAGAACTTATTACTGAAGATTTTTAAAAATCCAAGAATCAATATATAATGGACACCATTGAGATTAAAGAGTTGAATAAGATACTAAAGTAGAATATAGTTAATGACTTTATTTTCCAAAGTGATTCAATTTGGAGTTCATCAGTCATTTTTGTTAAAAATAAGGATGGGTCAATGCACCTCTACATCTATTATCACGTGATCAATAAGATCCTGATAAATAACATATATCCTATACCAGGTATTGATTTCATTTTTGATAGTCTATATGGATATAGATAATTCTACAAGGAGGATCTTTGATTAGTTATTATCACATAAATATGAAGGAGGATATCCCCAAGAATTATTTTGTATAATGTACATGCACTAAGAGTTACTAATGATTCCATTTAGACTCAATAATTCTTTATAGATATTCTTGGAATTATTGAATAGAATCTTTAACGATTACATTGAAAATTTTGTTGAAGTCTTTATAGAATATATCCATATCTACTCCAAACGGAAGGAGGATCATGAGAAGAATTTTAATACTATAATGAGGTACTTGCAGAATGAAAATTTATACAAAAATTATGGTAAATGGGAGTTTTTGATAGAGTAGGTAATATTACGAGGGAATGTTTTCATCTGTAAAGTTATATATTTAGATCCTTGAGAAACTGAGGTAATTCAAGGATGAATGATATGAGTTTAATATTATGATGGAACCATTGAACATACAAGTATATAAACGAAAAAAACTGAAACATGTATTAATCATATACTCTCTTGGACATCTAAATTCAATAACACTATCTAGGTTGTAGTCGATCACCTAAAAAAGTCATTTTATTTCATTAATATCAAATAATATTTATCTCAGAACTAAATTTCCAATATAAAAACAATTGAAGTTGTAATACTCCATGGAGTTCCACTCTCTAATATATCTGATCATGATCTATGGTTTACCTTGAGGTTCCAGAAGAGAATTCTATAAACACTAGATATATTTATTAGTTTCATTACTACTTATCACACTAGGATGGTTGGTATGTCTAAAAGAACCATTAAAAATATAAAAGATATGTTGTGAAAATGTTAAATGGATTTCAAAGGATATTGGGATCGGTTCCTTATAATAATGGATTTATCATATAGTAGTTGTTTCCATTTTATAATTATAATGACACCTTATGTGGCTCTGTATAGGAAGAGTTTCAGAAACCAAAATTATAAGATGAAGTGGGAGATATGAAGTTAATGGGACCTAATCATGTCCATGATATGATAGGTAAAGATCAAACCATTCAATTTCATATGAAAAATCACAAAAAGTTGATAGAAAATCTACGAATACAATCATAAAAAATATCTAGATTTTATGTTTGGATATAAATTATTTCTCCATATATCATGTTGTAAGAAAGTAAATCTTAAGTATGTGATGTATTCCATATATCCCTATTCAGAAAGTACATACGAGAACCCTCATATATATTAAATCTAGAATTGGTACAAATTGATAAGGATTTTTTATATGAGTAGAATCCTATAAAGATCTTATATCATAGATACAATGTTCTAAAAAACAATAACACTCACCTGGTTAAAGTATTATGAAAAAACCACAAGTTTGAGGAATACTGATTGGAACAGGAAGAGGTGATGAAACAAATTTCTCTAATCTATTTTAGTGTATGAAATGGATTTTCCAGTGGAAAATTTATTAAGGGGGGAATAATGTAATGACATGATGTTTTATAAATGAAACTGACTTTTCAAATGAATAAATTATTTATTAAGAAATAGAATTATAGAAAACACATGTACTAATTTGGTTATCCCAGAACTTTAGAAGTTTAATCCTACAAATTTAAAATTCCATTAGGAATCATAACCATCAATAATATATCTATTGTATATTCACTATAATGATTATTATATATCAAGTGTTGTGATAAATCAAACTAATATAGAGAAAATAAGCGATGATCTCGACCAATAGGATCATACATTATGGAGACCATTCATCGAAGCCTCTAAGGGAGATAACATCACTAGGATTTACCCTTGAATAATATCAAGATGATATTAAATAAATAAATCATGAGAGAAACCATTTACAATAGAAGTTTAAGTTTATCAATATCACAAATAAAACTATGTTTGCCGAACCACCCAAAGAATGTGTAAGTTTGACACACCTTACCCTTAGGGAATACACTAGTTTAATAATGCATTATGTATCTAGATATAAATAAAATGAATTTTTATATTTTTATATTTAATAAAATAATTATAATATTTTTCCATTTTTATTATTACTTTATAAATTTTTAAGTAACAAGTTTGATAAAAATTTGATTTAGATATTATAAAACACAAATTACTTTCTTGAGAAACATATAGTTTCAATAAAGGAACCCTTTTAGATGAATTCAAGAAGTTTAAAAATAAATATTATTTTAGTAAAATAATCTTATTAAATAATATTTATTTAAATATAAATGATAAAATAATGTTATGAAGTCAAATGAATTTTTTAAGGGTCATAAACTGTTATCATCGCAAAAAAACCTATATTTTTTCAATAATTATGATTTTTGATTTGAAAATGTCAAAATTTTTATTTAGGTAATTATTATGATAAAATAAATATTGTATTTAAAATCATCATGTCAAAATTATAAAATGGTTAATTTTTCATAATGTTAGGAGATATTTTATTTTTTGGTTAAAAATTAAATATGATATAAATATATGATTTCTATAATGAAATCATAAATATAAAGAGGTGATGTAATAAATACTACAAAGAGTATACATGAACAAAATTATTTCTGCCCTTTAAAATATATTTTTTGATGTTCTTTGATTAATTTCATAAACTGTTAATAAATCCTCTAAAAAAATTATTATATTTTATGGTTTTAAAATTAATTCTTTATGAACATGACACACTTACACATAAAAAAGGTTATTATTGTAACGGGTACAATTCTTATCCTTATAAAAAATTAAGAAAAGTGTACATTGTTAGGAAAACATGGGAAAAACATGGGATGATTTGTGTTTTTGATTATTTTGTCGTGTAGATTCCTAAACCTAAATTTAGAAATAAATATTGAATTCATCTCCCAATTGATATAAAAACACATCTTAAATGGTATTAATCTTCACCAAAATCCCTAGGATCCCTAACTTACTATTAATTTATCTCTATAAATCCCTACTATTCTTTTCCCATGCTTTTAATAAACCACTCCCAAGATTTTAAAAGCTCCCTCTCTAGGTAATGGGTCCTCTCATTCTCCTATTTATTTAAGAACATTATTCATATTATGTCTTTTTATTTACTATTTTTCATGGTGGGATATGATTGAACACATAACTCCAACTTTCATTATGATGTAAATGTAATGATAGGTCCCTTTTACTCTCATTAAGTTCTTCCATGAATATTTAGATAACTCCATTATGCTAATAACATGATTCTATGATTGCCTATAATGAACATTTGTGCAGTGAATACCCATCCCAATTTCCACTTAAGGGTATTCTACTATATATACCAATTGTTAATTTATTTGTTACTTATTGTTATGAAACCCAAAATACTTAACCATTGGATTAAAATTGATTAAATATGTTCTCATGTTGTATAATATTTGTGGCACACATATTTATGTACATGATATGCATGTGACATGTGGGACATGAATTGCATATTCCTCCAATGCATTGGGTAATATTTTTATCTCATGAGATAAAATGTATTTTTCATGGGAGTTAATCTTAATCAGAATATTTTATGATGTATCTGTTGTTTTCATTGGATTTTAATTATAATGTAATGTTTTGGGTTATTTCCACATTTCCATGTTTCTATTATGTTATCATCTTATATCATGCTTTAATAATCATGTTTGTGATTATCACTCATATTTTGTTACATTTTTATGTATATTGACTCACATATACTAATTTACCATATTATATTCTTTTATTATTACCTTAATAAAATTTATAGCTTACCTCTTTCTTATATACATCCCCAGGTTATCCCATACCGTTTTAGAAGAGAAATGAAATTTTAAGGTCAAGATGTGGGGTTTTTTAATTAATGTTGGTTTAAAAATGTTTCAAGTTATTATTATATATAACAAATTTTCTAAATACACTAGGCCTCCTAATCTTTTTCAATTTTATTATGTGTACCTTATTTAATGAACCATTATTTAAGGTGTATTGAAATATTTGTTTTCACAGAAAATGAGAATTTTATTAGGTTACGTAAAAAATAGTTAACGTGGTTGGTAATGGTCCTGAAGTTGACGATCATAGTTTTGGTTAAGGTTATTTAGAAAAAAAAACCAATGATATATGGTAATCCGCATCATGTAGTTCTATACTTTTATAAAAAAGGGTAAAACATATAATCAGGATATGCCGACATTATGATATATTAAAACATCTATTATTCCTTGATTTAAATAAATGAAGACATCATATTTTTTGGTCATTTTTTTATAGGGCGGGTAAGAAAATAAAATGATAAAAAGGGGTTAGTGCGCTTGGGTTGATTCTTGGTTTAGTTATATTAAGGAAAATAAAAACTACAATGGAGAATACCCTCATTATAGTTGGACTATATCTAATATATTCCATTAAAAATTTTGATGAAAAATTTACTATGTATTAGGGTGTAAAGGTATAGAAATTTATAGTCCCTTTGTATTTTATAAGATTTAGTGGTATCCAGAGTAATTTGGAAGGTGTTCTATAGGTTAAGGGTTGTGTTTTGGAGCTTTGGGGTCCAAAATTCAAATTTGGGAATCCTAGTGGAGACTGTTTTGGGGAATTCTTTATTAACCATTGTTCAGTTTTTAGATGGATAACTTAGGGCATGAAATTTCATTTTTAAGTGGTTATAGTTATTTTGAGTGATGCAGGATCTTGAACACTCAATTTTTTGTTGGGTTAGATATTTTGGAGTTTGCAGTATCAATAGATATTAAGATGAAGTTCCTATAAAAAATTGAAATATTAATACTTCCAATTTTAGCTGGGATGGTGGCAGTTCACTATGGTTAGATGGGCCACATCATGGAGGGTCTGATTTAACTTTAAGTGAGTAACCCTTATATATCATCTTTGAACCCATTATATGGGTAAGTCAAAATCAGTGAAATATGGAATGGAGAAACACCCATTTAGAGATCATGACATCATGGTGTTGGCTGTTTTGGAGATTGTGGTGTTTTATGGTTTTCCCTATATGAAATAGGGAATGGAGAAACACCCATTTCAAGACTCATAGACGATACTATATCATTTCATGGTATGGTATAATTTTATTGGTATCCTTTATATGTATAGGTAAGTTCCTCTAAAATATAGTTGTTCCTCATAGATGTTGGGGTCAAAGTAAAAAAACAATTTTAGGTTCCAACACAACATTTTTCTAATCATACCATATTTTAGAAAATCCAAAATTTCCACCATAGAAGGGGGGATATTCCATTTTTTAAGATTTTGAGTTTCAGATCTTGACTTTACCTAAACAGTAAAATCAAATTTTTAATGTTCCTTAAGGTTCTATATAAGGCATATGCTTTTGGGAATACACAAGTTCAGATTGGATCATCACATGGAGGAAGTCATCAATAATTATTAAGGAGTATACTAGTAAACAAATATTTTTAGTTTCATGTTCAATCCATGTTTTAGATAACAATAATAGAGCTTTAAATTCCCTCATCAAATATTATCAGTGATGGCTATTCTCAGACCCATAATGAGACATGATATTTAATTTTTTTTTGAATTTCATGGTCATATGGAGATTTGGTGTTTGATATAATTTAGTAGTCAACATAGAGTTAGAATCCTACATCAAGGTCAATAATTAAAACAATATACTTAGAGGAAGTAGTTTCACCAGGTAAACCTAGTTTTTTGATAGTAAAGAGGTGACAAGGTGGGTGGGTGAAAGCCCTATTACACCCCTTATCCTCAAAGACAAAGAGAGGTCATGGACATGGATTTGATCAATATCAATGCCAATGCTATCATATAGTAGGATTCAATAAGATATAAGAGATAGTTATACTTGCACCAGAATAGATATATGTTATACAAGGTATAGTCAATCTATTTTCTATGCCGGTGTATGCTTTTTTAAATTCTAGAGCTCAAGTCTTTTATTGTGTCCTCCTAGTTACAGGATGTAGGACTTAATGTGGAGTGAATTTTTGTTCAATTGGTGTTGACTATTCTTGTTTGAGGATGAGTTATATTATATGATTTATGTTGAGATTTTGAGTTAATAGTAGGGAAAAATTGGGTTTTAAGACATTTCTTCTGTTAATTGATACAACCATACAAATTTTTCATTGATATAGACTGGTTGTATTTAGTAGAGGATATCATTGAATTATTTAGTGGGAGAACCATATTATTTGATGTAGATGAATAGAATCTCATGTTTATTGGTAAGAGATTCCATCATATGGGTAATAGGTTTGTTTAATGATGATGTTGATTTTGATAGAGGTTTATATAATGTCATTTCGTAATGATTTGGAAGAGTACCTTGAAACTTTTTCCTAAGATATTTCAATGATTCCTTTTCTATGGAAAATCAAGTTTCGGATACAGTTTTAGTCCTGTGTCTTTTATTTGTATTTCTCTATATATGATGGCCCCTTTAGAGTTGTGGTAACTATGAGATTATATTAATGATATTCTACTGGGAGGTTTTAATTAACCTAGTGCATCACCTTGGGTTTCTCCAATCGTGTTCATGAATAAAAAATATATAATTACATTATTTTATATTTATTATCATATAATAAATTAGGCTATAGTGAACAATCATTATCTACTTCCACTAATTAATGATACGACGACAAATCATTTTTTTCCATTTTCAAAATCCAGTTTATGGGTTCCCGGTACCCGTACTGACAATCCCCAAAAATCCAGATTTCAAAATTCATATTCAAATAAAAACACATTCATCAAACACCACGCGCCACACCTAGAGTCCTATACCCATCATCACACATCGTCATCACAGCATCGCCATCACTATAGGTTGAACATCATCACTGCATCGCTATCAAAGATCATCATGCACATCCATCACTACCAGTTGCCAGTGAGACCATCAGAAGAATCGTCTCTAGAACCTCCTCCGCATATAACCACAATTAATTATCACCTTCAAAAATCCAACAGTGCCAGTGACAAGAAACATCACCTCAACAAGCTCAAACACCATTAGAGAAGTGACACCACCAGAACAATGAACAAAATCATAACTATATCCATATTTCCAAACCACTAACTAATCATCTTCACCACCACACAACAAAATAATAAACCATATATCATCCGAGAGAAACAAATCCACCCAAAAAGAACCCAGTCCATCACCAGACATGCCGAAGCGACAAGCAACACCAAAACAGAACCTCATACCAGAATGAAATCACCTCCTCATAGAACAAAACCTTCAAGAGACAAGAAGGCCCAGTCACCACCTAAACGGAATCAACATCAAAACCACCACAAAACAACAAAAGGTTGAAGCAAAACCCGTTGCGGCCTTCAGAATTTCACCCTATGGCCATATCTACCCAAAGCACTAACACTCAACAAGGAACACGACAACAACCCCATAACGCAGCACAGATCCCGCACCCTAGGTCAACATCACACCTATTTAAGTGAAGAGGTTGAGAAAAGATGAAAACAACCGAGGATAATGATGAGACCGCATGAGCTAAGAGCAACCACACCATGAGTGCACCGAGCTAAGAGAAAAGGAAAGAGAAACCAGCGGGGAAGGAAGGTGGTGACAGATGGGAAACCTAATCTCCGTAGAGCCCCTTATGGGCGCATCACTGATTAATGAAATATTTGTTCATCTAAAGGGGAATACCTGATTTTCAAAGATTAATTTGTTATCAGTGTATCATTATATAGTTATGAAATATGAGGATACCAATAATACTTTATTCAGATGTCATATTGGGAACATATAGTTCATATAAACACTTTTCAATATCAAGAATACACAATCCATGTTCATCATATTGAAGAGGTTTGTGTTTTGATGAGTTTCTTAGTCCTTTTAGGGTGATGTTCCTTAATGAGATCCTTGTGTATTTCAATTTTGATTATGATAAATGTTGAGAAGATATAAACCATTTTAGAATTTATTTTGAGTCTTTAACTATTTGAGAATATCTCTAATTATAGGTTTTGGACCCGTGAGGTACTCTTTCTAATGTATATTTTTAATCATCTAGTATTATCTGTAGATTGTTCAAAGATCTAGGTAATTATTTCTTGGGATGCCCTAATGAATTTTATAGAGATCCAAGGAATCCTTGGTGTAATTTGATATTAAAAAAGGATTTTTCTTGAAATTTTTCATATTTAAACTCATATAACAACCATGAAAAAAAGGATGACACTTTTTTATGGACAATATAGTGTTGTAATTCTATTAAGCTTTTAAAGAATAAGATGGATGGGGAACTTGTTCTCTAATTTCCAATTGAAGGGGTTTAATTTCAGGATTTATATGATAATTTATACCGTCTATTGGTATTTTTATCTAATGAAACAAAGAGTAATCATACTATATGGTTATTTATAGTTATGATCCCATCAATATAACATTCATAACCCACAATCTCATGCTTTATATAGTTTGGTTTCCCATGATATTTTTTAACACTATCTTATTAGGGAGTTCTTTAGGTATTCAAAAACCCTAAGTGTTTGAGATATATCTTATATATGAATGATTTGAACTTGTGACATCAGTAGTTGATGAAATTATTGCAAGATTATATCTTGGATATTATCTATACCTCTAAAAAAGGGAATCATTTCATAGATTAAATGAGTCGGAAGTCACATGGAGACATAGTTTGTGAGTATATAAATGTATGGAAATGATTGAGGAGTTTTCACCAATGCTTCTTGATATGAATTATGTTGATGGTAGAGGGTGTCCCTACTAGATGATAGTGATTTATTCCTACATGAAGCGGGTGGAGGAATCTTAGTCGGGGGACTCTAAGGTGAATGATTGTTGAGATGTGTAGTTTTAGGGATTCCCCTAAAGAAGCGTTTTATTATGGTCAACATCTAGTGTCATTCAATTTGAGGATCCTCCTATCGTCAATGGTGTCTGATATGGTTCATTATGAGATTTACCACACATGGTGTTCTTAGTGGGCTTTTTTCAGCTTCTCAGGGATCCTCAGTGAAAGTGGGATACCATTTTTATGAATCTCATGTTCATTTTACATTATGTACTTGGTGGATATGATTTTATTTTGGTGATCATTTACTATTTGATGAATTCAACCCAATTCAGAGAAATTAATATGGTGATCATGGTGGATTTTCTGTCAAGTTAGTATTTGAATGAGATTTTGATAATCTATGGGGTTCTGAGGATGATCATCTCTGATCATTATCCTAATTTTACTTCATAAGTATGAAAATATATCCAATGCTACTTTAGATTATTTCTCTTTCCCAAAAAATAATTTTAATCCACAAATGGATGGTAATATGGTATATAAAATTATTAACTTAGAAGACATGTTGTGCGCTTACATTCTTGATTTTTAGGGTTTGTGGGTGATGTTAAACCCCTTAATTGAGATGGACTGTAACAATAATTATCACTCAAAAATTGGTACAACCATGTTCTATGAACTTTATAGTCTAACTTTCATATTTTCTTCTTTTTGGATTGAGGTTAGTGAGTTAGCGACTATAATACTAAAAATGGTGTAGATTATGGTAGATAATGTGTAGGTGATTCAAGAGAGGATGAAGAAATTCATAGATCACAAGAATCATTATGTTGATCATAGGATTCAACCGATGTAGTTTTAAATTAGTGATAATGAATTCTTAAGGATATCTCTTAATCATAGAAAATAATGGTTTCTTCATGGGAGTAATATTTCTCCCCAATTTCTTTATACATTTTAGGTATTGGAGCACACCATTTAGGCAACATATCATTTTCCATCCCTTTGTAGAAAATTAGGATCCATGATTTTTTCAATGTGTCAAAAAATCATTGATATTAACATGATGAATCCCATGTCATTGATTGGGGTGAATTGGTTATGATGGATGTTGTGATTTTCATTGAGAGGCATATTGATAGTTCAAATAATATGATAAAAGGTTTTTCGTGGGTGTTTTTTATAATTAGTTCATGTACTATTTTGACAAGGTTAATTATAAGAGTATACTTGGAATTTTGATTCATAGATTCATAATCAAAATCCTAAGTTAATTGATGCTTGAATTCATGAAATGAAATGTATGAACATTAGCTGCTTTCTGATGACGATGTTGTTTGATTATTTCCACATTAATTTTAATTTTTTAGTTATAAACTTATTATAGCAAGATCCTTATTTTAAAGGAATCCAAAAGGGTTTTTGTTTTGTGACCTGCGTTTTTTTCTTTCCTGGATTAGTTTTATTAATCAAAGAAAATAATCATTTGATAATTTTCTAACGCAGTGACTCAAAATTTCCCAGACCTCTTCATTTTGTTTTCCAGTATTTGAAGGAATCACATGGATGTATGAAGGGGGTCCATAAGTATATAGATGAGTCTTATTTATATGGCGTAAAAAAATGAATTTTGGAATCCCTGATGGAAGATATTTTAGTGTTTCATAATAAAACATTCTACATATTGAAGGATGGTGAACCCCTGGTTTGAAAATTTTATTTTAAAGGAGTTTGAATGTTTTGAGTGAATAAGGATCTAAAAAGTCTATTTTGGAGTTTATTGAGCCATTTTTTGGGTAATTCGCAGTGAGATATTTTAGTAAAGAACTTCTGTTAATCCAAGAGTGTTGTAACACCAATTTCAGTAGGCATGGATGCACTACACCATGGTCAGATAGGTTGCATCATGAGTTGGTCTGATTTAACCCTAAGTGCATAACATTCACATATCTTCAATGAGCCTTATGTATTAGAGAATCAAAATAATTGATATCACCTATATTATACCATAAGATTCAATTAGTTACAAATTTATTATCACACCATGGTGATATTTATTTTGACAAGTGTGCTGCATGGATGTTTCCCCTGTGGGAAATGGGGCAGGGAAAAATAATTGTTTTAGGTGCCATAGGGATTTTGTGTCATAGTACGGTATTGTTTTAAATGTAACATGGAAATAGTGAGGGGAGTTTCTCTATTATATGTCTATGATTCCTTGGTTTTATGAACAAATTTAGGAATAACCATTTTGGGTACCAATACACCATGAAAATGGTAAATATAATTTTTTAAATGGTCATTAAGAAATGAGGGATATACCATTTTGAAGACCTACTATTGCATATATTTCTTTTGATGATTCCATAATGGCCATTTTGAATATCTCTACTCCTTGGAAGATCTATATTTAGTATTTTATATAAATAAGGATATACTATTCTATAGGTTTAAATTTATTTTTTCTTATTTAATCCTATATGACTACAAGGATTATTTGGTGCCTTCCATTAATATATCTTGAGTGATTAAACCTATTGATTCAATAGTATTGATCTCTCTTAGTTTGAGGTATCCCTCTTGTCCTATTCCATTTATTTTCTTTTTTTCACTTTCTTCAGTGGAGACACTTTAGTGAGGTTTCTCTTGGTTTTAGTTAGTGTTCAAGTATTTTTTAATGATGTTATGTTGTGGTTAGGTTCCAATGTAGTTCCCATAATGTTTTATGATGGTCGAACATTGGTTTCTTCTATCCATATGTTCTTTTGACTAAATATTCCATCATTTTAGGGGAATAAAAACTTATAATATTTTATATTTATGTAAATTTGGGGATATCAAGTTATATTTTTTATTGGGTAAATGTTTTGGATTGACCTAAGGAAGATAATAATCATGAATTAATATAACTGAAATGGATAGTGTTATAGCTTCACATGAAATTATTTTTTAGATACGTTTTTAGCTTGTGATATTTTATAGATAGTGTGATGGTTTTGTAGTTTTGTTTTTAACTATTATTATCCACTTTTTTATGCCTAATACTTAGTAAACCACTTTAAGATAGTAAGATAAGGGGATATTTTTCATGTCATTCCAAACTATTTTCATTCTTCTATAAAATTTATTAATATTATGGAGGAATTCTTTGAGAACATTTACTTTATGTTTATTATTACTATTATTGGATGTTGTGTTAGGTTTTATTGCTTATTTAATCCTACTAATAATGTATTTAAATAATGTGTATGGTATGAAAAGATGAAGTATGCATAATTAATAAATGTGGTCGATTATGTTTGGTCATTATTTTATTTATTCAAACATGCTAAGAATGATATAGTTCATTGTTATTATAAATATTTTTGCTACTATTTTTCAAAAAACAATTTCATGTTTTTTATAGTATAGTTCCCTTTATTGGATTCAAAACTAAAACTTGATACTATGTTGGTTGAAATTTTGGTTGTTTAGTTTTTTTTGAAATTATTATGGTGGTGAAATTTTTGGTCGAAAATGGGATGGAATTGTTGATGTGTAGATGAATTGGGTATGGAGTTATGGCGTTTGGATATATATAAAGTTGGTGGTTAGCTATAGATGGATTATTTTCTTATCACTATTTTCTTAATTTATGAGTGCTTATTTCTTTGTTTCTTGATGATATTTTTCTACATAATATTTGGTATTTCATTTTCTTATTTCAAGGTAATTGTGGCTTTTTTCCCCCAAGTGATGGGATAGCAAATTAATTTATAAATGAATTAACCATAATTGGTTATGATGGATGAATTATGACCTTGTAAATGGAAATGTGAAAGGGGAAAATATTTATGGAAGTATTGGTCTAGTGTTATAGTAACTATTGATTAAGATGTGGAATAAAAGAACCATGCCTTGGACTATTAACCTAAATACAATTTTCCTAATTGATTATGGAATATTATATATATTTTTTTTCATTTGAAAATTTTAAATGATTATTAATAATTATGAATATGAATATTGTTTTTGTGTATAGGAGAGTAATAACATCCTAGTGGTTATTATTGGTAGCTGTAATGACATATATTATACTTATTACAATTGAAGCCTTATGTTCAAAATTTTTCGGAAGATTGGTTGTATAAGGACCAATCCTTAAAAAATTATATAATCTAGTGTATTTGTACATTAATTAAAGACCATTCATCTCAAATAAAATTTTCATATTATACTTTTATAAAATTTTGTCATAAAACTTACATAAAAAACCCATATATTACAAAGTGGACACTTCCACTTACTATAAAAGTTTCTTAGTAAATAAAAAATTTAAAAATAAAAAAGATGTATTTTCATGAAAAAAATTCACTTCTTTTATATTGATCTCTTATTCATTATTAATCATCCATAAACCCTATGAAAAACATTTAAAAATACCAGATGGGGAAAAAAGAATAGTAAGAGATATAAAAGAAGGAAATCTATAAGTGTAGTTAAAAACCTGAAAACCCTTAAAAGGTTTATATTTTCCACATTATTATTTTTTCATATAAAATAAAGCATATCCATATAAAAAAAATCTTTTTCTCAAATAAAAAATTTAAAACATCAATTGAAAAAATAGACATCCTTATTGGTATCTAAGAGAATAATATTCAAAACCTTTGTTAACTAGTGTTTAAAATAACTGGAAACTAGTTAAATCCATAAGAGAAGCCTCCCAAGTTAACTACTTCCTTCTTTTCTTTAAAGTCAAAGATCATAAGACAATGCATTTGACGACTACATCAGGATCACATGTTACATTAGATATACTGTTCTCACCCATCATTGTGAGATATACCTGAATCCCCCGTCACCATAAATAATGTTTAAGTACTATATCATTAATAAAAAAATTAAACTTTAAACTTTTAATCACAAAAAATGATGAAAAACCCTTTTGAACCTATAGGTTAAACACTTTCCATTTTCTTATAAAAATAGGGAGAAATACCATTTTCTTTCAAAATATATTTAAAATGAAAAATTACCAAAATATTATGGAAATGATTTTATTTGAAAATAAAAATGTAAAAAATAGACTAAGAATAAAATAAATAAAATTCATGATGATCAGAAATTCCATTCAAGTTATATATTTTTAAGAGTAACACTATTTTATACTTTGGTAAACAAGTCAAAACTGAAAAATATGAAAAATGTAAAAAAAATTACTTCTTTGAACCACAAAAAGAATGTAAAATATGGTTCAAATTAAATTTTACAACCATTAATTCATAAATAATACTTTTTTCGAATCATTTAACATAACAAGTACATAGAATAAAAATATTTAGAAGGTAAACATTAAAATAAGATTTATAAAAGAGACTCCCTTTCCCCGAGTTTGACCCGTCACATACATTATTTATCTTTCAGTATAAAAAAATAATTTTTACTATTTTTTTCTTAAGAATATATTTAAAGTTAATTTTAACATTATTATCGATTTTATATCATTTATGACTGTGTTTTATTTTGTTTCATCATATATATGTTTAAGTTAGATGTTTTTTAGGATTGTCGATTGATAATCCCAAAACAAATTTGGTAGGACAAATATGGTAAAAGTGGTAATTATTATATTATCTCTAGAATAATAATAATGAATTAATTATCATTTTCATACATTAATTATTGTTTTAAAACCAACTATGAGAGGTGATTATGAAATATGAATTACGTTATAAATGGAGATGGTAGTCCATAAGTACACCGGAGGAACAATTTTATTTTTTAATGAACATGGGGAAAATAAGGTAAGTATAATTATATATATATAACTATTATTATATCATAAATATCATGTTATCTCTTTAAATACACTTATATATACCAACCATGCGTTTTAGTGACACAAAATGAATCACATCGCTCTGTAGAGTTTGTAATCCAAACGTATGCTCAAATGACGTTGTCATTTTCCAATTGATTAAAATATAAGGAAATAAATTATATATTTTCATCAAAGAATTATAATTATGTCATGAATATAATATATATACATCAAATACATCATTATAACGAACCGTGAGTTTCAATGATGGAAAATGAATTACATTAGTTCTCAAGGATGTAGTTTTCTTTACACATAGATGATGATTTCATTTCCCATTTTATTAAAGTTGTGATTTATAAAAATTATTACATAAAAATAACAAGATATTTAAATTTTATGGATACTGATGTAATTATATCACAATTTATTATAATTGTTTTTAATGATATAGATGAAGAAATAAAATTTAACCATTTAGATAAACTCTATACTTCTTCTTTGATTTTTTTTATTTATGTATTATTCCTTATAATATTTTTATTATTCCAAAAATATAAGATATAGGAAATAACTTTGCATTTAATAAGGTATTTTGGAAGGTAGTTTCAGAACCCCATTTCCCTGGAAGGATGGATATGACAAGAGACGAGATGACATTTTTAAGATAGAGAAGGGAGACTCTTAACATTATATAAAGTATTAAATTAATATTAATTAGTTTTCCAAAAAAATACCCAAATTGATATATTTAAAATATAGGATGATTATGAGTCAAAATAATCTCATCAAATAAAAGTTAGATATGCTTTGGTGATGTTTTCACCCTTTTTTATTTATTTTAAATCATTATTAACCATTTTGTTGATTACAATGATATCAAAGTTTTTTACTCTTCAAGGTTCTATAAAGTTACTATAAAAGGATAAGTGGCCCATAAATAAAAAATGTTTTATATTATATACCATATAATATTTAATTTGACAATGATAGTTTTTTTATAAATTTAAAATCATTTAATAAGTTATTTTTTATTATAAAATATCAGTGACCTCATTTTTTGAACTATTCATTAATTTGAAATTAACAACATCAAGATAATAATGAAATTTGAATAAAATAAAATTTACCATCATTAATACAATATTATTAACCATACAATTAATTTTGACTATAATTAATCCAAAATACAATAATTTTAATGTTTATAATGTTATTTACTTGTATTTTTCCACTACATTCACAAGGACTACGTCAACATTGTATACTTTGTTAAGTTTGTTATATAATAAATATTAATTAAAAATAATTAACATAATAAAAATAATTTCATTATTATCAAAAAAACGTTTAATATTTATCCCTATGTGAATATATAATATAAAATTAATATAATGAGAGTGGCATTGTGTATTTCGCATTACATAAAATATTTTGTATATCATAATCAAATAAAAAAGTTTCAATGTGGACATAAATTAAAAACAACTATGAGTATGAATTAATTAAAATAATCATAAATGATATAGAAAAGTTTTATATAGATTTTTAATTCCTTTCACATTAGTTTTAATCTCAATTAACCTGATTTAACAATTACCGTGCTTACAACTCTTTAACATAGTTACTATTCAAAATAACTAAAAATATAAGGTATCTATTTAAAAAATAAAAATTATTCTAATTTTAAATAACAAATCCATTTTATCAAATTAAATTCAACTAATTGGTAGAATATAATATAAATTTTAACATGAAAACCCCAATGATAAACAGGTTTCCAAAAAAATAAAATTTTAAGTATAAAGTTCCGTTATGAAAATAAGGAATAAAATTGATTCCAAATACCATAATTATATTATTATATTATTAGTAAACTAATTATACTTTTAAAAAAAATATATAATATTGTAAATTACTGAAACAAAAAGACTATTTTCACTAAAGATTAATATTTTCACTGTTAATTAAAAAATAAAACTTGGAATAGTGAGAAACAATGAGAAGGATCGAAGGGGATGTGTTATTGTTGATATTTTAAAATTTTAATTTACTCAAAATTAACCCCTATATGTTGTTTTATTTTTATCCTTGTTAAATTTATATGAAAATATGAAATCATGAAAATATAGGACATAAAAGAAAGGGATAAAAAGATTGATTGTGTTTCCCCATGTGGCTGACTATATCTGTTACTTGGAGACTCCCATTAGTCGATATAAATTTAAAATTATAGAAAAGTAAATACAATGAACGAAACATTGTTAGACTCCTTATATTTCCTAATAGGTAATTATAGTTACTCATGTCAGCTACTAAGATTTTTATTTTGTCACTTGATAAAAACAGATTAAGAAATATTTTATAAAGGATTAGAGTAGTTCATATAGAAAGGTTATGTTTGATTTTTCCGTCTAGTAAGAGTCCATATAATGTGATTTTGAATTTCGGACCTCAATTAATTGAACATAAATCTTCATCTGGTGTACCCATAATCCTCCTTGAGTGTAAGGCCTTTTGATATGCCTCAAAACACAACACCTTTAATCTATGTTTTTTCCATTAAAGAAAACACAACACCTCATAAATTGTATAAATCCTCTTTCTGATAACTCTATGTCAAATATATTTGTCCAATGATTCTAATTAGAACCTATATATGATTTCACAATCCTCTACGTTAGATTAAAATCCATGACCAATGAAACTGACTAGAAACTCGTAATGATTTATCCTATTTTACTAGAATGTTATCTTAGTTGGAATCTTAGTCTACCCAATTCAATCAATGTTTTTTGAGATCTTGTATTGGAAAACAATTTTAGTTTATACTATACTTACACCACCTTTTTATAGATATTCCTGTTGGATAAAAAGAGGAAACAAAAATTGAATTCCCCCCTCAATGAAAACTAAATTTTAAAACCTCTCGATTATTTGTAATTAAATATATAACTCTCAAACATAATATAGTCTTTTTGACGATTTATGTAAACTCCCACATCTGAAAAATTATTCAAGATTCATTAACCATGGAATTAAGGAAAATTTTAACGTTTCCTTATATTATATAGATTTTTAAAGGATCACATCAATATAATAATTGTTAATGGATTTACAATGTTTATATAAAGATATTAAAAGCATCATCTAGTTAAATTTTTGTCTATATAATGTTTCCCCATCTAGTGAACATTTTATATTTTACTAATCTATAATTCACCTTGTTTAACTTTTATCTATCCAATTCTCTTTGATAGATGTGTGTTAAAGATTTCATCTAGTGTATCCTACCTCTTCAAAAACATCATGTGGAATAAGGATAAAAATGCTCCCCCAGTATAAAATATTAGAAATGTATATCCAATAACTTCCCCATGAAATTCTATTAGATGAATCATGTGCATTACTCTATCCAATGAACTCGAAAAACCACAAATAGTATAACTCCGTATAAAGGATCGTTTTTCGATTAACTTGATCCAGTAGAATCCATTAATCAACTCACTCCTTGAATTCATTACATGAAAATTTATATAACATGTAATATAATCATTTTCCACATAAATTTTCTATAAAATATCTATATGAAAACATCATATTCTAATAACTAGTGTGCTCAGGTCATTGGCTATCAGATAATATTGTTGTAACTTAAAAATATTTTTTTTTTCAAAAAAGTATTATTCATTGGGTTATGTTAATTTTTTTATTCAAATTTGATCTCTTCCCCTTTTTATTCTTTTAATATATGTACTTCATCTTTTATTATTACTTAAACATTATACAAACTCTTGAACATAAATATTCTCACATCATGGTAATTATTCTTCCTTAAAACATCGTACACTTAGTGAAAGTTTTTATAAACTCACCAGTGTGGACTTTATGCTATAATTCGGACGTTAAATAATTCCATGGTTTGTATGGAAGTTATGAGAAACAAAAACCATTGTAAAAATTCTATTTGGATCTTAACTTTTCTCATGATTATTGTTACTTGAAGATCGACAAAACATAATCTGACTTTATGAATGTTTTCTAACCCACATGGGGGAAACTTTTTTAACTTTCTTAAGGAAAAATTCTATGAACTTCCTCATTAAATTATTTTTTTATGAAAAAAAAACTTTCAAAAAAATGTGGATGAAAAATAAAAAACATTTCAATGAAACAAACCAATGAATATATAATCTACTGCCTTGGATTTGTTGGAATCATTCACAACATCTTTTATCATTTTTAAAAAATATTTTTCTTAACTTTTTTTCTCAACATTTTATCAAAAAAACCTTTAATAAACAGCATTTCCTATCAGCAAAATACTATATAAATTAATTATTTTAAAGTAATTCCATCCATTAGTGATCAAAATGTTTTGTATCCATGATTAGATAAACTCCCCTTAAATTTTTATCACTCCCCCATTTTATGATAACAAAAAAATAAGATTCATAAAATATGATTTGTCCACATACTTACAAACTTGTACTTTCTCTCCCACTTTCTAAGAAAAATATGATGAAATATGGGGAATGTTTAATTATAATTTTATAAGTTTGTTGGTGGAGTTTGGAAATATAGTTATAGCCTCAATTCCTCAAATATTTCCATTAACATTCCTCTAGTGATTTTTTTAATTTTGTATTTCATTGAAATAAACTCAAGAAAAACATATCAAAAAATAACATTATCCTTAATTAAATGGTACTTAGTATGAATGATATTTGATATCGAGTGTTTTATTTGGTGAAATTTATATATTATTCCCCAAATATGCTCAATGTAACATAACATTGTTCATCGCTTTTCTATATTACACATAAATGTACCAAGAAGAAAATTCCTTCTGAGGTTTATTTTCTATTATTATAATCTCTATCCCAATCAACAATAGTGTATCCAAAAAATTATATATTAATTTTTTTAATAAAATATTCCATTATATTACATTTCATGAACATACATGAGTATTATTTTAGTTTATAGTAAATGTGATTCCTTGGGGACAATCAAATATCATTCACACAATTTCATAACATATAAAATATTTGGTATCTAAGAATTAAGGTAATCTTCTTTCCAACTTTTAGAAGTTTTTCTGATTTACACTTTTTTTCATCTCTACTCAACTTCACACAAATAAAGATAGGTGTATAAATGTATTTGGAATGTTCCATTCTAATCTTTTGTGACAAATCATTAGAATTATTTTCCATTGATAGAAAGATATATATTTTTATTATTTTTACTTATAATCCTAAAAATAATGTTAAATCTCTGAGAATTGATATCTCAAAGTTTTTCTTCATTTAATCGAAAAATTATTCACAAGTTTTGTCTCTATCACTCTGAAAAATTATACAATCAATATACACCATGAAAATTTGGGCACCTATGATTAATTAATTTATATATATGTTTATATCAAATTTTACTATAGAAAAGTTTATCTATTTTATGTAAATTTCAAGATTAGAGTTCCATGTATGAGGATTCTATTTTAAACCATACAAACATTTCTTCATCTTACACACCATGGTTCTATCTTTATCAAGTAAGAATCCATGTAGTTTCTCAGTTAAAAAGTCTTCATCAACATATCTATTTAAGAATGTTTAATTAATATCCAAATAATAAAACTGATAAAAATGATGTGAATAAACTTATAGGATCATTATTAATGTTTCAAGTCCCTAACAAGTGGAAATTGTTTCTTAATACTCAACTCCTTCCACCTGTGAGAAAATTTTGAAAGCCGGTCAAGATTTATTTCATAAAATTTCTCTATGGTCATTGATCTTGTTTATAAACACCCATATTGTTCCTATTATATTATTTCTTACTGGTCATTGATAAAGATCCAAAGTTTCAACTTTCTCAATTTGATCTAACTCTTGATTTATCATATTTATCCACTATTTATGTTCAAATACATATGAAAATGATTTTGGTTACACCTGTGAAATAAATTATGTTTGATTATGTAACCTATAGATAATTCTAGTATGAACTGGATTATTCTGATTCTCAATGATTTTATTAGTTTCAATTTTTTTTATAATGTTAATAAAGTTAGAGATTTTCTTCCTTGATGACTTTCCTCACCACAAGAATGATATGAGTGAATTTATATAGTGGTAAGCGTGCAATAATCTTCTACATTATTCTCATTTGATGTATTAAATCTATCTTTCTTAACATATTCTATAAATATTGTTAATGGATTTTTATTCTAAAAAACTTTCACATCATAAGAATCAAACACCATTATTGTTATTTATATTAAAATTTCAACTCCTTCTATCAGCTAAACACCCCATTATGATTTTTTCCACATATTTTTCATTAAACATATCAAGATCCAAAATTTTGATCCTAAGAAATAAATGACTCCAGTTTTTTTTGAAATATTATATATCTAGTTTTTTGTTTTACCACATATCATAAGAATTTATTTTCTATTCTCGCTGTATGAAACATATATTTTGTATGTGAAAAACAATACTAAAAACATATCTCCAAAAAAACATTGAATGTTTATATTCAATCAACATTTTTCTTCTCATTTACACAAAACATATATTTTTTCCTTTTCACCACAACAATTTTTATAGGAGTACATGGAGAAATATATTAGTTTTTGATTCCATGTTTATTTAGATAGGACATGAAAGAGTTAATTATGTTGTCATTTCTATTATCTATTCTGAATATAAGTATATAATCACCCATCTCTCTTTCAAATTACAATTTGAAAAATCAAAACATATAAGAAGACTTTAATTTATGCTTCATAAATATTATGTTTTCCATCCATGTAAAATCATCAATGAAATTAATAGAATAAAAATAAAATTTTTTATTGATGTGTCATTATCCCATATAGATAAATGTGAATAAGATCAAGAGGTCTTGTGGATTGTATTCCAACTTTCATATGACTTATTATAACCAAATTTTATTTCTAAAAAGTTATAAAAACAAAATAATGTTTGTTTTATTTTGGTTTTGTTATAGAGTCTACCTTATAAAAATCACATTTATTTATGTTTCCTTAGTCAATGAGATTATATTTTGTAAAAACATTATATTTATATTTAATAATATGTATTTACTATTTATACCAGCTAATTTAATGAGTAGGGTATAACATTCACATTATATAACAATATTTTTAGAGTATATCAGAATTCACTTCATTCTCTTTGTTGTGTCTTAAGAATTATTTTGATCTCAGTAATATTTTAAACTAAATTTTTGGGTTATTAAATTTTACCCCATTAAATAAATTATGCACTTGAATTTAAATTTTGTTTTTTAATTAAATGATTTAAAACAATTTTATAAATACTTATAAGGAGTGGATGATAAACCATATGATCATGAAAGGAAAAAGTTTTTTATATTTTAAAATACATTTGTTGAAATCCCACATTGATAAAAGGAATAAATTTTTTTTTTTTAAAATGTAAAAGGAAATCTAAAGGTAACTTAAAATTACATATTATTGGGTTTCCAAGTAATATAAAGTTGTGTGATGTGAAAATATAGACATGTATGGAAAACTAATGTTTAAATAATAACGACGAGTGATTTAGAACATTTATCACAAGACTATGAATGATCATGAGAATGTCAATTTACACAATAAAATAAACCAATGAGGTTTATAAAAGACCATCCATTTATCATAAAGAAAGATAATAAGATAAAAATTTTTATTTCAAGATTTTTTTTCACGATTTTAGGTATTAATTTAATATATAGAATAATAATTTAATGAAATTTAATTACTACAGTATATTCAATTCCTTAAATCAAATTTTACCTTTTGGTTTTTTGTTTCAATCAGTTTATAGCTTTATCTTATCATTTAATCTAAATAATGAGTATGAATATTTAATTCTCAAAGAACATTAATCAAATTATGAATGACTATGTGGTATGTAAAATGATGAAAATATATTCTTCTTATTTTTATTAAAAGAAAAATTGTTATCACATTATAAAATAATACAAAAAATATATAAACCATAATATAAATAAATATTAAATTAATCTCCAAAATTCAACAATAGCACCACATGTTCAACATAAATAATTTCATTAATTAGTATCCTTAAAATTAATATAATTATTCTCAACTAAGATATAAATTCAAATATTAGAACAGAATGATAACATATTTATCCATGATAAACATAAAATTTATCTCTAAATAACATCAATCAATCTTAAAGTCTCATAAAAAAATTTATATGACTTAGAAATATATTTTCTAAAATATACTAACCATTTCCCAAAATAAAACAATAATAAAATCATATATTCTCATATATGTTTAATTAAATTTTATTCATAAACTAAAAATCTATATTAACAAAAAAACTAAATTTACCTTCATCATATAATTTTTCTAAAAAAGTGAAATTCTTAAAAAATAATATTAATTACTTAGTCATTAAATCACATTTCAATCCTATGGTTGACTATATAATAATCACAATTTCCCAAAATGAAATAACTCTTTTTTCCCAATTGACAATAATTTACTTAACATAAAAGATGATCTTAACCCTAATGGTTATCAAAAAAATTAAACTTGTGTCTATAAAATATAAAAGAATTATTCCTCAAATAAAATTCTCACTAAAATAAATACTAAACCAAAGGGTTGTATTACCATAAATTCCACCCAAAACACTCTTAATCCCCTAAAAATCCCGGTACTAAAAACCTAAAAGTGCGGTCTATGAATTTGGAATTATGAATAACCCCAAAATTATAAACCCATGACTGTATCCATAACTATTATGTTAACCTAAATTGAAAAAAAATCCAAATTTACAAAGTTATTTAGACCCTACTCGGATACCAACTATAAGGAACCAACTTTAAAACATTACATAATCTAGTGTCTTTAGACTGGAGTTCAATTTTCTATATTCCCATAGAACTTTTAAGAATATATTTTTAGAAAATTAGTCTATAAATATTACATAAGTAAACCATATTTAAAAAATTGGATACTTCTGTTAAGTGTCCATTTTTTCCAAAATATAAAACTTTTAAAATTATTGAAATTTAATTTTCATTTAAAATATTCATGAAATTAAAATTGACTTCTTCTTTTTTTATTACTAATACCTAAACCCTATGAAAATCATATAAAAAGTGAAATAATAACAACAAGATAAGTAAGGGATATAAAAGAATTAAATCCATTAGTCAGGTGAAAATAATTAAAATCCATAAAAGGTTTATTTTTTCAAATTATTATTTTAGCATATAAAATAATTCACATCCACATGAAAATGCCTTTTTTCTCCAAGAAAACCCTTAAAACTCATTATAAGAAAATATAAACTCTTATAAGAATCATAGATCATCATATTTATAACCAATATTAAATAGTTTTAGAAATAACTATAACCCCATTAAATATATAGGATAAACCATCTTGTCTAACTTCCCCCTTCTAACCTTTAAAGGTGAAAAACATTACATGATGCATTTGAGAGATATATGAGACTCATCCATAATATAATATTTATCACAATAACGCATTATAAAGAGAAACAATGGGCTCAACCACCATCATCAATAATTTTCAAGTACCATTTAATTAATAAAATATTTTAATCTTGAATCATTTAATTATAAAATCCTTGAAAAACTATTTTTAACCCATAAAGAAATAACTTTCCATTTTATCATAATAATATAGAGAAATAAAAATTTGTTTCAAAAAATATTTTAAATGTTTACTTCAAAAAATATTGTGGAAATGATTTCACTGGAAATTAAACATGGAAACTTATAGAGTATTTATCAAATAAAATAAAATTTTTGATGGTGAGAAATTTCTCACAAGATGTATATATGAAATAGAAGTACCCCTTTAAACTTTTGTAAAAAAGTGAAAAGTGATAGATATAGTAAATGTTAAGAAGATTCATTTTTAAAACATTATAAAGAAATTAAAATATAGTAAAACATTAACTTTAAAAATAATTGGAGCATAAATAAAATTTTTCTAGAAATATTTAATAGAACATGGACAAGTAATAAAAAGAGTTATAAGGTAATATTTAAGGGAGAATTTTAAAAAGAAAAGCTATTACATTGAGTTCAACTCATCTTGAATGTTCTTTATCTTACTGAATAATAAAATTATGCTAAATATTTATTTTATTAGGAAAATTTTATAATTATTCTTTTGTTATAATCCCTTTTATATCATTTATGACACTGTTTTATTTAGTTAATTTATCATTTTTTTTTACGTTCAAAGTTTTGAGGATGCTCAATTAAGCACAAAACATCATTGGTAGGATCAATGTGATCAAAGAGTTCATTATTTCATGATATATATTATAATAGTGATAAATAATTATAATTTTTATACATTAATAATTTTTTTAAAATGAACCATGATTTTTTTCTTCAGAAAAATGAATTATGTTACCACATGGAGATGGTAGTCTGCACGTATGAATGAGACCCATTTTAATTTATCTACTAACATGAGGGGAAGAAGGTATGTAATTTTTTTATTTCTATAATTATTATTATATCATATATATCATATTATTAGTTTAAATACACTTATATATGATATCCATGTGATGTAGTGATGATAAATGAGTCACATTGCTTTAGAGAGGTGGTAATCCACCCATATACACAAACCACCATATCATTTTGAAAATAATGGAAATTTAATAAAATATATGATATATTATATCAAAAAAAATTATTTCATTAGTATCATATATATAAATTAAATATGTAATTATAACCATCCATGGGAGGTAGTGATTGAAAATAAATTATAATGGTTTTTGAGGTGGTTGTCCGCCGTACAAATGAACGATGGTTTCATTTCCCATTTTATAGAGGATGAGTTAAATTTTTTTATTAAACAAAATAAAAACATCTAATTATATGGGGGATAAAAATGATACTATCTAATGATGTGTTGAAATATTTTGAAGGAAGTAGAAGTTGAAATAATAGTATAACATTCGGCTAATGAAAACATCTCTTATTTGGACTACTTTGTTTTAATTTCAAATTAATCCCTATAATATTGTTATTATAACATTACTAAAAACATTAGGAAATGTTTTGGTATTTTAGGATTGGATTTTGGTAGGTATTGGACAAAAAAATTTGTTATTTTTGTGTGTAGATGTGAAGAGAGGAGGTGTGCTTTTATAAGTTAGGGGAGGGTCACACTTGGAATTACTTAAAGTATATATGAATATAAATAAATTTTCATGTAAAAGTTAATAAAAATGTAAATATTTCAAATATAGAATTCTTTTGATTCTAAATAATCTAAAAAAATAAGATTTTGAAATTTTTATGTGATGTTTTCACCCAAATATCTTTGATTTAACCCCTTGTTAATACTTTTGAAAATTACTAAGATATTAATATTTTTTAGTCATTAGGTGTAAATACAGTTATGATAAAATTATTAGTGACCAATAAATCAATAATGGTTGATATTATAGAAAATTTACTAACCAAATTTCCAATGATAGTATATTTTAATGAATTTTAAATGCTTTAATAAAATATAATTTATTATAAAGTATCATTAAAGTCATTTTGGAACTATTCATTTAACTTGACATTAAAGTTATCAAGATAAAATTTTAATTCTAATATAATTAATTTAAAAATAAATAATAAATTATTATTAATTATATAATTAGTATGGGACCATAATTCATACAAAATATCTTACTTTTAATATCTGTAAAATTATTTGTTTTTTTCCACTCCTTGCATGAAAACTGTGTCAACATTGTATAAGTGTTTAAGTTAAATAAAAAACCAATTTTTTTAAATCAATTACCATAATAAAAATTTAATTATTCCTAAAATAACCATTAATATTCATTCAAAATATATTCTATCCCGATGTGATTATATAAGATAAATTTTAAAGCATGAGAGTGATATTTTGAACTTATCTGTACTTAAAATATTAAATAGTACATTATCAAAGAAAAAGGGACCCAAGTAACCATAAATTAGAAAAATATATTAGGATTGATGAAATAAACTCATAAAATAGGTTATAATAAAGTGATAGGTTTATTTTAAACCCTTTTAACATTATTTTTATCCTTAATTTACTTGATTTACCCTTTACTATGGTTATAACTACTTATTATAGTTACTGTTCACAAAAAAATGAAAAGGTGATTATTTACCAAATATTAATTATAAAAACACTAAATATGGAATTAATTTTTATCAAATTGAATGACTATATGTTTCATAATTTTATTTACAAATAAACCCACAATACGTGATAAAAAGGGGTTTGTTGAGAAAACAACTTCTTAAGTATAGTAGTTTTTATACCAAAACAAAAATAATTAAATAAAAAGATATTAATTTAAATATTAATAATATAAATGACCTAATTTTTCTTTCTAAATATTCTAAAATATAATTGAACTCTTCAAATCCTTTAAATAAATAGAGAGTTAAAAAGTGTTTTTCACTATTCATCAAAAAATCAAACTTTTTAGAAAATTATAAAAAATAAATAAAAAGATAATTTTGACATGAGAAATAAAAAAAATTATATAAATTTAATGAAATAAAATTTATAATTTTTTTAAAAATTAATTATTTTATCCGCACACAAAATTTAACAATAACCATTTAAGAATAAAATATATTTTTAAAGCATAAAATGACTTCTCTAAAAATTGAGTACTTATTTACTATAAATTAATAAATAAATATTATTTATACAAAACAATTAAATTTATTTTTAATATTATAGTTATTAGTATTTATACCTACCAATTTAACTACTTTTAAAAAATAGTTACATTTAAATAATAATATTTTTATAGTATATTGTAAATCTGTTAAAGATCAGTGTTGAGTTTTTAAAAATATTTCAAGATTAGAATTATTTTAAATTTATTTTTTGAGGGTTTTATGGTTGTTGTGTTCTTATACTCATTATGTTTGATTATTTCTTATTCTATACCACCCAAGTCAAATAATAAAACCAACACCCATAATTAGCCATGCATTCTCGGTGTCTTTACAATATCTTTGTTATCGATCATATTTGAGCTAGAGTTTAGAACCAACTATTTATACACCATATTGATTTTATTTTAGAAGAGGTGAATATTAATTAAATATATTACTAAATATTGTCCATTTTTCTATATTACATTAATGTAATAATGTATTAAAGTTTTGATCACATTGAAAAGGGTATAAAAGTTCTCTACTATGATGAGAACCATGAAATGTTAATAAGACATTCTTAAACCTAGTTATATGATTGGATAAAATTAAATAATGGGACAAATATTATATTGAATTAATTGTGTCAGTAATCATAATAAGTTGAGACTTCATCTCATAAAGTTCACATTTTATAATCTCCAAGATAAGAGACTATGAGAGCAGAACCACCTATATGAAATATATAGGTCTATGTTCCATGGGATATTCCTTTATGAGAGAATTTATAATTATCCAAAAACATTGATATTATTATTAGTACATATCATGACTCATGAACTTTGATGTATTTTTGTAAACCATAATTATATCTGAAAAAACGATGTTGGGTATTTTGACTGCCTCACAAAGGAAATGTTATTAATGAATAATTTGAGGAAGTATTTGTACCTTCATTATTTATAGAATATAATTTCTTGAACCTTTTATTGAAATAAAATAGACTTATTAAGTTACACAACCATGTTTTATTAATGAGTTCGTTTCAGATGGTCAATGAAATACATATGAAGCATATTAGTTGATGACACCAGTGTGAAACCAGTTTGATAAGATATATTGACTAAGGGATTATATTATATAGTGAGCATTCAAATGTGGATTTTTCATTGCTACATATCTTCTTCCCCTATGGTATCTTTAAAAAATTTCTTAATAGTAATCTTGGACATTAGGCAAGCACACCTAATTCCATTGATTTATTATCTAATACAGAGACACTAAAAGAGTTTTATTTGATCTTTGTTAAATATTATTTATATTTAACAACCTGAATAAATACTATTCTCTAGACCAAGAAGTAATATTTATTTATGTTTCATTAAATGATCAAAAAAATTAAATAATTATCTATTCACAAAGAATTTTTTTAATTTTTAGAATATATAATATTTATTTATCTTTTGTTATTCACACAATAATAAATAAATATTTATTCTAAAAAATAGTTTATTTAGTTAGATGAATATTAAATAAATATTTATTCACTAGATTTTGAATAGAATTTTTATTTATTTATTAAACGAATAATATTTATTTCAATATTTATTTGTTAATTCAATTATTTTTTTAAAATAAAAGCATACCATATTATTTCTGATAATGAATATTTATTTCGAAGATTGTAAAGTAATTATTAATCATTTCATTGGAAAAAAAATCCATAAAATAAAATAATAAGATCATTTTTTACATGGATTCAGGTTACTTTTTTTATAAAATATTATTATGGATATTTTATTAATAAATTATTGTTAAATATTAACATGAAGTCTATAGATTGGTTTTTATGTCTATTAGAGAATTATTGATTATTGTGCACAATAATTTCTTCTCAAGATGTCCCTCATCCTCACATCCTCTCAATACTGAAGAAGAATAAAAAAAATTCCTTCAAGATCTAGGTAATTTGATGTTATCAAAGATTATAAGGAAATATGATAAATCTATTATGCCAGCATAAGACAATTCATTAGTGTTGTTATGAGATCAGAGGAGAATGTGTGGATCACAACTAGTGGGGATCTACTTTGGGTCCTCAAAATGCAATGTGAAAACTTTAATTATAGTGGGAAGATTAATATAATAAATTAAGAATAATCATAAGGTTGATGTAATATTTCTTCTCATATTTTTATGTTAATTATAAAATAATCTGAGAGATCCTCTTTCCTATGTTAAAAAAATGTTTTTTCAATATCGTTTGAGAAAATTTTCATTGGTCACGGCATTCACATCATTTACATTGTAAATAATCTGTTGAATCTAATAAAATTCTAGTTGGATATAAACCCATCATGAATCTCCTCTACATTTGAAACCATCAATTTTTTATTACAGGATTCAGGTTGAGTTTATATTTATATATTTATTTTTGGTCATTTTAGTATTTTAAATTAGTTTTAATTTATTTCAATCAATTAATTTTTAAATCTGATCACTGGGATATATTCTTTATCTGTTTGTTTGTCTCTCATTTAATACATATCCAATTAAATTTAATTTAATATATTTTAAAGAATCTATCCAGATGTTCTAGGAAGTTTTGTTGGTCAACACGACATTACATTGATTTGTGTATGTGTACACGCCATGTATCCTAATTCATTTCAATGGGATAGAGCAAGAATTATTTCTCTATGACATGTAATGAAGATCATATATTGCATTAATTTCTCTATATATTATAAAATATTGTATATAAAAAAATATGTGGGACTACATGCCATTAAACTAGGCTACATATCATCATGTACACACATTTTTATGGTGGAATACATGTAGTCAAATATTTGTCAAGTAATAATTTGAAGTTGATTAGTGACTAATATTCATGCAGAAAGTAGATTACATGATGTGTACTTGATTCAAATGAAGTATACCTTACACATGTATGTGAAGTAATACAAATTAAGTCCCTAAGATAGTATTACATACATACTATGAGAATTATAAATAGAATACTGTTGAAAGTACACACCATGTTCCCAAACTCTTTATGCAAAAAAACTAAAATTTAATTTATTAATCCTTTAATCCTCAACAACATGGTTTATATGCAATATATATTGATTCATACAACTTATTTCAAAAGTTATATATATATAAGGGTAAATTAATTTCTTCATAAATTATTATATACAATAGTAATTAATTTTTTTTCTTTTTTCCTTTTAATTTACTCATAAAAAGAAAGCAATTACATGATAAATTTTTTCTTCTTAATGCCTCATAATTATACCTTATAAGATCTCTCTACAATATTAGTAGTCTTTACATATACTCACTAAGTTTCTTCGATGTATAATATGTGTAAATATTTAATTAAATTTTAAATAAAATTAATTTATTTAATTTATTTGAAATCATAATGGATGGGAATCTCCAAGAAAGATTGGATAGAGATTTAGATAAATTGAACTAATTTAATAATAAGATAATTAATTGAATTAATTTGGAATATTTATCTTAAAAAAATGTGATTAAAAATAATTCTTTATATTTATTTTTAATGTTTATTCAAGGAATTAATGGATTATCATGAGAAAAAACTAACCTACATATGTGTATGGATTCACTAAAATTAATTTTTTTCTTAGGTTTTTGAAATTATTTTACCAAATTAAATTTATAGCCTCTGAGTCATCCTACTCTCTTTATTGTATACGATCCTATGTATCCATGTTTTATTTTATGTAAACACCATACTAATTATCTTAAACTATGAGTGAATTAAAATAATTTTAAATATAATACACTATAGTTCATTGATTTGGTTCACGAAATATCCATGATGAAAACTTAAGAAATATATATATAAGGAAAATGTGGGATGAAGAAAACTCAATCCCAGAATAGATCAAATATTTTTCCCTATAGTAAATTTGTTGATTATTTTCCACATAATAAAAAATGTATACTTAAATTTCATGATCACTACTTTGGTTTTATTTTATTCTTAGGTATTGCATGAATTATTTTATAGACACCTAACTGTGAGCACATAATGAAATGGATTAATATGAAAAGTTGAAATTAAAATAAAAGGATTATGTGTAAATATTTTTTCTATAAATGGTTAATCACATAAGTAAAATCCACATAATATTAATTAGACTTTTAAAATAAAAAATGATAAAATATATGGATAATAAAAAAATACATGATGTCAATTTTTAGTCAGTATGCCTTCCACCATCCATAGTAAGGTGAACCCATGGTTAAAGTTTCAATTCAGTATTTATCATTTACACATTTATTTATTTAGAAGTATTTACCTAGATAGTGGGTCGACATAACATAATCTATTTTGGGTTCAATTTTTTTATTCTATCCAATAAAAATTTAGAGGAAAATTTAGAGGAAATCCATGTGAGTTTATAAAAATACAATAGTACACTCAATAGATCTAGGAGATATTGGATTTTAGTTGAAATGAACATCTACCTAAATAATTTATTATAATTTTCATGGACTCTATTTGGATTATAATAATTGAAACAGTTATCTTTTTTCACTATAATTTCCACATGATGATGAATTCTATGTTCAATGTTTAGGGGAATAATGACTTGATAAATTAGTGGTATAATTAATAAAATTAAAATTATTTTGTGTCACATAATTTATAAACAAGTTGATTAATAATAATACACTCTCTTATTAATTATTAAACAATAAAGTGTTAATCAACCATATTATTATGATTCCTTATTTGGATAGATCTTCTATTAATTACAATGAACATTTAGGTTTTTTATTTTCCTAAAAATGAAATTAAAATTTAATTTGGTAGGTATTGATGGTTTAGATGGCTAAAACTTTTTTACACCATAAATGGAAGTGTTACATGATAGAATCATCAATCCTTGATCCTTTTTCTTAAAAGATTTGTGATAAAGAATTTTTATCTTTGAAAAATTATTTAATTATGTGATAGATGTAAAATTCTTGTTTCTTTCATACATGACTAGAAAACACATGAAGTGATATGAGAACATGGTTGCATATATAGAAATTCAGTATCACCATAATACTTACCAAGATGTAGAATGATAAAAATTTTATGATATATCCATGTAACTATGATAAACAAAACATTCAGATGGTGAACCAGAGGGGCCTCATGTTATGATACTCATTAGAAGCAATGAGTTCCTAGAGCATGTGGGTGTTAATCTTCATAAAGAAATACTCATTGATCATATTATTTCATAAATCCCTTAAATATTTTCTAATTTTTTTAAAATTTATATATAAAGAACATAGATAAATCTCAACCATATCTTCTCACCCCACTTTTACAAGTTGAAAACAATATAATGAATGAAAATGCTTTTGTACTTACAGTGAATAAGAGGATAGTCTATGTAAAGATCTCTAAAACCAAATCAATGTATAAATCCTATTCACATTTCCCTTTGTAAGAACCCGGGTTTTATTTTTGAGGTACGATCATCTTCTTTTTCCTTTTCCTTAAGTGTTTTTGAGAAAATATGGAAAATGAGGAAAAATGCTAAATTTCGAAACTACACGCCGTGTACCTTGTCCACACGCCATGTACTTTTGGTCGTGTTGGGATGAGTACAAGGGGCGTGTAGCCGTGTCGGCGACGAGGGGTGTAGCAACCGACTACACGCCGTGTAGTGGCACCTTACACGCCGTGTAGTCAGTCGGCATGCTTGAATAGTAAGGCAGTGGAGTCACCGCCAGCTGGGCGACAGTACACGCCGTGTACTCAACAGTACGTGTCATGTACTTAGGTCGATGGGTGAACGGTGTGGTGGTGCCGCCAAATGAACAGTTAAATTAAAGAAGTACAAGTCGTGTACTAAGAAGTACACGCCATGTTCTGTGTTTTTTCAGCTTAAAACAGACAGTAGCATCCTCATTTGGCAGAGGAGGCATTTGAGCCATTTTGGAGCCAAGGAGGACGACTTGAACTTTGAAGATCCGTCGGGTCTTCGTCTGGAATCTGATTCGACTTCGGATGATCTTGTTGGAACCGCACGGGTAAGCCCTTTCTCCTCCTTAAGCCGTTCTTACCAATTTTTCCCCTAACGGAAGTTATTTACGTTTGAATGGGTTTTGTTCTTCGTCAAATCTACTCCGTTCTTGGGCATTTCTGGGGTCGACGTTCAGGTATAACGATTTTTGGCATATAAGGTAGGTGGCTTTGTGTTTATTTTCCAACTGTCGTGCGTTTTTGTGGCACGAACCCATGTTGGGGTGTCGTGTGGCTGAGGTCGTGGCTATATTTAATGCCTGGATTTGCATAGGAGATTAAATTGTGATAATAAAATGCTGGTTGGGATCGTTACTTGGATCCAGAACCACCCCAGGGGTGTGTTTCCCTGTTTAACCATTTGTCCAGGATACCCGAGGGTATGCCTTTAATGTAGTAATTGTAGAATTGCCTTGAGAGGAATTTATTGTTTACTACATTTTGATATGTTGGGCATGGCCCGGAAACCTATTTAGCCTGAGGGCGTTGTTGTGATTAGACTGCGGGCACTGCACTGTTTAGCCTGAGGGCAGTAGTTACTTCGGTCTGAGGGAAACATCTTTCGTGCCTGAGGGAAATAGACTCTGTGCCTAAGGGTGACACTACCTACGCCTGAGGGGAAAATTATGTTTTGCCTGAGGGAAATTACCTGTTGGTTGCGTTCTGCCTACCTGAGTGTAAGGTTTTTCTTGTCTGAGGACGTGAACTGTTTACTTAGAAATGCACTATGGTGATTTATAATATTTAACGGATTAAATGAATAATAAAATGAAAATTTAATTCTTAAGTTAGTTACTTTTTAGTACTGCTTACTTTATTTCATTTTACTACTACACACTGTTGTTGCATGCTTACATGCAGTTGGGCATGGGCCTTTGGTGGGTGCCTACTGAGATATATTTCTCACACCCTGTTTGGGCCATGCTTTTCGGCCCAAACAGATTACGTTTCTGCATGTGTAGATAGGGTCAAGAGTCCCTATACAGGTACTTGACTGTTGCTGTGGAGTAGGAGGGCATGGGACCGAGCCTAGGCTTGTGATGCCGCTGCCAGCTGTATTGCTTGTTTTGCTGCACTCTGTATATTGTTGAACTATATTGATGTATAACATGTTCTGTATGTTTTATTAGAACTTGAAACATATAGCATCGTCATTTATAAATATAATGTTGGTTATATCCACTGTTGTAGTTTATTTCAGTTGTGTATGGTTTACTGCTTCCGCTGTTTGTTGTATGTTTTATTTAAATTCCGCTGCACTACACTTTGAAAAAATGAGGGCATAGTTTCCCCACTATCAGACCTGGGCCCTCGCTGCTAGTCGGCAGCCTCTGGCGTTTGGGGATATGTGCTTGAGGTCACGTGGAGAACCGGGTTCAGGGCACTCGTTGAGTGGCACCCGGGGATGGGACGTTACAAAGTGGTATCAAAGGATGTTTCTTTTCTTTGACTTACTATTTGGATCCGTAGTCAGGGATATGACGGAATGGTAGTTGGTAATAAGCTATGCCCGGGCATAACTAACCCATGTACATGGAGGAGCTAGTCTACCTTGTATTTTTCATTCTTTTGATTTTTCAATTTTACGGTTGATATGTTTTCACCGTTGGGTGACTCACTTGGATTGTACTGTTTATATTTTATCTGTGGGTTCTCTTGAGTTGCAACCCGATGAGATGAGGGTATGCCGTCTCATGCATCATATAGGAACATGCTATATATCACATGCCATTCATAGTTTCCATGCCATGTAGGTGCATTAGAATTTTCATGTTGTTGTGATAGTTTTTGTGCTAATAAATCATGTTGTTGTGATAGCTGCGTGATAAATACCTGCCTTGTCATATGGTATTTTAGTTTGATCTTGTTTATAGAATGGACACCAAACTTTGGTTTCTGGGGAGTATGGGCCCCCATTGACCGGAATTTGGTGGATCATTGACTATTTATTGGTTATAACACATATAAGATGTCAAACTTTAATTCGTGGGGAGTATGGGCCCCCACGGGTCGGAATTTGACACTTAGGTGTTGTTTTTCAGTGTTTTCTGGGTTCCGGGGAAGTTTCTGAAGCATACTGTCAGAAAGCCCAGTATACATGCCGTGTAGTACCTTATACACGCCATGTATATCCTTCTGTTCGGGAACAAAAATGAACCTCTTGAGTACACACCGTGTACCCAGAGTACACGCCGGGTAGTCTCTTCTCGTGTCACAAACCGTGTGGTTGGCGACGTGGGGTAGGGAAGGGCTTGGGTAAAACACGCCCTGTAGTTGTGTGCACGCTGTGTAGTGTTGACCCGGAGTCCAGCTGTGTAACTCACAACACGGGTCGGTGAACTCCTGTACCGAACACACCGTGTCAATGATGAACACACCGTGTAGTGTGACCTGGGGACTCGGTCGTGTAACTAACAACACAGGCTGATGTCACCTCTCCCTGAACACGTCGTAGACCTGTGGGACATGCCGTGTAGTCTTGTCCGAGGAAAGACTGTGTGGAGTTATCCGTGTGGCTAGGAAACGGGGTGGTGTACACGCCGTGTGCTGGTGTAACACATCGTGTAGTGTCAATCCGAGTAGTCGGTCGTGTCATAGACAGCATGGGAAGTTAGAAAATAACACCGTACACGCCGTGTATATATTATACATGTCGTGTAGTTTTGTTCGATGGAAGCCGTGTGGCTTAGCCGTGTAGATGGACGCGGGCAGGGGAAGGAAAGTCAAGTACACGCCGTGTAGTCATTGTACATGTCGTGTAGTCTTATTTTGAAAATTTTTAAATCCTTCTTCCTCTTATTTCCTTTGTGGTTCCTTCGTTTTTCGATCATAATAATCCTGAATCTGAGGCGTGATTTTGACCTTGTAGTGTCATGCTTCCTAGACGACCGTGAGTTGTTCACCAGGAGAGCGGCGGCAATTATACTCTGGAGATGGTGGGCCATGGGCTACCAGGGGATCCTCTAGCAGAGCCAGATGCGGCCCAGCTGTTATACCGGACACAGGCGCAGAGGCGCAGTTCCATGAAGGTTTTATGCTGTTTATGCAGACCTTTCAGGGAGCACCGCAGGCTGCTACCTCTATGTTTGAGCTGATGCATATCCTTCAGCAGTAGCATCCACCTACATTTTCAGGGGATGGAGGACCACAGGCTGCGGAGTCTTGGCTGGGGTCGATGCAGACTATTTTCGAGAATCTTGAGATGCCTCCAGGGAGGAGGGTCAAGCTCGCGACTTACATGCTGCGTGATTCCGCCAAGAGGTGGTGGGATGTTACCACCCAGTCAGAGCATCACAGGGACATGACGTGGGAAGACTTTCAGGCGGTCTTTTATGAATTTTTCTTTCCCGAGACGTTGAGGGAAGATAGAGCTCGAGAGTTCATGAATCTGCAGCAGGGCGCTATGTCAGTGATGGACTATTCTGCTCGTTTTACGGAGCTTCAGCGCTTTGCACCCGTGCTGGTGGGTGATGAGACGCTGAGAGGCGGAATTTTTGAGGATGGTCTTAGGTATGACATCCGAGCATTGGTGAATGTTTTCAGGTTACCTACTGTACATGCGATTGTGAACCAAGCGTTGATTACAGAGAGGAACCTGCGGGAATCAAGTGGTGTGGGCCAGGGTGGTTCAACACCAGTTACTGGCACTATTTTTGCTGGCAAGAGGAAGAGACAGATATACTTCTCTCAGGGCGGTAGTACCAACCAGGAAGCTTCTTCAGGTGGTCCGGTAAAGTGCTACCAATGTGGTAGAGAGGGGCATAAGAGACCGCAGTGTCCACGAGACCCAGTGGAGTGCCGATCTTGTGGCAAGATGGGTCATCTGTAGCGCTTTTTTAGGGCGTTTCCACCAATGGATAGTGAGAGGGGATCTGTGCAGACTACACGTGTGGGAGCAGGACCTATGGCTTCTTACCAGTCTCGGAATTGGAATACGTTAGGGCGTGAAGGCAGAGATGGTGGTCGTGGACGTGGTAGCCAGACACCAGGATCGCAGAGACAGTAGGGCGGGACAGCTCAGGGTAGCCAGGCTGTGTCGTAGGGATGCAACACTGGGCAGGCATATGCAGTGCAACAGACCCAGCATGAGCAGGATCCCGGACCCTCTACAATCAGAGGTACTATTCTAGTAGCTTCTGTCTTGTCTTCATTACTTTTTGATACGGGTGCTACGCATAGTTTCATATCTGTACCCGTTGTGGAGAGCCTTGGGCTCGGTGTTTCTTCTTCTTCTGATATCATGATGCTAGACACTCCGTTGGGGACTAGAACGGATGGTGTACGTCAGTGCAAGGAGTTCCCCCTTGAGTTTGGTGGGTGTCACTTCCTTTGGGACCTCTATGTCTTAGAGATGACAACCTATGACATCATTCTCAGGATGGACTGGTTGGTTCCCTTCGGAGATTTTGTAGTCTGCTATCGTCGCAGGGTGCGTTTCACGTCACCAGAGGGAGGAGAGTTTCTATACAAGGGAGAATGGGATGTTCACGTGAGTCGAGCCAGACCAGAGCATCATGGGTGAGGTGGAGTCACGTCCCAGATTGCGAGATTATATCTGGATGACCAGGGGACTTGTCAGACAGATTTCCCTCCAGTTGTCGATCTTTTCAGGGATGTATTCCCGGACGACTTTTCAGGTATACCTCTGGTGCGTGAGGTGGATTTCTCTATCGAGCTAGTTCCAAGAGCAGCACCGGTGTCCATTCCTCCTTATAGGATGGCCACGCCTGAGTTGCAGGAGCTCAAGAGGCAGTTAGAGGAGCTACATGCGAAGGATTTTACCCGACCCAGTACTTCTCCTTGGGGTTCTCTGGTCCTTTTGTGAAGAAGGCGGATGGTACCCTTAGGCTTTGCGTGGATTATCGGAAGCTGAACCAGTTGACAGTTAAGAACAGATACCCCTTACTGAGGATTGATGATCTGTTTGATCAGCTTCATGGAGCACGAGTGTTCTGGAAGATTGACTTGAGATCCAGATATCATCAGCTGCGCGTTAGACCATCTGATATACCTCTCACATCTTTTCGGAGTAGGTGTGGTCTATATGAGTATACGGTTATGCCGTTCGAACTCACGAACGCGCCCGCAGTTTTCATGGCTCTGATGAATCGTGTGTTCCATCCTTATCTGGATTCTTTTGTGGTGGTATTCATGGAAGACATCTTGGTTTACTCTCACACTCGACACGACCATGCCACCCACCATGGGATAGTATTTAGTACACTGAGAGAGCATCAAATATATGCTAAGCTCTCAAAGTTCCACTTTTGGATGGACCAGATTCACTTTCTGGGTCACATTATCATAGAGGCAGGAGTTGCAGTAGACCCAGAGAAGGTGAGAGCAGTAGTTTCCTGGGAGCATCCTAAGAACGTGTTTGAGATACGGAGTTTCTTAGGGATGTTTGGTTACTACAGACGCTTCATACAAGACTTCTCCCGCTTACCAGCACCGTTGACAGGTCTGACTAAGAGGGGTGTGAAGTTCGTTTGGTCGGAAGCTTTCGAGGAATCTTTTCAGGACCTGAAGGGAAGGTTGACATCAGCACCGATACTAATACTCCCAGAGAAGAAGAAGATCTATACAGTTTACTATGATGCATCAGGGATTGGGTTGGGATCCTTTTTGATGCAGGGCGACCGAGTTGTCGCGTACGGGTCTCGGTAGTTGAGGCCACATGAGAGGAATTACCCAAAACATGATCTCGAGTTGGCTGCAGTTGTGCATGCGTTGCGCTATTGGAGACATTATCTGTTGGGGGATCATTTTCTGGTTTTCACCGATCACAAAAGCCTCAAGTATATCTTTACTCATCTTGACATGAATCTAAGGCAGAGAAGGTGGGTCGATTACCTACAGTCCTTCGATTTTGAGCTTGCCTATACACCTGGTAAAGGTAATGAAGTAGCTGATGCATTGAGAAGAAAGACTCAAATATAGGCAGTGCAGGAGGCCAGTGGTGAGTGTCAGCTTATGGATTTGTTCTCTGAGATTCATCTGGAGGTTTATGACAGTCAGGGGTAGAATTATCTTTCCTCGTTAGCTGTGACTTCTACCATCCTGGATAGATTGAGGATGAGGAAGCTATCTGATTCAGAAGGCCTAGTTCTATGGGAGTCGGTGGCAAGGGAGGACACTCCTCCCTTTTGGACGATAGAAGACGACGAGGTTTTGCGTTTCCATGGACGATTATGGGTTCCAGGGGATATACACGAGGAGATGATGCAGGAGTTTCATGCTTCATCTTGGGAAGTTAATCCTGGGGTTACCAAAATGTACCAAGACATGAGATATCAGTACTGGTGGCTGGGTATGAAGAGAGAGATAGCTAGGTTTGTTACGAGATGTTCCACCTATCAGAAGGTGAAGGCAGAGCATCAGAGATCAGCTGGACTGTTACAACAGTTACCCATTCCAGAGTGGAAATGGGATGATGTCGTGATGGATTTCATGACGGGTTTTCCAAGGTCACCTTTTGGCAATGACGCAGTGTGGGTTGTTGTGGACAAACTCACGAAGGTAGCTCACTTTTTTCGGATCAAGGAGACCTTCGGTGTGGACGAGCTCGGAAGGCTGTATATCTGAGAGATCATACATCTTCATGGGGTCCCTCGTTCTATCGTTTCAGATAGGGACGCCCGCTTTACGTCTCGTTTCTGGTAGAGTTTTCAGAGGGCGTTGGGTACAGAGGTGCTTCTGAGCACAACATACCACCCTCAGATAGATGGCCAGTCAGTGCGGATGATACAAGTGCAAGAGGACATGTTGCGCGCATGCGTCCTAGAATTTGGGGGCTTTTGGGAGAAACATATACCCTTAGTCAAGTTTGCCTATAACAATAGTTTTTAGGAAACTATTGAGATTGCACCATACGAGGCTTTATATGGTAGGCCATGCCGATCACCATTGTGCTGGTTAGAGGCAGGCGAGGTAGCTTTTCTGGGGCCACAACTCATGGAGGAGACATCTGAGCAGGTCCAGTTGATTTGGAAGCGGATGGCTACTGCGCAGTCTCATCAGAAGTCTTATGCTGATCGCCGTAGACGACCTTTGGAGTTCGTGGTCGGGGATCAGGTTTTTCTACGTGTTTCGCCGAGGCTGGGACACAAGCGGATCAAGAGACAGGGTAAGCTTTCACCGAGGTATGTGGGGCCATTCGAGATTTTGGAAAGAGTCGGGCTGGTTTCCTATCGTTTGTAGTTACCGTAGCGGTACCGAGCCATGCACGACGTCTTTCATGTGTCTCAGTTTCGTCGCTACCATTCAAACCCATCTCACACCTTTCAGCCTGAGGAGGTTGAGCTTCAGCATGACGTGTCCTTTGAGGAGCATCTGATCCGTATCGTTGACAGGAGCACAAAGGTTCTTCGAGGCCGGTCAGTTCCTCTCATACGGGTGCTATGGCAGCATGGCTGAGTGCAGGACGAGACCTGGGAGCGGGAGGCCGACGTACGTACTCAGTGGCCCGATCCGTTCTCAGCTTTATCTTCGCCACCCTTGAAAGGGAAATTTAGGGACGAATTGATATAAGGGGGGAAGTTTGTAAGAACCCAGTTCTTATTTTTGAGGTACGGGCTTCTTATTTTTCCTTTTCCTTAAGTGTTTTTGAGAAAATATGGAAAATGGGGAAAATGCTAAATTTCAAAGCTACACGCCATGTACCTTGTCCAAACGCCGTGTACTTTTGGCCATGTTGGGATGAGTACACGGGGCGTGTAGCCTTATTGGCAACGAGGGGTGTAGGAACCGACTACACGCCGTGTAGTGGTACCTTACACGCCGTGTAGTCAGTCGGCATTCTTTAATAGTAAGGCGGTGGAGTCGCCGCCAGCTGGGCAACAGTACACGCCGTGTACTCAGGAGTACATGCCATGTACATAGGCCGACGAGTGAATAGTGTGGCGGTGCCACCAAATGAATAGTTAAATGAAAGAAGTACATTCCTTATACTCAGAAGTACACGACGTGTACTTTGTCTTTTCAGCTTAAAACAGACAGTAGCCTCCTCATTTGGCAGAGGAGGCGTTTAAGACATTTTGGAGCCAAGGAGGACGACCGGACCTTTGAAGATTTGCCGGGTGTTTGTCTGGAATCCGATTCGGCTTCGGACGATCTCGTTGGAACCACATGGGTAAGCCCTTTCTCCTCCTTAAGCCGTTTTTACCAATTTTTCCCCTAACGAATGTTATTTACGTTTTAATAGGTTTTGTTCTTCGTCAGATCTACGCCGTTCTTGGGCGTTTCTATAGTCAACATTTGGTTATAACGATTGTTGGCGTATAAGGTAGGTGGCTTTGTGTTTATTTTCCAACTGTCATGCGTTTTTGTGCGTTTTTGTGCCACGAACCCATGTTGGGGTGTCGTGTGGATGAGGCCGTGGCTATATTTAATTCCTAGATTTGCATAGGTGATTAAATTGTGATAATAAAATGTTGGTTGGGATCGTTTCTTGGATCCGGAACCACCCCCGGGGTGTGTTTCACTATTTAGCCGTTTGGCCAGGATACCCGAGGGTATGCCTTTAATGTAGTAATTGTATAATTTACTTGAGAGGAATTTCTTGTTTACTGCATTTTGATATGTTGGGAATGGCCCGGTAACCTGTTTAGCCTAAGGGCGTTGTTGTGATTAGCCTGCGGGCACTGCACTGTTTAGCCTGAGGGCAGTAGTTACTTCGGCCTGAGGGAAACATCTTCCATGCCTAAGGGCAATAGACTCTGTGCCTAAGGGAGACAATACCTACGCTTGAGGGAAAAATTCTATTACGCCTGAGGGAATTACCTACGGGTTGGGTTCTGCTTACCTGAGGGTAAGGTTTTTCTTGTTTGAGGACGTGGACTGTTTACTTATAAATGCACTATGGTGATTTCTAATATTTAACGGATTAAATGAATAATAAAATGGCAATTGAATTGTTAAGTTAGTTACTTTTGAGTACTGCTTACTTTATTGAATTTTACTACTGCACACTGTTGTTGCATGCTTACACACAGTTGGGCACGAGCCTTTGGTGGGTGCCTACTGAGAAATATTTCTCACACCCTGTTTGGGTCATGCTTTTCGGCCCAAACAGATTACGTTTCTGCATGTGTAGATAGGGGAAAGAGTCCCTATATAGGTATTTGACTGTTGCTGTGGAGTAGGAGGGCATGGGACTAAGCCTAGGCTCACGATACCGCTGCCAGCTATTTTTCTTGTTTTGCTGCACTCTGTATATTGTTGAACTGTATTGATGTATAACATGTTCTGGATGTTATCTTAGAACTTGAAAAATGTAGCATCATCATTTATATATATAATTTTGGTTATATCCACTGCTGTAGTTTATTTCAGTTGTGTATGGTTCACTGATTCCGCTGTTTTTTGTATGTTTTATTTAAATTCTGCTACGCTACACTTTGAAAAAATGAGGGCATAGTTTCCCCACTATCAAACCTGGGCCCTCACTGCTAGTCGGCAGCCTCTGGCATTTGGGGAAATGCGCTTGTGGTCACGTGGCGAACCGGGTTCGGGGAACCCATTGTGTGGCACCCGGGGCCGAGACGTTATACCCTTCCAAGAGCTGATGGATTAATGGAAATCAAGGGAACACCATTCAATCTATTTTTCTTGTGGTAAGAATATCCACTGGAATAAAAATTCTCCTTGGAAAAGATTCAAGGTGAAACTTTAGGTACTTTTGATTTTGTTTTCAATTTTTATATTTATAAAAATTAGGTGTTAGATATAGATTTCTATGATGATATATGTATTAAAATATAAAAAATAGTAATATTATAAAATATTTCTGATGGTGGGTTGGATCTATGAGCATCCAATGAATATAAAAATGTTTTGGTGTCTATTGGATGTTACAAAATCACTTTTTTGACTAGAATGATCCCGATTTTTAAAAATTAATATTATGTACATTATTTTTTTAAAAAATTGTTTTTGTGTCTTGGATTGATATAGATAGATTTATTTTATAATATATAAATATATTTTTCTTATTTTATAAAAAATTATTTGGTTATGTAAGGTAGATTTAAATAATGGTGTTTTTTAATGTCGGATTACATGAACAAAGTAATGGAAATCTTGAACAAAATAGTTTATATTAATCACACCACACCCAAATATTGAATCACTATGAAGGTCATGTAAAAGAAATTTGTTTTTCCATATTACACCATGACTGATATTTTGATTCTTTTTAAGTAAATAAAATTGTTATATTTCACAATTTTTGGTAAGGATAAATGAATAAAAACCCATTTATTGGTAGTGGTGGAAGGGATACAAAGATTCTTGGGGTAGTTCATACCAACTTGTGTGGGCCATTTCATTTGCATCCAGGGGTGGGTACTCATATTTCATAACTTTTAGTGATTATTTTTGTAGATATGTATATGTCTACATAATCAGGTAAAATTAAGATTCATTTGATAAATTTGTTGAATATATGAATTATGTTGAGAACTAGCTTCATATGAAGATTTTAAAACTTTTGAAAGACCTTGTTAGATAATGTATCAATCAATAATTTATTTATTTTTTAAAGGATTTTTGGATTTTATCACAACTCACTCATTCTTATAAAGCACAACGGAATGGTGTAAGTGAAAGGTGGGACTACACCATGTTATAAATTAGGAGATCAATAATGAGTTATGTAAGTATTCCATTATACTTTAAGGGATACACATTAAAAATAACAATAGACATTCTAAACTGAGTTCCTACTAATGAGAAAAATTGCATTATATATGAACTTTGGGATATAAACAAACTTGGGTTGTTTCATGTATGAGTGTGGAGTTGTGAATCATTTTTAGGATATTTATGGTTACAAAATTTTACTATAGGGCACCAATTTTATCTTTTTAAGATTGAAGAAGGAAAATATTTGATATTACCTATACTAATCCTTAGATAAAATGGTAGTCATTGATATAATTCCACATTCCTTGAGAAGCATAATATCTCAAAAAAAGATAGTGGTTGAAAGATATACTTCGATGTAGTCCAGAATCATGATACACAAGAGTGGTCACCATAATAAGTTCCAAAAATCACTATGTGAAATGAATTTTTATAGACACAAAAAAGTCACAGGTTTATGAGAGAGGTTAGAGAACTATACTGATATTGTTTTTTAGTCACTATTTGTAAAGACCCGTAAAATTCAAGGGAAATTTTTTCTTAATTTTCTTTGGAATTTTACAGGAGCGCGGTTTCAGACGGCACCTGATTCCGAGGCCCGGAGTGCCCGTAATCAACTTCCAAAGTTTGGCTTGGGTACGTTCAGTGAACGAACGAGCGGGAATTCCAAACTTTTGATCCGGTGCTCAGAATTGAAATCCGAGGACACCGATGAACTCGCAGCGCCGATATTCCCTTAAGAAGACCTTTTCCGAAGTTGCATTTTCCTAGGAGGAGTTGTTTAATTTTCTGGATGAAATGAAGAGTAAAATAAAATTGTGATACAATATTTATTTTATATCTTTAAAGTGGTTAAAATATTTTGTTGGAAGTTGGGTGGTTGAACCACCTAAGAGAGGATTAAGGTGAGGAGGGGCCCACCCGAGCCCCACCTTTTCAAATTCCCTAACTCCCCTCTCTCCCTCTTTAAAGCTTGATAACTTAACACTTAATTAATTACACAACTTATGTATAATTAATTAAGTGTTTTTTTTTGAAATTTAAGTTTTTGAAATGCTTGGCTTAGTAAATAAAATAAGGAGGGACCTTATTTTATTTGGGATTGTTGGGTGAGGTGTGGAAGAGCTTTGGAGAGAAGCTGAATAAATCCTCCACCTTCTTCATCTCCTTCGTGGGAGAACGCGAAGAACGTCCGCCGCCCACGAAGAACACCGACGATGACATCTTGACTCGTCTTCTCCGATTGCATCCTCCCCGACTTCTTCGTCTTCTAACCGATGTCAACGAAACGACGACCGCTTCCCACGACTACGTCAACGTGCGACTATCGAGGTAGGGGTTTACTTCAATATGATTATCACTTTCCCTGTTTTACCCTTCGAAATCTATTGTGGGATTGGGAAAAATGTTTGATGAGGATTCTAGGGGTTGATGTTGATTATTTATTTATTTATTTGTTCTCGTTCGTGGTTCTAGCATGACAAACGTGAGGATATTAAAATATGTGTTATCATTTAACGTGAGGGGGGTCGGGCCGCATGAAAACGGCCGAACCCCCTCCCTTGTTCTTGTTGATTTATCCTGCAGATGAAACAAGATGGCGTGGTGCCGTCGCACCACGCGGAAATTCGTACCGTGGAAGAATCATCATGAACGCGACGCCGTCGCGCCGTGTCGAGGGAAATCGAAGGCGCCGCGGCCGGAGCGAGGCCGCGGCGGAGGGGCGCGGTGCCGTCGCACCACGCCGGACGACGAACACCACGGCCGGTACCGGGCCGTGGTGAGACGGGAAGACCGGCGGCTCGCCGGGCCGCCGGTGACGGAAGCCGGAAGGGGACTGGCTTGCTGGTCCCGTTGGAGAAAAACCGGCCGGCCAGGTGGCCGGCCAGAAGGTCAAAGACCGGGGGAATTTAATTCCCCCAGTCAACTCTCAAAAGCCCCCCCATTTATGAGGGGGTCGGTTTCATTGAGGGCGGGCAGCCGGCCCCCCTGTTTCCTCAAGAAGGCCCCCCACGAGGGGGGCCGGTTCTCCAAAAGGTGCGGCTAAAAGTCGCGCCGCTGTTTTGAAACAGCGGGGGTTAGCCCCCCGCGCGTGACCCCAGCGGCGCCAGGCCGCGCCGCTGCCGGCCGGGCCGCACCGTCGCGCCGGACCGCGCCGCCGTGCCGGACCGCCGCCGGCCGGGTCGGGTCGACCCGGTTCGGGCCGACCTAGGGGGGGGGGGGGGTCGGGCCGGGTCGGCCCGGACCCGGACCCCCCGTTTTCGAGACGGTTTCGGTCTTTTGGCCATAACTTGAGCCACAGACCTCCGATTGACAAACCGTCAGTGGCTACGCGATCTTTCGATCGAGACGGTCGATTCGGTATATCGCACTCAAAATTTCAGAATACTTTGAGTTCGCCCGGGTTGGTTCGTTCACGAAACCAACCGGGCCTTCGGAGCGGAAACGCTCGTATATTGAGCTACAGACGTCCGATTTACGTGACGTCAGCTTTGTTGTGTTCCTCTTAGTGAGGCGGATCTTTTGGCATACTCCGCCTGAGGTTTGGACGCAGGTGGAGTATGGTCGGGTTGGTTTTTCCTTAAAAACCAACCGGGCCCTGGGGACGAAAATGCCAATAACTCTCAGACCAGGCGTCCGATCGACGCGCCGTCTGTTGCGTTGAGTTCCTGTTGACGATACAAAACTTTTGGATACATCAAATCTAGTCTTTGTGACAGTTGATGTATCAGCCTCTCGGCTCGTGGAGCGGACCCTCCTGTACGAGCTTGCTGTGTGCGGGAACCCTAGTGCTGGCTGCGACTGTTACTGTGACTACTACTGCTACTACTGCTACTGTGACTGCGACGACGACAGTACGGAGATCCTGTGTGGATTCGATGACGACGACTACATCACTCAGTGATTCTACGTGGATCAGTGCTACATGTCCTGTGTGGGCTCGATCCTGTGTGGGTCCGATCCTGTGTGGGTCTCTGCGCTCAGCGGTCCTGTGTGAACCAGCGCCTACAGGTCCTATGTGGGCCCGATCCTGTGTGGGTCTTTTGCGGGGGTTAGTTACCTATCGATCCTTCGTGAGTCCGACGACTTAGATGGATCAGAGATCATCTTTATCGTCTTTCGAAGAAGTATACCTGTGTGAGCTGAATCCTGTTGCTTTCCTGTGTGTATTGTGTTGTGCTATCCTGTGTGGATTACGTTTTGCTTTCCTGTGTGGAATACGTTTACTTTCCTATGTGGTCTGAGTTGTACTTGGGCTCGGAGGTGGGAGCGTATTTGAAATTGATGACTTGGGTATATGTATGGGCATATACCTAAGCAGTGTCAGTTGTTACTTGTGTTTATATTATCCTTTGTGGATTTTGTGAGACCTTCGGGGGTCTTGGAGTCCCTTCTGAGTAGCTTATACTCACCCCTGCACGGGCTATGCCCGCACTACGTTGTGTTGGTTGCAGACGACGGACATCGTTGATCTTGGCTGAGGCTTGCAGAGCAGGACGGTATTTGGAGGTGGACCACTGGACGGGACGTGTTCGGAGCGGACGACGGGACCCGTGGAGCAGTGGAGCTATCTGTACCCACTCTTCAGGTGGGATTTCCAGTGGACAGCTCGGTGTAGAGGGTTTTACTTACAGTTGTTGTTTTCCCTATCGAGTTGTACTTTACATTCAGTTTGGGTTTGTATACTGGCCCATTTACTTTTCCGCACTTCAGTTGTACTCTGTTTTTACTTAGTGTTTACTTTCCGCTTGCTTACTCTGTGGTGTTTGTTTACTTTACAAAGGCAATGTCTTCCCTTTTTACTGGGATTTACGCCTTGGTGCTAGTCGCCAGCCCCTGGCCTATGGAAGGCGGGCTTGGGGTAGTCACGACACGGACCCCGAGGGCGGGTCGTGACAAATTGGTATCAAAGGAGTTCGGTTCTACCGCGAACTCTGATCTTTTCTATGTGAAGCAATAATGTTTAGTGTATTGAGTGTGGTTATCAGTCCAGGGAGTCTAGTGTTGGTGCGGCCGCCGACGTATCCGTATACCAGGACCCTGACTTCTGATTTCTGACTTAATGCACGAAAACATTGATTGCGTGTGTGTTTCAAGTTTTCTTTGTGATTACTTATATCAGCTCACCAGGTATACTGTTCTGACCATGGCGCACCTGTTTCCTTTTTAGGATGGCCCCACGACGACAGCCAGCTAGGGTTCCGAGAGTCGAGTGTGACGACAGCCCACTGAGCGACGAGGCCTTGGTGCAGGGCCCTTTGTCAGCAGTGGCACCAGCGGTAGCTCTACCCGCCGAGCCCCCGATGCTTCCAGCACCAGCCGCTGACGATGCACGTCGCCTCAGCGCACTGCATGAGTTTCAGCGCCAGTGACCACCCAGATTTTGCGGGGAGACGGATCCCCAGGCAGCAGAGGACTGGTTGGAGGCAGTGGTACGTGTGTTTAGGCTAGTGAGGACACCAGCAGACCTCATGGTGATCCTCACTGTTAGCCTACTACACGCAGTAGCAGGACGATGGTGGAGCTTGATGCTCCAGGTGCACGATGAGGTATCTCTTCTATGGACGGACTTTGAGAGCCTCTTCCGCTCGGAGTTCGTCCCAGCCACCCTTCGTGCGGTGCGTATCCAGGAGCTTCTTCAGTTGCGGTAGGGCAGCATGACGGTCGCTCAGTACTTGGCAAGATTTACTGATCTCTCGCGCTACTCGACCGACATGGTACGAGACCCATTCTTCCGGGCCCGGACCTTCGAGCAGGGTTTCAGACACGAGATCAGGGCATCGCTGATCTCCCTCAGCATACCGACTCAGACAGGAGTACTGGAGCGTGCCCTTCTGATCGAGAGCTTCCTTGCTGAGTCTACACCAGCGCAGCGACCCACCGCAGGGAGGCACGTGGCAGAGTCATCTGCAGCTGGCAGTCGACGGATGACTCAGGGGTCCAGACAGACCAGACCTTCAGGCAGACGACCTCAGGGAACTGGCTCAGCAGTGCGGAGCACACAGCGAGGAGCCAGTCTTTCGAGAGGCAGACAGTGCTACTCATGCGGCGGGCAGGGCCACATGGATCGTGACTGCCCGACCCGCCGTGCCGAGGAACAGCAGTCAGTTGAGGGACCACCGAGGCAGAGGCATAGGGTCGACCGTGGTGGTCCGCAGGGAGGAGGCGGATGAGGCAGAGGAGCTAGACAAGCAGCTGGTGGTGGGTGACGCTTTGAGGCTCTGCCACCACCACCACCAGGAGGTCCACCCCGACCATAGGGAGTTGGCGGGGAGAGACATGCACAACTCCAGGCAGCAGAGGCCTACGACCACGACGCACCCGAGATGATTCGAGGTACTATCTGTGTCTATTCCACCCTTGCTGCAGTTCTTATAGACACAGGAGAGAGTCACTCTTTCATAGCTGTTGCCCTTGTTCGGAGCTCGGAGATTCCGACAGAGCCGTTGGCTCGATCCTTACGGCTAGAGACTCCTACGGGAGCAGACTTGACGATTACGCACCGATGCCAGTAGTGTGAGCTTACTATAGGAGGTGAGAGCTTCGGCTGGGATCTTCTTGTAGCAGCGTCGAGGCCTTACGACGTCATCTTGGGCATGGATTGGCTTTCTACGGTCCATGCACAGATTAACTGTTTTAGGCGCAAGGTGCGATGTGTACGCACCGACGGGAGTAGGTTCACCTTCACCAGCGAGAAGGGAGCCTTAGCAGCACAGGATGGACTTCCGCGGAGGAGAGGACAACCCATTACTCATCAGTTAGCTAACCTCATCCTTGGAGCAGCTGACGTGCAGAGTCCTGGTTTTCCTGCAGTGGTGGATCAGTTTGCGGACATTTTTCCCGACGACGTTCCAAGGCTACCTCCTCGTAGAGAGGTAGACTTTTATATTGACTTGTACCCCGGGACAGCCCCGATATCCACTCCAGCATATCGGATGTCCCCCTCCGAGATTCGAGAGCTATGGGTACAGTTGGAGGACTTGCAGGGCAAGGGGTTCATCCGACCTAGTGTTTCACCCTGGGCTTCCCCGATATTGTTCGCCAAAAAGGCGGACGGGAGCCTGCGACTTTGTGTTGACTATCGTCGCCTGAACCAGGTGATAGTGAGGAACAAGTATCCGCTACCAAGGATTGATGACCTCTTTGATCAGCTCAAGGGAGCACGGTGGTTCTCGAAGATAGACCTCAGGTCAGGCTATCATCAGCTCAGAGTCAGAGACGAGGATGTACAGAAGACGACCTTCAGATGTCGGTATGGACACTATGAGTTCTTGGTTATGCCTTTAGGCGTAACTAATGCTCCAGCAGTGTTCATGGACCTCATGAACAGGATCTTTCATCCATACCTTGATCGGTTTGTCGTAGTCTTCATCGACGACATTCTGATTTACTCTACGACTGAGGAGGAGCACGCCTATCACTTGCGAGTTGTACTAGATACACTCCGAGAGCACCATCTTTATGGTAATCTCTCGAAGTTCCAGTTCTAGATACGTGAGGTCCACTTCTTGGTACACGTTATCTCTGAGGCGGGAGTTGCAGTGGATCCTGCAAAGATCGAGGCTGTGTTAGCATGGGAGCCACCCAGGAGCGTGACTGAGGTTTGGAGTTTCTTGGGACTAGCTGAATACTATCGGAGGTTCGTGCCAGACTTCTCTAGAGTTGCGGCACCACTCACAGCTTTGAAGAAGAAGGGGAAACCCTTCGTCTGGTCAGACAGATGGCAGTAGAGCTTCCAGGAGCTAAGACAGAGATTGACTAGCGCACCTATCTTGAGGTTGCCTGAGGAGGGAGTAGGGTACGTAGTTTACTGCGATGCATCAGGGACAGTACTCGGATGTGTTCTGATGTAGGAGCGGGCAGTGATCGCCTATGGATCACGTCAGTTGAGGCCGCATGAGCAGAACTACTCTACCCATGACCTGGAGTTAGCAGCAGTGGTCTTCGCTCTGAAGACATGGTGACACTATCTGATGGGCGAGCGCTTTACAGTCTTTTCTGATCATCAGAGTCTCAGGTATATCTTCTCGCAGAATGACCTGAACCTGAGACAGCGGCGATGGCTCGAGTTCCTCCAGGACTATGACTTTGAGATAGTCTATACTCCTGGGAAGGGGAACGTAGTAGCCGATGCCCTCAGCAGGAGGACGGGAATTCAGCTACTTGAGGAGGCGACAGAGCAGCTAGCCTCTTTACAGATATCCTTCGTGGATAGAGATGGAGCAGCCTTCCTCCAGTCTCTCACAGTCACCCCTCCACTACTGCAGCGGGTCAGAGAGGCACAGTGTGAGGACGTAGACTGTGAGACACGGCGTGCACAGATATCCTCGGGACATGCACCTGATGGTTTCTCCCTTGGAGCAGAGCACGCCATCCTTTTCAAAGGACGTACCATGGTACCAGTCGCTTTGCGAGAGGAAGTGCTGAGAGAGTTTCACACTTCTCCTTTGGCGGTACATCCTGGAGTGGAAAAGATGTACCAGGACCTCAGACGATAGCACTGGTGGCCAGGCTTGAAGAAGGTAGTAGCAGAGTTCGTTTCTCGATGCCTCAACTGCCAACAGGTGAACGTAGAGCATCAGGTACCAGCAGGCTTGGTACAGCCCTTGGAGGTCCCGAAGTGGAAGTGGGACGACATATCTATGGACTTCGTGACTGGACTTCCACGCACTTCCAGAGGTCACAACTCCATCTGGGTGATTGTTGACCGACTAACCAAGTCGGCACACTTCTTACCCATCAGAGAGCAGGGCTCAGTGGAGAGCTTGGGACGTCTCTACGTTCAGGAGATTGTGCGGCTCCACGGTGTGCCATCATCTATCGTCTCCGATCGAGATGCTCGCTTTACTTCCCGGCTTTGAAAGGGGTTACAGGAGGCGTTCGGGACGCAGATACGTCTGAGCATAGCCTTTCACCCTCAGACGGATGGTCAGATGGAGAGGACCATTCAGACTCTTGAGGACATGCTCCGCACATGTGTCCTCGACTTTGGTCGTAGCTGGGAGGACCACCTACCCTTGGTGGAGTTTGCGTACAACAACAGATACCACTCCACCATCGGGATGGCACCGTACGAGGCATTGTATGGCCGACCTTGTAGATCTCCTTTGTGCTGGACAGGCCCTGGGGAGTCAGCACTTGTGGGACCGGAGATGGTCCAGGTCACGACAGAGAAGGTCCAGGTCATCCCGGAGCGGATGAGGATAGCTCAGATCCGGCAGAAGTCATATGCTGATAGGAGGCGGAGGCCACTGGAGTTTGAGGATAGTGACCACGTCTTCTTGCGGGTCTCACCTCGACGTGGTATTCAGAGATTTGGCCGAGGCGGAAAGTTATCTTCGCGCTTCATCGGACCCTTCCAGGTCCTCAGCAGGGTTGGCGAGGTGGCCTATCGCCTAGCTCTGCCACCTCAGTTGCACCGGGTGCACGACGTCTTCCACGTATCTCAGCTGAGAAGATACGTGCATGACCCGACACACATCATTGACCATGGGGAGATTGACGTTGACGATGGGGAGACTTTTACGGAGGTCCCGGTGGAGATAGAGGATCGACAGGAGCGGGTCCTGCGTGGGCGATCGATTCCTCTTGTGCGCATCATATGGCAGTACGGGAACCTCCAGGAGAGCACATGGGAGCGGGAGGCTCAGATGCGTGCTCAGTACCCTCATTTGTTTCCCTAGTTTTGATGTATCTTTATGGGGACGTAAAGCCCTGAGGTGGGAGTAATTTAAAGACCCATAAAATTCAAGGGAAATTTTTTCTTAATTTTCTTTGGAATTTTACAAGAGCGCAGTTTCAGACGGAACCTGATTCCGAGGCCCGGAGTGCCCGGAATCAATTTCCAAAGTTTGGCTCAGGTACGTTCAGTGAACGAACGAGCGGGAATTCCTAACTTTTGATCCGGTGCTCGGAATTGAAATCCGAGGACACCGATGAACTCGCAGCGCCACTATTCGCTTAAGAAGACCTTTTCCGAAGTTGTGTTTTCCTAGGAGGAGTTGTTTAATTTTCTGGATGAAATGAAGAGTAAAATAAAATTGTGATACAATATTTATTTTATATCATTAAAGTGGTTAAAATATTTTGTTGGAAGTTGGGTGGTTTAACCACCTAAGAGAGGATTAAGGTGAGGAGGGGCCCACCCGAGCCCCACCTTTTAAAATTCCCTAACTCCCCTCTCTCCCTCTTTAAAGCTTGATAACTTAACAATTAATTAATTACACAACTTATGTATAATTAATTAAGTGTTTTGTTTTTGAAATTTACGTTTTTGAAATGCTTGGCTTAGTAAATAAAATAAGGAGGGACCTTATTTTATTTGGGATTGTTGGGTGAGGTGTGGAATAGCTTTGGAGAGAAGCTGAAGAAATCCTCCACCTTCTTCATCTCCTTCGTGGAAGAACGTGAAGAATGTCCGCCGCCCACGAAGAACACCGACGATGACATCTTGACTCGTCTTCTCCGATTGCTTCCTCCTCGACTTCTCCGTCTTCTAACCGACGTCAACGAAACGACGACCGCTTCCCACGACTATGTCAACGTGCGACTATCAAGGTTGGGGTTTACTTCAATATGATTATCACTTTCCATGTTTTCCCCTTCTAAATATATTGTGGTATTGGGAAAAATGTTTGATGAGGATTGTAGGGGTTGATGTTGATTATTTATTAATTTATTTGTTCTCGTTCGTGGTTCTAGCATGACAAACGTGAGGATATTAAAATATGTGTTATCGTTTAACGTGAGGGGGGCCGGACCGCATGAACACGGACGAACCCCCTCCCTTGTTCATTTTGATTTATCCTGCGGATGAAACCAGATGGCGTGGTTCCGTCGCACCACGCGGAAATTCGCACCGTGGAAGAATCATCATGAACGCGATGCCGTCGTGCCGTGTCGAGGGAAATCGAAGGCGCCGTGGCCAGAGCGGGGCCGCGGAGGAGGGGCGCGGTGCCGTCGCACCACGCCGGACGATGAACACCGCGGCCGGTTCTGGGCCGCGGCGAGATGGGAAGACCGGCGGCTCGCCGGGCCGCCGATGACGGAAGCCGGAAGGGGACCGGCTTGCCCGTCCCGTTGGAGAAAAACCGGCCGGCCAGGTGGCCGGCCGAAAGGTCAAAGACCAGGGGAATTTAATTCCCCCGGTCAACTCTCAAAAGCCCCCCCATTTATGAGGGGGGGGGGCAGTTTCATTGAGTGGGGGCAGGTGGCCCCCCGGTTTCCTCAAGCAGGCCCCCCACGAGGGGGGCCGGTTCTCCAAAAGGCGCGGCTAAAAGCCGCGCCCCCGTTTTGAAATAGCGGGGGCTTAGCCCCCCGCGCGTGACCCTAGCGGCGCCAGGCCGCGCCAGACCGCGCCGCCGCGCCGGACCGCGCCGCCGCGCCGGACTGCCGCCGGACGGGTCGGGTCGACCCGGACCCGGACCCCCCGTTTTCGAGATGGTTTTAGTCTTTTGGCCATAACTTGAGCCACGGACCTCCGATTGATGAACCGTCAGTGGCTACGTGATCTTTGGATCGAGACAGTCGATTCGGTATATCGCACTCAAAGTTTTGGAATACTTTGAGTTCGGCCGGGTTGGTTCGTTCACGAAACCAACCAGGCCTTCGGAGCGGAAACACTCGTATCTTGAGCTACGGACGTCCAATTTACGTGCCGTCAGTTTTTTGTGTTCCTCTTATTGAGACGGATCTTTTGACATACTCCGCCCAAGGTTTGGACGCAGGTGGAGTACGATCGGGTTGGTTTTGCCTTAAAAACCAACCGGTCCTTGGGGACGAAAATGCCAATAACTCTCAGACCAGGCGTCCGATCGACGCGCCGTCTGTTGCGTCGAGTTCCTGTTGAAGATACAGAACTTTTGGATACATCAACTCTAGTCTTTGTGACAGTTGATGTATCAGCCTCTCGGCTCGTGGAGCGGACCCTCCTGTACGAGCTTGCTGTGTGCGGGAACCCTAGTGCTGGCTGCGACTGTTACTGTGACTACTACTGCTACTGCTGCTACTGTGACTGCAACGACGACAGTACAGAGATCCTGTGTGGATTCGACAATGACGACTACAGCACTCAGCGATCCTACGTGGATCAGTGCTACAGGTCCTGTGTGGGCCCGATCCTGTGTGGGTCCGATCCTGTCTGGGTCTTTGCGCTCAGCGGTCCTGTGTGAACTAGCGCCTACAGGTCCTATGTGGGCCCGATCCTGTGTGGGTCTTTTGCGGGGGTTAATTACCTATCGATCCTTCATGGGTCAGACGACTTAGATGGATCAGAGATCATCTTTATCGTCTTTCGAAGAAGTATACCTGTGTGAGTTGAATCCTGTTCCTTTCCTGTGTGGATTGTGTTGTGCTATCCTGTGTGGATTACATTTTGCTTTCCTATGTGGAATACATTTACTTTCCTGTGTGGACTGAGTTGTACTTGAGCTCGGAGGTGGGAGCGTATTTGAAATTGATGACTTAGGTATATGTATGGGCATATGCCTAAGCAGTGTCAGTTGTTACTTGTGTTTGTATTATCCTTTGTGGATTTTTTGAGACCTTCGGGGGACTCGGGGTCCCTACTGAGTAGCTTAAACTCACCCCTGCATGGGCTATGCCTGCACTACGTTGTGTTGGTTGCAGACGACAGACAACATTGATCTTGGCTGAGGCTTGCAGAGCAGGACGGTACCTGGAGGTGGACCACTGGATGAGACGTGTTCGGAGCGGACGACGGGACCCGTGGAGCAGTGGAGCTATCTGTACCCACCCTTCAGGTGGGATTTCCAATGGACAGCTCGGTGTAGCGGCTTTTACTTACAGTTGTTGTTTTCCCTATCAAGTTGTACTTTACTTTCAGTTTGGGTTTGTATACTGGCCCATTTACTTTTCCGCACTTCAGTTGTACTCTGTTTTTACTTAGTGTTTACTTTCCGCTTGCTTACTCTGTGGTGTTTGTTTACTTTACAAAGGCAATTCCTTCCCTTTTTACTGGGATTTACGCCTTGGTGCTAGTCACCAGCCCCTGGCCTATGGAAGGCGGGTTTGGGGTAGTCACGACACGGACCCCGAGGGCGGGTCGTGACACTGTTGATGGTGACTCATTATTTAGTGATAATAATGATCCTATAACCTATAGGGAAGTAGTAAGTGATATAGAAACTAATAAATGAAAACATGATTTGAATTATAATATGGATTCTATATACCAAAACTGAGTAATGGTTATAATTGATTTAAATCCCAATAGTTATAAATGTGTATTCCATAAGAAATTGGACATGGATAGATAAGTTTGTAACTATATGGGATGAAACAGAAAATAAAGTCATGGTATATACTATTATGAAACATTTATAGGAGTTTGAATTTCATAGAATCCTTATTTTTATAAAAACTTAAATTAGCTATGATATTTGGCCAATTTATTTCAAAATAGATTTTTTAGTGGGACCCATTATTAAGATGTCTATATGACCCAACATAGTGGATTTATGACTCCAATGGATTCTAATAAGCTTTGAAAGTATCATATATCCATTTATGTATTCAATTAATCATTCAAGTAAAGGTATTTTGGGTTTGATGAATGAATAATAGAATTTTGTTTCATAGAGAATGAATGGGATCCCTGTTTATGTATTCATTTTTTTGGATAATAGCCATTATCTTAATAGTTTATTTCGTAAAATACTACTTATTTGAAATGAAATAGTATACTTTCTATACTTTATGGAATAGTTAGACATATTCCTACCCATGAAGGATTTGGACTATGAAACACATGTTCTTGGGATCAATATCCATTGTGGTATATCTAAGAGGCTACACAGACTAAGTAAAAGTATGTATATTAACAAAAAATGAAGTGATTCATTGTGGAAAAATTGAATTGAGGATTGTTTCTAATGTCACATTAAATTCATCTCTCTAAGAAAATATGTCCCTTGAAATCTATGGAGAAATAGAATATGAATTGTGGTTTACATGTCAATGATTTTGCCAATAATGTATTGAACACTGTGTACCAAGATAGATGTTTCCTACTCCTCAAATTTGATTAAAAGATATCAAGCTGACCCAAGTGACTATCATTGGATTGAATTCAAAACAATAATTAAGTATTAAAGGTGTAATATGGATACGTTATTGGTATTTGGAGGATATAAGGATCTATTATTTATCAGATATATAGATTATTTTTTCTAAATATACCAAGATAACCTAAAATCTTAGTCATGATACACCTTGTCTCTCAATAGAGGTGATGTGAGTTGGAAGAGCTCAATGGTAGCTAGGTTCACCGATTCTATAATGAATATAGACTATTGTATGGATTCCAATGTATCAAAATAAGTGTTCTTGATACAAAATTTTTTCTAAGAGATTGAAGTTCTTTTTACTAGTAAAGAATCTATCAAAATTTGTAATGATAACGGTACATTAGAGACTCATATAGTGAATCCAAGGTCACACTAGTGTATGAATCATATAAATAAAAAATATTAATTATTTGGGATTTTTCTTAGAGGGGAGACATCACAGGGAGTAGAGTTTCTTTGGGAGACAACATGGAAACCCCCTTAAATATTAACTTAAATTAGTAGAAAGATGTTCATTATATGGGAGTTAGTAGACTAAAAGTCATTGATAATTAGCTATATTCCAAGTGGGATTCTGTTGGAGTTGGTGTCCTAGAACCAACTATTTCCATTTTATAAATCACATATATTCAAAGTGTAAAATATTAATTAAATATATTATTACATGTTGTTTATTGTTTTATACAAATTTAATTTTATAATTTCCCAGAGCATCAATCTCATTGAAAAGTAAATAAAATTTTCTTTCTATGATGACAACCTTGAAATGTCATGGAGATATTATTAAACATTATTATACAGTATGATAGTATTATATGATGGTACACTAAGTATGTTGATTTTTTGATGTGTTTAATCATAACCAGATAAGAATTCATCTCATGAAATTTTGATATGGTAATCGCTAAGATGGGAGATTTTGAGAACAAACCCACATGTAAGAAATCCACATGTTTAGGTGTCATTGGAAATTCCATTCTATGAGAATGTGAAATGATCCTTAAACATTAATAATATCATTAATACATTTCATGACTCACACAATTTGATGTATTACAATAAATGGTTAAAACATATGGTTTCAAAAAGTTTGAGTATATTTGGTGCCTCATGGATCATATGATATTAATGATTAAGTTTATAAAGGATACGTTCCTTCCATATTTATGTAAGTTCATGTATCAACCCTTATATTGAAATGAAAATATTTCATTAAATTCAATTAAAATGGTGGTTTTATGAGTTAATTTTATATATTCAATGACAGATATATTAAGAATATAGGTTGATGACATGGGTGTGAAACCATATTGATGAGATATCATTACAAAGGGATTACATTAAATAGCGAGCCTTCATATGTCATTAAGTGATTGTGATATATTTTCTTTCTTTATGCATGCCTTAACCCATTTTTAGACAATAATATTGTAGATTTGAAAATACCACCTAATGACAGTAAGGAAGATGCCAATATTGTCACACAAAAAGTGTTTCCTTTGAACACAGTTAACTATTTTTTATTTAAAAATTCAAATAAATATTTTCCTACAAATTGATAAGTAATATTTATGGAATATTTAATAAATGATCACAAATATTAAATAAATATTTAATCATAATATAATTGTTTAATTATATAAATATAACTATTTCTTTCTTTATTTTTAATCACACCATAATAAATATTTGTTTATTTATATATGTGAATATTAAATAAATAATTATTCACAAGACTGGGAATATAATATTTATATTTTTTATTCAAAAAAAAGTTTTTCTTTAAATATTTATATGGGAATTAAATTAATTTTTTTGTGGATGATAAGACTATATTTTGTGCAATGATGAAAATTTATTTACAAAAATTGTAAAATAAATATTTATCATTATGTGAGTTAGTAGACACCATAAATTAAAATTATAATATTATTTAATTAAATGGCATGAGGTTCACTTTATTTTTAATATTTTATTAAAGGAATTTTTGAAATTTCTAAAATGTTAAACCCTAACCCTGAATTTTTAAATAGACTGCTATGTCCGTTAGAGTAATATTTGTTATAGTACAAAATTTTTCTTTCTCAAAATATCCATCATATCTTCTTATCAAGATAGAGTAGAACAAGAGAAGATTATTTCAAGCTCAAGGGAACATGATGTGATCAAATTGAATAATATTGAATTATAAATCAACAATTCTAGAATTTGGAGGTTCATCGATATGGTTAGGAGATTCATGAAGCAATTATGGATCACTATTAAAGGGACTATACTTTAGGTCCTCACAATGAAATTAAAGAACACCAATTAGGTTCCTAATATCAACAACATCAATGAAGAAAGAGATTAAGAGAAAGGAAATTTTTTTTCTTGTTTTTTAAAATTTATTAAATATTATCATGAAAGACCCTCTCTCTTGGTTTTGGAAAAATTATTTTTCAATATTCTTCCAAAATATACTCATTGGTATGGACACTCACATCACATACACTATGAATGATCCACTTAATCTTACAGAAGATAAGTTAGTCATATGCACATCATTTTCTTCCAATGCATCTAGAATTATTAGAGCATATAGATGGATGAATACTCCCATATGTAACTTTCTCTTCTATGTTCAGTTTTATATGTGCGTATATGTGGGTTATGATGGATTAGGATTGAATGAGGTGTATTAATATAGGGTGTAGTTTCTCAAAACTATGAAATATAAGTATATATCAGCTTTGGAGGAATATAGTTAGTGTGTAAGATTATATCCAGGATGTAATGTCTTTGGATAATTACATATATATTTATACATCAGTTGTAATTGCTTAATAAATTGTGTTTAATTTCACTTTCTATAGTTGATCATGGTTTTACTAAGTGATTATGGGTTTTTATAGTGATCTGGATGTGATGTGAAAGTAAGGTTGTTGTTTATGCTGAAATTCACTTACCATTCAAATGTTTGAGGAAAGCACGACCAATTCAGAGATAATACAATCTCAAACGTCCCCAAAATTCCTCTAAGAGTCTACCTCATGAAGCATAGTGCCATAAAATTTTCTGAATCTTGTGAATCTCCCTGGATGAGAATCTTATTGACAAATGGAAAAAGTATTGATGATAAACCTTAGTGCAGTGACTGTTAGGGCAACATGGAACTTCACAAACATATGAATGGATGAAAGTGTCTTCACAAACCCCAGTTTAGGACTCACAGAACCATGCCCCATTAGTGAGATCATGTCACTTTGTGAGCACCTATAATCTTCTCGAAACACATTTCCTATAAATTCCCCTTCCATCCAAAATTTTAGTGATGACACATTACCTTTCACCATCAGAATCCTCTCCCAATGTACGAACCACATAAATCATCACGATCCACCTTACCATCATGCACCAAAGTGAAAATAGATAAACCAAGCTATATAGGATGCGTAAAACCCTTTTCATTGTGTTCTTCAAATCCTCCACCCCAAGTGGATATTCATTTCTTGAAGGACTAAACATTTACCGAAGGAAGAAGGACCCCATGGGAACCTGTGGCTTCACGAAGCAATCTGCCATCATGATGAAACATCTTTCAAAATCAAGAATTCACTCCAAGGCATGAGAACCCTTTATGTGAATCCTGTCACATTCGCAATGCCCCAAACCTTCAAAAAGAACCTTTTTGAAAGTCCTTATGATTTGGGAAACCCCACTTCTAGGACACTTCCTAGTTCCTCCCTTCTATTGAACCTCTTTTATAAGGTATGAGTGCCTAGAACCCCCACACCCATCCAAGAATGGTCTCTATGCACCTTGAGTCCTAATGTGGCATATTCCACCCACTCAAGTGTCTTCTCACTTCAATACAAGTGTGGCTAGAGCCTCCAACCTACTTCTTTCTTATAAGAATAAGTACCCTAATCCCATTTTCTTCTATGCATAGGGACCCTAATGTGGACCTCATGACTGATCACTCTTATATGGAAGTTCCAACTCCATGTCCCAAAAAAATAAGCATTATTAGTGGTCACATAATCCCTATGGGTAAGTTGTGAGTCCCCCCATATTTGAGCTACATGATGCAAAATTTCATAGTTCCACATCATAGTGATATGAAATTAAAATACATGACAATATCCTCAGTATACGATGTAAAACTGTAGTTTTACCTTGTGCAATAAGGATATGATGCTCCATTTATGAGTTGTATGGGATGAATCCCACACCTTCTACCAACATGATTCCTTGTGTACCACTCACATGGAATGAAATACTCCAGGTAGCTCAATGCGTAAACCGCACACCACTCCAACCAAGAGAAATACTCTTGTGAAGGGAAATATAAATGCATAATCTCCACACCATCCCTCATCGATGCTCCTTTCATGACCCAGGAATCCTAGATGCATGATGTTAAACAGCGCGTATCGATTCTGTCACATGATATTGAACCGCAAAATCAAACTAAATGGGTTTTGATCTCTGTATTCTAAATAGGGTGTGATGGAAACCTCCACGAGTTTCAATCTTGTCCAATGGAAAACCCAGGTTCACCCTCCTAGGGACGCACCTCCCTGATAAACCTCAAGGAGTGTTTCTGTCACCTTATGGGCCCACCGCAAGGGGATTTCTGATTAATGTTAATCCTAGGTTCTCCCTCATAGGGACACACCTCCGTAATCCGCTAGAAGTGGAATTTTGATCATCCTTCTATGCCCACCTCAAGGGGTGCCCTAATCAACAGTAAACCTAGGTGATCTCTCTTAGGGATGTACCTACCTAATACCCCTTAAGGGGTGTTTTGAGAAACCTTCTTGGCCTGCCTCTAGGGGTGTCTCGATCAATGGTGAACCTAAGTGCTCCCTACTAGGGATGTACTTCCTGATCCACCTTAAAAAGAATTTTGATCAACCTTTCAGTTCTTCTTCAAGGTGAATTTTTGTCAATGAAAAACTTATATGTAACATCTTCCCTCATAGGGAAACACCTCCTTAATTCACCTCAAGGAAAATTTTGATCCATCATCTAGGATCGTCACAATTGGTGTCTCGATCAATGGTAAACCTAGGTGATCCCTCTTAGGGACACATCTCCCAAATCCTCCTCTAGGTGAATTCTGCTTAAAATTTTAGATCTTTCTCATGGGGAATTCTAATACAACCATACATGAGTGAAATATTCTCTCCTAGAGTTGAGACTTCTGATCCACCTCTATATGGTTTTCTAATAAACTAAATCCTTCTCAATAAGATGTTAAACTCATGAATTGATCCATATAAACCAGATATCCTGATCAGTATCCATAGGACGTAGAAATTATGACAAGACACAAACACCTAACTCATACATAAGTGTGGGATGTCTGTGTTAAAAAATCATTGGAAGAATTATTCCTCTTGAAACATCACCTCGTGATCCACATGAGATACCTTGAGTTTTATACATTAGGTTTCCTCATATGAGATTCCCTCAGAGGAGGAATAATATAGGTGACCAATGCACTCAACATCCAGACATGCCCATCGATGCCCAACATGAATACTCTCCTGAACAAAGGTTTCTTACTTGAAAATATGAAAATATAATGTCAATATAGAAGAAGTTTAATTAACTAGAGTCATAAATATATGACACTAGGAATGAGTTCCACAAACATGAATTTAATCTATGAGGGAGACTCAGACTAAGAAATGATCTCTAAGGAGGAATCCATGAAAGGAGTAACCAAAATCACATCTTCCAATTTTGATCATGGATCTTACCTAATCAATGAAAGCGATGAAATATACTCAACTTTGGATAGTGGGAATGTGGGGAAATTGAAAATTATTGTGTGCACATCGTACACCGATGCAATACCAGGGACCCATCGAAAGTGTTGGAAATAGAAATGGTGAACCCAATATGAAACTCTTCTCCCCAACATAAGAACTAGTAGTTTTTGAGAAATCAGTGGCTCAACATGTCATTAGATTAAAATATATTATTCTAGGCCCAACAATGTAAACATCGGTCTTAGTATGGAAGTCACCAGAAAATTAGGGTAGTAAAGGATGTGAACTCTCGGTCTGAGACATCGTGAGTGCAAATCATTATCTACTTCAAAAAATTGGATGACAATGGGGAATATGTAATAACTTTAATTTTATTACTACTAATATCTCAATACATATGCATTATAGAAACCCAACTATAGGAAATCAGCCACCCAGTACCCACATGCGTTGAGGTAGGAGAACTGATGATGCGATAATCCCACATGAACAATATCCCTCCAAGACATTGGCCATGAATTCAATTATAGGGAACCCATGCCCTACGTCCCACTCTATGATCATGCAGAGAAGGGTGATCAATACCAGCATACATCAGTATGAGTAGAAGGGGGTCATTTCCATAAGGGGAATGGTCCACTACGACCTAGAGGCATGATCTCGTCACCAACACCACCGCCCCCGAGGGCCGTTCTAGGAGAAACCTCCCACCATTCCTATAGAAAACCACTTCAGGAGTATCTCACTGGAGTGATCCAAGAAGCTACTCTCCTAAAATAAAAGGTGGGGGATTCATACGTCACCTCAGTCGTGACTACTACCCGATATCCACCAAGGAGGGCTCCCACCCAGGCCCCATCAGCACCACAAATGACCAATCATTTAGGATTAAGAACATGAGGAATGTTCCCCAACTTCTTCAAACCTTGTTCGAACCACCCAACACCAACATCAGGGGCCAACCCATGTGAATTTATGACAAGGGTAATCATCTTCCGTGACTTCTATGTCCCCTTCCACCACGAAAACATCCCACCAAATCCTTGAAATAGGAAAATGAGGATCCATATTCACCAAATTGGGGTTGGGACCCTAGACACCTCATAGGAAAGACAAGTTAACCCTTTTAATCCCTGACACCACTGAATACTATTACAATCCAACCTAGTATGGTGAGATGTAGTACAGAAGTCTGCCCCAAACCATCACCAACCAAAGAAGAGGTCATTACCACTACATAAATAACCAATAAAAGGGTATTCTACGCACTCCTCCATCTCAACATAGAGGTCCTCTATATATCAATTTCAACCGACATGAAGGCCCTCCTCATTCTCCAACTGATCAGAGAGGTGGTCCTCCTCGTGATGCCACCCATAAAAATAGAGACACTACACATGATGAAGACATAAAATACCCTAGAGGAGAAAACTCACTAGTAAAGGTTAAATCTTGTGAAACACCAAGTTGTCATAGACCTCATTGATATTTAAGATTCCAAGTACATATCTGAATCAATAATAAAACCTCCACGCCAAATATCAGAGTTTGGGGTAAAAGAATAATAGGTGAGATTATTTATCCCAAACGACTAGATCCATAGGCTCCCCAAAGCCTTCTTCTGCTAAATGAATGTGGATGAAGTTCTAACCCCCTTCTAGTGGCTAATATACATCCATCTCCATCATTGATAGTTTTCCACCTATCCATCTCTACATGACACATATGATACCAATTATTGTTTGGGAAGAATCCTCTTGATGGTGAGAACCTGGTTGATCTACTAATGAGTGATTTTTCCCTTACACATGAGGTGGTGGTGAGTAATATATCTTTTAGGGATGTGAGGATGTGGTTTTACTACCACTAAGGGATTTCCCAATGTGAATAAAATAGTAGAGTCATCCAGTGGCTCCTCTACTGGTCAACCTACTTCAGAACCGGTCCACGTCAGTGCTACCATCCATATCTCGACCAACACTGATCAAAGTATACACTGAATAAGTGCATGGATATGAGAAAGAAGGTATGTGGGATGTTCAATCTACTGAATAATTGAACATTGTGTTATGGACACCTGCAACTCTGAACTACAACATCCCAGAATCCCTTATCGAGGTCTAGGACATTTGTTTCCATATGACCATCTTGGAAAAGTGTTACCACCACTGTGATCCTTAGTTTCCTTATACGAAATGTTAGGAGAACCTTTAAGATTTTGATCATTAGTTCCTAAGGGTTGAGTAGGCATCAATTCCGGTTGCTCAGCACCCTTCAACGTCCAACTACCAACAGAAACTCCAAAAATGTTTCATAAATATCCTCATAGTGGCCCTCAAGATTATGGAAGAGGCATCTCTTAATGTGAATATTAAGGAATGGGGACAAAACACTGCTCTCTATTTCAGCCCTCTCTTGTGACAACCAGGCTTACCCATTAATGATGAGGGATCCCCTCTGGGTACTATCATGGTAAACATGTTTTTTCCAAAGTTACCTAGGATTCGGGGAACATACATAGATTTTTACCTGGAGTGTATTCCCTGAGGGAGTGTGTAATACCGTAAAGACCCTCATATTGGTGTCCTCACCCGCAAAAAAATGTAGGAACTCAGCTGGATGATCCCTCTGAGACATTTCCTACCCATCGTAATCTCAATAAGGGTAAAGAGAACATTGGGCCATCTGATCCATCCATGGATTCCCCAAAAATAGAGACAGATCACACAATTTACACTCTAATATAGAGGTTCACTACTGGAAAATGGACCTATCCCCATGGTTTTCCTCAAAACCATGGGGATAGGTACCCCCTATACCCACGGTTTTGGAAAACCGTGGGTATAGGTCAATTTTCAAGACCTGTACCCACGTTTTTCAAAAACCGTGGGCATAGGGGGGTATATCCCCACGGTTTTCCAAAACCGTGGGGATAGGTCTTGAAAATTGACCTATACCCACGGTTTTCAAGAACCGTGGGTATAGGGGTACCTATCCCCATGGTTTTGAGGAGAACCGTGGGGATAGGTATAGGATAAAAAACCTATACCCACGGTTTTGAAAAACCGTGGGTATAGGTTTCCCATGTGTGCGCGGGAAATTTTTTTTTTCCGCGGGAAAGATTTTTTTTTTGGCGGGAGTCCTATACCTACGGTTCTTCCCTCTATACCCACGGTTTATATAACTATATTTAACTAAATATATATATATATATATACACATAATTGATAGTAGGGTAGTGGTAGACGTGGTACTTTGCAGCGAAGAGGTCGTGGGATCGAAACCCGCCTGCCGCTTTATTTTAGGATCTATACCCACGGTTTTGAAACCGTGGGTAAAAGCCATTGACACCGTGGCAATTGGGAATGTTTTGTTGACACGGTGGCAGAACACCTATACCCATGGTTTTGGAAAACCGTGGGTATAGGCTGGGGACCTATACCGACGGCGTTCCATCCCACGGTTCCCAAAACCGTGGGTATAGCCTATACCCACGGTTTTGGGGGCTATACCCACGGTTTTGAACCATGGGTATATGACTTTTTTCCAGTAGTGGTTCTTGGAGAGTAAAATTATCATTATTGGTCTCATGTATGATCAGTTCTCAGATTACAACATAGACTAACAAGATCCCATTTCACCTCTAGCAAGGAAACAAGTCCTCATTGGATAGTTTCCCCCTGTTGAGATTGGTAGTACCATGCGTTCAAACAGTGAATAGGTATAAATTTAGCATATGTTTCCGAGATATGATTTGAAAACCCCTCTATAGAAGAGTAATTATCCTCCTCATGATTGGGGTCATGATTTTCCACAAGATGCTGAGCTTGATTACCGAGTTGAAGATATTTTAAATGAATTGTTGGTCATGAATCCCCATAAAGATAGGGACCCCTACCATGATGATTTGATATCTTCTCTCACCACTCAACTTGAGGCCCTAGAGACGTGACAGGTCGTGATACCACCTAATGGAAATCCATACCTAACATGGGTGGATGAAATGAGTGAATCCATAAAATTTGAGAACCCTACATCCCCCCATTAAATATGATGGGTGACATAAAACATGATTTTCCCCACATCATCTCAAAGTTCATACCCATGTTTGAAACCACAGAACAACAGGAGGCCTCCTAGATTCTTTGTTTCATCCAGACATTGGAATGAACTATGTTTGTCTTGTACAACTAGCTACCTATAGGGTTCATTGTTGGTTGGGTAGATCTATATAGATAGTTCCTCCCCCAGTTCGGATCCACCACTCAAAAGACAAGTATTTATGACCTCTTCAGTTTCAAGAAAACCCTTGATGAGAGAGTCATATATTTTTTTTTCATAATGGTTGGGCTTTATATATTCACTTGAAATTCCACTAACTCAAGTGAAGTAGATAAATATGTACTTGTAGAATGTTAAGACTGAGTTGGTCCTTACCCTCATGACTCATAACTTCCCAGGCGGGTTCCAATATTATTTTGATAAGGCCCAACGGTAGGAGGAATCCTTACAACAGGCTAAAAAGTCACCCTCACCGCATCTTCCAGTTCATACAATAAGGTACACCAATGAAAATAATACAACTTCCATATAGGTAGAGGCCCCCAATACATTAGAGTTTTTATCCCCTTTCTTGAAGAACCTCATCAAGTGAAGCGAACCTATCAAGCTCAACCTCACCTGGCACAAAACAGCCATGGACCGCCTCATCAAGAACAACCATGTAGATGAGAGAATGAAGCACCAAACCCTCATCAAGATCCATACCCTTGTTATTTACAAGCCCCCAAAGTTCCCTTCCTAGACTGAATGAACTATATATATTCTTTTAAGGATTCGTAGGACCCAGATGATGTAAGTGAAATCTGAGTCTTCCGCTAGTGCTGAAGTCATCCCATACTCTTAGTGATTTCATTCCTCCTAATTTTGGGACCACCCCTTGGGTAAAACTAGAATTAGAGGAATACTATGATGACGAGTAGGAATATGCCTTTATGAACTCCATTATGTTTGTATTCCACTATACACATTCTGAATATGAGGAATTCCATGAAAATCCATAAGATGCCTCATGATGACTCTATCGAAGGAAATGTCATAGATGTGTGAATAGATAGAATGCTCAGGATACCACCTCAAACTGAGTCATGTATGATACCAATACTAGGTAGTAGGTTGTGCACATAACTCAAAAGAAATATTATTCCCTACCCTCTTTGAGAGACATTCCACTACCATTGACTGTGTTAATTGATCACATAGGTCATGCAATGCCGAACATATTAACTACCCAATCATAGCAGCCATGATTGACCACATCTGACTACATTCAGGCCTTATTCAGATAATAATGGTTTAGAGTGGGATAATTGGGGAGCAATTGGATATATATTATACTAGTCAGAACTTAATTGTACAATCTGCAACACCTGTCATCCCTCCCACAAAAGTGCTTCCACTATGGGAGAAAACATTCTGGCATAGAAGTACGTGGTTCTGAAGCACCTCACCAATAAAATAGTAAGGATATAAATCCTTTAGGTCCTTTATTTTTGGAAATAAATGTGTGAGACCCTTGTGGAGTTTTCGAGTTATACCACCTAGTATAAAGTAGAGGTAGCTACCTTAGAGGAATATAGAGGATGAGGGTTCCCTCATGTAGGGGTAAATTCAACCAATGTACATCACAAGATAGTTCAATGGTGTAGATTTCCACCAAAAACTGGTGGAAATACGTTTTTTGATCAATCACTCCCTGACCTGGATGCACCACAAGCCAGTCTAACTGAAGAAGACCCTGAACCCTTCCAAAATTAATATTATGGGTTATGAAATGTATGAGAAAAAACCAAGTATAATGATTTAATTGAAGACCCATTTAATTGGATTGATAGAAAGTGATGAATTCATTGTTTAATTGTATGATACCACCTACAAAATGTTGTTGGGTAGGATATGAATTCATCTACATGTGGAAGTCCCCTCATTGTATCATTGGTACCTCAAGTACTCCCTTAACGGTCAAGTATGGGCACTCTAGGTTATTTCATCCCCCTTTAACTCATGTGAATCCCACTAAATATATGCCAAATATTATAAGAGGGAGTGGAAGTTGGTTCAGACTAATGAGGTTGTGCATGAAACCACTATAGCTAGCCCATGGGAAGACTTGGATGATTCTTTTATGATACTGATTCATCATCTGGAGCCCAGAACATCATATTTGGGAGTTTTTTTTTCATCTCTGACAGAAAGGAATGTTGCATCTATAATAGGGAGGAACATAAAATGATTACATATTACTCCTATGTAAGATATTCCAAAGTGATACCATAATCCCCCACCCCTATTAGGTATCGAGATATTTTCCCCATGGAAACCATCTTGAGAGATTACTGCCTATTCCAGAGGGAAGGTCTGAACTAGAATCCAACTCAACACCATTGCTCCGACGTCAATCATGGACCTCGCGGTTGGAGACCTAATGGTATCAGATTAGTAGCCTCTCTCTCTATGGGTTTAGCAGAGTATACATTCCCCTTCGAGGATTCCATATATGCTGAAGTAGGCCCAAGTGTTCTCCCCAAATGGGATAGCTTGGATGAACTTCATATTATGGATTCTACACCCTTATATGATAAGGAGGATTTGGAAGATGATCCTCATGCATTTGAAGAGAGTGTCTACCCCACCATTTCAGATTTGATTTAGGAGAGCCTTGGTACTATGGAAGATCTGAGGCCAATTCTAATCAGTGAAACTATTCCCCCAGAGGATAAACAACATTATGTGGATTTCTTGAAATAGAACCCTGGCGTCTTGAACTGAATATATAATTAATTACTTATATTAGACCCCTAGGGCTCCATACACCATCTTGGTATCCCAAGGAGTTGTTGTGGGTTTAATAAAACTCCAAAAAAAGAACCCCTCTCATGATGCCATGGTTGAGGCTAAATTTGACAAGCTTATCAAATCCAACTTCATCAAGAAAGTTTAGTACCCCAAGTGGCTGGCCAACATCATCCCAGTTAGAAATAATAATGGGAATATTAGTGTCTCTAACATCTTTTGGGACTCCAAAAACCTATTTTAAATGGACGATTTCCCATTCCAATGAAAAATTAGTTCATAGATGATAAAACTAGGATCACAAACCTCTCATTTATTGATGGATACTCCAGGTACAATCAAATATAAAAGGCCCCTAAGGATGACTACTCCAATAACTTCTGGGTTCCACAAGGGACCTTTTCCTATAAGGTAATACCCTTCATTTTAAATATTGTAAGACCCACTAATTAGGGGGCCATGCACCACATCTTAAAATAATCCTTGGGACATTTGTGGAATGCTACATGGATGACATGGTTGTAAAATACTGCCAAAATCAGGACCATCTCAGAGACCTTGAGAAAGTGTTCAGCTTCATTTTCACATAGCATTAGAAGATAAACCCCTTTAAGTGTGCAATCGAGGTTACCTCTAGGAAGTTTATTAGTGCCATCGTTAGATATAGAGGAATCAATATCAACTAGGAGAAGATAAAATCCACCAGCCAAATTCCCCCCAAGAAACCTTTGGGGGATATGGGGCATACAAGGCCACTTATCATATATACTCATTTTTATCACAAATATGGAAGGAAAGTGTAATACCTCTTAGAGGAAAATGAAGAAATGCACTGCCTACTAGTGGCATGAGGAATGAGAGACCAAATTTGACAAAATCAAGATATATCTTCTACTAACTCTGGTTCTGATGCCTCCCTTTTTAAGGAAGCCTCTAGTCCTCTAGGTGACCTCCATAGAATAGTCCATCAACACCCATCCCAGCTAGATGGAAAATGATGTAAGTGAAAACATTTTATACTATCTTGGCTGTATACTCCTCGAAATAGTGACTAGATACCCACTACTGAGAGGAGCTGTCTCATAGTGGTTTTTGCAGTGTAGAATTTGTGGAATTATTTGAAAAATAATTTGTTATGTAGAACCTTTTAAGTATATCGTGAATAACCCCATGTTGATAGGATGAATAGCGCATCAATAAGTGATCCTTCAATAGTTTGACATCCAATTCATTCTGCTGAAATAAATCAATGGTCATGCATTGGTATACTTTCTAGAATATCATATGAATCCTATAGAGTTTCCCATCGATATTTATTTTCTAGAAGAGTCTATCTTCTCAGTGGACATGGATATTCCTTATTCATAAAGGAACTTCAATAGTGCCTCCTAGACCCCGAACGATAGAAGTCTCAATGATCCCAAGCTCAACAAAAAAGGCATGGGGACCATCTTCATCACTCCAGTAGAGGCCATTATGCTGTACTAATTCCTATTTTCTGAATGATGAAAAAAGAATATGGAAGAGTACTAGACTCTCCTTACTAGCCTTTTGATGTCCCTCAAGATTGATATTTTACTCTTTCATGTTAAAGGATACTCTTAGCTTTTCATAAAATAGATTAATGGTGACTACATCATCTGAAAGATAGAGATCATGACCTTTCTATAAAACACTCATCATATAACAGCCTAGTTCCCATATTTTATTTACGAGACTTATATAACTCGGTCATAGAATGGTCAAGTATATGCCTAGAATAGGTTTTCTACATCTCATATGGAGCCTTGCTAGGGTGACTTGTTCATTGACACAACACGTCAGACAGTCCTCACTCCCATTATTTCTGATGATAATGAAAGGAAATAGGTAAAATAGCTGGCTTTTAGTGAATCTACATTAGCCCTTCCACAATAGAGGAAACACCCAACTATAAATATCATTTCATTGAGTATCACGAGTGTGTCATTCTTTATCAAGATCTAGCTAAGAATGAGTTAATCTACCAACTCATACCATAGTTCAGCCTCCACAACATACCTAACCTTGAATTAACCCACTACAAACATGGTTCTGATAGAATTATCCTCTATTCCATACAAGGAGAATAGATTCCCCATGTCATATAGGGGTTTCATTCTGGGAGTGTGGTTATCATCAAACAAGATTGAAGCTTTCCCTCCAAATTTAGAGGATGGGGTATTTTTGATCCACCATGGTCCATGACTGAATCGAGTACACCAAGAGGTGTCCCATGCGTTAGATCCATGCCAAATTTGTGCATTGATCATAAAAGACCCTACAAAGAACCAAGTATTATTGGTTAATTGCATTATGGTACTTGAAGTTGTAGGAACATATCTACCAGTAACAACTCTCTAATGAAAGTTCATTCTGACTACAATGGATTTATTCTCCCAGTGGGAAGAAGTGATTCCCCTTGGGGAAGTCAATGATCGAACTATGATAGAATACATGATCTCCCACATCAAACATATATTTATAGTTCATCATTCCATTATCACTAAAAATGGTACCAACAGCTGGGATTATTAGTTGAAGAGATTATATGCCATGTACAATATCTCGTCAAACCATACCTCCCACTGTCATGTGTAGGAAAATAATTAAATCGATGTGTTTAAAATGACCCACTCTAAAATTATGTATAAGATCATGGTCTAGAATAAGAAAATATGGTTGGAAAAGGTCTCCAACAACCTCTTGGCCTCTCAGATGATGACTCAAAATTCCACCCACGTGACTCCATATTCCCTAGTGAATAAAAAATAGGTTGTCCTACCCACTGAGTTTAAATTTCCATAACTCCGTACAACTATCTACTACTTATAGATGCTGAAAATAATAATATAATTGCATCTAGATGAGATAGAATCCATCATAGAAAATAGGCTCCAGGCCTTGAAAAATATAGAGATCCACTTGAACAAGATAAAGAGGGAATTAAGGAATAATGTTTACCTCCAATCCTTCCATCAGGGTGGCACAATATTGGATCTTAGAATCCTAATGATTCTTCTAAGGAATCCACAAAAGTTAGATCCCAAGAGGGAAGGAACCTACATCATTCATAAGGTATATTCCAATGGTGAATACACTTTAGCCACCATGGAATGAGAGCATATCACACCTCCATCCAATGAGAAGTTTATTAAGAAGTAATTCACACAAAGGGAGAAGAGGTTCCAAACTCTATGAACTTAAACTAGGAGTTCAAGTCCAAGCATCATGACATTAAACTATATGAAAGTCTTCTCAGGAATGAATAGTGTGGTGTTAAGCCTTCTAGGCCCTCATTCACTTCAGGTTTTTATTCCGATGTACTTCACATATCCCATTTACTGTAGCCACCCTCCTTGTATGAACTATATGACCTTAAACTAGGATCTCAGGTCTATGAATCACAAACTTAAAATGTATGTGGTTCTTTCATGGAATGTGTGGTTGGTGTTGGTCCTCTTAGTCCCTCATTCACATTGGTTTTTTATTCCACCTTACTGCACAATTCCCTTTTTAAAAACACAATTTCTTGGTCTGAACTATATGAACATAAACTAGGATCTTGAGTCCCTACATCATAAATTTAAATGGTGTGAAAGTTTCCCCATGAATGTGGTGTGCAATAGTTGGGCCTTATAGGTGCTCATGAACATCGAGTTATCATTCTTCCAAGATACAGGTATCATATTTGGAACACTCTTACCCTTTGGTTCCAAACTCTATGCCCATAAAATAAGATCCCATGGTATGAGATTTAAGACTTTAAACTAACATCCACCTTATAGTCTATGTAAAAGACATTAAACTATTTGTACTGGGTCCAAGCATTATGAGTTTATACTATTTTCATCCTCTATAGTCTGATTTATACAAATTTAAACTATAAATCTTGATTTCCTTAGTTAATGATGTTAAACTAAAATATAACCTCAAATAAATTTTCGATTACTATCAATTAGAGATAAAATTACCCAATATTAAAGAAGGATTACCTATATAATAAATATTGGATGGTCAAACATCTTCAATTCATGACTCTAAAACGTTGTTCCTAACCTATATGAAAATAGGACGCCAATTAATTTGTAATATGATATGATGTTTACACTATGATGAACCGGAATTCCATGTATGATAAGTATGGGATAGTTAACAAACCTTACCCTATTCCTTGAACATGGGATGCCCCATAATAACTATGGGATGTGACAAGGCTTATAATTTGCACATTTTTTTAATGCATTTCTATTGTTTTAAACATCCCAAGATAACATTTTGAGCTTATATGTAACAATTTTGGATTTAAGAAGTATTTTAAGTTTAAATGCAAAAATGACCAAATTCTGCATTTTGGACAGATTTTCACTACAAGGGTATTTTGGTCATTTACAAAAATATAAATCCAAATTTTATGATTATAATTTCTTTAGAATCCTAATTTAATTTCCTTCAACTTTGTCTTCTGGACCAGGATCTGATTCTACCATCTTGAGATCCAAACAATTCAATGAAGTTGAAGATTATTGAGGAACACCAAGGAAGCTTCCAGGAAATTTCTTCCAGAAAAACGAATGTTCAGTGAAATATCCATAACTCGCTCAAAACGACTTTAATGGAGCTGCTATTTTGTGAATAGACGGATAAGACGATTTGGAACAAGTTTCTTTAAGGAGGCCACGCCTTAAATGGCCGTGTTCAGGGACATTAATTCAGTACAAAAGGTGTTTTTCGGTTTGATGATTCTGACTGGACAGAATAAATTGTCAGAGGAAATTGGCCATAACTCTCGGAATACCTATCCAAATCCGCTGAGCTTTTGAGCGGACACGGCCAAGACAATTATGAACAACATTGAAGAAGGCCTCAACGCGTGAAGAGGTCATTTATGTGGTCCAAAACGTGACAACTTTCGGGGGTCGAATTCTGCCTATAAAAGGAGGAGAGCTCCTCCCCCTCAAGACATCCCATTCTCCACCCCATTCCTTCTCGGGCACCCAGGAGAAGAACTTCTCATATTTTTCTTTTATTTCTTTTGTTTTAAAATGTCTCTCCTCTCCCGAATCATCTCGCTTACCCCATCCATGGAGGGGTAATTTCATTTGAGTGATCGGAAAGAGGGGAGGCTGGACCGATGTGTTGTGCTTGAGTTTTGTGCTTGAAATGAATAAAATTTGTTCTTCTTTCTTCTTCTGGTTTCAATTCATAATTCAGTATTAAATTCCGAATGCGGTTGTGTTAAGGTTTTTATTCTGAAATTATAAATTGCTTTGGTCGATGATCACATCTCCCTCCACCCAATTTTAATCTGTATACGGTGGCACATGATTAGGGTTGGGTGGTGATTGCTCGACGGTTGTCAAGCACGTGTGTAGGATTGTATGTTAAAATCTTGGTTTATTAGGGAACAAAAATTCCAGGTCTGGGATTGCTCTAATTAATCAAGAGACCATATACAACCCTAAACACATTGGAAGGAGGATAGACCAATCTAAGGTTTTAGAAAGAAAAATTCTCATCACATTTATCTGACTAAGGGAGAGAGAGGACTCGGTAGATAAATCTCTCTCTTACCAGTTTAAGGAAGAAGAAGAGATAAAATTTGGAAACCATGATGGAACAACACTAAGTCTAGCCGAACCAAATCCGATCACCGACTTTATAATTTGTTAAAATCAATCAATTTCTGTTGTTTGTTTCTCTCATAGTCATTCATATTAATTAAAACCAATCTTTTTAAGAAAACCAACAAAAAGTGAAAACTTTGTTTTGTGTGCACTCCTCTTCGGGAGACTACCTAGGATCAACTGCTATACTATACTTAGGTAAATAAAATATTGTTTTGCCACGCCCCACGACAGGCGTGCGTCAAACTTGGCGCCGTTGCCGGGGAGGCAGTGCCACAATCAAATTGTAAATATTTGACATTTTTTTCCAAATTAAAAAAAACACACTTTCCATGTTGTTTTCAAATGACTATTTCTTTAATTCATGGAACAATTACCCGCCAATAAATGAACCAATTATTGAATCGAACTTTTCCGCAGAGGATGGTGTTTCTTCTATTGTTAGACAGGTGAGGTTATTTTGGAAAACAAATAATGATGAGAAAACATTCAAAGAATTCATAGATGGGCTAAGGGAGGACATGAACGAAGATGTTTTTGAAGCGATGGCACGAAAGCTAGATGAGTTCTCCCATTACTTTCCAGAATTTTATGAAGTATCTAAGGTCCAAGAAGATCCCCCATTAGTCATCCCTGATTTTTCAATGGAGATCCCAGATATAGTGGAGCCTGACTACCTTCCTATATCTTCTACTACTCAACTCCAAGATGTGATTTCAAATGAAGAAGAGATTGAACCAGACCCAACTCAGGGAGATGATCCTTCCATGAACTCTACCTTTTCTGATTTCATTCAATCTGATTTGAGCATCACTCCTTATAATTTTGAATTTTCAGATTTGGTCAATCCTTACATTGCCTTAGAAGAAGATGAAAAAGAATATGCACCTGTTGAGGAACACCTGGAGCTCCCTGAAGATATTGATCATCTACTCGAGGAAGTCCATGAAGAGATACAAGTGGCTATGCATGAAGAACCAAATCTAAAAGCTTCCTACCTTAAAAGGGAAGATTTTGAAATTAATATTTCAAATTTAAATGATGAATCTCTCTTTGATTATTCTTTTCACGCAGCACATCTGGAGAAAACACTATATTTTGAAGAAGATGTTGCACAAGAAGCAACGAAGAAGGAGGAGGTTTCATACTTCATCATACCCCCACCATGCAAGTTTTACTATATTGTGAAGGGGGAAGATCTGGTGTACTCTATCCATGGATTCCTCCTCAATAAGGACAATGAAGAACAAGCTGGGAAAAGCCACATGTGGTGGTTCAAATCAAAGAAGCTACATCCACCATCAGACTTTGGATAACAGCTGGTACTGCCCACTGGAGGCAGTAAAAATTCAGGGCCCACTTGGGGGATCGTACCAAGACTTATCCCTTTATTTCTAGGAATTTAGATTTCAATTTCATTTCTTAGAAGTAGTTTAGCATTCATCCCTTTCCTCCTTATCATTTTGAGCTTTAATGACATGATACCTGTTCTTAATTTTGAAATTTTCTTTTGTAGGATCATGATGGAAGAAGGAAGCCCCAAAAATTTGTTAAAGGGGACTGAATCTTTATTTCAAAAGGGAGTTCATTTTTAAATTTTAAATTTTAAACTCCTTAAATTTTTTGTCCAAAACATGTTTTAAGCTTTAATGATAAGAATTGCATACCCACACTTGAATTAATGTTTTACTCAAATTATCTAGGAGACATGAGTTTCTTAGGAATCCAGTGATTCTATGTTTTAGATTTCAATGTTAATGAGATTGAATGATTAAAATGGATAATTGAATGATTAAAGTGAAGCAAGGATATTGAAATAAGGACTCACGATTTGAGGGAATTAATTGATTCAGGTAAATGAAATTTCCCTTCCATTTTTCATTCTTTGAATTTCTGAAATTCATGTGAATTAATTTGTTATTATTAATCATGCCATAAGTGATTTTCCAATATCATATTCTCATTCCTGAGAGGATTTCTAGACCAAATATTTCCTATTTTATCTTGAGCATATTTCTTGAGTGATCTTGGGACGTGCCACCTACTAGAACTTGTATTGAAACTTGTCAAAGCTATGACTGTACAAAACCACATTTAAAATGATTGAGGCATATCTTTGGTTAGCCACATTTTATCCTAAGACCCACCTTTACATTTATCCTTCGTAAGCCCTTATATTCCATGAATTTCCTTATAGGTTTAAGCCACATTACAATCCAATTTTTCCTTACCTACCCGCACTTTTAGTATTTTTTCATGGTTATTTCAAGTTTGAGTGTGGGGGAAGGGCCTTTCGTGTGCGTTCCTTGGGATATGTATCATTTTTGGGTGGTGTAATGTGTGCGTCATCATTTTGGGCAATGTATTATTAGAAAATTGGGCATGAGTCATCATTTCATTATGCTTCTATCATTTCATCCGGTTCTCCATAAAAAAAAGAAAAAAAAATAAAGCTATGCCTTTCTGGAGCTTTACAAAAAAAACAGGGAGAACATGGATGATATCATTCTTTTTAATCATTTATTGACTCATGACCCATGTCATTGAAAGGGGAGTGGTGTTGTGATTCACATTTCAAGGGGATTTGAGTGAGGTTCATCTTGTGTTTTCACTTGATTAATCATGCATTGTACTTAAGAGTCAAAACTCCTACTTCTGGCCTTAAATTATTTCAATCATTTACCCACCAACCCTAAGCCACAGAATCATTTGAACCTTTATTGCAAGTCCTCATGATTTTATGTGTGTTTTGTCTTTACAAAGTGGAGAAAGTAGTTACTTTACAAGCCTATGGATAAGGAGCATGTTCTCATGATATGAGCATAACTACACTATTAATTGTATCATGAGTGATGAGAGAAAAGATTCAAAAGTGAGGTAGATCATGATTTGGCATGTTTAATAATAATAAATTGAGAAGCTTGAATGAATGAAAGGAGAAGCTTCATTATTTTTCAAAGGGGAAAAGTAAAATGCATGAATTGATTGTTTCTTTGAAAAATTGGAAATTAAATTGGTATTTTTGTGGAACTGGAAAATTTGATTGGACATTGATAATCATTTTATTTTATTCCATTTGAAATTTAAATATTGGTGACATTGGTGTCCTTTGAATTCCATGTTGAGATTTTATGCTTGAGGACAAGCATAGTTTAAGTGTGGGGGAATTGACAAGGCTTATAATTTGCACATTTTTTTAATGCATTTCTATTGTTTTAAACATCCCAAGATAACATCTTGAGCTTATATGTAACAATTTTGGATTTAAGAAGTATTTTAAGTTTAAATGCAAAAATGACCAAATTCTGCATTTTGGACAGATTTTCACTACAAGGGTATTTTGGTCATTTACAAAAATATAAATCCAAATTTTATGATTATAATTTCTTTAGAATCCTAATTTAATTTCCTTCAACTTTGTCTTCTGGACCAGGATCTGATTCTACCATGTTGAGATCCAAACAATTCAATGAAGTTGAAGATTATTGAGGAACACCAAGGAAGCTTCCAGGAAATTTCTTCCAGAAAAACGAAGGTTCAGTGAAATATCCATAACTCACTCAAAACGACTTTAATGGAGCTGATATTTTGTGGATAGACGGATAAGAAGATTTGGAACAAGTTTCATTAAGGAGGCCACGCATTAAATGTCCGTGTTCAGGGACATTAATTCAGTACAAAACGGTGTTTTTCGGTTTGATGATTCTGACTGGACAGAATAAATTGTCAGAGGAAATTGGCCATAACTCTCGGAATACCTATCCAAATCCTCTGAGCTTTTGAGGGAACACGGAAAAGAAAATTATGAACAACATTGAAGAAGGCCTAAACGCGTGAAGAGGTCATTTATGGGGTCCAAAACGTGACAACTTTCGGGTGTCGAATTCTGCCTATAAAAGGAGGAGAGCTCCTCCCCCTCAAGACATCCCATTCTCCACCCCATTCCTTCTCGGGCACCCAGGAGAAGAACTTCTCATATTTTTCTTTTATTTCTTTTGTTTTAAAATGTCTCTCCTCTCTCTAATCATCTCGCTTACCCCATCCATGGAGGGGTAATTTCATTTGAGTGATCGGAAAGAGGGGAGGCTGGACCGATGTGTTGTGCTTGAGTTTTGTGCTTGAAATGAATAAAATTTGTTTTTCTTTCTTCTTCTGGTTTCAATTCATAATTCAGTATTAAATTCCGAATGCGGTTGTGTTAAGGTTTTTATTCTGAAATTATAAATTGCTTTGGTCGATGATCACATCTCCCTCCACCCAATTCTAATCTGTATACGGTGGCACATGATTAGGGTTGGGTGGTGATTGCTCGACGGTTGTCAAGCACGTGTGTAAGATTGTATGTTGAAATCTTGGTTTATTAGGGAACAACAATTCCAGGTCTGGGATTGCTCTAATTAATCAAGAGACCATATACAACCCTAAACACATTGGAAGGAGGATAGACCAATCTAAGGTTTTAGAAAGGAAAATTCTCATCACATTTATCTGACTAAGGGAGAGAGAGGACTCGGTAGATAAATCTCTCTCTTACCAGTTTAAGGAAGAAGAAGAGATAAAATTTGGAAACCATGATGGCACAACACTAAGTCTAGCCGAACCAAATCCGATCACCGACTTTATAATTTGTTAAAATCAATCAATTTCTGTTGTTTGTTTCTCTCATAGTCATTCATATTAATTAAAACCAATCTTTTTAAGAAAACCAACAAAAAGTGACAACCTTGTTTTGTGTGCACTCCTCTTCGGGAGACTACCTAGGATCAAATGCTATACTATACTTAGGTAAATAAAATATTGTTTTTCCACGCCCCACGACAGGCGTGCGTCAGGATGCCTCAAATTCCCTTGCGAGAGAGCATTTTCCCCACCAGTGTGTAAGAACCCAGATCTTCTTTCATGTATGAATCTTGTTTTCTAGTGTTTTATAGAAAAAGAGGTGTTTCTGGAAATTTCAGTAGTACATGATATGCACTTATAATTACACTTAGTATACTCAGTTGCCGCGGGTAACCATGTGTTGGACATGTAATGGATGAACACATGGCTGTGTGGGGTGACATGGAGACAGCCTAAAGCAGATCTCAGAAAAGGAAAGTACATGCCATGTACTTTTAAAAGACATTCCATGTACTTATGTTTTATTTCATTAAATGGACCAGGGTCATGTCTAATTGACATAACCTCCTCCTTCTCGACCTATCTCATCCTAGAGCATCTGTACAACGCGAATATTCTCCAAGCCCCCGACTTGCAATCCGTTCTTTGAATAGACCACCATCAATTACATTGGCATCGACACAGTATGGTCTTCCTTCTTTTAGATCATCATTCCTTGATTTATCCTCTTTCATGAGATAATCTTGGTTGAACGTTTTAGACACTTTTAAAGATCTACGACATGGTAGGTCAAATCAAAGGATGTGATTCAACTATATTGATTTTACAATGATGATGTTGGTCGTTTGTGCCTTTCTGTAGTTATTCTTTGAGTAATATGTGAACACTTTCCCATTACACGCATTCAGGGTATTTCATGTTTAGGGATTTTAACCCTATTAATGCCTTCTATGACTTTTATGATTGAATAGATGTTGTTTTATTGTGAATAGGGTTAATTGTCATTATATGGATGTGTTTGACCATGCTTTTTTGATTTTGAATCTTTGGTATATCTTTTCCAGTTAGGCTATTTGTTTTCCATTTGAAGTGTTGTTAGGATGGAGAGATTATTTATCTGATATGTTGTGCCATGCCTTGTAGTGGATTATCCAAGTAGTACCTTGAGGTTTACTTTGACTACAATTTATCGTTTGGGTATGATTACATTACATGGTTCTACAGGAACCTGGTGTAGTGAGACCATAGGGGAAATTGATGTTGAGGGCTTTCCCAAAGTGTCTGTTATAATTATCATGCTGTGAGACCATAAGGGGGCTTGATGTTTAGTGCTCCCTAAGAGTGTCTATTTATAAGTTACAAGACCACATGAGGAATTGATGGTGAGTGATTCCTCAAAGTATCTGTAGTTTACCATTTAAAGGCTATAGGGGGAATTGATGGTGAGTACTTCCTCAAAGTGTCTTTGATTACACAAGACTATAGGGGGAATTGAAAGTGAGTGCTTCCTCAGAGAGTCTTCATTATGTCATTCTTGTAAATTGGACCAGATGGGTTAGGCCATGACAACTACCCAGAGGGTTACATGAGATTGTTGGTTGAACTAGAGGGGATAGGCTGTGAGAACTTTTCCAGAAGGTTTATTGTTTTTGTGTTTGGTTTATTAAATTGTTAAATGTAAATGATGTAATGGAAAATGTAGGATTGTTTACTTTTGAGTACTTATTTTTTTACTGCTTCATGTTACTTATTGTCTTCCATATAAATTCACTGACAGTTAGGCCCAGATCTTTGAGAGGTTTCCTAATGAGATTTGTCTCACACCCTTTTTAGGTCATTCTTTTGGTCCCAAACAGATTATACTGTTAAAGTTATAGATAAGGGATATCTCCCTTCTACTTCAAGTAGTTTATTGCTGTGTAGTTTGAGAACATGGGACCAAGATGAGGCTTGTGATACTGCGGGAGTTTATTTGTTTCTTTGTTATTTTTATTGGTACTTCATTATAGAATTGTGAATTGTTTGGATGATTTCCTAGACATATGTATCATGCCTCATTTATATATGTGCTCTAGTTGTTTATTACTTTCAGTCTTCTGCTTTTTGCTTGTGGCATGTTTTTACAACTTCCACTATTGTATGTTATTGTTATCTATTTCTCTCTAATGGGTTAATTTGACAATGAGGGCATAGTTTCCCCACTATCACACTCAAGGCCCTTGCTGCTAGTCAGTAGCCTCTAGCATTTGGGGAGATGTGCTTGAGGCCATGCGAGCAACCAAGTATGGGGAACCACTGAGAATTTCCTGGAACCAGGATGTCACAAAGTGGTATCAGAGACATTCTTTTGTTCTTGACTTACTGTTTGGAGCCTATAGCTAGGGATATGAAGGAATAGGTACTTGGTAATAAGCTGTACCTAGGAATAGCTAACCTGTGTAAAGGGAAATGCCAATTTACATCATATGTTATGATTTTCTACGTTTTCCATAATTACAATTAATTTGATTTCATCATTGGGTTATTCACATGTTTTGTGCTATTACCTTTGATATTATTGAGGTTCTATTTCTGTTGCAACCCAATGAGGTGAGGGTAGGCTATCTCATGCATCATATAAAAACTTTCTAGAGATCACATGTCATCCATTCTTTCCATGATATTTAGAGTGAATTAATGAATTCATGTTGTTGTGATAAATGTTGTGCTAGATATGCATGATATTGTAGAATATGCCTTGATACAATACCTACTTTTGATAGGATATTTATCTGTAAAGGTTTTAGTTTGAATGAACACCAAACTTTGGTTCTTGAGGTGTTATGGGCCCTCATTGATCAGAATTTGGTGGATCATTGCACTGTTATGTTTTTATATGACATGTTTAAGATGCCAATCATTCATTTGCATAGTGTATGGGCCCTCACAGATAAGAATTTGGAACATTAATGTTCATTTCCGTGTTTTCTGGGTTCCAGAGTAGTTTCTAAGGCTTATTGTTCAGAAAAACATAGAATACATGGCGTGTGATTATAAAAGCATTCCATGAGTCTTTCAATTTTGGAAGGAAATTTTTTTATTAAGTACACGCCGTGTGCTGTATGTACACTCTGTGTAGTCTCTAACCATGTAACTGGATGTGGGAGTAGAGACACAGGGTTGGGAAATATTTGGTGGGGCACTCCATGTATCGGATGTACACACTGTGTTGTGTAGACCATGTGTCCCCCATGTGACTAATGACATAGATGGATAAAGATTAGTTTATACACATCGTATCAACATTGAACATTCCATGTAGTGTAACCCTTGTATCCAGCATTGTTACGAACAACACGGGGTGGTTGAAATCCTTCTAGTACACGCTGTGTCTGGAATAAACACGCCGTGTAGAGTCAACCGTATGTACAACTGTGTGACTAGAAATATGGGAAGTTGAAGCCTAAGTGGTACACACAATCTCTTGAACAAACATGCTATATAGTTCTGTCCTAGGAGAACCATGTGGGCTACTCATGTTGAAGAACTCAAGCAGGGAAAATTAATCCAGTACATGCCGTGTCTTGGGACAACACGACGTGTGTATGGGATGTTACACGACCAGTTTTGGCAGGAGTACATGCCCATGTGAATGCTTAAAGAAACACATCATTTGAGGGTTATACACCTCACGTATCCATGTTTTTAAAAGATTAAATGATTTCCTTATCCTATTCCTTTCTTTCACTTCTAAGTTTTATTCCATGATAAATCTTGATCCTAAGGTGTGTTCTCGACCTTACAGAGTCATGCCACCAAGATGTCCTCTGGTTGTACGCCAGTTATTGGGCACTGATCACCCACCAAATATGATAGATAAGGGACCAACATCAGATCCTCCAGTCGTGCCTATCTTGGCACTAGCTGTAATCCCAAATATAGGTGCTGATGCACAATTCTTATAGGGCTTTATGAGGATGATGAACACTTTTCAGGGACCACCTTATCCTGCCTCATCAATGGATGATTTGATGCGGGTCTTTCATTAGAAATATTATCCTACTTTCTTAAGGTATGGAGGACCTCAAGCTACAATGTCATGGATAGAAGCCATGCTTATGATCTTCAGGTATCGGGAGATGCCTCCTAAGAGGAAGGTCAAGCTCACAATTAATATTCTTCAAGATTCTACCAAGAGAAGGTGGGATGTGATCTCACAGGCAGGACCCCATCAACATATGGATTGGGAAGAGTTTTAGAATACTTTCTATTATTAGTTCTACCTAGAGACTTTGAGGGCCGAGCGAGTCTTAGAGTTCATGAGTCTGGAGTAGGGTACTCTTTCAGCTATGGCATATTCTTCTCGTTCCACAGAGCTTAAGTTATTTACACCCTTTCTAGGGGGGAGATGATTTATTCCTAGTGAGGAAATTCATGGATGGTCTTAGGTAAGAAACTCAGGCTCAGGTGAACATCTTCAGGTTGGCTACTATATCTTATATAGTGAACCAGGCACTGATCATAGAGTGTGACCTAAGGAATTATGGAGCTCTGGGCCAGGGCTATTCGACAACCAAAGTTAGTGCTTCACTAGATGATAGTAGGAACTATCACCGGGAGACTACACGTGGAGATCCAAGTAGGTGAGATACACCTTGAGGTAGCCATGTGGAATGCTACCAGTGTGGGAAGGTCAAGCATACGAGGCCACATTTACTGAGAGACCCTGTCGAGTGCCGATATTGCAGACATATTGGCCATATTCAGTGCTTATGTCATTTCTTCTCACTAGCAGCTGGCGATCAGAGTTTATCTATGACTCCACGTTCAGGAGCAGTACCACCAGTTTCTCATTAGTCTTGAAACTAGAGTTTTTCTGGCCATTCAGGCCGAGGTGGAGGTCACGAACGTGGTATCTAATCGACGAGCTTTATGCTACAATAGGGTGGATCAGCTTAGGGTTGTTCGGAAAGGTCACATGGCCATGGTATAGGCTAGACTTTTATAGTGGAGAAGACCCAGTAGGACCAGGATCCTGGCCCTTCTACAATTTGAGGTAATATTCTTATTTCCTTAGTTTTAGCTTCTGCAGTCTTAGATACATGGGGTTCCCATAGTTTAATATCTGTTAATATTGTGGAAATCCTTGGGCTCTGTATCTTTACTTATGCTGATGTATTGACACTGAACACTTTATTGGGGATAACAACGACTAGAGTATGACAGTGAAAGGAGTTCCCTCTAGAGGTTGATGGGTGTCACTTCTTGTGGGAACTCTATGTCTTAGAGATGATGGGCTATGATGTCATTCTCGGAATGGATTGGTTAGTTCCTTTAGTCCTTTGACTTTGAGCTTTCTTACATGCCTGAAAAAGGAAACGCAGTAGCTGATGCGTTGAGCAGGACTCAAATACAAGATGTTGATGAGGACAACAGTGAGTGGAAACTTACGGATCTATTCTCTGAGAAGCATTTGGAGGTTCACAAAAGATAGGGGAAGATGTTCCTTTCTTCCGTAGCTGTTACCTCTACTCTACTTGATCAAGTGCGAATGAGACAAATATCAGATGCTGAAGGCCTAGTCTTATGGGAGAGTGTGTCAGGAGATTACCCTATTCATGGATGGACATGAGGTGAGGATGAGATCTTTCATTTTCATATTCACGTATGGGTGTTAGCAGACATGCATGAGGAGCTGATGTGGTACTTTCATTCCTTAGTTTGGGGAGTTACTCCTGGTGTCACCAGGATTTATCGAGATCCTCACCATTAGTATTGGTGGCCAGGTATGAAGAGAGATGTTCCTAGTTTTTCATGAGGTGTTCCACCTATCAACAGGTGAAGGTGGAGCATTAGCGACCTGAAGGGATTCTGCAGTAGTTACCCATTACTGAGTGTAAGTGGAATGCTGTCATGATGAAATTCATGAAAGGTTTACCAAGGTCGCCTTGAGGGAATGATGCAGTTTGTGTTATCATTGATAGACTCACAAAGGTAGCTCACTTCTTGCCAATCAAGGATACCTTCAGTACTGATGAGATGGGAAGGTTGTACATCTGAGAGATTGTATGTTTACATGGAGTTCCACTATCCATTATTTCAGACAGGGACATACGTTTTACTTATCAAGCCTGGGAGGGACTACAAAGGGACTTGGGTACACAAGTACATCTAAGTACGACTTACCATCCCCAAACAGATGGTTAGTCCGATCATACGATTCAAGGGCTGGAGGGCATGCTTCGAGCATCCATCCACGATTTTGGAGGTTCTTGGGAGAAGAACATACCTCTTGTGGAGTTTTCCTATGATAATAGTTTTCAGGAAACTATTTAGATGGAACCTTATGAGGTTTTGAATGGTAGTCCATGCTAATCACCCCTATGTTAGCTGGAAGTAGGAGAGGCAACTATGCTAGGACCTCATCTTGTCCAGGAGACCACATAGTAGATAGAGTTGGTTTGGAAGAGGATGGCTACTGATCAGTCAGGATATAAGTCTTATGCTGATTGACAAAGACGACCTCTGGAGTTTGAGGTTGGAGATTAGGTTTTTCTACGTTTTACATCGAGGTTGGGACACAAGAGGATTAAAAGATAGGGAAATATTTTTCCAAGAAATGTCATGCCATTTGATGTTTTGGAAATTGTGAATCTGGTTGCCTATCGGTTACATTTACCTAATAGGTACTGGGCTATGCATGTCGTCTTTCACATTTCTTAGCTACGATGTTACTTCTCAAACATGTCTCATGCCCTTCAACCCAAGGTGGTTGAGTTGGAGGTGGATGCATCATTCGAGGAGCATCCTATCTGTATTGTTGATCGTAGTGAAAAAGGTTCTCCATGGCCCGTCTGTTACTTTGGTATGAGTGCTTTCATAGCACAATAGAGTACATGATGAGACTTGGGAGAGTGAGGCTGATGTACGATCGTAGTGGCCAGAGCTATTCAAGGATTCTTCTTCTACACTACTTTGCTAGGGAAATTCGGGTAAAAATTTATTTAAGGGGGGAATTTTTAAAGAACCTAGATCTAATTTCAGGTATAAAACTTTTTTTTGGTGTTTTCTAGAAAAATGGGAGTTCCTGTAAATTTTTGTAGTACACACCATGTACTTATAAGTACACGGCATGTACTCAGTTTCTGTGGGTGGCCATGTGCTGGCCGTGTAACGTCTGAACACATGGTATTGTGGGGCGACCTAGACATCGCCTAAATAAGAGCTTAGTAAAGGCATGTACACACCATGTAGTTTTAAAAGACAAGCCATGTACTTGAATTTTTGTTTCATTAAAAAGCCCAGGGTTACATCTAATCGAAAGATCCTCTTTCTTCTCAACCTATCTCGTCTAGGAACATCTGTACGACATGAATCTTCTCCGATCCCTCAACTCATCGTCCATTCTCTGAATCGACCGCAGTCAATTGCATTGGAATCGCCACGGTAAGATCTTCCTTCTTCTAGAGCCTCATTCCCTGATTTACCCTATTTTATGAGATAATCTTGGTTGAATATTTTTGACATTTTTGTAGATCTATGAAGTTCTTGGGAGAATAAAAGGATGAGATTCAACTATGTCGATCATGCAACACCGAGGTAGGTGGTTTGTTCCCTTCTGTAGTTGGTTTTTGAGTTATATGTGCCAAAGTTCCCAATACCCTCTTCAGGGTATTGCGTGTTTAGGGATTTCAACCCTGTTAATGCCTGTTATTCCTTTTACGTTTGAATAGAAGTTATTTGATTGTGAATAGGGTTATTTGTAATGCTATGGATGTGTTTTTCCATGCTTTTTTTATTTTGACCGTTTAGTCTAGCCTTACCAGTTAGGCTATTTATCTTTCATTCCTAGTGTTTTTAGGATGGATTGATTATTATCTAATATGTTGTGCCATTATTTGTAGATAATTATCCATGTAGTACTTTGATTTCTACATTGGTTTTTGTTTATCATTTGTGTACGATTGCTTTACATGGGGATGTGGGAACTTGGTGTAGTGAGACCATCAGAGAAATTGACATTGAGCAATTTACCAGACTGTCTGTTATACTTATCACACTATGAGACCATAGGGGGGATTGATGTTGAGTGCTCCCTCAGAGTGTCTATTTATACATTATGAGACCACTTGAGGAATTGACGTTGAGTGCTTCACCAGAGTGTCTGTTGTTTAACGTTAATAGACTGTTGGGGGATTGATGGTGAGTGATTCCTCAAAGAGTCATATATTACACAAGACTATAGGGGGAATTAATGGCGAGTGCTTCCCCATAGATTATTATTTATTTCCTTATTGTAAATTGAACCAGAGTGGTTAGGCCATGAGAACTACCCAGAGGGTTACTTGAGATTGTTGGATGAACCAGGGGAAATATACTGTGAGAACTTTTCTAGAGGGTTGCTTGTTTTTGTGTTTGGTTGACTAAATTGTTAAATTTAAATGATGTAATGGAAACTGTAGGATTGTTTACTTTTGAGTACTTCCTTGTTTACTGATTCGTGTTACTTATTGTCTGCCATATATATATACTGACTGTTTGGACCAGATCAATGGGTGGTTTCCTACTGGGATTTGTCTGACACTCTTTTTGGGCCATGCTTTTGGGCCCAAACATATTATATTGTTGTAAGTACAAATATTGTAAAGAGTCCTTCTACTTCATGTACTTGATTGTTGTGGAGTTGGAGAGCATGTGATCAAACAGAGGCTTGTGATGCTGGTAAAGTTTTTTTGTTCATTTTTTATTTGGATTAGTACTGTATTCTAGAATTGTGACTTATTTTGATTATTTCCTAAATATGTATCATGCATCATTTATATATCTTCTCTAATTTTTTACTACTTTCAATCTTCCACTGTTTTGTTGTGGCATGTTTTTACTACTTCCACTATTGTATGTTATTGTTATCTCTTTATTTCCACTGTATTACTCAGCCAATGAGGGCATAATTTCCCCACTGTCACACCCAAGGCTCTTGCTACTAGTCAACAGACTATGGCATTTGGGGAGATGCACATGAGGCCATGTGACCAACCGGGTACGGGGCCCCTTTGGGCGGCTCCCGGAACCGGGATGTTATAGGTGCCCGTATTATAATGCACCATGTTCAAGGAAAATTTACACCTCTATTCCCATACTCTTGTTATATATAGCGATGCTTAGAATATTCATCTCTAGGACCAACCATAAATTTCTTAACCCTTTGTCCCATTGTCCTCAATGAATGTCTATAAATCGTGACATTAAACTATGTTCAGTTTTCATTAATGTGTGTGTGTGGAACCTTCTCCTTTTTGGATCCATTCACATTAGGTATTATCTCTTCCATTATATATTTGTACAATCATTACCAACTTTTACCCAGTACAAAAAACATGACTGTAAAATATTTTCCAAATTTTTAGAAACATAAATTTAAAACATTTTCCATAGTCAATGCATTATGACATTAAACTATGTTCTATTTTTTTGTGGTCTTTGTGTGGTACATTAGTCCTACTAGGCCCTCATGCATGCCAATTTTTACCTTTTTTATTCCACACATATACCCCTAGAGTGAACATCTCCTATATAGTCTAAACAACCTGATTCTAAACTATTTTCCATGGTCGATATCTTATACCCTTAATCTATGTGCATCTCTTTTAGAACTATGTGTGTCTTGATTCTCTTCCTCATGGGATATTTAGTGAATCCTATAATTTCCATCTCTAGGCCAAACAATAGATTTACTAAAAAACCATCTATTACCTATGGTGTAATCACCCTAAAATATCCCATATTCCTTCTTTATATGTATAAGTCCCATCTAGTCACATTGACCCACCAATAGGATAAGATTCCCTCAAAACATGATACAATGAAGGAAATTCCCCAACATATAAAATTGAAAACTGATGTTTTCCACCCAAAAGTTTGGGATGCATCTGAATGAGATATTATTTTACCCTATATTAAACAATAAAAACTTGTATAAAAAATATGGGATGGATAAAAGTCCTCATCACATGAAGTTAAAATATAGAAAACCCCACATAATTACATGATTCCTCTTATCCAAGTATGAGAATATTCAACACCCTCATTAGATCTGGTATCCCCCTATCGGAATCGGTATTCTACCAAAAATTGTTTGAGAACAATGGGTGGATTCATTCCCATCCTTATGGGATATGTAGTGATGCCTGAATATTTTATATTTGTTCCAACCCTTCCACCAATCCAGGACTTTTCCTTACCCAATTTCATAGACCAAACATTATAACCTTAAACTAAATACATGGTCTAAGAAGTATAACTGTAAACTATTTTCAACCTTCCCCTTACATTTTACCTGAAATGAAAGCCTTCTTGGACCTCATTCATGATAGTTTAACTCGCTCTAATTCAGTGTTAAATGATTTAGGGCACCCTATTTTATGAACACCATGACTTTAAACGAGGAGTGGAGACCAAGTGAAAACATAATGACTTTAAGATCTATTTGAGGTTTCTTGGTTGCATTCTATGGAGATTTAGGTGGGTCCTAGTCCCCTCATTTCGTTTTAGATAACCTTTTTAGTACCACACACATTCCTTCGAGACACACCCTATTGGACTATAAATTATTACCATAAACCATTTCAATGGGACCAAATTCTATGACATTAAACTATGAGTCTTGGTCAATGATACATGACCTTAAATTATTGGCATGGTCCATGCAACACAAACATAAACTGTATGCAACTTGACCTAAATTCTATTTCATGGTGCGGGCTCTCCTATCATGCTACCCTACAAACCCTAAACTCTAGCGGTATGATTATAATCATTCATGTAGGTTCACTACATCCCCTTTCTCAAGACATTAATCTCTAAATCTACCCTATGAAAATAACATGATATTCCCTCTTGAATTGACATAAGGAATAGAAGTTGGGTGGCCCAACACATAATCCACAAACACTCCACATCCCAGTCACATGTCATTAAACTGTGAGATGCTTCCTGATAAAATGATGTTGAACTGTACAATGCATCATCCTTACCAAGTGATGTTGAAATTCATTTCAAACATCCTCACCTTATGACAAAATGTTTTGTTTACCATCCTTATTACATGATTAAAAATAAAAATTCATATTAATCCCTCTCCCGAGAATCCCTTTCCTCTAGGTCCGATCACCTACCGTATTGTTCATGTTTTTAGACTATCGCTCAGAATATGAGAAGACACTACCTTGGAAATTGAGTTTCACATTTTTCCAGACCAATTCCCCCATATCAATATGTTCAAAGTCATGGTGGCGTAGTTCTAGGAGTGTTATAATCCATTTGAACATTCCATAACTTCATTTCCATGCTTTGTGTGTCCCTTATTTGTATTCTCATCCGCCTCCATGTCTGAAGGGACCCCCCCTTCTAAGGAAATGGTTTCTATAAAAAAGGACCACTCACCATCCTGGGACAATGTCCTGAAGGAATTTGGATGAAAGTCATAATCAAGTTTGATGTTTCAAATATGTTCAGTAGTTAACCATCAGTTGTTTTCCATAATTCCATGACAATGGTATTAAAGCTATGTTTTGATCAAAGACCAAAATTATTCAAGATAGTTACGTCGCTCCCCTTGTGTTACATATTTTGGGGATTTTTATCCACACTTTTAATTCCCCTTTTTTCAGGTAGAATTCAGAAACCCTGGAGTTACCCAATTCATGCACTAGATCACATTGGAAAAGAAAATTTTTCTATTCTGAGAATCCCATTCTCTAGACATAGATTTTATCAACCCAGAAAATATCATATAAATGATCAATCACTTGTTTGTCCATTGTTTCTCAAATCAGAATGACTCACATGAGATTAGGGATTGGTTTTCGGTTGTATTTGATATGTGATCAATGTAAGATAATAAAAAAAGGAAACATTTTCAGGCATTAATAAATAAATTAATATAAAGTTTCATAGTGTTTTCCACATATTGGAGCCTCTCCTTTGAAAAATTATTTTGGAGATCGACCTGAGTGATCAAGCATTTGAGGTTACAGAGCCTCTATTGAGTGGCCTCTAGGGTCTTTTTCCACTCATCGAGGTCTTATTTCTCTTTGTCAGCTTTGGAGTATAGATCTTCAGCTATAATCCATTGATGTTTCTATTCTTCTAGAAACATGGCCACTATAGATGTCACATATGCTTCCTTGTAGTCATCTACTAGTATTTGATCCCTCAAGATGTTAATGGACTCAAACTGAGTAGAAACAACCATTGTGTTCTCCTACAATAACCCCTCTAGGTAGGTGATCTCTCCTTCAACCTCCTTGAGTTCCATAGAGCCCTCAAACTCGTGTCTCTCATAGTATAGGTTAAGAACCTTCTATTTTTCACACACTTGCTGCACAAAGAATTCTCGATACAGTGCACAAAGTTTATTGGAGTTCACCCCACTAGCTCCCTTGATGACTAGACAGTTCCAGATATATCCACCAATTTTAGTAGTTCAACTATCTAGGAATGGTTGATGAAGTTCAACACATTTATCTACAACTTTCAATGGATGATATGGTTCTCCTGGGCGGTGTACGGTCTGAAATCCTTGAAATATTCTGGAAGCATGGTCTCGTAAGGATGAATTATTATGAATACACCATTAGTTGGATCATATAGGTTCATGTTTTTAGGAGTGAGTAGATGAAGATCTACCAATGGAAACAACTCCTCATCAGCATCTCCACCTTAAACAGAAGCTTCCACTACACCTTGAAACACAGCTGAGATGGACACAACTTCATTGCTCCCTCAGTTTCCCTTGTTGATTACACAACCTCATCTTTGGCCCCTGAAACCATCACCATTATAAATTATACTTTAGGAACATTTAATAATTATTCTATAGTCACCTCATCTATTTGAAAAATAATGACTTCTTCCGTGGTGAGATCAGGTCTAGCTGTCGCTCCTGGTGGCGCCTCCAAGATCAGATCTTCTATATTAGCTTCTTCATCCAACCCTATTAAAGGCCTCATTTAGAACCCATTTATTTAAAGAGTATTATTAAATTCCCCTATAGTGTATCCTCCATGATATTCTCGACCATTCTCACTGGGAGAGAAGTATCTTCCACCACCAACTTAGCCTTAGGTACAATTATCTCGAGTGTTGATGTTAGAGGCTGAGTCCTAGTCACTATTTGAACTACCTTTATTTAATGCATCAGTCAAGAATAATAATATAAGGTAAAGGAGAAAAGGGAATAGGTAAGTAAGAGACTTACAAGAATTATAAATTTCAACAAAGAGTTCCTGGATATTCATAGGTAGTCCCCCAGGGAAGGGTTTTCCTTGCAGTCACTACCTTAATTATGGCACCAGAAGTTGGCCACTTGACACTGAACATTAGGAAAGGACCCCACACATTCCCCTTAAAGGGTTGAGGTCCCATATCCATCCTTTTTAGGTCTATCAAGAACCTCCACTCCACCTTTTTTGACTCCCATGCAAGTGAAAAAGGAGATAAGAAACATTTCCATGAATAGGTTATATCTGAGGAACATAAGATCCAAATATTTACCAAGTCTACAGTAGTGCTTCCTCCCATAAGAGAACCCTAGTAGTCATCACTTCCCCATGAATCATTTGACTCCCCAGGTAGAGGTATGATCACAACCATCTCATCCACTAATAGTTATGGGGGAGAGGTCATATTCAGCAGCACCATTATTTACTCAGTTAGAGAGAAAGTAGTGACCCAAGAATAGACCAGGTCCTCCAAATTCACCACATATCAGTCCACCTCATTTCGGGACATGTGGAAGATGGAATTGGAACTCCCAATCCCATCAAGACACATCCTGATCTTATTCATATTCTACAAAATCATTCAAACACTGGAGAACTTTAGGTGGGAATCCTAGTTTTCATAGTATTTAGGGAAGAAAAAATCACTTGAAATATTCACTCAGCACATCCACATCCTAGAAGCTTGAAAAAATTTCCTCAGAACCACCCTTGATGGCTCCCCTTCTTCGCACGATTTCCTTCCCATGTGTTTTATTCTTGATTCTACTAGTCCTCCTGCGACTCCAACCTATTTAGGGACACAAACTGTGTAACCCACTTCTTCTTCCTTGACCACTGGGTTATCACTTCCACCACAATGTCCACCAACCACCAGTCAGCCGTAGCCTCACAGTTGACGGGAAAGCCGATTATTAGCTTAGTTGGACCTTTATCTCAGCATGTTCTAAGGATATGAATTCTTCTAACATTGTTCATATTGATGAAACTTCACATATTCGGTGGTAGGTGGAAGAAACACATTCTGAATTCCCCCATCTTTGCACGTGAACATGTGACAGATCTTCCTCCTCACCTAAGGGTGTTGCTCATGATGCACCTTCGAGGATTAATTTAGTGTCATCCTTTATAGACACCTGAAATTCCTTGATAATTTGTGTGGGTTTTACGGTTTTCAGATCGGATCACAGTCGACCCTCACTACATGTACCCCACCTCAAAAGGATAGAAGGAATGATAATTTCTCTATGGTCTCCATACCTTCATCGGTCACCACCCAAACTAGGAGGGGAAATAGATGAAATATGAAGTGATCTACCAACCCAAACTTCTCCAAAATGTATGTAAAACCCAACTTGAATGGGAGACTCTAGCAGTATTCAGGATAACAAGTTGGATGTTCATTGTAGGTGGAGAGATAGGTTTTAGTTACTCATAACCCCCATGTGTGCATTCACCCAACCATATAGAAAATGGAGGGTACCACAAACCCAAAACAGAGTCTTCCCTCTAAAGAGATAGTGAAGCACCTTGTATATATTTTCTAGTACTTAGACAATAATATTTAAGAACTACTCAGTCACCATCATCAACACTATTATAAAGGTGCTTGGCCACACCCCCATTTTTAAATTCGTCACAGGGAGCATCCGAACACATATGATCATGGATATAAATTCTGTTAGCCTAATCAAAGTTTGAGCTTCAATCTTGAAGTTATATCCCCACAATTTCCAATGGATTTCCCCTATTATTCTATATTAAGAGACCTTATTACCCCATTGGAATCCTCTAAGACATTTGAATGGCCTTATCAATAGTATTTTGCTAGATCTCCCCCATAGTTGGCTCTGATTTTGGTTCGTTAATGATGTAATCGAACCATTTCTTAAAGGGAACATTCCTCATCCATGGATTCCCATCACTAGTTAACTACACCAGGTTTAGCAGTGCCTTCTCTAGGGATGAAAACTGCTCTTGGTAATCTTTTATGTTTTCTACAGGTATGAACACATCATACATAACCCATAACCTATATTCTATAGATTTGATGAAGGTACCATAAGCTGAGGTTGACCTCACCATGGTGTAGATGAAGTGTGTTGGTCCCTAGTGACCACCTTCTCTACATATCAAGCCTGATTTCATGAGAGTAGTTGATATGAAACTGTGAATCCCATGCTACTTTGTAGAGCCCAACTTTCTTTATCTCCCCTTAAAACTCATTTCATGATGCACAATCCTAGTAAGACCAGGCGAACTCATCTGTGAAACTGCTACCCTGGAATATATCCTTTCCATAGTTTCATCCCTTTAATAGATTCCACACACCCTAATTAGGGATGGACATAGCATATAGTAGGGGTTATTCATCCTATAGCTTCTCCCCATCAATATTGTTGATGTTGTTGTAGAGAACATCTATTATAATTGGTGCATGGTCCTTTTATACATGGAATACAACATACCTATTCCATTGGTACTACCTCAGTATGACTTTAAACAAGTAGCATGGTTCATATCTACTTTCTTACCTAATAAAAACCTCATCTCTTAGTTTTATTTCATAAATTGTTAGCCTATTTCATAGTGGGTACTCTCTATGATCCGATTTCAATAGTGTAAGAAGTTAGTTACGGTCCACAGTGCTTCAAAAGATCTCCCTAGTCATTATTTTCAACTCCATTTTTTCCCTATGAGATATGGAAACATTGACTCCCTGAGCATACATTTGATTTGACACTTAGTTGTTCTTTTGAGTATGGTTCATGAAAGTCATTCGTGAAGGTTGTTTGTGGAGGTCGGTCGTAGAGCTCATTTTTAAAGGATTAGTTCAAGATGGTTGGGTTCATAGAGTCATGTTCACTAAGAATAATTCAAAAGTTAAATGTGTTTTGGTTCACTTAGAAGTATTTGTGGAGAACTATTTGCAGATATGGTGTTCTTTTCAAAAATAGAGAAAATAATTATTATCATCTCAGTAGTTCGATGGATTTGAGGGTCCACACAGCTTCTATTTATTTTTGTATGGATGGATTAGGCTTCGCGATGGGCTTTATGATAAAAACCATTGAAAATTGGTTTTGTGAGTAAGCTTCCCAAGTAGGCTTCACAAAGGGGTTTCAATTGTCAAATTTCAATGGTTATCCATCTTAATCTAACCCCCCTTTTCTATTTGGCTCCCATTCTAAAGTGGTTATTTGTTGATGGGAAAATATGTGTTGCATGGGAACAGTTGGGGAAAGAAAAACTGTTTTGGTGTGAATTTGATCTCAAAGGGCGCCAAAATCCCTATAAGAGTTTTCTTAGTGAATCTCAGTGCCTTCGTGAATGACTAGAGCTTGTGAAGCTCCCTTGATGAGAGTTACATTAAAAAACAAATGATTTCGTGATGGTAAACCTCTGTGCAGTGACTTTTAGTGTCTTTGGGGACTTTGTGAACATGTAAAGGGTTGATGGTGTCTTCCTGATGGCCACTTTCTGACTTTCAGAGCCACAACCCTTCACAAAACTCATTCTATATCAAGGGAATTTCATATTTTCAATAACTTTTGTGCCTATAAATACCCCTTCCATACTACATTTTCGAGAGAATTTTTGACCTTTCACCTTCTTAAGATTATCCCAATTAAAGAATATCCAAAATCTTTATGAAACTTCTTTTATTTGTAAAATAAATAGAAAATTAATCAACAAGGTATACAGGATTCACGAAACCATTTTCCTAATTTTACTTAAATACACCACAGTAGGTGGAGATTCCATTCATGAAGGATGAATCCATTTGTGGATGAAGAATTCCCCCATGGGAACTTAAGGATTCGAAAAGCATTCAACCTTTGTGAAGCACTCCCTTTCCAAATCAAGACTTCACTCTCATGTAGGGGCACCCTATTTACGAAACCCATGACCTTTGGGAGGCCCCAAACCTTGAAAAATTACATCTATGAAAATCCCCAGGATACCCATAACCAATATCCTTGGAATATCCATGGTTCCTATCCTCTCCTCATGCTCTTTTTCAATGTTTGAGTTCCCATAACCCTCACACCATTCCATTAATGGTCTAGATACACCTTGACTCCCATTGTGACATATTCCACCCTCTCATATGTCTGCCCACACCACCCAACTTTCTGATCAAGCTTCTAACATTCCCCTTTCTTCTAAGAATAGGTACCCAAACCCCTTTTTATTTTAAGCAAATGGATTCTAATGTGGACCTCATGAATGATCACTCCTTCATGAGGTTCTAATGCCATGTCGCTCCCAAAGGTGCATGAGTGGTGGTCCCATAATCCATAAGGGTATGGAGTGAGTCCTGCCACTTCCAAGATACATTAAATAAAACTATTTAGTTCCATGTCTTAGTTATACATAGTTAAACTTCATGAAAATATCCTCCACATATGATGTAAAACTGTAGTCTTTCCTTGTGAAATATTTATGAGATGTTTTAGGTTTGAATAGAATGGGATCACCACTACACCTCCTACCAACATGATTCCCCATGTACCACTTACATCGTATGAGATCCTTTGTGAAGATCAATGTGTAATCACGACTCCACTTCATCCAAGTTCAATCCTTTAATGAAGGCAATATTCGATGCGTAACCCCAGAACATCCCTTATAAATGCTCCTTTCACAACATGAGTTTCCTTACTGCCTGACGTTAAACTGTATTGATCAAATCTGTCACATAAACCTAAACTATAACATCAAACTACATGGGTTTTGATCCCCTTATTCTAAATAGGGTATCTAGGATTCCTCCCTGTGGTTGTGCATTTAGATATCATTTTTTAGGAAATGAGTTAGTTTCACTATTTTTTAACTAGGGACTTAGTATTCCCATAAACATTTGTACATGAGGCTTTTGAGAGGATCTAACTAAGTATACTCATATTATCACCCATATATATATATATATTCACGGTCCCTAGGAGGGAGTTAGTGATCAACTTGGACGTTCTTAGTTTATAGATGTTATCCATGGTCACTAGTGATCATGAGTTTCTTCCTAATGTGTTGATCATGATATTTTCCAATTTTTGTATTTATTTGTATAAAATTATATATATTTTGATTAGTTTATAATATTTATGTAATTTATTGGTGGATCTCTCATCCATTCATTGATATTTGAGAAAATTGTCTCCCATATATGTGTATTTTATACCCTAAGTGCTAGTATCAAAATCGTGGCATATTAGAGGAAGGGTTCAAGTTTATCTCTTATCATCATTGTCAGCTCAGGAGGTGTACTAGTGGGGGGTGGTTTGTGACATGGGGACTCTATTTTCTTTATGTTTTGATAGAAACATAGTTTAGAAAATGTTTTAGTGAAGGAGGATTTTGTTTTATCCTCATGTCCAGGTTCATTCCATGTTTCACCATGATGTTGTTTGGTTCCAACATGTTATGGTTTTTCCTTTCTTCTCAATATTATCCCAATTATTTTTATAAATTTACACCACACCACTAGTTTATTACTCCTATTTATCATATGTTTGGAGGGGGTTTGTACCAGGATTCACCTTTAGAAACCATAACTAAATTTTACATATTAAAAATAAAAGATTCTAGGAACCTACTAAAAAGGGATTTTTGTTGAGTTTTTAGGAAGTGTATGGGTTTCCTCCTATTTAGTGGTTTAGTTAAAGTATTGATCATTATGTACCATTAAGTCTTCAAAAAAATTTTTTGTTGGTAATATACGCTTCATATAAATTCTCCATCTCAGATTCATAATTTTTCCATTGACATTGGATGTGGGTTTAAGCTCCCCTTGAATATATATGCCATCACAAGGGTATATTTTTGTCACTATGATGGGTCTCAAACAATTTGAATTTAAAGTTTTAGTAAAAAAATTAAATCATTAGTTAAAAAGGTGTGCCCTTTCTCCATATATGAATACTCTTTGTGTGATGCATCAATCATGCCACATCATGGACTTATCCTTGTAAATAATTTAATTCTTTTATGTGTCACTTTTAATTTCCTACAAATAATCTAGCCATATTAATATCTTTTTCAAATGAAATTATATATAAATTTTCACCATTTTATAGAAAAATAATATATGTTATTTGGTTCCATATATAAGTGAAATGAATTTACATAGAGAAAATTGATTGGGGATGTACCAATTACTTCTTTTAAGGATTTTAGGTACAACAAAAATGAAAAATAAATCTTTTTAAACCAATATTTTCAATTTGATCTCTCTATTTTATCCATGTTTTGTTTTATCTACATGATTCAAAATTTCACTTTCCCTCTATATTGAGGTTGGAAAAGATATTTTTTATTATATCCAAATCAATATTTCTCAAGAAATACCCACAACATGTTATTTTCAAATTGATTTTTGTTTTAACTATAGAGAAATAAAGGGATTTAAAAATGAGAAAATATATCTTTCATCAAGAATATAATTACAAATTCTATAACATTAAATTCTATTTACTCTACTTCTATCCATTCAAAAATTTTATCAACAAACACAAGATTTTTTGAATTATTGATAGAGTTCAAGAAAGGGGCCACGAAATAAGTTCCCCACACATAAATAACATGAACTTCATGGATCGTGTGTTGATAAATTTCAAAACACATTCTAATATTTCCTATACTTTTGAATAAATAATATTAACTTAAGAATTATTTTAATATATGTAGAAAGTGTGCCAAAAAAACCAATTTTTAAAGATATTTTTACTATTATATAAGTACATTAGTTTCATTCAGTCGTAAATGAAGGAAAAAAACTACAGAACATTATTTTTCTATATACTTGAGTAAATATCAACTAATAATTCCATCCCCACATTGTTGAAATTTAAAAAGGATCATCCAAAAAGTAATGTACTATGAAATCCAAGTAACCCTTTACTGATAATTAAACTTACATTAGATGGCTCCATTTTCTAAATAATTATAAATTTAAAAAAACTAAGGTTATATATAGAAATCATTATGAGTGAGATTTTCATTCGAGATATCATCATCAATATAAATATCATTTTTCCCATAATTTCATTTTCAACCACTATAATTTATCAGCCAAACATTTTATTACATATGTTTTATAATTTATTATTATGTACAACTCTTTTAATAAAATAATACATTAAAAAAACTATGATACGACATACTTTTGTTTCAAATGTGTCATAATGAATCATGAATCATATAGGAAAATTTCCTGGAGAGTAAAAAATAGGATCAAAACTTATGGAAGGAAAATACCAAGGCTAAATTATCTTTCTATATGTTAGTGTAATTGATTTGGGTCTCAATTAGTTTCCATATTTAATAGTAAATGGGTCAAAATATATGATCAACATATTATCCCAATGTTGAAACCATTTTTAAATCACATGCATCCCACAATAATTGATTGGTTATATATATATTGGGAGATATTATGATTAGGGAAACAAATAAATTTCTTTTGGAAGGATTCCGAATATGATTCATCATAGTTAAAAAAGCATCTATTGATAGATACTGGTTAAGTAGATGAGATACATTGAAAAAAGCAATGCAAAATTGGTTGTAGAATTTTTTATGTACAATAAATATTAGAATCTCGTTCACTTTAGTGGAATCAGGTAATTATTGCATCACATTAATCTATATAGGGTAAACATCCATTCCATAATTTAATATTATAAGTACAAGGATGATTCCCTCTTAAACCATGAAGTATATATTTTTACTATTAAGTTTAATTCCCTTCCCTTAAAATCATTTGGTTAATCTATCGTGGTTGTTAATTAGTAAATCATAAAATATTCAATTTAATAAAAAACCATCCATCTATATCTTTAGAATCTTCATCGCCATATGATGGAAAATATACCTCATACTCTACTGATGGGTTCTCTTGTTAATTTCACATGAAAATGAAATTATATGATTAGAAAAGGTTATATACAGACAATTGGAAGTAATTTTATCTTATTTAACTATATCCATAATTTTTTTAGTATTACTAGAATATGTATATAAAAAATAAATAAAACCCATTTGTTGATAAAAAATTCCAGTATTTTATCCCTGAATGTGAGTTTAAAATTGTATTTTTGAGTTAATATATATATATATATATATTAGTAATTGACACATACTCTCCAGCCTATAATAGTTATTGTGAGGAATAATTAATCAACAACATTTTAATCATTATATTGGCTCACTTTTAATGTTCAATATGACTTGGGTTGACTCATTCAATATTTGAAATTGAAAATATGATTCCCACATCAAGTAGAATTAATAATTTATTTTTCATGAAATTTTTTCCCATGTGGGTAATTAATTTTTATAGTTTTTGAAATGGGATTATTATTTCCTCTAGAAACACATAATGTGTTATAATAGTGGGGTTTATTCACCTACTATTAGTAATACCCCAAATAATAACTATTTCTCATTTCTGAAACACTTACAGTGTTTTTCTCTTTATCCAATAATAATTATACAATGATAATCATATAAAAAATATAATTTTAACCTGAAATGAATACATAAATAGTCTTTTTTCTTAAGATCAAGTGTTATGGGATTTATTATTGAAGGGATCAACCTTAGGAACAAGTCTTAATTTAACTGTTTGGTTCACCACATATATCTAATTTATTGTTAATTTTATTAATTAGCTGTTTCTTCCTTTTTGTACACTATGTAATCAATAAATTTCATCATGTTATCCTAAGAAACTTATTTAAAACTCATGTTGTTCATGTGTTCTTAAATGAAAAAAATAGTATTGAAATATTTATTTGCAACTCTATGAATGATTAATTTTATGATATCAAGGGTGTCTTTTCATAAAAAACTATGAAAATAAATGTCAGTTAGTTTACATGAATCGAGGACCTCCGAAAGGATTGAAATTTTAAATTAAATATTTTGGGAATATTCCCTTTTTCTTTCACTTCAATAATAAATAAGATAATAAGAAATACAAATTTTTCCAAATTTATAAAAAAATCATCAGGAATTCAATGAGGGTTCTCAATTGAATAATTAAAATGTTGTAGTTAAAAACTTATTGGTTTAGGTGAATCCAATACAATATTTTGAAACACACATAATATAGAGTCCCAGGATTTTCATATATAAATATAAAATCTTTTTAGATTAACATTCAATAAATTTGATAAAAACATGCTCGAGGACTATAATAGTTTATTGTCTTTGGAGACTAGAAACAGAATCTTCTAATTTATAAAGCACATAAATATCTACCTCAATGATCTTTGCACATAGTGTTCCTATTAATAATTCACTACCTAAACCTATCTTTATAACCTAGGGAATGAAACATAAGAAATTGAAAGTTCATATGCTTAGTAATGGTAAACATAAGGGATATAAATCCTTGATCATATGAAATAATTTGACTGGAATAAGTGGATGTTATGATTAAATAAACTTATGAAGTTCACACCCAACCTTTAATTGATCATAAACTTGGGTTGTGAAATAAAACATAATCATTTCATATAGATTGGACCATAATAGTGGGAAGTCATCATATACCTATCATGAACCATAAGTACATTTAATAAAAGCATGGCACCATCATAAATTATGAAAACCATTTCATATGTCGAGGTTAACTACAAATTCCATAAATAGAGTGGATTGGGACTTATCCCATGTATAACATTATGGATCATGAAGATTCAATTTCTGATAGTGGATCAAGAACATTGACTTATTACCCATTTTTATCTCATGAGATATAAAAATTTAACAAATGTATTCGAGAGAGATATAATCCCTAACCATAATATTATAAAAACCATACTTATGTGTTCCATAATGTCATAAAACATTAATCATATCCATACATATTAATCAGTGTAAATAAAATGGTTATCATTAATATTTTATCAATTCACCATTTCAAAACCTATGAAAAATAAATGGGTTTCATAAAGGATTCATCAACATAAAAATTGACCATCTAGAGAAAGAATGAGGATTTTATCATTCCATATTATCCTCAGTAAATAATAAGCAATATCAAAGGATGTCATCATAGATGTAAAATTATTTTAAAAGATAAATTGGAATATTTCTTGAGTAAAATATCATTTCCACTTTGAAATACACTTTTTAAGACATAATTTTTTTTAAATAATATTCTTCAAAAATAAACTTAGAAACTTATAAAGGATGTTTGAAAATCATTTAAAATAATTATTAAGTAAAATAACCGTTACTTTAAAAAAAATCATCAATGATTACAATTTAGAAAACATTTTAGAAATAGTTTTATTTTAGAATATTATTTTTATTTTTATAAATTAATTTTTAAAACACTGAGTGTTCCTAATTGTGGAGATTATATTCATTTCACATATGTCAAAACAATGACTCCTTTGTTATTTTAAAAATAATCTAAATGAAATTTTTTATAAAAAATAAGTTAGGATTCCTTTAATTTGTTTTAGAATATGAAAATTGAAAAAACTTTATTCGATTAAAACTTTTTATAATTTATTTTAAAGAGATGGAACATTTTTCGAAAAAAATATTTTGAAAGAAAAAGGATTTTCGACCGAAGAGAGAAATAAAGTCAGTTTACTTTAAAAACATTATTTTGAACTATTGAGTACATAAAGGGAGGTAAATGAAGAGAAAAAAAGTATTATCTAGACATTACTAGAGGATAATAGTACACATTATTTTCTTGAGAGATAGTTTATAATATTTCACCATCAGAAGCATATATTTAACAATCCTGATAAACGATGAGATTATATCATTAAAACCATACCACTTTAGTAAGATTGAATAATAATCCCCATAAAAGGGAAATACACAAATGTATATGTAAATAAATTTAATATTAAATATAAAATAATAAAACACATTCATGTTTCGTATATATATCACAAAAAATAAATATGTTTTGAATATGATATGCATCTCATTAAAGTAAAAAGTGAGAAAAAAATACATTACCATAAGTCTAAAATTATTTTTTATAAATTATAACCTTCTATATAGTAATTATAAGTTTATTATATATATATATATATATATTAAATAACAGAAAATATAAATATCATTCCATATATTTTTTACTTATGACCTTCAATTACCTGATTATTAACCATTCCTTGCAAAAATCATGTTTCAGGTAATAAATAATTTGTTTTTTCATGCATGTTTTGAATTTTTATTTTCAGAGATATTAATTTGATGATTTATAGATAATATAAAAAAATTTAACCATGATAATAATATCATATATAAATTCATTATCTATTTATTTTTAATAATACATAAGAGTTTTATATAAAAAATAAAATGCACTGTTCGTAGAGATGTTAGGTCGCACACACACATGAAAACTATTTCCATTTTATAGATGGAAGAAACAAAAGAAATGAAAGTAATATCTAAAATTTATAGAAGAATTTTTATGTTATATATATCAGATATATTAATTATTTTCTTACATTCCATTTGAAGTGTTAGTAAAAAAACAAATAACATATCTTTGCGATGTGGTAGTCCACCGTACATACGAACAAAATTATTGTATCCCTCAAGGAATTAAAAGTATGTTGGTATATGTGATATATTTATTAAATATGTATAATTATATTAAAAATATCATATATATTAATTTAATCTATCTTTATTACAATCCATATAAAACAAAAAAGGAAAGAAACATCAAATCGGTTCGAGAGGCGGTAGTCCACTGTACACACGAGCAATGTTATTATTTTCCAACGGGTTGGGACGTAAGAAAGTAGATGAAATATTTTAATTATATTTGTATAATAATATCATAAATATCATATGTAAATACAAAATCCTTGATTATATCAATCATTGAGAGGTATTTTGGAAAATCAATAACATCAGTTCGTCAGGCGGTAGTCCACCACACACACGAATGATGATTTCATATATCATTTGATGGAAGTGGAGATGGATATAGGTTATAAAATTAAAATTATTACTTCTTAGTATATACTAGGTACTTATTATTATTATTTTAACATAGTTTGAAATGATATTAAGGAGTTAAAAGCATAAGTAAAACAAAAAAGAATAATAAAAAACATTACATCTTCTACAAAAAACCTCATTAAGTTTAAACTAAATTCATAATAGATTATATTTATGATATCACCATGTACTCTATGATATAAGGAGGTATATAATGAATATATTGGGGAATTTATTGGACAAGACAAAGGATTTTGAATGTTTTAAGAGTAGAGGCGAAGAGGATGTGATTTTATAAGTGAGGTGAGTGGCACACTTTTAATTTTTAAATAGAAAAAGGTATAAAAATGTTTAAACATTAAAAAAGGTTAAAAAATAGCCCATTATATAATATTAGTGGTTCTATGTTCATAAAATTATCATAAAATGGGTGTTGGAATCATTTTAAGTCATTTTATGATTTAACCTTTTAGTTTAACCCCCAGTAAACCCATTTTAACCTTAATTGTGATAATTAATTTTTATTGTATTTACTATTCATAGTTTTCAAAAACAAAGTTTAATTTAGTAGAAAATATAAATTATGATGATTTTAAATATGGGACACATTTTAACAAATTTAATTCAGAGAATTTTAATAATTTAATTTTAAACTAATCCTGCAGACAGGATGAAAATCCATTTTTTCAAAGAGAAAAGATTCAAAAGATTAAATTTTTTTGTTTTAAAACTAAAAATAAAATTAATTAAAATAAAATAAATTTTATTAATATATATATAAGTGAAATAATTTTACTTTTAAAACCATCTTAAAATAATTTTTATATTTTTAAATGCATTAAATGAAACAACAATTCTTAATAAAACCTAGTATTTTTCACTATTAATAGAAAACTATATCTTTTAAGAAAATTATAAAAATATAACTTGAAGATAATTTTTACATGATGATTTTAAAAATTTAGTTTATTTTTTCAAATAATGTTTCAAAAATTGAAAAATATTAACTTTAAAATAAGGGCGCAAAAGGTGATAAAACCTTTTTTTAGAAATATAATGTTTTTCGGTAAAAATTGTATTTATTATTATCTTGTACCTAGAAAATGATAAGTTGAATGTAAAATATTTTAGTGAATATATAATATATAAATTTAAATAATATCATTCACCAAAATTTACTTTCTTAATTTATCAAGATAAAATGTTTATGTGCACATAAAAATATTTTTTCAGAAGGCGATGTCCTTTATTTTCAAGTGGTTTTTAATTTCATTTCTAATTTATTGGTCATAAAATAATTAATTATATATACATGTTTAAAAGAAATATTTTCAAATTTTTTAGTCCTATTCATACCCGACTTTCCAAAATCCTAGTGATTACTATCATATTAAATATATTTTTTAATATTTTTTCTTATTTCTTAAAAACAAGATGCTTCAACTAACACAAGCTAAACTAAAAGTTTCATGTAATGTAGGATATAAAAGAAAATAAAATTATTAAAAAAATGTTTCATAAAATAATGGGGTGTTACAAATTAGTGTAATCAAATTTAAAAATTCTCCTATATAAAATAATTCGTTCTTAAATGTGTATGATTTTTTGTGGATGGGATGGAGAAGCTTTCAAAATATCTTTGAATTGAATGGATTTATCATTTAATGATAGAAAAATTCCACTTAATCAAGTAGAATATAATTTTTACTTTTTGTAAATTATATCCATTAATAATTTCAAACATAATTGTATTTTAATGTTTGACTTTGAAAATGGTATGTTGATATTATGTTTCTTAAATATTTCAAATAATTTATTACATTAAATTTTTATGCATCCTTTATTCATCCTCTTTAGGAACTTTTTAAGGGGTTTCTTTGGATAATTTTTTTTATTCATCTAGGATTTCATATTTTCTTTCTTATCTATATTTATGATACTTTTCTTTTTTTAGTTCAAATATGTTTTCTCATTTCTATTTTCAGTACATTTTTCATTTATTTCCACTTAATTATCCTATATCTATTTAAATTGATCTAGATATCACATAATGGAAGTCTCACTACTTTTAACTCATATATAAGAAGGTTTAATATATATTATATACAAGGATATTTTATGGAATAGATTTATTCTTGAAAAACATTATGTGTTACCTTTTGTTTTCCAATGTATTGAATTACTTATGTATATATCTAGTTTACCTAGAATACTAAACTACTTGGTCATTAAAAATGAAATTTCATGTTTATTATACCAATGTAATATAGAATACACTAACTATGGGTTACTGGGGTCCATGTTGTTACAATTCATAGGATCTGTTAAATGAAAATTCTTGTACATTAGGCAGAACAATTCATCTATGATATTAATTTATTGGTGTAAGAAATGAAGTGTAAATCAATCGAATAATAATCCAAGGATGGAATTGTACTTATGAAATAAAATGAGATCAAGTAATTATACTTTTGGTTTTATCTATCTTGATATTAAAATAATCTCTCAACTTTAGGAAAATTATTTTGAATTAAAATTTTTATACATTTTATTTCATTTCTAATAAATCAATTATCTTTTAACTCATCATTGATTTATGGATTTATAGTCATTAACTTTATCCTAACCATGTTCTATATCACTCTATATAAGTCCTTGTGAATAATGTTTCTCCAATATTTCAATATTTTCACTTCCCACTAACATTCTCCAATTTTGAAACAAAGTTTTGTGTTATTGTAAATAAAGTTATTAATTACCTTTCACTCTTCTTAAGACGAAGTTTTATTAACCGTTTAGGATGTGGGTTTTCTAAAAATTAATTTTAAAATGTAATAACACTAATTTTTAAGAATAATTTAAAATTTTGAGGATGAAATTTATATATTTTTAGGAAGAAATAAAAAATTGATATTTCAAAATAATGAAATTATGTTTGATAATTTATACGACACATGACATTGAGCTTAAACGACCAACAAAATATATTATTTATATATTATCATTATTACCTATCTATTTAATTAGTATGTAAAAATATGATTAAACACATTATGAAATATATATAAGGCTCATAATGAATTAAAATTATTAATTAATTATTAGGAAAATAGCACAAAATTTTTAGTATTGTCATTTTATACTTCCAAAATACATTTTCTTTGAAAATGTTTTATTGATATTTTTTGAGATCATAATGTAATTAATTTATTCTAATTTTATTAATGGTATTTTATAAAAAAATAATCATTTTTGAAATCAACATATAAAAAATATTTTAGGGTGAATTGTTTATTTTCCTAAAAAAGGTATGGTTTTTAGTGAATAGAGAAAAATATCAATTTTGTTAAACTATTATCTATTTTCTCTAAATCAAGTAATCTATTTTTTTATTATATTTTTTATTTTTTAGTAAAATATAATATGATCCATTTGATTTATAATTATATAATTAATTTAATTTATTTTTTAATTTTCATGAATTTTGTATAAATATTTTTATGCTTAAAAATGGATTTTTCAATTTTTTTAAATGCAGAACGATTTTTCCATTTTAAATATTTAAAATAACCCTTAATGAGAAATTATTTAAATTAAATTTATAGATTATGTATCTATATATATTAATTTAAATTAATATAATTAACATTAATAGTCATATATTTAATGTAAAATCAATTTTCTTTTGAAAATGCATTTTATAAAAAACTGATTTTCGTCATGCTTTGCGAGTTTAATTTTAATTTATATTAATTAAATTTAGAGAATTTAATATTAAAAAGTGGATTCCATATGGGGAATCAGGAGGTAAAAATATGGTAAATATACCCATTTTTATATTTAGATATTAAGAGTAGTAACTATGGAATATAATTATCACCGTGATAAGGGTAAATCTAGTTATCAAGGTTAACAATAACTTGACAAGGAATAAAAAATAAATATAAAAATAATCTTGATCTTATTATATGAGAATATGTTTTCCCTAACATTATAAAATTTTAATATAATACATTTTTTCCATTTTACATTGATTTTGACCATTATATTATTTTTAATAAAAGGTAAAAAATATCACTTTCTTGTTTTTAATTACTATAATATTTTATGAATGGGATAAAGATAAAATCTATTATATTTTGAAATATCATTTGAAATATAAATGATTTTTTGTCATGGTAATTTTTTTTATGTTTTATGGATGAATTAATTACCTTAAATGTTTACGAAACACCGAAATAATATTTATTCAATTAATAGTAAAATTAAATAAACAATATTACAAATGATAAAAGTAATATATATTTATTAAATTTTTATTTTATGATTTTTATACATTTATTACATATTATGGAAGTTTGAATTTATTATATTATAATTCAATTTCTATATTGATGTCATTTAGGCCAAATTAAATGAATAATTCCAAAAAATTATATTAATGATATTATATATAAATAATATTACGTTAAATTATTTAAAATTTATAAAAATAATTTAGTATTCCAATTTATTGGGATATGGTTTAATATATCAACCATATATCATTTATTGTCCAATATTAATTTTTTAGTAAATACCAGGACTCATAAATAGTAGTTACATTTCTATCACGGTGATTGTCAAAAGTATTAATGCAGGTTAAAATAAAAATATAAGGGTAAAATAACAATATAAAATGTATAATATTTATTGGATGATATTATTCAAACTCATACACATATTATATTTTAAATATATCATTTTGGATCCATTTATCTTTGAGAAATAATTTATATTAATTTAATATTTTGAGAAATTCCAAAACATCCTCTCCACTCACTTATATAAGGGAACCTATTCTCCTATTTTATTTACACTTAAAAGAATTTTTCCATACATGTTCTACAAAAATCTCCTCATAAACCCCATACCATTTTAGGAGGCGTTTTTTATTATGAATGATTAATAGGAATGATTTTGGTGTAAAAAAATTGGGTTTTCAAAGAAGATGCATCGTTCTTAACTGAGCGTTTTTGTTTTATTCAATATTATATCTACCAAAAATATTATTAAAACATGATTATATAATAACACAACCATTTTCCATATACATAGAAGTTGTTATGTAAATTTAGTACCCTATATCAATTTCCTCTACAATAAAATGAGATACAAACCCATCATTTGTGTGTTTGGAGGACTACAACTTCACGATCTTATATAATTCATTTTGAATAATCACCAGACATTGATGGTATTAATGATGTATCTACTATATATATATATCATATTTATGATATATTTATCATTCTATAAAGATAATATAACATATATTTTCATACATTTTTATGTATTTAAAAATGATAACGTCGTTCATGCGTGCATTTGGATTTCCATTTCTTCGAATTGATGTGTTACATTTTTCAGAACCAAATTACATGACTTATATACATAGGTGTATCAAACCCATCGAATTAGGATTCCTTAGAATTAAATACCTCAATATCTTTAATTATGATATCCTTGGGAAGTTTATATGGGGATTGATTTTTGGCGATGAGCCCGACGATTTCTTATCTTGTTGTTTATAGAAACACTATTGAATGGCTATAGATATTATCATTCATCATCTATTTGGGCATACATTAAGCATTCCTTTAGAAAAAGCATTGATAAAAAAAATTTATGGTGAGAAGAAGTTCCAATATCAACTGATGGGGAACTTCTTGGCTCAATAGTCCACTATATAATAATGTCATCATTCCCTCAGAGGCCTCACAAATGTCCATTACTAATTTTTTATATAAAAAATTTATCTTTGATAGCCTAATCCCTGCTCATGTTTTCCTAGAAATTCCATGATATTGCTCCATAGAAATTGATACTGTAATTTGAAAACATAACCAAAATAGTAATTTCAATACCAATGATTTTTATAAACGTAAATGTGGTGGGTTCAATTTTACAGCACTTTGGATAATGAAATTATATGCTTGATTTATACAAACTTCTGGGTATTTATTATTATAGAGGATGTGCAAGCACATATTTTCCAAATAGGATCAACTTATAATGTCTAGCTACCATCTTGCTTCAGCCAGTTTCCTTTTCATTCATGTTGCGGAAGATATAAACCACCTTTTCTTGACCAGTGGATTTGCTCATGAATTATGGGACAACATACGCTGGTTTTTGGTCTGTGACTAGATAGAGACATGTAGTTCCCTACTTTCATAAAGAAGACATGTTCTATTGACTGTAGTGCATAGATCTAAAACCTAATATTTTCATTAATTGGTCTGTTTATTTCATATATATGGAATTCCCACAGTTCACAGTTATTTGATGGGAAGCCAAACTCTATACACATGCAATTTTTTTTACACAAGGATATTTCTATTGATTACAAAATTTATACTTGAGATATAAATAATAGTTTTACTGATGTTAGTATCCTTAGGAATTTGGGCTTTGCAGGTTGGCCAAAGAGACTGAGACTAATCAAATCTATTTTTTGGATCCCTCTAATTAACCCATGGATTAAGGTTAATTATGATGGGTATGACTTTTTCATGATAGTTCCTTCAGGTCGTGTATGAGTCTTCCACAGACATGATTTTTTTTTCCAAGGGATGATTTTTATCGTTACACTTGAATTAAGATGTCCTATGAAGTTGAGCTGTTAGTTATAGTGCATGATATTGGATATGTTGTCCAACATAATTGGAATAAACTATGTATTGAATCTGATTATGTACTTGTTATGAAGGCCTTGGAGTCAAAAAAAAAAGGATATACCTTTGAAAATTCTACTTAATTGGATTGAGTTCCCTAATAATGATACTTAGCTCAACATGTTGATATCACATGCACATATAGAACCAAATCAAGTGGTGGATGTGTTTTCAAAGAAAAAGGTCATTGAAATGGACATGATGTGGTATTTTAGTGCCCCAAATTATTGTTCTCTAATAGTGGATGATGATATTTGTGTTTAAATGTTTTCTCGTTTCTTTAATTTCCACTTGTAACCCTTGAATCTACTTGTTCACCTTTTTTATATAATCTCTTTTTAGTACTAGTTTTGGCTGGATCCAAAAATAATATGGGTATACAGGTATATCTAAATAAATAATTTTATATTTATGTTAAAAATATCATTCTTTAAAGTTAAAAAATACTTATGTTCTTCAAATTATGATAATTTAAAAAAGAAACATTATCCATGCATTTGTACAACTCACCATCTCTTTGATTTTAATGTAGTTCATTTTTAATAACCATATTTCATGGTTGGTTTAAAATGTATCTTTGATGTATGAAAAAGGATAATTATATCCTTATTATTATTCTATAGATGATGGAATAATGACCTATTTTACTATAGTTATACATGGAAAGTATTTTTTACATATGAACTAAATATCATCGAAGCATCTGATGAGAAATTAATTGATTACATAATTATATTTAACATCGTATTAAAGAAAATAAAAGTAATAATAATAAAAAATAGGTTATTATATAATTAATTAATTAAAATAAGATTATTATTAATTAATATATAGAACATATGTGATGAGTCTGACCAAATGTAAGTGGTTTCTCAACTCATTTTTCTTTCACTTGGTGATATCACTTCTCCATTGATTCTATTATGTCAATATTTTATTTTAAATGAAATTAAATTGTATAATGTTTTATATACACCTATATCATGTTTAATAAATTTTTTGTATATTATCTATTTAATGACTAAAGATCATTTGAATGATATTATCATTTTAAGGGATTTCATCTCAATTGACACTCTGTTGAGTAATACTTGGTTTTATGAACCTATTTACTTTCATATGGTGTATATAAATCCCCTTTGAGCTATTTTATATGAATATCCATTTATTCATGGTGAGAAACGATTTAATTAAAGTTATTATTTTAACAATAATGTTTAAGAGGAAAGATAAACTTATTTCTCTTTTTGATTGGGTATATTATCCCCCCACGATCATATTATTCAAAATTATATCTAAAAAATAATTTTTATTAAAAAAAGTATTTATTACAGAAATTTTAAGTTACCCTTGACCTTTTACATGGTTCAGAATGAATATTTGTAATTTTTCCCCCAAAAGGGTCATTTTAAACCTTTTTTTTGTTAAAACTTCAATAGAAATGTTCTCCTTTTAATGTATACAACATTAACAACACTTTTCCACAACAATAACCATTTTCACCCTTTAGATGATTCTATAATATTTTAATTATTTTGAAAATGGAACTCATTATGAAAATATATTTTTTATTTTTCACTACAAATTATTTTTATGACCTGATTTTACTGTAGAATATACTTTTTTGATAATTGGATATACATATTTAATCTCTTGATTAATTTTGTGGTTATGGAATTTCTATTGATACATTCAATTTCTTATTACCATTGGCTAAGAAATTTCGCTTAAATTTATATATTATGCGTGTCATGAATATGATTAGCTCATAAACAATATATCACTTCCGTATTTGAAAGTTATTTAATTTATTCTGGAAACCTTGTTATTCAATATCCTTTAATCAATATATATATTTTTTGATAAGGATTATTTTTGGAGAACTGAAACAATCTTTCAATATACAAGGATTTAATTATATATGTAGTCATGGGTGGGAGAAAAAATTATATGTCCCCTTGATTCACTGAATTTTCTCACGAGGAAAATTACTATGCTTATATAAAATAAGTTTCTTGTTTATTCCTACCAATTGATTAAATTATCTTGGAAAAATGATTTTATGGTATATATATCACGATATTTGAAATAATGATGTGAAATATTAAGAATTTCCTTCATTGAGATTTTTTTATTATTATCCAAGAGATTAATGCATTGATATTATCCATTGATGATTTTAATAATTAAGTTATTTATTAAATGAAATGTGTTTTTAGTTATTTACCTTTCTGTATTAGTAATTTTGTAAGGAGTCTTGATATATTCTACTCCACATAACCCGTACTGAGCCTCTGACCTCACCCTTATTTTGTTTCTTTTTCCTAAGGATATGTAGAGAGAATATTGGAACATGTTCAATGATGCGGAATATTTAACATCACAATGTTTTTTAATTTATGTTTTAAAATTTATTGTGATTTTAATGTATGTGTCTTGTTTAAACCATAAGATTTTAGGATATATATTTTTAAATAAATTTATTAACTTTGATGGCTTGTGATAGACACAACCCTATGTTTAAATGAACAATAATATAGTATAATAGTATAACCTATCTGTTAAGTTGGGGGGTATGAATAATTCTAATAAAATTACAAAATTTTTCTATTTTACATACGTAGAAAATAAATTAATTTGTTATCTATTATTTAAAAATTAAAAAAATGAACGTAATAGATATTTTTATGAAATTTTTTTATGCTTTAAATTTATTTTTTCCTTAATAAATTCTATTAGTAACTATTTTTGAAATACTATAATGAAATTTATATGTTACAAATTCAAATATTTTATCATTCATTTAGTATTTTTTCTCTAGGCATGGGATAAAAAAAATAAACTTATATTATTAAAAATGTATTTTTCTAAAATTAGATTCATTGTATTTTGTACACTTATTTTAAAATTAATTTTTATCACATTTAGAGAATTTATTTTAATAAATTAATTTAATTTATTAATCAACATGAAAAAACTATCTTAGATATAATTTATTATAATTTTCTAAAATGATAAAATTTATGTTAAATTAGGAAAAATACTATTTTTTATTAAAATATATATTTTTATTTAAATAACTATGAATGATCCATTACGTATTAAAACGGTTTTAAAAGTAAAATTAGTTCGATTAATTTTTTATTATTCCATTTTATGTCCTTGGAATCATTTTTGATGATTTTTTGCATAAAATCATTTTCTTTTGGAAATTTTTTTTTGTCGTGTTTGTAGATTTAATTTTAAATTAAATTATTTAAATTAAGTGAATTTTATTTTTTAAAATAGATTCATTATTTATAATCATAATTACTAATAATAGGTAATAATATAAACTTAATTTTTTCCCATAATGAATAGTAAAAATAGAAAACATTTGTTACCATGTTTATGTTCTGAATAGTTTTCCCATGGGGTTATTATAAATAGATAAGGGTTAAAATGGCATAAAAACTAGTATATATTATATTCTATGGAAATATTTATACCATATACCATATATTATTAGGTATTGGTTTATTTTGGAGCCATATGGTGTGAATAATACGTTAATACATTTAATCTTTTCAAAACATCCAAGTTGGTCCTCTCCCACACTTATAAACGAAAACATACACTCCACTACTAGACTAAATTCTAGAGGCTATTTATTATTCAATTAATACCCAAATACCTCATTAAAATCTATATCCAGTACATATATTCCCTTTTTTCTCATAAAACTATCCTATGAAGGTTTTAGGTATAAACTATAGTGGTTTTCCAAAGAAGAGGTATATATTTATCCATGCGTTTTAATTTTATTTAATCTTCTTCCTCCATCAAATATTCTTGAAATTTGTTGATATGAAATAAATAGTATATGATATATACTGATATATTATTATGTTATTATACTAACCTATAACCTTCTCCTCAACCATCAAATGGGAAATGTAACTGTCGATCAAGTGTGTGGCGGACTAAAGCATCGCTGGCCAATGTAATTCATTTTCCATGACCACCTATAGAGACTGGATATAATTATGGAATTAATATATATATATATATATATATATTTTATTACATAATTATACTTTTGAAATTATAATATCACATTTACCATCTTCCATTCCAATCTGTTGGAAAATGACAACGTCGCTCGTGTATACATGTGGATTACAACCTTTATGAAGCGATGTGATACATTTTTCATTTCCATTTTACATGGATTTAAATACGGATTTATTTTATGAATATATATTATTTATTTGATATAATTATTCTTCTTTAAAGAATAATTATTGTTTTAATTTCTTTCATTTCATCCGTTGAAAATGAAAACAGTGTCCATGTGTTCGTACAAATTACTGCCACTATGAATAATATAATTCATTTTTATGTATATAAATTTTATGGATGTCTATAAATATATATTATAATTATATATTATATTTATATAATTATTGAAATTTTAGATATGATGGAAATATTCTCAAAATTACAAGTATCAAATCTACAGAACCAAAACATATATGAAAAATGAAGCAGTTATCCCAAGAAATAATGATTTTTATGTAGAATTATTAATAAATTGGTGATAAAATATTATAAGTAATTAACGTAAGGTAATTTATATTTTATTATTCTTCTAAATATATGTATAATAAACCAATATTTATTATACATGTGGTTTGAATACTTATGAATATATTTAAGTATGATGTAAGAGTTTTATGAAACAACCTCATTGTTTATTTGGTTTGTTTTTGATGATTTTTTCCATAATAAAATTTCATGATCTACCTATAAATAATTTCATGAATTTTATACTAATATGATTATTTTTGAAATATATATTATTTACTTTTATTTTCATTCCATTAATTACTAAAGATACCAAAATAATATTTTTGAAGAAAACTAACTTTATTACAATCTTCGGTCAAAAGTCCTGTCTCTTCTATATCCATTATTTGTGAAAATTATTTCATTAAAGTTTTTATTATTATGAAGTTATTGTTTATTGTAATGTTTACCAACTTTTGACTCTTTACAAAATGGTTTAAAAGGATCTTTCATATCATTTTTCGAATGAGGTACTTTTGAATTTTCATCAAAAATGTGAAAGGAATCATTATTTTAGTGTATAAAGAATGAAATAAATTTCCTATTTTCAAGCCCAGTAAATGATATTAATATTTCATTATAAATTTCCTAGATAATTTTCTATGAAAATATTTTCTATAATATTAGGTACGTTTTTAAATATGTGATTTTAATATAAAATTGTTTTTTTATTATGAAATATTTGAACTGATATTTAAAATAATTTTACATATAATATAGAATCATTTAATGTTTCCTAATATTTTATGGTGATACAATGTAATGAGAATGTGCCTAATATTTCTCTATAGGGCTTATTATTATGATGAAAATATATTTATGAAACCCATTTATTTTCCAGGTGTTATTCAATAATGAAATGATTATGAAACCTTTTTCTATTCATTGGTTATGATATGACAAATTTTTCATAATATTGGGGAACATATATGAGAATTATTTTCATTATGTGATAGGTGGGACTAGAATTATACATCCCTCCAATTTATTGACTAAATATGGATATCTCAATATATAAATAGATATAGAATAGGGAGTGACCCTAGTTCAGTATACTAATTTTCCCCCTATGATATTTTTGGGAGTGAACCTCGACTAAAATGATGGTTTTTGAATTGAACACAATATACTATGATAATATCAATAGTAATCCTTGAGTAATAATAAGTTTGTTTCATTTCTTATGTGTATGGAATAAAGTCAGGACTTATGCCTATGTGAGGATCTCATGGATCATGTTCTCTGATTCCATTACGATTCATATCTTATGAACCTCCAAGTATTATGAAATTACTCGAGATTATGATATATTATATCCAAGGTATAGTTTTAAAATGTTAAAATCATGTTATCATACTTTTATAGTCATTTTATGTTTGATTAATCATTTATATGTCTATTTTTTACCTTTACTAAGAATCAGGGTTCAACTTTGTTTATGTTTCCTTTCCTTGAGTTATGAAGAAAGGTATTATGTATGATATTCCTTAGAAGGGTAATAGTTATGAATATAATAGTAGTAGATTATATTTTTAAGAAACCTGTTTTTTCTGCGAAATACTTTGGAATATTCTTGATGTTATTCCAGATCATCGCCTTCAGACGGCGTGCGATTCCGAGCCCCGATGTGGGAGGAATTAAATTTTCAGTGCGTTCACACTGGAAACGCCAAATAAATGGGTTAAATCCTAAACGGTGCTTCGGATCAGAGATCCGAGTGTTCGGATGGGTCCGGAATGGGGTGTTTACCCTAGGAACGACATAAAACTTGTCGGCGTGGGACGGTTGGACCCCTCGCTCGCTTTCGGAACGTTAAATGAGTAAATTAAATAATTGATTTATGCATTTAATGGTTAAACTCAAGTATATCTTAAACGGTGGATCAGATTGGAAAAATAAGGGCACCGTTGAGTTCTGAGCATTCCGTTTACCCTAGGATGGGTATAAGTTTCGTGCGCGCGGGCCGTATGTGAAAAATGTCCCCAAGGGCGTTTTCGTAATTTGGCAGCCTCGGGCGCTAAGTTTAATAACTTTAGAACGGGGCCTTGGATTAAAATTCTGAGACCACTGTGGTTCTTGGAAGGTGGTGTATACCCTAGGGGAGACTTAACCTCGACCCCGTCGATCGTTTCAAATATAGGTGAATTTGGGAGTTTTAAATTAATTATGTTTTTTTTATTTAATTTTTCTACTTAAACCAATCCCTCTCCCTCATTTCGCCTTGGTTCTCCTGGCGAATGAAGTCTCAACCAAGGAATACCTATCCTCCTCCATCCTCTCCTCTCCAAGGTGTTGCGGGCGGTCGGCGGATCGTCACGAAGCGAAGGGCTACGCCCAAGAGGTAGGGTTTTGTTGCGTTTTCAATTCCTACATCCCTCTTTGAATTTCTTATTTTGCATCGAATCTATATCTAGTCTTCAAAATAAACCCATAAATATGTAGTATATTTTATATGGTTTCCAACGCCTATTTCGGATCGAAATTCCGAGTCCTGAGCTGCCCGTAGCGGTCCGGCGAAGTTTGCGAGTTTATTTTAGTGTTTCCGGCCGGTTTTGGGGGGGTTCCAGTGGTCTAGCACGGAGGTCCGGTGAGCTTGCACGGTGGTGCTGTAGACGGTTGTCGGCCGGGCTTCAGGCGGAAGGCAGCGGACGAAGATGCACACTTTGGTGGGTGAGCATGGAGGCGGTCGGGCGCGTCTGCGACGTCGGTGGGCGAGCGTGGAGGAGGAGCGCACGGTGGAGTCGTCGCCAGGGTGCGACGACACTGAAGGACCGGGGTCTTGTGACCCCGGCGGGCAGATAGGACCCGCTCCATGCGGGTCCACTCAGGAGACCGGACCGGCCGAGTCGGTCCGGGCGAGTCAGGCCGGCCCGCGCGCCTGCGGGCTGGTTCAAGCAGGGCGGGCCGGCCGAACCGGCCCGACCCACCTGCTTTCGTTCTTCAAAAATTTTAAAACGCCAAAAAAATGTCGTTAGGGTGTCAGATTCGCTCGACGAGTTTCTTAAACAGAGAAGAACATTTTGAGATGGTTTGGGGAATTTTTAATTCCCAAAACGAGGGGCCTCAGAGGTGTGACGCGTCTTTAAGTGAATTGATGTTTTTCCAGGGGTTCGTGTTTTAAGCGGCACAGATGCATCCGACGTCCATTTTGAGAGTCGTCAGTGGCGTTGGGACCCTGGCATCGAGGCGAAGCTTTTTAGTGTGGTTTTGGGCATTGAAGTCGGAGTTGAGGGGTGGGCCCCATGACCTGTCTTTTGAGCTGCGAGCAGCGTTTAGTGACTTTTTCAACGGACGTCCGTTTGGGGTGTGCGAGTAGTTGATTTTGGGTGTTTTTCCGAGGGCATTACTGTGGCTCAGTTTGCCCGCTTTAATTCCGCATGCTAGTGCAGGCCCCGCAAGGGCCGTTTCAGGAGTTGATGGTGATTTCCATCTATATCACCGAGCGACCGTTTTGGACAAGTGAATAGTCCATATTGTGCACTTTTTCGAGAGAATCGCAACGGTGCGATCCGTTAGTTGTGTTTCGGGACTGGGATGCGGGCCCCACGTAGTTCCGCTCGTGCGCGGTAAGCCGAAATGTATCTTTTTCTCCGGATATCCGTTCCACTCAAGTGGGTAGTGCTTTTGACGTGTTTTTCTGAGAGCATTGCGATGGCACAGTTCACCCGACCTTTTTGGGGGACATGGTGTGGGCCCCACCCGACTTGGCTATGGTGAATAGTACCTTTTTCACTAGGTGTCCATTTTGGGTGATTGAATAGTCAATACCGTGTGTTTTTCCGAGGGAATCGCAGTGGTGTGATCCGTTTGTTCAGTTTCAGGATCTTGAGGTGGGCCCCACACTAGTTGGTTTTGGTGAATAGTACCCTTTTCACCGGTTGACCTTTTCGGGCGAGTAATTAGTCTACCTCGCGTGTTTTTTCCATGGGTATTACAACGGTGTAATCTTTTCAGGCAGGCGGAGCCTCATACACGATCTTATTAAATGTGGAAGTATGAAAGGTGCCCCGGGGGTGGTTCTTCTACCATGTTTCTAGCGGACCCTTGGCATGTGATCACGTGCACACTTGGGAGAGCGATGTTGGTGGTTAAATAGATGGGGTTGGCCATGCCTCAACCGCTGAGGTGGCAAGTTGGAGTTGTTATGTTTACGCCTTCTTGTTGACGATGGGTGCCATGTGCATGTTAGCCTTTTTGGCTGGAGAAGTGGCATACTTTGGGAGTATGTGGGAACACTGAGAGGTACATGTGGATGTTTGTACATGAGAAAATTTATGCCCTTGGTTGGGATTGACATGGGGCCACACGTCGTGTGGGCCTCATGTGCGTACCATGTTCGGCTTTGTGTACTTTTGACCTCTCATGACGTAGAGGGTCCCTTTGTTCTCATTTGTTGACCAGTGGGGTTGAGTTTTCCCCTGTCTTTGTGCTCAATGGTTTAGATCAGTAGGGTTGAGTGGTTTCCCCTGGTTTTGTTCTCGAGTCGGGTGGTTGCATGATACCCACTCCGTGTTCGGTTGGCCTGTGTTGCTGTGTTGTACCATCCGGTAGAGATGGCTAGAGTAGTTCTATGTTTACCCTCCAGTAGAGACTGGACAGTGGGTCACTCATCAACTTCTTCGGGTTTACCCTCCTGTAGAGACTGGGCAGTGGGTTTCCCACTAACATCTATGGTTTACCCTCCAGTAGAGACTGGGATGTGGGTCACTCGACACTCTTAGGGTTTACCCTCTAGCAGAGACTGGGCAGTGGGTCACCCGACGATTCTCGAGGGTCTACCATCCAGCAGGGCTGGGCAGTGGGTCGCCTGTCGACTTGTTCCAGGTTTATCCTCCAGCAGGGCTGGGCAGTGGGTCACCCGTCGACTTCTTCTAGGTCTACCCTCTAGCAGGGTTGGGCAGTGGGTCACATGATGATGTTTTAAGGTTTACCCTCCAGCAGGGCTGGGCAGTGGGTCACCTGATGTTGTATTAAGTTTTACCCTCCAGCAGGACTGGGCAGTGGGTCACCCGATATCATATTACGAATTACCCTCCAGCAGGGCTGGGTAGTGGGACACCCATTGACATTCCAGACTCAGTCCATTCTACTAGGCTAGTTTGTGGCTTTCTCCGTGATTACCGGAGCGGGACCCTTGGTTGTACGGGTTAGTGATGGAACGACCTTGACCTTGAGGAGACCTCTCAACTGCGGGGCAGTGACGAGGTGTGGTTTGACTTAACCCTGAACTCTCAAGTACGAGGGGTTCTTTCCCCCACCGAGACGCGTCCTTGTGTCATGAACTAAAACCATGCAGGAGAGTCAGTGCCATCCAAAGCGGAAAATATCAAGGTGCGGTGATTTGAGCCCCTTGACTTGCAGTTCACGGCAGGCATGTGGGATGCTGGGAATCGATGATGGTTATTTCTGACACTGTTGGCTACTCACCTTTCTTGGGATGAGCTATGGGATTCATATCTCTTTATGACCGTGTTCGGGCTTCTTGTTGAGCATATGTATATTTATATACCTTATTCTAGTACCCACTTCTTGGGTTTGGTTACTCTCCTTCTAGGAGAGGTGAAGACGTGTGGGGTATGCCACGTGCTTTCCGTGTCTAACTTCTTGTGGTTGGAGGAGTATACTCTCCTGCTATAGGTAGTGAAGACTCGATGAGAAGTTCATCTTCTCACCGTTTCCAGCTCCTTGTGTCTGGACGAGTCTACCTCCTTTCTCTTGTTGGGTTTAGCTGGACTCTTCACTGCACTGTTTACTGCACTTTCAGTTGTACTCCTCTACTTTCCCCTGTTCGATCTGCTGCTCACCCTTCGGTACCTCCTTTGTTGCTCCCTCAAGCCTTCAGGGTATTCTACTGAGTATATTTATACTCACCCCTGCTTGGGCTTTGCCCGAACTTGGTGTGCCCTTGCAGACGACAGACAGGTTGGTTATGAAAACCCTACTTTTATTAAAAACTTAATCAGGATTTATTACATAAAACATCACTTGATACAATAAATAAGATCGTGTATTTTAGTCTCTTTGGGGCTTATGATCATTAAATAAAAACTTGAAACATGAAATACAACATCTTTGTTGAAAACTTCCTTTACTTGACCACTACATTCCCTCGTACCTAGCATTGCATGGGATAACATGAGGATATGCATAAGAAAAGGGTGAGCTATAAAGCCCAGTAAGGGAATACAAATGGAATAACATGAGGAGTACAATACATGTTATACATTAGGCATATCAATAGATTACAAGAGAAATATGAACATAAAGGCATGATAAATCATGATAATCAAAACATGGAAATGTGACAACAAAACTTAACATGGAATTAGCATGAGCCAAGGGCCATTGCACATGGAGCATGAGTAAATCCTCATTGAACATGAAGCACGAGTAAAACCTCGTTGCACTTGAATTATCATGATTCAACACTCATTTCACATGACGTATCAAGATACTATACTTTACCCAATGCATTGGAGCACTATAAGGGCGTACCCTTCTTAAACATTTCATTTCATGAATAAGTGTGCCACATAGATCATAAAACATGGATTCATAAAACATAATAACTTCTTCCAAGGTAAAGGAATGTGGAATTCATACATGAATATTTATAATCAATAAGGAAATTTGTATAAAGGTGAATACCCTTGATGGAGAAATGGGAATGATATTCACTACACAATGGCATTGGCTAAGAAAATCGGTGTGATTTCGGCAGCGTAACGACGTGACATAAGAATTAATAAAAATGGTTGATGAGAGAGAAAGGGGTTCCTCATCATATTTACATGTAATGGACAGTAAGGAGTTCATATAGATACATGTACCAACAATTGTAATGGAATTTAGACTCATGATACAAAAGTATTGCTTGAATGCAAATGAGGAGAGAGAAGTTCCTTTCAGAATTTCGGCATAGTAACGGGTGTACATGGGAGGAACTTAATGAGTGAGAAAGGGTCTCCCATCATTCAAACATAAAGTGGATAGTATGAGGTAGTTTCAAAACCATAACCCAACATTCATAATTGAAATTAAAAGGGAAAAACAACTTAAAGAAAATTGGACAAAAATGAGGAAGGAAAAAAACCCTTACTTGGACGTGTGCTTCCAAAGGCTAGAGAGAGGCTTGTGAGAGGCTTCTTGGGAGATTGGGGCACCTTGGGAGGATTATAGAGAGTGTAGGGCAGAGGTTGGATAAACTCCAAAGGATTTTAGTGAGGAGGAAGTGGGAGCTTCGGTGGGTTTATATAGGAAAGGTGAGGGAATTCATTATTATTTAGGTTTGGGTCCGCTTACATTAAATTAATCCAACCCACAAACCATCCCAGGGTTTTTGCCCATGGTTTTTGGAAAAGGGAATAGGAAAACAATATTTTATAAGGCCAAATTCCGAACTTCTTAAAATAATATGGTTTCTTATGTGGAGGTGAGTCATACTCCCATGGAAATTTATTTAAAAAGACAAGGTGTTTAATAAGTCTTGAGGGGTCCATTAATGCTTTGGAAAGCAAGCCAAAAAAAAAAACCAAAATCACATTATTTTAATGTTAAAACATATATTTTCCGAACATAAAGATTATAGTATTTTATTACATCACTATTGGGTCAATATGATGTCATAAAACACATTATATATTTAAACGGTATTTAATTTTTACTCAAAAATTTGACTGTCTCAGAAAATTAGGAAAAATTCACCGTTGGATAATTCTGATGTCCTGATTCCAAAAATAAGATTTATTTTATCTAGATAATTTTTTAAATATGTTAATTTTCACATTTAAAATAAAAACCGACATTTATCGAAAATTCACGGGTTTTGACAAAAATGGCTTTCAAACCTTAATAATAATTTCATTTGCATTCATAAAATTATAAGATCATTTATATTTAATAAAAATTATTTTAATAATACTAATAATATTTTACTAAAATATTATTTAATTCAAAAATCCCTTAATTTAATAAAATAGATTTCTTAATTTAATAATAACTAAAAACACCATTTGTACTTTAAAAACTATTTACAATGTATCAATAATGACAAGAAATTATATTCATTATTATATACAAAAAAATAATGTACATGAACATAGTACAATCGATTAGTTACATAACCTCTTAAAATAGTCGCATAATACCTAAGGGTAAGGTGTGCAATGGTGATGAACTCTTGGGGTGGCTCGGATAACATTGCTCGAGTGGTAATTTCTATCAACTTCCACTTTTCCCGTAGACGGTCCAATTCGAGCTTGACATGATGAATCTCAGCTTGGGCTTGGTCAAGAGCGAAGCCTAATGATGCCACCTCTTTTCCAAGCTCTGACAAATGGGATTTTTGTGGAGAAATTCTACTAGATGAGGCCATCGCTTATTTTGTCTGAGTAAATTTGGATTTGTTAAGGCCCTATATTTATACTAACCATGTGATCAGTGTTCAACGTCTATATTAGAAATGGTCAAAATTCTTAACATAAAACCAATGATGTTGACATTTTATATATACATAAATTGAAATTTAATTAGATCAAGAGGGATTTCCATTAATGAAATTTTGGGTCGTTACATTGGTCGTGACTTCAGTGGAGCTCAGGAGTTCAAGAGCTTGGACCGCGTGTGGTGGTCGGAGTTGGGTTCCAGGTGGGGGACCCTTCCACATGTTTTCCTTTTGTTTACCTATTGCGGGCTTGTGGCACTTTTCTGGTTGGATGAGTGTTTTGACCCTTTTCTTTTTCAGTTACTTTTAGCACTTGCTTTGTACTGTTAGAGGTCGATGCACTTTGTGGTTTATATATAGCAGTTTCCATTTTTCTTTACTTGTCTTTTCTTTTACTCTTCACTTTTCCATTGAGTGTGCTGTGTGTGTGTGTACAGGTACTCAAGCAAAGGCCTCCTCGTGTTGTTTAACCTTCAGCGCTTGTCGCCAGCCCCTGGCCTATGGAGGTAGGCTTGGGGTAGTTGCGGCTCGAGCCCGAGTAGGGTCGGGTCGTGACAATTTTTTTTAGTTATAAACTAGTTTTTTATGTATCTATGTATCCGAAATCACTGTATGGATGTTATTCTATCATGAATAGTTATGTTATTTTAATGAATAGTCTTCTATTAAGATGTGATATCTATTAATAAAAATTATGGGTCGCTATATTTTGTTTTATATAAAGGATTAGTTAACCTTTGGAAACGTGGATAATAGAAATTTAGTGAGAAAACTTATGATAATATTATATATATGATAACTTTCTATGTTATAGTAAATAAAGTAGTGTGGCCTTCATAGAAAAATATCCACCTATGAATACAAAATGTTTATACGGTTCTGGGACAAATTAATATAGTGGAAATAAACCTGAAAAGTGTTGGTCATGTTTTTTTGTCTCTATTTCTTATGCATAGTGGGTATTCCCTTAATACACACCTATTTTTACACTCCCCGGAGGTATACTATTGTCAATTCAAATTTTCCTTATGAACCGTCATAGTATGTTTTAATTGAAAATGGACATGAAATTTATAGTAAAAACCGAATTTTTAATAGATTGAAAAGATGTTTTTATGTTTTAGAAATCTAATAAATCATTTTTTATAAAGAGGTGGTTTTAAAATATGATTATTGATTCCCAAAATATGATTTTTTAGTGAATGGATGGAACTAAATGGAATCATGTTAATGATGAATGATTTGGGAAATGAAATGATTTTACTTTAGAGAAGCCAAATATTATGGGATGTGGAATGAAAAATATTGTATATTTGATTAAAAAATGTCTTCAATTTATGTATAATATATTATCCAGTGTCTAGAACATGAAAAAGTTATATTGGCTCTATATTATTCAGAAGGTGAATCAGATTAGCATTGGATTATTATAAAGAATATAAGGTGATATGAATAAATGGAGTCCAAGGATTGGGATGAGTTTAACATATAATTTTTAAATAAGTATTTTCATTATATTATTTAGATGAAAATGTAGAAGGAGTTCTATGAGATAAAGAATAAGGATGATGAATTCTTTGGAACCCATGTAGAATGTTTTATTAGACTTTTTAGGTACACTTATGTGTTATCACCCAAACTGAAATTAAGGTTGATAGATTCTTTAATGGTTTAAAACCAAGTCTCCTAAGAAAGTTATCCATAATATACTTTAATGGATATGAATAAATCATTTTAGGTTTTATCAAGGAGTAAATGTAGAATAATTTTAACCATAAATTTCATTGTTTTGATGTGAAAATAAATATAGGATTCAATGAAGAATATTAAAACCATGGGGAGAAGAAGACAATAATTCTTTTATGCTTGAAGTTTTAAAGGAAACAAAGAGAAAACTGTATTAATGGGATTGGTAAGTGTTTTAAGTGTGTAAATGAAGATCATTTGGAAATAAAATGCTGAAGTGATGGGAAGATATTATCTAATGATTTGAATAGAGAGAAATATCCATATAGTGCCCCACAAACACTCCAATGATTGAAATTAATAGAGTATGGAATTATTTTTACCAACCATTAAATTTGTTGGTTAAAGACAATGATCAACTTAAAAATCTGAATAGTCCTAGACACAATGGGAAATGTTATAAGATCATTATTTCTGATGAGGGGTACACTAAAGGTGTGGTAACAGGTGCACTTACAATCTACTATAGAGATTCTAATGTATTATTTGAATTGGGATCAACCCACTCTATAATATCTGAATTTTTTTACAAGTTAATTAAAATTTACCACAAATAATTTATTGTTGAATTAACATTACAAACTTCAAATGGAATGATGATCACATATCTTATTTATAATTCTTCCTCTACTAAATTTTGGGGGAATGTGCTTCCTACATTTTTTTATTGTCTATCCCTGGTTAAATATGATGTGATATTACTCTTGGAGTGGATTTATCTACATTAATTATATATTAATTACCAATAGAGGGAATTCAAATTTGAGATTATGAACCAAACAATGACCATATATTTGTGAGATGATAAATATTTACTTATAAAGAAAATCACACCAAATTTAAAGGTCTTGATTCATATTTAAAAGGGGTGTTTATCTCAGATGGTTGGGGAGAAAATCAACATCAATGAGATTCCAAATTTGTAGAAGTTTTTTGATATCCTTTCAGATGAGTTTCCAAGTCTCATACTGAATCGTGAAGTAGAGTTTTTAGAAGAACTCATACATGGTGCTTCAAATTTTTCAAAGACTCCTTATAGAATATCTCTGATTGATTTGTAGGATTTGAAGAAGAAACAATAGGATAATATACATAAAGGATTCTGTCCTGATCCAAATCATCAGGGACTAAGTTAAAACTACCCCAATCCAACCTCCAACAGGCTAGGGGATTGTGTTTAGCATTAATAAAGAATATCTCATAGATGAGGGACATTTTCATAAAATACCTATATATCCGCACACATATCTAAGCCCATAAAATACTAAAAAATTTAAAAAATGGTAAAAATACATGCATAAATCTATAGTATCACAATCAAATATCGACATAAAATTATGGAAATAAGAAAAGTGTCCAAATAAAATCCCACACAAATTTGAAAATAAAGGCTGCCTTGCTTAGAAGGAGGGGACAATTGTCAAACACAACACTAGTATACACATTGATCATTCTATCCCAAACTAATTTTCACCTACTCTTATTCCTCAAAGGACTCAATTAACATATCCGTAGCCTATATAACACAATAAATATGTTGGAAGAGCCCATACCAAGGTGAGTATAACAATATCTAACAGGACTTCTGAAAATAACCCAACATAAAGAATCAAGGGTAGTCATCTCATCACAAGATATTTCAATCATAATGTGAGAAATTAAATAAAACAATGAAATATACTCATTATAGACACATTGTCTTTAGGTATTATCACTATTGTAATTTCAGGCCCAGGATTTATTCTTGAATTTTCCATATAACTGTCATCTAGAAGATCACACTCCATGAGTTATAATTCCAATGTTGACACTCATCCCAAAGGTCACACTTGTCTTAGATAACACACTCCACTAGCTATAATACTACTAACGACACTCATACCATACACTATTTGAAAATGGGGCTACCCTCACACCTTTATACCCATGGTTTACATGAACCATTGGTATAGAGTTCTTGGATCCATTGTTTACCAACAATGTATTTAAACTGTTGGAATATATAATGATATACCAATATTTTTTAAAAACCATTGGTATAGGTAGGGCTATACCAATAGTATTTTATAAACTATTGGTATAGATTTTGAAAAAATCCATTAGCCACCAAGCCTCCCATTAATTAACTGTAACAACCTAAGATTTTATGGGAATTATTATTTTTTATTTCATTAATGTCTTGTGTTATACACTACACCAAAATTAGCTTTTGTTATACGCAACACCGTATTAGATTGCAGTATAAGCTACACTATTCTTGGCTCGTGTTACACACAATTTCAAGTTCCATTTGTAGGAATTATTCTACACAACATTATGTATAGTTTTTTAATGTATAAATGAAATATTTTTTGATTATGTTATACGCAACACAAAAGGGAGCTTTCACAACACACATCCCTGACATGGCTTGCATTACACGCAATCACGACTTTCCTCGATAGCGCGTGTAGTATGCAATACCGTGTTTCACTAAACAACGATATATTATTATAATATTATGAACTAGATTTTATGAATATAATTAACTAAATTTTAAATTTTATAACATTATTATTCATCTTACACATTTTCTAAAACATGGTATGGGAACAAAATAAATTCTTCCGGGTAAAATAAGTATTTCTCAAAAAATTGAGATTTGCCTTCTTTTGATAGCGCACCCACATTAAATCTAGTTTTTGACGGGTTTATAAGTTCAATTTGATAAAAAATAAAATTATTCTTTGGAATCAGGATATAAAAATTTTCTTTGGATAAATGTTTCATATTATTCTAATAACTTTCATATTTTAATGAATAGTAAAAACACGCTATATTTTAATTAAAAATAACTTTTTTCATCGCAATAATTTATATGGTCAAATTATAATATTGGATGGTTTTAATGTATAAATAGAATATATTTTTACCATTTAATATAATTTATGTCATTACCACTAATTTTACATTGAGTTCATAGTTAAAAACATTTCAATCATTGGCAATGTTTTAACTTTTAAAACCCGTTTCTTAACAACGGGATTAATTTTAAATTAATTACTGCAACTTCTGTGCTTTGAATTTTGAAAAATGGATTCCATATTTTAATTCAGTGGGTCCAAATTATGTTAATAGGTTACTTTTATTTTTTTGATATTATGAATAGTAACTACGATAATTTTTATTTACTGTAGTTAAAGGTAAATCGGGTAATTAAGGGTAAAAATAATATTAAAAATTTTACATAACACTTGCCAAAATTCTATTAAATGACTAAATGTTGACCCATATCACCTAAGGGTAAGAATAGATTAATTTTCTGGACTTTTGACTATGAAAATAATTTAATTATTATTAAAACCAAAGAAAGTGACAACATGTCACTCTCTTAAATCTTATAAGTATAATAATTTTAATTCAGTGATAAACTTCATAAAACCACAAATAAAAATAGTCTCCAGAAAGGTAATAAAATTATCTACATCATGAGAAATTATTCAAAATTTTAGGGATTAAATAATTGTCATTAATGGTGACACAATAGTGATGGAGAAATGTTTTATTTAGTGAAAAATCAATAGTATAGTTTTTATTAAACTAATAGTGACCATAAAAGGAACAAAAAACCTGACTAAAACATATTGGTCATATACATGTAAATACTATTCATACAATGGTCTAATAATTGACCATTTGGAGCCATATAAAATCGATTATGACACTTATATTATTTTATTTTAAATGATGTCAAAGTTGTCACCTTCATAATTTAATAAAGATAAAATATTAAAAGTGGGTTGTTTTAGAAGATAAATTCGACTAAAAGTATTATTATGAAATATAATGTATTTATATTCATCATAGTATTTTATTTTTAATTTTTATACCACAAATAAGTATATTAAATATTTATACAATAATGTTGTATTAATTATTTTATTAAGAGAAATATCAAATAAATGATTTTAAAAGTATTAAAATAAATATTTTAGAACTAATTACTGTATTAAACTAATTTTATAAATGAATATGACTTGTTAGTAATATATTAAATAGGTTTTTTAGAAAATATATTCTCTGTGGATTTTATTTATATTCAAATAAATGAATTGTGTCAAAATTGACACTATTGATATTTTATATTATTAAATTTTTTAAAAATCACAAAAATATTTTAAAAAATAAAAATAAAAATATATATTATATAACATGTCATAGGATATCAAATTATTTATAATTAACAACAAATAAGAAAATATTTATAACCATATAAAATTTATAACTTTGTTACCACAAATAAAATTAAATAGATTAAATAAGGATAAATCAAAATGATAAGGTTTAAAATAAAATAAAAACATGTCTAAATTTAATTGGTTGATGATATTACAACCCCATATTATCTAATATCCTAATTTGAGTCACTTTGGAAGTTTTTAAGTGGGGTTTGGGTTTATTATAAATTAATATGTTAGTGGTTTCCAAAGGTGCCCCTCTCCTCCCTTATAAAAGGGCACCTCCTCCATATCCTCTTCTTACCACATTGAGCCTTCAAGATCGGAAAAACCCTGAAAATTTCTCTTCTCCACTTCCCTAGAAACATTATTAAGGTTCTGGTCTTCTCAAAATACCAACTCTAGTTCCTTAATAGGAAGCATAAAAGAGGTATGTTGAAGAAGAGGTCATCTATTCTTCCAATTCTTTCAAGTTTATTTCTTCTTATAATTCATCTTCTTTACTTGTTTAATTATAAAGTAATAACATCAGTATCAATAATATACTGATATGTTATTATAAATATGAAACAACCCCATTTCATCTTCTATCCATCCTACGGAAAATGAAATCACTGCACGTGCGTACGTACATAATACCGTCTCTAGGCCATGGTGTAATATGTTTTCCCACCACCACCTTACTTGGATGGGAATAATAGTGTAAAGAATAAATATATATGGATATTATAACATCATAATGATTATGAGATATTATATCATCCACTCCAATTCCATTCAATAATTATGGGAAGGATATCATCGCTCGTGCGTATGTACGGATTACCGTCTCCACGACGTGATGAGATTCAATCTCGATGTTAACCATTAAAGAATGAATATAAAGTATATATAATGAATAATAATGGTATATATAACATAATAATACTACTGGATTTATGTATATGTTATTTACTTACATCCATTCAAGTCAATAAGGAAAGGAAAACAACATTCATGCGTACGTACGGCCTACCATCTCCATAAACGGTGTGTTTCATTTCATTTATCTATCTATTATATATATATATATATATACTGCATATATATATATATATATATATGATATATAAGTCAGGTTTTACATTCTGGAAGTTATTAAATCATGATATAAGTAATAATAATATCAATAACAACAATTCCAAACACGTACAATAAATGAAACGATTTTACCAAAAATGACGATTTAACATGGAATTTACAAAAGAACGGGTAATATAAAGTCATAAGTGAACCACATATGATATCATAACAATGAATATGATTCTTTAATAAGTAAATGACATTTTTTTAAATCATTATAAAGGAGTTTCAGATACATACAAATCCTATTAGACATAAGGTAAGGGATAACTTTTCCAATCTCATTTTTATCCGAGATTGTTTATTCGTAAGTATTTACTGGGGTTATATTTATCATCCATGTACCTATTTTTTAAAAATGTTTTCATGTATGTTTAAATTATTTTTACCCATTTTTGACTTTTACTTCATGGTATGTAATGAATCTTTCTTTTGTTTACCATATGAGGTACTTTTGGACTTTTCCGGAAAAAGTACGAGAAAAATGTTTTTTTAACTTATACGGCATGAACAGATTTTAACGGTTTTATAATGCCTTATTTTGATGAAGATTATTCTACAAGATTTCATTACTATTTTCAAAAAAAATCATTTTCTTTTCAAATTTCATGGCATTTTGTGAAAATAAAATGATTTTGAAGAAGAAATGATATTTTCCTCAAGAATTCATTTCAAGTCTTTTATCAAAACCATTTTCTATCTAAGATGACATTATTTCATATGTTTATGCTTCAAGTATAATGTCTCTATGATTTACATGGTTTCACTTTTCTTATTATGAAATGATATCCATTTGTTTTATATGGATTATGTTATCATGGGATGATGTTTATGAAACCCGTTTTATTCTTTGGTTTATGATGAATGATTTATGTTTATGTTGTGGAACACGTAAGAATGATTTAATTATTAGATAGGGGGGCCTATATCTCCCTCAAAATCATTGGGTGAAGTTTTATATCTCATGACATAGACATGGCTGGAACGGTAAGTTAATCCGGTTCAGTGATACAGGACTGGAACGAGGAGTGAACTCGATTCAGAAAGGGACTTTGTCCACTAAGATGGTATTGGAAAAGATGCCTTGGATACTATGGAAATCATATCATTTGCTTAATGGTTTCCACAATTACATGTTTTATTCCAATGCTATTTTATCATGATTAATGTTTCTTTATGTTCTATGCCTTACGTACTGCCATGTTTTATGTCATTGCTGAAGATTTTGATGTTTAATCATTATGTTCATTTTTTTATGTTCAAATGTATATGATTTGTTTTATTTTCTCCATGATTAACTTTACTGAGCATTTGAGCTCACCCTTTATATGTTTTCTTTCCACATGATTTAAAGAAAGGTTTTAGGTAAGAAAATAAAAAGGGGAAGATCTTTATGGGAGATGTTGAAGATCTTTCACCACGATTAGAAGATTATATTATGAGTTTCCAAAGACACTAAACTATTATGGTACTTGTGTGTATGTTTTTGTTATGTATAAAGTATTCCACAAAAGTAATGTAATGTCCATGTATGTTAGGTTTGGGGTCTCTACAGTTGGTATCAGAGGAAAGGTTTAGTTATCCTTTGGAAACTAGGATGCAAAAACTTTTGTGATATCCCTAGATATATTTTCATGTTTTGTCTAAGGATGTACCTAAGGTTTAGTATAACTATAAGTTACAGTCCTAGAATTATGTTGATTATCATGAATAACCTAGGGTGAAACTAAGATATCATAGGTTAAATAAGGTGTCATAAGTTATACATCCTTTATGTGACTTTTTATGATTATGCGGTTCCTCATTATTTTAACTGTTTCTTACACAATCGTTTATGGTTTTAGTTAATGGAGGGAACCAGATGGAATTGGGTTAACATTAAATACGATGAAACAATTGGTGACTATGAGCAGAGAAATTGTGTAATGCCTAGAGAGAAAGATATTATGATTATGCCAAATCAGACATCACGATATATGATTAACAATGTGAACTTTAGTGGTATTCCTAATTCATCAAATAAGAGGAAGATGGACTTTTATTCATGTTTTCATGATGAGGAGCATAGAGAAAGGAAGATTCATATTTCTAAAGAAGGGAAGAAGATCCTGGGGGAATATCTCAAATGGAGGGGAAGATGTTATCTATGTGGGGAAAAGGGTCATAGAGTGACACACTATTATGGAGTTCAATGTCTTATTTGTGGAGAACATGGACATTACCCAAATCAATGCCCTGACCTAAGAGGTTACTTCTAAATAAAGTAAGGACTTATTCCATGAAAATAATTCAAGAGGATGGATTTAATTTTTATGTATTGGTATTCAAGAATATTTTTGTTGAGGTACTTTTATGGTATATTGGAAAATCTATGAATTGGTCCATTATGGGTTTCCATAAGAATACGGTACCGGTAACCATGAAAAGTGATGGAATATTTTTGGAAAGAAGATGATATGCACATAATGAAGGGATAAGGAGAAAATGAAATGTTTGATAGTATTCCTGAGCTCATGACTGATATAAGGACAAAGTGATATCAAGGTTTGAGTATATAGAAATTTTTGGATTTTGGAATGTGGAAAGGGTTAACTTTTAAAATCATTCTTGTTTTCACTAAGGTTCAATGGGTATTAATTTTTCAAGAGAATATATGATTAAGGTTTTCAAATTTTTGGAGTATGACCAACAATATATATCATATGATAAAATATGGTATTCACATGCTCGGTAGATGATGTTTCCGGTAATCATTTTCTTTATACTATGAGATTGGACATATGTATTTTGGATAAGTCTAAATATTAGAAGGGATTATGTTGGAAATCAGATAGTATTGTTTAAGGCTAGATTTTTTTTCGATATTATTTCTGTAATGTTATAATAGTGTAGTTTTAGAAAAAGGACAACCTGCAGGACGGGCAATAAGCCATCACATCAGACAAGGCCGTGGGAATCGAACCCACAACCGATGTGTGACAAGTCTTTATCACCTACCACTGGCCTACAGGAAGTCCCTGGTTAGTATAAATTAGTTTTTATTTATTATGTGGTATGATATATGAAGTATAAGTCTATTTTGGAACCATATAAAAATAATCTCACTATATATGGACTTATGTATATATCTTTTTCTAACCTTATGTTTGAGACAGATGGAATGACCTATCATTCTATCGCATGATCTGCAAAAACTTCATGAAAGACAAATTCAACTTCATTTCTTTAAGAGATTAAGTGGAAATTGTTCGAGGCACGAGCAACAGTGATATTGTCCCAAAATAAAGTAAGTATTTCTTCTAATTCAAAATTTTCAACTTTAGGGAAATGATATTGAAAACCAAAAATGTTGTCCTAGTGCTCTTATATCTGATGAATCCGATGGTACCTTAGATCATCACAAATTTATGGATTTTTTATTGTTGGATTTTTCATAGCCATGTTCTCTACCACTCTCCATCATAACTTGATGGTTAGATTTCTCTTCCATATCCACATTTTCACCAATGTTCTCCTATGTGGAAACCTAGTGATGAGCTAATTTGGGTAACTATTATACTTCATAAATCACCTTCTAAAATTATGTTTTAGTGTTCCTTTTTACGATGCAGGTTTCTATGAAAGAAACTTTCAAGTAGTAAACCATTTATAACACCGACAAATTTCGAGGGCGAAATTCATTTTAAGGGGGTAGAATGCAACAACACGAGATTTTATGAGAATTATTCTTTTTTATTTCATTGATGTCTTGTGTTGAATGCTACACCAAAATTATCTTTCACTATACGCAACACCTCATTATCTTGAAGTATACACAACACTATTCTTGGCCCGTGTTACACACAATTTCAAGTTCGTTTTATAGGAATTATTCTACGCAACATTAAGTATAGATTTTGTTTAATGTATAAATGAAATAGGTTTTGATTATGTTATACACAATAAAAAATGGAGCTTTCACTACACGCATCCCTGACTTGGCTTTCATTACACGCAATCATGACCATCCTCGATGGCGTGTGTAGTACGCAATATCGGGTTTCACTAAACAACGATATATTATTATAATATTATGAACTAGCTGTTATGAATAGTATTAACTAAATTTTAAATTTTATAACATTATTATTAATCTTACACATTTTCTAAAACATGGTATGAGAACAAAAGAAAATTTTTTCAGGTAAAATTAGTATTTTTAAAAAAATGCAGTTTTGTCGCCTTTTGATAGTGCACCCACATTAGATATAGTTTTTGAAGGGTTTATAAGTTCGATTTGACAAAATATAATTCTTCTTTGGAATCAGGATATAAAAAATTTTCTTTGGATAAATTTTTCATATTATTCTCTTTACTTTCATATTTTAATGAATAGTAAAAACACGCTATATTTTAATTAAAAACAAGTTTTTTCATCATAATAATTTTTATGGTTAAATTATAATATTTAATAGTTTTAAAGTATAAATAGAATAAATTTTTACTATTTAATATAATTTGTGTCATTACCATTAATTTTACATTGAATTCATAGCTAAAAACATTTCAATCTTTTGCAATGTTTAAACTTTTAAAACCCATTTTCTTAATAACGAGATTAATTTTAAATTAATTACTGCAACTTCTGTGCTTTGAATTATGAAAAATGGATTTCATATTTGAATTAATTAGGTCCAAATTATGTTAATATGTTACTTTTAAGTTTTTTATATTATGAATAGTAACTACGACAATTTTTATTTACTATAGTTAAAGGTAAATCGGGTAATTAAGGGTAAAAATAATATTATAAAATTACTATAACACCTGCCAAAATTCTATTGGATGACTAAAAGTAGTCCCATATCACCTAAGGGTCGGAATAGATTAATTTTATGGATTTTTTACCATGAAAATAATTTAATTATTATTAAAATCAAAGAAAGTGACAACATGTCACTCTCTTAAATCTTATAAGTATAATAATTTTAATTTAGTGATAAAATTCATAAAACCTAGAATAAAAATTGTCTCCAGAAAGATAATAAAATTATCTACATCATGAGAATTTATTTAAAATTTTTAGGGACTAAATTATTGTCATTAATGGTGATACAATAGTGATGTAGAAATTGCCGATTTAGTGAAAAATCAGTAATATAGTTTTTTTAAAAAAATAGAGACCATAAAAAAAACCTGACCAAAACTTATTGGTCATGTAAATGTAAACCATAATCATACAATGGTCGAATATTTGACCATTTTTATATTTATAAAAGCGATTATGACACTTATATTATTTTATTTTAAATGATGTCAAAGTTGTCACCTTCATAATTTAATAAAGATAAAATTTTAAAAGTGTGTTGTTTTTGAAGTTAAGTTAAACTAAAAGTATTATTATGAAATATAATATATTTATATTTATCATAGTATTTTATTTTTAATTTTTATACAACAAATAAGTATATTAAATAATTATAAAAAAATGTTGTATTAATTATTTTATTAAGAGAAATATCAAATAAATGATTTTAGAAGTACTAAAATAATTATTATATGAATTAATTAATGTAATCCAATAATCTTATAGATGAATATGACTTGTTAGTAATCTATTAAATAGGTTTTTTCTAATATATATTCTCTATGGATTTTAGTTAAATTCAAATAAATGAATTGTGTCAAATTTGACAATATTGATATTTTATATTATTAAATTGTTTAAAAATAAAAAGATTTTTTAAAAAATTACAAATTAAAATATATAGTATTTAAAATTTCATTGGATATCAAATTATTTATAATTAAAAACACATATTCCTATATTTAAACCATATAAAATTTATAACATTATTACAACAAATAAAAATTAAATAGATTAAATAAGGATAAATCAAAATGATAAGGTTTAAAATAAAATAAAAACATGTCTAAATTTAATTGGATGATGCAATTAAAACCATATAATATATAATATCCTAATTTTAGTCACTTTTGAAGTTTTTATGTGGGTTTTGGGTTTACTATAAGTTAATATTTTAGAGGTTTCAAAAGATGCCCCTCTCCTCCCTTATAAAAGGGCACCTCCACCCTCTCCTCTTCACATCACATTGACCCTTAAAGCTTGTAAAAACCCTGACCATTTATCTTCTCCACTTTCCTAGAAACATTCTGGAGGTTCTGGTCTTCTCAAAAGACAATCTCTAGTTCCATAAGAGGAATCTTAAAGGAGGCGCGTCGAAGAAGTGGTAATCTCTTCTTCCGATTCCTTAAAGTTTATTTCTTCTTTTACTTATTCTTATATACTAGTTTAATTATAAAGTAATAAAATCAGAATCACTAATATACTGATATGTTATTATAAATATCAAAAAACCCCATTTCACCTTCTATCCATCCTACGGAAAACGAAATCATCACGCGTGCGTACGTACGGAATACCGTCTCCACACCATGGTGTAATCTTTTTTTCCAGCACCACCTTACTTGGATGGGAATAATAGTGTAAATAATAACTATATATGGATATAATAACATAATACTTATTATGAGATATTATATCATCCACTCTAATTCCATTCAATAATTATGGGAATGATATCATCGTTCATGCGTACGTACAGATTACTGTCTCCACGACGTGATAAGATTCAATATCCATGTTAACCATTAAAGAATGAATATAAATTACATATAATGAATTATAATGGTATATATAACATAATAATGCTACTTTATTTATGTATTTTTTATTTACTTACATCCCTTCAAGTCAATAAGGAAATGAAAACAGCGTTCATGCGTACGTACGACCTACTGTCTCAATGGACGGTGTGTTTCATTTCATTTATCTATCTATTATATATATACAAATACTGCAAATATATATGATATATAAGTCATATTTTACATTCTAGAAGTTAGTAAATCATGATATAAGTAATAATAATATCAAGAACAACAAGTCCGAACACGTACGATAAATGAAACAATTTTACGGAAAACGCCGTTTTAACATGGAATTTACAAAAGAACGGGTAATATAAACTCATAAGTGAACCATATATGATATCATAACAATGAATTTTATTATGTAATAAGTCGATGAATTTTTTTTAAATCATTATAAAGGAGGTTCGGATACATACGAAGCATATCAAACATAAGGTAAGGGATAACTTTTCCAATCTCATTTTTATCCGAGATTGTTTATTCGTATGTATTTACTAGGGTTATATTTATCAAACATGTCCGTGTTTTCTAAAAATGGTTTCATGTATGTTTAAAGTCCTTTTTACTCATTTTTGACTTTTACTACATGGTATGTAAGGAATCATTCTTTTGTTTACCATATGAGGTACTTTTTGACTTTTCTGGAAAAAGTATGAGAAGAATGTTTTTTAACTTATACGGCATAAATGGATTATTAAGGTTTTATAACGCCTTATTTTCCTTAAGTTTACTCTACAAGATTTCATGACTATTTTCAAAAAAAATTCTTTTCTTTTAAAATTTAATGGCATTTTGTGAAAAGAAAAATATTTTGGAGAAGAAAGGATATTTTCCTCAAGAATTCATTTCAAGATTTTTATCAAAACCATTTTCCATCTAAGATGAAATTGTTTCATATGTGTATATTTCAAGTATAATGTCTCTATGATTTACATGGTTTCACTTTTCTTATGATGAAATGATATCCATTTGTTTTATATGGATTATGTTATGATTTGATGATGCTTATGAAACCCATTTTATTCTTTTCTTTATGATGAATGATTTATGTTTATGTTGTGGCACACATAAGAATGATTTCATTATGAGATGGGTGGGACCTATATATCCCTCCAATGCATTGGCTAAAGATTTATATCTCATGAGATAGACATGGCTGGAATGGTAAGTTATTCCAGTTCAGTGATACAGGACTGGAATGAGGAGTAAACTCGATTCAGAAAGGGACTTTATCCACTAAGATGGTCTTAGAAGAAATGCCTTGGATACTATGGAAATCATATCATGTGATTAATGTTTTCCACAATTACATGTTTTATTATCATGCTATTTTATCATGATTAATGTTTTTTTATGATCTATGCCTTACATACTGCCATGTTTTATGTCATTGTAGAAGATTTTGATGTATAAACATTATGTTCATTTTTTTAAGTTCAAATGTATATGATTTATTTTATTTTCTCCATGATTAACCTTACTGAGCATTTGAGATCACCCTTTGTATTTTTTCTTTTCCCCAGGATTTAAAGAAAGGTTTTAGGTAAGAAAACAAAAAAGGGGAAGAGCTTTGTGGGAGATTTTGAAGATCTTTCACCATGATTATAAGATTATATTATGAGTTTCCAAAGACACAAAACTATTACAGTCCTTGTGTGTCTGTTTTTGTTATGTATTAAGAATTCATCAAATGTAATATAATGTCCATGTACGTTAGTTTTGCGGTCTCTACATTAACCCATGATCCATAATCTTTCAAACTGAAGCAAGAAATGATTTTTCTTCTCCTCTAGTGTTCTACCCATATTCTGGGATTTTTTTATTCACATATTCTTCAACATTAGATTATTGAGTTCATAATCCATCTTTACTTCAGTTGAGTATTGTTTTCATTTTTATCTATATATCTAATCCTTACCATGATACTAATAGGTAATGATGATTTCTTATTATTTGAAATAAGGTTCTTTTAGATTATTTTTTATAAAGTATTTCACATCAAATGTTATTGTATTAGTTATATATGTTGTTTTAATTTAGTTATCCTTTAATTATACATAATACATATATATTTTTATAATATATATTAACTTATTATTTCTTTAATAAGTAGAGTAATTTTTTTTGTTTTAATAATGTATTTGGGGGTTATCATATGTCTTGTGATTATATTGAATAATTTATGGGATATAGCTTTAACACTTTTGTGGGGACTTATGAAAGATAATTAGTTATAAATCGATGTGAAATTGGGTTTTTTATGATTTAAATTGTAATGTGGTGTATTATGAGGATATTTCACACTCATTGAGTAAATAATTGGTGGATGTGGTTATCTCATTGAAATTAAACTATATAGACATGGTGTGCCTAAGAAAATACACCCCAATGACATTGAACTTTCATATAAAATGTACTATGTGGAAATGGATCTCCATTGGAAATGTATAACAAGGAAATGATTCTCTAAAATATATCTAACATCCCCCAACCATATATATTTTGGAACTTACCCATGATCCTTATTGTGGAACTTTATTTTGAGATATTATATTAATATGTCCTTATTTCATCTAATTCTTCTCACATAATTTAGTATTAATTATTATTTTTGGTTGTTGATATTCATCATAATTTCATTTCTTACAATTAATTATTCTTGTTTTTATATTCCCTGGGTTTTTATTTGAAATAGAATTTAAAATTTATTTTCATCTTTTATAATTATTTTAGTTTTATATAAAGTGATGTTTTACTTGAAATTGTTATTTATATTTATCCCAATGTTTCTTCAATGGGGAGTAAATTAGATCTTTGTCTCTTGATAATCCTTAATCTTCCTTAACATTTTCAATACAAGAGACTTTTCAACCTCATAAATTAAATATAATTTCTTTATATATCTATCTTTCATTTAATATCAAGAAATATACCAACATATATGCTTAATAAGTTGATAAATTTCTTGTATTAGAATAAATGATTAAAAATGATGACTTTTATACTTATAAATTTTTATTGAAAACTAAATTATTAGTTTAATATTTTTATTTCAAACCATCATATCATTAATTATATTATAATAGTTGAGAATACAGAATTTATTGTAATACTAATAAATGTTACCTTTTTTCCAATTAACAGAAACTCTATTTGTTTGTAGATCCAATTTACATTGACGTTGGTAGTTAAAAGTTACTATTTGAGTTATTGTATGATAATTAGATATTATATTTTCTTCTAGAATAAGATAACTGGAAAATTTTTATTTCCACTTAAATATGAGTAAATTTTGATAAAAAAGATTGTATTGCATTCCATATATTATATAGCTTTGAGCATCAATATCCTATGTTACATCTTGGATATACTTTTTTTAATTCTATAAATATTATTTTTTATGACATTAAAATTTTATGATTATTTATTTATATCAATTATGGTAGATTTTCTTTTATATTTTTACACTATGTTTTTGTGGTTTTGATGTTGGGTAAAATATATTTTTTATTCTTTAGTAAATAATTTCCACAATAAAGAAATGTTTATTTAGTTGGATTAATGTCAAATTTAAGACATAAAAGTTTTAAAACCATTGTTTAATAAATACATTTGTATCTAACATAATTTTGTAATTGTTGTCTCCCATTCCATGTCTTGTAGTTTGTTTGGTTTGTTATTTGTTTGGATCACTTATAGTATATTTTTTACTCTTATTATTGATTTATGTACCTACTATTTTGATTTGATGCATTTCATATTGACTTTGGTAGTAAATATTTTTTTCATTTTTTATTTTCATATAAATTTTCTGTTCCTACAGTAGAATGGATAGAAGCTGTAAGTATCATACCGATACGATTTCATCTAAGTTTCAAAATAATTTTCATTTTCTTAGATTTTTCATTCAACAATGCTTCAGATGGAGGGAATATAAAATTTACATGTTATAAATGTTTTAGAGACTATGTTTATGTTAGGTATATGTTTTTCCCATATTAAATAAATCTATATTTCAGGAAAACTATAATGCTTTGTATCACATTGGAGATATGAGGCAACCTTAGATTTTATATAAATGGAATGAAATAAGTTGTAAGGAGAATTTGATATTTGATTGGTTTCCATTTGGGTATGATCATGAGAGATACAATATAACAATGTAAGAATACAATGATATTAATACACATGAAAAAACTGAATTGATATAATTCTATTGAGAGAGTGAAAAAAGTAATGTATGATGCGAGAAGTCCTGTATACCAGGAACATTGTAAAATAAAAAGTTATAATTTTAATGTAGTTATATCAATGAAAAAATATGTGTGGAATTTAAAATATCCCTATTTATTATATTCCTACCTTTTTAATGGAATATCTTCCTGATGGTGTAGATATTCCCTCAAATCATTATATATAATGGAAGTTAATTAATCATCTAGGATTTTATACTAATAAAATTCATGCTATGCCAAAGGATTGTAGTATGTTTTTAAAGGAAACGACAAACCTTAATGATTCTAAATAATGTGTAACATCTCTATGGAATGAAAATATAGAAGGACCACTGTCTCATCTGTCGGAGAAAGTCATGTGGAACTTTCCATTGATTCCTAGGCTTCAAAATATATTCATGTATCCAAAAATATAAACTAAAATGAAATGGAATTATGTAAAGATAATTAATGATAATGATGATTTGGTTCATTATGTTGATGAATTATTATATTAAACATTTTATTCACAACATTCTAATTTTGTAGATGTGATGAGTATTGTTAGTTTGGGTCAATCCTGTGATGGTTTTAATTCATTTGGTCGGATTCATACATCTCACAACACATGGATAGTTTTACTCACGTTTATAAACTTCCTCGATGGATGTATTTTAAAAAACCATTCACTTTATTGAGTATACTAACATCTAGACCTTATGATTCTAGAAATGATATAGGTCTCTACTTTCAACCTGTCATAATAGAGTTGAAACATTTTTGGGAAATGGGTGTGTGCTCATTCCATGGTTCTTCAAAAAATATATTTTAGATGTATGCTTCCCTTTTATGGAATATAGATTATTTCCCTACTTAAGAAATGATTTATGGTTGGAACCCAAAGGGAATATCAACATGTAATATTTTTATAAATAAGACATAATTTAGAATAATTAAATATAACTATAGTTTTTGTTTCATGGGGAATCAATGATTCTTTATAATGTATCATCAATATAAAAAGAATCACTAGAGGTTTGATAATACTATTGACACTGAACAGACACCACAAAGTATGTCAGGAATTGATGTTCTTAATGAATTTAAGGATTTCTATTTTTCATTAGGGAAATTTTAGATGAAATATTAAAAGAGGAATAATGTTTACACTGAATCCACTTAAAATTCAATGAATAAAAGTATATTTTTTGATTTTTTATATTAAAAAACCAATTTTTCATGTTATTGTTTATAAAAAATTCACATTGATAAAAATATATCAGAAATTTTCTTTTAATTCTTCTAAATAAAAATGGGAAGACCAAATATGACTTACTATCTAGGATGAATTTGTTGGATTGGGGTATTTGAAAAGAACTACATATTACAGTTATCAATGAGAAAATTGGAATGTTCTATATACTTCTCATGTGATGGAACCTTTAGAAAAAACAAATTTCTAGAATTTCAGAGAATATTAAGCTTCATGATGGTTATTCTAACAAAATATCTAAATGATTCAACATGAGGTAGTCAAAACTAAATTCCCTAAAAAATCATGATTATCACATCCTTCTTCATGATTTGAATCCATTTAAAATCCATAATTTACTATAATATAATGTAAAGGTGATGTTTAATCACTTTTTACCTTTTTAAAATGATGTTTATGCTAAAAGGAAATCCTAATATTTCAAGATAAAAACGAATTAAAAGGAAAAATTAATTTGTGTGAGTTGTAGAAAATTTTTCATAAATCATTTTCATGTGAATTTATCGTTTAATAGTTCATCTCCCAAATAAAACTCTTCCTGGGGGACCAATTTATTATCTATAGATGAATAATTATGAAATAAATATTTTAATAATGAAATATTTTCTTCTAAATAGAAATAATCCTGAATGTTAAATTATGAAATGTTATCTAGCTCAAGAGTGTATGGATTTTTTCTCAATGTATTCTTCTAATGTGAGCACAAGATGCAACTATAAATTAATAAATAGAGATGATTAGTATGGGGAAATTGAGTCCCCATTTTCATTGATTCTAAAAATTGGAGGATTTATTAGTTCATATACATTGGCTTTATTTATTCTTGAAGAGAGTGAAAAGGCACATCCCACAATCTTGTTTAACTGTGGTTTTTTAGATGAAAATATCAAGTACGTAATTTGAATAAATATATTTTATCTCCTACTATTCCATTTCATGAATACCTTAATCAATTTTTATTAACTTTTGTAGGTAACATAAAAAATTATAAGAAGAGTTAATCGATGTTTTCTGTTCAGAAGGAGAAAGTATTTTCAAATCAACTAGTTTCCTTCTTGGTTGAAATCAAAGGAATTACCAACAAATTAATTAAAATAAAATATATGTATTCATTTCAATAAATTATTCATATATATTTCAACTATTGTCTTTACCTATTTACTCCATCTCTAAATAATTAAGAGTGTTTGATTTTTTTATAGTTATTTGGTTCATGAATGAAAATATTTAATAATATATGGGTACTAATTTGTAGCAACTAATTGAGGGGTGAATATGAGAACACAACATGATAGAATTTTTTTAACTAAAAGAGTAATCTATTGTGCTATTTCATTATATAGTATGCTTCGATATGAAAAGTTATCTTATTTTGGAATTGTTGAGAAAATATTTTTAATTGATTACTACTCTCATGGTCGAGTCACTATGATAAAATGTAAATGGGTTGACTAAATGACACGAAATGGTACAATTATTGATGACTGTGGATTTAGAGTTGTTGAAATAAATCACTTTCTTTATACTGACGAACCATATGTTTTGGAATTAGTGATAAACAAGCGTTTTATGAGAAAGATCATCTGGTACCAGATTATAGTGTCATTATTAAAGTAATCTGAAGACAAATTATTCATTATGATCGGGAAAAAATTGACACCATTGATTCCCCCAATGAGATTGACCAAAATATTGTATTTTGTGACTAAAATTGTCAATTTTTGGGAATTGATGTTGAACTAGAAGTAGTGGTGTATATTATATAGATGAAAGAAAATATGTTCACAGTTAATTTAGTGTACCTTTACAATGGTGTCTATGTATGGTACAATTGTAATTACATTAATTTAGTTTCAGTTTGGAATGATATTTTTTTAGTATTTTTATCTTCTGTTGGATTTAATTAGATTTATTTCTATTCGGAAGACCTATTTTAAACATGTTTTTAGTAAATGTATAACTTGATTTTAAATTACAGTTTCTAAACCTTATTATGATATTGTTTATGACTTCTTGGAATTCTATGTTTTATAAAGATTTTTTAGAAACTATGTCTTAAAAATGTAAATTTCAGAATGATGAATATTATGAAACATATTGAAGAAATTAGAAGTAAGAGAATACTTGATAATGATATTTGAATACACTAACTAAGGCTACCTACAATGGTTCCCTTTTTCAGTATAATATTTTTAATATTTTTCTTATATATTACATTTTATTCCATGTTCATATTCATTATAATTGTTTTAGGGACATTCATCTAAACCAAAATTGAATTCTCCTCACTCTACTAGTATGGATTTGTATGGTGGTGATTTTAGAGCTTTATAGAGCTCAATTTATACCCATTCACATGATAACCATGTAGAAAACATCCCATGCCCGATGCCTTTTAATCCTAAACTTGGGAATCTAGGGAGTTTCGCACCCATGCATCCATTATCATCCTATTTAGGCTCTACATATCATACAATTTCTACGCTGCCTTTGGGGATGTTCCCACCAATACCATATCCATATCCAATGATGTACCCCCACTCATATATCCTTATCCTACCATTCCTACACCACCTCAATTTTGTACTATACATCCAGGATACAATGATTATTCTCCTTCAGTTTCAACTCCACTTCATACAGATGACAATGTTAATGCATTGGAACAAGAAAATCATTTAAAAGGTATTGATCCAAGAAAGTTCATGAAACCATTAGAGTCTAATCATCTTCCTTGATTAGGTTTCTTATAAGTGTGTAAAATTATATCTCTTATTTTTTTCCAATTATACTATGAATTAATTCTATTTATTTATCTTATTTAGTGGGATATTCTAATAGTTGATGTGGGTTCACCCATATTCATGAATCTTTGAATCGTCAAACAAAATAAAATGGTAGATTACAATAATGATAATCAAATGATAAGTAAAAATTCCATATAGTTTATAGGGTTTATGGAAAATTTATCCAGGTATAATGATATTAGTATGGTGAAACCAGTATCGTGAAGGCCTATTAGTAATGAAATAAAGGTAAGGAATGGGAATAGATATAGGTAAGATTTATTTTAAATCGATATTTATATTATTATTGTATTTATATGAATTAACATTCTCATTGAAACATCGATTTCACTTTCCCCGACCATGAAATTGCTAAAGTTTCATGGTTGATGGATCTTGGGGAGTTGTGGGGATGGTCTGAGAATGAGTTTTATGTTGGTTGGGAGAGTAGAGTGGGCATCAATATAGAGGCTGTAACCATATTTTCTGACTATCCAACAACACAATACAAATAAATGATCATATATTAGAGGAATATTGTGTTTTAGGTGTTATTAATAATTAATGGGTTTCATTTAAAATTTAATGGTTACTAATTTTATAAAATTATTTTTTTAGGGTGCATTGGAAAAAATTAAAAAGAACAAGGATTGTATGATATATATGAACAGTTTGGGGGAACACTACAATATTATTTAAATATATTCCTTCTATAATTAAAAACATGATTCAATGAATGTATCAATCATCATGGGATACATTTGGGAAGTTATCAGCTGAATAAAATCATTGTAAACCAAAAACATTAACCCAAAATTTATCAATTGACATAACCCTTGATAAAAAAAATACCCTAACCAAAAAAGAACTAAATAACCTAACCAAAATTGAAATAAATAACCTATTCCAAAATGAACTCATTAACCTAACCATAAAAATTATAAATTGATCAAATGACCTGATTAAAAAAAACTAAAAACCAAATGGCCAAAATGAACCAATTAACATATTCCAAAAAGTCTTAACAAAAAAATAAACCAAATGAACTAACCCAAATTAAGCCGAATAACCTAGAATAATATATATATATATATATATAACACAAAAATGAACAAAAAACTTAATCTAAAAAGAGAAAACCCAAAATTCCAAAAATGGTATAACCTAAAATAAACCAAGTATCCAAATCCCTTGTAAACCAATTGATCTAGCTGAAAAATTAACAACTGAACAAATGAAGTAACCAAAAAATATATAACCATAAAATAAACCAAATAGCTTAAACCAAAATAAACCAAATAACCTAACTCATATATTATGTAACCTATATATGAACCAAATGAATAAACCCAAAATTATGAAAACCATAGGGAATAAAATAACACTTCCTAGAATAAAAAATTATATAACATAAAAATTACTTAACCAATAGATGAAGAAAATGGCCCAACCCAAATCTAAAAAATGACTTTACGTAAGTTGAATATAATAACATATAAAAATGACCAAATGGACAAATATTCTAAAATATTAAACACAATAATTAAGAAAATGACATAACTCATTAATGAAAGAAACACATCAAGCAAGAAATGAATCTAATAACCAAATGAAAAAATATGTAGAATACAATATTTGATTGAACAATTGACTAAATGAAAAAAATTTCCTAATAACCTAACCACCAAATCCACAAAATGACCATATAAAAAAAATAAGCTAGTGACCCCATGATGAAATAACATACCACAAATAGAATTGGACCAAAATGTATATACAAGATGAATCCATATCATACCCATGTTTAGCAGGATAATTAGTTTGTATTGATTATGTTATGAAACTATTGTTAAATTTATAGTTAAATGTATATTTTTCTTCCAATGCAATAAATGTAAAATATTGAAAATATGTGAAGGAAGAGAATGTATAAAAGTGACTACTGCATGAGAGAGATGGGAATCCATCCATTGGTTCTCATTTTGAGTGTACAGTTTCAAACTATTATAACTATTGATGAATAGAGAACATGTAGTTAACTGATATGGTTGTCATTTATGAGTTATGGTATATGATCTAGTTTTTTCTTAATTTTAAACAACTAACGAATAGATACCATGTAGATGGATGATATGGTTTTCATTTATGAATTATAGAATATAATCTAGTTAGTTATTTATTTTTTGGATTTCTTAAAAATTTAATATTTTAATTAATTATTGGATATTTTTAACACTTATGTAGCATAAATTGGTTACGTCAAAATGATATTCTCACTATATTTTAAATCTAATATAGATTCTTCTTTTCCCATGCTTCCCATTTAATATTGAATTTCACTTGATCACATGTAGATTCGTTCCCTTGATTTTTAATCTAATGTGATAATTGAAGTTAATACCACATTGTGGATCACTATTATAATTTAATCTAAAGTTGTAATGTTTTAACCTTATGTGAGTATATGGTTAATATCATAGGTATTCATAATCAAACCTATATTGATTTTTTAATTACATATTATTCACTAGTGTGATATTATATTACTCAATGTCATTTTCAAGAAGAGATATTGGGCATCGATAGTCATGTGCCTCAAGAAAAATTATTTCTCTCAAGTGTGAGGAAAAAGGATGGAAGTGATTCTAATGAGTATATTGTAAGTGTTTTTATCGATATCTAAATTTTGATACATAATTCATTATTAAATATCTTTTTTATATTTTCAATTGTGTTCCCCTAAGGCCCTTGATGATAAAGATGATAAACAATTATGGTCAAATGATTATTTGAGATTGGTATTTGGTGGGGAGAAATAGGTAAGATTCCAATATTTACATGGAGAATCATCGTCTTGACTAGGTATTTACCCTCACTGAGAACCTCCCAATTATCTTACTCTATCACACAAAAAAACACTCATGCAGAAGTAGTCAAGGCCAAAAAATTACTATACAGGAGTGCGAAATAGGCAATTGATCACTAAATAGTTTTGGAAGGCTATGAAAGTTTTATTCACATCACTGTCACTAGATGATACTAATGTTTTTCATTCAGGTATGGAAATAATGCACTCTTTATATTATTCAATGAGTGATGTCAATGAGGGTCCTTGTGGTGGTCGAGGTGATGATACTAATGGTGGTAATGATGATGATGATGATGGTGATTATGAATGTGGTTCTCTAGGAGATGATGCTAATAGGTACGTTACTTATGATTATGATGGAATTAGTGGTGACGAGGGATATATTTATCCCCTCCATTTTTTAATGGATAGTAAAGTTTAGGGTTTAGATGATGTTTAATGAATAAAATTCATTGATGGTGTGGATTGTATATGTATGTTATAGTATTGTACTTCAATAAATGTATAAAAGGGTTTGAAATTTATTTTAATATTTTCTACGAGGTTATAGATGGTGCTACTATTGTGTATTGGGGAGAAAAAGGTATACCAGTGGTTCAAAGAAATGTTGGCATACATCAATTTTGGACCGGTTTCTATACTTATGGGTTTAAAAACCATTGGTATAAATGTATAATGACGTTTACTTCAACTTATGGGAATTAAAATTTATCCACTATTTTTACCAATTGATTCAAGAGAAATACCGGTACAACCCTATAACGATTCATATAATCCCCACATATCACATAACCGTTGGTATAGGCTATGCTAATGATTTTGGGGCCTACACTAGTAGTTATAAATTATTTCTATTGTTTAGTTTTCTAGAAGTGATATGTCACACTCTTTAGGTGTTGACAATAATGACCATGAATTAGGTCTGATGATATTGATACAAATATGGGGATCACACCCCGAGCCATGATGTATTTAAAAACACAATCTTGATCTACCTGATAATTAAGGGATCGACTCTTGTATAGTGTTTTTCAGAAAAATTATGACAACCCCACCAAGAGAAAATGATGGCGATAAAGGATCATACTTCGGGACTCAAGTATGGATTCCAAGAACTCTATCCAAGAAAGAAGTTCTTTAAAGGCGACCACCGTCTTATGAACATGATGTAGTTCTTTATTAACCCTCAAGGAAAGGATAAACATAAAACACCCTACCGAAAATGGCCAAAGGAAGCTCATAGATTCTCACCATGAAGCTGAACTATAGAGAAAGAGGAATCTAACTTGTCCCCAGAATAGCACATGGTGTGTCCCTATTAGTACATGACATGTCTCCCTAATCCTTGAACTACCCGTGTCTCATGATCAAAATGAATACAAATTTCCACAATACACGGCCTATACTAGATGCTCACCATGAAGCTAAACTTAGAGAAAGAGGAATCATTCTCATTACCATGTACTTGAAAAACTAAAAAACATGTTTTCCACCACACAGGGCGTGTAAGGCCACATGGTCTCCTAGGAATGTACTTCTAGTAAATGTCGAGTCATCTGCTATGAATTAGAAGACGTGTGACTTAGAACACACAACATGTAACTAAACATGGCCTCCTGGGAGTGTACCACTTTTCATGTCATGATACTTAGATAAGGACCATACAATGTATTAATTGTGTCACTTAGATTTTGATTCTTATATCTATATAGAAACCCTAGATCCACACATATGATATTACATGGTGTGTGTTCATATAACTACACACCATACAGTTATGGTTTTCATTGAATCCTAGATCTGTTTTGCGAATCTTATACCATTCCATTGGCCTACTATATATACATGAATTATTTCTGAAATCTTTCCATATGTCATGGATCCAGGTTTGACCAAACCCTATCACCATAATTGGCCAGATTTCGATCATTCCAGTTATATATGATGCTATAGAAACACCCACTGTTATTCCTCATCGGTGATTCATGCCAAGAACACCATCATGATATCATGATCCATCCATGGATAGACTACCTTCTTCATGTACCACTATAATGATTTCAAATCACCATCCCAAACTGGTATTAGTAGTCCATTCCACCAAAGAACAAATATACAATGATCATTCACAGGGTATCCATCGACTCGTGGGCCAAAATGGAATTGAAATGGTGATCACACAGAGAATGTGGATATGAAACCATCAAACATAGGATGATAAATGAACTAAGAATTTTTTTTGGTTCATTTGGATCTTTTTATATTATAATGAAAAATAAATGGAAATAAATGAAAATAAAAATAACAATCCACCAAATCCTAGATAAAAAAATGCATACTCACAAAAACGAATGATCCCCATATAAATTTGTTTGTCGATTGATTTTCATTCACTGAAGGATAAGAAAAAAGGGGTCAATCCATAAAAAAACATCTAACATCATGATTGATTGATTTATAATGAAGAAAAAATCCATTTCATTATCATCGGAGAGATCCTCAATCCCCAATTCCATGTGATCCTAATACATCCTCACCTCCACTAGATGTACTACTATTGGAAAAAACATCTCATAACCTCCTTTCACTATGTTAATAGTGTCCTCATCCATCCACAAACATGGTTTAAGGGATCCAATTTTTTTTAAAATTCATCAGGACATGACTTGGTGATATCTTGTCGTGTAAGGTGTCATAAACAGAATCTCCAAGCCATTTGTTATTTACATTCTAAAAAAGTGGACGAGAAAAACATCAATTAGAGACATGTAACATCTTCCTAATCCAAAAAGATCAAATAAAATGAGTTTAAATACTCTATTACCTCTCTCAAAAATAGTGGAGAGAAGCTCTCATTGTAAGAATCTACTGCTTCGGATGCACCCTTGGGTGTCTCTCAAGATAACATGACCCTGACCTCTCTTAGGTCCAGTATAACTCCCATGTCTAAGTAGACATACCACCAAAAATATGACTTATTGAATCCAAATATATCTTTATGATATCTCCCGAAGAAATTGGTAATCTCAGGGCTTGTATAGAATCCACAATTAAGTGTATCATGTACAACCCTAACGCAGAGCACACATGGATGTCACCAAAAAACAATTCCATGAAATGATCCATAACAGGTTAAGGATCTAGTATATATGTATAAAAACGTTATTGTGGCATAGAAAAAGATAAACGGGTATCACCACAAACTCAAAAGAACAACAATGTATTTTTAAATCCACTTATGGAATATCCTTCTCCAAAACTAGAGCTGGAGATAACCTCCGTCGATATCAAAATCTCAGAACTACTTTTTCCAAAACCAATTTCGAGAGAAGCCATTGTTTCTCAGTTGTGGATTCTCCACCCAGATATTCATCTAGATAGGGTGATTCCAATTCACACCCAACCTAAATCTCTCATCCACCTCTAGTAAAACAACATAGGGATTCCCAACAAAACACACCAGGTCATATGAATCCCCAACTCTGAAGCCTCCATAAAAAATATTTTTAACTCTTTCAAATACCCTAGATAATTCGATGCACTAGAATAAATATAGATCCATCCATGGTTCAAGTGTATTATGAAAGAAAAACCTATATTGAAGGTTAACCTAGAACATCCTCAAGAATGAAATACCATTACTCCTCCACTATCACAGGAACCAAAAGCTCAAAAAATTCACTTCTCCATTGGTAATACTATCCAAATGTTGAGGAATGTTCTATAACATTTAATGAATTTGGTCACCCTGCCTCTGATACCATTCTATCCCAACCTGACCCACTGGGGTCCAGGCCTCAACTATCCTAATCCTCACTCCAAATAGTCAGGGGTTGGCTTCTAGCACTAAGAAGGAATATCACACACATGAAATGAATTTGATTAATGTAACTAGATTAACACAAATACATCTAATCCCATAAAATTCTAAAATTTAAAACAACTGGTAAGAATGAATGCAGAAATTTATAAAATCACAACCAGAGTACCACATAAATTTCTATAAATCATGATAATTAGCCAAATACAAGCCCACCAAAAATGGAAAATAAAGTCCACCCTGCTCATAGGAGGGGGGATACTATTAAAAAACACCGGTATACACCTTGGTCTATATTGAACAACCTAACCTCCACCTACTCCGAATTCTCCAAGGAATCTGTAAAGTTATCCATAATCTACATAAGACATGATATGTGGGGGAATATCCCATGCAGAGGTGAGTATAACAATACCATTAAGGACCTCCCGAAATTACCAAACATATAGCATTACAAGTAGTATGATCATCAAAGGATATTTGAATCACAATTTTATACTAAAAATAAAACATTCAAATATACTCACAGTAGACACATAGTCTCAAGGTAATATCACAACAGTAATTTCGTTCCTAGTATTTCAGCTTAATGTTTCTATATGACACTCATCCATGAGAACATAGTCCCTGATCTATACTTACATAGGCAATAATTATCTCATAGGTAACAATCATTATATAGAATACACTCCATGATCTATATTAATGCTTACAACACTCATCATAGAGGTTATTCGGGTCAGGTATAGATAAGAATGAGGATGAAGGATGTTTGATGATATCAATATAATGATGAGGATCACACCCATTTCTATGGGGTATACCAACAACCCAATATAGATTAACATGCTTTTTAGGGGATCAAAACACATGTAGGGTCAGTCATGATGATATTGAGAACCCCACCTTGGGCTATTGACGATGATAGAGGATCCCACTTTGAGCCTCATAGAATGATTCCAAAAACTCTATCTCAGATTGAATTTCATCATATGGGATCAAAATTCTATTCACATGACACAATTACATACTAAACCATTAAGGAAAGGATTAGGGGAACATAACCTACTAGTATTAGTCCATGGATTCTCATATAAGCTCACTAAAATTTTGAACTAAGGAGAAAGAGGAATCCAACATATCTTCAAAGGAGTACATGTCGTGTCTCTCGGGGTATACAACATGCATAACCATATTGGCCCTTCCTGTGTCTCACACACCCTCAGTATAAACTATTCCACAATGTGTGACTTAGAACACGAATGTTATTTCCCTGAGGTATATAGTGTGTATGTGTATGGGAAAGCAGTCAGTGTGTAGCCTGCCTATTCCAATGTACATTCCAAAGTCCAAAGAGTTTATCCCACAACACATAGAGTGTGGTTCTACACCGTCATGTTGTTCCACATCGTCTTCCATGTATTACATGATGTGTGACATGGAACACATGGCACGCGACTCTACATGACATCCTTGGCATGTACCTCATGTACATGATGAGCTAGTCGAATAATTGTATCAAGGAATGTGACACATATCATGTGATGTGTGATACTTTTATCTACACAAAAAACATATCACCATACATATGAGACTTCATGGAATGTGTTCATTGGACTACACGTAGCGGAGTCAATGTTTTCACAAATTCCATGATCTATTTCACACATATTATCTGATAAATCCTCCGTTTAATCCAACCATGAATCATTCCAAGAATCATTCCATATGTAATGGTTTTATGGTTTAAAGAACCATCTTTATATCACTGGTCGGATACCATCCATTTCATCAAAATCTGTTTCTTAGGAAATAGCCACCGTCATGCCACATCCATTCAACACACCAAGAACACCGTTATGAACTCCTAATCCATCCAAGGATATACTTCCATCATCTTGTGACACAATCATGATGTGAAATCTCCTTCCCAAAAATTTGGTAGTGATATTTAGTTTCAATAATCTAATGCACAATGATCATTCACTAGGTTTCCCTCGAATCATATTACCAATGAGAATACTAATAATGAGCATAGGCAGAATGGTGAGATAAAATAAAAAACACAAGATGAGGAACATACCATGGCCATTATTTAGGTTGTCCTCGATTCACATCTTCTTAAATGAAAAATATATATCTAAAAATAAAAAAAAATCCCCAAAATCATAGATAAACAAACCCCTAACCTGAAAAATGACCAATCCAAGAATTAATCTGTTAGTAAATTGATTCATATTCATTTTGGGATAATAAAACATGGATCAATCCAAAAAACAGATATCCTTCCTTGAGGTGGACTTATCCCTAATGAATAATAAATCTACATTGTTATTTTTGGATGGGTCCTCAAACCCTGATGAAGCAATGACCCTCAATATTAATCTGATCTGTTGTCATCTGGCATGAATTATCTCTACCGATATTAGTCTAGATCACTAAGGTTAACAGCCAAACTAGATATGTGTTCATAACCAAATATTTATAAACAACATCTGGTGATAAAAATTTTATAAAATATTTTATATTTAATTAAATAAGTTATTTAAACACTCTACCATGACCGCGCCCAACCCGAGCATCCAAAACTCCACAAGGTTATGTCATTCCTAGGTTAAAATCGATTCTCTAAACTCAATGAAGGTATCACATTTTTAATTGTACACTATGTTTGGTAGTTATTTAACTTTTTCAAGAAAACTCCGTGAGCATGATATTAAAATATTTAATATATTTAAAATTTCAATACCAAGTTCACCAGCCCTCATAATTTTTCACTATATCAGGACATTAGTCCAAAAATATTCTAAATACATACATGACAAAAACTGATACATTACAGATTCATTTTGTCAAATGTGTCACTATGAGGTGTATTTTTTAAAATAGAATGATGGATTGATGAAAATTTGTATTGAATATCAAGAAATTATTAAGATGAAAATCATGAACAAATATCCTCTATCCCATGTTGAATTATTTTTTGAGCAACTACATGGAGCCCATTTGATTTCCATGATTGTTCTTTATTCCAAATATTATCATTCGATGTGTAAGAAAGAGGGTATACCCAAGGAAAAAATTGTTACTAGATATTAAAACTATGAATACACAGTGATTCCATTTGGTATTACTAATTTCCACACTATCTTTATGGATTTAATGAATATAGTATTTAGGGAATATCATGTTAATATTTTTGTTGTATTTATCAGTGATATCCTTTTATATTCATAGATAAAATAAGAGAATGAATATTAGTTGAGGATTTTATTGCAGACCTTAAGGAATGGGAAGCTATATGCAAAATTTATAAAATTTGAATTTTGGCTATGAAATGTTTTATTTTTCGGTCATATAATCTTAGTTGGGGCTATATAAATGGATACATAAAATATAGGATTTGTTGAACATTTATCCAAATAAACCACTATGTCTAAAATCTAAAATTTTCTTATTTATTATTATTATTAGATGTTTTTGGAACATTTATCATGAATATATAATCCACTCACAAAGTTTAATGGGAAGGGATCCAAATTCCTTTTCATAGAAGAATGTGTTGAAAATTTAATGGAATTTAAGAAAAGGATAGTTAGAGGTGTTATGCTCACATTAACCTACAATAGAAAAGGGTTTGTAATATATATTTTTTTCATTAAAGAAGGTACATGGATGTGTTCAGTTGTATTATGATATGTCGATAGATTATGCCTAACAATAATTAAAGGTTCGTGAGAAAAACTTCTAAACTAAGGACTTAGAGATACATGTGGTAAATTTTTCACTAAAGATATAGAGGAATTATCTATATGGATAATGATGTGATATATAAAATGATCATAAAATTTTGAATTATATTTTCCCATAGGAATAGTTGAATATTTTACAAAAAGGATGGTTGGAGCAGATTAATGATTATGATTTATTAATGCATTACCACCTTGGGAAAGTGGAAAAGTTGGAAGATGTTGAGAGTCAAAAGGATTAAGTTAACTTTTCTATGAGGAGTATATAAAAATATCCAATATTTCTAGATTTTTAGAGGATGAACTAAGAAATATTTAAGGAGTTTTAGAAATCTTATCTTTCTCAAAAGAGTGTTAAACCATCTATCCATGTAAGGATAAAATAAGAACAAATGGATGATATGGAATTGTAGACGAAATTCAAAAATTTTCCAATGTAAAAGAAATATTGTAATTGAAAAATAAGGTTCAAGAACTATTAATGTTTTCTTTAAATACAATATTTTAAGAGGGATATATGGATGAGGATTACAGTTTATCATTATCTATTTATCCTGGGATTGTAGAGAAGTGTAGATATCTGATAGAGCATTTATTGTGGGATAATATGAACAGACATATTGCATCATTTGCATCTTGACACATAGTTCATTAGTAATATATGGTTGAGAGATATAATTATAAATGGATTTTACAATCATTACCCATATCTAGAAGGAAATAGGAAAACATCACCATAAATTTTTTTATTTGACTCCCCAAAATATATAAGGGTCATAATTCTATTTGGATTGTAGTAGATCACCTTAAAAGATTAGCACAATTCATGTCCATTAGAGACAACTTCTATCTGGATCATATTTATTTAATTTATATTAATTAAGTGGTAATATTACCTGGAGTACCACATTCTATTTGATTTGATTCAGATCCGATGTTTATCTTGAGAATTTAGTGAAATATTTAGTAGGATCTGGATAAAGAGTTCAGTTTTAGTTCCTTGTAACATCCTTATAAAGATAGATAACATGAGAGAACCATTCCAAAACTAGGGTATATGTTAATATATTTTTCTTTGGTATTAAAAGTTGATTGGTATGAAAACCATCATTTATTTTACTTTTATTATAACAATAGATTTCATTGGAGAATATATATGACTCTTTATGAATTCCTATATGGAAATAATTCTAGAACTCCAACATTCTAGGATGAATTTTGAAATATAAATATATTATGACCTGAGATAGGGGAGGAAATTGAATCGAAAGTTAGATCTATTTAGTAGCACATCATGACATCATTGAGTCAATAAAATTTTATACTAACAAAAATTATTCTGAAAAGGAATTATAATGTTCTGATCAATTTTTAAAAAAAATTTATATATGGAATAAAGCTATGAGATTTATAAATAAGTTAAAGTGTATCTCTAGGTATATTGGCCCTTTATAGATTAATTATCAAGTAGGGATGGTATCCTATCACATAGACCATACACAAAACATCTCTCGAGTTAATGATGTGTTCTATTTATCTATCTTGAAGTAGTAAATACCTAATCCATCACATGAACTAAACTCAGAGGTCATACAACTGGTGTATGATATTTCATATAAATAAAAACCATTATAAATATTATATTATAGTGATAAATAGATATAGAACAAGACTAATCACTTATTTAATGTTTACTGGAGAAATCAAAAAATAGAAGAAGCAATGTGGTACCCAAGGATGTGATGAGGAAGTGATATCATAAATTTTTTTATTAGAGTAATTTTATTTCAAAAGATAAATTCACTTTAATGTCTTTAGAATGTAACACCTTTAGATTTTATGATTCATTTATTTTTAGATAAATTAATCTATTTTATATCTTATGATACATGAAACCCCAAGTTTAAACGAACTATAAATTATTATACCATTATAACCTTGTATTTAAATTGGAAAAAATCAATATGTATTAATAACTTACTAAAATTATATGGTTTACATATGTGTAAAATTGATCCATTTGTTATTAATTTTTAGAAGTGAATATTAAAATTATTTGGAAGTAAAAGAAATTTATTTCTGAAAAATTTTATTTAGGTGTGTAATGTGTTATTATATTAATAAATTAAATTAATAACTTATAGTTAATTATTTTAACGTATTTATATATTACATATCCATTAAATTGTTTTATTTTTTATCAGTTATTTTATTTCTAGACATGGGATAATAAAAAATCTAGTTTTATGTTTAAATTTATTTTTCTAAAAAGATGTTATGCCATGTTTTGTACAATTTTTTTTAATTAATTTTTTAATCATATAGAAAATTGATTTGAAAAAATTATCTTCATTTTTGAAATAAATATTTCAATTTTATCTTTGTGTTAATTTTTGATAATTTTATTAAATGATTAATTTTTTCATTGAATATTGAAAAACATTGATTTTTATTAGAAATTTTATTTTCATTAAAAGAATGTACAAAGATACATTTCATTTATAAATAATTTTAACAGCAAAATTTATTTAATTAAATTAGTATTTATGAAATAATGATCTTTTTAATAAATTTTATGTTAAATTTTGATAAAATATTTCATTATACTTAAGAATAATTTTTGTTTGGGAAACCAATTTTTATCATTTTTTGCGTTTAAATTTTAATTAAATTCTACCACTTATGTGAATTGAATTTGTTAATAATTATTCCATATTTATAATAATAACAATTACTATTAGGAAATAAGTTCAAAATAATTTTTTTTATAATGAGTTGTAAAAATAATAATAATTTGTAACCATAGATAAGAGTAAAACATGTTTATGATGGAGTTAAATTAAATAGATATGTGAAAAAATGAGATAAAAACAGTCTTAAATTCTATCTGATGGAAATATTTTGACTATATCTCATCTTATGTTTATTAATAGTCCATTTTTGAGCCATTGTTGTTCAATAATATATTAATATATTTTATTCATTTCAAAAAATCTAAGTGAGTCCTCTCTCCCATTTATAAAAGGATAGCCCTAATCCTTACCTCTCAACACATTAATTGAATTTAATTTCATCAAATTCATATCCAAATACATCAATTAAATACAACACCCAACTTAGAGTCCCCCAAATTATCAAAAAAGTATCTTATGAATGGTTTAGTTATAATCCTAAAGTGGTTGTCTGAAGAAGAGGTATAGTTCTTAACCGTGTATTTTTCATTTTATTTCCTTTTCTACCTCCAAAAAATATTCTAAAAAAATTCTGAAATTGTGTCGAAAATATATTCCAAAAATGTAGATGATATTATTTCAATTTAATAATCTATATCCATATCCTCTTCCATCAAATGGGAAACAAAACCATCGTTCGCGTGTACGAAGGACTACCTCATCATGAACTGATGTCATTCGTTTTTCCTCACCAGCTCTCACGACTGGATATAATAACAGATATAATGTATATATATGATATTTTTTCCTAATTATAATTATTTATTAAAAATATAAAAAATAAATTATGCTTTATATTCCATTTGAAAAAGATAATGTCTCTTGTGCATACGTTTGTCCTACCATCATCAAGCAGCGATGTGATACATTTTTCATTTCCATTTTTCATGGATTGTAATAAGGTTAGATTTTATGAATATATATGATTTATATGATATAATAATGATTCTAGATTGGTGAATTATTATTTACATTTATATCATTCAATCCCTCAAAAAAATAAAAATTGTGTCCATGTGTATGCACATCCCATTGTCTCTATGAACAATATCATTTTATAGTAACTTTATTATTACATAAAAAGTTAACACTTTTTATCATGATAATTGAAAATAAGTTTAACATTAGTTTAAAAAACCTCAGGGAGAAAAAGTAATAAAAAATTGTCATGTTTTTTTGATGATATTATTTATAACCACCCTCAACCTATCTTCAAATTATATCATTTTTGAGCCATTTTCCATGAAAACAAATGTTTATAAATTTAATATTGTATGAAATTAAATTTTTTTCCCACCCCTTACTTATAAATGGGAACATCCTATCATATTTTCTCAAAAACGTAAAGAAGAATTTTTTAGAGATTCCCTACGCAAATACCTTCATTATTTCCCTTCCCACTTCTTAGAGGTGTTTTTTTGATTAAAACATACACTTATTAAGGGTGTTGGTGTAAACCTAAATAGGTTGTTTGAAGAAGATTTTTCATTCCAAATAAAGATTTTATTTTGTATTTATTCTTACACCTGATTCAAAATATTATTAAACCTTTTCGATATAATAAAATCAGTATCTCCCAAACAATGTCATGATTTTATGTTAATTTTAGACCCTATATTTATATCCTCTTCCATCAAATGGGGAGTGAAACTATCATTCATGTGTACAGTGGACTACTGCCTCAAAAACCTATGTAATTTATTTTCCATCACCACCACACACTGATGGTTTTAACTGTGGATTTAATATATATATATATATATATATATTTCATTTTTATGACATAATTATCATACTATAAATAAAATATATCCTATAATTTCTTACCTTTATATTCATTTAAAGATTACATGGTAGTTCATTCATACTTATCGATTGACACCTCTACCAAGTGATGTGATTTATTTTTCCTAAACATATCACTTGAATTCTATATATAAGTTCATTTATAGAAATATTATTATATTTATGTTATAATGATAATTAATTGTATATAATATAATACGTATGTTCAATCTATCATGATCATTGAAAAATGGAAACATAACTCTTGTTTATGTTTGAATTACCATACCCATGATTGTAAGATAATTCATTTTTATAACCATTTTTCATAGTTTATCTAAAAAGTTTAGTCGATGTAAAAAAAATATAATTATTTAATTATATTATTTCAGATATGATGGAAAAATTTCCTTTTTTACCATTGTAAACTTACCGAGACCATATAGGCCATATGGATCAAATATCACCAAGACACCTAACATGAACATTATTGATTAATAGATTTAATACAACATGGTATTAAATAAAATAAAAGGAATAATAAAAATGAAATTTTTTCTTAAATAGAATAATAATTAATATAAGTTTATTATTCTAGTAGATAAATAATATAAGTGATGACTCAAAAATGAGGTAAAGGGTTTCTAAACTCAATTTCCTTTCGTTGGGAATATCACTTCTCCATCAATTCTATTATGTAATGATTATTTGTGAAATGAAAATTTATTATTTTATGTTGTATTTCAATTATTTTTTGTTGATATAAATTTTTATATGTAATAACTTTATTGACTAAATCTCATTTCAATGATATGATCTTAATATGGTATTTAGTCCCAATTTCCATTCCATTGAGACATATTTGGTATTATTTACCTATTTTATTTAATATGGTGAATATATTTATAGTTTTAAGTATTTAACATAAATATATATTTATTTATGATTATTAGGGATTCAATTCAATTTATTCCCTCAAAAGGAATATTTCAAATAAAATTTTATCTTATTAATCATTTTGATCAAGTATATTTTTATTCCATGACTAAAATTTTCAAAAGTAATTATCAAGTGTCCTTTTTATTAAAAAATAACATATTAAATAAATTTTATATAATATTTGATCTTTTATCAAAAATTTGATCAGAATATATACTATAACAAACATAGAAAAAAATTTAATTTCTCTTAGTCATGGATATTAATTACTCTGAAGCATCATTTATAAGTTTTAATATTATTTTCAAATAAAATGATTTTCCCAATAATTATGATTTTTTTTGTTTTGAATTGTGGACATAAAAAAGAATAGGTAATTTTCTTAAAAATTCTTTTTCTGATATTTTTATTATAGTTCTATTTATGAAAAAAATACTTTTATTCTCTAATTGATATATGTTGTAATGATACCATCCATATTAATTTCTTGGATGGTTTATGATATGTTTTCCAAGGGAATGTATTAACATTTTTTATTCAAGTTCTTTCTATATAGATAGTTTTTGAATAAGGATCATTGATTAAATTTTATTGATATTTATATGAGGAATTAATTATACTTTTTATGTGATAGATGGATTTTTAAATTATATATCCCCTTGATGCATCAATAGGTTCCATGAGTTAAATATGTTAGGAAACTTTATTAATTGTGTTTTGGTGTATACCCACCTATGAATTAAATTTTATTTGAATAATTTACACACAATACATATATCATGATGTTTGAGATTATGAAATCAAATATTATGAATTTACTTAATTTATTATTCCATTGTTATTATATAAGATATTATTGGATTTATATTTTCCATGGATTCATTTTGTGATAAATTTATTGATTAAATGGTATTTGTTTTCAGATACTTACCTTTCCATATTAATTATTCTTTATTTACCCATGGTAGCTTCTGCTGTACATGAACCACAATGAGTATATGAGCTCACCCTTAATTTTTTACATACCCTAGGTTTTAAAGAATATATATTTGAATGGGGTTGAATAAATAATAACACTTACTTTTATTATGTTTTATATTTTATTCCCATTTTAAATGGGTATAATGTATGTATCTGGATCACCAAGGCTACTAGACTAATTAATACCTCAAGATTTTAGTCCTTAAATCTATTCCAACGTAATAAAGTAAATAATGAATCAAGGTTACTGGAGTAATATTATTACACTATAGGACCAAAGAAACCAAATCCCTTGGTTGAAACATAACATAACTACTAAATATCTTTGCACGTTGAAATAGGGTTCATTGTATAAGGATAAATGATTGATAAACGGAAGAGAGGAAGTGAGAATAAGAGATATAATTAAAGGAGGAAAAAATAACTTGGAATGTACGTGAATTCCGGAGAAAGAGGTCCCAAATTTTTTGTTGGGATGGGATGGAACTCCACGACTGTTTTCCATGGTATTGGAAAAATGAGTGGTTGGGAATTGCAAGATGAGGGAGATAAAAATATAAAGGCAGTGTTTAATTAATTTCAATTATCAGAAAAATATTCGAAGACCATATAATTTGGATACATAGTTTTTCAAACCATTCTGTAGCTAAGTGGGAGCCATTATTTAACACGTAACACTCCACATGGTTTGAGCTGTCTGGTTTTCCCCAATCATGCATCAACCGTGCATGTAATCCCCCCATATAAAGAGAGTTTCATAGTTTTATTGAGATCTCCAATCATTTTTGTTAAATTTCTTGATAACCTTAAAAAGAACCTCTATTATGTTATTATAAAATTATCGTATTTTTATATGGAATATACATTGTTTTACATAACCTTTTCGGTAGAAAAAAATAGAAGTAAAACCCTAAAAAATTAAAAAACACATAACATATATCTTAAAATATAAAATAATCCCCATATTAAATAAAAGTAAAAAAATGATGACATAAGGGAATAAAAATTATCCCCACTTTGTGACATTGTGGTCCCAAAAATCCTTGGTCAATGTATAATGAAAATAAAAATAAAACATACACATCTCAATAGAAGTGGTGAGTGGGTTGGTAAAAACAAGAGTGGACTAAATAACCCCAAACCATGAAGGATGTTGAATATCTCTAAGCATAAACTGAACCACCAATAATGGAATAATAGTTTAGGAGAATGTAGTTGATCCCTAGTTCTCCTCACCTTTTATAATTATGATCTAAAGGAAAAATAAAATAAAAAAGATATAATTGGATACACATGTCAACATCAAACCTCATTTCCATAAGATGATAAAACCTCCCAAAAGGAATCAATCAAATATCCAAGGAGACCATACTAAACATGCAAAAAATGATACAACCTCATTAAAACCATTAAATAGCCCACAATTTTCTTAACCAAAGAGCCAAGTAAGGAATGCGAGAATATAAAACAACCTCAAAAAAGAGAAACATTGTTCTAATAATAGAACAAAGAGATAAGAAATGGGTACACTAGAAACTCAATCACCTATTATCCTATCATGATGATCCCAAAAAATTCCAAAAAAACACCATCTAGAAAAAAATATAAAAAAATTCACCATATACTATAGTTAACCAAACAATAACCCAAGTTTCTTTCCTTGATAATTATATTATAAAACCGTCCTTAATACAACCAAATATACACATTCCATCCTTAAGAAACAATATCATGTCTTCTAAGAATAGTCAAAACTAAAAAATTATTGAAACCCCTATAGAAACAATATACATTTAACAAATTCAAACATACTAAATGAATAACCACATAAAATTGAACAATAAGATTACTTCAAAATTAAACGTCAAAATTAACAGTAAGACAAATAAATATAAAATAGATAATCATTCAAAATCAACTACTCTAAATACTTATTTCAAATATTCAACAGAAAAAACATCTAGAGATTTCCCATGTGGCTATTCTCTGGTAAAATATGTTAAGTCAAAATCCATCTTCTAAATTTTAGTTCTTTTGTTTTGGAAGTCACAAATCTCTTTATACTCATTTCTAAAATATAGCACTTACTTTGAATATGATGTCACTATCCATCGTACTAAATCTTTCAATAGTACTGACTATGTCAATCATACTAACTCTATCGATTGCACAAACTCTTTCTATTATACTAACTCTATCTATCGTAATGACTCTGGCCATCGTACCCACTCTGTTTATCTTACTGACTCTAGACATTGTACATAATTTGTTTATCGTACTAACTATGTTCTTCATACTCCCATTGTTCATCATACTCACTTAGCATTATATCAATATTTGTCACTAAGATATATTAAATCTTACTCATGTTTTCATTTTCATATACGTATTGTTTTAACCAAAACGATGTCATGGATTTACTTATAAACTGATCTACATTATGACTTTTTTTTCAATATGACCATTGAAATGTCAGGTGTCCAAGTCCCTCCGAGTTTTTTGGAGAAATATTACAATTGGAAAAAATATAACCATGGGAAACTGAGGCCTATAAATAATAGGTCATTTGATGTTGAGAAAATAACTTCATCTACATCCATGTTCTAGAGAGAGACTACATTACTTTTCTCTACTTCATGCGAAAGCGTTCAAATGAAGAAATGTGAACATACCATTTTTAGTTTTTGTATTTCAATAAGTTATTTGTTTTTATTTGTGCATTTTATGATGTGATAACGATCAAGGGAAGATGAGGATAGGTTGAAAGTGCAACTGATCTTTGTATCAAGGGCTTTCAAGTATTTGAAATACGTAGGTAATTATTACCTGTAAAACTGAGGGATTATCGGGATAGTAATATGGAAGTGACGATCATCATATCGAGGGATTACCAATGTTGTTAAGATATACCTATTATGCTAGTTGAAAGGATACCCAACTCTTTGGCATAAAATATTTACAATACCTTTTACTTTTCCACATCTTTTTGTAATAGAATGAGAATCCTTTTATTTCTTTTTTCAATTTGTATTATTTTGTATTTTAATTGTTTTAATTAATGCTTATAGTTTTAGTATTGATTATATATTCTATATGTTATAATCATTTACACTTTTTATTACTCTGATATTTTTATTAAATCTGAATATAATTTTTTCCTAACCTGTGATATATTAACAATTTTTTTGGACTGAGAGTCAGTCTAACCATTTATATTCTTTTACATGAGGCTTTGTGAATTGTTTTAGTTCATGTCAAGAATCTTCCATAATGGTTTCAATAACATATTTTATACAATTCACCCCTCTTGTATTTGTACCATCTCATATCCATTTCAATCCAATAATTGGTATCAAAGGAGGTTTTTTCACTGCTTTGTATATTCTAAAGCTTTATTTTTTTTACACTAACCTATATTTTTGAAAAAATAATTTTATTTATTTATGATACTAGTCATGATGTATTTCAGTTTAATTAACAACCTATGGAAATGAAATTGTTTTCTATTGGCTTGGAAAACAATGGTAATGATTTTGTTTTCCATTAGCTTGACAACATATGGTAGTGACTTTGTTTTTAGTTAGCTTGGAAACCTATATTAAGGATTTTGTTTTCCATTGTCTTGATAACCTTCGATAATGACTTTTTTCCATTGGCTTGACAACCTATGGTATTAACTTTGTTTTCCATTGGCTTGAAATCCTATGGTAATGACATTGTTTTCCATTATCTTGACAACCTTTGGTAATGACTTTGTTTTCCATCAGCTTGACAACCTATGGTAATGAATTTGTTTTCCATAGGCTTGAAAACCTATGGTAATGATTTTTTTTTCATCGGATCGAAAACTTATGGTAGTGAAATTGTTTTCCATCAGTTTGATAACCTAAGGTAATGAATTTGTTTTCTGTCGTTCTAACAACCGAGCATATTCAATTTAGTTATCATCATCTTGATATTTAATTGTATTATCCATTCATTATTTTAACTATTTATTTTCTACATTATATTATGTTATAAATTTCATTATACTATGAAACCAACATCTCACTTGAAGTCTTCGGCTGGTACATTATCTTTTCCTTTTGTATCACTTTTCTTTTGTGTTATTGTTTCTCATTTTTTATAAAACATTATTTTCAAATAAAAATAATTTTTTTGAATATCCCTTTATTATTTACCAAAAAATTCTTTTTCTTATAATCTCAACCATATAAGTTCCATCGTCACCCAAATTTGTCTATAAATAAAGGACCCCCTTGTCGAATTGACACTCGTTTGTCAGATTTATCGACGAAGCTCTGCTCCTCTTTTTAAGACTCAGTACGATCATTTAATTCTTCAATAAACTTTATGCCTCATTGTTATGCCAATAATCCTATTGATATGTCATAAAAACTTTCTCATAAATCGATTTCTTCAGAGAGAGGTCAGTTTTACTAGATTTATTTAATTGTTATAACTATTCAATCAAAAGGATTATTTTTTTCCAAGGCTAGGAACATCTTGGTGTTGAGAAACCCATATCTCAAGATCCGATACTTATTGAAGAGGTTTGACAATACTACAATACAATGTCCTTTGATAAAGATATGAATAATTTGTCATTCTACAATAAAAAGTTTTCTATGTTAGTAAAACAAGAAGAACATTTCCTAAATGTCTCTACTAAAGGGGACTCCTTCTCTCCTTCTCATAAGCTACCTGAGGAAGCTATTACATTTAATAAACAAAGAGGTAAAAAGTGAATATTTTTTATCAATGAGGACAAAAGAGAAGTATTTATTATCTCTACAGATAACTAGTTTATTATTCTATGGATGAAAGTGTTTCTTATTTCAAGGAAAAGGGATAGAGAAACTCTTAAGGTTTATAATATTTTTAAGTTAGACTATCTTGTGAATATGTGAAAGGTAAATCTCATAGGTTATATTTTTGAAACTATCAAGAATGTGAAGAATGGAGGAATTAAGTATCATTTATAATGTATCCAACCATTCTCACAATGCTTATTATTTAATGCTTGAAGGTTTATAATTATCAAGTGAAAAGTGAATTTAAATAGGTGAAGGTTTGATGGATAAGACATAATATGATAAAGAAATTTAATGTTAGTGTTGATGAGGAGTCAAAAAAGCTTTGTCAAAGATGTAAAACAATTGACACTAAATCAATCAGTACCACTTCTAATAGAATCTGCTCCAACAATTTTAGTTTCTCAAAAGTTATATCCTCAAATTGGTGAAAAGTATATGAAGAAGACCAAATACAATAAAGAAGTTGTATCTAAGTGGAGAAAAGAAAAAGAGAAAATAAAAGAAGGATATCCTCAATTTATTCTTGATCTAGCTGATGCTCTAACTGAGAATATGAGAATAGAAGACACCCTACAGGTTAAGAATAAGAAGAAGAAACTTTAGAAAATAAAAGCTCAAGATTTTGTTTTTTTCAAAATTCTAAAAGGTGTTAAGTTAGAAAGTGATCAACAGATAGAATGAATTCAATAAAAACTGATCGTTTATATGGTTCCAGAGAAATAAAAAGGGGAGGAAATAGTATAAGAAGTTATTCGATCATCTTCACAACAGGAAGGTGAATAAGAAGATTAAGATGAATTTCTTATGGAATATATTCAGATTTTCAAGAAAAATAGAGAATAAAATTCTCTTCAAAAAAATAGAAGGAATTAAACAACGGAATCCTCATGCTGATCTAGAACTAGTTTAATATTTAGAAACTCAATAAAAAAGAATTCATTCTCCAGTCAAGTTAGTGGCTCAAAGTTCTAATTCTGAGAAAGTAATTATAATCAGTGACAATGTTGAAGAAGAAATATTTGAAAGAGAAAAAGATAAAGGAAAAGGAAAACAACCTGATGAAGACTAAAGCTGATCCAAAGAACTAGAATCGTATGATGATGATACAGATTCAAAGCACACAATTTCATTGATGAAAAGTGATTATATTAATTATGTTTTGAGAAGGATTTAAAAGACTATTATTTATTTTCCCATAATTGAAGTGAAAATAGATTTCATTACAGTGAATCAAAGGAAGAAATTTGGTTCAGTAAGTGAGCATAGAAAGAGAAAAATGTCAATAGAGGATGATCTAAAAGTTTTGAGATGTAGTTCTATTTCTCATAATAAATGTTTCAACAACATGACCAAATGGTCATAAAAAATAGAAATATCATTGGATGAACATGGGGAATCAATTTAAGACTTAAGGAGTCTTTCAAATGACCTTTATATTTATTTCATTAAGATTGATAAGGAAATTATTGAAAGGTTGAATCAGTTTCCAAAAACTCATGGTGTTGATGCTTATTTAGTAAAAGAGTTGCAAGAAAGGTTCACTGCTTTCCAGCAAAAAATTTCGATGGTTTCATCTTTCAAAGATGAAATCGTTTTCTTAAATAAATAAAAAACCTTGTTTGATGAAGAAAATAAGAATGCGTAAACAGAGATTAACAAGATTAAGTTCATTCTCCCAGAGTTGATCAAGAAAGAAAAATAATGAAAAAAAAGAATATTTGGTTGTATCATTCTTTCTTAATTGTAATATGAAATTATATGAACTTTTGGAAATTAAATGAGGTTTATGTTTTTATTTCTATTATTTTGTGTTTTTTTCTCTCTAACCTCTTTAGTAAACTCAATACTAACCCATTATTTATATAAATCACAATGGGTGAGAATGTTTTATTAAAGAGAAAATTTTTCAGAGGGGAGAATCATTAATGCTATACTCAGAAGTAATAAATTAAAGAAAAGATTAATTGAAATTGAGGAAAATATATATGAATATAATCCTCAGGAAATTTTATAACTAATGGGAAAATCATTAATGTTATACTCAGAAGTAATAAATTAAAGAAAAGATTAATTGAAATTGAGGAAAATATATATGAATATAATCCTCAGGAAATTTTATAACTAATGGGAAGTTTTTTTATTGATATTTATATGAGGAATTAATTATACTTTTTAAGTGATAGATGGATTTTTAAATTATATATCCCCTTGATGCATCGATAGGTCCCATGAGTTAAATATGTTAGGAAAATTTATTAATTGTGTTTTGGTGTATACCCACCTATGAATTAAATTTTCTTTGAACAATTTACACACAATACATATATCATGATGTTTGAGATTATGAAATCAAATATTATGAATTTACTTAATTTATTATTCCATTTTTATTATATAAGATATTATTGGATTTATATTTTCCATGGATTCATTTTGTGATCAATTTATTGATTAAATGGTATTTGTTTTCAGATACTTACCTTTCCATATTAATTATTCTTTATTTACCCATGGTAGCTTCTGCTGTACATGAACCACAATGAGTATATGAGCTCACCCTTAATTTTTTACATACCCTAGGTTTTAAGGAATATATATTTCAATGGGTTTGAATAAATAATAACACTTACTTTTATTATGTTTTATATTTTATTCCCATTGTAAAATGGGTATAATGTATGTATATGGATCTCCAAGGCTACTAGATTAATTAGTACCTCAAGATTTTAGTCCTTAAATATATTCCAACGTAACAAAGTAAACAATGAATCAAGGTTACTGGAGTAATATTATTACACTATAGGACCAAAGAAACCAAATCCCTTGGTTGAAACATAACATAACTACTAAAATCTCTGCACGTTGAAATAGGGTTCATTGTATAAGGATAAATGATTGATAAACGGAAGAGAGGAAGTGAGAATAAGAGATATAATTAAAGGAGGAAAAAATAACTTGGAAAGTACGTGAATTCCGGAGAAAGAAGTCCCAAAATTTTAGTTGGGAAGGGATGGAACTCCACGACTATTTTCCATGGTATTGGAAAAATGAGTGGTTGGGAATTGCAAGATGAGGGAGATAAAAATATAAAGGTAGTGTTTAATTAATTTCAATTATCAGAAAAACATTGGAAGACCATATAATTTGGATACATAGTTTTTCAAACCATTCTGTAGCTAATTGGGAGCCATTATTTAACGCGTAACACTCCACATGGTTTGAGCTGTCTGGTTTTCCCCAATCATGCATCAACCGTGCATGTAATCCCCCCATATAAATAGAGTTTCATAGTTTTATTGATATCTCCACTCATTTTTGTTAAATTTCATGAGAACCTTAAAAAGAACCTCTATTATGTTATTATAAAATTATTGTATTTTTATATGAAATATACATTGTTTTACATAACCTTGTGGGTAGAAAAAAATAAGAAGTAAAACCCTAAAAAATTAAAAAACACATAACATATATCTTAAAATATAAAATTATCCCCATATTAAATAAAAGTAAAAAAATGATGACATAAGGGAATAAAAATTATCCCCACTTTGTGACATTGTGGTCCCAAAAATCCTTGGTCAATGTATAATGAAAATAAAAATAAAACATACACATCTCAATAGAAGTGGTGAGTGGGTTGGGAAAAACAAGAGTGGACTAAATAACCCCAAACCATGACGGATGTTGAATATCTCTAAGCATAAACTGAACCACCAATAATGGAATAATATTTTAGGAGAATGTAGTTGATCCATAGTTCTCCTCACCTTTTATAATTATGATCTAAAGGAAAAATAATATAAAACACATATAATTGGATACACATGTCAATATCAAACCTCATTTCCATAAGATGATAAAACCTCCCAAAAGGAATCAATCAAATATCCAAGGAGACCATAATAAACATGAAAAAAATGATACAACCTCATTAAAACCATTAAATAACCCACAATTTTCCTAACCAAAGAGCCAAGTGAGGAATGCGAGAATATAAAACAACCTCAAAAAAGAGAAACATTGTTCTAATAATAGAACAAAAAGATAAGAAATGGGTACACTAGAAACTAAATCACCTATTATCCTATCATGATGATCCCAAAAAATTCCAAAAAAACACCATCTAGAAAAACATATAAAAGAATTCACCATATACTATAGTTCACCAAACAATAACCCAAGTTTCTTTCCTTGATAATTATATTATAAAACCGTCCTTAATACAACCAAATATACACATTCCAACCTTAAGAAACAATATCATGTCTTCTAAGAATAGTCAAAACTAAAAAATTATTGAAACCCCTATAGAAACAATATACATTTAACAAAGTCAAACATACTAAATGAATAACCACATAAAATTGAACAATAAGATTACTTCAAAATTAAACTTCAAAATTAACTGTAAGACAAATAAATATAAAATAGATAATCATTCCAAATCAACAACTCTAAATACTTATTTCAAATATTCAACAGAAAAAACATCTAGAGATATCCCATGTGGCTATTCTCTTGTAAAATATGTTAAGTCAAAATCCATCTTCTAAATTTTAGTTCTTTTTTTTGGAAGTCACAAATCTCTTTATACTCATTTCTAAAATGTAGCACTTACTTTGAATATGATGTCACTATCCATCGTACTAAACCTTTCAATAGTACTGACTATGTCAATCATACTAACTCTATCTATTGCACAAACTCTTTCTATCATACTAACTCTATCTATCGTAATGACTCTGGCCGTCGTACCCACTCTGTTTATCGTACTGACTCTGGCCATTGTACATAATTTGTTTATCGTACTAACTATGTTCGTCATACTCCATTTGTTCATCGTACTCACTTAGCATTATATCAATATTTGTCACTAAGATATATTAAATCTTACTCATGTTTTCATTTTCATATACGTATTGTTTTAACCAAAACGATGTCATTGATTTAGTTATAAACTAATCTAAATTATGTCTTATTTTTTTCAATATGACCATTGCAATGTCAGGTATCCAAGTCCCTCCGAGTTTTTTGGAGAAATATTACAATTGGAAAAAATATAACCGTGGGAAACTGAGGCCTATAAATAATAGGTCATTTAATGTTGAGAAAATAACTTCATCTACATCCATGTTCTAGAGAGAGACTACATTACTTTTCTCTACTTCATGCGAAAGCGTTCAAATGAAAAAATGTGAACATCCCATTTTTAGTTTTTGTATTTCAATAAGTTATTTGTTTTTATTTGTGCATTTTATGATGTGATAGCGATCAAGGGAAGATGAGGATAGGTTGACAGTGCAACTGATCTTTGTATCAAGGGATTTCAAGTATTTGAAATACATAGGTAAATATTACCTATAAAACTGAGGGATTATCGGGATAGTAGTATGGAAGTGACGATCATCATATCGAGGGATTACCAATGTTGTTAAGATATACCTATTATGCTAGGTGAAAGGATACCCAAATATTTGGCATAAATTATTTATAATACCTTTTACTTTTCCACATCTTTTTGTAATAGAATGAGAATCCTTTTATTTCTTTTTTCAATTTGTATTATTTTTTATTTTAATTGTTTTAATTACTACTTACACTTTTAGTATTGATTATATATTCTATATGGTAGAATCATTTACACTTTTTATTACTCTGATATTTTTATTCAATCTGAATATAATTTTTTCCTAACCTATGATATCATAACAATTTTTTTGGACTGAGAGTCAGTCTAACCATTTGTATTCTTTTACATGAGGCTTTGTGAATTGTTTTAGTTCATGTCAAGAATCTTCCATAATGGTTTCAATAACATATTTTATACAATTCACCCCTCTTGTATTTGTACCTTCTCATATCCATTTCAATCCAATAATTGGTATCAAAGGAGGTTTTTTCACTGCTTTGTATATTTTAAAGCTTTATTTTTTTACACTAACCTATATTTTTGGAAAAATAATTTTATTTATTTATGATACTAGTCATGATGTATTTCAGTTTAATTAACAACCTATGGAAATGAAATTGTTTTCTATTGGCTTGGAAACCAATGGTAATGATTTTGTTTTCCATTAGCCTGACAACATATGGTAGTGACTTTGTTTTTCGTTATCTTGGCAACCTATATTAAGGATTTTGTTTTCCATTGTCTTGACAACCTTCGATAATGACTTTTTTCCATCGGCTTGACAACCTATGGTATTAACTTTGTTTTCCATTGGCTTGAAATCTTGTGGTAATGACTTTGTTTTCCATTATCTTGACAACCTTTGGTAATGACTTTGTTTTCCATCAGCTTGACAACCTATGGTAATGACTTTATTTTCCATAGGCTTGAAAACCTATGGTAAGGATTTTTTTTCATCGGATCGAAAACTTATGGTAGTGAAATAGTTTTCCATCAGATTGATAACCTATGGTAATGAATCTGTTTTCTGTCGTTCTGACAACCGAGCATATTCAATTTAGTTATCATCATCTTGATATTTAATTGTATTATCCATTCATTATTTTAACTATTTATTTTCTACATTATATTATGTTATAAATTTCATTATACTATGAAACCAACATCTCACTGAAAGTCTTCGGCCGGTACATTATCTTTTTCTTTTGTATCACTTTTCTTTTGTGTTATTGTTTCTCATTTTTTATAAAACATTATTTTCAAATAAAAATAAATTTTTTGAATATCCCTTTATTATTTACCAAAAAATTCTTTTTCATATAATGTCAACCATATAAGTTCCATCGTCACCCAAATTTGTGTATAAATAAAGGACCCCCTTGTCGAATTGACACCCATTTGTCAGATTTATCAATGAAGCTCTGCTCCTCTTTTTAAGACTCAGTATGATCATTTAATTTTTCAATAAACTTTATGCCTCATTGTTATGCCAATAATCCTACTGATATGTCATAAAAACTTTCTCAGAAATCGATTTCTTTAGAGAGAGGTCAGCTTTACTAGATTTATTTAATTGTTATAACTATTCAATCAAAAGGATTATTTTGTTCCAAGGCTAGGAACATCTTGGTGTTGAGAAACCCATATCTCAGGATCCGACACTTATTGAAGAGGTTTGACAATACTACAATACTATGTCCTTTGATAAAGATATGAATAATTTTTCATTCTACTTTAAAAAGTTTTCTATGTTAGTAAAACAAGCAGAACATTTCCTAAATGTCTCTACTAAAGGTGACTCCTTCTCTCCTTCTCATAATCTACCTGAAGAAGCTATTGCGTTTAATAAACAAGAGGTAAAAAGTGAATATTTTTTATCAATGAGGGCAAAAGAGAAGTATTTCTTATCTCTACAGATAACTAGTTTATTATTCTATGGATGAAAGTGTTTCTTATTTCAAGGAAAAGGGATAGAGAAATTCTTAAGGTTTATAATATTTTTAAGTTAAACTATCTTGTGAATATGTGAAAGTTAAATCTCAAAGGTTACATTTTTGAAACTATCAAGAATGTGAAGAATGGAGGAATTAAGTATTATTTATAATGTATCCAACCATTCTCACAATTCTTATTATTTAATACTTGAAGGTTTATAATTATCAAGTGAAAAGTGAATTTAAATAGGTGAAGGTTTGATGGATAAGACATAATATGATAAAGAAAATCAATGTTAGTGTTGATGAGGAGTCAAAAAATCTTTGTCAAAGATGTAAAATAATTGACACTAAATCAATCTGTACCACTTCTAATAGAATCTTCTCCAACAATTTTAGTTTCTCAAAAGTTATATCCTCAAATTGGTGAAAAGTCTATGAAGAAGACCAAATACAATAAAGAAGTTGTATCTAAGTGGAGAAAAGAAAAAGAGAAAATAAAAGAAGGATATCCTAAATTTATTCTTGATCTAGCTGATGCTCTAACTAAGAATATGAGAATAGAAGACACCCTACAGGTTAAGAATAAGAAGAAGAAACTTTAGAAAATAAAAGCTCAAGATTTTGTTTTTTTCAAAATTCTAAAAGGTGTTAAGTTAGAAAGTGATCAACAGATAGAATAAATTCAACAAAAACTGATCGTTCATATGGTTCCAGAGAAATAAAAAGGGGAGGAAATAGTATAAGAAGTTATTCGATCATCTTCACAACAGGAAGGTGAAGAAGAAGATTAAGATGAATTTCTTATGGAATATATTTACATTTTTATGCAAAGTAGAGAATAAAATTCTCTTCAAAAACAAATAGAAGGAATTAAACAACGGAATCCTCATGCTGATCTAGCACTAGTTCAATATTTAGAAACTCAATCAAAAAGAATTCATTCTCCAGTCAAGTAAGTGGCTCAAAGTTCTCATTATGAGAAAGTAATTATAATCAGTGACAATGTTGAAGAAGAAATATTTGAAATAGAAAAAGATAAAGGAAAAGGAAAACAACCTGATGAAGACTAAAGATGATCCAAAGAACTAGAATCGTACGATGATGATACAGATTCAAAGCACACAATTTCATTGATGAAAAGTGATTACATTGATTATGTGTTGAGAAGTATTGAAAAGACTATTATTTATTTTCCCATAATTGAAGTGAAAATAGATTTCATTACAGTGAATCAAAGGAAGAAATTTGGTTCAGTAAGTGAGCTTACAAAGAGAAAAATTTCAATAGAGGATGATCTAAAAGTTTTGAGACGTAGTTCTATTTCTCATAATAAATGTTTCAACAACATGACCAAATGGTCATAAAAAATAGAAATCTCATTGGATGAACATGGGGAATCAATTTAAGACTTAAGGAGTCTTCCAAATGACCTTTATATTTATTTCATTAAACTTGATAAGGAAATTATTGAAAGGTTGAATCAGTTTCCAAAAACTCATGGTGTTGATGCTCATTTAGTGAAAGAGTTGCAAGAAAGGTTCACTGCTTTCCAGCCAAAAATTTCGATGGTTTCATCTTTCAAAGATGAAATAGTTTTCATAAATAAATAAAAAACCTTGTTTGATGAAGAAAATAAGAATGTGTAAAAAGAGATTAATAAGATTAAGTTCATTCTCCCAGAGTTGATCAAGAAAGAAAAATAAAGAAAAAACAAATGAATATTTGGTTGTATCATTCTTTCTTAATTGTAATATGAAATTATATGAACTTTTGGAAATTAAATGAGGTTTAGGTTTTCATTTCTATTATTTTGTGTTTTTTTTCTCTCTAACCTCTTCAGTAAACTCAAGACTAACCCATTATTTATGTAAATCACAATGGGTGAGAATGTTTTATAAAAGGGAAAATTTTTCAGAGGGGAGAATCATTAATGTTATACTCAGAAGTAATAAATTAAAGAAAAGATTAATTGAAATTGAGGAAAATATATATGAATATAATCCTCAAGAAATTTTATAACTAATGGGATGTTTTTTTATTTATTTCCTTATCCATAAGAGTTTTCATAACTATGGGGGAGATAATTATTTCTTTGTATTTTTAATTTTTGTTTTGTGCTTTCGAAAAAGCGGGAGATTGTTAATCAAAAGTCTTATTCTAAATTTTATGTGTTTTGTTTTGGAAATAAAAAATATCTTTATAATAATTTCTTAAATAAAGGAATTAGTTGGAATATGATTTTTATATCTATCGTACAGACCATGTCTATCATACTGACTCTGTCTATCGTACTGACTCTGTCTATTGTACTGAATCTCTCTATTGTTCTGACTCTATCTATTATACTGAATCTATCTACTATACTTAACCTATCTATCGTACTAACTCTGGCCATTTTACCCACTCTATTTATCTTATTAACTCTGGACATGGTTTTAAATTTGTTTATCATACTAAGTATATTCATTGTTCTACCATCGTTTATCTTAATCACTTTTAATCTTATCATTATTTTTCACTAAGCTATATTAAATTATACTCTTGTAATCATTTTCATATACCAATTTGTGTTTAATTTTTTTTGGAATTATTTATAAACTAATCAAAATGATGCCATGTTTTCGGTTTCAAAATGAACATTGTAATGCCAACGGTCTAAGTACCTCTGAGTTTTACGGAGAAATATGACTGTTGGAGAAAATATGATTGTTGGAACCTAAGGACTATAAATAGGAGGTCATTTGAGGTAGAGAAAATAACTTCCACTACTTTCGACTTATAATGAGAGATTGTGTGACTTCTCTCTATTTTGTGTGAAAGCCTTGAAATTAATAAAACATGTACGGACCATTTTTTATTTTTTTTATTTAAATAAGTGATTTGTTTTTCTTTGTGAATCTGATCAAGTGATAATGATCGATGGATGCAAGGGTTAGGAAGATGGTGCAACTTATCTTCATATCGAGGGCTTTAATGTATTTGAAAGATAGAGGAGTTGATTACATGTAAAAACAAGTTCTTGTGGGGATAACTATACATAAGTGGCGATCATTGTATCAAGGGAATACTAGTGTTGGTAAGACAGACCTATTATCCTATGTGAAATGATACCATACTTTTTGGGATAATATTTTGGTAATAACTTTTACTTTTCCACTTCTTATTGCAATAGAAAGAGAATCCTTTTATTTCTTCTTTATATTTTTATTATTTTGTATTTTAATTGTTTTAATTACAAATTATACTTTTAGTATTGATTCTATAGGATATATGGTAGAATAATTAAAACTTCGTATTACTCTGATATTTTTATTCAATCTAAATACAATTTTTTCGTAACCTATGATATCATAGTAATTCCATTAGAGAGAGAATCAGTCTGATTTTTTTTCTCCTTTTATAAGAGGCTTTGTGAATTGTTTATGTTCACATTAAGAACCTTCCATAAAGGTTTCAATAGAATTAATTTATACAATTCACCACCTCTTGTATTTGTACCGTATTATATACATTTTGATCTAACAAAAATTTGGGATCATTCCATGAAAAATTTAAAACTTGGTTAAGGTCTAACGAGAGAGAATATTTTACCTCCACGACCCCACTCGAGGTCTCGGTAGATCGTGAAAAAAAATGAACTCTCTCAATGATGATAGGATTAAAAAAGACAATCATTTTGGGAAATAAGAATCTAAATTATTTTTTTAACGTTTCTATGTATAATGTTTTTGATAAATTTATATATGAGTTCCTCAATGTAATTTCTTATAAATTAGAAAAAATAATTATAAACACAAGGAAAAATCATAAAATTATAGGTGATTCAAAAAATAAAACAACCATAACACATATTAAACATTTTTTTTTTCAAAATCATAATTTTTTTAATAAATTTAAAACTAATTTATATTAATATGTACACTTTCACAACAACTATTTATCAAATACCCTTAGTGTTACAAATGATTCTTTTTTAAATGACACATCAAATCTTGTTTTGAAATAGAAATTTTATAAAATTTCCCACATTCTACCCAAAAAACCATTAAATAGTCAATTAAAAATGAACCATAACATCAAAAAGCAAACAGAATACACTTAAAAATATCAAAACACAATAAAAATATTCATAATTAATATCTAAAAGGTGGTAAAAACATTTTATTTAATCTATAACCAATAAAGGTTAAAAAAAAATAGAGGAATACTGATTTGTGTATAATTTGGACACATAGTTCAATGGGGAATGTTTTAAATGTTCAATAGAAATAGTGAAATATTTATAACCATTTCAAATAGGATTTGAAGAATTTATCAGTTCATGAAATTTAATTATGCAGATCTATTTCTTCATATATTTTCACACTAAAAAAGAACTCCGAAGACCACTTTCAAAACTTTTCAAGAATCCAAAATCTATTTTCTAAAATCATAATACATTAAATCACTCAAAAATTAAATGAAATCCAATAATCTAGTCTCAACTATGCATGGAAACATAAAGATTTAAATGAGAGAGTTGTCAAGAGACTCTCCCCGCACCTATATTTTTATTGGCCACATCCTTATCTCCATAACATGTGGATTACCAAATAATAATGTAGATTCATAGAAAAATCATATATGTTGAAAAAAAGGATGTGATATCATTTTTAAAGAAATTTATTGCGATGAAATAAAATTTCACATGACTGAGTCCACCACAATGTTGGAAGGGTGTTCCAGATCCCCATGGGATTTCAACTAGTGCATCAAAATAAAGGGATTCATCATGGGAATTGTCTCTACCTCAAATATTAGTAAATAATCATATGATTATTTTTTTGGAAATAAATCATGGATCATCTATATATCATTCCCCCATGAAAAACTCAACAATTACAACTAAATGAGAAGAATAATCAAATGAATAATAACTAATGATTTTGATCCAAATTTTTTATACAAACATTCAAAATCATACAGAAAGAGTATATAACTAAATAAAAGAAATTTAAACTTCACAAGTATAAAATAATGTACATCTTTGATTATATAACACATCTCAATATATATAAACTAAAAAAATGAAAGGAAACCCAAACTCACCAGATTCATTTAAGTTATGGTTATTCACCACATCCAAACTCACTTTCTGAAAACCTAGAATAATGACATGAAATCCAAAATAATGCATCCTGGAACTTGTGTAAAACATATATTCTACATATATGTATGTGGGTCTGTATGTAGGTCTTGAGAAAAAAGACCCCAAAATATATCACCAAGGAATCTATATAATTCATTTAAATAAATATTTTATAAAATATAGTTTGAAATACAATAGAATAAAAAATTTCAAAACTATGAAAATGAAATAAAATAAATGAAACCATATATTATCACTTAAAATAATGGAAAATTCATTTAAAAAAATCCTGTTGAATCTCTATTTTTTAATAAAATTATTCAATAACAAAATAAGGGAAATTGGTTAAAAATATAACAAGGTGAAGAAACTTTCCATCATTTACAACCATTCTGGAAATCATAAACATGAAAAATACATTCCTATTTTTATTAAAAACACCTCTTAAAAAATTAAATTTCAAAACCATTTTTGGAAACCAAAGCAACAATAACATAGTGAAAGAAACATGCACAACCAATTCCATTATAGTAAAGGTGTATAAAAAAGGAATCAAAGTAAGATAAATTAATCTAAAATAATAAAATTTTAAGAAGGTATGGGAAACATGATGGAACCACCTACATAAGATACTAGTCAAGGAATATGTGTCATGGGTTATCTTCTAGGAATAAAGTAACACTTAAATAAACTAGTGACTGGAGTCTATGATTGATATAAAAATACTTTAATATCCTATTAATGTTGGTAATCGTGATTGGCCTTATAACCATCACAATAGTGTAAAGATACCATGGGGAACAATCCTCCTTGGAGCGCTAAGTTATGATGGTTCTTACTACTAGCTAGAACACAATCCACAAAAGGCATTTCACCCATCTAGGTCATTTTACAATTCCCCTAGATAACTATTATGAAATCAATGTTTGTGTGACAAATTAACCAAATAAAGAACAATTTACATGCAAATGAAACAAAAAATAAATAAATCTCTATGACCTCTAACTTATTTTCACACAATATCCCCTTTTTTAAATTGTTGAACCATAAAATAATATAAAAAAACTGATACTAGTTGAAACCTATAGATGTAACAATACAATGTGAATCAATTATGGTCACATTGGTGTAATAGAATATCTTTTTTCAAAAGTTCTACAGGGTTCTATAATGAAATATGACTTGGGATACCAATTACAAATTACTAACCATACATTTCGTTTTCATAAATCCTTTAGAATACATTAAAAAATAACACCCTTTTAAGTCCAAAAAACAATCTTTATAAGAGTTGTTCCCCTTCATTAAAATCAAAAAAAAATTATTTACAATAATGTTTTTCTTCATTTAAAACCAATAATAGTCTCTATGGCCTATATTTGTGATAAAAATCCATTTTAAAGTGCCTCACATGAGTTATCATAAGGGGTTTGAAATTTTTAAGGACCCATTTAGGAAAATATATCTAAAATCCATAATGCAAATCCATGATTTTAGTTAAACAAATTGTAAACACCTTATAGTAATCAAAACTACATATAAATTAATATAAATAACCTTTATAAATATAAGCATCTCCTGAAAGGAAAATTAAAGGAATAAAATTGAAATTCCCATAGAAATTTAGTGGAATCAATTAAATAAATGTCTCATTCAACAATTATTTTCTAAGAAAGCATGAACTGCCCTTTATAAAACATACTATACTAATAATGTAGAATAAAACAACCTAAATTCCCTTACATTTTGATTTATGGTTCACATTCGAAAGAATGTTAAGGATAAATAGAAAAAAGGAATTTTTAGAAAGATAATGGAAGAAAATAATAAGAAATTCCATAGAAAGAGTTTTAGATTTTGATAAATAGGGCCCAAAATTCCAAGGAGGAGGTGAAGGAACTCCCCCTCAGACTCTCTGGTTTTTGGAAAATGAGTTATTGGGAGGGATAAAGAGAGGGGATAAAAATATAATGGGTTGTTTAGGTAATTTCTATTTTAATTGTTATTTAGATAAACCATATAGTTTTCCCACATGATTTTCCAAACTATACCGCAAACTCTTGGGATATACTGTCTATAAAATCACACCTTTCATATTTTGGACTATATTATTTCACCCAATTGTGAACCAATACTGTATGTAACCCCTCCATAAACCAAGTTTCTTGGATTATTGTATAACTCCTCCTGGTTTGATAAACCATGTTCTAACCATGAAAATCATATTTGTTAGTTAATTACATCAATTTAATTATTTTCCATAACTATGTGGTAACCATGAAATTGATGAAAATAACTTATTTTTTTTTTGAAATTTAGGATCAAAACTCTCAAAAGTTAAAATCATATCTTTTTTTAAAATATAAAAACAATAATGGTGCTGAGTTTTCACAATGATAACTTTTATTAACCCATATGACATTATCTGAATTTCATGGTGTGTAATTTCCATGGGATTTCATTTCATTTATATTCCATACATAGGTCTTGTAGTGCTTATCAACACACACTCCACGATTTAAGTCAATACATGTCATGTAATGATTTTATGGGTCAATCCATATGAAATTCCATTTTTTATAAAATGTGTAACTTGTGATGTGTGAAATCCCTTATAGGGTGTGTAATATACTATTAAATTTTATGTAACAGTGTTACGTGACCAGAAAAATTATCACATCTAGATGCGATCTTCGTGTATTCTTCAATTTTTTTGTCTTCTTCATAGATATGAAAATTTGAATTAATGTTTCTTCTCAACCATTCGGTCAATAATGAAAATATGGACATGAATATAAGAAAAAAATATATAAAATTAATATAATAAATTATACGTTAATACCACTTAATGGTTGGAGGAAAAATAGAAGCATTGTGGTGATGCCTAAATTTTTCTTTAATATCATGGAATTATTACAAATAACTGGATGAGTTCCCCATTGAAGTTTATAAATGAATTATTCACATTTAATTGAAAACTAATTTAAATAATAACTACCTCATCTACAGAAATCTTCCTTGATAAAAATTATTATTTCCACTAATTCTTTGTTTCTAGTGTGATGGAGAATTTAAGAGATAGAATTATTTATATGGCCTAAGATAATTATAGAGATTGTGTCTACCTATTTTTAACACATATCAAAGATAAAAATGATTTAGTTTTTAATATATATTTGGGGTTCAATATGATAGCTTCACAGATTCCCTTAACTATTTTTTAATATAAGTATTTTTTTCACATCTTAATTTTATAATATTAATAGTATTTGTATTATATCTCGTGACATATTCTTATTATAATATAATTTCATAAATAAATAAATAAATATTTATTTAAATTATATAAAAAATATGTCTTTCTCATTGTATTATTATACTTAATCCACATCCTCCCATAAAATATGATATTCAAAAAGATAATATATATATATATATATATATGTAAATCGAACAGATATTTATTTTATTATATTTTGTAAAATTTTGAATAAATAAATATTTATTTTTGAAATTTTAATAATTAAGAATGATATAAGAAAACCTCACATATTCAAATCTCAAAAATCTAAAAAATGAATTTATTTGATCATCTTTTACATGAATAAATACTATTCCATAACTTGGGGAATAAATTTATTATTAAAAATTAATTTAATAAAAAGTAATATGATTTTGTATATAGTTAATGTGTGAACCTACAATCACCTTAATTAATGGAAATAGGTGGAATCACTTAATGATCAAGATATACATCTAAATAAATGTCAATTTAGTCATTGTGAACAAAGGTTATCTAATAATAACTAAAACCATCCTATGAAAGATATTATGAAATATAATCCCTATTTCAACAGATATATCCTAAAAAAGGAAGAATACATGTGTCATTTCTCTATATTATCAATTTATCATTCACTAAATTTCTAAAAATTATCTCTATTATAAACTAATATGGAATTATATTTTCATAAAATTATCCACTTCAATCAAAGAGAAATGGACATTTAATTCCATTAATATAATTGAAAAATACTTCCTTGGCATATTAAACTAATTTTATATTACTATTGATTCACCCTAAATATGATACCTATCTGTGAAAATATATCATCATAGTTTCTTTCCATACATCAATGTATGTGATTTTTGATACACATTAAATATGATATCAAGTATAACAAACTATTCATATGTTAATAGTTAGTATTATTAGATGAAAAATAAAATATTTGAAATTTATATTGGTTGGTTTTTCCTGATGAATTCACATTATTTGTGATCACCATGTGTGAATGACCAAAAAATAATTCTCAATATCTTATGAAACCCCAACATTTGATGTTCCAATATTAGTTGTGTTATTTTTTAGAGATGTTATCTAGATGATATGATAAATATATTTTCAAATATATTCGTTAAATATATTGGTCCTCATTATAGAAAGGCACTATTATAACTTATTAATCGAATAAATGTTCTACATACATTATCACAATTACGTTTCACAAATCAATAGTCATTATATGATATGAGTATATGAATATATTTTAGTAATAAGAATTAAAATGTCAATTAGTTCTAGGTAACCACAAACAACACCTTTTATTTGTGTAATCTATAATTACATGGATGGTAGAATTGGACATTTATTCTAGAAATATGTTTCTATTCAAAATATATAATCCCACTTTTCTTACATTTTTATATCACTATCCATTTTTATGATTATTTTACCACATTAATTTTCCTTCCAACAACAATGGTAACACCATTTATCAAAGTATTGATTTTTTTATTTACCTGTATACATCATTATCTCTTATTTGTAAATTTTTTATAATATGATTGTATATGAAAACTAAATTTATCTTCCAATGTACATTGAATTATCTTTATTTCTATGTAGATTTTATATCTAGTTAATATCATGTTAAAGAAAATAATTAGAATGATAAAATAGATTTTATTTATTAATATATATGATCAGTTACTCATAAAAAACATAATCCTCTAGATATATTTTTCCCTAAACCATATTCTATACTAATGTAAAAATATTTATAAATAATTTTCTGCTGAACTTGTTTATATCTTGTTATTAAAAACTAGAAATGATATTTCATTACATCATATATTAAAAATTTCACTACGTGAAATTTTTTGTTAGATAAAGTGACCCTCATCCTTTATAAAACATATTTGGTGTTGAGAAATTTCTTTAATGACTGAATAATTGAGGTATATTATATAAAAGTAGCCTCAATATTTTAAAATAAAATAGTTTGTATAATATCACACATTATAGTTATATAAAAATTTTATAAATTTCTTGATGTTTTCAATTTTTTATAATATTCTACCCAAGGAAAACAAACACTATTTGATAACATCTTGTTAACATATAATGATTAATCTATATTGATAGGTTAATTATTATATGGACTAGTATTCCAAAATGGACTAGAGTTTGATTCAGATAGATCAAATGAACATTAATTTAATTTAATAGTAATTCCTTGGGACTATACTCCCAGACCTATTGTTAAAAAAAATAAATTACATATTGGTTATGATAAAATTGAAAAAAACCAATACAAAAGTGTACCATAATTACATGAAATAAATAAAACATTTTATTATATATATTATTATGACCTTTTAGGAGTAGAGGTTTTTAGAATTAAGAAATATCATTAGAAGATAAAATCAAAAAAATTCTCTACTGGTGGATATTTTCCCACTATATAAGTAACTAGTTAGTCTATAATAAGTCTGAAAAATTTCCATTAAAATATAAACACATTTTATTTTATTCTTAATATATAATTCATAATAACTTTCATAAAAAATGGGAATTGGAAACATAAGAATGGTGAGATCAAATTCTTAGTAAGGGTAAATTTAGTCAAATATCAAATATGATCACAATATGAGCATAAATAATATGGTAAAAATTAATAATAAAAATTAATTCAATAATAGAATAAAAGTGAAAGAATATTATATCCATGGATAATTATTAAAATAATTTGATCAGATGAATAATATGAACCTGTTCCTTAACAATAAATTCAAAATTTTGGACAATTAATATCATTCCCTAAACTAAAGTATAATGATCATAAATTTAATGATCATACCATCAAGCCCATGTGTCCATGAAATATTCTTTTCTAGGTAGGTATACATCTAAATTCCCAATTTAATTTTTATTAGGAAACCTACAAATTCATTAAGGGGATATTGTGGTCCCCAACCATCACTAATTATGTATAATTAATTCTTCCTACAAAGTAATAAAAATGTTATACAATATAAGACCAATATTTCTTATTAATTAATAATATTTTGTATAAGAAAATATAGTATATATAATTTCAATATTTCACAAAAAAATAGATAGAATAGATTTCTATATAATAATCCATCTAACTAACACAATATAGAGTAAGGGGTATATGGTTATGTAAATAATTTACTTAATAAAACAACATATAGAATCTAGGTGAACACCATTCAATCAAATGAAGTAAATATAGAGTGCTCATCGAGGCGATGTATTGGGAGTAAAATTATTTTTATAAATGATAAATGATTTTCAAAAACAATGGTAGTGGTGGATCATTTATTTTATATAAAATAATACTTTGTGAACACAAAAAAATAATATTTGAGGAGAAATTATATAGGGTTTTACTTATAATGAGTAAAAAAATTCCCTAGATGAATTTTTTTTCCAAAAATAATATTGATTTAAAATTTAGGTGAAAGAAAAAATCCTTACAGTGATGGTAAAATAATAAGAAGATGAAAATAATAGATTTAAAACGAAATATAAATTCCAGTATCATAAAATCAATTATACTCAATATAATTTAATTTAATTAGTAATCCAATACACCATATAAAATAAATTGTGTTTTATAAAATCAAATATGTATTATGGAATTGGAAACAAAGATAAATAACCACTACAACCTAGGTATCATTTGATACAAAATTCATTTAATTAAAAAAATATATGAATATTAAAACCACATTAATTAAATGAAAATGGAAAAATAAATCCATTATTCATTAATAAAATAATATTAAATATATCAAGGTGTAGAATAAGAAATATGTCTCAAGAAATTAAATTTGAGATTAAGAACCCCTTATTGTAATTCCTAACTTCCACTGAAGTTCATGAATCACCTATATAAAAAAATTACTATTTTAATTTACAAAATTAGAAAATTATTAAAATCTACAAACATCTATAAAATTAAATGTAATTTTCCTCTATATGTAGATTACTCTGTTATTATTGATTTTCAATATCAATTTTGAGTAATCATGCTAGTTTTGAACTTGTTTCATAATAGAGTTGTGGTTCTTTTTTCTTCACCAAAATTTCAACATTAATAAATCATAAAAGGAACTTTAATTTATTATTTTTCTATATTTATAATTCAATAATATAATTCTATGGGAAATTTTTTAATGATTATTAATATTAAATTGATGATGAGCATGTTTTAGTGATTCTTAAGGAGAAGACATTGGTATCATTATTATTGAGATTTACATTAATGATACAATATTGATCCAAAATAAAATCCTTAATTAAATATTTATATATTATTTTATTATTATTTATGTTCTTAAATTCATCTATTATATTATTTTATATCATCATCCAAGTTGATGGTCAGACTGACCAAAAAATGAATATCCCATTATTAATTTTTTAGTATGGTTATTAAAGTTGATTATTTTGAAATAATTTCAATATTAAAGAAGTATATTGATATTTTTTGGATATTGTTATGGTTTTTAATTATAATTTAATATAATTTAATAAATAATAAATAAACTAGATGAAAAATGAGATATGCTACTTTATAGAGGTGGTTGTTCGCAAGAACTCATGAATTACATTTTCATTTTTTATTCAAAATTGGGAAATATAGTTCATGGTAATTCATATTATATAAAAATATTATGTATTATATAAAAACATAATTTTTCATATAACATTGGAATAAATTTTACAGACCGGGAAATATATAAATGAAACATTTTTAGGAAAATGTTTTTACTTACGCTGAAAACTTGAGGTTCCCTTGGAAGACTCTTTAGAAATAGATGTAATAGGCTAAAATCTTGTGACTAAAAATAGAAGGATGTTAAAATAATTATATATAAGAAAATTATATATATTAAAGATAAAATTAAATTTATTGCGGTTCTGAATTGGTGGTTAAATCTCTCTTTTATAAGTTCTTATAGTTGACTTTCTGTAGTTATTTTAAATTAATATAAGGAGGGAACATGTTTTACATGTATAGAATAATAAAAATGGAATATAATGTATTATAGATTTGGTTTTTTCTGATTCATACAATAAATGATTAATCATAAAAATGTTTCTATAATGTAATAACATTTACCCCTTTGGTTGACTATTTTTACCCTTTTGGCTATATCACAGTATATAGTTTTTAACTAAGTAATTATTTTGTTCCTAAAAATAAAATTATACTTATTAAATTATATGTTACTTATAGTTCCATATTTAAAGTCAATTTTTTAGATTTAGATTCTAAAAGTGATAAAAATTAATTTTAAAATAATAAATGTTTAATAAATTCAAATAATTTTAGATAATAATGTATCTTAAGTTCTAAAATATCAAAAATAGATTTTTGAACTGAAATAAATATTTTTAATATTTAAATTTTTTTTATAAAATATATTTTATTGTTTTAGATTTTCCGTGTACTATATTCAAATATTACAACAATTAATTTCAAGACTAGGCGCTTATACGGCGTGCAATTCTGAGCTCTGGTGGGCCCAGAATAAAATTTTGAAGAATATTAAAATATTTAATAGCAAGTGAACACTATTTTATTAAAAACATGGAACAACTTCTAAATTGGTTACCGGATCAGAAATCTTAGGGCACTATTTCATTCCTTGTAGCGACTTTACCCTAAGCCCGCCATAACATCGAACGGTATGGGTCAAGTGTGAAAAGTAGTTTCATGAGTTTTTAATGAAGTAAAATAAATTAAATATTTATTTATTTTTATTCATTTTTTCAATGAAGTAGCACTTCTTTTTTAAAGTAAATTCTTAGGAAGGGATCTAGGGATAGGCTCACAACCTTGGAAATTCCCTGCATTCTCTCAGGATAAAACCTAGAGAATTCTCTCTGCAGCGACATTAGAGACATGGATTGAAGATTTTTTTCAATGAATATCGCCAAACGTAAGAAACATTTGACAATTAATGATGAAATTCCCGTATAGGATGCTTTAATTTGGAATTTTTCCTATTCTTAAATTCAATGAAGAATGTGGACCAACCAATGAATAGGTTGATCTTCGGTTCAATCATTCCTTGAGGGATGTGTTTACCAGTAGGATTAATAGGGATTGATTTTTTGAGAATTGAATTGATTTGTTGGTTGTTCTTACAGGAAGAGTTTGAGACCAGAATGAACAATGGTTTATATTTGTTCCTCATATTTGTTCCTTATGTTTTCTCTCTCCCATTTTCTATGCGTGTTCTTTTCTCTTCGCTGGGTTTTTGAACTATTTATAGTTTCATTATAATTTCTTGGTGAAATAATCCAAAAATGAAGATCTGACCTTAGGACAACCTAACGGAGGTGCGGCAGTGACGGTGAAGGATGAATTGAAGTGAATTTGAGGAATATGTTCTTTGAGTGATATGTGTTAAAATTTATATAAATATATTTCAAAGATTCCTGAAGTCTTAAAACACAGTGGTTCGAGGTTTGGGTGATGAAACAACTTAGGATATTGAGTTTTGAGGTGAATGGATCACTATAATGAGACCCCAATTGTCAGACGAGGTGCTTGGAGTAAGAACACAAGATTCTAGAAAATTTCAATGAATATGACATTTAACCCTGGATTACACTATGTATGACCCCCACTAAGTGAAGAATAGGATTATTAGTGATAGTAAAATATCACGCAGTGTGTGAACCTATCACACAACATATAGGGCCTTTTTAGAGACTTAGTGTGAATATCGAGAGATACACAGACCCAAGGTGGAGTACATGGGTTTCCTACATGGTGTGTACCGCACCACATGACTTGGATTGGACCCAGTAACCTATACAACCCAAGTACTTTTACATGGGAAGAGATACATGGGTTGAAACCAGGTACTGGTACATGGACGGAGTACATATGTGGACTCCGGATAGAAGGACACGGTGTGGGAATTCTTCTACACTATAGGACACAGTTGGAATGACATGGGCCATTGTACATGGGTAGTACTTGTAGTTAGCAGACACGATGTTCTAGCCAACTACATGTCGTGTATACCTTTCAGTATGGCTTGATTCACTTTTCCACTATATATTGTACAAGTTTCCTTAAGGGTTCATTTCTCTTATCATTTCTCTAAATGTAGGTAGGAATCATTTCCTACCCATAGAACTCTGATCCCTTTAGAAGGAATTCTTGGAAAGAGTTATCAAAATCCCCAATAGGCCTAGAGTAGAATCCTCTAATCATTATTGGTTCCTTAGATAAAGTCTTTGGTATTGACGTGACCAACATTTAGGGGGATGATTCTCTAATTATAAGGTTGATTTAGATGAAGTTGTTGGTATCACCACATGTCCTTAGCTGTGATCCACCTTTGTGGTATCATATTTCTAATTAGATCTATCAGCATATCTATCTCTCATAAATATTCCCAATTAATAGTACTTCTTGGATGGACATCATCATTGCTATCGAAATCAGGACTGTGTTCTCCCAGATGAGTGCTTCATGGAATCTTTAGGGTGAATGCCTAGTATTGGTATACAGTATTTGTGACATACCTCTAGACTTCATATCTTGGATTATGTATATCTGGATATTCATTCTATATGTGTTGTAGACATATACTATGTAGATATGACTTTATATTTCCTTTGTGTATTGCTTTATGTTATTGGGGGTGTGCTACTTAGTATTGTTATACTCACAACTGAATAGGAATTTCCCACATGTGTCGTGTCTTTTGTAAAAAAGTGAACTATTGACAGAGTCATAGGTAGACCAGGAGTAGATGGGGATTTGGGAGATCAATTAGGCTGAGGTGTGTTCTTAAAACTACAAACATTAGTCCCATTACCTTTTCTTACAATTTGGACTTTTGGTTACAGACTTATTTTTGGTGGTCTTGTATTCTGGCGTATTTTACTTTACTGCACATTACATTCCTATTGTATTCTAGTTTGGATATAGTGGTATTAATGCATTTTTTTATTAGTGGTTTCTATATTTTAGCATTTTGTGGGCTTGTAGATTTGTTAGTGCGTACGTGTACAAAAGAAAACTGCCCCATGTAAGTGATATGCTCACTCGGTGCTAGTCACATACCTCTGGCCTATTATAGGGGAGCTAGGGGAGTCGTGGCACATTCCCTACTGGGACGGGTCATGATAGAGTAGTATCAATGTTGGTCAGTTCTACAATAGTATCTGGAGTGTAGGAGATTGGTTTGGGGTAATAGTGTTAATTGTTTCGAGTTCTGATTTCAGGCCAGGGGATCCAGTGGTTGTGCAGCAACTGGTGTATACATACACAAGGACTTTGATAACCATCTTTGAACTCTATACAAGAGAATACTGGTTGCTGGGAAAATAATGGTAAATGGATCATATAAGAATGAGTTGTGGTTTCCATTTCCTTCATGAGTTATCCCTCCATATATACTAAATGATTATGGTAAATTTGTTTTCTTATAGGATGCCCCTAAGATGCATAATAGCTAGGATTCAATAATTTGGTCAGGAGGATGAACCTTCCAGTGACAAGGCTTCGATTCAGGTGCCAATTCCCTATGTGTTTCCTCCTGGTGGTGCACTAGCCATACCACCACCTGTGGAGAAGCACATTCTACCCAATGTACGAACATATGTGGAGAACAAGATGAGTATGATTCCCGAGTTTTAGAGACAAAGACCCCTTGGTTTTTGAGGCGATCCTGAACATTAGGCTACTATAGACTAACTTGAGGTGGTGACCTGTGTTTTCCACCTAGTCAGGGAACCAGTGAATCAGATGGTGGTTTTGGTGACAAGCCTTCATTAAGGATGGGATGATAGATTTTGGAATTTATCTATCCATACTCACGATGATGTTGTTATTTTTTGGATAGAGTTTGATAATATCTTTTGAGAGGATTTCTCACCAGTTAGGCAGAGCTCTATGCATATACAGGAGCTTGTTTAACTCTAAAATGGTAGCTTGATAGTGGTTGATTATTCATCGAGGTTCTCCAACCATTCAATGTACTAGATTGATATGGTTAGAGTACTGTAATTCAGGGATCTTACATTCGAGTGTGGGTTGCATAGGGTCATTTGAGCCAGCATTGTCTCTCGGTGCATTCCTACTAATGCTGGGGTGCTTGAGTGATATTTGGTGGTTTAAAGATTCTTGGATGAGTAGATACAACCTATGATAGTCAGTAGTGAATGATCAGATACAGAGTCCTTGGAAGCAGGGATCCTATGTTAGTCCCATAGACGTAGACATGAGAGACGTTTCAGTAGGAAGTCCACAAACAAAGGATCTGTAGCTTATGGATCATAGGGTGGGTCCATTCAGCCTAGAGAAAGGCAGTGTAGTTCCTGTGATAGTAGGGGACATCTCACTCAATATTTTATAACTTTCTGTGATACTAACAGGAAGATAGTGGATAGACCACCATGTTCGAGACAACTATTGGAGTTGGAAATTCCACAAGGCATTAGACATGGCAGAGGAGCTGGGAGAGCAGCATGAGGTGGTCGAAGTTAGGACATGTTACCACCACCACCCCCTGGTGGTCCACACCAGTCTTAGGGAGTTGTAGGATATGGATGGGGGCAGATGCATGTAGTTGAGGCATATGACCCAGGTGGTCAAGGAATGGTTCTAGGTAAGATCTATGTCTTTTATACATTACTTTATATACTTATAGACACTGGTGTTAGTCATTCCTTTATCTCCACATATTTTTTTTGATACCTAGAGATGCTGGTTGAACCATTAACTCAATAATTTTGCTTGGAGACACATACTAGAGAAGACTCAGTGATCAAACATATTTTCCGATAGTGTGACCTGATGCTTAGATGTGAGAGTTTTGATTGGAACCTCTTATTGGAAGCATTGAGGCATTATGATGTCATTCTTGGTATAGATTGGTTGTCCATAGTCAATGCCCTGATTAACTATTTTAGGCTAAGTGTGTGATGTGTCTACAGTGATGTAATGATATTTGCCTTTTTTAGTGACAAGTAAAATTAGGAAGCATAAGATGGACTAATGTATAGGAGGGTGTAGTCGATTACCCATTAGATGGCTACCCTAAACCTTGGTGCAATGGATGTTATAAGTTACTAGTTTTCTACTGTGATGGAAGAGTATGAGGACATTTTCCCTGAAGATGTTCCAGGATTACCACCATATGGGGAGATAGAATTCTTCATTTATTTACACCCTGGTACAATATCAATATCTGAACCAAGAAATCAGATGGATCCAGTAGAGCTTCCTGATCTGAGGGTGTAGTTGGAGGACATCTAGAAGAATGATTTTTTGAGACCCAGTGTTCCACCATGGGCGGACCTAGTTTTGTTTTCCAAAAAGGAAGACAAGAGTTTGAGGTTGTGTATATAATAACAACATTTGAACTAGGTGACCATGAAGAACAAGTATCAACTACCAATAATCGATGTCCTATTAGATTATTGGAGAGGGGAACAATGGTCCTCAGAGGTTGACCTTCGATCAGGATATCACCAGATGTGAGTACGGGATGAGGATATAATGAATATGGACTATAAATTTTTCTACGGTCACTATGAGTACCTGGGGATTTCATTCTACATGAAGAACACCCTAGAAGTGTTTATGGGAACCCTAAACCAGATCTTCCAGCCTTATTTAGACCGGTTCATGGTAGTATTCATTAATGAAATCCTTATTCACTCTGCATCTGAGGAGGAGAACACGAGATGCTTATGGATTGTTATGGATGCACTCCAAGGGAAACATCTTTATGGGAAAGTCTCAATGTTCCAGTTCTCAATTTAGGAGGTCTACTTCATGGGACATGTTATCTCAACATATTGAGTGAAAGTGGACCTGTATAAGGTCGAGGTAGTGTTAGCATGGGAGACACCCAGGAGCATGACAGAGGGGCAACACTTCCACAGGCTAACATGATATTATTAGAAATTCATAAAAGATTTCTACAGAGTATCAGCATCGATGATAACTTTAACTCGAAATGGGAATCTTTTTGTGTTGAGAGATATTTCCTAGTAGATGATTCAGCAATTGAGGCAAATTTTGAAGAGTGCTCTAATATTGAGATTTTCTGAGGAGGGTGTTGAGTACATAGTGTTCTGTGATGCATCAGGTTCCAAGATTGGTTTTGTTCTGATACTGATTCAAGCAGTTATTGTCTATGGTTTTCACTAGTTTATACCACATGAGAAGAACTAGGCAACCAATGTTCTTTAGTTAGTAGTAGTAGTCTTCTCATTGAATATGTTGAGACACTACATGATAGGAGAGTGATTTATCATCTTCTCTAATCACACGAGTCTTAAGTATATCTTCTCTCATGAGGATCTGAACTTGAGATAGAGGCAATGGATAAAGTTCCTCCAACATTATGAATTTTAGATTTTCTATACTCTTGGGAATGAGAACGTGGTGGAATATTCTATCATAATTAGATCTAGTTAGAAATTTCTGAATGAGGTATCATATTAGTTTGCCTCATTATAATTAGCATTTGTTGATGGAGAGGGAGAAGCATACCTCCAGTTGTTGGTTGTTACCCCTCCACTCATACAATGATTTAGGGTGACACATCATGGGGATATAGATTGTGAGACTCTACATGCTCCAATATCTAGAGGTCATGCTTCAAATGGATATTTGAAAGGTAGAGAGCACAATGTTCTTTTTAAAGGAATCATAGTAGTACCAGTGCTGTTGTAGGAGGTGGTTTAGAGGGGGTTTCAAGCATCCCATTTGGTGGTACATATATGTGTGAAAATGATGTACCAGGACCTCTGATGTCAGTTTTTTTGGCCAATAATAAAGAGAGGAGTTGAATAGTTCATTTCTCAATGCCTTACTTGTCTCCAAGTAAAGGATGAACACCATGTTGTACCCGGTTTAGCTCAACCCCTTGAGGTTCCAGAATAGAAGTGCGATGAGATATCTATAATGACCCATACTTCACATAAACTGATATTACTTAAAAGTAGAATAATATTCATCAAAAAAATATAGAAAATCCATGACAAGACCTTATTGGTATAATGTCTTTAAAAACTGGGGAACATTTACAACTGGTTCATAAGACATTTATATTTTCTCCCGCTTATTTCATCATAACTAGACCCATTTTTGGCATATCTAACTTAATACGCTTCTTCAGGACCTGGGAAAAAGAAACATATGAAAGGGTGAGCTCATAATCTCAACAAGGGTAAAAAAGGTAGATATCAGTCATATATAAGACAAAAGAACAAAATATTCTAAAATCTTATCCATAATATGAAAGATCGTGATATCATGCCATGCTATAAATCTTCAAAGTTCATAAGAATAAATGAATGTAATCCCAAAAGTTATAACATAAGACATGACGTTTTTTTGGAATATGCATAATCTTATAAAATTATTTCATATTTTTTCAAGTCTTATGTCCATGGCCATCATAGCAGACAAAGTCTATTACTGAACCAAGTTCACTCTTTATTGCATCCTTGTATTACTGAACCGTATTCATTTCCTACTCCAACCATTTCTATATAATGAGATATAAATCATTAACCAATTAACTAGATTGATATTTAGGTCTCAACCATCTCTAAATTAAATCATTCATCCGTGTACCACAAATCATAAATCATTCATCATAACCCAAGGTATAAAATTGGTTTCTTTTAACATCATTCCACTATAACTTAATCCATGAAAAACAAATGGATTTCATAATTAGAATTCCATAATAAACACAATAAAATAATAGGAAAATAAGGATATTAATTTTTAAACATAACCCTTTTAAATCATTCCATATTTGAAGGAAAATAATTTTGATATATCACTTGAACTTAATTCTTGGGGAATATTTCCTTTCTTCTTCAAAAACGTTTTCTTTTATCGAAATGTTGTGCAATTTTAAAAGGAAAAAATTTATTTGAAAATAAACTTAAAGTTTTTTAGAAGAAAAGTCATGTAAATAAGGTGTTATGAAGATGTAAAATTCTATTTATGTTATATAAGTAAAAAAGCATTCTTCTCACACTCTTTCTGGAAAAGTCAAAATTTTCATCATATATAATAACAACAAAAGATTAATTTCCTACCGTTTAACATAAATTCATCAATGGGTAAAATTTAATTTAGAAAATTATAGAAGAATAGAAATAATATTACATATTTAGGAAACATGTACATGGATGAATAATATACCCCAGTAAATTAACACTTAGTTATTTTATTTAATTTTTAACTTGTTTAAAAAATATTTCAATATTCAAAGGGTGAAATATTTACTTTTATGATGTTAATTAAACCATTAATAAATTAATTGAAACATTATATACCATTTAATAATCAGTACATATTTTTATAGTTTTTATGATTTTTAAATAATTTAGTAAAACATTATTTTGATAATAACCAATGATGTCAATTTTGACACTATTCAATTCATTGATTTTAAAAAATACTAAGACAACTAGTTATCTTGGAAAAATAAAATTTATTATATTAATAAGAGTTCAAGTTCATATATAAAATTCATTATTAAAATTAATACACTAAAATTATATTTATTTTAAAATTTTTAAAAACATTTTTTGTTATCTCCATTAATAAAATAATTACTACATAAATTTCGTGTGATTATTTAATATACATATTTTTTGAATAAAAATTAAAAATAAAATACTATGATGAAGATAAATATATTAGATTGCAAAAGAATATATATAATCATATTTATCTTCTAGAAAATATAACGTTTATAAGGTTATATTTATTAATTTATGAATGTGGCAACTTTATCATCACTTTAAATAAAATAAATAAGTGTCACAATCTCTTCAATAAGGCTCTAAATGGGAAATAAATCTACTATTGGATGGTTATAGTGAAGATACACTCAACCAATAATATTTTTAATGTTTTTTGTCTTTTTATGGTTATTAATATTTTAATAGGAAATTTTAATTGATTTATCATCAATTAATTAATTTTTACATCGTCAATGTATTAGTCTTTAATGATATTATTTATTTCCTCAAAATTAAAAATAAATTCCCATGATAAAGAAAAAAAATTCAATTTCAAATAAGTTTTTATAATTTTATTTATATTCTATATAACCTTATATAGAAAAAGATATAGTTATTAAATTATTAATAAGACTTATTTTTATTTTCCTTTAAATAAAATAAATTAAATGTCATAATCTCATCCAAGTGGCTTAATAAGGAAACAATTTCTACCCAATGATGATTTCGGTTAAAACACACTCATTCAGTGATATTAAGACAAGTGTTAGGTAAAATTTGTAAAAGTATTCTTACTTATAGTTACCCGATTTACCCTTTTACCGTATTAATAAAAATCACCAAAGTTACTATTCATATTAGCAAAAATAAAATAAAACTTTTTACATAATTTGGACCTGCTGAGTCCAAATATTGAATCCATTTTCCAAAATTAAAAAAACATAAGTTTAATTAATTAATTTAGAATTTTTCCCATTTTTGGAAAGAGAGAATGGGTTTTAAAAGCAAAAACATTACTAAAGATTGAAATATTTTTACATCAAAATTCAATGTAAAATTAATAATAAGGACATAAATTTTATTTAATGATAAAAATATATTATATTTATACTTTAAAAAAATTAAAAATTATAATTTAACCATATAAATTATTTTGATAAAAAAAGATGTTTTCCATTAAAATTTAGTGTATTTTTACTATTCATTAAAATTTAAATGTTATTAAAAAAAGGATAAAAATTCATCCCAAGTAAATGATTTTATCCTGCATCCAAATAAAATGTTTATTTTTTCATATAAAAATCATTAATGTGTCAAAATCTTAATTTAAATGGGATTCTCTATTAAAAGGTAAAAAAATATCCTTTTAGAAAATATATATTTTTATACATCAAATAGGGTTTATTCATACCTTATTAAAAAAATATCTATTGGATGAATATAAGAAATATTTTATTTATTATATAACACATATATATCATTAATTTCAATTACTAACAATAATTCACTCAATTTATTAAAAAAAATACTACTATATAATTGAGTTATATTTTTTATAAATAATTGGTGGCGAATGACATCACCATAAATTTACATATATTAGTTATATTTCTTATCTATAACCTAACCACTTTTTTAAAATGACCATTTTTTTCTACGGGCATCTCAAAATTTGTTTATACACATGATTTTATGCAATGTAAGCTATTGAAGAATGTACTCCAGTGGTACGACTTATATGTTTAGTACATGTGAGGTATTGAGTATGTACTTTCTCAAGAGAGGTACAAGAAACATATCATGAACTTTCAGGAGATTTGGTGGAAGTGTCAATCAGTAAGATACCATACCAACACAATCCAGTATTTCAAAAGTACCGATATACATAGGCCTCAAATTTCCCTTCTTTCTAAATATTATAAATCTCTTCCAGGGGGATATTCATAGACACAGATTTTCACCCACTTCAATCTCTAGTTCTTTTTTTCATTTCTCAGCATATTATTTTTCCACCCTTAGTTTATTTTATGTTTTTTTAATATATATGACCTTTTTTTACTTTTCATTAATAAGATCAAGTACTAATAACTTTTTCCCCAACATCATCCAAGAAGGTTGGAGTTCTGAAATTCCTTACATAAATGGCTTCATAATAATCTATTTTAATACTAGAGTGATATCTATTTTTGTAAGATAATTCCACCAAAGGTAGGTGTTGATCCCAAATACCTTTTAAATACATAGTGCAAGACATCAACATGTCTTCTAGAGTTTGAATTGTCCTCTCAGACCAACCGTATGTCAGAGGATGATAAGAAGTTCTGAAAGTTAACTCGGCATCCAGATACTTCTGAAGACTTCTCCATAAAATCAATGTAAACCGTGGATCACAATAAGATATAATGAAAAGTTGTACTCCATGAAATTTTACCACTTCCTTTACATATATCATGGAAGCATGATCAAGAGAGTAATATTATTTAATATAAATGAAGGGTTCGGAATTCATAAGGCGATCAACTATAACCCATATAACATTATTGCCTTTATATGTTTTGGGATTTATGATGAAAAATACCATAGTGATTTTTCCCATTTCCATTCAAGTATTTGTAATGGTTATAACATCCTGTTTGACTTCTATCTCTCATTCGTAACATGATTCCTAACAATGAATCAGGAGTCATATTCTACAACATCCCTTTTCAATCCATCCCACCATAAATACACATTTAGGTCCATGTACATCAATTTGCTTACATGGTGAAAATATAATGAATTTCCACAAGTGTCACCCAATAGCTCCATCTTTAATTCTGGTATGGGAGGAATACAAACACGATTCCCGAACCATATTATTCCATCATAATCAAGGTTGAATTTCGGATCATTGGTCATCTTCTTTTATAGATCTACATATTCTTTCAATGCCACTACAATCTTTACTTGTATATATGGTTGAACATTCACTTTAGAAAGATAAGATTTCCCTTGTTCCTTTAGAATTTCTATATCCATCCTTGAAAAATCCATAAAAATTGGATCTTTTAAGATCCTCATCAAGAATAGGCTAGCGTGCTATTTTTGACTCAAAACATCTGCCCCCTTGTTCAATTTCCCATGTTGGTAATGTATTGAGAAGTCACAATCTTTAATCAACTCCAACCATCCTCATTGGAGCATATTCAACATTTTTTTTCTAAAAATATACTTTAAACTTTTATGATCAGTATAAATATCACACTATTCACCATAAAGACAATGCCTCTGTATCTTTAATGAAAAGATTACCAAATATAACTCAAAATCATGAGTTGGGAAATTTTTCTCAATTATTGTTAGTTATCATGAGGCATAAGCTATCACCATATAATTTTTCATGGGAATACATACCAACCCCATTTTGTATGCTTCACAGTAGATCAAAAACTATTCTCCACTACAAATATGTGTGAGAATAGGTGCGATGGATAAAATTATTTGGAGCTCTATGAAATTCTATTTAAATTCCTCTGTCCATGTGAACTGAACTACTTTATGAGTGAACTTGGTGAGTGTATCAAATAATCATGAAAAATAATTCACAAAATGTTAATAATATCCAAAAAACCATGAAAATATCAGATCTCAGTTACCTTTGTTGGCCATGGGCAATATTCAATAAAATCTGTTTTTGTTGGATCCATAAATATCACCTCTTGTTAGATCATGTGACAAAAAAAATTAAACTTTGAGAAGCCAAAATTCACACCATGATAATTTTTCATAAATATTATCCTTTATTAGGATCTTCAGTACAATTATCAAGTGATCTTCATGTTCATAATTTATCTTTGAATATATGATAATATAGTCTATAAATACTACCACAAACTAATCAAGCTAGTCTCTAAAGAATGTATTCATTAGATCCATGAATATTGATGGGGAATTAGTAAGACTGAAAGGAATCACTATAAATTCATAGTGTCCACATGTAACGCCCCGACCCCAGTTACCCAGAGTCGGTGCATTATTACATAACTTTGGCATGATCACAAGAAAGATCAAATCTCGAAAGACCGATTGGTTTAGTAGCCTTGGAAACCCTACATATATTCATAAGTCTTAAATTACATCATAAAAATGAAAACTACAACAACATATTTTCTTTATAGTCCACACTCATATCCCAACATACTATCCCTGCAGGTCATTCATAAATCACTTCTTCACATCCTGGGAGAAATAAAACATTGAAAGGGGTGAGCTCAAATGCCTAGTAAGGATAACAATATAGAGGAAACTTTCATAAATAATAATAAACATTTAAGGCAATGTAGAATTAAAACAAAAGCCTTTTAAACTTGAACTTAAACATAGTATGTAAAAAATAAAATTAAATAATTCTGTTTACTTATTCACAAGGATATTCTACTAATCGAAAAATCACATGCAATATCAATAACCACTTTCATAATGATGGAATGCATAATGCCAGACTATCATAACCACATAGCCAAGGCCTCGTACCGAGACTACAAATAAGATTTTGTCAACGCCTTGTGCCAAGACACTAGTTTGTCTCATGAGACCTACCGATGCATCGAGGAGCTATAGCGGGCTCCACCTATCACATATTAAGTCCAATGCATTCCCATATGAAAAGGTTTAAACATAACATAAACATTTGTATTAAAACTAGCATACGAAATGTCAATACTTTCTCCATAAACCATGAATGGTATAAAAATAACACATCCACAGTCAAACATATCAGAAAACCATCAGTACAATATGGAAGTCTTTTATCATAATAAATCAACTTCAAATAAACATAAAATCCATCAAAGGATGATCACATAGATGAAATCAAAACTCTTTTTAAAGAAATATCTATTTATATTTTGAAATCATTTAAGAGTCATATATTTATAAAATAAAACATTTTCTTTGAAAATATTATTATATGTTTGTAATGGAAGCTTCAACGATTTTATAACGGTGGAAAATAGCCGCACCCGCCGTATAAGATAAAAAAAGACATTCTTACCTTAATTATGTAGAAATGGTTAAAAAGGACCTTGTTTGGAAAATGACAAAAATATTCCTTTATAAACCACTTATAAAAGTCAAAAAGGGTATAAATGACTTTAACCCATATTCTAGAAAACAGTAAAAATGTTTTGAAGTACATTTTTAAGAAACATGGATGTGGACGATAAAGAAGTCCCAGTAGATAATCACGTATAAACAACCTCGGATAATGAAGAGATTGTGAAATAACCCTTACCTTGTACTTTTCCTTGGTTGGAGGTAGGTTAACCTACTGTATAATGGTGAAATACTTGTTATTAAATTATAAATGAATCATATACATTTATATGATATCATATATGATCTTTTAACATTTCTTTTTTGATAATATCTTAGAATTATCGTTGTTTTGGGTGTTAAATTACTCGTTTTCTTTTATATGTTTTTCTACTTAAGCCATGTTTGTCATAGATAGGTTGTATCTTATTCATATCCAGAATGATATCAATTCCTTAAACATTATTTTTAAATTGTCAAATGATAATTATACTTGAATGGATATGATGGAGAATGAATCTCATCGCGTTCGTGGAGACGGTAGTCTCTACGTACGCACGAGCGACAAAATCATTTTTTTGATATTAAAATAATATATAATTAGATGGTATATCATATATACAGAATAATTATCATGTTATATTTATTATTTACATGAATTACATATCATTATTATACCCATCCAAATAATAATATAATGAATAACAATTACACCACGATGTGGAGACGGTAAGCCGTACGTACGCACGTATGGTGACATGTCATTCAAAGGATGGATAGAATACTGAATATGATTGTACCATATTTATAATAATATTAAATTATATAAGAGATACTGGATTAATTATTTTAGAATGGGAATAACAAATAAAGAAGAAGTTGAAAAAGAAATGAATTTGAAAAAGGGTGGTGAAAACATTACCTCTTCTTCGGGTTCTTCCTTTTGATTTGATCAAAAGGGCTCCTTAGGTTGGATTTCTGATCAAAATAAGGCCTCTAGGTTGTATTGAGGGAAGTTGAGAGAGTATTTGGGCAGGGTTTGGCCGAACAAAAAGGCTTTTAAGGTGTGAATTAATGAGAAGGGGGAGTTCCCTTTATAAGAGGGGTGAGGGTAACCTTTGGAAAAGCTAGAAATATTAATTTATAATAAATTCATATTCGGTTTCTAATGGCTAAAAAGTGGATTATTTAAAGGTTAAGGTGGGGATGGGTCTAAAACCACTCAACCAATAGAATTTAGACAGGTTTGGGTTACTATATTAACCTTATCTTTAAGTATTAACTCTAAGTTAATTAGTTTCACTTTTACAATGTCTCTTTGTATTTTTATATTATATGGTTAATAAACTTACTATATACCTCCAAGAGACCCCAAAGTGGTCCATTATTGATACAAATATCATGATATAAGTCTCTTGGCCAAACCATAGATTTTTAAAAATTTAAGATCAATTAATAATATAATATTTGTTTTAAAAACTCTTTTATGTCAATTTTGACACTATTCAATAATTGATTTTTGTGAAAATCATAACAGAATGATTACTTCAAACAAAGTTAATTAAGTCAATCCTAACATGTCATATTAACCTATAAAATTATTTTAATTCCTAAAAAGTCTCAAATTATATTTATTTGTGTATTTATAATATCAATTATTTTAATTGTTTCACTATTATGGTAATTACTACATCATTATTGTGTCATAAATAAATTAACATATTTCATGTCTAAAAATTATAAATAAAATATCATTATGTAGGAAATATTTTTATATTTCTAATTAATATTTACAATCGAATTTATCTTATGTATAACCCTATATTAAAAATTCTTTAGTAAATAAACATTGATTTTAACTCTCTTAACTCTTTTTTGAATTAAATAATAATAAATGTCCTAATCTAATCCAAGTGGACCTAAATGATAATATTTTATTCCTAAGGTTGTTTTTGGTCGAGATAAACTTTTCCAATAGAATTAGGACATGTGTTACGGTAATATTAATATCATTTTTACCCTTAATTACCCTACTTACTTTTAACCGTGGTAAATAAAAGTAAAAAGTTACTATTCACCAAAAATTATTTTCGTCTCATTGAACAAAATTTTACTACTTTATATTAACCATGTCTCTTGGATTTTTGAAATTCCACTCACAGAAGTGGTAAAATTAAGTTTTATGAAAAATTCAGTTTTTTAACTACCACTTAGTGGTTTCACTATTCATCAAAAATTGACGATTTTTAGAACAATGCCAAAATTTCACCCTAAGATATAATTGATATTCCGAATTCAAAAATGATGTCTATTTTAAAAAATTCCAAACATATAAGTTGAATTAATTAATTTTCTAATTAATTCCCGCTGTCACAACAAATAGCGTGTTTTTAAGAAACAATATATATCAAAAGATTGACAATTGTTTAAGTCCAATTTCAAAGTGAAATTAATTCTAATGAACACCATTGGATAAAATGGTAAAAAATATATTCTAATTATACTTTAAAACCACTCAATATTATAATTTATCACTATAAATTATTTTTATCAAAAAAGTTGTTTTTAATTATTTTTCACTATTCATAAAAATTAGAAGTTCTCAGAAAAATACAAAAAATTAAACTTAGGATAATTTCAATATTCCGAATACAAAAATGAAGTCCATTTTGAAATATAAAATTTATATAATTTCAAAAATTAGTTATTACTATTCATAATAGTAAGTTTGATTGGTTGTGGTGTGTTAGAACTCGATGTTGCGTACAACACACGATATCACATTATTCAAAGAGAAGCATACCGTAGTATCTTAGGGTGTTACACCACAAATTGTATTGAATACTGTCATTAGTATATCCTAATTATTGACCCTTAATTTAGGATATCCTGAATTAAGACCAATCATGGAAAAGTATTGGGATTTGTGTAGTTGGATGAATAAGTCATCAATGTTGGAAGAGGATATTTTTTTCTTGATAATGATCCTTATATGTTCCCTATAATAAATGTAGGTTATCACTAATCCATCATTATTCTTAAAAAATAGATAATTTTCACCCCCAGGTGACACACTAGTGCATATGAATCTATTATCAGGATTCTCTTAGAGTGGATTTTTCTATTACTACAACTCAATTGCGTCAAGTCTATAAGTTGTATTTGAAATAGGCATAACACCTAATATGATTTATATTGAAAATTCAACCTCATGATTTAGAGGATGAGATAGAAATTCTTCTAGAAAAACATTATTAAAGGCCTATATAATGGGTGTATTGTTAATTGTGTATTTCTCCACAAACATTTGAAAAAGGTTACCTTAATTAATTGAAATAAAGACCTATAAGATGGAATAAATTTTCACTGGAAGGTCATACTCATCCTTGCATCAATATAAGATCACAGATTGATCTAGAATATTAAATGTGACTTCCATTCCTTGGAAATTGATATGATCTCTATATAAAAAAATATAATCCATGCCATGAATCACAAAAAATACACTATAGGAAGGATCACCAGATTTATCGGAAGCACTTTCCCACAAACATCAACCAGAGAAGAATTATAAACTTTTGATGTGACCTTTGTGCCATTAGGAGTTGTCACTGATTACTCAACATATAATTATTGTGGTAATAGGATAATAACCTTATAAAATTATTCATAAATAAAAGGGTGGTTGGATGAAAAACCAAATGAAACGTTTTTTTGCTTTAGATTGGATGGTAACTGTACCTTTCACCACTTCATTATCATACCCCACATTTCCTAAAGTGATCACATGTAACTTTCTTTCTCCTTTGGCCTAAAGTGCTTGGTGATGTAGTTCATCATCAATAACCCTTGGATTAGATATTTTTTTGGAATAATTCCCCATTTCCTTACACATTGCATTAAGTGTAGGCTTTTCATTATTCGACTTAGTATACATATTTTTCCCATTTCTTCGGCATTCAAGTGCCCAATGCCCTTCTTTTTTACACTTAAAATATTTACTGATATATATAAGAACATTTCCTCCATGTTTCTTTCCATACATTGATCATAAGATAAAAATCATCACATTTTCAGTGTGGTCTTTCTATTTTCCATTAAATTCCATTCTTCTCTTCTTATCAAACCCATAGGACTGATGAGTTAATCTAATATCCATAACATCCTTGAGAGTAAATCAAATTATTTCTTCACATCTAATGAAGTGCCTTATGGAAAATTCCCATTCGGAGACATGGTTTAAAGACACTAAATAATAGATAAATTTTATTCCCAGGTTGGGTAATAATTATAGATGAATACCTTAAAAGTCTTATAAAATTTCATTTTTTGGTACCATGAGATTAATCATCCTTTTTCTTAAGTTCACGGAACTCCTTCCACATATTTTTTTGAATAAGAAATAGAATGTACTTAGTGAAAATTATGTTCATGAACTCTCCCAATTCCATGGATTCAATTTCAACTCTTTTCCTCATATTCTTGATAAGGTTCCACCATTTACCTACTTAAACTTTCAAATGATCAACTGCTAAGATGACATTATCATGTTATGATCATTGTAGAACTAATATTATCTTTTCAACGGTACTGGTCCATTTTTTTGCTGCTAATGGATCATAAACCATGCTGAAAAATGGTGAATGCTACCTCATGAATGAATAAATATTATTTTGTTTCATCATTTTATCGTTTGGATGTCCTACATGATTCATATCTTGAGAAAGTTGGGTGATAATATCTATAATCTTTTGTATTCCTGATCCCATAAAAATTGGTTTTGTTGGAGAAAAATCATTTCATTTCTCATCACATTCCTCATTAACGTAGTCCTTTCAGATTCTAGTCATTGACTAAAACCAAGAAGCACAGTGTGAGAAACAATTATCATAATTTGAAAACCACATAATGAAGAATAAAATTTCAATTTAGGACACTTAAGGTTTTATCCAATGTTATTCATGATCATTAATAAAACACCAGGATTATAACCTATACTTTGACCTATCCATTGGGTTATTACTGCGGTTTTCTTATCCTAGTTTCTAAAGTATAAATATACCTTTACTATGATACCAATTATAATGACCTATACTTTACATACATTGATATTACATAAAAGTTGAAGAATATTCATTTCAATATTTATCAAAGCCACGACAGGACCATATATCTATAATGTCTTTAGAATCTAGGAATCATAAACAACTGGTTCATAAGACATCTTCATTTTCTCCCACTTATTTCAACATAACTATACCCCTTTTGGTCATATCTTACATAATAACATTTTTTATGACATGGGGAAAAGAAACATATGAAAGGGTGAACACAAATGCTTAGTAAGGGTAAAAAAGGCAGATATCAATCATATATAAGAAATAATAGCATAACATTTGAAAATGTTATCATGTATATTAAAAATCGTGATATAATGCCATGGGATAAATAATTAAAGCTTCAAAGAATCAGTGAACGTTATACCAAAAGTCATAAAATTATACATTATGTTATTTGACATAAAAAAAATCATATAAATTCATTTCATATCATTGAGGTCTCATTTATAAGGAAATAATAGCGGGAAAAGTCTATTACTAAACCAAGTTCCCTCATTATTTCAGCCCTGCATTACTGAACCGATGTCATTTCCCAATACATCCATGTCTATCTCAAATATATAAATCATGACCCAAGGTATTAGAGGCAGATATAGGTCCCACCCATCTCACAATTTAATCATTCTTACATGTCCCACAAAACATAAAACCTTTAACATAACCAAAAGAATAAAATGGGTATCTTTAAAAATCATTCAACCATAACTTAATCCATGTAAAACAAATGTATTTAATAAATATCATTCCATGATTAATACAAAAAAATCATAGGAAAATAAGGATATTATAACTGAATCATAACCCTATTAAAAAATTCCCACTTAAATGGAAAATAATTTTGACATAACACTTGAAATTAATTATTAAGGAATATACCCTTCTTTCTTCAAAAACAATTTATTTTCTAAAAATTCCCTACAATTTTGAAACAAAGTAATTGATTTGAAAATAAAATGTTGGTCATGTTGATGAAACTTAATATAAATAAAGGATTAAGAATATGTAAAAATATTGTCAGGATGTATATGTTAAAAAAATACTCCTCATACTTTTACTGGAAAATTAAAAAAGTACCTCGCATCGAATAACTACAATAGATTCCTTTCATAACATTTAATAAAAATTCACAAACAGGTAAAATTTATTTTAAACAACTATATAAGAATAGAAATAATGTCACATTTTTAGGAAAAATTGAATGGATAATAAATATACCATAGTAAATACTTACGTATAAATAATCTCAAATAATAATGACATTGTGAAATTATCCCTTACCTTTTAAGTTTGATTTCATTTTTATTTATATGAACCACATGTATAATGATTTAAATAATTTCATTGAATTATTTTCGAATCATATTTATTTTTATGAAGGACCCCAGACCACCCTGAGGGGGGGGGGTGAATCAGGGTGTCACCTTTTTCTCTTAAATGGATGGATCTTGTTCCCACATTGGTAGGAAATTATTTTAACCCTATATGATGGATATGTACAGTAATTAAAACATTCACATGTATAAGGACAAAAAAACACTTTTTACTTTCCACTAAGAGCTACTTCCATGGATCATACACCGACATGTTTCCATTCATACCAAATTACACTAATATTCACTACTAGGGGATTAAAAATGTTCGGGCATAGTCACTCTGTCCAAGGCACACTACCATTACAATGGTTCAGGAATAGCTCACTACTTCCCACAGATCACTTCCACCGACTCCCCCAGGGTCACTACCTTGGGAGAGGTCTGACTTGGTTTATTGACTTGATGGTCTCTTCAACAGAATAGCGTGGAGCTCGTTGTATCTATTCTACATGATACACTAGTTTCATCAAATTCCCGAATTGATGGACTTATATTCAACCTTATTCATTAGTGAAATAACAATGTACAAACACTTTTTCTTCTTCTCGCCCAGAAACACAAGTACCAGTGTGATTATTCTAGAAATTAAGATCAACTCAGTGAGCATAATCATAATTATCTCTTTCTTATTTCTTCTTCAAATGTATGCATGAGACTATGCAAGTAAAATTTAAATGAACTAATCCACTTATTTTACTTCTTCTTCTTCATCACAAACGTGCACCCATGGTTTTGGAATTTTCTTTAAATATCCTCACATATGAATGAAATCATGGAAATACTCTCCATGTTTTAATTCTTATATCTTTATATATTCACACACAAGATGCCTTGAATTTACTCAAATTATAAGCGCCTTCATGAGCATACTTTAATTTGCCTTCTTGTATTCTTATCTTTTTTCTCAATCTCACACCCAGTTCTTTATTTAGTTCATTCAATTTTATGTTTCATGTAAGTGTTTGTCCCTGAATCTTCTTTAAATCCAAATGGGGGTAGTCTACAGTTTGGTATATTCTTGCACACTTGGGTGTCTCAAATCATGCATATGATTTTCATGTTCATCATCCATGTTATATCTACTATTCTTCAAACACACACCCTACCCTGGGTTTATTATGCTGTATTTGTTCTCCTTTTTCACATTGAGGGTGTCATATTATTATATTCATCGAGTGTGAAAGATCCCATTGAAAACTAGGATGCTTCGAGACTCCTTTTCAAGCAAGGTGTGCATGGAACTCCAATGCATAGGGAGTGAGAACATCCTTCGCGTACTAAGTGGTATGCAGTTCTATTGAGTGGTGAAGGATTATATTTTTCACAACCGAAAGGTATGCGGTCCAGGTTCATTAACCAAGAGGTACACAGTTCACCACTTCACTAGATAAGTGCTGGTTTGCGGGACTTTTCTTCGCAGAACTAGAACGGTATGCGGTATTTCTTCTTCATGAACATAGAATGGTTCACAGGTTCTCTCTTAGAGAACCAAAATGGTTTGAAACTATTGTATTCATGAACCAAGAGTGGTTTATGGTTCTATTCTTGTAATTTTCAAACTAAAGACTGAAGAGTTTCTATTTTTTAAAACAAGAGATCTTGAATGCTTGGGAACGACATTCATCTCTTGTATTGGTTGTTCTGTTTGTTTATAAGCAGAGATAAAAACTTTTCTACATTCAAATATGCAAGATATTCCATGAAGATTTTTTATTTTAAATATATGGTTTTTTGATTTATTGAAATATTTAAATCCGCATTTTAATATATGATGAGATCTTTGGGTGTTTCATATTTAACGTAGGCTTGTTATTTCTAGAGAGAAAATATCATGCGTGGATTGAGGATCGCTTGAAAATCATCATTCGAGTCTATGAAAAAAATCATCCACATGAATGCGGAAACTTCATTTACCTCAGCTGAACCTTATTGTCTGAGGTATTCTCAGGCATGAACAATGTAAGTTGCATTAATGGCTTCACTGTGATCCAACGATGCTCATTGTTTCAAAATGATAGATCAACGTAGTTCTGACATGGTCCTTGATCAAATTTGGTGGAGAGGCATCGACAACGTTGACCAGTGGTAGAGGAGGATGCTGACGTGGGTGGTTCAAACATCACAAGAGAATCAGACGGCACACGTTCATACTCACACGGCGTAGGATGGATGGTCCACTATGATTAGATGATCAGATTTCACACTGATCAGATGTTAGAGTAATATGTGGGATACCATGGACGGTTGAGATTAGTTTGGTCATTAAAAAATTTCACCCCACATCGAAATAGAGGCCCAAAGATTTTAAGATTAAGTATCAATATTCCCCTACATTCACTCAGAATTATCCTTCCCTATCCATGGTACCACCCCATACCATGTTCGGCCGGTGCACTCTGCACCCACACTATGCATCCTAGCTCAGTGCCACCCCACATGGTGGTGCATGCTCTGTATCCACTTTGCCACTCTTGGGATGGCTCTACCCAGTTTACCCATTGGTGAGGTCAACCCTTGTGGTCCCGCATGCTCTATGGGTTGATGTTGGGTAACTAGATCGTGGGATATACTTTTCTTTAAAGTGAGCCACAAAAAATTGTCGATATAAATGTTAACATGAAATAAGATGCATGGCCACCTTGTATTCCAAAGTTTATGCATTGAATCCTTTAGGACACCAAGCCTCTCTTTACTCCTTTTATTTTTGGATTATCAATTCCAAATCCATTCAATCATACTTTAAAGGATGCTACTTAAATGTTGTAAACAATGTATCACTTGTTGATACAAGTTTTTTGAACTTTAATATAGGTTCAACAATCATCTGATTTTTACATTCTCCTTTAACTATGGACTTGGGAGAGCTTCATCTTAATATCAATCATCATTGAAATATATGACAACAAATACCACTCAATACACTAAAGTTGTCTCAACAATATCGCCCTTTTATTTTTCTATGAATACCTAATAATTTTAATTCAAAAGAATGTTTTAATGTCAAAATACAAATTCTTCTCTCTCCCCTTACTTTTCATTCTCTCTTTATTTCAATTAACCTTTTCTCCGCCCTATTGACAAGAAATAAAAATTACATAGTAGAGAGGGTAACAGTCCATACATAATCAGTGTACCATCAATCATTTCAATCTAAGTCTACTTGAGAAATGCTCGATGTAGAAAAAAGTGGATTTTATTTAGAAAAATAGTTATCCATTATCCACTGATCATGATACCTCATGAGATGAGAACTCATGTAAATGACTTCAAGTGTCTTCCACTTTCATTCTAGGATGAGGATAATAAGTATGATATGAAATTATGGACCTAAAACTACTTTTCCAATGACATGACCTTCAAACTATATTTAGAGTAATTGAATTGTATACCAACTGAAGTTGATACTAGTTGAAATAATAGCTTTGGTAGCTTCTTCATGTGCCTCCCCCTCAAGGGAACACATTTCATCACTAATTCTCAGGTTCTCCCCCTTAGATCATCCTTCACATTTAATTCCCAATATGATAAGAAAAAAATACAATAATCAATGATTTAACAGAATATGGTCGGTCCTCCTTGATTATTCAATGTTAGTTGGAAGGATGATATGATTTTATCAACAAATATTCCCCATTATCCCCACTCCTCACACTTTAACATTTGATATTTAATTTGGACTATGGTTTTGTGGACCTCAATATTTATTCCATCTCTTTGTGCATGAATCTTCTTTCTTCAAAATATTTTAAAGAACTAGAATATCCAGGTGCAACTTTCATCTTTTTGAGGAATTATTCTTCAGCTAGAATTAATTGATTGCAATTTCTAATAGTGTGACTATACTTATTGAACCTCTCACATAGGACTTCTATATCTTCAAGGGTAATATTCTTATTTCTTTTTTTTCACTAGCCTTAGCTTTTTCATATTCTATCATTTTCATTCTCTCGAAATATTCTTTCTAGATAACCAATATGTCTTTAGGAACTATGGAAATAATTTTGGATTTTTCATATAGATTCTTTAGAGTGGCATCCTTTTTAGGAGTTCTTTTGGATGCACCACTCTTCAAGTTCTTAGATTTTGAATCATAGTAATTCTCATATTTCTTTCTTGGAGTCATCTTGGGAGAATTTTCTTTTCCAATATTCTCTTGATTTCTTTCCAAGGTAGATTATTCTTTTTTATCTAGCTTCAGTAGTATTCTATTCATATTGGCCCTAGATATATGTTGAGATATTCATGATCCATTCCTGCGACCACTCCCATTTCATACATCACAGATGATTTCTAGAATTCCAAATATATTGGTAGTATACAGATTCTCCTGGTACTGTTGTTGTTGCTTCTTCTTCTATGGATTTATCCTCTTTGATACATGCTTTCTCTATGCCTTTTCATTTAAGGGATTATACCAAAAATCCAGTGCACAATACCCAAATAAGTTACAATACCAACATTGGCCCAAAAATATAATCTTCTTAATATCTTCTGTATAATGTTTGTTGGGCCTTATTCTTAATGTGTTGTTCTCTATCTGGGGTACCATAGTATAGATTTTATTTCCAATCCACCTCATCCATGGTGGTAGGTTTCATCTCATCACCTTTCCCCATCCATACTTGTTTATAATTTTTCATCCAACTTTTATTTTTTATAGAAACATATTTAGAAACAATAATACAAGTTGGTATGGTACCTCCACTTTAGCAGCTTCTTTTGATCGATCAATAACTAAAGTCATGATATTGTTGTCTCATGTCTGAGGTATTTTGATCATAGAATCCTCTGGTGATAATTGAGTACCAGCATAATATATTTCCATCTTTTTTGGAGACTCAATATTTGTCTTTGAAATATTTTTCAACTGAGTTTTGAGTTCTAAACATTTTATATTATAGATGAATTTCTGATCATCAATCAGAATCATCTTCTATTCATCAGAATTCATCATTCATTAAAATTCAACTTTGAGAAAAATTAATATTTTTTGTAACAAAGAGTCAATTTCCTTGAATTTCATGGAAGTTTATTTTAAATATAAACTCTTTAATTTAGTGCTATTCTTTAACTCAGCTTCATGTGCATGGATATTTTCTTATATAGTCTTATTCACTCCATCTTTTTCATCAATGTCTTTAATCTTTTTGGTGATCTTTAAACATTCAATAAATTTTCCTTCCAAGGCCTTTTTCACATTATGATCTTCTCTTTCTAGTCAGGGGATCCTAACCTACAAGCATTGAAATATTCTACAAATTGTGGAAACTATTTCTTCAGGAATATCATACAGACAAGTTATTAATTTCTCCTGACAACTTAAAAATTAGTTATAAGTGTCTTCCTTTCTTCTAGAAGAAACTTGAGCCACATTCTCTATACTTTACAAGCTTGGTATTTTCTTCACTATTTGAAGGGCATGGAGAACCAGATATTTCATCTTCATTGGACATGAGGGTCTTCTTCAAATATCTATTATCTTTCTTTTTTTCTATTTTCCATGGTCTTTTTTATGTAGACTTCTTCTCATATATGACTGAATCATCATCAGGACTAAAATTAATTTTTTTCTTAGAAAAGAGAACTCAAATATTCTTCTTAACAGAATTAACTTAGAGTATCTGACATAGGTAAAACTTCCCCTATGATACCAATTGAATGACCCCATACCACCCTAGGAGGGGGAGGGGTTAATCAGGGTGTCAAATTTTTCTCTTAAACTAATGGATCATCTTCCCACATTGGTAGGAACTTATTTTAACCCTGTATAATGGATATTTCCAGTCATTAAAACATTAACATGTATAATGAAAAAACATAACTTTTACATGGTTCCCTACTATGGGCTACGCCCATGGAGCATATGTCGACAGGTTGTCAGTCACACCAAATTACCCTAGTCATCACTACCTATTGATTATAAATATTTGGGCATAGTCACTCTGTCCCAGGTACATTTCCTTTACAATGGTTCAATAATATCTCCGTACTTCCCTCCGATCACTTCTACTGAATCCCCCTGGATCACTGCCTTGGGTGTGGTCTCACTCAGTTTACTATCATGAAGGTATCTTCAATAGATTATCATGAAAATATTTTTCTCTATTCAGTATGAGACCCCACTTTCATCGAACTCCCAAATTGATGTAGTTATATTCAACCTTCTTCTATAGTACAATAATAATTCACTAATACTTCTTCTTATTCTCTGCCTGAATCACAACTACCTATGTAATTATTCAAGCAATGAAGATCAGCTCATTTAGAATTATCAAACTCAGCTTATTCTTATTTCTTATTCACATGCATGCATGAGATTATGCTAGTAGCATTTAAATGAACTCCTCCCTTTCTTTTAAATATTCTTCTTATTTACACACATACACCCACAATTGTGTATTTTTCTTTAAATTTATTCACGTATGCATGAAAACATGAAAATGATCTCAACCTTTTAATTTTTCTTTCTTAAAAAATGCACACACATGCTCCCTTCATTTTATTTAAATGATAAGGGCATGCATGTACTTACCTTCCATTATCTTCTTCTCTCATTTTCATCTTCTCAAGTACACACCCGATGTTTTATTTAGTTCATTCAAATTTTTTTGTCATGTTTGTATTTATCAAAGAATATTCTTCAAACCAGAATGGGGGTAGTCCATCATTTGGTTTATTCTTTCACACTCAGGTGTCTCAAATCATGAAAAAAATTTCATGTGCATAATTCATGTGTTCTCTAGTATTATTTAGACACACACACACACACACACACACACACACACACACTATCTCAGGTTTATTATTGTGTACGTGTTATCCTTTTTTACATTGAGGGTGTGAAGTTCTTGTATTCACAATGTGTGCAAGTCGCTTTTGAAAACCATGATGGTTCATGACTCCTCTCCATTAAAGGGATGTGTCAAACTCCTACACATAGAGAGTGAAGACCTTATTCGCATACCAAGTAGTACATGGTTCTCATTAGTGTTTCATGGTCAAATTTTGATGAACTGAAAGGTACACAGTTCACCTTCTTGAACCAAGAAGTATGTGGTTCTCCACTTCACTGGATTGGAGATGGTTTGTGGGAATTTTCTTCACAGAACCAGAATGAAAGACCACACCACTTCTTCACAAACACATAATGGTTTCTGAGATCTCTCTTTTCAAACCTAAGTGGTTCTCATCTCGTTGCATCGTGAACCATGTTTGGTTCATGTTTCTATGTTGGATATTCACAAATTGAAGCACGAAGTGTCTCTATTTTTTAAAATAGGATCTCTAAAAATCTTGGGATCAAAAACCTCTTCATGGATTGGTGGTTCTCTTTTTTATAAGCAGTGATCAAATATTTTCTTCATTCTAATCCCTAGAGATATTCCATGAATATCACGACTTTGAAATCTTGGGATATTCGGTGCATTGAAATATTCAAATCCGTGTTTGAAGATATCCTAAGATCTTCCAGTGTTTCCTCTTAAACACATGCTCTTTATTTCAAAGGAGGAAATCTTGTGCGTGCAATGAGGATCACATGAAAATATTCATTCGAGTCTATTAAAAATTCTTCCACATGGCTCCGGAAACATTGTTTTCCTTAGCCGAAACTTCTTCTTTAAGGTATTAACATACATGAACATCATAGGATGCCTTCATGGATACAGTGTTATCCAATAATGCTCATGGTGTTAAAATGATAGAGTATGATAGTTTGGATGTGGTTCTTGATCTTATCTGGATGAGAGGGAACAATGATGTTGAGCAGCGATGGAGGAGGACGATGGTGTGACTGGTTCGATCATCTTGGTACAATCAGACATCATGGGTTCATACTCTCATAGAACGGGATGGATGGATGGACTAGATTAGATGATCAGATGTTGCGCTGATCTGACGTTCAAGTGAGATCGGGGATGCAGTGGATAGTTGAGACTAGTTCGATCATTAATCACTTCTGTCCCACATCGAAATGAAGGCACACTCTGTGCCCACCCTATGAATCCTTGCCTGTGTTCCTTCCCACATGGTGGCGAGTGCTCTACGTCCACTATGATGCTCTCGGGATAGCTCTACCTAGATCCCCTATTGGTGCAGTTAACCCCTGTGGTCCCACATGTGGCTCAGGTTGAGGATGGGTAGCTAGCTAGTGGGTTGACCCCTTTTTTTAATATAAGCCACAAAAATGTGTTTACATAAATGTTAACATGAAACAAGATGCTTGGCCACCTAGTATTCCAAAGTTCATGCATGGACACCTCTAAAATAACAAGCCCATTCAACTCCTTTTATTTTTGGATTATCATTTCCAAATAACTTCAATAATACATAAAATGGTGCTACTTATTTAAGGGTTGGTGTCCTGAAAACCAACTAATTTGTACTTTGATTACATCAATGTACACTTATTATATATTGTTCATTGTTCTGCATGACTATAATATATTAATGTTATGGAATATTTTTTGCATTGATAAGTTCATGGAAGATCCCTACTACGATGAGAACCTTAAAATGCTATAATAATATTCTTAAATAAAGTTATACGGTTGGATTACATACTATGATAGGACAAATAGTATATAGACCGTCATGTGAGAGTACTCGTAAAAAGGCGAGACTCTCTCTCATGGACTTCACACTTGGTAATCTCCAAGATGGGAGAGTATTAGAACAGACCCACCAGAAGCAATTCTGCATGTCTTAGTGTCATCAGACATTGCTATCTACGAGCGTGTGTAATGGTCCTTATATTGGAAGATTATCATTAACTCATTTCATGACTCGCACACTTAGATTTGCTGAAAAAAACCATCACGAAGAGATTTGGTGGGAAGTAGGGTACGTTGGGTGCCTCTCGAATGACATGTTGTTAATGGATAAGTCAAAGAAGGATTTCTAACTTCCATATTTATGGAAGTATATATCTCAGGCCCTTTTATTGAAATCGAACTGTCGAACAAATTCCATGTCCATGATGACACGACGAGTTAATTTCTGGAAGTCAAATAATAACAGGTCAAGCATATAGGTTTATGAAACTACCATGAATCATTCTTGATGAGATATTGAGAAAAAGGTATTAAATTACACAGTAAGCGTTCATATGAGGTGACATGTCAATGGGGTTTCAACTTCTTTCTCTTGGGTGCCTTGAACCGTTGATAGAGAGTAATCTTCGACTTTAGGCAAGCCCGCCTAATGACAATGAGAAAGAGGCCTAGAGGGTCACACACTAAGTGTATCCAAGTATCTCAAGTTGAATAAAGATTATTCCAATATGTGGTTTAATAATTATTCAAGGAAGTCTAAATCGTTTTAATGATGGAGGAAGAATAAAATGAAAATAAGTACACACTATGTATTAATGATTACACGCTGTGTAGTTTTTATTTTGAAAAAAAGTACATGCCTTGTATTATTGAATGCACACGCCATGTAGTATTCATGTTGTAAAGGAAATGAATAAATGAGAACAAGATATACATGGCGTGTACATAGAATGTACACGCCATGATGTTTTCAATGGAAAACAAGTACACACCTTGTATTTATGATTGCATGTCGTGTAGTTTTTATAGTTGGGATTTTGAAGGATATTTATTATAATCATTGTGGGAGCATGTCATGGAATTAATAACTTGACAAGGGGTTTTCAAAAAGAGTTAATGAAATCAATAAAATGGGTAATGCATTTATTTATAGTCATAACTCTACAACCTCTAACCCGATTATAAATATCCTCACAACCCCAATTATTTTCCTAAGAGAATCGTTGTGCACAACAATTCTAGAGATATCTCTCAAGACCGAATGAAATCTATCCTCTAAGAATGATCTCAAGACCGAGAGAGATCAACCTCCATCAGATCAAGGTGATCTAAGGAAAAAAACACAAGCAAAGGCTTGTCCATGCTAGCACCCAGACATTCCTTTGGTGACGTCCAGAAATACATGGTGCATGTGTGGATCACCGCTATAGAAAATCTACACTTGGCTTCTACGATGCAACAATGAATCACAACAGAACTTGATCAGAAATATCAACGATGAAAGAAAACCATAAAAGGTCCTTTTTGTCTATTAATTAAATTAATTTTAATCAAACTGTGATGATCCTTCCTTTATGGTTTAAGGACTTTTATTTCTTCATTGTCTATTTCTGTGATTTGATCCGTGGATACTGGAATTTATCATCATATTGATCCCGGATTGAACATTGAAAATGGAAAAAAGCCAAGTGGGACCATCCACCCATGAGCTTCCGCTGCGCCCAGGACCTTCAAGTGGTATCATGGGAGGTCACTATGTTGATTATATTTATTTAATTTTCGTTGATAATTTATGAATTTATATTCAATTCAAGACAAATCGTTCTATAAAACTGAATGAACGAGATATGTTCTTCCTCCTTTGTTTTTCGATTAACATCACATAAAAGAACTTTTAATTTTAATTTTAATTAAATTAAAAATGAGGAACTCATCAGGAGGAGCTGCTCATTCTATCTGTACCACACAATAATACACGGTGTGTAGTGAAAACCACACACTGTGTACTTAGGTTCAATGAACCAGTACTTTTCCACCAAACCACGTTGGGTGAATTGAGCATACCTAAGTATTTATTACACCATGTTGACTAGAAATGAAGAGTGCATGGGAACAAGAATACAAGGCATGTATGTTTTATCAACACACCGTGTAGTCCGATTTGGCCCAAGTGAAACCATGTACAAGGAGAAAATGTGTTCCACGTACACGGGATTACCATGCCGGTAACAGTGTAACAAGGAAGTACACTCCGTGATAGATAAATCTACATTCTATGTACTCCAAAATTTCCAAAGTACAGAAAACATCCTAAAGCCCTCGATGCGTACTTTGGATAAAGGGTGAAAAATACATGGCATGTAGGCTATATTACACACCGTGTACTTTCCAAAAATGGAATTTTACCAGGTTTCCTCCAAAAGTAAAAATACATGTACAAGGAATATGGATGAGAAGATTCTCAAGGAAATTCAGAAAGGAATTTAAGATAAATAATTAATTAACTATAAGATCATAATTAAATGAATTCAAGCGCGGCATATCTTTAAAAAATAGAAAGATTTAAAGAATTTGAACTCTAAATATGAGTAAATGTCGTTTCATGCTATGGATGATCATGAGATAGACCAAAGACCCTTTGCATGTGTGTTTGGTTTCATTTAAATTTTTTTAATTCAAATTTGTTGGCTTGAGAGCCTTCTTCCAATAAAATGTAGGGCCTGCGTGCCCATGGTTTCTTTAATGTAAGCCCCATGTAATGGAGGATCTCTAAAGCCAATGGAGATGGTTCAAAAAACCGAAGATGAGGCAAAACCAACCCAAGAGGATGTAAAGGTGGATAGATGGGAGCTGCAAAACATGAACCATCGGGTTCATGGTATTTTCCCTAGGTCAGGGTTAGCTTATCAAAACCACTAGGTAAGCTAACCAATAGAAGATCGTGATCATGGCATATTATTTTATTTATATATGATTTCATGGTTTATTTATTATTTATGTGTTGTCGCGTTCACATAATTAATGAAATAAACAAGTATTCAAAGATGGAATAAAATAAAAACTGGACTATGTGTAAACATTATCAGAACATGGTTAATCACTTAAGCAAGCATCACTTAATATTAACAAGAATGTGATAATGAAAACTATTCATAAAGAATAAAATATCTCAAATACCATATTAAGTCAGACCAAGCCTTCCATTACTTGATTAATGGAAAGAATCAATAAAACTATGTGTTTGACCAACCCTTGTTGGGACACTTACTTTTATGAAAGAATATATTATGAAAGTTTCAGGTTGACTTAAAAATTTTACATCAAGAGGAGTATTACTTGCTAGAAATGTTGTTAAATGGAGGCAAGTGTTGAGGAAATCCAAGTCAGGATTTCAGGATTGGGGAGTCCACTCAATAGATCAAGGAACTGTAAGCTCATAGTTGGCAATGACCTGCCTACCTAAATACCTTCAAATAGCTTGACCAACCCTTGTTGGGGTTATGTGAAGGGGAATACAGATCCTTTCCACAATAATGTCAAAGCAACTAGACATTCTGAGTTCAATGGTGAGGGCCATTGGGAAATGATAAAATAGTGGGAGACTTAGTAAAATTCATTATTTCTAATCAAGTTAGTACTAATAAATCTGCTCTTCTAATTTATAGAATCAAGATGACAAACTCGTAAAAACCTTTTCTCTATGATCAATTATAGATAAAGACAATATCCTCACCGGTAGTAACTTTTAGGAATGGATTAGGCACCTTCGGGTTATCCTACACCATGAATGAAAGTTTTATGTACTGGAGTCCTCACTTCCTGATCTACCTACCAAAGGGGAGAGTGAAGAATATTTCCTGGTCTATGATCAATATTTGAGCGATGCACTCGACATTCAAAGTTTGATGCTATCATCAATGTCTAGTGATCTCATTAAGTCTCATGAAGACATAGATTCCTATAGCATGCTCCATCAACTCTGTGGTTTATAACAAGAGAGAGAAAGACATGAAAGGTTTGAGATCTCTAAGGATCTATTTTAGAGAAAGCTTGGAGAGGGTGCCACAGCTGGGCCTCATGTAGTCACTCTTATTGGCTACATTGAGTTCTTAGAGGTTCTAGGGTTTAAACTACCAGAAGAATAGGGTACTGATCTCATTCTTGCATCACTCCCCCAGATCTTCTCTAACATTGTTGTAAATTTCAAGATGAACAACATTGAGAAGTCTCTATCTGATCTTCTTATCCTCATTCTCCATGTGTACAATGATATGAACTGTGAAAATAATTCTGTTCTTATGGTGAATAAAAGGAAAGGGAAGGTGAAGAGATTTAAGCCCAAAGATTCTTCAAGGACTTCCAATAAAAGGAAGATCAAAGGTGAGGCAAGAGAACAAGAGGCTGTTTGTTTCACATGTGGCAAGAAGGGCCACTGGAAGAAAAACTACACCCAACCAAAGAAGCAAGGGGTAGCTTCAGGTGCGTTTGTCATCGAATGAAACCTATCAGTTTCTAAAAATTGGGTATTAGATACATCCTATGGTTCTAAAATATATATCCAAATATAAGAACCAAGTAGATTCATGAAGATTGATCGAGGGGAGGTTGATCTACGAGTAGCCAATGGAGCCAGACTTGCTGTCATGGCTATCAGAGACTACAACCTCACATTTCAAACTAGAATGATCTTGGTGTTTAAGGGATGTTATTATGTGCCTTTTATTTCTAAAAACATCATTTTATTATCCAGATTAGATATTGATGGATTCATCTCCATGTTTGAAAACTAATGTTGCTACTTTTATAAAGATAGCATTTGTTTTGGTAGAGCACATTTATATAATGGCATTTATGTGTTAAACTATACAAACCGATTAATGGAAATCGATGAAAAAGTTAATTCACATGACTCATACCACACCCAACATTGGCATCACCGGCTAGGTCATTTCAATGAGAAACATTTGACAAAATTACATCAAGATGGGTATTTAGATTCTTTTGAACTAAAACCACTTAGTGTATGTCATGTGTGTCTAAAAAGAAAAAAAAAGACCAAAGCCCCATTTAGTGGGAAAGGTGAAAGGGCTAAAGACCTTCTCGAACTAGTTCACATAGATGTATGTGGACTATTTCCAATTGAAGCAAGGGGTGGTTTCTTGAACATCATAACTTTTACTAATGATTTTAGTAGATATGTATATATTTACTTAATGAGTTATAAGTCAGATTCTTTTGATCGGTTCAAAGAATACAAGAATAAAGTTGAGAACCAGCTTGGTCAGAAGATTAAGAAACTCTGCTCAGACAGAGGAGTAGAATATCATAATCAAGACTTCATTGATTTTTTGCAGGAGTTTGGGATTGTATCTCAAATCACTCCTCCTTACACCCCTCAGTGGAATGGAATAAGTGAAAGGAGTAACCACACCCTATTGGACATGGTGAGATTAATGATGATTCATGCGAATCTTCCATTATCCTTTAGTGGATATGCATTACAAAAAGTATCCCACATACTAAACCAAGTATCAACTAAATCGATAAATAGTATTCCATACGAATTATGGAGTGAATGCAAATCCATGTTATCAAATTTATAGGCGTGGGGTAGAGAAGCATTTGTTAAGGCCTCTTCAGGTAACAAACTTGCACCCTGAGGCACAAAGTGTATCTTTATAGGACATTCCAAGGAAACAATGGTATATTACCTATAAAAACCCTCAGATAAAAATTCTATAGTGGCAAGACATTCCATATTACTTGAGAGGGAGAACATTTCCAAAAGAGATTGTGGGAGCGAGATAGACTTCGAGGAAGTCAAGGCTCAAGATACACAAGAGTTGGTACTAGAACAAATTCCACAAAGCCCCGTGGAAGAAAAATCTATTCCAGAGACACAAGAACTGTGTAGGAGCACGAGACAAGTGAGAGAACCAGAACGATATGGTTTTCTTGTCACCGAGGATGGTGAAACAATATTGGTTGATAATGATGATCTTATTACCTATAAAGAAGCAGTTGAAGGCACCGAATATGCCATGTGGAAAGAAGCCATGAATTCTGAAATGGATTCCATGTAGCTAAACCCAGTCTAGATTTTGGTAGATCCTCTTGTTTATGTAATGCCAATTGGTAATAAATGGGTATTCAAGAAGAAAATGGACATGGAGGGACAATTCAGCACGTATAAGGAATGAATGGCTACAAAAGTTTTTAGACAGTGTCAAGGAATTGACTATGATGAAACCTTTTCACTGGTTGTGATGCTAAAATTGATCAGAATCCTATTGGACATTGCTGCTTACTATGACTATGAAATTTAGAAAATGTATGTCAAAACAGCATTACTTAATGGGAACCTCCAGGAAGATGTCTAATGACACAACCTGAAGGGTTTGTGCCTCTAAAGGATTCCAACAAGGTATCCAAGTTGTAGAAATCCATTTATGGGTTAAAGTAAGCATCAAGTTCATGGAACATTCATTTTGATGAAGCCGTAACAGAATTTTTCTTTGTTAAGAATGAATGTGAGCCTTGTGTCTACAAAAGGTTTAGTGGAAGTGCAGTTGTTTTCCTTATAGTATATGTTGATGACATATTACTAATTGGAAACAAAGTACCGGTCTTACAGTCAGTTAAGGCATGGTTGGATAAATGAATCACTATGAAAGACTTGGGCAAGGCAGTATATATTCTTGGGATCAAGATCCATTGTGGTAGATCCAAGAGAATGCCAGGCCTGAGTCAAAGTATATACATTGACAATACATTGAAGAGATTCAGTATGGAACAATCCAAGAGGGCAATGTTTCCAGTGTCACATGGCATTCAACTTTCTAAGAAAATGTGTCCTCAGTCAAATGAGGAAATAAAGAAAATATCAAGGATTCCTTACCCATATTCTATTGGGTCAGTCATGTATGCTATGATATGTACAAGGATAGATGTTTCTTATGCAATAAGTGCGGTAGAAAGATATGAAGCTGATCCAGGAGACCGCCATTGGATGGCAGTCAAGACCATCCTTAAGTATCTAAGGCGTATTAAGGATATATTCTTAGTTTATGGGGGATATGAGAAACTAGTCATCATAAGACATGTAGATTCTAGGTTTTAGACTGATCAAGATGACATGAAGTCACAGACTGGATACATCTTCAATTTGAATGGAGGTGTAGTGAGCTGGAATACCCCAAAGAAAGGTGTAGTCACTGATTCTACAATAGATTCCGAGTATATCGCAGCTTCTGAGGCAGTTAAAGAAGCAGTATGGATGTGATTCTTCGTCCAAGAGCTGGATGTAGTACCTAGAATTAAATATCCTATTGCACTCTATTGTGATAATACTATAGCGGTGGAACTTCCAAAAGAGCCAAGGTTACATCAGTGGACAAAGAACATACTTTGGAAGTATCATCTCTTGAGGGATTTTTCTAAGAGATGGGAACTTGTAGTGAGTATTATATCCAAAGAATACAACGTGGCGGACCCCTTGACTAAAGCCTTGTCTTAGAAGAAACATGATCACCATGTGAGGTCTAGCAGACTAAAAGTCGTAGGAAGTTGTCTCTTGTCTAAGTGGGAGCTTGTAAGGGTTGGTGTCCTAAGAACTAACTGTTTTAAACATTGATTACATGAATGTACACTTATAATATATTGTTCATTGTTCTTCATGACTATAATATAATAATATCCTGGAATATTTTTTTGCATTGATAAGGTCATGGGAGATCCCCGCTACGATGAAAACCTTAAAATGCTATAACAATATTCTTAAACAAAGTTCTACAGTTCGATGACATACTATGATAGGACACATAGTATATAGACCGTCATGTGAAAGTACTCGTAAGAAGACAAGACTCTCTCTCATAGAGTTCACACTTGGTAATCTCTAAGATGGGAGAATGTTAGAACAGACCCGCCAGTAGCAATTCCTCATGTCTTGGTGTCATCAAACATTTCTATCTACAAGCATGTGTAATGGTCCTTATATTGGAAGGTTATCAATAACTAATGTCATGACTCACACACTTAGATTTGCTGACAAAAACCTCCATGAAGGGAGTTGGCAGGGAGTAGGGTATATTGGGTGCATCACAAATGACATGTTGTTAATGGATAAGTCGAGGTAGGATTTGTCCCATCCATATTTATTGAAGTAGATATCTTGTGGCCTTTGATTGAAATAGAACAGTCGAACAAATTCCATGGACATGGTGACACAACGAGTTTATTTTTGGAAGTTACAGAATGAAAGATCAAGCATAGGTGATAATGATGCTGCCATGAAACCTCCTTGATGTGATATTGAGACAAACAAATTAAATTACACAGTAAGCATTCGTATGAGGTGACACGTCAATGCAGCGTTAACTTCTTTCTCTTGGGTGCCTTGACCCGTTTCTAGACAGTAATCTTAGACTTTAGGCAAGCCCACCTAATGCCAACAAGAAAGAGGCCTAGAGGGTCACACAATAAGTGTATCTAAGTATCTCAAGTAGAATAAAAATTATTACCATAAGTGGTTTAATAATTATTCATGGAATCCTAAGTCGTTTTAATGTTGGAGGAAGAATAAAATGAAAACAAGTACAGCTGTGTATCAATGATTACACACACTGTAGTTTTTATTTTGAAAACAAGTACACGCTGTGTATTATTGAATGTATACGTCGTGTATTTTTCATTTTGGAAAGTAAATGAATAAATGAAAATAAGATATACACACTGTGTACATTTAATGTTCACGCCATTTAGTTTTCAACGAAAAAGAAGGACACACCGTGTATTTATGATGACATGCCGTGTAGTTTTTGCAGTCAGGATTTGGAATGATATTTATTATGATCAGTGTGGGATCATATCAAGGAATTAATTATTCAACATGGGGTTTTAAAAAAAGAGTTAATGAAATAAATAAAATGCGTAACACATTTATTTATTGTCATAACTCTACAACCTCAAACCCGATTATAAATATCCTCACAGCCCCAACTCTATTCCTAAGAGAATATTTGTGGACAACAATTCTGGAGATTTCTCTTAAGACTGAAAGAAATCTGTTCTCCAAGAACACTCTCAAGACCAATTGAGATCCACCTCCATCGGATCAAGGCGATCTAAGGTAGAAAATGAAAGAAAAGGATTATCCACATTAGCACCCGGAGATTCCTTTGGTGACATCCATAGATACGTGATGCACGTGTGGATCCCCCCTAGAGAAAGTTTACACGTGGCTTCTACGATGCAATGACGAATCACAATAAAACACGATCAGAAATATCAACAAAGAATGAATGCCATAAAATGTACTTATTTTCAATCAATTAAATTAATTATAATCAACCTGTGATGATCCTTCCTTTATGGTTTCAAGACTTTTCTTCTTCTTTGTCAATTTCTGTGATTCGATCCGAGGAGACTGGCATTTATTATCGTATTGATCCCAGATTGATCATTGCAAATAATAAAAATCTATGTGGGCACATCCACCCATGAGCTTCCACTGTGCCCGAGACCTTCAACTTCAACATTGTAAAAAATTTATCACTTGTTGATACAAGTTCTCTGAACATTATGTTATGTGCAACAATCATCTGATTTTTCCGTTCTCCAATAACTTTGGACTTATCATATATCCTTCTTGATATTGATCATAATTGAAATCTTTTACAAAAAATAAAACGATATACACAAATTTGGTCCAAACAATACAGTCATTTTATTATCCATTTTTAATATCATTTCATTATTATTTATTATTCATGTATCATCTGCTTTATTTTCTTATGCATGGTTTGTCAAAAAAAATTTGGTTATACTTAATTGGTTTGAGTTATATCTTTAAAAAATGGTATTAAATTTATATATATCAAATATATTCATTATATGCATTTACATAATAACTATTTAATGAATATCATGTAGAATGAATCACATCACACCGTAGAGAAGGTAGACCTTTCGTAGGAATGAGTGACAATATCATTCCCATAATTTTTGAATGGTGTATAATATTTCAAAATAAATATAATTTTATAATAATCATATATTGTTATTATTTACATCATTATATCCATCCATTTAAGGTGGTGGTGAAAAACAAATTACACCACGATGGGGAGATGATAAGCCGTATGTACGCACGTATGGTGATTTCGTTTTTCATCGGATGGATAGAAAGTGGAATATTGTTGTTACATTATCATAATAAAATTTTAGTATATAAGAGACACAATATTTATTAATTTATAAGGTAACAAATCATGAAGAGGAAGTATAAGAATAATGAAGATTGAAATAATCGGTAGAGGAGATTACCTCTTCTTCGACGCACTTCCTCTAAATTTCCTCTTAGAGCACTAGAGTTAGTCTTCGAAGAAGACCAGAACCTCTGGAATGTAACTAGGTATTTTTATAAGTGAGTAGGGTAGGTTATGGCCAATATTTTATGCTCAATGTGAAGTTAATATGTTTTGGAAGAGGTTCCCTTTTATAGTTGAGGTGATGGGGACTTTTGGGATCTCATAAAATATTAATTTATAATAAAATCAAACCCCATAAAACCTTAACAATGTCCCAATTTCTTATATGAGATGATATAGGATTTTAATATCACAAAAAAATATATTTTATACATGTTTTACTATCAATTAAAACGTTATCATTTTAATTAACATTTAGTTATTATATTTAATTTTTTACCAGTTTAACTAATATTTCAATATTAAAAGGGTACAATATTTTCTTATTTGATGTCAATTAGAATATAAATAAATATATTAGAACATTTTAGTCCATATATTAATAACAATATATTTTTTTAAAAAAAATTTCTATTTTTTAATATTTTTTTAAAAAATATTTTGATAAAAAATCAATGATGTCATTTTTTACACTATTCAATTTATTGATTTTGAAAATATTAATATAATGTGTTAACATTAAAAATAATATTTTATTATATTACGTATAGGTCAATACCATCAATAAAATTCATTATAAATATTAATTTTCATTAATTTTAATCATTTTAATATTTTTAATTATATTTATTTATTATCTATATTAAGAAAATAATTTCTACATAAATATAGTGTAATTATTTAATATAATTATATCTTGAATAAAAATAAAAAAATAAAAAAATATGAAATATATAAATATACTATATTTTATAAGAATATATTTAGTTGAATTTATCTTACGGAAAGTCTATCATTTAAAATGTTATAATTATTAAATTATGAATGTGACAACTTTAACAGGAAATAAAATAAAATAATATAAGTGTCATAATCTCTTTTATAAAGATCTGAATGGTTTCTAACTCGATACATGGATGGTTATGGTCGAGATATTCTTAACCAATAATATTTTGTCAATTTTTTTGGTACTTTTGAGGTTTATTAGGATTTTAATTTTTTATTGATTTCTCATCATTTAATTAATTTTTACCTCATCAAAGTATAAGTATTTAAAGTAATTATTTAGTTCATAAATACTAACAATAAATTTCCATGATAAATAAATAAATCTATCATTCAAATGAATATTTATAATCGAATTTATCTTCTATATAACCCTATAAAAAAATATGTTAAAGTTATTAAAATTTGAATAAGTCATATTTAATTTCTATTTAAATAAAATAAATTAAACATTCTAATCTCATCCATGTGACTTAAAAAGGAAACCATTTGAACAGAAGGATGATTTATGTTGAAAAAATATCATCCAATGATATTAAAATAAGTATATAGGTAATTTTATAATAGTATTATTACCATTAATTACCTTATTTTTCCTTTTATTATATTAATAAAAAATAATAAAGTTACTATTCAAAATGCACAAAAATAAAAAAACATATTTACATAACTAAAACCAACTAATTATAAGTACTGTAATATATATATATCATATATGAAATTATCGCGTTTACCCATAATGGAAATCATAAATTATCGCGTTTACCCATAATGGAAATCATAAATTATGCCATAAATGAGAAATAAATAAGCATAAATAAAACATAAACATAATATATATATATCATATATGAAATTAGTGTCATCAAAATGGCCACCATTAGAGGTGTTAAAAGAATATTGAACAATCATCGTTTCGTGAGGTAATATTTCGCCACCCACAGAAACAGTATGTTCTTTAACAATTAGATGATGGTGTGTGTAAGTTTAAACCAAATAATTATCATAAAAACATCCTAGTATATTTTATATACTGGTTTTGTTACAAAAGAAAGGAATAAAAAGAGTTTAAGGGGTTGGAGAAGAAAAATAAAACAAAACAACATTAGAGAAGACATTACCTTAAAATCGAGTAACTCTTTTGATTTGAGCCAAAGGCATCCTTGGGAAGAATTTCGCCCAAATTGAGGCTTCTAAGAGTAAGGGAGGGATGTTGGGAGAGTATTTGGGCAGAGTTTGGCTGATCCAAAAGGCTTTGAAAGTGTGAGTAAGGTGGTAGTGGTGGGGGCCTTTTATAAGTGGAGAGGAGGGGCACTCTTGGAAAGTAATGAAATGTTACTTTTTTATACAATGATTTTCGGATTCTAAAAGTTCCCAAACATATATAATTCGAGGCTAAGTTGATAAGGGTTCGAAATATTCTCATCCAATAGTCTTTGGACAAGTGTAATTCTTAGAGTTTACATTATCCTTCAATTTTATTAAAATCGTTAATTATTGAGGTAATCGCTGCATCAGCAGGGCGTCATAAATAAATTAATCTATTTAATATCTAAAAATTATAAAAAAAATATAATGATGTAGTAAATCATTTTTGATTTCTAATGAATATTTATAGTCAAAAATATGACTTGTATAACCCCATTTAAAAATTGTTTTAGTTAAATAACTCTTGTTTGTGACATTTTTATTTTAACATTAAATAAAAAGCTATTTATGTCATTTTTCTACCAAAGTGGCTCCATGGGGTCCCCAAGTTTACCCATGGATTTTATTGGTCTACCATGACACATAAAATAGGGATAGGACAAGTGTAAAGGTATTTTCATATTTTTATAATATCATTTTTACCTTAAATTTCACTAATTACCTTTAATCGCGATTAATTAAACTTAAAAGTTATTATTCACCAAAAAATTATTTTAATCCCATTAAACCACATTTTACTTCCTAATGAAAACCATGTATTTAGGATTTTTGAAAATCAAATCATAGAAGTGGTAATATTAAATTTAAACGAAAAATCAGTTATTTAACTACCACTTAGTGGGTTCACTATTCATCAAAAATTAAAGTTCTTCAGAACAACGCCAAAATTTCACCCTAAGCTATAATTGATATTCAAAATTCAAAAATTATGTCTATTTTAAAAAATTCCAAACATATAAGTTTCATTAATTAATTTTATAATTAATTCCTGTTGTCACAACAAATAGCGTGTTTTTAAGAAATAATATATATCAAAAGATTGACAATTGTTTATGTCTAATTTCAAAGTGAAATTAATTATAATGAACACAATTGGATAAAATGGTAAAAATATATTCTAATTATACTTTAAAACCACTAAATAGTATAATTTATCACTATAAATTATTTTTATTAAAAAAGTAGTTTTTAAGTATTCTTCACTATTCATAAAAAAATGGAAGTTCTCAGAAAATTACAAAAAATTAAACTTAGGATAATTTCGATATTATGAATACAAAAATGAAGTCCATTTTGAAATATAAAATTTCTATAATTTTAAAAAGTGGGTATTACTATTCATAACGGCTAGTTTGATTAGTCGCGGTTTGTTAGAACTCGATGTTGCGTACAATGCAAGCTATTGCATTATTGATTGAGATTCATATCGTGGAAGCTCGGGGTGTTACATTCTCCCCCACTTCAATAAATCTCATCCTCACAATTTGAAATTTTTCTTTGAAAATAAAAGGTTGAAAATAGAAAATACCTTTGTGGAAAACCCACATCGAAAATAAGGTTAATAAAAATATAACATTAAAAGAAAGAAAGAGAAGTACAATGGTCACCCGAGATAACCCATATTAGGATTCTATGAAAATATGGATATGGAAGAAAAAAAACCATCAAGGTAGGATGGAGAGTTGTAGAACACTGGATTAGGAGAAGGTTAACCATAAGAAAATCACAAACTTGTGATTGGTTAAACAGTCATTGAATCTCCAGTTGGAAAAGTTAACCGGAAACATTTTTGTTTTAAGTTACCATTTATAAATTTGAGGAATTTATTTAGGAGATTTACTAAGAATGTAAGGGAATATACATACTTGTTATGTAGACTTTCATTCTTTAATAAATTTTTACCACAAAACCATCTTTCACTCTAAAAGGTTATAGAACTCAAAAATATTCTATTTATCCTAATTGTATAAGGTCCCAAATATTAACACATACCATTTAGATTAGTAAAACTATTTTGTAATAACTAGGGACTTCCTGTAGGCTAGTGGTAGATAATAAAGGCCTGTCACACTATGGTTGTGGGTTCAATTCCTGCAGCTTTGTCCGACGCGATGGGTTATGCCCCACCCTGCAGGTTGTCCTTTTACTAAAACTATAGTATTATAATATTCCAAAAATAATCTTCATAAATGTTTTAACCTTAAACAATACTATCCAAATTTCAACTTAATCCATTCCAACCTTTATATTTATCCAAAATACCTCCATCCAGAATTTCTCTAAAAGGTCTCTAAATTCCAAAAGCAATGGTATCATTAGATTCCTCAAACAAGGTAATGTTTCCCTTATTGTCACATACAAAAATATGATTACCTTAATCATATTAAAACCTTAATGAAATCAAAAAGTACTGCAGTACAATCCTTATATATATATATCACATTATTCTAATAACCAGAATATAATCCATGAGTCCAAAAGCACCAATACATTAATTATTCTGCTTCAACTGTAGTAACAACATAAGATTTTCCTTGATCCCTTGGCCTTTTCTGAGGTAAATTTCCCTGACGCTTAGGACATTCATTTGCATAATGACCCATTTCCCTACAATTGTAGCATTCAACATTGATAGCCTCTTTCTTTCCCTTACAATCACGAGTCTGGTGACCTTTTTCACCACATTTGTAACAAACTCCCATTCCTTTTTGGCAAGTACCAGGGTGATTCTTCCCACAATTATCACATAATGGAAAATCCTTCTTTCCCTTTTTCCCTTTATCTGTCTCTTGTTCCACCATTCTCTTCTTCTCTTGCTTTACTTTGTTGTCATAAGACTTAGAGTAATCCTTTTCTGTCTTGATAGCACACGAGACTATATCCTCGTATGTTGAGAAAGATTGTGATACTAAATCTCGACGGAGAAATGTTTTTAACCCTTCAAAGAAACGATCAATCTTACTTTTTGGGTTACGTATATAATTTTCTAAGAAAAGATCTTTGAACTCTCTCCATTCCATACTTGATACTTCTTCATCTTCCTTTGTATTTTGAATCAATGACCACCATTGATCGGCATCTCTAGTGAGTCGGTAAACTGCCATGATAACCTTCTCCCTTTCGCTACCCCCAAGGCGTGGAAAATTTTCTCTAAGGAGTTTATCCATTGCTCTGCTACTAATGGATTTTTACCCCCATTAATTTTTGGCGGTTTTTGCCTCATGAAGCGGTCTAACTTTGATCCTCCACGTTGCGGATCAAGGTGCTCCATACGAGTAAGGTTATTATTCATAACCTGAGTGAGTTGTCCCAGCATGGTAATAAGTTGATCAACACCAGTTGTATCTCCATCTCCACAATAATTATCTTGAGCAGGAGGGAAATCCCTACACGGAGTGCGTGCATTGATACGGTTTCCATTCCTTCAACTAAGTGCCATTTCTAAACAATGGCATAAACTAGATTAATTTATGAATCAAAATACATAATTCCATAATTGTAAAACACTTAACACTAATTGAAATATTTATGGATATAATCCATAATCATAAAAAATGTTTTCTTTGAGGAAGTATATACTCATAACCCTTCATAGTGGTTTGTAAAGAAAATGAGAATTATCCTAAGCATATCCCCCAAGATTGTCGTAACCAAGAGTGCAACAAGGCCCGTTGTCGTGCACGAGTTCCCGTTCGAGTCTACCTCAAAGCAGTGTTTTTGAGTTTTACCCCTAGGTACATCTATGCCAGATCCACCTCTACCTGCTCGTATCCAGATAGGGATGTATTGCTCGAAAAACTCACAAAATCTCTATAATACCAAAATTCTAGGAAGTTCATCTATACTAATCCTCAAAGTATAGCTTTGGGCTATGTGCTCTAATCAGAGTTTATCTAAATCTATCTTCCAAGGTTAGTACTAAAATGCCTCTGATACCAACTGTAACGCCCCGACCCCAGTTTCCCAGAGTCAGTGCATTACTTCGTAACATTGGCATGATCACAAAAGATCAAGTCTCGAAAGAATGATTAGTTTAGTAGCCTTGGAAACACTAGATACATTCATAAATGTTACATTACATCATAAAGTTAAAAACTACAATAACATAGTATCCATTTTCCACAATCATATCCCCTTCAGACTATCCCTGCAGGTCACTCCTAAAATACTTCTTCACATCCGGGAAAAATTAAAACATTGAAAGGGGTGAGCTCAGATTCTCAGAAAGGATAACAATATAGCGGAAGCTTTAATAAATAAACATAAACATTTATGGCAATGTATAACTAAAACAGAAGCCTTTTAAACTTGATCTTCAATATAATATGGCAAAAGTAGAATGAGATAATGTCATTTACTTATTCCCATGGATATTCTACTGGTCGAATAATCACATGCAATATCAATAACCACTTTCATAATGATGGAATTCATAATGCCAGACTATCATAACCACGTAGCCAAGGCCTCGTGCCAAGAACACAAATAAGATTTTGTCAAGGCCTCGTGCCAAGACACTAGTTTGTCTCATGAGACCTACCGATGCATCAAGGAGCTATAGCGGGCTCCACCTGTCACTTATTAAGTCCAATGCATTCCTTATATGAACAGGTTTAAATATATCATAAACCATAACATAATTGTATCACATAAAACATGCATAAAGGAAACATAATATTTCCACACTTCATTCACAAGATATCAATACAACACATTGATATAATAAAAAATTTATCAAAACAATTTTCAATACCAATATAAAAGAAAAGTAAAACTTGGTATTTATTTTTCATTTAAAAAAAGTTATGGCTTATAGAGGAATCCAAAACTCAAATAATAGTCATGGCAACAGAGAAGTCATTTTTTCCGCATACGTAAGAAAAAACATTCCTTTTGTCTTTTAGTAAAAACGCTTCCTATAAAAAGATTCATTTTGAATAAAAGTAAAATTCAAAGGGGTTTATACACAGTATAAACGAAAGTTGTGTATAAAACCAAATATGCCTCAATGAAAGGAGATTGGGACGAAGTCCTTAAAAGGATTATTTTTAAAATAAAATAGATATATTATTTTTATTCACTATAAGTACACATAAATAAAGTACAAATACAAGATATGACATAATAATATCATGACATAATTTGAAAGTAGGAGATTAACCCAAAGAATGGAAATTGGGTTAAGAAATTCCCTTACCTCGTGTCAGAATTGACTTGATCATTCTTTAACCTCATGAATAATAAACTAGAGTTTATATATACCTTCTTAAGAACATTTTTCAAGTTCATTATTCCTTTTATATCACTTATTACCATGTCACGAACATTATGTAATTATTTAAGTTTATAACGGTCGTTTTGTCGATCTTTGGTACTTGAGTAAAAAATAAACTTCTTATAATTACAAGTTGTTCATGTGGTGAAATATCCATTATATCCAGAATTATATTCATGATGTAGATATCATATATATCATATATATCCATTATATACATTCATTTATAATATTACATAACATTTAGAGGTAAGAAATGAAATGCACCGTTCATGGAAACGGTAAGCCGTACGTACGCATGAAAGCTACTTTAATTTATATTTCATATTTAATGGAATGAAATAATAATAGTATAAAGGTGTAATATAATTCCAGTATAATATAATTTATAATACCATTTACTCCATCCTTTATACATCCCACATATTTCATTAACGATTCAAATCACTTTGAGGGGGCGATTGTCCGCACTTCCTAAAATGGAATTATCGCGTTTACCCATAATGGAAATCATAAATTATGCCATAAATGAGAAATACAGAAGAATAAGGAAAACATAAACATAATATATATATCATATATGAAAATAATGTCATCAAAATGGCCACCATTAGAGGAGTTAAAAGAATATTGAACAATCATCGTTTCGTGAGGTAGTAGTTTGCCACCCACAGAAACAATATGTTCTTTAACCATTAGACGATGGTGTGTGTAATTGTAAACCGAATCCTTATCATAAAAACATCCTAGTATATTTTAGATACTTTTTTTGTTACAAAATAAAGTAATTAAATGAGTTCAAGGGGTTGGAGAAGCAAAATAAAACAAAACAACATTAGAGAAGACATTACCTTAAAATCGGGTAACTCTTTTGATTTGAGCCAAAGGCTTCCTTGGGAAGAATTTTGACAAATGTGAGGCTTCTAGGAGTAAGGGAGGGAAGTTGGGAGAGTATTTGGGAAGAGTTTTTCCGAGCCAAAAGGAATTGAAAGTGTGAGTAAGGTGGTAGTGGTGGGGGCCTTTTATAAGTGGAGAGGCGGGGCACTCTTTGAAAGTAATGAAATGTTACTTTATTATACAATGCTTTTCGGATTATAAAGGTCCCACACTTATATAATTGTAGGATAAGGTGATAAGGGTTCTAAATATTCTCATCCAATAGTCTTTGGACAAGTGTAATTCTTAGATTTTACATTATCATTCCATTTTATTAAAATCGTTAATTAATGAGGTAATCGCTGCATCATCAGGGTGTCATAAATAATTTAATCTATTTAATGTATAAATATTATAAAAAAAATATCATGATGTATTAAATCTTTTTATCTTTCTAATGAATATTTATAGTAAAAAATATGACTTGTATAACCCCATTTAAAAATTGTTTTAGTAAAACAACTCTTGTTTGTGACATTTTTATTTTAATATTAAATAAAAAGTTATTTATGTCATTTTCCTACCAAAGTGGCTCCATGGGGTCCCCAAGTTGACCCATGGATTTTCTTGGTCGGCCATGACATATCAAATAGGGGTAGGACAAGTGTAAAGGTATTTTCATATTTTTATAATATCATTTTTACCTTAAATTTCACTAATTACCTTTAATCACGATTAATTAAACTTAAAAGTTACTATTCACCAAAAAATTATTTTAATCCCATTGAACCACATTTTACTTCCTAATGACAACCATGTATGTTGGATTTTTGAAAATCAAATCCCAGAACATGTAATATTTCATTTAAACGAAAAATCATTTATTTAACTACCACTTAGTGGTTTCACTATTCATCAAAAATTGAAGTTTTTCAGAACAATGCCAAAATTTCATCCTAAGCTATAATTGATATTCAAAATTCAAAAATGATGTCTATTTTAAAAAATTACAAACATATAAGTTGCATTAATTAATTTTATAATTAATTCCCGCTGTCACAACAAATAGCGTGTTTTTAAGAAACAATATATATCAATAGATTGACAATTGTTTATGTCTAATTTCAAAGTGAAATTAATTATAAAGAACACCATTGGCTAAAATGGTAAAAATATATTCTAATTATAATTTAAAACCACTCAATAGTATAATTTATCACTATAAATTATTTGGATTAAAAAAGTTGTTTTTAAGTATTCTTCACTATTCATAAAAAATGGAAGTTCTCAGAAAATTACAAAAAATTCAACTTAGGATAATTTCGATATTATGAATACAAAAATGAAGTCCATTTTGAAATATAAAATTTCTATAATTTTAAAAAGTGGTATTACTATTCATAACGTCTACTTTGATTAGTCGCGGTGTGTTAGAACTCGAAGTTGCGTACAATGCAGGCTATTGCATTATTGAATGAGAAGCGTATTGTGGAAGCTCGGAGTGTTACAAGTACGGAATCCATTTTTCATAATTAAAACCATATATTTTTTATTTATTAATTTAAAATTAATGTCATTGTCAAAAAGAGATAATGAGTTTCAATTGTTAAAACACTGATAACGATTGAAATTTTATTACATATGAATTCAATGTAAAATTAATTCTAATGACATATATTATATTTAAGGGAAAAAATATATTCTATTTATACTTTAAAAAATTCAATATTATAATTTGGCCACATAAATTATTAAAATGATTTTTTTTCAATTAAAATTTACCATATTTTTACTATTCATCAAAATTTGAAAGTTATCAGAAAAATATTAATAATACAACAAATATAAATTTTTATATCCATCTTCCCAAAAAAATATTTATTTTTTCCTATAAAAATTATTAATTTTTCAGAATCTTAATTCAAAAGGGGTACTCCATTAAAAGGTGGAAAATTACCTTTTTATAAAATATTTGTTTTTACAAATCAAATAGGGTTTATTCATACCCTATGAAAAAAATATCTATTGGATTAATATAAAAAATATTTTATTAATTATATAACATATATATTTCATCAATTTCATTTAGTAATAGTAATTCACTCAATTTATTAAAAAAATACTAATATATAATTCATTTAATTTTTTCATAAATAATTAGTAGAAAATGACATCACCATAAATTTTTATAAATTAGTTATATATATTCTCTCTAAAATAACTACTAGGTTAAAATGATCATTTTATACTAAGGGCATCTCGTGGTTTGTTTAAACTCACAGTTGTGTATAATGAAAGTTGTTGAAGAATTAAATTTATTTAGAGAACGCTTTTCCAAAAAACATGACGGTGTTACAATATCGGTGTAGTTCAAGAAGGGTTTAACATGAATTTATAGGGATAACGATGTTATCTAGGTGATTATTGACTGACTCACCATGTCGGCCCACTTCCTAACTATCCAAGAGTAGAGTTTAGTAGAGAGCATGGGATGCCTCTACATGTAGAAGATAGTTCGACTCGATGGAGTCCCATTGGTGATTTTTTTTTCGGATCATGATTCTCATTTTACATCCAGATTATGGAAGGGATTACAGGAAGTGTTTCAGACCCAGTTATTCTTGAGCACAACATGTCACCAATAGACATATGACAAGACAGAGCAGACAATTCAGCTCCCGAAGGGCATCTTATGAGATTTAATATTGGACTTCTGTTGTAGTTGGAAGTATAACCTAACACTAGTGGAGTTTGCATAAAAAAAATAGCTACCATTCCACCATTGGTATGACACTACTCAAGGGTTTTTATGGGTGACACCGCACATCACCACTTTTCTAGACTCACCTAGGAGAGTTAGCACTCATTAGCGCGATGATGGTGTGAGATTCTACAAAGAAGGTGTAGACCAACTAGCAGTGGATGAAGGCTCCCCAATGCTTTCATATGACTTATGATGATTGGTGGTGGAGGTATTTGGATTTTGATCGAGGATATCATATATTTCTACGGGTTTCACCTAGACATGGATTTTGAAGATTTGGGCAGGGCAACAAGTTATCTCTGAGGTTTTTGACCCTTTCTAGACAATGGATAGAGTTTACGAGGTGCGTACAACTTAGATTTACCCTTGCAGTTGGACTGGGTACACTATATCTTCCGCATTTCATTGCTGAGGAGGTACACACATGACCCATCATACATCATCGACTGGGGTGAGATGGACATCGATGATGGAGAGACTTTTACTGAATACCTAGTGGAGATTGGGGATTGTTAAGAGTGGATCCTTTATAGGAGATTGATTCTTTAGTGCATGTTCAATGGCAGCGTGGGAATATCTACAAGAGTAATTGGGAGAAGGAGGCTATGATACATGCTTAGTACCCACATCTGTTGAGTATCTTTTGTTTTGGATTTTCAAATACATGAATCCCCATGGGGGGATAATGTAATTGAAAATTTTTTCTGTGTATTATTTTGAATTATTTTATAGATTAATTATGAGACCAGGGGATAAGAAAATATGAGTTCACAAGTCCCGGTGTTCCTAAAATAAATGTTTTAATTATATTAAAAAATTAAATATCAAATGTGCACAGTCTTCCTAAAAAAGTAAAATAACATCTAAATGGGTGACTGGATCAGAAATCTGAGGGAACCGTTGCATTTAGAGCATAAAATTTGTCCTAGGTGTGAATTAACATCGGTTGAAATGGTTCGAAAATGAAAATAATTTTCAAGATTTTATAAAGAAATAAAATAAATTGGTGATTTTTTAAATCTAGCTCTGTTTCGTCGATGCAATGATGCAGCATCACCTATTTTTTTTAATAAGTAATCATTTTGGTTGGGATCCATGGTTTGGAACGTATCACTAGAAATTAAAAATAGGCTCTAAACAGAAACCCTGAATAAATCTCTTAGCGGAGACAAAATAGACTTGGATCATAGATTGTTCCTGATGGATCTCGCTAGTGGAAAGCGATCTCCAATAGTGAATGATCCAACACCTAGGTAGGTTGTGTGATTTTGGATTTCTTTCCCCATTCTTAAATTCAACATCGAACGCAGACCAACCAATGAATATGTTGATATGTAGTTCAATATTTCCTTGTAGGATAAGTTTAACTACATTATTATATTGGATTTATTGTTTGATAATTGATTTGCTTTGCTGTTTATTCTTATGGAAATTGATCGAGGAAGGAACGGACAATGATCGAGGTTCTTTCCATGGATTTGTTCTTCATGTCTTATCTCACCCATTTTCTTCGAGTGTTCTCCATTATTTGTCATGTTTTTTAATTATCAATCATTGTTCCTTTGTTTCATGTCATAAAGATCCAAAATTAAAGATATGTCTTTCAAAAAACCTAACAGAGGTGTGGTGGCGACAACGATGATCAATCTGAGAAAATTAGAAGAAACTATTCTTCGAGAGGTTTGCGTCATAATCAATTTAAATGGATTTGCGAGCTGATTGAAGACCTGAAACACATAAATTTGGTGTTATAGTGGTGAAACAACCTAGGATATAGGGTTTCAGAGTGAACAGATCACTGAAACGAGATGTGGATCATCGTCCAAGGTGCATAGATGAAGAATGAGGGATTCTAAAAAATATCATTGAACATGAAATGTAACCCAGGGTTACATGATTTGTGGTCCCTCCTAAGGGACAATAAGGGTTTTGAGAGATAGTTAAATGTCACATGACATGTAGGCCCTTCCTAGAGACTCATATTGTATCTCCGTAGATACATAGACACGGGCTGGAGTACACAGGTTGCCTACATGATATGTATCCCACCACACGACATGACCTAGACAAAGTAAATATACTACCATGTGTGCTGGTACATGATTAGAGATACACAGGTTGACACTGTGTACTATCACATGTTCAGAGTACACTGGTGAACCACAGATAAGAGGACACAACATGTGACTTCTTCTATATGTAGTGTACCCATATTCTGCAAGAAACGGTTGGAATGCACAGGCTGTTGTGCACGGGTAGTACCTAGGGTAAAGGGACAGAATGTGTGACCATACCACATACCTTGTATACCATTATACATAGCTTGATTCACTTTTTCACCATATCTTGGACAGGTTTATTTAATGGTTATTTTCCCTCTCCATTTCCCTAATGGTTGGTACAAATCATTTCTTAATCATAGAACAATGATCTCTTTACTAGGACATCCTAGATAGAGTTGTTGGAATCCCCCGATAGGCCCAAAGTAGGATCCTCCATTGTTAGGTCCACTAGGATAGATACCCTAATGGGGGGGGGGGTGAATCAGGGTATGAGAGATTAAAAAAACTTCGCCTATTAATATTGTTTCACTGTTAAGAAAAACAATCTTCTCTCTCTTTCTTGTATAAAAGTATAAACTGAAACTAAATCCAGCACCTGCCACAATGATTTTTAATTGGTTCACCCTCAATGGGGGATGTCCAAGGAGAATACACTGACAATGTGCCGATGTACCAAATCTTCTAAAAGCGCACTACTGTTTACTAGTTTGGAGTGGACTCCCTGTCCCTCTTGGTTTACAACCAATCACGATATGAAAACTCACTACTCTCTCAACTAAAGTGTGCACACTACTTATTTAGAAGATCCACCCATAGTGTATAGACCTATCGGTCTCTTCATTATCTCTAATGAAATCTGCATCCTTAACTATTGATAGATGCTCTGTTGAAATCCCACTTTCACCCGTAGATGAATCTCTCTTTATACTGAGTGTACCGAGCAACCTCAAATCTTTCATGCAACCATTACTACGTCTTTCATGCTACTTTAATGCCTTATGCGCAAGATTCCTCTATTTTTGTGAAACACCCCCTGCACAAAACTTCAATCTTCTGTGAAACTCAAATCTCACATGCAACTTTCTTAGCTTGCATGCAACTCGAAATCTTTCATGCAACCCCCTTTGCATGAAATTATTACGTGATCCAGTACTCTCATTTTCTCTATGTTCTGAGTTGTGTCGAATGAGGGGGGTGACCTCATATATATAGGAATTCTTGACCCATGCACAAAGGATTACAATTTTCTCACGCATGTTTCTATTCGAGTGTGAAAAACCCCATTTGATGTCGCATAGGGCTTGCAAGTTTCTTTCACACAACCTCATATTTCACGCCCATTTCCAAATCATTCACACACATGATGCCTTTGCCATTTTTCGATGTTCTTCTCCCAAAACATGCCTTTCACGCAAGGTTCTTTTGTGAAAATCCATATTTCATGCACATCTTCAAATCTTTCACGAGAAACAATCCTTTACCATTTTTCAACATTCTGACCCCTAAACATGCCTTGCGCGCAAGTTTCCAAGCCACCTTAGATCTGTTCTTTTTTTAACAGCTCCATATCTTCTTTTCAGTTTAATTGTTCTTTTTCAACATAGGTTGTCAAAAATATCTCTGGAATTCGATAAATCACCTTGGAAACCCCCTTAGTTAACAAAATTGACATCATGGTCTTCTTTTTCAACAAACACAACATGGAGGTTCACTTTGTTAAGAAAAAAATTACCTAAATAATGAATCAATGATACCTAGATATATTTTTTCCCTAATTCAATTTATTCTTTATAATTTAGGTGGAGTCTTTGGTATTGATGTGATCAACTTTATAGGGCATCGATATTCTACATAGTAGGTTAATCTACATAGAGTTGTTGGTATCACCCCATGGACTTGGCTATGATCCTCATATATGGTATGATATTTCTATTCAGATCTGTTAGTGTATCCCTTTCAGGATGGTTCCAGATGAGCAATCATTCTTGAACGGATTTCATCAGTCCCATTATACTTAAGAATGTGTTCTCTTAGATGAGTGCTTTGTGGAATCTTTGGATTGAATTCATAGTGTTGGTATGCGGTAGTTGTGACTTACTTCTAGACTATGTGTCTTAGATTGAGTATATATGGATAGTCTTGTTATACATGTTCTAGATATATAATGAGTAGAGTTTAATCTATATTTACTTCATGTATTTTTATTGTTTTTTTGGGGGGTCCAATTGAGTATTTTTATACTTACCCTTGCACAGGATTTTCCCGCACTTATCATGTCTTGAGAAGACGAGAGACCTTTTGATAGATCTCTAGGAGGACTAGGACTAGATGGAGCATTATGATATTAGGCAGGCTGAGGTACATTTCCAACAACTACAGATAATATTCCATATAACTTTGCATACAGGTTGGATTTATTTTTACAGACTTCTTTTTGGTGGGATTTTATTATTGCCCAGTTTACATTATTACACTTTACTTTTCTTTCATACTATGGTTAGGATATAGTGGCATACATGCATTTAGTTCATTGTGGTATTTACCTTTCTTAATTTTATGGGCTTGGATATGTGTGCGTGCTTACATGTACATAGAAAATTCTTCCCATGTTTGTGATATTCCTACTCAGTTCAAGTCACCAGCCTATGGCATATTAGAGTCGTGCTAGGGGAGTCACCACACATGCCCCACTGAGACAAGTCATGACATAGATATATTTTCATGATGAATAAATAAATTATTTCCATTTTATTAAATTTATGTTCTAAAATTTAGTATTTTAACATTGAAATAAAATCATAAAATATAATGAAAAACAAATTTTAAAAGATAATAAAATTTTAAAATACTGGATTTTCTATTTTTTATTTTGTATAAGATACTGATAAAAATTTATTTATTAATAAATATTATAGTTTATAAAATTCATTATATAATAATAATATAATTAGTTCTCTTTAACAAAATTTACATTGCATTATATGATAAATTTTAATAAAAAGGTATTTTAGAATAAAAAGAACAATGTAAATTATTATCAAATGACCTCTATATTATTATATATATATATATTATAATTGGGATACTTTTATTAATACCCTATAATTTGATGGATAGGTTTGAATATTCATTTTTATCTAAATAAAATATATTATGGTTTTTTAGTTTTGAGTTTTTTTTATAATAATCTATTAAAATAATATTTATGTAAGAAGAATATCTAGTGAAATTTTAGGCAGTTTTGATAGAACTTCATATTTTTGACACATTAGGGATTCCTACTGGTTCATTTCACTCTCCCATACTCACCTAAATCATATGAATTTTGAATTACATGGGTCGAACAACATATTTTCAATTAGGACATATGTATTTCTTGGATATTGACACATGATACAGGTCTAGAGGCTTATCGAAGTTGTGCATATAGATTTATGGTCATGTAAGTTGGTTGAGATGCCAACATATTTCAGTTTGAGTAATTATTTATAATTTATATTTCCTAGTTCCATTATATATATATATATATTATTCCTTGTTTTTTGTTGATAGTATATTTTGTTCTGGTGAATTATGTAGATAGTTTACTTCATTTTACTTGGGACTACTCGAGACTTGTTGGCTCCCAATTTAATATCTATAGGTTTTTGGGATGTTGACTTTATTGATGGGTCATGCTGAATTTTTGAACAATTCAATTGTGATAATTATTCATTTTTTGGATGTATTAGTTCCCCCAAAAAAATTTATAACCTCTCCACAATTTGGCCACACATATGATAGGTAGTGGTGGACCTAAGTTCATGTAGTGAGCCCCACATAAAAACCATGTAAGTGATCTGGGCTCTAACATTAAATTTTTGTGATATAACGAGTTCTTACATTTAAAAATTAAATGAGTTGTTCAAAATGGTTTGAAAATTAATAGTAAAAATTAACATGGTCTATTGTTCTAATATATATATTTAATTAAAAATGAATATTTGAGCATTTTTCATGACATGGTTTGATGTGTTCTATGTGGGATTCACAGAATCAATCATAACCATCTATTGACAATATCAGAGATGATGAATATTTTTTTGGGGTTCTCTAAAGAAAAAAAATATTGAGAATATGGATGTTTTGATAAATGTTTAATATTTGATTTTAAATAAAAATTCCAAGAAATGAAAATGTTAGAGTTAGAGAGAGTGGAAATTATTGAAGAGATAAAGTAGAGAGAAAACTAAAGATGAATATGGAGAATAGATTAGTGAATAATAGTTTGTGTTTTTAAGTGAGTATTATCATAGAATTTATGTGTATTTAATAAGTGTAATGATTTTTCAGTTTTATGACATGATAGAGTGAAAGTGAACATGAAATTTTTGAGGGATAATTGTGAAAATAAGAAATTATAAAATATTCCTATCACATTATGGAATGATGGAAATCGTGAAAACATATATATTGATGTAATAATTCTTATCATCTTGTATTTGGATACTACATAATTTATTCTTGTAACAAATTTTTATTGATATTCAATTCTCACTATATTCCACTAGATTACTCTTGGGATAATGTGGTCTCAAGTGTTTCATATTATTAAAAGAATGTAAAAATTCATTTTAAATTTTGAATATTATACAGTGTGTTATTTTATTTTTTTCTTTCTATGTGAGAGATATTTTAAATTTATTGGTCCCTTATTGAAGTGAGAAATGTTGATTTTGAAAAAATAAAAAAAAGTTGAAAAATAACTTTCTAATTAGAACCCCCCTCTAAACACGCACCATTTCTCTAGTTACTAGGGTCTTTAAATTTATCTATTTTTGAAAGACATAAATTAAAATTTACATCACATAGTAGAAAATGTGACCTTGATGGAGAACATAGGGTTTCTATGTAGAAACCCAATTGGTAGGTTCACTTCAATGAACATAGTGGAATATTAATTCCAAATTTGGAATCAAAAATTCTATTTTCCTTATTTTTTTCTATTAGTTATTAGAATCTTTTTTTGTAAAATTTTGTTCTTTTTAAGTCCAATTTTATTTATTAAAAAGATATGTGACATGAATGATCATGTTTAATTAGTTACTTTCCATACATTAGTGGAATAATTAATTTAATTATGTTGACATCTTATATCTTTGACCATAAATTCTCACTTTAGTGAAATTTTTTACATATAATAAAGAAGAATATTATTATTGAATTTGTAATAATCGTGAAAATTTAATAGATTATTTAATTGATTATATGAAATTCTTATTGTATATTTGGATCCCTTCTAGAAAGTTAATATAACCTTCTAAAGTATGACATGGAATTCTTGTGTTTTCATGTGATACCGAGACTTTTTATAAGTGATGTGGATATAATTTTATTACGTGGTTATTTATTATAACATTATAACTATATAATGTGTATATGATAATTATATAAATGGATTTTACCTTTCATTGGGCAATGATATGCTAAAAGAAATGGAAATTTTGACAGATGTTATGATAACTCATTGTTATTATATGTAATTTAAATGTGAATAAATGATTAATCATGGGATGGGTGGTAAGATTTATTATAATTACTCACTTTTATTCGTGTGTATAACATACTTCAGTTTGACACTAATTTTTGTGGTAGTAAAATTAATGTATCTTTATACATTCCTTTCCCTATCCTTGGATTAGATGCATTCACTAAAATATTAATTTATTTATTGTCATTCTCACCCATTTCCCATCAGTTTATCTGGATAGTGATTTTATCTATTGTTTTCACTATTTACCTACTACAGTATTGGGATTGTTTTAAGGATTATTCACTAAGTATTTATTCTTTTTCCACCCATAGTTTTAGTTGTATGATAAATTAGTCATGGAGGTAATTCGCTGAATGATACTATTCTATATCTCAGGTGAATAATTGAATATTGTATTTATATTAAGAATTTTTTATAGGATTATGTTATTTTATATAATATATATGTATATAACTATGCTCACCTCATAGGTTTTATTAAAAAATATTAGTCGGGACATGTTTCATTATGTGTGTATTATCATTATAAGGGGTGGATGAGTTATAAAATCTGTCGAGGAGATACTAATTTAGGGTATATCTATATAGAGAGGGAGTTATAAATATTAACCATATCAAGTATCTGTGGAATATAATGTGGAATGGGATAAGGTCTTCTGTTCCTGATAGGCTCTAGTAGGGACAAGTTCCCATGGGCCCTTCTTGTTGTGATACAATGATGTTTCAATTATATAATTATGTAAGCATATTTTTATTTAGTAATAATAATTTTGGTGGAATATGGTAAGATTAAATATTAAATGAATCATAGATATCTGTTTTTGGTGTTTAGTTTGTTTTTCAATTTTTATATTGTTGATTCACATAGACACTGATAGTTTATGGAGCCTTCTCACTAAATGGGAAAATCATACAGAGTATTATTACTCACCACATATGGCTTAATTTTATATTTTTTATTCAGGTAATATATATCATAATGCGTATCTAGGATATATCTTCATGTATTTTAGATTGGTGGGAGAGATATAGGTAAATAACATGGATTTATTGTTAATGAATCCTCATTGGTGTTTTCCATTATATGTTTTATTTTATATCTCTTGTGTTTAGAATGATTTGTTTTGATTATGTTCACAGTGGATGGATGTTTACATGGGAAACAATTCATTTTTAGTTTTAATATATATTACATCAGGAGTGGATTATTCAATGGTAATTTCTAGGTCCTATTGTATTTGGAGTTATTCATAGGGAGTTCACTTTCCCACATGTCAGAATGTGAAAACCACATTCACCAGTATTGTCTCCTAAAATCGTTTAATAATTTGTGGATGAATCACAATCATCATAAAAGGATTCATAAAAAATTTCCTCAAAAACTGGAATGTATAATTTTTTTATTTTACTTCTCAAATTTCAATACACATTAAAAAATTCTAACCTTCTTTTTAGATTCAAGAAAATTTCAAACTAAATGTAAATAAAAATTTGATCAAAAAATTAAAAAATTAATCAATCATAAGAATAATATTATAGATAATGTAATTTTTTTCCTCTTATATCTACAATAATTAGTGGATTGTGATTCCCTTATGAATAGTGGTTTTTATAATGATGTCCATTGGTGGTAAAATAAAGATAAAATCATGTGGTAATTTTTCATTAGGAAAACCACAAAGTTTTTATAGTCACGTATCTAGTTTCCCAATGGATTCCCACTAGCCTCTATGTGGTATCAATAGGTAATTATTTCCTTTGATTTTCACACTAGATTCATGATAAGCCCCATTATGTTCATAATAACTTCTATTAGTCACTAGGAAGCCCCTAAAAATATTATGAATCTACATAATTATTTCTTTATCTACAATAAAACCAAAATCAAAATAAAAATGTAAATATATCCATAAACACATAATATAAAATAAAAACATAAAAAAATAAAATATTACACATGTTACTATATCGATTCATTTTTTGTTTGATATTTGGATAAAGTAGCTTGTTTAATGATTGTGTTAGAAAGTCTTGTGTGATTAAATTCTATAGTGTAATTTTTTCTGTCCCCTACAAGAATATTTTGTTTTACTGTATATATAAATTATATGACATGATAAAGGTAAAGTAAATTCTTCTTTATTTATTATCTATATACATCAAGAGGTACATTTGAGAAGTATTATGTCAGTGTTCATACACATATCTATGAAGGATTCAAAAGAGGATATGTTTAAATCTTGGTCATCTATTTCATAATAAATTTTATTTTTATTTCACATAACTTTTCATGATTGTTTATAGTTTTGGGTAAATCATTCCTTAATGATCTTGTCTTATAGATCAACATCTGTTTCTATAACATTGTTATATTGGATCACACTTCAGAACATGTTTCATTCCATGTCTTAGGTATCGATATAGATATTCATGCCAGATCATTAAAAAATGTTATTAGAGACATGTTTTTAGTTGATCATTGGAAATTATTTTTCTCACATGGAGAAATTTTGGTTGAGTCTCAAGATGTATCTATAAAAACCACATCTAACCTCTTTATAATTTTTTATTGAAAGTATAGTTTTGATATTGTATTTTTGAATCCCTTGTGTGATGTCGTGTTATTATTATACGTAGGTGTTTGTATCCATGATATGTTGACATGGGAATTGTATCAATCCATCATTAGAAACAAATATAATGAGGACATAAATGTGTGTATATTTAAAAATTTAATTCTTTTTCATGAATTTATATTTGAATTTATTTCATTTGATCTTTGATTTTGTTAATTATTTTTATAAACTATTTTAAAAAAATAAATTGGATGGAATTGTATTAATGATACTTGTGTGAAACTATAACTTAGTATTGGAATCAAGTAAATATGAATATTTCCACTTAGATAAATAATTGAAATGTAAATGATATAATGATATATGAATTGATTTTATATAACACTTTTATTTTTGATTTAAGTAAACAATATGAAAATGAGATTTTGGTGTGTTGTTCCTAATGTTTATTTTGGTAAAATTATATAAATAACATGAATAAAATAACCAATTAATAAAAAGTGACCAAGGACCATGTGAGATGTTCGTTTTATTTTGAACACCTAATTTCTTAGCATATATGCGACTTTAGGGTAGTTGAGAAAATATCAATAGAAGGAGGTGGATATGACCTTAAAGTTCAGGACATAGATACAGTTGGAATTAATTTTAAAAGTGGTTCCCATGAATATGTTGACTTAATATAAAGGATCAACAAAATTTTAAGAACCCTTATGTTCTCATCAGGTATGTTTTTAATTTCTAGTTTTTTTTTGAGAAAAAGAGTAGTTTCTGGATATTTCATGAGTACAAGTCATATACTTATAAGTACATCCCTTGTACTTGGTTGCTGCAGGTTGCCGTGTGCTATCCATGTAACAGCTGAACCCAAGGCCATGTGGGGTGACCTGGAGACCGCCTAAAGTGGAGGCCGGTTAAAGTAATTACACTCCATTTACCCTAGAATAAAACACCATGTACTTTATTTTTATTTCATTAAATAGACCGAGGTCACATCTAATTGACAAAACACACTTATTCAAGGTATGTCTTATCCAGAAGTGAATGAGGCCACCGATTCATCTCTGAGCCCCCAACTTGCCATCCTTTCTCTGAATCATACTCCTTCAGTTGTATTGGAATCACATCAGCAAGTTCTTCCTTCTTCAAGAGCCTCACCACATGATTCCTTTTATTTCATGAGATATTCTAAATTGAACGTTTTTAGATTTTTTTGTAGATATATGGATTTATAGGGTGATTTAAGGCCTAAGCCTCATGTATATCTATCGTACAACATAGAGGTAGGTGGGTTGTGTCTTTCCGTAGTTAGGCTTTGAGTTATATGTGCAAAAGTTCCCAATAGACTTGTTCAGGTTATTGCATGTTTATAGTTAATAGACCTATTTTTTCCTATTATTCATTGTGTTCTTGAATTGAGGATTTAGGTTTGTAAATAGGGTTATTTACCTTTAAATGTATGTGTTTCCAATGTTTTATTGATATTGACCACTTGGTCTAACTTTTCATGTTAGGATTCTTTGCTTTCCTTGCCTAGTTTTCATAGGATGGAGTGAGTTTATCTGATAGGCTATGAGATACTATAGAATTTTTAGCCAAGTAGTACTTGTTGTTTACATTGGATTCCATATATCATTTTTGCACTATTGTTTTACACAGGGCTGTGGGAACCTGGTGTAGTAGACCATAGGGAGAATGGAGGCTGAGGGATTTTCAAGAGTGTCTCTTTACCTTTACATTGTGATACCATATGGGGGATGGAATTTGTGCTCCCTCAGAGTGTCTATAGTTTCTCATTGCGAGAACACACGGGGAATTTGACGTTGAGTGCTTCCCTAGAGTGTCAATAGTTACCGATACGAGACCACATTAGGAATTTACAGTGAGTTCTTTCTCAGAGAGTATGTGAAAAAGTTGAATTAGAGGGATTAGACTATGAGTACTTCCCAGAGGGTTGCTTGTGTTTGACTGGTTGAACCAAAGGGGTTAGGCTGTGATTATTTATCAAAGTGTTACCTAGAATTGTTGGTTTCATAACTTTATAAAGTAAATGGATGTAATTGAAACTGTAGGGATGTTACTTCTAAGTACTTATTTGTTTACTGCATTATTTGGCTTATTGCCTGCCATACATATTAACCGACTGGTAGGTATAGATCTTTGAGTCGTGCTTTTGGGTCTGAACAGATTATATTGTTTCCAGTCTAGATAAGGTCATGCACCCTTCTATTTTAGGTACATGATTTCTTGGGAAGTGGAGCTCATGGGACCAAGCTGATGCTTGCAAAAATGTTGAATTTTATTTGTTTCCCTGTACTTTGGTTTAGTACTGTATTCCATAATTGTGACTTGTTTGGCTGATTCCCCAGTCATATATATCTTGCATCACTTATATATATGTGCTCCAGTTTTTTATTTCTTCATCCTTACACTATTTACTGTTGTATTGTATTATTACTGCTTCTTCTATTGTTATCTGTTTGTTTCTACGATGTTACTCTGCCAATGAAGGAATAGTTCCTCCACTATCACACCCAAGGCCCTTACTTCTAGTCGGTAGCCTTTGGCATTTGTGGAAATGTGATTGAGGCTATGTGACCAACCAAGTATGGGGAACCTCTTAGTAGAACCAATAACCAGGATGTTACATAAATCATCTAGTTCATTTATACAACCAATTAATTTAATTTTGATATTGTTTATTATATGTTAATGGACACAACACATACATGGTGAGAGATAGTTATAGAGGAAGTGTTATATAAAGGTCACTCATAGGTAAATTTCAGAAATTGTACCATCAATTATTTTACCTAGATAACTGAAATTAGGATAATAGTTATGATTTCATTATTTTTTAGGAGGAAAAATGATAGTTAATGATTATTATGAATACATTCAATTGATAGTTTATTTTTCACCATAGATAATTATAAATGATAATATTAAGGATTAGATATTTTGGATAAGACTTTTAGATATTATTAAAAATTAAATATTTAATTTCATTTCCATACATGTCCTTATGTGGGGAACATGGTAGTTAAAAAATAAATAAATAAGATATATACCCAAAGCATGATGATTTTTATTCATCGAGGATATGTGGGAAGTAATTAATATAGAGGATCGAATAGAAAGTGGAATGAATTATTGTAAATAATTGGATAGAAAAATAAAATATTTCATTTTAATTTAATGGAGGTATCCAACTACATAGTGATAATATAATACATGTGAAGAATGAATATCTTTATGAACATGGAGTATGTCATCATTGTGGGGGGATATGAAAATATAAAGTTGTTACATGAATATTTTTTTCCAAGGATTCATCATTTTTAACATTAAACAATATTCAAGGATTGAGTATGTTAGTTAAGATATTTATATAGGGTGGAGTTGATTCTTGGGTAAAGACTATTGCTTATCTACAACATAGAAAGACATAAAATGTGTAAGGGTTGTTTTTCACTATGAAGCACGCACCAAATGACTCTAACTCTAAACCTATGATAGTATGATGCACAGTTTCAAATATATATATATATATATATATACTTTTATTACTAATTTTTTTGATATAATTACATTCAATTCATTCATATTTATTTGAGTAGTAGATCAATTTCATTTTTATACTTAATTTATGATATATTCTATAGTGATTTGTAAAACCATATTTGAAAAGGCTGAGTTAGGTTTCAATAATATACTTTTCTATTTACCTTGATCGTGTATAAATATCATAAAAATTTGGGTACCTAGGGAATGAAACTTTATAAATAATCAATAGAATGAAATATTTAGTGAGATTATGGTATCATGTTAACTATTTTGGGTTTATAGTTCCTTTTATCTCAACATATGGAAGTGTACACTCTTTTTGAGGAGTGTGTATATTAATTGAATTCCTACAGTATCCATTAGTTAGAAATACGAATATGTTTTTTGATAATTGATTGAGTGAGTTCTCCTCTTAATATAGTCAATAATTTAATTTTTTATCTTGTGTGGTGTATAGGTTTTCAAATATATTTAATGAATACATTTTAGGATAACCATCTAAGTGGGGAATGGAGTTTACTATATACTTATTTATTGGAACATGTTTGATTTCATTTACTTATTATCTTATAACACTTATGATGCTAAAAATATGATTCCCCAATTATATTATTTAGGGTAGTAAATTCTTATCTAGTTTAGTGTCTTAGCATGGGTGGCACTCGATTTTATTTAAATAAGGCATGTGATATTTTATGATTATTTATAGGATTTCAAAAATTCAATCTTGTAATGATGAGAAATTAGTACCCTATTTATTGTATTATTTATTTTCTAGATCATATAAATTGGTAGAATATTTTTCAAATATTTACATGAGATCTAGATATCACTAGATAATTTTATGAGTGAAATACATCCAAATTATTTATGAAGACCTTGTTAACATTCTTAGTTTATAATAAAGTTATTTAGGGCTAATAGTTTTCTTTTTGTATTAAAAATTTTGGGAAATATAATTTTTTATTAATATCCATCTTAATTTTTATAGTATTTTTAGATGAAATATTTAATTATTTATGATCACCACTAGTCCATAGAATACATCTCGAAATTATTTTTGAATATTTTTATAAAGAAAGTTTTATAAAAAGTTTTATAAATTCTATTAGTTATATCAATGTAAATAATTACTTGGTGAATGTTTTCTCACAAGAAGAAATAAGTTTTAATAATAATAAATACAATGTTTTTATATATAGGAAAAGAAATTTGAATTATTTATATATTTTAAAATTTCTCAAGTTGGTTGGATAATACCAATATATTTCCTAATATTTGTTAAGTCTTGAATCACCGATGATGGTGTTGAACTGAAAGGGAGTGAAGTTTGAGTAGAATTGTCAATATCAACACAATTTTTCAAAATGAATGAAATAAAGAGTATTTAACTCTAGTACTAGGATAACCTAAATTTGGTGAAGAATTTTTGGTATACTAGAATGCATAAAACGTAAATTTGGGATTCATGCCTTTTTAAGGGAATAATTTGATGTCTTCCTTAATGTGAAAATTTTGAAAACATTAGATGAAATATCCAACATATGACTTGGAACTGGATATAGTTGTTAAAAAAATGAATAGTTAGAAGAAATTCATGTTTATAGAAATATTTATGGTGTATTTTGATCATAATAGTTTGAAACATATTTTATTTACAATGGGACTGGAATTTGGGATAATAAACATGGGTTGAAAATTAGTAAATATTGTACAGAATTTTTAATTAACTATGAAAGTGGATTGTTTTGATGGATTCAGTAACACCTTACCCTGTAAATCATATCATTTTATCATTTTATTGATCTTATATCATTTTTTTGAGGTTTTGGATGATTCTTGATATTAATTATTGTGTTTTTTTTGAAAAATTGTTGTTTTGGGCATAACAGCAAGGGGTTCACAGGTAGTACACAGTTAATGGAAGTAATTTGAATTCCCCAAGGTAAATATGTGACATGTTTTAGGGTCCAGGGGTAGGGAACATGAGTTAAGCATCGTTTGGGGAATCGTGCAGAAACTATTCGTGAGGTTCTACCCATTTAGACAGTGGAGACTGCCTGGTTTGTGCACAGTTTGGAAAACCATGTGGCCAAACCATGTGTGAGTCCTAGAAATTTTAAATCTTTTAATTTACAATTCTAAACTCATCTATTTTCACCCTAAATCATTCCCCTCCACCTTGGTCTTTTTTCAAACATAAAGGGGTCCCAAATATCCATTTCATTTGCTTCTCCTCCCTCCATGGATTCTCCTCCGTGGTTCTAAGGTGAGTTTAATAGGGGTATTGTCCACTTTTCTCCTCTTCCACATATCCCCTCCAAGTATATTAGTGTTTCCATTGTAGGGGGGGTCTTGTTTGGCCAAAACCTGGAATATTGGGTCGATATGTTGGCTTCTGTTTCTTTGGTTTTAGGGTGTGAGGATTGTTTCTTAGGGTGTTCTCTTCCATGTTAGAGAGTTTCATCCCATCCACAATCCGTTGAGGTAGGTGTTTCCATTATATTCCATTAAAATTAATTCCATTTTATAATTGGGTATTCCTAAATAATTTAAAAATGGGTTTAGAATTCTTACTATGTTTTTGTTTGATCTGTTGCATTGCTTTTGTGATGGTGGAAATTGGTAAAAATGGGTTTCAAAGAGATTCTTTAAATATGCTAATGTACATATGCACTCAACATGTTTGATAATATTCCAAGTAGAATTTTTATATGAAATTGGGTATTTTTATCATTTGTTTGACTTTGTTTTGTTTGGATGGTGTGTGTCTTTTGTCATATGAGACTTATGTGTGGGTTTCTATGACTTTTATGGTTTCACACTTATGTATGGACTGTTGTATTGGTGGTAGAGCATGTGTATTTACACTAATTTTTTTTGGCTAATTTCACTGATAATTTTGGTGTTCCATTGGATTTGGGAAATCCATGGGTGCTTGGGGTGCAAACAAGGATGTGAAAACAAATGATAACGGTCATGGATGGACTTCCTCAATATCAAAAACTATATTTCCAAACACTTATCCCTCCTTCTTTCCTACATCAAACTCTTGATGCTTTACTAACCTTACCTTGGTTCCCAAATAACATTAAAGTGGTTTCAAATTATATTTTATTTTATGGACTATTTAGTACTTTTAAATATGTTTAGATTATAAATAGTATGAAAACACATTGGGAATCTATTGGTATTTAGGTGTTTTCATCTTGGTCATGAAGTGGTTTTGGAAGTGGAATTGGATTTGGAGTATAAAGTATTGTTTATATTGATTCATATAAATGTGTTGTTTGATGTTGTTTTGGAAATGGTTTGCAAACATTTCTGTAATGTATTGAAATTAATAATTTTGAAGTCATAGTTGGAACTATATAATGTTTTGAAAATGAATTGTGGTTGTGAAATTATAATTCCCCAGTTGGAATCATATCATGTTTTGAGACATGGTTTGAAAGATCATGTGATGTGATGGAATGGTTTCTATTTAAAAAGGTTTTTTTGTGAGATGGGAACCCTTAAAAGTTTTTATTGAGAGTGGTTTATCTCAAATGTGGTTTCAGTGTTTTGGGTTAGCAAGTGCGGTGGTAGCATGTATGGTTAGTCCTGCGTGCGAGGGCCTCCTCCTTTCACTATGAAATATTACCATTTGTTTCCAGGGCATCTTTTCGGGGTCCAGTGGCAGTTTTTTATGGACTATGGTTAGACAGGTTGGTACACCTTAGATGTCTTAGGGGCTAGGTGGGATTGTGCAACTAGATTAAAAGTTAGAATGGATAGTGATTCATTGACTACGGAGTTGCGCCATTTTCCAACTGGGGAGTCCAAATCGAGTTCATCCATGGATTGATCAAGGTATGTTTATAAAATGAACATGGTTACTATCTGTATGTGCTTGTTTATTTATCTATTCCACTTGGATTCCTGGTTTTTATCACTTTATTGTATTTTCATCTTAGCTTGTGTTATTGGTTCTAGACTCATGTGTGGAATTTGGTTTCAAAAATGGTAGATTCATTTTAAAATTATAGGCAACATGCATTGTTATAAAAAGTAAACTTATAGAAATTTATTCTTGTATGTTAAAAATAATAAAAACATATTTTCAGAATGTAATTTCCTACTAGTGTTTATGGATTATTTTGGTATAAGAAATTTATGGATTCAGTGGTGGTTGTGTAATGAGCTATTAAATCCTATATCCTACTAGTTCTATTCAGTGTTTGTAGACCCAAATAGTTTTTAGGTATTGAATTCAGATTCAATAGTGCCTCGTAGTATGTCGATTTACGGATGGTGGTGACCGGGAGGTCACATTGGGATCATGTTGGTAGCATTTTAGTGTGTTTTTTTAGTTTCAGGTTTGTTCATTTTTATATGTATCTGGATCAAATTTTCTATTTATTTGTGACCATTTTTTGGTTTCCAAAGCGTGTTCAATTCTTGTTATGGTTTTCTAGTTTTCGGAACGAAATCATTACAATTTAGATTATATTTGATGCCCAAAACTATTTTCCATCCCATGGGGATCGAGAACACCCTTCGTGCCAATTATTGGGTTGCGTCAGATGTTGGGTTGGATTGAATCCTGACCAAGTTCATGGAAAAAAGATTTATGTAGAGGCCCATTTTATTTATGTTATTAGGTATATGGATACGTGGGTTGTTCAGACTCGATAGGTAGGTATTATAAGGACATACTAAATCTTTGCTCATTCTGATCCACGAGATTCGAGGGTGGTCTGGGATTTGATTATTTTGTCATTGTTTTGGATTGATGAATTAAAATAGTGGTTCACCTATGTCATTTTTTGATCTCACATGGAGTAGTAAACCATGTGGTGTCTAAGGGAATAGTTTAAGGTCCTATTATTTGTTGATTCCTACCCAGGGCATTACCCATTAACCATGTCACTAAGTTAGCCATAAACACTAGATCCTCAATGTAGCTGTTTGGTGTGAGCTATATTATCTTTTGGTTTTGGTTAGTTTAAGTGAGATTTTAATAAATAAAAATAGGTTTTGAAATGGAAATGATTTCTTTCAAATGTATTTAGACTGAATAAGTAAGTTTTAATTTAGAAGGTGATTTAGAATGTTGAAAAGTTTTTGTGACTACTTGGGTTTGATGATTGAATGGTTTGTGTGACCCTTGGTATTCCTTATGAACATTTTCATATATGTGGGTATGTATGGGAAGTTCATATTGGAACATGTTAATGGAATATGAATAAGTGTATGAACATATATTTAATTGTTTTTTGGATTCCTTGGGTGAGTATTTAAAAACCAAGTAATTTTATGTTTTTTTAAAAAGTGGGTTCTTGATTTGTTAAAAAAGGACTTTTTGCATTGAAAAGTTGTCTTAAAAGAAGTTTATTTGGAAATTGAAATGATTATTTTTTAGTTTTCTTGTATGTGTTTGGTCCGTGATCCTGTTGTTTTTCATTGAGATTTTCTTTTCAAATGAGTTTCGGTTTGACGTTTCTTAGGTTTGGTGTTCCTTGAGTCTTTTCAGAATATTCCACCCAGAAAGGCCCCTAGAATTTCTAGTGGGTCCTAACCAATGTATAGTTTTTCTTAGTTGGCACCTATCTATCACAGTGATTGAGGTACATTAGAGGTAGTGAAATGGATTGAAAAAGTTAAGGGTTTCTTCAGATTTTTGCGAACTCTAGAAGCTATGAGAGTGTGTGCAGTTCTGGGTTTTTTTGTGGTCCAGATTTGGATTAATGGAATGTAATTTATCCATTTTAAATGTAGTTTGGAATTAATTTTCATGTTTTTATGTCCATTTCCGTCAGATGGTTCATACATGAGAATGTGAATATGTAGAAAATGAAAGAGCTTAAGAGTTTTTAGCAAGGCCCACCGATAGTGAAGGCCTATGTTGAACGTTTCAAGGACATGGTTTCCATTTCATTGAATGTATAATTACAGGATCATTCAGAGGATTATATTTTAATTAGGCTTCTTCTTCTAGATCTCAAGGAGTTATTAATTCATCAAGGATCCATCCACAAACCTCAGAGTGAATCTCACATGCAGTCGGGGAATCACCAGGGGTGGGGAGAAACATGGCCTAGTCATTGTTTCTAGTGTTGGAGGGGGGATGTTTGAAGTTTAATATTTTTATTTTTGTTGCTTATATAAGTTAATATTTTTATTACCAAAGTGTGATAGAATTGTTCCTTCTTAATTTGAATAGTTATGTTTATCTGAAGGGGCGTTTTAAATCGGTGGTTACCTCTTTAGTGTGCTTATCCTTTATGTATGTCAGTTTTGGTTTTAAATTGTACTCATTAGAATGTCTGAACCTTGTATTGTTTTTGAATCAAAGTTTTGGTCTGTTATTTTGTTTGGATGTCTTGTATGGGTCTTCCACTATGTTGGGTGGTTTTTGGTTTGGGTTGGAAGTTCTCAATTTTCCTTTTGGTGGGATTTACTGGTCGGTACCATCGTGTTTGGGTTTTAATATTGGTGGTGTTAGTTTGATATTTGGGTTTGGGAGAACCCTCTCATGTTCTACCTTTTAAATTGTGTTTTGGTTTACTATAGATATGATTGGGTGTGACTTTTGAGATGAAAGTTCAACCTATGATTTTTGGATTTTTTTTCTTATTCAGGATTTTGGAACCGAGTTTTGTTTATCATTTAGATGGATGACATTACAAAGGTAGAAAGTTTTTTTAGTGGAGAGAAATATCACAATACAAACATGGAAATACTTTTATTTTTTTCTTTTAATGATATTTTATTCTTTTGGTTACGATTAGGGATGAGTCTCAGAATCAAATTTTCAGTTTTTCTGGAAAAATAAAAGATTTAGGCACAGAAGTACATGGCGTATGTGTAACTCACATCTAAGGGAAACAACAAAACTTCATCGAGGAAGTTGTGTGTCCTTTTTCGTGGTATGAGGGTAAGGAGCATGAATTAAATTTTTTTGGGTAACCGTGAGGTAATAGTGTATGAAGGTTTTTCAATCTAGATATTGACGACCATTTGATTTGTGCACGATTTAGTAAATAGTGTGGACAAACCATGGGAGTTGCCCTAAAATTTTAGATCTTAAAATTTCAATTCTACTTTCCTCTATTTTTACACTAAATGGGGTCTCTTCTACTTGGTCATTTATGGTACAAGAAGGGTTCCCAAACCTCCAATCCATTTGTGTTTCCTACCTCCAGGGATTCTCCTGCAATGTTTGTAGGTGAGTTTCACAGGGTTTTTGATCCCTTTATCCTCTTCTTATTATCCCCTCTTAGTTTCATGGTTTTTCCATGGAGAGTTCTTATTTGTATGAACATCATAAGTTAGGTTTGACTAGTTTTTTTGTGTTTCTATTGGTTTAGGGTGTGGGGATTTTTCTTGGGGTGTTATCTTCCTTCTTCGAGAGTTTTGTCAAATCCACAGTCCATTGACGTATGTGTTTCTACATATTTCCTTTCTGATGCATTCCATTTTATTATCGGGCATTTCTATATAATTTGAAAATGTGTTTCCCAAGACTTTGATGTGTTTGTTAGAATTTTTATAGTGATTTTGTTTTATTTGAATTTGGTAAAAATGTGTTTCAAAGAGATTATATAAATATGCTTATGTAGATACACACTCAACATGTGGGATAAAATGAAAAGTATCATTTTTAGATGAAAGTAGGTATTTTAGCATTTTTTTGGAATTTTTATGTTTTGATTTCATATGTTGATTGTGATATGAACATTATTTTTGGAATGAAATGACTTTTATGTTTGGGAACTTATTTTTGTATTGTTGCGTTGGAGGTTAATCAATATTTTAAAAATGGTTTTGGGTAATTTTAGGTATAATTTTGGCATTAAAATAGATGTGGGAACAACCATGGGTGCTTGGGGTGCCCACATTTATGGGAAAACAAATAATAATAGACTTGAATGAACTTTATCAACATAAAAAATAGATTTATAAACACTTATCTCTCCTCATTTCATTATTCAGACTCTTGATGATTAATTAAGGGTCTCATTGTTCCCAAATTTAATGAAAGTGGATTTAAATTATTTTTGAAATTATGACCCATTTTTTTATTTGAATGATGTTTAAATTATAAATAGTATGAAAGCTCTGTTGGAATAGTTGGGTAGTTGTTTTTATTTATCTTGGTTTGAAGTGGTGTCATAAGTGTAATTGGATGTGGAGCATAAATAACCATTTATATTTTTTCACATAAAATTAGTGTTTGATGTTATATTTAAAGTTGTTACAAAAAATTTATAAAGTGTATTGAAATAGATAATGTTGACATCCCAGTTGGAACTGTACATTTTTTGGAAATGAATTGTGGTTTTGAATGTACAAGTACTACGTGGGAGTCTTAGAAGGTTTTGAGAAATGGTTAGAAAGATCAGGTGATGTAACTTCCCTGTAGGAACTTTTGAAATAATTATTGATAGATGGGAACCCCCATGAGGGATTTCTTGAGAGTGGGTTATCACATAGGTGGTTTCCTTGTTACGGGTATGCATGTGTAATGGTAGTATGTAAGATGAGTCATGTGTACGAGGGCCTCCTCCTTTCATCTTTTACTATTACAATGTGTTTTCTTGGGTATCTTATAGAGGGTAACATTATGGTTTCTTATCAACCCCGATTAGATGGGTTGGTCCCCTTGGACGTTTTAGATTCTAGATGGGATTGTCACTCTAGATTGGCATTTAGAATGACCGGTGATTTATTAACCATGGAACAACACAATATGCAGACAGGTGAGTCCAAATTGAGTACATCCAAGGATCTCACTTGGGATGAAAAAGAAATTACCCTTATTTTTATTGTATTTTCTTTATTATTTATCTATTTCACTTGGTTTCCCATTTTCTATCACTTCATTTTATTTTCATCATAGCTTATTTGTTTTTCTGAGACTTATCTGTGGAATTTGGTATCAAAAAATGGTCAGTCTTTTTTAAAAAGGGATGCAAGATGAATTGTATAGAAAAGTGAAATTATGGAAATTTTGGATTCGTTATTAAAAAGAATGAAAACATGTTTTTGGAATGTATTTTAAAACTTTTGTTTATGGACTATTTTGGGAAAGGAAACATATAGATTCTATGGTGGTTTCCTTCGACAATGTTATATCTCACACCATACTTATTCTATTTGGTATGAGTAGACCTTATTTGTTTTGAAATTACTATTTTCTGGTTCTGTTGTGTCTTTTAGCAAGTCTGTTTCTAGATGGTTGGGACCATGAGGTCACATTGAGATCATTTTGGTAATAGTTTGTCTTAGTTTTATTTTAGTTTCAAATTTGTTTAGTTTTTTATATAGATTATTTTGTGTACTTATTTATGACTAAATTTGGGTTTTTTACTTCATGTTCAATTTTGGTTAGATGATCATTGTTTTTGGGATAAAATCATTCCCATTTAGATTATCATTGATTATAGTTAGTAGTTTCCAGCTTAAGGGGATTGGGAACTCCCTTCAGGTCATGTCTCAGATCAGGTTGGACGTCGGTTTGGATGGAATCCTAACATGGTTCATTATATATTCCTTTAGTCGGAATTCTTATACTCATTTTGTAAAGGAAATATCTAATGAGTATTTTGGATGATATTCATCTAAAGATAGATGAAATGGGGAATAATATGAAATTGCATTAGATTGATCTCAATTATATGATTATGAACCATGTAAATAAATAATTTGAATTGTATTAAAGTATACGAGGTTATCTATCACCATAAATTGTTGAGTGTTCATTTATTGTTGTTCAAATGTAAATGGATTGATTATCCAATCTTCTATATACAAAATGTTCCCCCATTTTTGATGGAAGATGATATATAGTGCTTTCATATGTCCATTTGGGTAGTTATTCCTATAGCTCTCAAGATGTATCATGACATAATGTGATATCTTTGGTGTCTATTAATAATGAAAGTGAATGATTTATTTTTCTCTCTATATATGACTTGTCAAAATTTTAATACCGATCATCAAAAACCTATGGGTTTATTTCAATGGTTTCCTCAAAAACAAAATTAAAATAGAAAAAAATTTAATTTTTTTTATAATTGGTTAGTTGAGAATACCATTAAAGAATGAAACGATTTGAATAATTATGGGCCAGATTAAAAATTGATGAAATTTCCAACCCACTCAAAATACCATTTTATTTTCAATATTTTAGTATTATACACATGAAAAAGTGGTTCGAAATTTTTAATTTAAAAAATATATATTATGTTATATTGGGAACCATGCTTTAATTAAAGGTTATATAAGTGTCTTCTTAATTATATAAATAATCAATTAAAGATGATATAAAATTATCATTCTTAGATGGATTTGAAATCATAATAGACCAAAAAGATTATGAAAGACATGTTTTGATATTGTATACTACATTTAAAAAAATTACTTTAGGATCATATTTATTTAGTGGTTGTCACTTATAAAAATATATATGATAAATTTCTTCATTATAATGCTTTTAAGGTTTTTATTATAAGGTTATTATGATCATAGATTTATAGGGATAAATATAGAGGGGAGGTTCTTCTAATTAATATTATTTTATTAGTGATGATCGACCAGGAATGGTTAATTAGAAACAAGATGATGAATTTTTAATGTTTTTAAAATAATATGTGATACAATAATTATAAATTTTTTGTGTTTATAATTGATGTTTAAAATTTTTTATGAGTATCTCCCCAATTATTATATTAGTCCCCTAGGATCCAAGTGAAATTTGCTATCTATTATAAAGGATGTCTTGAGGTTATAAAATAGATTATATATGTCGAATATTATCTTGAACATCCACTAATATATCAAGTGATTCATCGTGTTTTTCAGGTTTCCCCATTAATGATATTTCAACAAAATTTTATATAATGTATTGGAAATTAAAACGGTTGAAGTAGAACATGATGTTTATTTGTTGAGAAACTATTATTTGTTTTTTATTAATAAGAAACTATTTTGAGAGGATAAATTATCCCTTTAGTCTATGTGTTGTGTTATATGAATAATGTTCAAGTAGTGGAATGGGAGTAAGGGAACCGTTAAATGTGGTAAAGAAGTGAGATCTTAACAGAAAATGATCTTGATGAATTTTGAGATATAGAAAATCCAATAGTTTAGAATATTATTTCAACAAGAATATTTTATGCCACTATTAAATTGAGTTTTGGTTGTTTTTTTATGAAAACATTGTTTGAGAGAGGTTTTAATGATGCTTTCAATTAGTTTGATGGATTCCTAAATGTGTAGGATTACTATGAATTTTAGAAAAAATAAGGCATTAGGGATTTCTTGAGTAGTTGCTCTATTAGGAAACATTTCATATTAACTATGTCTTCGAGGAAATTTTTGATAGTATCTATTTCAGTTTTTTGATCATGATTTTGATAATCATGCATCCAACAAATGATAAATGAATTTGTTATTAAACCCCATATTAACATTTATTTATCTATAAAAAGTGCCTAAACCAACGTTGATTCAATTTAATCATTTTATAGTGTCTTTATTATTCTCTCTAACCATATAATAGTAAATATTTCTAATTTATTAGTCAAAGATACATTAGTTCAAATGTAAGAGATAATTTATCACTTATTTTATTGAATACCCCAATTTCTATCTATTCACTCTATCTTGGAAAATATTTAATAGAAGATTATATTTTTAATGAAATATTAATATTTCATTGTTATTTAATATAAGTATTATAGTGCTTATTTCTTTATAATGGCAATTAATAGGACTGATAAAAACATCATTTTTTAATATACATCTATAGAAATTTCATGATTATTGTCAAAGGTTGTTTTTATTTTATAAAGTGATTAGGATAAATTATTATGTTCATTAATTTTATTTTTATTTATTAAACATGGTTAATTATTGAAAAGATATTTTTAATTTATTTTTAAAAATTATGAAAATCATTTTCCAAAAAAATGTATTTGGATGATGTCAGAAATCATGTTTTAGATTTTAAAAAAAAATGGTCAAATGATTTAGTTTTGGGAAATTCTAATATTTTTGAAAAGTATTATTTTTTTAATTAGGTATATTATATAAATTTATGTGGAAAAAATTCATGGTAAACAATTTTAATCTAAAATAGGGGAGGAATATAAAATTTGTCAAAATTTGTTTTTTTGGAAACTATTTTTGTGAATAAAAATTAGTTTATTGGGAAAAATATTTGAAGTAGATATATAGTACATATAACAATTCAAATAAATATATGATATAGACCATGGTAAAATAGATATATAGTAAAATTTCATAATATCAAATAAGTAAGAAGTTACATATCATATATAAGAGGAAACATGAACCTAGAGACTCATGTAGGTAGGGGATGAACCCATACTCTCCCTACCATCACAAACCCATTACTTCTCATTTACACTTCAAGAGATTTTTAGATTTTATTTTTGTGTTAATAGTGATCCTATTATGTTGGATATTTTTTTAAACATTACCACTCTTAAAAAAGTGATTATTATAAATAGATATCTGTCTACCCCTTATTTTCTCTCAGTGGTGCTCTCTTCTCTTTTTTAGGTTGGGATGGTTTCCTTCGATCAGCTTCATTTCCCATTGGGTCTTGCCTCTTTTTTATGGTGTCACTTCAAGGTTTAAGGTCTTCTACACCTATCCATATCCAGGTTAGTATAGTTCATAGAAAAATATCACCTCATATTTTCCTTACAAGACTGGCCCCACTCTTTCATCCCCTAATATATGTTATTAATGATTTAGTGAACTAAATTGATCTATGTTCCCCATAATTTACTTTTAACCATTATTTTATGATATAGTGGTGGTATCATCCATTCAATAGTGGAATAAATATCTCTTCATATATGTTTTTTATTGTTTCATTATTGATGGTTTGTATTCCCTTGATGAAATATAAGAGGAAGATATGGGTATTGGTGGTCGTTGTGTTCTCATTACTGCTAGTGTTTATTCATTTTTTGGATCATAGTTTTTCAACCCAATAATGTATTTTATAGTGTTTAAAAATCTACCATACTCCCCATTACTCTTCATGTTCTAGATTTAGATTGTGATTGTATAGACTTGATATTTCTTATATCTATGTTACCCTTGTGATCAACTTATTATAGATCAAAAAACATTGGTGGGATATATCTTTCTTTGTTAACCTATTTACGGTACATTGGGATCTACCTTAGTCTTTATTGGTAGTGAACAAGGTCCAAAAGTGACTTTTTTAACCCACTTTGACCCTTCAACGTCATGTTTCATTGGTGATGGTGTAACAGGTCATTCATTGGTGGTGGTGGTAGTGGGAGAATGTAACGCCCCGACCCTAGTTACCCAGAGTCAGTGAATTATATTAATACATTGGCATGATTACAAGGAATCAATTCTTGAAGGACCGATCATTTTAGCTGTCTTGGAAAATATATTACATACATGAATGTTATATTACACATTATAACATAAAACACAAAATAAATAATCCTTTATGAAGGCCATTATTCCCTTATCTTAACCATGCATATCAATCACAATACACTTCTTAGAATCCTGGGAAAAATAAAACATAGAAAGGGGTGAGCTAAAACACTCAATAAGGGTAAGCAATACCGCGTAAGATAACATATGTATTAATCATGGTGAATAATTGAAACCACATGCCTTTACCCATAAAAAAACATGAATACTTTTATGGTAGGAATATGTGCTGTGTAAATAATTCCATAATAAAACATAATCATGGGTATTCTACTAGTCAAATGTCCACGTGAACCATCGATATTATTTTCATAATGAGGGAATGTATAATGCCGGACATTCTGAAACATTTTGTCAAGGCCTCGACCAAGACTTCTAAAAATGATTAAGGCCTCAGCCAAAACCATATCTCAAATTGGAAAAGGCCTCAGCCAATTCCACATCTAGTTGTCTCATGAGACCTACCAATGCATCGAGGAGCTATAGCGGGCTCCACCTGTCACTTACTAAGTCCAATACATTCCTCATATGAAAAGGTTGAAATATAACATAAAAATTCATATTAAAACTAGAATATGAAATGTCAATACATTAACCATAAACCATGAATGGTATAAAAATAGAACATCCATAGTCAAACATATCATAACTCATTCAATACAATATAAAAGATTGTATTATAATAAATCAAACTCAATCAGAAATAATATCCAGTAAAGGATGCTGACATAGTTGGAAATGATGAGTAAAACTTTTTGAGAGAAATATCATTTTTGTAAAATAATTTAAAATTCACAGATTTATAAAGAAGATATTTAAAATAGAATTTTGAATCAAAGTGTCCCATACCACTTTGAAACTTTTGAAAAGAATTATCATTTCAAAACATTCATTTCCATATAAATAAATCCTTAAAATCATTTTGAAAACATAGAAATTAATTAAAAATATTTAGAAAGATAAATCATTAAAACATATAAAATTATGATCTTGATAAAGAGTACTGGTTCACGCCCAAATTTACCCAAGAGAAGAAGGGTAGAACGGTCCTTGTAGTGTAGCTTGGGTTGTCGATTCCACAGAGACCTAAGAAGATACCTAAGATACACAACCTAAGGGATGGATTTTTGGCTATGAAGTGGACAACTTTGGGTTGATTTTAGATGGGTTTAAGTGAACTCTATGATACTTAAGTGAATTCAAATTAAAATAATGAGTTGATCCTAGGTTATCACTCGGGGTGGATTGGATGTATTTTCGTTTTAATGATTTCAAATTCATCAATTTGAGATGGTTTCATTTAAGGAGATAAAACAACATCATCAATTACTGGTTTAATGCCTACACCCTTTAACACTAATCACCTATACACTTGAAGGTTAAATGTTTCAAGCACTTCAAGGTAAAGGATCGTATTAGTACTTGAAGTGTGTGGCCTTAAATTCAACAAGGACGATGAAGTTTAAAAATCATCAAATAAAAATCCCAATTAAAGAAGTGATTATACATTAATTAGGTGATAAATAACATCCAATCCAGCCCGTTTCTACTCCCTTGGATCAACCCATAAGTGGGTTAGCCCTCCATTGATCCCATGGTTTCAATGGAAGCGGAATGTAAACTCATGAGGGAGGAAATGGAGAAGTAAAGAAAACAACAAAAATAAAATGATCACTCCACCGTTGTGTGAATAATTTTACAAGGGTTGGTGTGAATAAATTCACACCTTGATCCAACGGTATCAAAGTGATATTAAGAACAACAGAATAAGAGTAGAAGAAGAACTTTTATTAAGAAACTAAAGTGAATTGAACAACTTACATGTGAAAGACAAAATTGAGGCAACAAAAATGCAGCATAACATTACAATTGAACAAAGCATCCAAGATTCTAAAATCCTTCACCACCACTGCCTTAAATAGGAATTTTGGGAGCCTTGGGTCGAGCCACCAACAGTAAAAAGAATCTTAATTAATTTTGGTAGGCTATAGGTGGTGGAAATCTTGTGGAATTTGGACTTTTCCACGTTTGACCTGAGGTGGCAGCCAGTTTTCATCCACCGAACAGACGCGTCTGGAAGACCTTCTAGAAGGCCGAATCAGAGTTGGCCATAGAATCAGAAAATGGAGCTCCGGGTATCTTCTAACCTGCTGTAAAATATGGGCCCATTTTGAGTTGTGTATTACGAGATATGATCAAATTAGTGGGATGTTTTTCTGGGCCACAGAATCTGGACCAGAATTGTATCTCTATATTGGGCCGCCTAAATGACCACCATGGAGGCCGAATCAGCATTAACTCCTGAAGCGTGATTTGTTCCTATACATGTCTTATAGCATCCCAGGAAATTTGGGATTAATTGGTCCTGTATGTTGGGCCCCACAGTCTCATCAATGGGCTGATGTCCAATATGCCTTCTCCAGAATTGCTTCCTTTCATTGCCAAATATCTCCATCATCCTCCATGAATTCTCCATTGATCCCTGAATGAAACATGTTCATATTGTAGTGTAGATCAATTATCAAATTAAAATATGTATAATCAGATGAATCATTTGGTACTTTAAATGATGTTCAAAAATGTACCACATAATAGTGCATTTTAAGAAGGTATTACAATCATAATGTTAAATGATGTTCAAAGTGTAAAATGCACTAAAATGGTGTTTATGAATAATAAAGAACATGAATATTATATATATTACCAATGAATATTAGCCTCATTTAGTTTCTAATCAAGTACCTTTCACAAATCCATAAAATATTCAATTTGAAATCATTTTTAAAAAAAATGGACATGGATGATTAAAATGTCCCAGTATATACTTATACATAAACAATCTTGGATAATAATGAGATTGAGGAATTAAACCATACCTTGAACATTCCATTAGTTGAGGGTACTCTTAACCTCCTGTCTGAATATTGTAGTATGTTATTAAATTATACCAGAACCATATTAATATTTATGACATCATACATGATTCATTTATGACTTAATACTACCCATTTAATAATAATTTCTATGTTAGATTAACATTTCGGGTAATAATCGCTTTCTTTATCGTACATGTTTTAACTTCTTTCTCTTGATTGTATCACTTATATCATGATTTAAATATTTCCAGAATATAAAACATGATTTATATAAATTTTCAAATGCCCTTAGGAGGTGTGTGAATGACGGTAAAAAGTTTGATAAAATATTTATACATCTAAAATTATTATAAACTAACTCCAATGAATTACATTTAACATGTATAGATAATTTGTATCTATTTTGACCAAAAATAAATTTAAATAAAATAATTAATTACTTAAATAAAAAGTCATTTTTTAACAAAAACGTAGTGTTTTTCACTATTCATCAAAAATTGAAAGTTTTCAGAAAAGTACCAAAAGTTCACCCTAAGATAATTTTGATATTCTGAAACCAAAAATGAAGTTCATTTTACCAATTTCAAAACCTATAAGTTGCATTAATTAATTTAAAATTAATTCATGTTGTCAAAACCAAAAAGCGTATTTTTAAAAAATAATAATTATCAAAAGATTGACACTTGTTTACGTCCAATTTCAAAGTGAAATTGCATCTAATGAAAAACATTAGATTAAATTGTAAAAATATAATCTAATTATACTTCCAATCCATTCAAATTTATAATTTTACACTATATATTATTTTGATTAAAAATTTTTTTTCAGTTAAAATTTAGATTTTTCACTATTCACCCAAATATGAAAGTTATCAGGAAAACACAAAAAAAATATTGAAACTAAATTTTTATGTCCTTATTCTATAGAAGAAGTTTATTTTGTAAAATTGAATGTATAAAAGTTTCAAATATTGGATTTAAAAAGGGTTCATCATTAAAAGGCGGTAAAATTGCATTTTTTGAAAAATACTTCTTTTATTTGAAAAAAATGAATTTGTTCTTACATTATGTCTAAGAAACTCATAATATGGATTCTAATATTATAAGGATTATATAAATATCAAAATTTAATTAATACTATTCATAACCACTTTTGAATGGCTAGTTTGTTAAGTCGTGGTGCGCTTGAACTCGGTGTTGTGTGTAGTGAAAGTTTTTGAATTACTTTGAAGAAATAACATACTATGAAATCTTGGGGTGTTACATTCTCCCCTCCTTCAATAAATTGCATCATAAAAATTTGAAAATTTTCTTCAAAAACAAAAGGTTGAAAATAGAGAAATACCTTTTTGGGAACCCCACACCCGAAATTGGGTTAAAAAATTTAAACTTAATAAGAGTGAAAGGGAAATGAAAAAGTTACAACCAAATTATGATCTCAATTAGGAGAACATTGGTGGAAATTAGAGACACATAATTGGAGGGAAAACATAAATATCTATAGAGAGTGATTGAGGTCATCAATCACAGTATATCATTTAAATTTATAAACATAACAAATACATTATCAAAACCATTTTCAATACCAAAATATGTAAAAAGAGTATATGATATTTATTTTCATTTTCTATAAAAAACATTTTGGCTTCTTAAGGAAGCCAAAGATCAAATAAAACTCATGGAGGCAGAAAGGTCATTGTCACCGCTTATGTTAATAAAACATTCCTTTTTTTGTCGTTTAGTAAAATTCTTCATTTAAAAAGATTCCCCTTGAAATGAAAAGTGAAAGGGTTTTATACACCATATAAAAGAAATTCATTTTGAAATAAAAGGATTCCTCAATGAAAGGAGGTTGTGATGAAGTCCCTTAACTAAAGTTTAAGAAATAATTTAATCATAGAATAAGGGGGTTATATATATATATATACTTGACAAGTATAGTTACATCCTTTGACTAATTCCTACCACAAACTCATCTTTCACTTCAAATAGTTTCAAAAAAATATATTTTATTTGTTCTAATCATACAGGGTTCCCAAAATAATGAATTTGTAATTCACCTATCATACCTTTTAAAAAAACTACATTATACAATCCATGAAATCACATGGGTCAGTGATAGGTGATACAACCTTGTCTCCCTTCGGTTGCTGGTTCAAGTCTCGTGGCCTTACAGGACGTGATGGGTTGCCGCCCGACCTCCGAGTTGTCCTTTTTAACGAAATCCAAAAATAACCTTAACAACAATATCCAATTTCAAACATAATCCATTCCATCCTTTAGAATTATCCAAAATAATTATATCCAAACTCTCAGTCCAAAATTTATAAGGAATTTAAACATAACGAGGATCATTTATTCTGGGTAATAACATGTGAATGCCTTAATCATGTATTCTTTTACAACACAACAACATCCTGAATTACCAAAATCAACCATCTTTTATTCCAAAATCACTACCTCATTATCAGGACCATATTATGTATTACCTTTACTTCAACCATGTATTTTCTAAAAAGTGTTTCTTACTATTAAGTCACTTTTCTTAGAACCGTATAATCTCAAAGCCTCAATAAAATAGTACTACAGTACAATCCTTATTTATCTCCATAATTCATTAAACAAGTATACTATTGATACAACCGTCACTAAAATAATTATATAATAACAACATAAGTACACTAGTCATTAATCTTCATCTGAGGTAGTATCATAAATTTATTATTATCCAATAAAAACAATTAGGGTATACTCTGATAATTTGGACATTGATTCACGTAGTGACCCAACTCCTTGCAGATGGAGCATTGTACAAATGAAACCTTTTTCTTATCCTTGAAATCACATACATGGTGTCCTATTTATCTACACTCATAACAAAATCTAATTACCTTCATGAATTTACCAAGGTGATTCTTTCCAAAATTAACACATATGGGAAAATCCTTCTTTCCCTTCTTCCCTGTATCCATATTTCTCTCTACCATTCATCTCTTGCTTCCCTTCAAACCCATAGGACTCAGAAAATTCCTTACATATCTTATTAAAACATGATATTTTTTCTTCATATGTTAAGAATACGTGGGATACTATTTCCCTATTTAATTTTTTCTTAATACAATGAAAGATATGATCCTCTTACTCTTTGGACCATACATATTACAGGAGTTCACATTCCTTCTACTGGGCGCTATTTATAAACAATGGCATACACTAGGTCAGTTTATGTATTGCAATGAATAATTCAGAACTTGTAAAATACCTAATGTAAATTGAACATTTTATGAATATAATCCATAATCATAAAAATATTTTCATTGAGGAGGTATATACTCTTAAATCCTTCATAATGATTTTAATAAAAATTAAAATTATCCTAAGCATATCCCCCGGGAGTGTCATAACCAAGAGTGCAACAAGGCCCATTGTAATGCACTTGTTCCCATTCAAGTCTAGCTCAAAGTGATGTTTTCGGGTTTTAGCCCTAGGTACATCTATGCCAGAGCCACCTCTACCTGCTCGTATCCAGACAGGGATATATTTCTTGGAAAACTCACACAAAATCTCTACATTACCAAAATTCAAGGAAGTTCTTCTATACTAATCTTCAAAGTCTATCTTTGGGTAATGTGATCTACTCAGAGTTTATCTAAATCTTGTTTCTAAGGTTATTGCTAAACTTCATCTGATACCAATAGTAACGCCCTGACCCCAGTTACCCAGAGTCAGTGCATTATTTTAATACATTGGCATGATTAAAAGGAATCAAGTCCCAATTGACCAATCAGTTTGGCAGTCTTGGAAAATAGATTACATACATGAATGTTACATTACACTTTATAAAATACAACACAACATAAATAATCCTTTATGAACACCATTATTCCCTTATCTTAACCATGCATATCAATCACAATACACTTCTTGGAATCCTGGGAAAAATTGAACATAGAAAGGGGTGAGATCAAAGGCTCAGTAAGGGTAAGCAATACAGTGGAAGATAACATAAGTATTAAGCATGGTGAATAATTGAAACCACATACATTTACCAAAAATAAACATGAATACTTCTATGGCAGGAATATGAGCAGAGTAAATAATTCCATAATAAAACATAATCATGGGTATTATACTAGTCGAATGTCCACATGAACCATAAATATTATTTCAATAATGAGGGAATGTATAATGTCGTACATTCTGAAACATTTTGTCAAGGCCTCGGCAAAGACATCTAAAAATGATTAAGGCCTCGGCCAAAAGCATTTCTCAAATTGGGAAAGGCCCCAGCCAATTCCACGTCTAGTAGTCTCGTGAGACCTACCAATGCATCGAGGAGTTATAGCGGGCTCTACCCATCACTTACTAAGTCCAATACATTCCTCATATGAAAAGGTTGAAATATAACATAAACATTCGTATTAAAACTAGCATACTAAATGTCAATACATTAACCATAAACCATGAATGGTATAAAAATAGAACATCCACATTCAAACATATCATAACTCATTCAATACAATATGGAAGATTGTATTATAATAAATCAACCTCAATCAAAAACAATATCTAGTAAAGGACGCTAACATAGTTGAAAATGACGCGTAAAACTTTTTGAGAGAAATATCCTTATTGTAAAATAATGTAAAAGCCACACATTTATAAAGGAAGTAATTTAAAATATATTTTTGAATAAAAGTGTATCACACCACTTTTAAACTTTTGAAAAGAATTATCATTTCAAAACATTCATGTCCATATAAATAAATCTTTAAAATAATTTTGAAAACATGGACATTTATTAAAAAGATTTAGAAAGATAAATCCTTAAAACATTTAAAATTCTAATCTTGATAAAGAGTACCTTTCACAAATCCTTACAATATTTATTTTGAAATCATTTTTATGAAAAATGGACATGGATGATAAAAATTTCCCAGTAAATACTCACACATAAACAATCTCGGATAATAATGAGATTGAGGAATTAACCCTTACAATGAACATTCATTTAGTCGAGGGTATGTTTAGATTCCTGTATGGAGATCGTAGTATGTTATTAAATTATACCAGAACCATATTAATACTTATGATATCATACATGATTCATTTATGACTTTATACTACCCATTTAATTATAATTTCAATGTTAAATTAACATTTTGGGTAATAATCGCCTTATTTATCATATGTGTTTTAACTTGTTACTCTTGATTGTATCACTTAGATCAAGATTTAAATACTTCAAGAATATAAAACATGATTTATATAAATTTTCAAATGTTTATAGGAGGTGGGTAAAAGACGGTAAAAAGTTTGATAATATATTTATATATCTAAAATTATTATAATGTGACTCTAATGAATTACATTGAAAATGTATAGATATTATGTATCTATTTAGACCTAAAATAAATTTAAATAAAATAATTAATTATTTAAATAAAAATTCAATTTTAAACAATAACATAGTGTTTTTCACTTTTCATCAAAAATTGAATGTTTTCAGAGAAGTACCAAAAATTCACCCTAAGCTAATTTTGATATTCCAAAACTAAAAATGAAGACCATTTTAACCATTTAAAAAAAATATAAGTTTAATTAATTAATTTAAAATTAATTCCCCTTGTCAAAACCAAAAAGCGTATTTTTAAGAAATAATAACTATCAAAAGATTGACACTTGTTTATGTACAATTTCAAAGTGAAATTACATCTAATGAACAAAATGGGATTAAATGGTAAAAATATAATCTAATTATACTTACAAACCATTCAAATTTATAATTGAACACTATATATTATTTTGATTAAAAAATTTGTTTTCAGGTAAAATTTAGTATTTTTCACTATTCACCCAAATATGAAAGTTATCAGAAAAACACCAAAAATTTATTGAAATTAAATTTTTATGTCCTTATTCTGAAGAATAATTTTATTTTCTCAAATTTAATATGTAAAAGTTTCAAATATTTGATTGAAAAAGGGTTCACCATTAAAAGGAGGTAAAATTGCATTTTTTGAAAAATACTTATTTTATTTGAAAAAAATAAATTTGTTCTTACATTATGTCTATGAAACTGATAATATGGATTCTAAAAATATAAGTATTTTATAAATTTCAAAATTCAGTTTATACTATTCATAACCACTTTTGAACAGCTAGTTTGGTAAGTTATGGTGCGCTTAAACTCGGTGTTACGTGTATTGAAAGTTATTTAATTACTTTAAGAAATAACGTACTACGAAATCTTGGGGTGATATAGAAAGGATTTTGGGGGTGATCTATTACTAAATGGATTTTTCCCTAGGATTTATCCTTATGATGTTAGGATTTTGACCCCATATATTCTTCTCCATTCTTCAATTCCCCTTTAGTGATGGGACCTTGGAATTTATGTTTCCCGATAGTGACAAAACATGCATGATGTTCTTCTATTTTTGGGTTCTCAATGTTTGGCCTCAAATAATAACTCAGTGGGTTTTTTCCTTCTATCATAGAAGTAGTGTCTTCCCATGGCAGTGTTGATATGACCCCCAAGAGGAATGAAGGTATTATTCATTAGGAATTTACTTCTTAATTATTTCTACTTGATCACACATTAGGAAAATGGTTTCCATATATTGATCTTGGGACCCTGAATTGATTTCAAATGTTTCCCCTTGGAAAAATGATCTATGTTTTTAAAGTACTTTTTTCATACTAGTGAATCATGTACAATAATTTTAAAAATTTATATAAAAACCAAAAATATCTATTGGATAGTAAACACTCAGACAGATGATGATTTATGATTACTGAAACTATGATCAGTGGTTTATTTGTTAGGATATTTTATTTATTTTTCATGATTTTCATTTTATCTTTATATGACTTGTCCTGGTTTTTTTATTATATTATGTTTTGATTTTCAAAAACGTTTTAATACTGATTTGGATGAACATGGAAGAATTTTACACATTTTAGAAACTCATAGTTATGTTTGTATTATTATGATGATTTGTTTAAGTTTAAAAGTTTAAATGAAATAGTTTATTATGAAAAGTATAAACATTTTTTAACAAAATATTGGATGGATTTAAATATTTAAGGATATTTCAAGCATTTTAATACATGGGAGTGATCGAATAAAATAATATCTATAATATTTTACTAACCCCTATATTCGTACTTAAATATACATGCAGATATTGTATCTCAGGATGTAGGTAATGAAACTAAATATTTATTCATTATCAATGGAATTTAATAGAAATATTTGAAGAAGAACATTTTGTTTGGCCACATATAATTTGAAAAGTTTATTCCCATTCAGGATAAGTATTTATCATTTAATCTTTATTTTTTATTTATAAGTACCATGTATGATATATCTTTTCTATACATTTTTCAAATTAATTTTTTTTATTTTGTTTTATATAAAAATAAATTTTATTATAATTAGAGAAAATACATGATTCTATTTAGTGATCCTTGACTCTAGCATCAAGGTGGATATATAGGTTAAGGTGATTCCAATATAATAATGAAAAACTATATCGTTACAAGGGTTAGTATCCATAATCATTTAGAATTCCAAGAATCTAGTATTTGAAGGATATTCTCAAGATAGGATTCAAGAAAGGATGATAAAAACTGGTGAAGAAATGAATATAAAGAGAGAAGAAGAATGTTTATGGCTTCAACATCTTGAGTGCTGATAATGGTAGACTATCATTTTTTACCATTCATGGAGTGGTATTATTTGTATTTTTTCCCTTAAATTGTCATCTTATTTTATAAATATATAATATTTTTATTAATTTTTTTTGTAAAATACTATATATTATGATATCAAATTCACGAGTAGTAAGTATTTTTTGAATGTTAATATAAATAAAAAAATTATGAATTATGAATTTTTAGGGAACCAATGGTTCCATCTTATAATATTTTCAATAATTTTTCTCTATTATAAATATTTGCGTGAAAAACCACATTTTTTTAAGACATATTACATTGAACCATGCAAATATCATAATTTTAATTGAAAATTGTTTTAGACTTTCCCTTTACTATTTTTTGGAATCAAGTATTGTCACGACCCGTCCCCCGGGGCCTGTATCGTGACTACCCCAAGCCCGGCTTCCATAGGCCAAGGGCTGGTAACTATCCCCAAAGGCATAATTCCCTAAAATTGGGAAGGCATTTCCTTTATAAATAGTAAACACTCACTGCCAGAGTACAAGTAGAAGCAAACACTAAGAAAAATCTGTATAACAAGTGTACTGAATGTAAAAGGGGCCGAAAATACAGGCCCAACAGTAAAGTACAAGGAAAAGACAAACATGTACAACTAAAAAGACAAATAGCTGGAAGGTGTCTAGCAGCTCTTGAATCGTCCACCACAGATCCTACCTGAAGGGTAGGTACAGTTAGACTCCTCAGTGCTCCACGTCCGTCTGTCTCCTCTGGGTACCGACTCGTCGTGAGGTCCACCTTTGGGTACCGTCAAGTCCTCATACACTCCACCTCGGTCAGCGTTGTTTGTCATCTGCATCCATAACAACGAGGTGCAGGCATAGGCCGTGTTGGGGTGAGTATAACGATACTCAGAAGGGACCCCGAGACCCTCAAGGTCTCACAATATTCAACAAGGATAAACCAAAAATTATGATTTCAATAGATAATCATTACTTAGGTATATGCCCATACTTATACCTAATTTATCAAGTAACCCATCTCAATCATGAGTAAAACACAAAGGTCATTGACTCAGCTCAAACCGGGATTTTTATTAACGAAACCACGGCTGCTGGAGAACTCCTCCTCTGTCGAGTACAATGGATTTATCGCGACTCTGAGGCACTACTCACTAACCTTAGACTGATGAGGTACTCCTCCTGTTGAGTACCGTGAATGTGCTTCCAAACCGGGCGCTCCGTCCGTTGTGGGTCTACCGCCAAATCAGGAGATCCCCTTAATAGCCATCATAGGTAATCTTCCTGTCGAGTATCGTGGGTCTGCTGCCAAGCCAGGCGCTCCGTTCATTATGGGTCTGCCACCAAACCGGGCGCTCCATCCACTGGGCTAGTTGAATCACTCCGAGTCGAATCCATCAAGCAGTCATCAGGTCTACAGCGACATGGTCTCCGCACTCCGTATTCTTGTCTCCAAGAGGATCCATTCCATGAGCTACTGGTCGATATTCCAAGTTTACCAAAGTTTGAGGTGGACGTATATCAAAGGACCGCCGCGCCCCAGGGGTCCTAAAGCAACAGACGACGCCTCAATAGGACACCCGGTATGTGAGTTATTAGTATTTTAGCCTCAGGGCTCGGTTGGATTCATGTACGAACCAACCTGACCGTGACTCAACTATAACCCGAACTATAGAGGGGTATACTGAAATGGATGACTATTCTCCAAGAAAACTGGCGTCGCAGATGGTTCGTCAAACGGACGTCTGGTGCCAAAGATATGGCCCAAAAAGGTGAAGGGTCAGTAATGGGCCTGGGTCTGGTCCGTCCCAGTCGGACCGACTCAGCCCAACCCAGTCTGGGCCGACCCGGTCCGGGTCGACCCGGTCAGACTCGTAGGGTCTGACCTGGCCCATTGGGTGGGTCATCCCACTATGTTTTGACCCGTTCCGCTGGGCTCGGCCCAACGGAGCACGGGGGCGATTCGGCCTGATAGTTGCCACCTAGGCGGCTCGATAACTCGGCCTCAGAGACCGGGTCGGTTCGGCCAGTGACATCGTGGGGGCGCTGCGGGTCGGCTCAGCAGGTTGGAGGCCGGGAGGCTAGCGGGTAGGCCGCGTGAGGTGTGGGCCGGCCGGCTGGACTCCGAGAAGGCCGCAGTTGCACCGGGCAGGCTGCGACAGGAGTCAGGCAGGCGGGAAAGGCGCTAGTAGGGGGTGCCGGGAGTGCACCGCCAGGGGCCAAAGGGCGCCGGGCTGTGCTGTGCCTGGGGGTGCGGGGCGCCGGGAGCGTTCCGGCAGGGGCGCGGGGTGCCAGTTGCACACCGGTAGGGGCACGGGGGTGCGGTTTGCACACTGGGGCGCCGCCAGGGTGGCAGTTCACATAGGCCACGAGTAGCGCATCCCTTGTTCGCCGCCTTCTTCACTATCGCTGCGAGTACTGCCTTCATCATCACCAAACAAGAACAAACAAGGGGTGGGTCAGACAGTGTTCGTGCGGCCCGAACCCTACCTGTTATAGTGATAGAAATCAAGGATTCTCATACAGTAAATTTATTGAAGAAGAACAAGGGTTTATTCTCATAATTAAAAAAACACAAAGTTCCTCTAACTTGCTAGTAGATGGTAGTCGTTGGCTCAAAAAGGATGACGTCGTTCATTGAGGGAGTCGCAGAAGAAGACTTAGAAGATCGTCGTTCGTCGCTTCAGCCAATTACTTTCATACCTGAGTTGCATCGGCTCGTTGATGACGCTCCACGTCGGTAGGTGTCCGAGGAAGAAGTCAAAGAAGGTCGAAGTTCTTCGTTCTTCATTGGAGAAGGTGTAATCCTCCATGTGTTGGGTGTCACGTCACTTTTCTGGCGTTTCGTCTCTTGGTGAAGCCATCTCAAAACCTCCTCCCAAGCTCCCTATATATAGAAGATGGGGAGAGGTATGTAACCATCTTGGAATTTATGACGGTTCATTTATTATAAGCCTTCCTAAATTCCAATGATGCAGTTACTCAATTTAAAAAGGGGGTCATGGGAATTAAAAAGCGTTTTCATAATTTAATAGGTGTGTTGGCTTAATTATTGGGAGGATTAAAAGAGGATTCCCCCACATAGCCTGCATCAAAATAAAAGATAGGATTAAATTTTATGTTGACACATAAAATTAATTTGACATCAATTAATTTTAAGTTGACAAATAAAATTAATTGGAAGCATTTAATTTCACGTTGGAACATAAAATTAATTTGAAAACAATTAATTTTATGTTGACACTTGAAATTAAATTTGAACCGATTAATTTTACATCGACACATAAAATTAATTTATGGGGTTGAGAGGTTTCCATTCCCCCACCATTAATTGGGGGTTAAGTGTCGTGTGGTCCCCATATCATAACCTGTCACAAGTGGTTATGCTCGGGTGGGCCCCACCACCATAACATCTCATGGGAGGTTAGGGTGTGGTAGTCCCACCTCCAACTCCCAAGTAGAGGTTCTAACCAACAAACACTACACATGACGGCTAAAAAAATTAAATAATGTCATTGCTCACTTTATTTTATTAATTTTTTTTATAAAAACCCAAAATCTAAATTTTACTCTCGACCAATTTCCATCGAGGTGAAAGTCTCCTTAAGAGAATATCGGCCCTGCGAGTACAACGGTGCCCTCAGATTTCAATTCTGAGCATTGTTTCAAAAGTTACAAAATGTCGAGCGTGTGTTCACTAAAAGTACCCGAAAAAAAGTTCGGAAAATTATTATCAGTCACCCTCCACCCACTGTGGTCAAGGTTAGGCTTTTCCTAGGTGAAACACGACCCAATGAACCTAATGGTAATATCGGATTTTCAATCCGAGTTATCATTTAGAAGTTATTAATTTTACAATAAAAGAATTGTCACTTAATTATTTTATTTTCGGCCAAAAACTAACTTCTTCTGGAGACCCGCGCAGACCAAAGTTAGTATCTTCTTAAATAAAGAAAAACATCATGAGTTTAGTGATGGTATCAGATTTTTAATCCGAACTACCATTTGTGAGTTATGAGCATTTGAAAAATAAAATAAATTTATTTATTTATTTTATTTTCAGTTATGCCATTTTGGGATTTCTTATAGGAGGCCCGCACCGCCGAAACTTAAGTCACAACTAGGGTAAAACCACCATCCTGAGCACAATGGTGCCCTCAGATTTCTGATCCGAGTAACTGTTTAAGAGTTATTACTTGTTTTCAGGAAAATTGCTTACACACGTTAATTTAAGCATAACAAAACCTCGACGGATCATTCCGGGCGCTCCGAGCCTTGGAATCGCACGCCGTCAGAAACTGCGGACTCGTAAAATTCCCATATATTTAAAAACAATTACATGTAAATTTTATGCCTTTTAATTCTCCCCAAATCAGGGCTTTAAGTCCCCATAAGATACAACTCGAACTAAGGGAACAAATGGGGGTACCAAGCATGCATATGAGGCTCCCGCTCATATGTTCTCTCTTAGAGGTGTTCGTGCTGCCAAGGAATGTGCACCAGAGGTATCGACTTTCCACATAGGACCCACTCTGGTCGATCCTCAATCTCCACTAGAACCTCCGTAAAAGTCTCCCCATCGTCGATGTCGAGCTCTCCATGGTCGATGATGTGAGTAGGGCTGTGCACGTATCTCCTCAGCTGAGATATGTGAAAGATGTTGTGCACCTGCTGCAATTGAGGTGGAAGAGCTAAGTGGTTTTCCACCTTGACCACTCTGCTAAGGACCTAGAAAGGTTTTATGAACTGTGAAGATAACTTGCTGCCTCCGCAAAATCTCGGAAAACCTCATCGAGGTGAGACCTATAGAAAGTTGTGGTTGCCATCCACGAATTCCTGAAGTCCCCATATCCTGTCAGCATACGACATTTGTCTGCTCTGTGCAGTCTTCATCTGCTCGTGGATGATCTGCACCTTCTCGACGGTAGACCGTACCATCTCTAGTCCCAATAGTGCAGACTCCCCTGGGACTTTCCAGCACAGTGGCGATCTGCATGATCGACCATACAAGGCCTCAAAAGGTTCCATACCGATGTTGGAGTGATAGCTGTTGTTTTAGGACAACTCCACCATAGGTAGGTGACCCTCCCATCTATGACCAAAGTTGAGGAAATATGCACTGAGCATGTCCTCAAGGGTCTGGATGGTCCTCTCGGTCTGAAAATCCATCTGAGGATGGAAGGCAGTGCTCAAGAAAAGCTATGTCCCAAAAGCATCCTGCAACCCCTACTATAGCTGGGAAGTAAATTGTGCGTCATGGTCGAAGACAATAGAAGAAGGTATTCCATGAAAATTCACTATCTCCTACACGTAGAGGTATCCCAAGTTCTCTACTGAGCCCCACTCTCTAATCTGTAGGAAGTGGGACGACATGGTGAGTCGGTCAACGATCACCCATATCAAGTCGTGACTCCTGGATGTACATGGAAGACCCGTCATGAAGTCCATAGATATCACATCCCACTTCCACTCTGGGACCCTTAAAGGCTGTACCAAGCCTGCTGGTACCTGGTGCTCTACCTTCACTTACTAAAAAGTGAGGCACCATGAGACAAACATCGCCACTGCCTTCTTTATACCTATCCACCAATGCTATCATCGATGGTCCCGATACATCTTCGCCACTCCTAGATGTACCGTTAAAGGGGAAGTGTGGAACTCTCTCAACACTTCCTCCTAAAGTGAAACTGGTACCATGGTACGTCCTCTGAAAAGGATAACGTGCTCCCCACCTTCAGAAAATCTATCAGGTTCCTGCCCTATGGATATCTGAGCACATCACGTCTCATAGTCAGCATCTCCACACTGTGCCTCCCTAACTCGCTGATGAAGGGGAGGAGTGAATGTAGAAAGGCTGCTCCTTACCTATCTAAAAAGGATATCTGTAAGGCATCCAACTGCTCTGTCGCCTCGCCTAAAAGCTATATATCAGTCCTCCTACTGAGCACATCCGAAACAACGTTCTACTTCATAGGAGTATAAAATATCTCAAAGTCATAGTCTTGGAGGAACTGAAAACTGAAAACTCCTGCTTCCATGAGGGTAAGGCTGGTGGACTCAAGAGTGATCAACTACACCCTCCAATGCATTAGATTAACCTATGCTGCTTGGGTTTACTTTTTTGCCGACTAAGGAAAACCTCATCTCAACATTGTAGATAAACCACAACCTTTTTTCCTAATACAGTCAATTCGTGTATGAACTGTGGTTTCCCAGTCCATACCCAAACTAACGTCGTCAGGCCACGATGCTGCCACCAAGAGGTTCCAACCGAAATACTCTCCTCAAAGTTCAGATCACATTGTCGGCGTAAGTGTGATTATCGAGTTTCTTCCTAAAGGTATCTCTGGACGTGAGGGTCAAGTCAATGGTTTAACCGGAAACTCTAGGTCTGGGACAAGATTCGTGGAAGGAAACAATGATTGGTACCTATGTAAATTGATACAATAGCTAGTATTAGGCACAGTCCGTACCTCGAATCATTCCTAGAGCCCTTGGGTCACACTCCTTGACCAAATTCATCTATTGTCTTCCTATGCCCTCCAGCTCCATGAGCCTGGCGGGGACACAAAGGTGGGTGGTTGTAACATGTAAAAATTTACACCACCTCATGCTGCTTTCATAGCTCTACTTCCACGTCTTCTACCCTGCAGATTAATCTGTCCCTGTTACATTCTATTTATGAAATAGTTTACATGCCTCAATCTCTGAGACTGGTGCAAGTTTCTTGCTTTCCCCACTACTAACATTCACTGGCTGTATCCGCTCAGTGAAAGAACATTCAACCGCAAAGGTTATCTCTATCATCCTAACATAGGTAGGAATGCACAGAGGAAAACGAAAGTGATGGCTCGGATGTCCCAAAACACATCTCACTCTGAGGTCCAAGTACCGAAGAACTTATCGTATCGTATACATCGAGTACCAAGAATGATCAGTATTCCTTGATAAATACTCAGCTACTGACATGTCATCCTGCCGAAGTAGTAGAATTTCTAGAGAACTCTTAGCCACCTCCTCAGACCAGTCCTCAGTCACCTGTATGTCGGGATCGCCTCGGAACCTGAGGGGTATCTAATGCTGAAACACGTGTATGGCACTAATCCTACATGTGTCTTAAACCGGTACCGCCTGTTGAAACTCCTGACCAACATGCTGTGATATAGATGACACACTACCTGAAGGCACAATCTCAGGAAAAGTTCTACATACCAAAGCCTCATCTTTAGGCGGACCAACCTCATGGTCACTCACTGGGAATCACTGGTAGCAAAGATCACCATCTTCTTACTAGTGTCTCAACATGGCAGAGAACTCTAGTAATTGCCTCTAGTTAGTCCTCTATTGCATGGGAATCTGTCTCGCCTCGTAACCTCTAAGACCTCTTCCATCGGAACTCTTGCAACGCGCTCAGTCTGTGTGAACTGTCCTCCTATGTGGACAGTGGCATCTACTGCCCAACGGGTGGTGGTGCTGTGGGTATATCACCTGAAGGTGCCAACATAGTAAGATGGCCCTGCACCAGAGCCTCGTCGCTCGGTGGGCCATCATCGGGTACTCTCTCGAAACTCAAACTGGTTGTCTGCATGGAGGAACCCTGAACTGATGCGACACAGTCAAAAGATTATACCAGGTGAGCTAACCTGGTTTGATATGAATTAAATAAAACATTTTAAAACACACACTCAATCCGTTTTTTCATGTACAAAGTCGGAAATCAGTTGTTAGGGTCCTGGTGTACGGATACGTCGGCTGCCGCACCAACACTAGGCTCCCTAAACTGAGAACCACACTCAGTATCCTTAACAATATTGCTACATAGAAAGAAAATATCAGAGTTCTATGTTCTCCAGTAGAACCGACTCATTTGATACCAATTTTTCACAACACGTCCCCCGGGGCCCGTATCGTGACTACCCCATGCCCGCCTTCTATAGGCTAGGGGCTAGCGACTAGCACCAAAGACATAATTCCCTAAATCTGGGAATACATTTCCTTTATAAATCATAGACACACATAACCAGAGTACAAGAGGACAAAAACACTAAGAAAAAGCTGTATAACAAGTGTACTGAATGTAAAAGGGTCCAAATATAGAAGCCCAACAGTAAAGTACAAGGAAAAGACAAACATGTACAACAAAAAAGGAAAACAGCTAGAAAGTGTCTAGCAGCTCCAGGATCATCCACCACTGATCCTACCTAATGGGTAGGTACAATTTTCCTCCTCAGCGCTCCACGTCTGTCTGTCTTCTCCGGGTACTGACTCATTGTGAGGTCTACCTCTGGTTACCTTCCAATCCTCGTACACTCCGCCTCGGTCAGCGCTGTCTGTCGTCTGCATCCAACACAATGAGGTGCGGGCATAGCCCGCGCATGGGTGAATATAACGATACTTAGTAGGGACCCTGAGACCCTCAAGGTTTCACAAAATTCAACAAAGATAATATACAAATCATTATTTAAACGGATAACCATTACTTAGGTATATGCCCATACATATACCTAAGTTTTCAAGTAACACATCTCAATCACGAGGAAAACACAAAGGTCATTGACTCAGCTCAAACTAGTATTTTCATTAATGAAACCAAGAATGCTGGAGAAATCCTCCTATGTCGAGTACAGTGGCCCTATCGTGACTCTGAGGTGCTAATCACTAACCTTAGACTGCTGAGGTACTCCTCCTGTTGAGTACCGTAGCTCTACTACCAAACCGGGCGCTCTGTCCGCTATGGGTCTGCTGCCAAACCGGGTGCTCCCCCTAATAGCTTTCAGAGGTACTAGTCCTGTTGAGTACCGTGGGTCTGCTTCCAAGCCAGGTACTCCGTCCACCGTGGGTCTACCGCCAAACCGGGCACTTCGTCCATAAGGCAAGTCAAATCACTTCGAGTCGAATCAGTTAAGCAGTCATCAGGTTTACAAATAAAAGGTCTCCACACTCCATATGCTCGTCTCTAGAAGGATCCATTCCACGAGCTACTGTTCGATACTCCAAGTGTCATGATGTCTCAGGTGGATGTATCTCAAAGGACTGTTGTTTCATAGGGGTCCCAACGCAACAGACGACGCGTCAATCGGACGCCCCGGTCTGTGAGTTATTAGCATTTTAGTCCCGGGGTCCCGATTGGATTTGTGTACCAACCAACCTGACCGTGACTCAACTATACCCCGAAATCTATTGGGGTATACTCAAAGGGACGGCTATGCTCCAAGAAAGCCGTCGCCACTGACGGTTCTTCAAACGGATGTCCGTTGCCATTGATATTGCCCAAGAAGGTGAAAGGTCAACAATGGGCCCGGGTCCGGTCCCTCCCGGTCAGACCGACTCGGACCAACCCAGTCTGGGCCGACCCGATCAGACTCGATGAGTCTGACTCGGCCCATTGGGCGGGTCTACCGACTATGTTTTGACCTGGCCCGCTGGGCCCGACCCAGCTGACCGCGACGACGGTTCAGACCGATAGTCGCCACATAGGCGGCTCGGTAACTCAACCTGGGAGACCGGGCTGGTTCGGCCAACGACATCGTGGGGGCGCTGCGGGTTGGCTCAGCAGGCCGGTGTCAAGGAGGCCAGCGGGCAGGGTGTGCGGGGAGCGGGCGGGCCGGTGGGACTCTGGGCAGGTCGCGGTTGCACCAGGCATGCCGTGGCAGGAGTCGGGCAGGCGGGCTGTTTGCCGACAGTGGGCGCAGAGTGTCGGGAGAACGCCGACAGGGGAGCGGGGCGCCGAGAGTGAGCCGACAGGGGTGTGGGGTGCCGATTGTACGCCGGTAGGGGCACGGGGGTGCAGGTTTCGCACTGGGCTGCCGTGGGGGCATCACAGTTCATGGAAGCCGCGGGTAGCACGGTCCTTGTTTGCCGGCTTCGTCGTCGTCATCACGAGTACTGCCTTCATCGTCACAAAACCAGAACAAACAAGGGGAGGGTCGGACCATGTTCGTGAAGCCCGAACCCTCCTCTTTATGGTGATAGAAATTAGCGATTCCCATACTATAACTTGATTGATGAAGAATGAGGGTTTATTATCATAATTAAAAAAAACACAAAGTTCCCCTACCTTGCTCGTAGTTGGTAGTCATTGGTGCAAAAAGACGGACGTCGTTCATTTACGGAGTCACGGAAGAAGACATAGAGGATCGTCATTCATCGCATCCACCAAGCACTTCCAAACCCGAGTTGCGTAGGCTCGTTAACGATGCTCCACATCGGTAGGTGTCCGAGGAAGAAGTCGAAGAAGGTTGTCGTTCTTCGTTCTTTGTTAGAGAAGGCGTAATCCTCCAAGTGTTGGGAGTCTCGTCACTTTTCCAGCGTTTCATCGCTTGGTGAAGTCGTCCCAAAACCTCCTCCCAAGCTCCCTATATATAGGTGAGGGGGATAGGTATGTCACCATATAGGAATTTATGACGGTTCATTTATTAGGAACCTTCCTAAATTCCAACGATGTAGTTACTTAATTTAAAAAGGGGGTCAAGCGAATTAAAAAGTGTTGGTGCAATTTAATAGGTGCGTTGGCTTAATTATTGGGAGGATTACAAGAGGATTCCCCCACATAGCCTGTATAAAAACAAAAGAAAGGATTTAATTTTATGTTGACACATATGATTAATTTCATAGCAATTAATTTTAAGTTGATACATAGAATTAATTGGAAGCATTTAATTTCACGTTGACACATAAAATTAATTTTATAGATATTAATTTCATATTGACACTTAAAAATAAATTGGAAGAAATTAATTTTACATCGATACATAAAATTAATTGCAGGGGTTGAGATGTTTCCTCTCCCTCCCCATCAATTGGGGGTTAAGTGTCGTGTAGTCTCCACGTCGTAACCTCTCACTGGAGGTTATGATCGGGTAGGACCCACAACTATAACCTCTCATGGGAGGCTAGGGTGTGGCGGTTCCACCTCCAACTCCCAAGAGGAGGTTCTAACCAACAAACACTCCACATGACAGCTAAAAAAATAAAATAAAGTGCTAGCTCACATTATTTTATTAATTTTTTTTATAAAAACCAAAAATGTAACTTTTACTCTCATCCAACTACCATCGAGGTGATAGTATCCTTAAGCGAATATCAGCGCTACGAGTTCAACAGTGCACCCAGATTTTAATTCCAAGCACTGGTTCAAAACTTACAAAACACCGCTCGCGCATTTACTAAACGTACCTGAAAAAAATTTCAGAAAATTATTATCTGTCACCCTCGACCCACTACGATCGAGGTTAGGCTCTTCCTTGGTGAAACACGCCCCAAAAAACCCAATTATACACTCAGATTTTTAATATGAGTTACAAATTATAAGTTATGAATTTTACAATAAAATAATTGTCACATAATTATTTTATTTGTGGCAAAAAACTAACTTTTTCTGGTGGCCCGTGATGGCCAAAGATCGTATCTTCTTAAATAAATAAATCCCTCACAAGTTTAGTGGTGGTCTCAGATTTTTAATCCGAGCTACCATTTGTGAGTTATAAGAATTTGAAAAATGAAATAACTTTATTTAATTATTTTATTTATGGTTATGCCATTTTCGGGATTTCTTATAGGAGGCCTGCACCACCTAAACTTAAGTCACGCCTAGGGTAAACCCGCCATCCTGAGCGCAACAGTGGCCTTGGAATTCTGATCCAAGTAACTGTTTAAGAGTTATTCCACTTTTTCAGGAAAACTACTTACACACGTTAATTTAAGCTCAACAAAACATTTATGGATCATTCCGAGCACTTCGGGCCTCTGAATCGTGTGCCGTTAGAAACTGTGGACACATAAAATTCCCATATATTTAAAAAAAATCATGCCAATTTTGGGTCTTTAAATTTATATTATTATACTATGATTTTTTGTTGATATATATTTGATAGGTATGTGTTCATTCCTGGTTGATAATTCTTAATTTTTTCTTTTTTGAATCCATTTTGTACATCTTTTTGATATTTTTAAATTTTTTTATATGTATTAAATGTTTGTTTATATTAATAAATTTAAATATTTATTGAGGAGATTTATTGATTAATATTTAATTATATTTAAATTATTTTGGTCATAATTCTATTACTGCAAACTTTCTTGAATACATATATAGAGGATAAACATCACTGAACTCACTATGTTCCATGATTTATTCTTATTTTAATTATCATCCACAATATGCAATTTTTTTTATAGATTTCTCTAGTCAATCATTTTATTTTATTATAAATATGATAATCAATACATTATTTTTCTTGGGTAAGGGCCTGATAGATTCGTTGGGTGGACAAAGCCCACTCTAAATAGGGAAACATGAAAGGAACAAGTTCAAGGTGGTTTCTTATAAAAGTGAATTTCTATCCATTATTTAATACTCATTATAATGCTTTATAAAATTCTATCATTTTCATAACAAAATTTTTTGGTGTGTATTTATGTGGGTTTCTTTTACTTAATTATTAATGAGGTGTATTCTTTGGTTTTCTCTATAATGGTATGTTCCTTCCTAGACCATAACGTTTTTGGGTTTTGGTGTTGGAGGTTCTTAGATGAGGAGTAAAGTGGGCTTGGAAGAGGTTTGGCTATAAAATGATGGAATCAGGGTTAATACATAATGTATAATGCCAAAATGCCAGGTAATTATTGTTCATGGATTGTGAATTTAGATTCAAAGGGTCTTACATGATGTTTAGATATTTAGGTTTAAATAATAAAAAGGAAAAATTATTTATTTCGAAAGTAGAACTTTAATGGAAACCTATGAATTACACATCATTTAAGTATTACCCGATGTCAAAATTCTATAATTTTAGGTTTGGAATCATTTTTTTTTGATAAATTTCATTTCATTAATCTACCTCCATTATATCTCATTTTGATAGATCCCTTGGCACCATGATGAGTTTTTCAATCTGTCTTATCTATTGAATCGATCTATTAGTTCTGTTGGTTTACCATTGGCAATCTGTGGAAATCCCTTCATTTTTCTTAGTTTCTTTCCTCTTTTCATTATGTGGAGTTTTTCTGTAGTTTTTCTTGTTGGTTTGGGTTGTGTGTTCGGGATTTGGTTTGATGGTCCATTGGTGCAGTATGAGTTGATTCACAATTTATTATGGTGAAGATGTAGTTTATTGGTGGTCTTCTTCACCCTATGGTGCACAACAAGTCGATAAATCTTCATTGAGGTTGGGAATCCCTCATTTCTATTTATTGGGAATCATATGGGGGGGTAATTTTTATATCTGTGGGAGATATTTCTGAAAACTTATTAAATGATAAATAATAGGTTAAATTGAAATTAAAGGGTAATGGGTTTTGATTCACATGATTTTTTTAACTTCGATATGATTATGTTATTGTGGATTGTATGAGATTGATACCTCACATGATTCTGACGCTGTTGGGATATTTTTTTCTCTAGATATCTATGTTGTGACTTCTTATTTTTTTGTGATTATTGTGGTATAACTCTTCCATAGAAATTAGATAACAACTTATATTTTGATAATGAAATTGTTTCCCTAGGATTACGGTTTGTGTGATAACACCCCAAAAATAATGTGGGATGGGATAAAATCAAAATTTTAAATCTGTAAAATGGTCTTTACATGTTTTTCTGTGTGGCCATTCTTTTGAGATGAGGATGTGTGGTTGGTGCGTGTGGGGATAATAGATTGTTTGTCATGATGTTGGGGTAGAGAGGAGGTTTTTTGCCATGATTTTGGGGAGGAGATGTGGGATTTTGGATTTTCTTTTGGGGCGGTGAGGTTGTTGTTGTTTGGTCATGATTTAGGAGTGGTAAGGTGGTGGAGTCTTTGTGCTATATTTCTATGTATTAATGGAGTAAATCATTGTTTAAAAATATTTCTCAATGGCATGGTATAGTTTGGTTAAATGGATAGAAATGACTGATGAATAATAAAATGAGTTATCGTGTGCTTAAATACTATTGATGATAAATAATGAAATGAATTTTATGGATAATGGTAATTAGTTGTAAATGATAATTAGGGATTGCAGTTTGTTGTTCGGTGTTAGGAATTTAGAGTTGGAAGTGAAAGTGATGATGTTGCGAGTTGGATAGTATTGGGTTTTGAACACATAGATAGGTCCTCAATGTTTGGATATATATATAAAAATATATATATATAAATACTTATATATTCCTTCTGATTTCTATACGCACCCACCCACATTGTGCATAATGTGAAGACACCCTTATAGTCACATAGGGGTTGTTTTTCTAGATATCCAATGATGAGAATAGATGGTTGGGTACCCAGACATTCCCTCTCTCTATCATTAAGATAGGTAGGTATTGTATAGGTTGTGATGGATGGTGGTTTGTCTGTGTATTAAATGGTGGTTGTGATAGCCCATGTGTTTTTGGGTGACATGTGATATCCCATGTGCTTTCGGGTGAGATATGACCATTCTTTTGGGGTGGTTTCTGGAGGGGGTCAAGAATGGAATGTGGAAGGAGCAAGGGTGATTTACTACACATTCACAATACCCTGTTACTATAGTTGTGGTTATGGATATGTTTTGGAATAGGTGTCTATGGGTGAGATGTGATGTGGCTGTGCTTGTTGGGTGGTGTGGTATACAGAAGAGATTGAAGTTATACGATATACAATGTTTGAGTGTGAGAGAATCATACTCGAAGAAAAGATTTGTTTGGTATCCTTATCCATGTGATTATTTTTATATTGTATTACTTGTCATTAGTTATTTGGGGAGCTTTCCTTGATGACATTGGGTTCAGTTAGTATAACTATTTATGTGATGTATGTCATTTTGTTTTCTCATGGGTGTATTAGTATGCTTCTTTCACATATGAATGATATAATTCGGTTTTCCTAATGAGTATTCTTGTACGATCACCCTACTTATATAATACTTTTCCAGGTTTCTCAGAGGATTACGTGGACCATGCTAGACATTACTAGATCAGAACTTTAGATAACTATTGTGTCACAACATGATCTTTTTTTGGATGATTACTTTTATGAATTATATTTATATTAGTTCTATTTATATATTCATTGTGGGGTGTTTTTGGGTTATTTTTATATTATTTAGTAGAGGTTTTTTTCGATGAATCATAATATATCCAAATGTTATATTATCATAGAGGGTGATGCCTACTATTTCATTATATTTTTTGTATGTTCAGTGCTAGTCACCAACCTAGGGCCTAATGGAGGTGGGACTCTTGAGTCATTATCTCTATCCACTCATTTTGAAATCTTTGGAGGTTGGGGATATTAAATTCTATTGTAATATCGAGATACAGTGTGTGAATACATTTATACATATTGAGATACTTCTACTTATTCAATAGTATTAACCCCTATCATATTTTTTTTGGATTCCCACATTACTCCCCCATATATATTTATTTATCATTTATCATTTTAGTTTATTATTCGAATATTTTTTCACATCACGTAGCCAATAATCATATTCCAATTAGTGGTATTAAAGTTTGATCATAAATGATAACATTTGTTTTGAAATATTAATGCTATTAGGTTTTCTTATGCTATATATTATCATTTCTTGATGATCATTAATATCAAAACAATTTTTTTTGGAATTATCATATACACCCATATAAAGAAGTTATAATTCTAAGGTGATGGCGGGGAAAGTTGGTAGATGACATAACATCTAAAAATTCAATGGTAATAATTTATTATTCGATAATATGAATATGTGAGTGTTTTGGTAGAAGGATAATTTTCCTAAAAATGTTAGGTAATAATTATCTGGTGTGAAAATAGTAAATTTAATGAAATATGTTAAAATTTTATTTCTAATATTATGTTGATCTTGATAGATTAGAATCTATAAATTTTTTTAATAAAGGATAAAAAATGAAATATTTGACACTATAATGAAATCATACACGGATAAGTAATTACAAAATAATTTTTTTTTAAAATATAAAATTTGATACTTTTTGTATGGTGAAGTCTTCAATTGTAACAAAAACAAAAATAGTCAAACTACCTTGTTTACTTAGATATATATTTTTCCAGATTAATATGATCAATTCATATTCAATATTTCCAAAAATATCCTTCCACATAAGTTTATCTTCAACAATGATGTAGTTTTGATTCCTGATGAAAAATGTCCACATAAGAATAAACAAGATTGATTTACAATTTAAAACTAGGAATTGGTTCATTCAATGGATAGGGAAAGAATGATGTGGTTTAGATTTATTGGGAGATATAATCAACATAAGTCTAAATATAGAAGAAAGAAAATTAATATCACATATTTCAATTATGGAAATGATGGGAATATCATATAGTATTGTAGGAATAACATGGATAAAGTAAAGACCCCTCAATTAAATTTTTTTAGTAATTCAATATATATATAAAAAATATTTAGTGATGGAGATATAGTTATTGTTGATATAAAAAAGCTCAATGATCCATGGATAGTTAATTTGAGTGAAACATGGAACATGAACTATTAAAGGTAATGGCTTGATCAATATGAACCCATCAAATAAGGACTAATGTACTTGGGAAATTATCATGCTTTTAGGATCATTGTATTTAGTACCATGAAATTTAAGATGTAAAATGTTATGATCTAAACTATCCATACAACATATTAGGTGAAGGCCTGTAAGAACAATATATTTCAATTAGTATAAATTAATGACAAATGATGCATGATTATTATGGAGAAAGTGTTGTGGAATAATGTAAAAGGTTATCCTATGCTGATAATTGTATACAGGAATTTAAAAATACTTTTGAGTCTATTAGGTGAAATTTACTGGAAAGAAAAAGTAATTTTTTCCCAAAATACCTCAGAGAATTATTGACCATTTTATGGATTAAAAAAATCACCATTGGTTTGAGTGGGGGTTAAATATTCTCATAGATCACAAGTTACTGCTATGAATTCCAAAGACATAATTAATTTTTTTAAGACTTATGTTATTGGAAAAATATTTCATATATTGGAATGTAAATAACAAAAAAACGATATATTATAATTAATTCATTCAAGCCTTTGGATGGAAGATATTCTATCCTTGGATAATCACAAGAAATTATATCATTTATTGATGACTATCAAGTAAGATATTTAATTCACATAATCTAGTGGAAATGTGCATTTATAGATTTGATACCATTTGAAACAATTAAGGGGAATGTATTTGAAAAAAATGTTTTTTTAAAATGAAAATTTAAAAAAATATTCAATTGATGATCTTGAAACTTTTTATAAAAATAAATCCATATAGATATAATTTATGATGGTGTAAGATTTTTAATTTAATAATGTGATATAATGGATGAAAAAACCATGGTGGACATAAAAATGGAGCTATTGAAGATAACATGAATGACTAAGATGTTGTATATATAAGGAATAATGATTTATTATTTTGTGATTGATCAATGTTTGTTAAAAAAATCCAATGGATACTTGGACTCATAAACCCATAGAAAAATATCCACTATAATCCTTTTTATGTCCTGTATATGTATTGTGTAATTACCAATAAATATTGAAATTTTATTTGATATCTATGAAATATATTTTTTTTGATGTGTGTTTTTTGGTATATAGTGTATCATTTATGGAATCCAATTTGTTAAAAATTTGAAATTTAAATAGATAATTTTTGGAAGAAAATGTGATATAATTATTGATGATAATTTTGTGAATGGTGAATTTTTTTATAATCATGGTGGAGGATGAACTTAATGAATAAACTACATACAATAAAAAATAATTAACATTCTATGACAAATAAATAGTTGATTATAGACCCATATGATCATGTCAGGTGATAAAATAGTAATATATAATTTAATTTATGTCATTAAGATTAATATATCACACAAATTATTATAAAATATGACCAGATAAAATATTTAATGGAGGATAACATGAGTATAGTGGTATCCTCATGGATAAGAGTGTCATTTAATGGATTTATATACCAACATAATAAAAAACTTTGGATCTTTTTTTATTCACACATGGATGGAAAATCATTGGAAAAAAATTATTATTTAAGATCAATAGATATGGGAATAACCTAGTGGATTGATATTATATAATACTAGTGGTTGAATTTTATTCTCAAAAGGATTGAAATAATTATGATGGAAAGTTTTCTTTTATTATGGGACTGCTGACTATTCGGGTTGTTTTGTCAACATATATTATAAAAAAATGTACATTTTGTGTAGCTATATTTAAAGACAATATTTATAACTAGTGAACTTATAATATTTATTTTTATTCCATAATAAGATTGTTTATCCTAAAATAAAATGAAAACTGAAGTTTCTATGTTAAAAAAACCATTATATGGTCTCAATAAGAAGATAACAGGTTGGTATAAAAGATTTGATTCTTATAGGATCATTATATAAAAAATTTTATTCAAAATTTTATTTATATTTTAAGGCTTCAGAAAAAAATGATGTTATCATTAATGTGTTGTAGGTGGATGATAAGTTGGTTTCATGTGATAGTAAAAATATAATATATAAGATGAGCATAAAATTGTATAGGAAATTTGGTATTAATGAATTCATAATGACAAATAATATTCAATGGTTGAAAATTTACATGGATATATATAAAGTAAAACTTTTACCATCTCTGAAAAATATTTTGAAGAAATTATTAATAGAATTCAATAAGAAATACTATCATAAAATCTCTACCCCTAAACCTATTAAATTCCTGTTATCCTTTATGATGAGTATTAATATAGAATAAGAGAGGATGAAGATTTGTATTTTATCATATGAGTATTGGGGAGACTTTTAACTATATTAATTTTCAATTGTTATCCCTATGTTAGATTTATACATCTTATTAGAGGGGGTTAATCAGTGGTTACCAAAACACCAAGTCATAAGGTGATTATGCATTTTCCGAATTAAGTAATGAACCATGCATGAAATTATGTGATGATTTATGATAGAGATTCAAATAATGAAAATGACAAAAAATAAGGTGTTGGGGTTTCTGGTGATTGTGGTTTGATGCTTTTTTGGGTGGACGATGGCCGGTGGTTTCCCTGGTTATCAACTCTAGTGTTTTTAGGGTGAAGATGTTTTCTAGTGGTATCATGTGGTTTTTTTGATGATGGGTAATGTTAGAGAGTGTGGATCAAGTATCTCACAGCCTATGGCGTTTAGGTGGTATAGTGACCAATGTGGTTATTTCAGATTTTGAAATTTTGAATTTGGCGCTTTGGTATCCACATTTTTCTATTCCTATATTTGGTTTTATGTCATGTACTGTATGGTTTTGTATTTGGAAATGTGAGGTTACCATTTTTCCTTAAAATTGATTTTTCATAATACAGAAATATGGATTTGGAGGAGTGTTTGAAAGAATCTCTTGAACTCTATGTACAAGAAATATGAAGAAAAGTATCAATAATTCAATAAATCAGTGATAGTCTTCTCAAGATCCTCTAGATAATTGATCAATTTTTCATTATTATTCTTATTATCTTCCATAACCAAATTTTTCCCTAAGTGACAGTATAAATTTTATGGTTGTATTTATCCTTTATTATCATCTACTCAGTAATTTCCAAGTGAAAAAATAATTTTCAAATACCTCACTTTATTTACTATTTTGTGGTTTTTTGTTATAGTGAAATTTGTAGTTAACTAGAGAAAAATACGAAGTATTATATATCTTAATTTATGTAATTAAATATTAATTTATACCCAAAAAATACCCACCTTATTTTATATGATTACAATAGTTTGAATTTCTTCATAACATAAAGCATTCAATATCCAAATATCGATAAGTCGGAAGTAGGAGTGTTGTATGATGGATAATTATCTATATAATTCCAGGGTTTAATTATCAACTCAATTATCCCAAACAAAATATCATATTCACAACATTATTTCATGTTTCTTACATCAGAGAAACCCTATAATTTCTTGTGAAACCACCATAGCTCCAAATATGTGTTCTGAGGCACAGTTATCACATATTATTAAAAAAAATTCTACTTAGGTACATTGTGGTTTAATGAACACTAATCCACATCATTGGTTTTAATAATTAAGAGAAATGAATTAATTTTCTACAAATTCAATTCCAATATGACTTTGAATCATTCATAATTATGCTTAAACTAAATTAATGTTTAAACAGTCATGTTAAACTCATGAATGAGTCATCATAAGAAATATGCATTAACTTGATAATGAGGATAATGTTTTCAAACCACTACACCATAGGATAGAATGATACTTTAGTGTGTTCTTTAACCTCAATGTAATAACCAAAACTGTATTGAATATTTTTTGTTTATATCATCCCAAGGATCACCCATTTTAATCTAACATAGTGAGGGTTCTTTAATCTATTGAATATATTTTGTCAATTCAATAACCCCATTTGTATCTGTTGGAAACAAGAAATAAGTGATGATAATATTTCGGTATTTTTAATGAACAGACATTTGTATCTTAATTATTGATTTTTATATTAATGTTATCATTAAATAACGAATATCAAATAATTATTTTCTTATATATCATATATTATCAATAAAAAATTTCTAAAAGGCATCCCTGATATTATTTTATTTTATTTTTCGATAAAGTAGTTAGAACAAACTAAACATGAACATATCAAAATTAATGGAGGATTATTGTTATTAAAGTGGTTTATTTTGGAATAATATCATTATTATAGAAGAAAAATAGTATGATATATATATTAAAGAAGATATAAATCTTGGTTTAAGTGTTTTTGATAAATAAAAATGGAACTAGATGATATACTATATAAGTTTATTTATGGAGGAGGTAGTGAAAAAACACACGAATAAAATTTTCTTTCTTATTAATGAAAAATGGAAATAGTGTCTAATTTTTATTCCCTAAATATAGAGAAAATCAGTATTCTATATATATATATAATTAATCATATAATAATTAGAAAATTATATTTAAAATAGAATGAAAAAAATACACAACAATTGAAAATATTTTGCGCTTACTTAGAGAAGGCTGAGTTTTCCCTAAAGGAATTATTGTAAATTGAGGTCTTATTCTTAATTCTTAAAATAAAAGCATAAAGATTTTTGGTTCCTTTATTTTTTTCCCCAAAATATAAATTTTTTTTTCCTCAAAGAAAGATTTTAGTAAACAAGTGTTCAAAATAACAGTTACTTAATCCTCAAACATATATTAATACTCAAAAAATGTATACCAAAGTACTCCCATGGTCTAAAATTTCATAAGAGTATTAATTCTCCTAAAAATATGATCATTCATAAATTAATCACTACATAATAAATCATAAATCCTTATTTTAGAAAAAATATATCTTTTGATGTACTTTATGATCCATTAAATATTTTTTTTCCATATTATTCCTTAATACTTAGTATATTAAAAATTATAAATCACATCATAAGATTCATAAATATTAAAATATAATCCAAAATATAATCCATAAATTTTACATGTTGTTGATAGTTTCCTCATGTTTAACTACAATCATATTATATATTTCTCTATCTTTCTATGTATTGTCTTTATGATCCTCTTATTGAGCTCTCCCCTAAGGAAAACTTTTTGAATAATTCCCATACTCCGCACATTTATATCATTCAATTGATACTTTGGGAATAAATTTTCTCTACTTCTTAGTGTTAACAAAACTCATCTTCTTCATTGGTAGTTTATTTAATTATGAACAAATTTACCAAATATAAAACATATTTTTTTCCTTTATGAAATTTCCTTTTGTTCTTTATCCAACATTATTGACACATAGGTCGACAAATTATTTTACCTTCATGATCTTTATCACATGAACATCCACAGATCCACATTTTTCTCTTATTTGGTGCATTTGGAGACTTTTCAGGGTTTTAGTTTTATATCATAACTCTTGATAGATGGATATGAAAGACCATAAATATTATATTAATTTTTTAAATACACTAATATATACGATCTATCTGCGGTGGCGATGAAAAATAAAATACATCCATTCATGTGGTGGTAGCCCGCTCACACATATGAGTGATGTTTTTGATTTTCCATTTCTTGATAAAGAAATTCATAAAATATTTATTTACCACTAAAATTGAAATTTATATAATATTATTCTATTGGAAAAGTTATTATGACCATCCATAAGATTTTGTGATGAAAAATGAAATACATCATCCCGTAAGGAGGTAGTCCACATGTACACATGAGTGATGTTTTTATTCTTCATTATATGGTTATGTAGATCAAATAGGATTGAAAAAAAATTATAATATTAAAGTATATTTCCAATATTTAGTTCATTATATGAAATTGTTTAATATATTTTTGAAGGAGGAAAAATAAGAATGAAATGAAACCAGTCGGATAAGAACTATACATATTCTTTGGACAACCTCATTAGGGTTATACCTAAATCCTCCATAAGATAAATATTTTATAAAAATGTGTAAGGGCCCTGAACCTAGTTGATTCAAACTAGTGCATTTATTTATTACATTGGTATGATTATAAGAAATATTCATCCATATAAAGAACATATTTGAGTAGTTTAGGAAAACCAGATACAAACTTAAGATTAACATTACCTCTTGAAAGCAAAAACAATATTGTGACTCCTTTGGAAACACCCATAAATACTTAGATTATTCCATCAAGTCATTCATATTAATATTGATCCTCACATCCAAGGTAATAAATGGATGATCTCAAATTCTTAGTAAGGGTGTGTAATAAAATGGAAGTTATCATAAACGTAAACATTTGGAATTGTGAATTACTAAGAACAAATGCATTTAAAAATAAACTAGAGCACAATATAGAAGGATGTAAGTCTATTAAATAAATCCATATAATTAATTATAGCATAATTTAAATTAACCATAGATATTATATTATTCAAATAATAGCACGTTTTATCAAATACTATTATAATAATGAGGTAATTGATAATTCTAGACATCTGAAACATTTTGTCAAGGCCTCAACCAAGACATCTCAAAATACTAGGGTAAGGCCTTGGACCAAACCCAATTCTATTTTGTCTCATGAGTCCTAATGATACATCAAGGAAATATAATGGGTCCTACCCATCACATTATAATTCATATTCATTCCTCATATGAATGAGATTAAAAAAATAACATATAAATATGCAATGAAAATAACTTTCCCCAATCTGTAAACATAATTACTAACCATTATGTGTAGTATGGTGAATGGTGTCAAGATAACACATACACACTAAAACCAATCATAATAAATTTACTTAAATACTATGGATGATAAAATTAATATATTAACCTCAATAATTACAAAATTCATTATAGGTGTCTAAATAGACAAAAATACTCTTATAAAATAATCAAAGAATTTTTGGGAGAAATACTCTTTTACTTTGAAAAGAAGAGTTATTTTGAAAAAAAATATTTAAATAATGCTAGAAATTAACTAAGGAAGTTTTTACTTGATGAAATAATTGGTTTTAGAAAAATGATTATGGATTAAAATATATAATATAGTGAACTTTAATATAGGTATGAAATCGAGAAGTTCCCTTTAATCGGGCTTTATTAGCATGAATAATTGAGAAGAGAACCATTTTAAAATATGTATTTTCCAAAAAAAAAGTTTAGCTGATCAAATTACATGATTTTGGAAAATATAAGCAAAAAACATAAGAATTAAATTAATGAAATTATTAATTACATTGAATTATAGAGTAAGAAAGAATAACCCAAATGAAAATGAACGTTCGGGAAGCAAACCCTTGCCTTATGCCTTAATAAGTTCTCAAAATTGACCTTAACGTAATGTATGATCAAATTAAAACAATTAATTAATTAATTAAGAAACTTATATATAGGTATTTTATTTTATATAGTTTTATTTAGTTCATTTATGCATTTATTGAAGGGTTATAGAGTTTAATTTCATCATTTGCAGGCATTCATTTTCTTGGTTTTCATGATCGATTTATTTGTTTATAAGTAATGAAGTTCATGTAAATGGGTATAATTCACTAGATTCGAAATAAAATTCTTTTATCAAGATTACTTAATTGTAATTGGTTATATATATCACATGTTTATATGATATGAGGTCGAATATTTAGATAAAACATTTAGTGATAACCTTTTAGATTATTATAGTGGTATTTTGATCACGACGAACTAGGTTTGTCATATGAATTAGTATTATGAATATATTCTTATTATATAATATTCAATATTAAATAATAAATATTTTATAATCAAGTTCAACTATAATCATTATTTCATGACTATCCTTGATGGATAAATTAATGAATGAAAGTTCGTTTTCCTAATGTTGTAAATCGGTACCTCCCGAATGATGATTTTTTTTTAAAAAATAAAAGAGAGGGTATAAGGTGATTGATGGTGTATATTGAATTAACATGATATAATTCCAATATAGAAATTGTATTTTACTTATCATGATCATTTTAATAGAGGAGGTGAGGATATAATAATAAAACAATGAACTTTTAATGAAAAATAAAAGGAAACAGAAGAGGATTTTACCTATTGAATACTTCTTCCTGAGAATCGCCTTAAGAAGATTTATTTTAGTATTTTGATGAGAAAAATAGATTATGGAAGTGGGGTAGATGATTTGGAAGATTATTTTTCAGAATTTATACATGGCTCAAATAATGGAATGTGTGAGGAGAAGAGGGAGTGTGGGGTGGTTTATATAGTCGAGGAGAGGGGTAATTTCTCAATATTTTATTAATTGTAATTATATATTTCTCAAGACAACCAATTGTATTGATTTTTTTGATTAAATAAATTAATAAGTGAATTTGAGTTATAACCATGGGTTTTTAAATCATTTACATTTAATTGAATAGTTATTTACCTTATAAAGTATTTATACTATAAATTACAATATTTTACTATTCACTAAAAATTCATGTAATTCTGAAAAATCTGAAAAATTCACCATAATCACTTATCAATGTTTAGAATTCAAGAATGAACTAAATTTTATAAAAATAATTTTCTATATATGAGAAATTTAAAATAAATTAAAATCACCATTTACTCAAAAAATATAGTTTTTAAAATTAAAACTGATTTTTAACACCATTAAAAATTAACTAGGGTCTTATTAAATTATCCTAAAATCATAAGAAAAAATATTGATTTATGAATAAATTTTATGCAAATTAATTTTCTTTTAAATCCCTAAATTAATTATAATATTGTAATTTATTATTAACTATCCACAAAAATACCAATACTTATTAATTATTTTTTAAATATTCACTTATTTATACAAAGATATAATTATATCATTATTTCATTGATAGGGTGCCTAAATTATATTTATATATTCATGGGAGAAGTTACTTTTTATTATGCTGATTTACTATTTATAAGTGTGATATTACTATTCTTATAGTCAAGTTACTATTCAAAAAAATGTAAGTTGATCTTATGAGACCCTACATATTTAACTAATCGCAATTTAGTATGTCTATTTTTAAAAATTCAAATCATAGTTGCTAGAAAATTATATTTAACGACTAGGTTATAATAGAAAATTTCTGTTTTTAAGAGACTTAGTGTTGCCTGCATTATAGTCTATATTAATTATATTAGTAAATTCTTGGGGTGTTACATTATTTCCCCCTTACAAAAATTTCATCCTCAAAATTTTCAAAATGATACCTTATAAATATATTTGTGTAGGAAATCATCATTAGTTCCTCAGGATCACACATCACCTCTTCAATTTTATGATTTCTCCATAGTACCTTTATTAGACGAGTCATTTTATTCCCCAATTCCTGTTATTTGGTTTCAAAAATTTGGAGAGGCTCTTCACTTTAAGATACGTCCAGTTCCAATTCGTCTCCTTTATAAGTGATTACAATTATTGGCTATGGCATATAATTTTTTATTAATGAGAAATGGAACTCTTTGTGTACCTTATAAATGCTAGGCATCATTTCCAAATGATAATCTAGTACTCCAATTCCCTCGAAAATTTCAAAAGGACCAATGTTACTGGGGTTCATTTTTTCTTTCTTCTCAAATATTATAACACCCTTCCATGGAGAAACATTTAAGAAAATGGGATCTCCTATTTATAATTTATATTCCTTGCTTCGATTATCTACTTATCTCTTTTTCCCACTTTCTGATGCTTTCATATGGTTTTTAATAGTCTTTAAATTCACTATTTTTTCTTCCACAAGCTCTAGGACCACAAGCTTCTTTCCACCAACTTTATCCCAGCAAGTTGGTTAGTGAAATATCTTTCCATACAATGATTCAAATGATGTGATTTGGATACTTGAATGGAAACTATTATTATAGGAAAACTCTATAAAAGGTAAATAATAGTTCCAAGTATCTTGAAATTCAAGTGATCATGATCCCAATATGTCTTCTATAGTTTGTATCATCCTTTCTCACTACCCTCCCATTTGATAGTGATATTAAAAACTCAAATGAAGCCCAGTATCCAAAGCATTCTGATGAATTTTCCATAATTTGGAAGTAAAACATAGATCGTGATTAGACACAATTGAGAGAGGTTCTCTATGAATTCTTAGAAATTTATTGATATAGAGTTGTGCGAGAAACACGAGTGGAAAATCATCCCTTATAGCAAGGAAATGTACAGATTTGTAATGTTGATCAACAATTACCCACATTGTATCATTCCTTCTTTGAGGTTTTGGTAATCCAGTCAAAACATACCTAGTGATGTCATCCCATTTCTATATAGGAATAGTAAGAGTTTTTATGACTCTTATAGGATATTTTATTTCAACCTTCACATATTGATAGACTAAACATCCTAATACATAATCATCAATTTCATGTTTCATGTTATACCACCAGAAATGTTCCTTCAAATCTCTAGTCATATCAGTGATACTAGGGTGTATATGTAAATTAAAACTGTGGGAATCATCCAATAAATCCCTTTCTAGCTCAGGTATATAGGAAACACAGAGACTTCTCCCAAATTTCATTATTCTATCCTCACACATGAAGTATGGATACATCCCATCTTTTACAACTTTAATTTTCATTTAAATATTATCATCATCAAATTATGAACTTTTAATTCTTTCCAGTAAATATGGGTGGAAAATTAATTGAAAAATTAATGATGCCTTACCTTCTTTGATAATTCCCATGTACATCTGTGCTATATCCATGCACATTGGATCGTTATCAACCCCCATTTTGTTCATAATTCCATGATATTTTCTACTCAATGCATTTTCCACCTTAGTTTCCCTCCCTTGATGGTAGTTCACAGAATAATCATAATCCTTGAGTAGATTTATCTATCACAATTTCCTCTTGTTGATTTCTTTTGTGAGAATATATATATCAAGAACTTGCGGTCAGTATATATCTCACATATTTCAACATAGATAAAATTTATCTATTTCTTCAAAGCAATGATTAGACCTGATAACTCATGACCATGAGTTGGATAGTTCTATTCATGTATTTTTAACTACCTTAATGCATTGGAAATAACTCTACCATTATGTATAAGGACACAACCAATTCATTTATTTAATACATTACTATAAATAAAAGATCCACCGTTTCCCAATAGTAGAGTTAGGATTAGATAATTCACTAATTTATTTTTCAATTCTTCAAAAAATTATTCACATTCTTCTTTCCCTATAAACTTAATCTCTTTACGAGTAATCTTTGTTAACAGGTTATATAATCAAGAAATGAAACACCGATAATAACCTGATAATCCCATAAAACTACGTACCATAGTTTTGTTCATTAGAGTAGGCCATTTCTAAACTGCCTTTATCATTTTTGGATCATGTAAGATTACATCCGTAGAGGTAATATGGCCAAGAAACGAAACTATTTGAAGTCATAAATCACTCTTTCTAAACCTCCCATACAACACATTTCTTCTAAGAGTATTCATAATAATGCACAAGTGGTTCTCATGATCATAGTTTATTTTGGAGTATACCATGATATCATAAATATATACCACAAAAAATTCATTATGATATTTCTTCAAAACTATTTTCATTTGACCCATGAAAAAAGAGGGTGTATTAGTTAGACCAAAAGGCATTACTGTACACTCATAATGACCATAAATAATTCGAAAAGTTGTCTTTGAAATATCTTTTTTCCTCACATATAACTGATGATATTCATATCAATGGTCAATCATCAAAAAATATTGGGCTCTGTGAAGTTGATCAAATAAATCATTAATCTGAGGCAAGGGATACTTGTTCAGTAATGTAATAACATTGATTTCTCTATTGTCAATGTAGAACCTCCTATATCCATCTTTCTTCTTGACAAAGATAATAAGGGATCTCCATAGAGAAGTATTAGAGAAGATTAATCTATCAACACTCAATTTCTATATTTGTTTAATTAATTATACAAATTCCACTTTGACTATTCTATAGGGATTCATTGATATATGCCTTACACCAGAAATTAAATCGAAAGAGAACTAAATTTCTTGCTTTTAAGGATTTCTAGGTAAATACTCTAGAAATAAAGCCATGTATTCTTTCACAATAGGCACATATTCAATTTGATTATTTCTTTCCTCACCCATTTCTATTGTGATATCATCCTCCCCAAGAATTTAATTTAGTAGAACTATTGTGGGAAGATCTAGTTATGAATCAAATGACTAGTTTTCTACTATGAAGATAAGAGATTATATATCATTCAAAAAAATTGTATCTTCCTTCTTCTTGAAATATATTTTCACATAATAACAAGAAATACAATTCATAACATGAATTATATCTAATTCATTCATGGGTATGATGATACTTTTAGAAAATAAATCACATTTATGTGTTATAACGGGGACTGATAAACACCTCTTTATAGAAAGGTTACTTCCATTAAAAGGTTTAACTGAAAAATACTTTATTAGATAAAAATGGAAATGTATAATTTTATTGAAAAACAATGAAGATATAAAAGAATGTGATGGTAAATAATAAAAAAATAATTGTCTTAGATTGTGGAAATGATTAAAGTACCTACCATGACATCATTAGGAACGTCAACTACAGTAGTTGTGATCACAGAAGCTTGGCCTTGCTCTCTTGGCCTTCTCTGGGTAAAGTTTCCCTGATCTTAAGAAAATCATTGGCATAATGTCCTTTCTCTTTGTAGTTGTATCTTTGAAAACTTGTAGCTTCTTTTTTCCCTTTCAATCACGAGATTGGTGGCCTCTTTCTTCACATTTATAACAGACTTCTTTTCCATTTAAGCAAGCTATGAGGTGTTTGTTTCCAAAAGTATCACATGTTTGAAAATAACCATTTTCAATATTCCCTTTATCTATTATTTCCCCCACTACCCAATTATTCTATTTATTTCTATTAATTTCATGAGTTGTAGAGAATTCATTATATATCTTGATTTTAAATGAGACTATATATTCACATGATTAGAAACTTTGGGAAACATATTCCCTTTGGAGGAAAGGTTTTAAAACATAATAGAATCAATTAATCTTTCTCCTCAGATTATGTATATAGTCCATGACATGCCTTTCCAGCCTTGTAAAATTGGATTCATGCTTCACAACATTTTATCCTCTATTATTTTCAAAATCAAGAACTTCCTCACCAGATCTTCTCACTGTTATTGAGGAAAATATTTTTCTAGGAATATTTCATTAAATTACCTCTATTCAATTTGTTATATTTCTTTATCATACATCATGTTTTGAATAAAAAAACACCACTGATCTGCATCTCCCAATAAACGATAAACTTCCATGATAACCTCGTCCCATTAATTATATTCTAAATTAAGAAGTATCTTTTTTAAGGAACTTATCCACTGCTCCACTATGAATGGGTTTTTAGTCCCATTTAATGATGGAGGATGTTATCGCATGATGAAATATATCATTTCTATTCTATATTATAGACCAGGATGGTCTATATATGTACGGTTATTGTTAAAAACCAAAGATAGCTATCCTAGTGCAGTTATAAATTTCTTGGCACCAGTCACAACTTCAGAATCAAAATCATTAATTTTTATAAGAACGAAATCCTTACATGGGATATGTTCATTCATGAATTTTCTATTCCTTTAACTAGGATCTATTTCTAAATAATGGAATACACAAAATTAGTTTATGGATCATAAAGTATAATGTCGAATCATAAAAACAATTAACATCAATTTAATTTTTTTGCAAGACTAATCTCATAACCATAAGCATTATTTATTTGAGGAAATATTTAAATTTAAATCCTTCATAATGGGTTATAAATAAAATTTTAATTATCCTAAGAATATACCTTGGGATTGTCAAACTAGGTGCTGATTAAGGTCAGTTGTCGTGTACTAGGTCACCCCAAGTCAATACCAGAACACCTTTTCAGAGTTGTTACTTCTTGGTACATTTGTTCCAGAACCATTTCCACTTGTACTATCCCAACAAGGATGTATTTTTTTTGGAATATCCACATAATAATTACCTTACAAAAATTATAGTATGTTCTTTTATGATTATCCTCAATGTCTATATTATGGTTTTGTTCCTTAATCTATATTTTCTAAATCCATTTTCTAAGGATTGTACTAAATTTACTCTAATACAAACTGTAAGTACTCCAACCCTAGTAAGAGAGAGCCAGTTCCTTTCATTATTACATTAGTAATATTACAAGAAAGACTCATCCTAAAGTAATAAATAGTTTAGTTGTTTTGGAAAAGTAGATACCATTAGAAATTTAATTTACAACATAAAAGAAAAATATCATTTTAAATTATTTGGAAAAAACCATAATATCTTAGAATATTCTTGTAATTCATTCATAATAATATTCATCTTCATATCATAATAAAAAAAACATAAAAAGGGGTGAGTTCAGATGCTCATTAGGGGTATGTAATACTGCATAAGTTATCATAATCATAAACATTAGGCATGGGTAATAACTAAGAACACATGCCTTTAAACATAAACTTGAGAATAATATGACATTAATGAAAGTTGATTAAAAAAATCCATATAATTGATCATAAGATAATGAAAAATTTCCATGGATATTATACTAGTAGAATAATACCATGGTTTATCAATTATAATGATCATTATGTGGGAATTCATAATGCCAGATATCTGAAACAAGTTGTCAAGGCCTCAACCAAGACTTCTGAGAATACTAGGGTAAGACCTTTAACAATACCTAATTCTATTTTGTCTCATGAGACCTACAGAAGCATAAAGGTTCTCTATCAGGCCCCACCAATCATTTTAAAAGTCCAATTAATTCCTTATATGAATGGGGTTAAACATAAACACCATATTAATAAGCAATGTAAATAACCTTCTCTATGTTATAAACCTAAATACTAACCATTATAATAAGTATGGTGAATGGTATGAAATTAACACATCCATAGTCAAACTAATAAAAAACCATTTAATAAAATATTATGGATAATAAACTTAAGATATTAACTCTAATAAGACACAAAATTCTACATAGGTGTTGAAAGAGACAAAAATACTCTAAAAAATCATTGAGGAATTTATGAGAGAAATATATTTTTTTACTTTGAAAATAAGAGTAATTTTGGAAAAATAATTTCATAAAACAAGAAATGAAATATGTTAGTTTTTATAAGATAAAATGAGTGGTTTTATAAAAAAAAATGGTCTCTTAAATTATACTATAGGGTTGACTTTAAAATAGGTAAGAAATCGGGAGGTTCCCTTTAATTGGGCATTCTCATCATGAATAATTGTGAATGGAACCATTTTAAAACATTTATTTTCCACACAAAAAAATATAAACTAATTAGAATACATGATTTTGGAACCTATACCCAAAACATAGAATAATTATATAAAATAAATGAAGAAATATATTGGTTTATAGTGGAAAAAATCACAACTTGAATGAAAATGATGGACCAGGAAGGAAACCCATACCTTATATCAGAATGAGTTCAACACTTGATTTTTGCACTCCCCTTATTTTCTATCATATATGGAGTTTCCCTTTGTTTCATTTTTTCCTCTCTATTTCTCTCTATTGGGGGTTTCCTCACGCGGTCCTCTCAGTTTTCCTGTCGAAGTTTGTGTAAAGTGAAATCCCTTAGCTTCTCTAACCCTACTCTGGCCTCAGGTTCCTCTATGCCTCTATGCGTCAGAACTGGCATGGTTGCAAAAAATAATTTTCAGGGAATGAGGTTTAACAAATTATGAGTTTATTGTTGATACAGTAATTGGTTCGGTTTTATCTAGTTATGCTTCTTGTCTTCTACTTCATCGATGATGGCGGGGTTCATATCCCTCAGACGATCAAAGCCCAACTCTGACCATGCATTCCTCGACCCCTCTCCCAGTCGAATCTAGTGTGGTGGCATGTATGTGGTTTTTGGATTTTTTGTTTGGAAACCATAGAGGCTCTAGGAATGACCTAAGTCAATATTCTCTTGTGACGATGGTTTCTGGTATTACAGATCTTCTTAGTATTTCTTCTTCATAGCATTTGGTGAAGGTGTTTTATGGTATTTTGTGAGAGGTGGTTTTTTCCTTGCTCGGCGAAATAGTTTCTGGTTCAGTGATTTACATTTCTGGTGTGGTGATAGAGTCGATATCGATAGTGATTATGAGGGAGATGCCAATAGTCCCTTTTGTTCTGTTTGTGATGGTAGAAGATGTTTTGGTGACTGGAAAGATGATGTTTTAGTGGACATGGATATAGCAGTTCTGATGAGGAGGAGGAAGGCCGCTGGTTGGTAGTTCTCGATGGTGCAGTTAATGATGATGGGGGATTGGGTGCATCAGGTCTATGGATTGAGGAAGATTAGGGATGGAAGCCCTAGGTGTTGTCCTGACAATTTTTTTTGGATTTATGAATTTGGTGATCAACCTAAAGCTCACTGTTTGTAGCCTGAGGTAGTGGTGTGTATTTTTAGTTTAAATTTTGAATGTTTTGAATCCTATTAGTTGGTATATGATTTTGTTACAATATTTGTTGTTTAATTTGTGGTTTTTTGATTGGTTATTTTAAATTGTGCAGTTCCCACTTACAGATAATGTGTTTTGAGAAAAAAACAATTATTCGAGGGGCGCATTAATTTTCATGTTTTTCATGAATTGTTCACTTGTTTATTTGTAATGATGTTCATCAAAATGGGTATAATTATCTATATATGGAGTTACATGTTGTTAATGAGAATCATAAATTTTATATGTGTATATATATCATACAGTTATATTGTATGAGGATGAATCATTAGACAATATATTATGTGATAATTGTTTTGATTATTACGATGGTATTTAGATCACCACAAAATAGATTTGTATTAAAAATTATTATTATGTATATAATATGGTTATAGAACATTGGATAAGACGTAATAAATATTTTAAAATCTTTTTCAACCATAATAATAGTTTCATGACCAGTCTTTATGGAGAAATTAAATAACTATTGTTTGTCATCCACGATGGTTATAAATCGATAACTCTCGATCGATGAGTTCATTTTAAAACATAAAAGAGGGGGAGCAAGGATATTGAATATGGTTGTTCCATTAACTAGATACAATTTCAGTATGTTAGTGACATTGTATTTACCATTATAATTTTGAAAGAGGGGGTGGGGGAATAATAAAGTAATGAACTTGAAAATAAAAATAAAAGGAAAAGGAAAAGGAATTTATTTTTTGAATACTCTTCCTTGAGAATCTTCTTTAGGGGATTTATTTTCATCTTTGGAAGATACCAAGAGCTTATAGACATGGGGGAGGATATTGATAAGATTATTGGGTTCAAATTGGACACATATCAATGCTCAGAAGGTGTGAGGAGAAGATGGAGTGAGGGTGATTTTTATAGTAGAGGAAGGGTAATTTTTCATTATTTTATTCATTATTTCATTATTTTGATCAAGAAAACCAATAGTGTTGATTATTTAGACCATGTTCAATAATAATTTCCTGGGAGTTCAAACCAAGGTTTCTTACATCATCCATGACTCAAGGAATAGAGTAACTATCTTATAGTTTATTTATACTATAAAATACTGTATTTTACTATTCACTAAAAATTCAATTATTTCATAAAAATATGAAAAACTCACCAAATTTTTTTTTCATTATATATAATTTAAAAATGAACTCCATTTTATGAAAATAAATTTTTATACATGATAAATTAAAATTAAAATTAAAATCAGTATTTACTCGAAAAATACAGTTTTTAAAATGAAAACTTATTTTATAACACCCTGAATAATTAAATAAGGTATGGTTAAATTATTCTAAAGTCATTATAAAAAATATTGATTTATGAATACATTTTATAAAAATGAATTTCATTTTAAATAAATTTATCAATTATAAGATTATAGTTAAATATTTATAATTGACAAAAATTACAACACATTATTATTAATTTTAAAATACTATCTTACTAATAACATGATATAATTATATCATGGTTTCATTTATAAGGTTCTTTAATTTAATTTATACTTTCATGGCTGTGGTTACTATTCATTATGCTAATTTACTATTCATAAGGGTTATATTACTATTCTTAAGGTCAACTTAATTTTCCCCAAAACTGTAAGTTAATCCTCTATGACACTAAATATCGTAATGATCTTAACCGTATGTTACTCTTTTTCAAAATTCAAATCATAGAGGTATAATAATGAATTTTAATGGTTAGGTTATAATAACAAAGTGTTGTTTCGAAGAGACTAAGTGTTTCATTCATTACAATCTATGTTAAATTTACTTGTAAATCCTTAGGGTGTTACAAAATAGACATCTAGTATATATAGATTCCTATAAGGAAGGTATTAAGTTTTGTTTTTATGATAGAATAGGATCCTAAAATGTGAATAATAGAGGACAGAGGGTGTCATATTATAAGTGAGGTGGATGGCACACTTGGAATTTTGAAAAACAATTTAAATATATTAAAATCTTACTCAATAGTAATGGATCCAAAATGGGACACTATCGAAGAATAAACGCTATAGGGTCTAAATATTACCGTAATATAGGATTTAGATATGTTTTTAAATTATTTTAAATGTTATCATTTTAGTTTTATCTCATTTAACACATTTTAACTCTTAAAGTGGTAAATTCATTTTATAAATTCCACAAGTAGTAATGATAATAAATTAAAGTGGATTCATTACTGAATTTTTATATTATTATTAAAATATAGAGTCAAATTTATCAAATTTATTTTTTTATAAGATTCATAGACTACTTTTAAAATAGTCATAAAAAAGCGATGAAATATCAATTTATAGAAAATTGCCTTTTTAAGTACAATTTGTTTTCTAAAAAAATCAAGTATAATATTGATTTAAAGAAAATTTTTTGTATTTATTTAATAAAAATGAATTATTTTTTTTAAAGGCTAAAACAAAATATTACAATTGAAATTATTGTAAACAAAAGGTTGTTTTCTATAAAATCAACATTTTTTCACTATTCACTAAAAAATAATCCTTTCATGAAAATAGAAAAAATTAACCATAATATATTTTTTATTTTAGGATTTAATAAAATATATTCCTTTTATGAAATAAAATTTATAAAAGTGGAATAAATTAGTTATAATATATGTGCACAAAATACAACATAATCTATTTTTGAAGAAAATGTATTTTTGAAGCATAAAATGAGATTAATCTCATTCCTTGCCTAATAAATTTGATTAAGTTGATGTTAATTAATTAAATTGAATATGTTATATTATTATTTTATTAGTATCAATTATTAATAGTGATATATTTAATCTATTAATATTAAAATACATTTCTCCCAAACAATTATTTTATAAAAACATATTTTTTTTCATTTAATGCATTTTATCATAATTTATAATCAATTTATAGTAATTTTATAATATATTATTCATTTTAAAAATAAATAAATTACATATATATTTCATAGTATGTATATTTCTCTTCATACCAACATAACCAATGACTGGGTCATAATGGTCATATTTGAATAATAATTTATCACGGTTCATTGAAGTTTGATGTTGTGTATAACACAATAAATTAAATATTTTATTTAAATAAAGTAAATTATAAAATATTATTGTGTTACAAAATATGAAATCAAATATATTTTTAAAGATTGAACATTTCATATAATTGTGTTTTTAGAAAAATTACAGACTCTCATTATAAATGTGAAATGAATCTTTTCCAACTTATCTTAATATTATTCAATAAAAAATGAATGTGGGGGAGATTATACACTAGTAAACCTTTAACTTTCTTATTAAATGTATTAAAGGGACAATGCATTAAAAAAAATCAATTTCCAATTTCTACTAACATTAATCCATTCTGATATTGATAATATAAAGTCACATTTTACAAAATTGGAAAAACATTATTTCCCTAAAACATTGTGTCCATATATGTTTCCAAGTATTTGAATTTAATTTTTAGAGAAAATGATCACAACTCAAAAAATAATGTATTATTTTTTATATGGATAATAAATTATAACACCCTTCTCATATAGAAATTTTACATCATCAATCAATAGTGAATAATATACATGAATAACAACTCATAGGTTTTTTGGATTATAAAATTAAAAAGTTTCACTACATGCTTATTATTCATATATATAAGTGGGAAAAAATTTAAAAATACAAGAATTACATTCCATAAACTTTATTGGATAGTAATTAAATGATATGGATTCATTCCATTTGTATAAATTCTCATTTTTCTATTCATTTATTCACTTCCAAAATCATGAAATGTTTAATTAAATATATACCATAGTGGTGAATTAGTATGGTGAAGTAAGTTTCAAAAAGAGATGAATTCATTTGTATTCCCTATTACCCAATATTCTTCATTTTAATTTGAAAATTGATTCTTAAAATTAAGAATTATTCAAATATAACAAAGTTATATTGTGGGATGTTTAGGTCTTGTATTTAAGAGTGAATCAAATATGAATTTTTCATCAATATTATATCATGATGTCCCATATTTAGGCCATTACCAAAAAAATTATATAAAATACTATAAAACAAAAAATCATTAGGAAAATAAAGTATCTATTTATTCCCCAATCCATTGGTTTATAATATTTTCATTTTTTCATAATTAGAATTTGGAATCCCATTTCCTTCTACAAGTAGTGCTTTTAAAGGTTCAAGTAATTAAGTTAAACGTTCTTCAATACACCCATTTCATTATATAGTAGTAACTAATCATAAAAATGATGAAAAAAATTATAAGTTTCGTGAAAACTAAGAATATTTATCATCAATATATTCATACAATAGTTTAATAGAATTTTTTTCCCCTGGATTCATTGCCTACATCTGGAATCAACACTTCAATATGGTCCTTTATATAATGCTAAATATATTAATAAATATTAGATGTTGAAATTTATATAATTTCAAGATGCTTGATACAGTGTGAATAATTATTATTAAACCCATAGAAAATTATATGATATTATATTTATCTAGGATTTAATTTTCACATATTCAAACACTTCCCACAATGGAAAAAATCAAATAATTTTTTCCAACATTTTATTTATAAAATTACAATAAATCATCAACATATTTTTGAAATTCATTAGTGGTTCTTCATATATTTATCCAATTATTATCCATTAATTATTTAACAATATAATTTAAAATGCGACTTTGTTTATACAAATAAACATTTAAAATTATGTGTAAAAATATAGATTCAAACCCTAAAAACATGTGACCAAGAAAACTATTTATCCATTTATTTATAACTACTTTATCAAAAATATCAATTATATATAATAATTTAATTTTTTTAGATACATATACCTTATATGAGTTTTTGAATGTCAATGGAGTGAGAAAAAATGAACTTGGTTATCAATATGAATAATAAATATCTAATATTAATATAACTATAACACCCCTAGAAAATTGAGACTTTAAAGGATAAATGTTACTACCCATGTCAACAAGGTGAAACTTTTTTTTCGAGAGCCTACTTGATTAGAACTCCATGATTAAGCATGATTGGCATGGAGTAGTAATCAGGATGGGTGACCTTCTGGGAAGTTTCCCAGGGTGTGTGTGAGTGGGGACAAAACACATTGAACGAACATCTATTGGCCTGTGGGGACAGTCATTAGTCTGATAAGCGACCCTAGTGAGTAACATCCTATGGTCGGATAGTCATTAGTATGATAAGATACCCTAGTGAGTAATATCCTATGGTGTGCTGGGAAGGAAACCAAGGTTTTACAAGAGACCCATGGGGTCAGATGACAAGGTTCATGGCCCAGGGATGCCGGTCGTGACAAATGGTATCAGAGCCAATACCTAGCCGAAAGTGCTTAGGCACTGCCTAGGTTTGAGGCTTGGGGTTAACAATGAGAGAATTGTGCTTTAAAAGGGGTGGATAATGTAACACCCCTAGAAAAGTGAGACATAAAAGGCTAAATGTTACTACCCATGTCAATAAGGTGCACCTTTACTTTCGGGAGCCTTCTTGATTTGAACTCCATAGTTAGGAATATTTGTCATGCAGTTGTAATTAAGATGGGTGACCTTCTAGGAAGTTTCCCAAGGTGTGTGTGAGTGAAGAAAAAAAACACTGAAAGAACATGTCTTGGCCTGTGGGGACAATCATTAGTCTGATAAGAAACCATAGTGAGTAATAGCCTATGATGTGCTGGGAAGGAAACCAAGGTATTACAGGGGACCAATGGGGTTAGATGACAAGGTTCATGGCCTAGAGAGGCGGGTCGTGACAATGACTAACATAATAATAAAACACATATATATCATTATCTAAATAAAAGATATCAGGATGATCTACCAATCCGTAATGTAACAATATAAACCTCAATCCTAAAATATCTATCCTAAAATATCTAATTTTCAATAAAACTGACTACAAAAAAATATTAATAATTAAAAATTGTTAAATATTTTTCAGTTATAAATAGAAAATGTTGAACTAAAAAGAAATTATTTCACAATAAATAAATTTCATAGTCACAAAAATATATATTATCCAACTAATTATAACTATAGTTATTTATAATTGAAAAATATGTATATTTAAACAAGTCAATGAATGAATAAAATTCATTACTAGAAAATAAAAAACAAATATTTTACAAATAAAAAATAAAAAATCCTACTAGCAAAAAATAGAGTTTCAGGAAATAAATCAATTACTTAAAGATCCAAAATGGGTATTAATAAACCTCTGATTGCATGAAGTGAAATTCTATGATTAAAATAGAAATGAAATACGATGATGGTTAAAATAACAACATATAAACCAAAAAAATATTGGTGTGGTGAATGAAGAAAAAGTGTAAGGGGGGTGTTGTGGATAAGAAAAATGATAATGAAAAATAAAATATAGAGGGAAATATGGAATATTGAGGCTAATTTCTTGGGGTTGAGATTCATGTGCCACACATATTAGGATTTCTAAAAAAATCAACAGATTATTTATGGTGGAGCAATGTGAATATGTTTTTAAATTATTTTTAAAAATATTTTTTTATTAATATTGATTTTAAAAGTAAAAATTCATTGAAAGTTATTTTACTAAATTTTTGTCCAAATTTAATAAAAAACCATTGATGTATGTTTTTGGTAAAAACCAAATTCAGAGGTATATCGGTAAGAGGACTAGTATTGGTTATAATAAAACTAATATTAAAAGTCCCTATGCATGTATTATAGAATTAGTCTTTAGAAAACCCAATTTTCAAAATCCGTTATAGAATCACATTTTTATACCAGTCAACCTCTGACCTTAATTCCCGACATCCACTAAAGTGGTTGAATCACCTATTAAAAAGATAACTATATTAATTACCTATTTTAGAACAATATTACTTTCTTTAATCTTTTATAAACTTCATTAAAAATTATTCTCTACATGTATATCGGTTAATTATAATCTATTTTCAATATCAGTTACAAGTAATATTGAAAATTGTGAATGAGTTTCTTCACATCAGGTTTGTTATATATTCTTCTCCCTAAATTGATAATTCCAAGATCATAAAAGATTCTATAATTTTATGAATTATAAATATTTATAATGTTATAATTTAATTCAATTGAAGTGTTAGTTATGATCTTTAAAGATGAAATGCACAATCAACATGTTGCAAAGTTTTTTAACTAATAGAAATTTATATATCATTTAATGAGTTTAATAATAATTAAACCACTAGAAAAAAATTAAATAATTATTTACTTATTTATATCACATGTAATATATAATTAAGTTCTTATCATCATCCACAATGTTATTTTATTACATTATTCAAGTATGTTGTTAGACCAACCCATACACCAACATAGCATAATTAATTGATGAGTATTGCTGTGAAAGTGGATAATTTTTGAATAATATTATTGTTAAAGAATTATAGAGAAAAAATATAGATTTTTAAGGTGTTAAATCACATTTTATTTGATTTTACTAATTAATAATCAAAAAAAATAAAAAATAATACATGTTTCTTCATGGAGGTTGTTGTCTGTACAAACGTGAAAATGTTGTTTTTTTTTTCTTAATGAAAAATGGGAATGTTGGTTAATGTTTATTACCACAATGTGATAGATATAATGTAATGTAAATAATTATTTAATTTTATAATACTAGAAAAAAAATATTTTAAATAGAGAGATAAATAAGAAACAACATCATGGAAAAGTTTGTACTTACGTTGAGCACTTTGAGTTTTCCCTAGGAGGTCTCTATGAAATGGCGAGATTATGGTAATTTATTGTGAGAAAATACAAAGTATATGAAAAAGGTTTATAGATTAAGAAAAATAGGTATATTTATAATAATAAACCAAAATATAGAGTGGCTTATAGGGTGTTGTGGAACATTCCTTTTAAAAGTTCAGAGAATTTCATTATTTAAAATATTTCATGTAACACCAATGTATTTTTTTTCTTCTAATTTTAAATATAACATGTTATGAAAAATAATAATTTAAAATGTGTAAGTTTAAAAAATAATACGTATATTTCGAATTTATAGCTTTCAAATTAATTGTCAATTAATGTTCTAAAAAGAAACACAATATTACAGTATTATTTTATGTAAAATAATATTTTTAAATGAATATATTTATTTGATTAAATATCTTAAGAATAATATATATTTATTGACAGTTAGAATTGTTTAGATAAACACAAAATTATGATATGAATGTGTTCAATATTAATATGTCACCCCATGATTTTATGTTATGTTTCTTCATTAATAATTTAAATTCATTGGATATCATATATGAATAAAAAACTGAGTCTCTGTGAAACAAAAATTTGAAACAATTATAACCGAGATGTTTAACGTAATTTTTCCACTTCTTTGTTTTTAATTTTGAAAAAAGTAAATACACTGTTACGTTCAATTTTATATTTAGATTCTAATACAATCAAATTATTTTTTTGGTGAATAGTAACTTGAACCTTATGAATAGTAATGCACCCTTATGAATAGTAACTTAACCATTATGAATAGTAATGTCACCTTATGAGTTGTAACCTCAGCCATGTAAGAAAGCATTAAATTTAGGCACCTTATAAATGGTAGTTAATGTTTTAAAAATTAATAACTAAGTGTTGGTATTTTTATGATCCATAAATATTTAATTTTCATTTTATAATTAATAAATTATTTAAAAATAAAAATAATTTTTATAAAATTCAATCTTCAATAAATATTTTTTTCCTACGATTTTAGGATAATTTTATGATACCTCAATTAATTTTTTAGAGTATTATAAAATCTATTTTAAATTTGAAATCTATATTTTCATGTAAATTGTGATTATATATAAAAAATAAATTTCACATATTTGGGAAATTAATTTAATATAATTGGGTAACTTTTTGAATTCTACATTTTGAAATTTTTTTAGGGAGAATTTTTGGGGTTTTTCTAAAATACCTGAATTTGTGGTAAATAGTGAAATTCGATAATTTACAAAATATGCTAAATAAATGAATTTCGACATCATGCTTGAGTCATGGAAGAGGTAAGTGGACATTTTTTCCAACTCACATTCACTTATTACTAATTTTGGTCGCAATAATCTACACTATTTTTTTTTCTTGAGTAAAATAAAAAAATAATGAATAAAAATATTGGGAAATCATTTCTCTCCTCCACTATAAAAATAATCCCCACCACCTCTTCCTATCGCACCTCTGAAGTATTGAGACATGCCTATGTTCTGACCAATACTCTTACCAAGACACTATCCCACATACAATACCTACTGGTCTCACTAAAAGGCCCAAACAAAATGCCTAAATGAGGTTCTCAATGAGAGGAATTCAAGAGGTAAACATCATTCTTCTTTTCTTTTCTTTTCTTTTCAATTTCCTTCTTTGTTTATTATTATCATTTTACCACCACTTTCAAAATTATTATGAAAAATTGAGTATCATTTATATACTAGAAATATATCATGTTAACAGAATATATATCATTAATATCTTTACTATCTCCATTTTATTTTTAAAAATGAAGTCATCATCTGGGATGTGCCGATTTACGACCTTCGTGGATGAAGAAGTTTTATTCTTGAAATTCTCTTTAAAGTCGTGATGTGAAACAGTTTTTATGGTTGAAAAGAGTATAAAATTTTATTTTTTCTTATATATGTTTCCTTATCCATTTTATATACATGCTAATAAATTTGTTATCAAAACTAGTTCATTACGATAAAAAACTACTAAAATGAAGAAAAACAATAATAATTAACAAGTTATCTATCAATAGATCCTAAAAAAATATAACCAAATGATTTGTATAAAATTTTAAAATTATATATTTTTATTAATGACATTTAACTAAAATTAGAGAGAATTATATTCATTCCTCATGAACTCTATTATCTATTGTCAAGCGAATCGATCATGAAAATCCAGTAAACAATCACTTAGGAATGACGAAATTCAATCTTATAACTTATCAAGAAGGCCATGAATGAATGTAATAAAACTATAATGAATCAAATACATGTAGATAATGTTCATAATTGATTAATTAACTTATTTAATCGGATTATTTATAACATTAATATCATGTGAAGAACATATTTGTGAATATGGTAAAGGGTTTATCCTCACACTTTTTTTCCTATGAGATTTCCATTATTATCCAATTATTTCTTTTATGTGGTGTATGTATGTTGAAACTTGATATGTAATATCATTAATCTATTTATATTAATGGTTTTAAATAATTCACTGGATTATTTTCAATTTTTGGACATAGGATTAAATTGAGAATAAAGTAGCAAGGGTTTTCTCATTTTACTTCCATTTTTGTGAGATATTCCATATTCATCAATATTTATTATGTATTTTGTACGTATACTAAAAATTAATTTATCATATAATTAATATAATTATTTTCATGGTATTAATGGTTTCATTTTCTGATTGTAAATTTTGGGGTATAAGATTCGATTTATTACAAAGTGGTAAGAGATTCCATTCAAACCTTTATTTTTCTCTTCAGATTATTCTTTCACTATCGTTACCCAAATGTATGGCTTATTTATTTTCATGTAAATATTATATATCATGTTTTTATGTTCCAGAATCATACATTCATATGATTTTTCTATATTTTATGGGGATTTTATGTTTTAGAATATTTCCCTTCTTAATTTTTCCGGATAAACTAGCCCGAATCAAGGAAACTTCTCGAATTCTTACCAATTTTCAAGATAACTATATAATATATTTTAGGCAATTATTATTTTTATAAAATAAAATATTATACCTTGTAATAAATTGTTGTTTAATTTATTTTTTATGTAAACAAATATTCCTTCCGGATTTGAAATCTCTTTAATATTTTCCTTAAACCACAAAAAATGTTTTATTTCTAAAGCTGTTTAGAAGCCATTTTTTACATGATTTCACTTTAGTAGGCTTTAATTTATGAATCAAATATAATTTAAATATCTATCCATTTTCTTTTATAAGAAATACATGCTTAAAATTTGATTTTATGACAAATGTAAATAATTTTCCAAAAGAACCCTTCTTTCCAAAGTAAAATTGATTTTTCGCATCTTACTTTTACTTCTATGATATATATACCCTGTTCAAAACATATTACTTGAATGTGGTTTATGTACTGAGATTTTATATATCATATAAAGATACTACATATTCTCATGATATTCTAAGAAATTATGATCTGAATGTCTCAATGTTGTTTGAGACAATTTTGTAATTTTTAAATATTGTTTACTCATGAATATTTCAACAGTATTATTTAAAAGTATATTCATATGTGTCAATATACATTTATAAATCTTTTAATTAATTTATTTCTATCTCTTATGATACCATCTACCATATTTTTTTTGAAGTTTTTATGATCATTTTGACTATGGATGTGCTAATTTGATACCATTCATGGGCTATAGTTAATGTATTCAAATTTCATATGCTAGTTCTTCAATACGAATGTTTTTGTTGCCTATGTATAACCCTTTTCTTATGTGTAATGTATTTGAATTAGAATTTTATGTGTGGATACCTCTATAGTCTCTTAATGCATCGGTAGGTCTCATGAGACAAACTAGTATATTGGAGGAAGGCCTTGATGGTATGGTTATTACGGTCTTGGAACAAGGCCTTAATGGTATGATTATGATGTATGCCATTGCGCATTCCATAATTATGTTATTAGTAATTGAGAAATCATGTGATTATTCGATGAGTATAATATCCTTTGTAAAGTTTTATGTTATAAGATATATGGAATTATTTACTCTTCTTTCATTCATTCAATATTATGCAGAGGTTTATTTTTAAAGGCATGTGTTTCTAGTTATTCACCATGACTAATGTTTTTCATTATGGTATCTTATACTGAATTTCTTATCCTTAGTAGGAATTTAATCTCACCCCTTTCTTATGTTTCCTTTCCCCATTTTATGAAGAATAAAATTTTGAATGAGAGTTCAAGTATGCAGTTAATTTTATGTCATATAATGTTTTAATTTCATTTTCCCAATGTACATGGGTATGATGAATGTATATGGTTTATTTAAAACTACTAAAATAATTGGCCCATTGGGATTTGCTTACTTGTTATCATTCCAATTTTAAAAAATATTGCAACGACTCTTGGATTCTTGTGTTAGGGCATGAAATTTCATCTTAATATAAAGAGAGCACGAGAGTAACACGAGAAGACCAATAAAAAATTTAAAATAATAGATTGAGGTTTTTGTGATCTACCCCTCAACCGCTCAACTAAAAACAAAATTTAAACATGTTTGGTCTTTTACCCCTTTTGTTAACAGATTTTCCACTTTCGGGCTTTATCTTGGTAGCTAGTTTTTGCCTTATAAATTCAGTTTTTTATGAACAAAACTAAAGTGGTTATTATTTCATAATAAAAAAAATATAATAATAAATTTAAAATCCACTTTATTACATTATCTTTATAAAAGTGATAAAATTAACTTTATAATAAAAAATAATAAAACATGTATTAGAGAACTGTGTAAGTTATCTTCTATAATATGAAAAATATGTTTTTAATTGAAAATAATTCTTTTTCAATATATAATGACACTTATAAGAAATATAATTTTTTAAAATATGTTTCAAAAATTTATATGTCATACTTATATATTGATAATGTCAAAAATGTCAAAGAATTAGTGAAAAATGGAACTTTTCCACCATTCAACTAAAACTAAATTATTTCATAAAATATAAATATATACAACATAATATAATTTTTAAATTATGAATTAAAAAAAGTTAGTTTTTTAAGAATAAAATTAAAAAATTTTGGAAATAAATTTTTTAAAAAAATTATAAACATAATGAAAACCATTTTTATTGGAAAATAACTTTCAAAAATATTGAATGTTCTTTTTCATATTTGTGATCAATTATTAACCACATTGTATTAATATATCATTTGTATAAAATTATGGGGATGGTTAGATGTTAATGAATATTCAGTCTATAGTGATTTCAATATTCTTTGGTTACAATTCCTTTCCATTATCCATGTTACCTCTATAATATGGACATTGTATCCCATATACTAAGTAACTATATGGGTTTGGATATCATCATGAAACTTAAAATAAATTCCTTTCCAAAATTCCCATTCCTGAAAAATTATTTAAAAAGGAAATGGGGAGTATAATTATTAGTTATATATGGTAGCTCTAAGAGATTTTATCTTTTCAGTACAAGCTGGTGGTGAGATCCTTGATATGGATAATATGCCTTAATGGTTTGCGTGATTAGTTTAGTACATAAAACAACTTACCAAGTCACTGATAATATATTTTTTTGTAGGGAAGAATCTAATGTTGTCTAGATGACTATGGATGATGATAGACAAGGAATCATCCAAGGATGTGATAATATGGAATCATTTAAATGTGTCTTTTGAGTTGATGAATGGGTCTTCTAATTCATGAATCTCATTATAGCCTAAATGAACACTACAGTGTAGTGTTCCTCAGGTGACCAATACATCTACACCAAGATGTTGAAAATGGAATACTAATAGGGATCCTTTAAAAATTGATAATAAATAATTCTTAGAGTCACAAATCCATCCCAAAACACAACATGTATGATGACTTTGAGTGGAGGACCCAACACGACCTTTATTTTTTCAAAGATTGTACAGCCACCACTAATGGGTAAATACCAAAATTGAACCTTCTTAAATTATAGTTTATGTAGAGACGATAGAAAAATAACTCAAATATATGGATCCCATCTATTTTTCATAGTTACCTGAGGTGTCCTCAAACTAAAAAAATCCTCAAGGATGGCCAATTCTAACTGAAGAGGATCTCTTTTCCTGATAATATGGATTATTTGTGTTATTAAAGGATATTGTTCATATTATTAAACATAGAGATATCAAGAAACATCATGATTTAAATGACGAAACCAATAATACAAAGATAGGAAAGTTTATTTGGGAGTTAGAGATGCCCTTTTATGCCACCTAGATCCATGTCCCCCATACAAGACAGGTGAAGGAAATGATGGAATGTGGAACCCCCAAAGAAGCGGTGGACTAATATATTTGTTAATATAATGATTTTATCAATATTTATGAAATAAGTATCATAATTTATTTCTTCCTCTTAATAAGGATCCATATTTTATCAAAAAATGTGTTAATTTACAAAGAGATGAGGTAGGAACACAACCAATGAACTATCCATTGTATACATTGACTGGAAGTCCAATCGATATGTGGTGACTGTCACCAATAGAGGAAGAGAATTTATCAAAATTATAATAAATAAATTAGGAAAATATGAATAGACACCTATATCTTTTTACACCTATGATATCAGTGTTATCATAGGCATGAACTAACATAACATCATTTGAAGTCAAATGTTGGTGGATGTGAAAATCACCATCCAAACACGTATCTCGCTAATAATATATTTTGAATCCATGATTGAATTATTTTTCAGGAAAAAGCTTATATCATACTACTAAAATCATGGGTTTATTATCCATTATGTTATACTCTCTCAATTTCCTCAAAGGATTCAGATCAATTTCAAGGGACACTAAAAGGGGTTTCTTAGTGGCTCACATACCTCATCTGGTGATGTTTTATCCATCAATGTGAAAACGCCTACATTTTTTTACCCCATTTTCTCCTATATATGGATGAAGAGGAGAAAGGGAGAGTATTGAAAATGAATGTATCTATGATTTCATTAAGAAATTTATAAATTCCTTATTTCTCCTTTTTAATCATATTGTATCATAGTTCTAAAGGTTGAGGGGATGATGGATAATATTTTTCTATGGATCGATTCCCCGAAATAATTAAACAAAAATAAAGGATATAAGAAAGGGCCACAAGGATGTATGTATACTTGTATTATTTTACAATCCTTACATATGATTCACAGTCTCAAATATATTTTTCTATGTAGAATATTTAGAAGTCAAATAACAGGAAATTAGAAACCTATCATACCAGCCTAAGGAAGGCCCTGATTTTTTTAGTGACCTTACATTGCTAGAAATTTATTCAAAGGATTTTGTGGTTCTTTAGTGATTGATATTAAGGAATAATATGGAATGTGATAACTCCCCCCTAAGTTACAACCACTACTACACCAATGGTTTATATTCCATGAATTATAAAGAAGGAAACAACTATTGAGGGGAATAGACATGGGATTCTATTGAATGAGGTGATGTTGATAGTAGGGTCCATCAGTTCAACGTGAATCAGTGTGTGTTCATATGAACTTATTATAAAAATTTTATTGACTAAATAACAAGTAATTATATCATTGTAAAACATTATATCACATGTGATTATTTATTCCTCATAAGTCTATCCTTTTATGCCTTAATAATAAGAGCCTACAGAGGTTGGGTCTATCCAAACACCTAAAATCATTATTGTAGTCAACCTAGAAATTTCCTTGAAAGAAATTTACATTAGTGACTTCATCTAAGAACACATTCCAGATTCTAAAAGTGACACTAAAGTTGATGAAGGGACACTTAACATCTACAAAAATTCGCATCAACATGATTTGGAAAACATATAGAAGCATATTTATGAGACCCCAAAAGTTGATCTATATATGAAGTTGTACCAACTACACCACCAATTTGTTTATTTAGAAATAATTGGTTTACAATATCAATAAATGTAATTATAAAATAATAATGATCCTTGAAGAATGGGATGAGTAAGGGGTTTCAATGGATTCCCTTATTAATGTGGAATAAAATTTCAATTATGCTAGACTCCAAGCTCCATTGATTCAAGGTGAACCCTATAATGTGTGGGTGGAATTATAGAAACAATTATTGGCTAATGAATGTTATTACTATATAATAAACCTCAACTAGGGGTTCTATTTCACCATGGGGGTTCTATAAAAACAAAATAAATTTTATGTGGAGACCAAAATAGAGTGGACAAGGGAAGCTTCTGAGGAAGAAAGGTTCTTTACCTTACTAAATATGTGAAACCTATAGGGCCAATAGAGTTCAAAATCTAAATTAATGGATACTAATGGTCTATTTTTGATATTAAAGCTTCAACTGATAAACTTTTGTGATTTATTATTGTATTTAATAGAGACACTAATTTGTGAATGCTCCTCTTTTTCTTTTGAGTAGAAATAAAAACACATCTTGTTCTCAATTGATACAAACAACTATTCATTTTTTAAATACTAATTATTAACTCATAATAATCTAATAATATTAGGGATTAAAAAATATTTTATCCCAAATTCATTTGAATATTTAAATATAATGAATCAATTTAAATTACTCTTCCCAAACACCTGAGTAAAAAGTGTGTTCCTCCTAGAAATTTATCACAAATGAGTATAGACCCAACTTCAATCATTATAAACCATGTGTTTTCCAATTGAATAAGTAATTTATTTTTATTAATGGATCATGGATGGTTATAGGAACAAATACAATCACTTTACACTATATTTTTTTCCTTTAGGAAAAATGGTTTAACTTAATTTGATAAGGATCATGATGTTGAGGTTGGAGTGAGGATTCCAAATTACAAAATTGTTTGAATACCATAATGTTATTCCTTTATGTATTTAATGTGAAAACTTTGGATTTATATTCCATATATAAGTTAATGAGGGAATATTTTATTCTTAACCTAGTATGATTGGCTTAAAGAGAAGAGATTGACTTCCTTTAGTTTCGTATTGTGAACCCACAAGCATTGTGTCTATATTTTTACCTACTTTTTCCCAATATTAAAATGTTGATTAATTAGTGGGAATAAACATATATTTTTATTTCCCCCCCTTTATAGAGTATTGAAATAAAAATTTGTGTACCTCTTCAATTAAAAAAATCTAATTTTTTCCTAAGTTATGTGAGGTGCATGTTAAGTGAGTGGAGACTCAACTATTTCCTTAGATTCCCCGCACAAGTTTCAACCTAGTGAGATATATGTATCTATAATTTTGAAGTATTAGACCATGTGATTTGGACCCACAAGAATGTTTTTATGTCAAAAATCTTGGACTAATGTATGGAGAGATCTATATATAAATGTGCTAAAAAATGTTGTAATATAAATAAGGGACCAATGTCATCAGATTTTATTATAGGTGATCATAGTTTATGTTTTTAGTTATATTTACCAAGGTTTATAATGTTTTATATTGAATAAATATTTCTAAATATTCGATATATTCTATGTATAAAGGTAAAGAAAAACCTCAATATGAACTAAGATCTCGATGCAAAAAACAGACTACATTAGAAAAGGTGTATTTATTTTATGGTTATAAATTATGAAACATTGAGTCATAAGTGTAGGGTTTTACGACAAGTTTTTATTACTTTATGAGAGATTGGATATTATATTTGAATATCAAAGGTGATAAAAATGCGCAAATACTGACATTGATGATGACGAATCGACAATAATATTCATATTATGGATTGAGTAAATCATTACTCATGGTGTTAAAATTATGAATGATGAGATATGATATATATGTTAAGGATGACCATTAACCATATTTTAATAATAATTTTTAATATAAAAGTTTCATGGTATATTTATGTCAGAGGTGATTATTCTTATGATTGAAAAATGCCTATGGTTGGCATGCCAAATTAGGTGGGTGTATAGAGATTAAAATTAGAGAATGTATGTAGATCAAATAATTGGTGTCCTCTAATGATGAATTAAATAATTATGGATAACCATGGAAGTTTTTTAGGGATTAAAACATTTTGAAAATGAAGTATATTTATGTGAGAGGTGGTATTCATGGAATGTTTAAGTGCCCTAAAAGTTATACCACTATGTATTGAAAGAATTATTATTGAATAGAGATACAGGATGTAATCAATATAAATTTTCCAATATAGGTCGAATTATGAGAATGGATCAACATTTAATAGGCACTCATGGGGTATCACATGATTCTTGTCCCTCATCATTTATTTATGATCTAATTTTTTCCAGATCAACAATAGTGGAAAAAATAGATATAAAATACATAACATGTACTAAGATTTCCTATTATGGGTATTCTAAAAAACATGTTTTTTATTTAATAAGTATTTTAAGGTCTCTTGATAAAGATACACCAGAAACTGGGAGGATTTGCACATGACCTCGCTGTGGTAGGCCCCTTCTGCGCCTTGTCCAGGAGGGGGAAATGACTCTTCTCGTCCTCAGAGGATTGATCCTTCTACATTACCTGACTTCCCGATGATTGAGATATTCCCTAAGGTTCCGAATTGGGTGAATGGTGTGCTCTCAGTCCCGATTTCTTCTCTGGAGTTTTTGAAGGCACTTTCGCGGGTAGATATAATCCTTGTTGCAAGATTTGGCAAGAATCAACCCTTAGTTGACAGCTTTTATATGTTCGTTTCCTCCTCCTGGAAGCTTCATGCACATGCACATATATGGCTTTTAGATTCGAGACATTTTCAAATCTGTTACTCTTGAGAAGATAACTTAACTTTTTCCTGGTCTTTTTCTCTGAGAGTGGTTGATGGTTTAGATTCTTCCTTTTTTGTTGGTCCTTTGATTTTCATCTCTATTGTGATCCTCCGACCACTGTGTTTTGGGTCACCCTTCATCGCCTTGATTTACCTTTCCAGAACCCTGAAATTATACGTGTTATTGGTAATCTGATCGGACACTTCTTGTGTATGGACTTGCGGACCCATGTTGCTTGCCACCCAGCTGCTTCGTAAATTTTGGTTGAAGTTGATGTTTCAAAGGAACCAGTTGAATTTGTGTGTGTTGAGGTTTAGTGTGAGATCAGGTGGCATCAACGTGTCTGCTTCGAGTCGTGGACACCCTACTGTGTGAAATTTTGTCACCTTGGTCACTCAGATCTCCTCTATCGCCACAAAGCTCGCTGTAGAGAGGATGTTTTTGTGCAGCCTCCAGATGATCCTAGTCAACATAATGCACAAGAGACATGTGGATCAAGGGATGCTACCATCGCTGCACTTTTGGGGATGCATGCATTGAGGCCCTGGGTGGTGCTACTCCTATCCTGATGAAGGAGTCCAATGGCTGTGTCAATCCATCGGTTAGTGAAATTTTTGACCGACTGAAGCAAGATCTCAACAACAATGTTTCAGTTAAATCAAGCAGATTGAAGGAGGTTTCAGATTCTGAATGTTGAAATGGGATATCAATTAATAGGAACTATGATACTTGTATGAATGAAATCAACATCATATCTCTTGGTAACCAATTTGTAGGTTTGTCTGATCTCGATCCTCATTCATAAGAAACACAATACCCACATCAGGAAATGGCTACATCTAGCTATGATAAGTATGGTTCTGGTGGTAATGGGGGAATGGGGGAGGTTGCTAGGGATCCTTCTATCCTGATGTAGGAGGGACCTAGTGAGGGATGTGGTGGGTCACAGAAGAATGAAGTTCTGAATCTGGTGAAGGAGGTTCCTGGAACTGAAGTTGAAAAATTTTCTGGGAAAGTGATTAATTAATTTGCTACAATGAAGAACAAGATGCCTATGAGATGTCTTTGGATAAGCAATAATTCTTAGAGGCAAGCTTTTGGTATCAATCCAATGGGGAGAATTATATATGTTTGACACCGATAGATGGTAACAATGAATCTTCACAGGCCACAACCTCCTCAGTGCATGAGGGATCTGAAATGGTGTATGAACCCACCATCCTTTTAGATAAGTGGGGAAATGCTTCCCATGAGGGGAAGGAGAACCAATGATGCAGTTCTATGTGTCACATGAAGGAATCCTACAACGAAATTCTCAAAAAATGGGGTGAAAAGCAATGAAATAAGGGGAGCATCAACCGCTCCACCAAAGAGGAAACTGAGGAAAGATTACTCCAACATGCCAAAGACCATATCCACCAGGTCATCTACCAAGATTGAAAAATTTGAGGACACAGACCAAAAGAGGGGACGAAGCAAGAACAATTAGCCTATGTCACCAGTGCAGTTATGTATAAGGGAGAAATACATCCAAATGCTATGTCAATATGCCCAAAAATCTGAATGGGAGTCGGAAGATCTGGATGAGTTCTCAAAAGGTGGTGGTGGTGAGGTCTTTGATGCTTTCTGATATATGCTGTTGTGAGGTATGCTTCCGATTTTCTTTCTTTCCTTTTTACTATGTACTGTCTTTTATACTTAATAATTTTTGGGGGACTGGGCACTCTTCCTAGTCCTACACCATCCTTGGTATTTTAAGGTCTCGTGATGTGGAATATTAAGGGATATATTTTATATTCTCATTTATTTCACCGAAAGGATGGTTTTTAAGGAAAAACAAATTTTGACCCAAAATATGAGAATATATTTCCTACATGATTTACCAAACACCTGACATTAATAAAGGACTTATTACAAGAACATAATATATTATGTGGGGGTACTTATTGTTTAATGACTTGTGTTTCAAACTATTATGTCTAGGGTATGTATGAAATAATAACCTAATTGGGTTCCAGGTTCTAGTAAATTCTCAAGAAACAATTAATACGGAAATGACGATTCTCAAAATTGTGAATCAATGTTTATGGATCAGGAGGGATGTGCTGGGATATGTATGCTGAGGATGAAAAATGAAATAATTCATTTGACAGGTTCCATTTTAATTATGTTAGGGTGTACAATGATCAAAAGACTTTTTTAGGATAAAAACATGCCATGGGTTAGCAGACTGGATTTGTGACAGATATGTTGATATGAATTATGGAATATATGCATACCAATGAAAATGATTCCTTTTATGTTAGAAACCCTCATTATCGATAACCGAGAAATAATTTTAGCAATTGGAGACATTTAAGAAAACAATCATAACTTATGGAATGGGAAGATTAAAAAATATGATAGAGTCATTACATTCTTATGTTTACCATGGTTATGTGGTTAGGTCCTACAGAAAGGGGTAACAATGGGTAATGTAAAATGGATGAGTCCAGAACATATGGTCTTGATATAAAAGAATATCATTTAATTATAAGAATCTCTTGATAATGAATTCTTAATCTCATAGTTGTTTATGTTCATATTGGAAGGAAAATGTGTGGTTCACTTTTAATTTTATATGATAAGAACTTTTTTTCATGATTTTTGGCTTCATGTGAAAAAAAACAGATATGATGTAGTTTAAAATCATGAATCAAGGAATCACATGTCGTAAAATTTAACATCATGTAACATGTGCCCACACCAACCAATTTAACATTATGTGAACATGATGTTTATATTAGGCTCTCCAAATAGATCTGACTCATCTCTATGATAAAATAACCTCATTTTAGAGTCAGGTCTATAATGTATTTGTATTGGGATAAAGTATATGAAATTTGGGGACATTTTTATCCCAGTATAGGTTCCCATAAATGTACCACATAGGTATACATTTTTTTATTTCTCTTATAAAATAAATAATAAGATTTCCCAGACGTCAAACATGGAATTAAATTCCAAAATTTACCATCGATAAGACTGAAAGTTTCAGTCAAATTTTCAGTTATCCTTATGATAGAGGATACATTTTTGACTTTGAATCATATAACAAAGAATTAGGTTATACTTATTTTTTCAAAATACAATGTATATACATGGATAATATATAAATAAGAATGGTTAATTTGTCTTACTCTAGCATACATATATTATTGGAGTCCTAATGTGAGTAAAGAGGTTCTAGATTGCTAGGTATACAAATAATGGTGTTTCTATATAGAACAAAAATCAGTACCTTGGGGTCACTTTATATCTTGTAACAATGTGAATCAATCCAAACCTAGTTATTGAATGGGGGAACATTAAACATAGACCCATGTATGATGGATTCTATGTTAATGGTTCCCAGATAGAGCTATCTCATAAATGAGAGAGAGGAAATTAATGTAGATATAATTTGTTTATATGCCTAAAATTGGAGATCCAATACATAACTATACATATTATAAAACTAAGAATTAATCATTTTATTTATCATAAAAAGGTGGCCACATCGATCTATCTTGTATATGGGGAGAGGGAATTTCATTATTTTGATTAATAATGAAAACTTAGAAAGGGATCCATGGTTCCGGCTTGGAAAAAATATTAAGTTTATATAGATCAAATAACTAAGAATCTCTCACATTGATATGGCTCTCATGTTGGGAGATGTGGTTGAGTATGATGAAACATCATGGCTATGACTGGGAAGGAAGATACAAATGTCTATATGTATCAATTATAAATGAATCAATCCATAATCAATTATTAAAGATAAATTCCCTACAGAGATATTACAAATATGAAAGAAACAATGACAGTTTATTTTTATAGGATTTATGGATGTGCCATAGATTGAGGATTTGGCCTCATTACATATCCTTTAGTTAAGGAATAAAAACTCATATAGTTCATGTAGTATGGGATCCCAAAATTACTATAATTCTCATGTCATAAAATGGGGAATGTTCCCTGGTGTATTACATCAAGAGGAATAAATCATGACCAATTAATTTTAATGTATTAATTCTTTGAACTATAACAAAAATTTGATGTCATGAATTAGATAAATTATCACATAGATTTATATCTTGAAATTAAGATGTTTATTGATCCTTTTTGAAATTATACGAAAATATTTCTTGAGAAATATTGTATTGGGGGGAGGTGTGATTCACTACCTTTCAATGGTGACCAATGTGTATGATCCATTATAGCATACCTTGTGTTCAACATAAGGCTGCTCTAACTTCAGTTTGAGATTTGGAAGCATTTCCCTAGTATCATCATATTTTGAGAACCAATACTAGATATCCATTAATGAATTATTATATATGATATTTCTTATTCAAGGATAGAGAATTTCAATTCCAGTGAGATTATAGGTTATTTAATATGCATGGATTTTTCTTTTATATCCATTCTAAAACAACATTTATCTTTTTTGAGTGCTCATCTTTGGTGATATGATTGTAGATGAAGACATGAGTAGATGAAAATGACACAAAAATGGTTAGAACAATTTATATTTCATATACAATTAAATATGGGGATTTTTTGTAGAAGTAAAACTTAGAGAGTGATTATCCCACAATTATTGAAAATATTTGTCTGGAAATAACTTCTTGACCATATCGACCTCATTTTTAAGAATGTTATATATATTCTTGTTAGTGGCTTCTATGTATCTAGTTATGACAACATGTTAGTGGGATAAATGGTTAGACTATATAATATTCTTGTGATACAACCTTTTCAACTCAAAATAATAGATGTTAGTTCTGTTTTCTTCAATATTTTATATATGAAACTAAACCTTCCCTTGATATTTTTACTCATGAAGTTGATAATAGCCTTTATCTTGACTTCCCTAAGGGGAGTGGCCTTGTTGAATTTTGATAAGAATATGATGCTAGAAAGTATGTACTTGAACAACCTGGCTATATATAGGGGATAAATCCTAGAGACATCAATTACCATGTGGTGATCAAACAATAATATTTTTTAGAGGACCTATTAGGATCTAGAATCATCATAGTGGATGAATTTTACCACCCAATGATGAATATGATCATTCATATATTACTATTCTAGAACGGTCTTATCTCTGAGGAAGTCCAAAATTATGGACATCCAGTCACTATTGGGGGTGTTTAATGATGATATGGGAACTTATTGATCATGTTCAATGATAAATCCATTCATTCCATTCCGGTCACACCCAACGGAAAGAGATAACATCATTTAGTGTGTTTTACACATAATTGTCTTATCATGGCCTAGGTCTAGAAGGCTAGTTGATGAATTATCCTAAACATTTAAATGATAATGATGTGATCATAGTACGTAAGTCAGAATTAGATCATAGAAAAACTCTGATATCAATTATTCAATGTAGTCACATAGAGAGAGTAATTCATACTTATTGATGGAATATTTACTATTTATTTGTTTTATCACCCTTTCTAAATCACATTTGATACATAGGTGATCCCTTGGTATCTTGAGGTCTACCTCCAAACTTGTGAAGTGTTCTTGATATTTAGCCTCATTTTTGGTTCATCCTTCTAACAATAGGAAGGAATTCGGGAAGACTTCCTTTATTGGGGAAATAAACACAATCCTTAAAATAACCTGATTACCATCTAGGTTCTCTATTATTATAAATTTTGGGCCTAAAAAATAACCATAGAAGCACATTTATGTTTCATGGGTGTATTTTTTATATAGAATACCTTTTGATCAATTATATTTATATTTAAAAATGCACTCTAATGTGTTAGATGTGTCACATGGAAATATGTTAGTTTTTTCACATGACTAAATTCCATGGCATGAACTAGATGCCTAATTTTTTCTAGAAGAATTACCATAGTAATAGACATCTAGTAAGCATTGGGAGACTAAAAATATACTTGATAATGTTAATATAATATACCATATATATCTCATGGTGATAGATATATTGTCTCAACATCTATTCCATGAATATCAATAAAAAAAATACTAATCAATATTTGAATACTGAGTCTCATTTATATCATTTCCTAGAGGAGATAATAATAAATATTTTATTTAAAAAAATCTTTACAATTAGCATGTAGTATTCCATGTAAAGATTCTAGAGTCGCCACATATTAGAAAATAATATTTTATTCAAATATTTGCATCTTGATTGGAGGGATGAGGATATGTTTCTAAATGATGTAAACGGGTCTATAGAAGTCCTCATCACATTAGAAAGTGAATAATTTCTCCATTAGACTATAGAAGGCTAAAAGTTTACTGCCATTTTTGGTTATGATGAAACTGATAGTAGTAATATGACCATGGAGTCCTATAAATTCCTTAAGATTCTGGAGTGGAATAATTTTAAGAATATTCATGTCCTTTTTGTGATCTACATTGGTGGTATGATGACATACCATGGATCAAGGAAATATCCATGACCTCACCCCTAAAAAATACATTAGGGGATTCATTTTTAGGATATATTTCTGGATCTTTATAAAAATTTAATTTAATGTCTTCAAATTGATAACAAAATCATCAAAATATTACTAAAAAATCATCCCTATCTATAGAGAACTAAATTTTTGATACATTATTTTGAACATTATTTCATTAAATAATAATTCCATGAAAAAATTAAACATTATTCATTCTTTTTAAGTGACTTAGAATATACAAATAGTACATGAAGTATGTAAAAATTAATTAATCCTCTTGAAAATTTACTACAATTCCTTTTTATTTCACTTCATTTAAGATAATTTCTTGGGGACATACATCAATGTAAAGGGTGATCATAAATCCCGGAAAGGGTTATAAAATTGAATAAAGTAGTTAGGGATCGAGGATAATCCATGAGAAAGAAAAAAAGAGCATGATCATAAGTACATGAGGCATAACATAAGAGCATAAGTACATATGGTATAAGTTGTAAATTTTCTAACAATTTAAAAATGATACATTCTTATACCTATCATCAAGATTCATCACCAAGGAGTCATAAAACATATTTATGTGGTTTTCACCAAGTAATCAGAAAATATTAACATGTTATTGTTCAAATGTATCTTAAAAAATTAATCTCTAGAGATTAATCATTTACCCAATGAATTATAGAGCAGTCAAGGTGCTCTATTCATATGCCTAACATTTGGAGTGACCTATAGATCATATATCATCAGGATTTTTTTTAATCATTTTAACCCATCAGTAGGTACTATAGGATTCATACATGCATGTATCCAATAAATTCAGTGTATTAATATCTATATGAATTTCCTTGGTGAAAATTATTGTTGGTTATTTACAATATAAAAGTATGGCTTGAAGAATTATGGAATTATTTCAGCATCATGACAGTTATACATAACAGTATATGGAATATTATTAATGATATGGTTATATAGTCTCTCATTAATAGGGAATCATTTAGATAGTAAAGTAATGATTATAACAACATGATGATATAATAAAAAAATCAAAAGGATTGTTACAATGATAGTGCTTGAAATAACAATGAGAGAGAAAGACAATCCTTTAACTTTAGTATCAATTACTAATCATATATGGGTGATTACTTGAGATATTTAAAGCCCCATAAAAATGAATAATGAGAGAATAAGGAAGATAAGAACATTCTAAGGAGTTTTTAACTAAATGAAATAGGGTGGATTGGTGGGTATTTATAGAAAAATTCAGATAATTGTTTACTATTTTTCAAATATATCCTCCAAAATTATAGGTTTTGGATAATAATTTAACAATGGTATATCCATGATTTTGGATCATTGGTTATGAATTTAAGTACACATTTTTACAAATTTTAATTTCATTAAAAAATTCATCTTCTAAATATTAGTTTGACTACAAAAGAACCGTTATTTCTATAAAATTTCATTTTAAAAGTCTTAATTTTTTTAGACTTTGGAAACTCATTATGGAAGTTTAAAATCAATTTTAATGCATATCAAATAATGAAATAATTAATTAATAATATTTATGTTGTGATGGAAATAATATGTATTGTTACATCATTGTTATATAATTATGAAGTCATAAAATTACTAAAATCCAAAACAATAATTGTATTACTGAGTACGAAATAATTGTTTTTAGAAAATTCTCATAATTTCAGCCTATCCATTTTTTGATGTTAATTTTAAATAATAAGTTTATTTTTTTAAAATAAAATCAAAATTATAATAATAAGTTTTTAAATTAAAAGTTCATATCATTCTATTATATTTTATTTTTATATGGAATCACAATAATTTATTATTATTATTATGATCATTGATTTATTTAATATCATATGTATTAATTCATAAAAAGTATACAGACATGAAATAATATATTGAAATTTTTATTAATTTTTTATATTACTTTTTAATATACTTTCAAACCAGTATTTTAGAATTATATTCGGTATTTTTACAATTCCAGTGGACATATAATTATCACATTATGATGATAATGTAATGACATTTAATAGTTAGGTCAATATGGTTATATTTCCCATTAAAACATATATATGAGCCATAATATTTATAATTCCTCATTTAATACATTTCATAAAAATTTTCATCACTTCCCTTGATGATTTCTACCAAAATCCTAACACTTCCCTTTCTTTTTTACAGTCATCATGGAAGGAGTGGCCTTCATTGGAGAATTTAGGCCAATGAAGTTTTCCTTAGTGTATGTATTATTCATTTACATTTATATCCATGAACTATTCCTATATATTATAGTCAATATTATATGAGGATGTGTAATTATCCTATTAAATTTAAATGTTTATTTATGTTCTTCCATTGTTGAACATAATAAAAGAATCATTATTTTTTATTAATAATAACCTGAAATATTGGGTCATTCCATCCCACAATAATAAATTTATCCAACTAAATTTGTGTCCTTCCTCAAAACTAAAAGGTTTATTTCACATTTATCAGTTCATTATGCTCCCAAGATGATTATTCATAATTTTCATTCTTCCAAAAGACTTTCACAAAGCATGTTTTCTTTTTTCCTTAACACATTCTCACTTTTATCAAGAATGTGGATTTATTTTTATTTATATGAAAGGATATGTTCTGATTATAAATCATTTAATTCTAGTATATGTTTATTTCATCACATAAAATTTCATAATAGGTAATTGTGGAAAACATCATGGAAATTGGAAGGATATTTAGGTTGTCCTAATTGTTAGTAAACTTCTCCATCATGCCTCATCATCTCAAATGGTCCAATGTACCTTGGATAATACTTAATATTATTTAAAAAAATCTTGAGATCATTTTGTGGTGATACTTTGAGGAATAAGTGATCCTCAACATGAATATAGAAGTACATCATTTCATTACTAGTAAGAATCATTTGATGACTCGATGAACCCTTTAGATGAATCTAGCCGAATTGTATCATATTTGTAGTGTGGTTCTAAATTTATTGTCCCAACACTTTTACTCCTCCAATAGCACCCCAACATGTCGGCTTTTTACATTTTTCCCATAGATATATTCATTATGATATATTTTAATGCTAAAGTTAAAATAATTATTGTAGGTTAATATAACAACCCGAATATGTTGATCCAAACTCCATTAAAAATCATGTGAGATATCCATTAACTTGTCTTAAAATGTTTGAATAGTCATCTCAGATAGAAAAACAGTCTGAGGATTAGAGGATGTGCATCAGATTACTTATATATTCAGTGAATTTTGAAGTCTCCTATAAAATTTAGAGGAATATCTTGGTTCATGATTAGAAACAATAAATAGTTGTTCTCCATGATGTCTCACCCCATCATGAATATTTAAAAGATAATGATACTCAATAAAGAAATCCTCTCATATATATATTACATGGTAAGACTTTATTAATTTTTCAATGATCACCCATACATAATTTTTCCACTATATGTCTTACAATGATAGGTATCCATGTACATATTTGTTTTTTCATAAATATATACAAGTATGGGTAGTGGTTGAAACATTTTTTTTGGTATTTGTTACTCTTCTTTCACTTGTTGATATAAAAATAAAATAATAGTATAATTAAAAAATTCAAGTTTCATATTATCATAAAATAATGATATCACTGGTCTCTATAATTATTTATTCATGGATGTATAGAGATAATAATGATATGAAATTAATCCATAATGTCTTTAACTCTATAATAAATAGAATATAAAACCTAGTATGAAACCTTAGTACTCCGTATTGATCAATATTAAACTCATGAAACATTCCATGTTTCAAATCTCTGTCTTGTTTTGTGACATATGATCTTCTCTTTGTTTTTTATTCATATTTTTTAGTTATGATTTCTTAAAAATCATTTTTGTTAGGATTCATGAATTAAAATCCCTTATGACTTACCTGGCCATTTTTACTATGTCTGTGATCAATGGATATCTTTCAATATTCATCATTTAATGATGTTTGTGTCCCACACTACTCAATGCATCGTTTAGTTTCTTTGAATTTCTAATGTGATTATGAATAAAATAATCATATGACTCAATGAGATCCAGATACACCCATTATTTCATTACCAATTCATTTTTTGAGTGAATATATACTTCTAGATTTGTGGGTCTATGTGTATATGTCACTTTTATCTATAAACATAATGTCTCTATATTATTAAGAAAATGATAACTATAGAAAAATTCAATTCATGGATAATATGTTGTTCAATTATTGGAAAATTTATTCATGCTCCTTTGTGTAGGTAGTAAAGTCAGCGTAGGTGCAAATAAAAACAACTTATTCAATTCTTGGAAAGTTTCCTCTCACACCTTTTTCCAGATATACTAAACATCATTTTTGTTTTACTTGGAATGTATACATTAATAGTTTGATTTTTTTTTACAAATAATCAATATTATAATGATAAACAAAATAAAATATGAATCTTAGTCACTAGATTATGTTGATTCCACTTATCTAGGGATGACGTTTTATCGTGATCAACATAGAAGCATTGATTAGTCTCCATTTTTCTCAATAATTGTACTAGATGTAAGAAAAAAAATCACATTTTATGAATTTAGGAACAATTTTTATTTCCTCAGAGTTTGTAAAATGACCTTTATATGATCCCCATGATCCTTATAAAATTTAAAATATATCATAATATCAACATTAATTTCCACAAATAAATAATTAATTTTATCTCTAAAGACTCAATTCATCAAATACATGAATATATAAATAGATTTTGTTAAGGAAAGGTGAATAATAATAAACTAAAAATGACTATATCTTGATTAAGATTAAGTGTGTAATATCTTTTTTCATTAACCTCCGGTGATCATACCCGATTAAAGATTAACCTTGTTGATTTATTAGGGCTCAAGAAACTTGTTGAATAAAGCATCATTCCTTATAAGAGGGTACTTGTTGTTCCATGTGATCTCATTATTCACTTTATATTAATTTCATAGACATATTTATCCATCACTTGTATTCAAAAAGAGTAATAATTTTCCACTAGGCTAGGGAATATGTTAAATAAAACCCCACTCCAAATGACCATATGGTTTCATCTTTAATTCATAAAATTGCACAAATTATATTCTAAATGGATATATTGATATTCCCTTGCATCTATGTAAGAGTTAAATTGAAAATTATACCACTTTTTTTGAGGAGTTCATGTTAGTTGTCTTGGAAGTACATCAATATGATCCTAAAATATGGTTACAACTCCTATATTTTTACTTTCAATTTCATCCTCTTCTCCCCAAACTATTTATCCACTTAGGAAATAAGTGGGGGATCCTGATAAAACTAAATTTGTGATATCTATACATTCAAAATCATAAATAGGTTTCCCCTTTAATAAAAGGAATATTTAATTACTTCTACCATTGATCCAGGAAGTATACTTTGAGACCAATAGAAACCTAGTATTATATCAAATTGATCCACAAGAATAACGACGATGGTTTTAGTGAAATTTCTATTCCCAAAATATAATAGGGAAATTTTATAGTCAAAAGATAATAGGGAAATATCTATATATCCTTGATTTAGGAATAATTACTGAAAGAGTTTTAACTAATAACTCTACCACTAATAATTTAAGGTTTAATTTTATGTTATTCGAAAACATGAATGAAATAAAGGAATGTGTATAAGTGAAACAAATAGTTCAGTTTCTATCATTCAGTATATTTTTAGTATACCTTCCATAAAAAAATTTTGTGCATAAAATGTAGCTATAATTTTTGAATTAGTAGGAACTTTCTCTATTGGACACTATTGGGGTTGATAGAGGGTTCTCACTATTATCATTTAATTTTAAAGTTGGTTTGTGAAATATCTATGCTCCCTATAGTTGAGGGGTTTTTCTTTATAAGTACATATATAATATCCCCTTTGAATTTTTTATTTATATGTTGAGGAAATAATTATCCTAGATTGTTTTGAGATACATTGACATCTACTATACACATGATTCCTTTACACTCCCTTTCAGACAATTCCCTGTATGATTCTTCTGACACTTATCACACAAGGGTAGTTCTTTTTCTTCCCTTCCCATTGATGGTAAAAATTGTTTCGAAAATGTGGATTCATTCTCCTCTACATATCTTGTTATAATTTTGATGAATACACATCTCAAAACTCCAATTACAATTGAAGAGATCCCCACACTATCTCATTATCAATCTCATTATCTCTAATTTCTATAGCTTTGAATAGATAAGGCTGATACATAGTAATAAATCGATCAATATTCATATTAGAATCAATAACATCGGTTAATGTATATATTTCTATCCTTGTAAATTTCATTTCATAAATTCCAATAGTTTTTTTCCATTTTTTCTCCAGCATAAAGTATTCACTATCTATCTTGGATCATATGGTACAAGGAGAATATAGGTTGAAAATGGTTTTTTATGAATTATTATCACCCCATGGATTAAAATAAATAATTTGGATTTATATTCATGATCATTGGAAACCAATATAATAAAAAAGTAATATTCTCTTAATCAGAAAAATGTATCAAAAAAATATTTTTTTACAGTTGATCCAATATTCAATGATTAAAGGATACGTGGATCAACTAAAAGTAGGTGTTCACTTATGCAAGAGGGATTGAATTGTTAGTTATTCCATCTATGGTGATTATAGATACTATACTTGTTTTAGGTTATTATTAATAACTTGAGATATATGATTTTACATCATCATAATTTTTTCAACTCTAGCGTTAGTTATATTAGGAATACCATCATTTAATTTTCTTTGACATCCATTATTTACAATGTTCTTTTTATATCGATCCATTTTTCTAGAAGAATAAAAATAAAAATATAAAATTTATAATATTTTAAATCATATGATAATAGTTATAAAAGGTAGTTATATCCTAATTTTATTAATATAATTATTACAGGAACACATAATTTAATTTCTATAAATTTTAAAAGACATAATTAAAATAGCTATACATCCTTAATATTAGTTCATATAAAAAAGGTGGTCAACCAAAGTATATATTCCAAGAGTTCCAGGCTAGGTGAGTAGTCTTATTCCCACTCATCATTAAATGAGTGAATATTATGTTGACACCCAACCATTAAATTTTAGCATGTTTACCCATAAGTGTATCATTGTTATAGTTGCATCCACATTCCAGTATCTAAAGAGGGAAACAATTTTTACGAAAACAAAAACTCTATGATTCAAAAAAAAAATAAGGTGGTTTTCTAATATTTTGGATTATTCTCAGGGCACATACTATTGTTATCTAGTAAAAAATATATATATAACTAAATATTTATCAAATACTAATTATGGAGACTTGTACTTTTCAAACATGAATTTTAACATAATTCCATTTTATATTATTTATGTGACAAAATTAAATAGGATATATTGAGGTTTATTTACTATATCAAGGAACATAATACATTAAATATATAAACCATTGAGGAAATTCATCTAAATAATGTGAGAGCATAATGTCATGTTAGGGGATAAACAATGGAATTAGGAAGTAAGTGATCATGGTAAATTTCCCAAGAATAAAAATACAACATTAATATAAATATTGGATGAACAACCTAAGAGAATAAGTAAATGAGGAATATAATGTAAATGTGGATATAATATATAAACAATACATTCATTTGAATATCAACAAGGTTCATCTCCAAGGTGCCGTAAAAATAGCTTTAATGTTTTAAACCATTGAATAATAAAATAATACAAATAAGTAATTAAAAGTTATTATAAACATTTCATATCAGGAGATCGATTCTCTACCAAATAAATGTGAGAGTTATTCGGGTGTACCCTACATATGTGTAACTTTTTGAGTGCCAAAAATATCAGATATTAAAAAAATTTTTCATCGTTTTAACCCATGAGTAGAGACTACAGAATTTTTTACATGGCATTAGATAAAAAATTTTATATATTAATATATATAAATATTTTTTTTGAAATTAGGTTTGGGTATTGTCAACATAAAAGTTGGACTTCGAAAATCAAGGAATTATTTTGAAAACATAATAGTTATACATAATGGTTTATTAAATGATATTAATGAGACAAAAATCTAGTACATCATTAAATGAGAATAATTTAGATATAAAATAATTTCTTATGAAAAAATATTATTTAAAAAAGGAAATTCAAATGTATTATTATATCGAAGCTACTTGAAAAAATACAGAGAATGTGAATCCCTTAACCTCATGTATTGTTTCCTAAACAAGGGGGGGTTATTCCATAAGATCTTTGAAGAATTAACAAAAGGATTAAAACAAAATAATATAATAGGGTGTTGATAATGATATTTGGTGCGGATAAAATGCGGTATAGAGGTGGTAATTTATAGAAAAATGTAGGTATTTTTTATTAATTTTGAAATATTGGCTTTAGAAATCTATGTTTCAAAAAATACATTTACCAAGGGCTACTGACAATTGTTTATCATGTTTTGTTAAAAAAACATGTTTTTTTTATATAAAAAATTTATTATTAAATTCATATTCTATATATAAATTTTACCATAAAAATCCTTTATTCATTAAAAATCATTATAAAAGTCAGAAGTTATTTTTTGGAGTTTTTAATTTCATTATATCATTTTAAAAATGATATTAATACTTTTAAAATAATATAATAAACTATTAAACATATTTTATGGATTTTTGACAAAATATATATTATGAAAAAATTATTAAAAAATTATGAATCCATAAAAGATGATAAAAATAAAAAACTGTATTTTTACTGATTACTAAAATATAATTTATTTTTGAAAATTATAAAAATTTCAACCTAATTTACTTCAGTATGATAATTTAAAATATTATGTTTATTTTATCCAAATAAATTCCTTATAATGAGAAATTATTATTTTAATATAAAATTGAATATTTTATTTTAGATATTATTTATAAAGAGAAACACTTTTTTTTCGATTTAAGGAGTAATGTATTTTATTATATCATACATATTGACTCATAATGAGTATATGGAATTGAAATTACATATTTAAAATATAATTATTAGATATAATTTTTAAAGTTACAGGAAAACTTTTACATTTTTATTCTATACGGTATTATTGTAATTCCAATGGTCCTATTATAACAATCTGTTATCAATTATTTAATGTATAGATCGTAATATTTGTACTGTATTTTACACCATATATATGATCTATCATTATTATAATTAATCATTCACTACTTCAATTCCAATGGATCTTCATTACTACAATTCTAATGTTTCTATAGAGACCATATGAAAATCCTAGAATATGGGAGGCCACCTTAATGTTTAACCATAGTATTTTGTGTAGTTCTAATAAAGAGTATCAAAATGAAATTTAAGGAAGGATATATATAATATACTCACCTATAAAGATCTAAATATACTATTGAGAATGGTTCACATATCCTATTTTCTATTGAGATTCACAAGCCTGAACTATTTGATAGTGGTATAAATGCCTTCCTAAAATGGTTAAGGGGATTCTTCAAGGTCATCTTCCTCCTCTTACTTCACCTTCATTTTTTTGGGTACAAAATTTTAATTAGGATTTCTGAATTGGAATAAAAAGTGAGGGTGTTTATTTCTTTTACAAAATATGAGTTGACATTCTTCATATCATGATGTAGTTGCATCACCATGAATGGAATTTTTTTATATATATTCATCTTCCTCCATGGTATCATTAAAGGTAAGAGAGTGGTTGGAATCCTGGATTTCATAGATGGTTTGTGAGAATATTTTAATTCTTCATGTAATTTGGTGGTATCCTTTAACACTAATGATGATTCAATGATATCCTTGGTCCCTGGGGATGAACAAGGAGTATTTTTTATGGATATTATGACCCATAGTTTCACATTCTATAGATAATTTTTGATAGTTATATGAAATTATATCTTTAACTAACATAACTTTATCAATATAAATAAGTGTAAGAAAAGTATTTGTGTGGATCCCTAGAGTTGATTACATTTCCTCAATCAAATTTATGGGTATTAAATAATATTAATTATTAATGCTCAATAGGATTACTAGGGTAATTCACATACCATTTTGAGTATCGACATGAATACAGTTTCCTTTGATCAATTGTTTTTCTTCCCTCTTATTTAAATATTCATTGATATAATTGGTTTCACTAGATTCTATGTGGAAGTTTCCCCACATATTACTTCAACTTGTGAATTGATACGATACATCATGAATAGATTATTCTATCAAGCCACTAATGTATGTTAGTGAATCGATGGAATTACTAATAATCAATTAAATACTATGTCTTTATGAATTACCAATATCTCAGAGTTGGATATCATATTTAGAAATGAAGGTTTGATTTTGATCATTTATAGTGTATTTTTATCACTTAGGTCGTACCATTGGATAATTAATTCTAAGGGAGAAACATCTTTTTCAACATATAAAAATATTATAAGTGTCTATAATGGGAAGAGATTGATCCCAGATCCATTTCCAATGATGAATTGATGAATATGAACATTATGTAAAATGTGATGAGATTGATCCCTAGCTGGAAAACTCAAAATCCCACTTCCTGAATGAGATAATTATTTAAAATTCCACAAGTTCTGTCTAAACAAGATACACATAATCCCAAAAACAATAATCATAAAACACCAAAGGTATTAAAAGGATATCATAAGGAACATTTTTGAGTTTTTTCAAGATGTGAAGTTAAACCAAGTTCAATATTTTGGCTAGTATGGAGAAAGAATTCTTCTAAATATCATACTTACGTTCCAAGGTCCATCACATTCCAGTTTGGGGATTCACTTTGGTATGTTTATTGAAGGATGTGGTATTTGGTGTAGATGGTTCTAGTTCATGGATGAAACTTGAAGTGATGTTTATAGATGGAATATTATATTGACTTGGCCTTCCCACATGTCTAGTTTGGTTTGAAAATTTTACACCTTCCATATGCTCTTATAATAAAATTGGATTCTAAAGAATACTAGAATATTCAAGATTTTATCCTTGTTATAGATATGATCACTGAGGCTAATTCCTTCACATTTCATCCATATGAATATCCTTAGTTGGTATATAGTCCAAATATTGAGGTCTTCCATGATCAAATCTCCACTGTTTCCGCAATATTGTGCAGAATCTTCCTCCATATTCCCATTTATGTATGGGGAACATATATTTAAATAAATATAATTTGGTAGATAAGGGATCTACAAAGTGAATGGAATTGGTAAAGTTCAAAAGTGAGTCTTCGTTTGATACAGTTTCTATTTTTCTTTGGTGATGGCTATGTTCTATATGATGGCTGGAACAAATCTAAGTTAGTCTGGGATAGTTTGTGATTTGGTCAAATAACCTGTTACTATATCCTATTCAACAATTTTTAGTGATGTCTGCCTCTATAGGATGAATATGAAGGTGTTTCCTTTAGTGTGGCATTGGGGATTGGGGATAAAATTGGTTGATTTAATTGTTTTTGGAAGATAACATAAGATCGATTAACTATATTCTATGTGATATAGTTATAATTTTCTTTTCAAATATTGTTGGAAGTACCAACTAGTAACTTTCTTCTTTTGTTTGGTAGTGGAAGAAGAATAAACTTGTGAAGATGATTTTCCAAATTTGACATATCCAAAATTAGCTATTTTCCATAGAATATCCTTATATAGATTTAGTTTTGAATGTTGTGGCATAATATATAGTTTTAAGGTAAATAAGTAGGATTATCAATTTGAGAAAATTAATACAAACTTCTTGGTTATGGAAGCTTTAAGAGTTTTTCTTTAGCGCATCTAATGAAATAACACAAAACCATTTCTTTTTAGAAAGCGTATATTTTTTCCATTTGTATTCTTAATTAATATGGCCTTTTCCTTCCTTTGTTCTGAATAAGGGTGGTTTTCCTAATATTATTACTCCGTGGGTGGTTTAGGGAAATACTATGCCTACCTGGGTACCACATAAGCTGGTGATATTTTATGTGTGATAGTCATGGCATCTTATTTTCAAAACCTTTTTTCCTAAGAAACTATTATAGTCCAGGATTGGACCATAGTTTATAGAATGAAATAATCTAGAGGTTGTTTCATGACAATAAACTCTCAGAATCCAACTGATTACTTCAATGGGAATATTATTGCCTTCAAATAATCAAGAAGATTCTCTATGGATATATATGAAAATTGTTCTTGTTATAGTTTTATATTGAGTGGGTATGAACTTAATTTACATTCTGTTATAATATCTAAAATGCATGCATATTAATGTTTTTTTGGTTTGAGAGGATGGTGAATGTATCCATCCTTATCATAGGGAGGAACTGGTAGAGGAAGAAATAGTGATGGTCTTACAATCATATATCACATCTAGATGGAAAACTATTATACCCAATGAAGGTTGATCACTAAAAAGTTTTCCCAATGCATAAGATCTTTTTTTCTCTCTTATGATCAAGTGCTAATATCATAATTTCACAGTAAGAAATGAAATTTGGGAGGTTTTAATCCTGATCAATCATGCCATAGAATTTTGGGAAGGTGGGATTCGTGAATTTGGGTGGAGGAGGATTGGAATCCACCCGTTCTTGAAATGGTTTCCTCTTAAGTTTCATTGAGTAATTTTACTCTTCAATGGCTTCAATTCAATTGGTGAGACTTTATGTTGACGAGATACTCTAGAGAAAATAATGTGTGATCCAATCCTAGAACATGGGAAGTAAACTATGATTTATTTTATAACTAGGCATACATTGGATATTAAGTTATAGTGTTAGCTAAACTTGGGAAAATTTCCTTAATGGATGTAAAAAATTATCACAATTGGAGAAAATCATGATTCTTTTCAAACTTTGGGTTCAGGTTAACTAGAAGTATTGACCTAAAGACTACCCAACTATAACACACAAAGATTTTATGGTATGTATATTATTAAATTATTTCAATTCCTTAGATTTGTTATTATTAATGAAACACATTAACTGCGTTGTCATGACATTTCAAATTGATTATGTTTTTAAGTTTGATTTATAGTCTAGGGCAGACCCTAGGTCGTCTCTCAAGGAGATTTGGTAGGTTTAGAGTGTTTATTTTTAATAAAAATGATTAAAGAAAGGGGGTGGTTTTGAAAACAGTTTAAAACAATGAATTAGTTGAAATAACTTAAAAGATGGGTGACCAAGTGGATTTTGAGAAATATGAGATAAAAGGGTTGATGTGATTTCACTACACACATATCATGTTCATTGTTCATAGAGATTCATCTTAGGTTTAGAGTAATTCTTTGGTTGGAGTTAATTGGAATCCCGATTTATTCCTAAGCTTTTATTTCAATGCTTTAGGGACCAAACCTTGACGTGGAAATCATATTGTCAAGGTCCAGTACTTATGAATGGAATAATATCTTCCAAAGCATATTGAAATCTAAATAAGGTGGGTATTAAAAGAATTCTTGTGATTTCCAATCGGAACAACACAAGTCACGCACTCAAAACCCCACACCAATCAGTTAGAAATTAAGAGCATAACACTCACATGCATAAAATCAAGCACTCAAATCTGAAATAAAATAAGATACATGGAATGAAATGTTTAAAAACCAAAATTACTCTAAACCAGTAGCTAGTGTTTGCATCAGAACTCCCTTGACATGTGTGTAGCTTCCTCACAACGAACACCCAACTTTTAGCTCGACATCGGGAGGAGGAGGAAGCTCGGGTTGAACTCCTTCTTCATTGTTGATCCCCCTATGAGTATACGGGCCTACAGTACCTCCAAGGTGATTAAGAGAGTCCTCTAGGACTCCAAATTGTCAGAACTTCACTCCTTGGCCGAACTTCCAAATGAGGTTCCCTTGGTGCCCTTTTATAGGAAAATTGGAAGGTGGTTTTAGGCACACAGATTTCATCAATCCACTTGCATGATGCGTTTCGGCCTTCAGACAGTCTTATCTCGCATTTGAGAAAATAGAAAATTTGAAGCCATATCTCTTTATATCTCCACCAATTGTGTGGCACCATGTGGACAACTATAGCTCAAGATATTGATAAAATACAGAACACTGCATTTGACTTGGTCCAAATTCGGTGTCTTGGACATATCAGTTTGGACGGGCCCCATAAAAGCCGAATCAGGATTGGGTTCCTTAATATGAAATGTATATTATTAGATTTTGGAAAGGTCCACAAAATTTCAGCCCATTTGGATTCACCTATTTTGTGTACTATTCAAAACAGTGGACAGATGTCAATGGATCCATGCAATTTTGGCCCATTTTTCTTTCACTTCATCAAGGGCCCTCCAAATCACCTCCACCTACATTGAAACAATAAAAACAAGTAACATTTCCCATTATAATATTGATTTACATTAATTGATTGATTTAAACATAAATTGCAATTTATTATTATATTTGGAATATTCATTACAAAACTAGTTTAAAACTGCGGTGTAAGGGTGTAATAAAACAGTGAATCGTGGTACGATCACACCCCCACACCTAAACATTTTCACTCCTGGGAAAAGTCACATATCCAAATATAATGATGCAAATATATATATTTCCACCATCCTGATGATTGATCATTTGAGGAATTTTTATTTTAAGTAATGTGATCAATGCCCGAACCACACGAAGGAGTTCTTCCTAGTGAAAATGGAAAAAGATGTCTCCTAAATCATATCACAATAAAATTCAAAGAGATTTATGACACCAATATGAGAAAGGAATTCAAAGTTCAACCATTACACTAACTGTTCATGTGTTTTTCTGAAAACCGTTCCATGCAATTCTTTCCACTATCAATCAAATAAATATAAGTAGTTTTAACATTATTCATCTTTAAATGATTTTTCACTGAACCTGTCCTACATCCTTTGCAATTATATTTCAAGACCCACTCATTTAATAATTCCTAGAAGTCAAACCATAAGATCCCAACCTAGATATCCCCATATGTTGCACATTTCATCAACCTCCTCATTTATTATATTTTTTTTTGAAGTTGCATTTGGAACAAATCTCACACTCATCTCTCAACGCTTATTTGATCTCCTCACGACACTAATTGCAATAGTTATAACAAGATCAAAGGTTGAGGAGGAGTGGTTTTTGACCTGCCCAAGACACAACAATTTTTTTTGAGGGCGTACAACAGTCGAACATTAGGTACACACACATAGTTCAATCTGGTACAGTAATGAAATAGATCGGATAAGGTACGAACGTATGGAAATACCATTTAAAGATGAAAAATATTAACCCCACATATATTTACCTTATATTAAGTAAGAAATAATCACACTTTGTGGTTTGGTGCAACAATTTGTGGAGATATTAGTGACACAGTTTTCCCAAAAACTACTCACACAATGGGCATCAATAATCTCAAAGGTTTCACATAGATATGACCGTTTATATCATTGACAGAAAACAAATTCACTAAAAATCACTCCATGATGTTAAATTTGTACAAATACTCTTTTTATCCTTCGTTATGGTATTTTTACTTTCCCCACATTATGGTCGCCAAATCATGGAACATCAACATTTTTGATGGGGAAAATGAAAATACCATAAAGAAGGACAAAAATAGAAAACAAAAGGAGAAAACAATAAAAATTCCTAACTATCCCATGAATGTATCCACCCCCCACACCTAGAGTATTCAGTGTCCTCACTGTAGTAAAAGAGAATGTGGGGAGGAAGGATAAAACCTTGTGGATGTCATTCATAGTGTGCTTCTTGAATTTGGAGTTCCTCCATCGGGGACTCCAGAATGGGTTCATGGAAGTGCTTCAGCCGCTGCCCATTGACAACAAAGGTTTGCTTGGTTTCTTCATTTTGAACCTGAACAACACCAAATGGAGAGACATTATTAACAATGTATGGTCCAAACCAGCGGGAACGAAGCTTACCAGGATACAACTTCAGCCTTGGATTATAAAGCATGACCTTATTCCCAATATGGAACTGACGATGAAGGATAAGATGGTCATGGGAAGCCTTGGTTATCTCCTTATAAATCCTAGAGTTTTCATATGCATCCCTTCTCATTTCCTCTAGCTCTTTAATCTGCAACTTCCTTTGAGCACCTGCACTGGAATGATTAGAATTGCTTTGTTTGATGGCCCAGTAGGCCCGGTGCTCAATCTCAACAGGGAGGTGACAACTCTTTCTAAACACAATACAATAGGTTGACATTCCAATGGGAGTTTTGAAAGTAGTACGGTAGGCCCACAATGAATCCTCAAGTCTAAGACTCCAATCGTTCCTATTGGGTTGAACCGTTTTTTCAAGAATTTGTTTTACCTCTATATTTGACACCTCATCTTTACCATTGGTCTGTGGATGATATGCAGTATAAACTCGATGACCGACCCCATACTGATGCAAAAGTGATTGCATTGTTTGGTTGCAGAAATGAGAACCCTGGTCACTAATGATGAACCTAGGTAATCCAAAACTACAAAAGATCTAAGTTCTCAAAAATTCTACAACTATTTTGGAATCATCTGTCCTTGTGGCCCGTGCCTCTACCCATTTTGATACATAATCAACAACCAAAAGAATGTACAAGTTGCCAAAAGAATTGGGAAATGGCCCCATAAAGTCAATGCCCCAAACATCAAAAATGTCATGAAAGAGCAAGGGTTGTTGTGGCATTTCATTCCTTTTAGAGACATTCCCGATTATTTGACAATGAGGATAAGATTTACAAAATTGATGGGCATCCCGAAAAAGTGATGGCCAAAAGAGACCAGAATCAAGAATTTTGCAAGCAGTCCGTTGGGGACCAATGTAGCCCCCACAAGCAAGAGTGTGGCAGAATCTAAGGACATATTGAAACTCGTTATCGGGAACACAACGCCTAAGGACCTGATCTCTAGATGTGCGCCAAAGGTAGGCGTCATACCAAATGTACCAATGAGACTCATGTTTTAGAAGACTGGACTGGTTTTTGTTGAAATCAGTAGGAATGCAAGATGCTACAAATAATTTACAATTTCAGCATACCAGGGAATAACATCTTGCACTTTTTACAATTGCTCATCAGGAAACAAGTCATTAATGGGAATACAAGGGGATGAGACAATGTTCAAGGATGGGGGGATCCTACTGATATGGTCTACCACCACATTCTCTGCTCTTTTTTTCTCTAATTTCTAGATTGAATTCCTGAAGGAGGAGCATCCAATGAATGAGATGTGGGTTGGATTCCGGTTTCTTTAAGAGATACCGGAGGGCTGCATGGTCTGAGAGCATAATGACTTTGGACCCTAAAAGGTATGAACTGAATTTATCCAAGGAAAAAACAATGGAAAGAAATTATTTTTTAGTGGTGGTGTGGTTTTCTTGGGAAGGGTCCAAAGTACGTGAGGCATAGGCAACAACATGTGGAGCTCGATCAACCCTTTGTGACAAGACTTCCCCAACTGCATAGTTAGAGGTGTCACACATGAGCTCAAATGGTAAATCCCACCGAGGTGTTTGGATTACCGGGGGTGATGTGAGACTCCATTTTAATTTTTTAAAAGCTTTTTCACATTCTTTATCAAAAAAAAATCTTTTTCTTTTTGGAGTAAGCGGGAGAGGGGAAGTGAAATCTTACTAAAATCACTAATGAAACGACGGTAAAATACAACATGACCTAGGAAAGACCGCACATCATGTACATTGTTAGGGAATGGAAGGGACGAAATGACATCCACTTTCGATTTATCTACTTGGATACCATCCCCAGAAATGAAATGTCCTAAAACTATACCTTATCTCACCATGAAATGGCATTTCTCATAATTTAATACAAGATTCTTTTCAATACAACGACGTAGGACTGAACCAAGACTACTTAAACATTCATCAAAAGAGGATCCATAAACAGTAAAATCATCAATGAAAACTTCCATGAAATTCTCCAGGTAATCCGAAAAAATACTAACCATACATCATTGGAAAGTACCTGGAGCATTGCACAGACCAAATGGAATCCTTCTATAGGAAAATGTTCCAAAGGGGCAAGTGAAGGTTGTATTTTCCTGATCCTCGGGGGAAATATGGATCTGAAAGTATCCCGAATACCCATCAAGAAAACAGTAATGGGACATGCCTGCTAGCCTCTCTAGAATTTGGTCAATGAATGGAAATTTGAAATGGTCCTTCCTATTGTGTTGGTTTAGTCGGCGATAATCTATACAGACATGCCATCTATTCTTCCCACGAGTTGGAACCAATTCATTGTTTTCATTTTCAATTACCGTTAGGCCAGTTTTTTTAGGAACTACTTGAACGGGACTGACACATTGGCTGTCAGATATGGGGTAAATGATTCCAGCAACCAATAATTTTGTTACTTCCTTTTTAACTACTTCTAAGAGGTTTGGGTTCAGTCGACGTTGTTCCTACCTCACTGGTTTAGCCTCATCAGTTAATAAAATATGATGTGTACAAATTGATGGGCTAATTCCAGAAATATTTGCAAGTGTCCATCCTAATGACAGTTTATGCTCCCTCAAAAGTTCAAGCAGTCGCAATTCATGCTTAGGAGGGAGTGAACTAGCAATGATGATGGGCAACTTGTTTCCATTCTCAAGATATGAATATTTTAAATCATGAGGCAGTTTCTTTAGTTCCAATTCAGGTGGATTTTGGATTTATGGGAGTGTGTGTGAAAGTTAGAGGTTACTAATATCATCTAACTGCTTAATGGTATCATCCTCAGATGAGGAATTAGCTTTTACAAGCATAGAAGTGTCATCGATGGTCATGTGATCCTCCGTTTTCAAGAAATTATCAATTAATAAACATGCATGACACTTTTCTAGACCACTTCAACAATCAACACATGATTCAATTCCAAGAATTTCAATCAAAGAAAGAAAATTCAGAAAGGGGATCAGGGGAAACAAATGATGTTATTTTAGGGGAAGGTAGTACGTCAATTGAATTTACTGAGAGAGAGGAATGTTCTTCTGAGGGGTGCTTCATGGCATCAAGGATGTTGAAATGGACTATGCCACCACCAAATTCAATAGATAATATACCATTATGGACATTAATTATGGATTTGGCGGTTTTCAAGAAAGGTCTCTCCAATATAATTGGGGCATGTCCATTCATCCTATCATCTTCCATTTTTAGCACATAAAAATCAGCAGGAAATATTAAATTTTGAACCCTCACAAGAACATCGTCTAACACACCGGAATGGTGTGTCGTACTCCGATTTGCTAGCTGATCAACTATTCTAGTGTTCTTTAGTTCACCGACCTGCAAAGAAGAGTATATGGAGTGAGGCATCACATTAATAGAAGCACCCAAATCAAGCATTTCATTGGAGAAAGAATACTCTCCTATGGTGCACAGAATCGAGAATGTTCCAGGATCGTTGCACTTGGTCTGAAGTGATGGTTATATCAATGCTGAGACGTTCCTCCCCAGGCTCACATTCTCATCACCTCTAACTCGCCTTCGGTGGGTACACTTCTCCTTCAGAAACATTGCATATCCTGGAATTTTCTTGACGACATCAATCAATGGAATGTTAACCTGCACTTTTTTGAAAGTCTCCAAGATTTCTTTATGAAGTTTAGTTTCATTTTTTTTCCTTGGATGGGTGGATCATTAGGGAAATGGAAGAGGAATGCTTGGGCTTGGTAACTCAACAATAGACACACTCTTTCCTTTGGTAGGACTTCTCTCAAGACAAGGTTCCATCTCATTTGAACCTTTTTCAATGGTTGGGATGGTGGTTTCCTTAGGAGAGGATAACTCTAATGGAGGGTTCATTTGGCTTTTAAGTTGAGTTCCACTCCTATGGGTGATGGCACTAACATTTCCCTTATCCCTAGGGATGAAAAGTGGTTGAGATTGTAGTTTACCAGACCCGTGGCTTTGGATTTCACCCACATAGTTTGCAAGTTGGGCTAATTGGGTTTTGAGGTCTTGTATGGCTGCCTGAGTGGTTTGTTGGAACTGGATATTATTGGCATCCATTTTCTTCATCATATCTTCTAGGCTAGGTTCAGGTTTTGGAGGGAGTTTTTGGAAAGGCCTTTGGGGTGGTTGAAAATTTTTGGGTGGTGGTGGTTGATGACTACTTTTCCCTGGTTGGTTCCATGGTGGATGAGGCTGGTTTGAATACCCCCTTGCCTATAGGCTTGGTTTTCTTTCCACCCAGGGTTGGATGGATAGTAAGGTTCTTGCCTAATGGGTTGGTTATAGGGGCGTCCGGGGATTCTTGCCTCACAACTCTCAGAAGTTTCTCTCAATTGGGGGCATTGGTCAGAATACTGGGTATCAGAAGAGCATATACCACAATGTATGGGAGGAGGATATTGGAACTTCCCTTGGGAAAGAGAAAGTTGTCGTAGAAGGGTACTCACCTCTTCAAACTTTGTATCCAGCTTCTTCTCGAATTCCGTACTTTGCACCTCATGGACACCTCGAATGGGTACACTGTACCTTGAACTAAATTGTTGAGTGTTTTGTGCCATGGTCTCAATTAGGGTCCTTACAGCGATTGGGGTTTTATCCACAAGTGAACCACCTGCAGCAGCATCAATCATGTTACGATCTATTTGAATTAAACCTTCATAAAAATATTGTATTAAAAGTTGATTGCTTATTTGGTGGTGGGGACAACATGAACATAATATTTTAAAGAATTCTAAATATTCATGAAGGGTTTCTCCTTGATATTGTCTTCTCCCATATATTTCTTTCCTTATTTTTGCAGTTCGAGAGGTTGGGAAGTATTTTTCAAGAAAAAGTCATTTCATGTCAGCCTAACCTCTAATAGGTGAATTAACATAATACAACAAATCATTAGCTGTATCTTCTAATGAAAATGGAAATTCCCTAAGTTTTACAAGTTCTTAATCAACAATAGCAGATTTTAATGTTGAACACATAGTATGAAATTCTTTTAAATGCTTATGTGGATCTTCTCCAGACACTCCATGAAACCTTGGTAATAAATGAATTAAACCAGATTTTAGTTCAAAATTGGGTGCCTCGCCTTGTAATTGAATGTAAGTGGGTTGGATATCAACATTAGGTGAGGTTAGTTATTTTAGTGTACTATTATTTTCATCCATGATATACAAGTTATGTTCAGTTTTAACTTTGGTTTCAGAAGAAGAAGAAAGATCAAGAAGAATTTTAAGATTTGATGTCTCCTCCTTCAAAGTGCGGTCTTGTATGTCTCCGTTTCGTTGATGTAGGATCCTCTCCGGTTCGGGTTCGAAAGTTTGTAGGTCTCCCGGAGTAGAATGCTTCATAAAAATAACCTACACAATAAATAAATTAGAACACAAGAACAAATGCAATGGTAGAAGATAAAACAAACAAATATTCACAAAAATTACAAAAATTTTATAAAAAACATGCACAAAAAACCAAAGTGCTCTCCGGAAACGGCGCCAAAATTTGACCGCGTTGTTGTGACACATAAAATTGATTATGTTTTTAAGGTTGATTTATATTCTAGGGAATACCCTAGGTCGTCTCTCAAGGAGCGTTGGTAGGTTTAGAGTGTGTATTTTTAATAAAAATGACTAAGAGAGGGGGTGGTTTTGAAAACAGTTTAAAACAATGACTTAGTTGAAATAACTTAAAAGATGAGTGACCAAGTGGATTTTGAGAAATATGAGATAAAAGGTTCGATGTGATTTCACTACAAACATATCAATTTCATTGTTCATAGATATTAATCTTAGGTTAAGAGTAATTCTTTGGTTGGAGTTAATTGGAATCCCGATTAATTCCTAAGCTTTTATTTCAATGCTTTAAGGACCAAACCTTGACGCGACAATCATATTTTCAAGGTCCAGTACTTATGCATGGAATAATAGCTTCCAAAGAATATTTAAATCTCAATAAGGTGGGTATGAAAAGGATTATTGTTATGTCCAATCAGAACAACACAAGTCACGCACTCAAAACCTCACACTGATCGGTTAGAAATTAAGAGCATAACACCCACATGAATCAAATCAAGCATTCAAATATGAAATAAAATAAGATACATGGAATGAAATGTTTAAACACCCAAATTACTTCAAACCAGTAGCTATTGTGTGCATCAGAACTCTCTTGACATGTGTGTAGCACCCTCACAACGAACACCCAACTTTTAGCTCGACATCGGGAGGAGGAGGAAGATCGGGTTGAACTCCTTCTTCATTGTTGATACCCCTATGAGGATAGGGGTATCCAGAACGTCCAAGGTAATTAGGAGACTACTCTAGGACTCCAAATTGTCAGAACATCACTCCTTTTACGAACTTCTAAATGAGGTTCCCTTGGTTCCCTTTTAGAGGAAAATTGGAAGGTGGTTTTAGGCACACAGATTTCATCAATCCACATGCACGACGCGTTTCGGCCTTCAGACAGTCTTATCTCACTTTGGAGAAAATATAAAAGTTGTATACCTACCCCTTTACTGTCTCCACCGAATGTTTGGCACCATTTGGACAACTACAGCTAAAGATATGGTTAAAATACAGAACACTGTATTTGACTTGGTCCAAATTCGGTGGCTTGGAAAAATCAGTTCAGATGAGCCTCATACAAGCCGAATCAGGATTGGGTTAATAAATATGAAAGCTATACTATAAAATCTAGGAAAGGCCCACAAAATTTCAGCCCATTTGGATTCACGGATTTCGGTTAATATTCAAAATAGTGGACATATGTCCATGGATCTTTGCAATTTTGGCCCATTTTTCTTTCACTTCATCAAGGGCCCTCCAAATCACCTCCACCTACATTGAAACAATAAAAACAAGTAACATTGAACATTTTAATATTGATTAACATTAATGGATTTATTTAAACATAAAGTGAAATTTATTATTATAATTGGAATATTCATTATAAAACTAGTTTAAAACTAGGGTGTAAGGGTGGAATAAAACAGTGAATCGTGGTATGATCACAGATTGTCTCGGAAAAACAAAACTTTGTAACGAGAGATAGTTATAATATAGTCCATAATATTAATTTTTCATCTTTTGTGATTTGATTTTTGAAAAACGTACATACACATTTTTGTTCTGTAATATATACAGAGTTCTATAGGATCAACATAAGTTTTTAGTGAATATTAAGATTCCCTTATGAATAATAATGTTACTAAATAAGTAGTAATGTACCGTCATGAATTATAATAACACCATTATAAATTGTAACCACATCCATGAAAGTATAAATAAAATTTAGGCAACTAATAAAATAATGTGAGTATTTTAAATATTAATAATTCAGTGTTGGTATTTTTGTGAGCAATAAATATTTTATTACTATTTTAAAATTAATAAATTTATTTAAGAAAATTAATTTTTATAAAACTTATTCCTAAATCAATAATTTTATATCCTAGTATTTTAGGATAATATAATGAGAGTTTAGATAATTTTCATGGTGTTATATTGTAACTCCCCGACCCCAGTTACTAGAGTCGGCGCATTATTACATAACATTGGCATGATCACAAGAAATATCAAATCTCGAAAGACCGATTAGTTTAGTAGCCATAGAAACACTAGATATATTCATAATGTTTTACATTACATCATAAAAATGAAAAATACAACAACATGGTCTCCATAGTCCACACTCTAATAACCTCATAATATCCTAGTAGTTTATTCATAATTTACTTCTTCATATCCTGGGAAAAATAAAACATAAAAAAGGGGTGAGTTCAAATGCCCAGTAAGGATTACAATATAGCAGAAAATTTCATAAATAAGAATAAACATTTAAGGAAATGTATAACTAAAACAAAAGCCTTTTAAACTTAAACTTCAACATAGCATGGGAAAAATAAAATGAAATAATTTCCATTTACTTATTCACATTGATATTCTACTAATCGAATAATCACATGTTATATCAATAACCACTTTCATAATGATGGAATTCATAATGCCAGACTATCATAACCACATATCGAAGGCCTCATGCCAAGACTACAAATAATATTTTGTCAAGGCCTTGTTCCAAGACACTAGTTTGTCTCATTAGACCTACCGATGCATCGAGGAGCTATAGCGAGCTCCACCCGTCACATATTAAGTCCAATGCATTCCCATATGAAAAGGTTTAAACATAACACAAACATTTGTATTAAAACTAGCATAAGAAATGTAAATACTTCATCCATAAACCATGAATGGTATAAAAATAATACATCCACAGTAAAACATATCAGAAAACCTTCAATAAAATATATAAGTTTTTTATCATAATAAATCAAATTCAAATAAGTGTAAAATCCATCAACGGATGTTGACATAGATGAAATCAAAACTCTTTTTAGAGAAATTTCTTTTTCTATTTTGAAATATTTTAAAAGTAATATATTTATAGAATAAAACATTTTCTTTGAAAATATTGTTATAATCTTGTAAGGGAAGCTTCAACGATTTTATAATGGAGGAAAATAGCCGCACCTGCCGTATAAGTTAAAAAAACATTGTTACATTAATTCTGTCGAAATGGATAAAAATGACCTTCTTTGGAAAAAGATGGAGAGATTCCTTTATAAACCACTTATAAAAGTCAAAAAGGGTATAAATGACTTTATCCCATATTCTAGAAAATATTAAAAATGTTTTGAAATACATTTTTAAGAAACATGGATGTGGATGATAAAGAAATCCCAGTAGATTATTACATATAAACAACCTCGGATAATGAAGAGATTGCGAAATAAACCCTTACCTTGTACTTTTCCGTGGTTTATGGTAGGTTAACTTCCTGTATAATGGTGAAATAATTGTTATTAAATTATACAATAATCATATACATTAATATGATATCATATATGATCTTTTAACACTGATTTGTTAATAATATCATAGAATTATCGTCGTTTCGGGTGTTAACTTACTCATTTTATTTTATATGTTTTGTTACGTAAGCCATGTTTGTCATGGATAGGTTGTATCTTATTCATATCCAGAATGATATTAAGTCCTTAAAAATTATTATTAATATTCAAATGAGAATTATACTTGAATGGATATGATGGAGAATGAATCTCATCAAGTTCGTGGAGATGGTAGTCCTGACGTACGCATGAGTGACAGTATCATTCTTTTATATTAAGATAATATTTAATTGGATGGTATATAATATATACATAATCATTATCATGTTATATTTATCATTTAAATTAATTACACATCATTATTATACCGATCCAAATAATAATTTATTGAATAACAATTACACCACAACGTGGAGACGGTAAGCCGTACGTACGCACGTATGGTGACATGTCATTCAAAAGATGGATAGAATACTGAATATGGTTGTACCATGTTTATAATAACATCAAAGTATATATAATATACTGGATATATTATTTTAGAATGGTAACAACAAAGATAAATGAAGTGGAAAAAAGAATGGAACTTGAAAAGTGCTGGTGAAACCATTACCTCTTCTTCAGGTTCTTCCTTTTGATTTGATCAAAAGGGATCCTTATGTTGGATTTATGAAAAAATTAAGTCCTCTAGGTTGAAGTTAGGGATATTGAGAGAGTATTTTGTCAGGGATTGGCCGAACTAGAAGGCTTTGATGGTGTGAATTAATGAGAAGGAAGAGTTCCCTTTTATAAGAGGGGCGAGGGGTACCATTGGAAAATCTAGAAATATTATTTTATAATAAATTCATATTCAGTTTATAATGGCTACAAAGTGGATTATTTAAATGTTAAGGTGGGTATAGGTCGAAACCCACTCAAAAAATAGGGTTTAGATAGGTTTGGGTTACTATATTAACCTTATCGTTAAGTATTAACTCTTAGTTAATTAGTTTCACATTTACAATGTCTCTTTGTATTTTTATATTATATGGTTAATAAACTTACTATATACATCCAAGCGACCCCCAAGTGGTCCATTAATGATACACCTATCATAATATAAGTCGTTTTTCCGAACATTATATTTTTATAAATTTAATATCAATTAATAATATAATATTATTTTTAAAAACTATTTTATGTCAATTTTGACACTATTCAATAATTGATTTTTGTAAAAATCATTACGGAATTATTACTTCAAAAAAAGTTAATTAAATCAATCCTAACATGTCATAATATCCTAGAAAATTATTGGTATTTATCAAAAGTCTCAAATTACATTTATTTGGATATTTATAATATCAATTATTCTAATTTTTTATTAATTATGTAATTACTGCATTACCATTGTGTCATAAATAAATTAAATTATATAATGTCTAAAAATTATAAATAAAATACCATTATGTAGGAAATATTTTCATATTTCTAATGAATATTTATAAGTGAAAATCCAACATATATAACCCTATGTAAAAATTGTTTTTCTAAAAGATATATGTTTATGTCATTTTTGAATTTATTTTAACTTTATTAAAATAATGTGTCCCTATCACCTACAAGTGGCTCTATTGGGTCCAAAAATCGACCCAAATGTGCCCATGGTCAGAAATGTATCCACCAATAAGTTTAGGACACGTTTTAGGGTAATTTAGTATAATTATAATATAATTTTTTAACCCTTATTTACCAGATTTACCCTTTAACCATGGTAAATAAAATATTTACTGAAGTAATTATTCAAAATGTCTAAAAATAAAAGTTACCTATTTACAAAATTTGGACATCCTAATTACAAATATGGAATCCATTTTTCCAAATTCAAAAAACATAAGTGGAAGAAATTAATTTAAAATTAATTCCCGTTGTCAAAACAAAAAGCGTGTTTTTTTAGATATAATAACTATCAAAATATTGATACTCGTTTATGTCCGGTTTAATTGTGAAATTTTGTCTAATGACCAACATTGTATTAAATGGGAAAAATATATTCTAAATATAATTTAAAACCACTCAAATTCATAATTTATCACTACTAATTATTTAGATTAAAAAAGTTGTTTTTAATTAAAATTTAGTAATTTTCACTATTCATCAAAATATTAATGTTATCAGAAAAGTACCAAAATTTCACCTTAGGATAAATTCGATACTCAGAATCCAAAAATATAGTCCATTTTGAGAAATAAAATTTCTAAAATTTTAAAAAGTAGGTATTACTATTCATAACGGCTAGTTGATTAGTTGTGGTGTGTGTTAGAACCCGATGTTGCGTACAACACACGCTATTGCATTATTCAAAGAGAAGCGTACCATAGAAGCTTGGGGTGTTACATTATCTATCCGTCAAATAATTTCGTCCTTGAAATTTCTAGAATACTACCGCATGAAAATACTCGAGTGGTTCTTCATTATAAGTTCCTCAGGTTCCCACGTTGCCGCTTCCATCTAATGGTTTCTCCATAAGACTTTTACCAGACGAGTCGTCCGGTTTCTCAGTACATGTTCTCTCATATCAAGAATCATGACATGCTCTTCGCAATAAGAAAGGTCGTGTTCTAGTTCTAATTCCTCATTGGTGAGAACATGCGTTGGTTCAGGCATGTATTTCCTCAATAGTGATATGTGGAACACATCGTGAACTTTGGAGAGACTTGGCGGCATTGCCAAACGGTAAGCTACAACCCCAATTTGTTGTAGAATTTTAAAAGGTCTGATGTACCTGGGAACCAATTTAACATTCTTACCAAAACGTATGCCTCCCTTCCATGGAGATACCTTCAGGAAAACATGATCACCGACTTGAAATTCCAAATCCTTTCTTCGATTATCGGCATAGCTCTTCTGCCTACATTGAGCTTCTTTGATATTGTTTTGGATTACCTTCACCTTTTCCATCGTTTCCTCCACTAGTTATGGTCTTAGAAGTTTTCTTTCACCAACGTCATCCCAACAGGTTGGTGTGCGACATCTCTTTCTGTATAACGCTTTATATGGTGCCATATGAATACTCGAAAAGAAACTATTGTTAGAGGAAAATTCTACCAATGGTAAATATTGAACCCACATACCCTGAAAGTCAAGTGAGCAGGATCTCAACATGTCTCATAATGTTTTAATAGTTTGTTCTGATTGTCCATCTGTTTAAGGGTGGTAGGTAGTGCTCAAATGAAGTTCAGTATCCAAGGCTTTCTGAAGACTTTTCCAGAATCTTGAAGTAAAACGTGGATCACGATCAGAAACAATCGATAAGGGTACTCTATGAAGTCTCAAAACATCATTAATATATAGTCTTTCTAGTCGTTCCTGTGGTAAATCTTGCCTTATAGCAAGAAAATGTGCCGACTTGGTAAGACGATCAACAATGACCCATATTGCATCGTTCCTTCAAGGAGTCTTTGGTAGCCCCATGGAAAAGTCCATCGTAATATTGTCCCATTTCCACTACGGTATGGGAAGAGGTTGTATGACTCCTCCAGGCTGTTGCCTTCCAGATTTCACTTGTTGACAATCCATTCATCTTAACACAAAATCGGAAATCTCTGTCTTCATGTTGTCCCACCAACAATGTTCCTTCAAATCTCTATACATTTTGGTTCTCCCATGGTGTATAGAGAAATTGGAACTATGAGCATCATCCAGCAATTCCCTTTTTAGATCGGGTATATCAGGAACACAAAGTCTCTTACCGAATTTCAAAATTCCTTCTTCATACACAAAGTCTCTCAATCTCCCATCATTCACAGGTTTAATATTCTTTTGAAATTCTTCATTATCAGTCTGAGAACTCTTAATCCTTACTAGTAAAGATGGTTTGGCAACCATTTGAAAAAGTATTGATGTTTCTCCTTCCCTAGTTATTCCCATGTCCATATTCACTAGATCCATGAAAATTGGATCCCTTTCAATTCTCATATTGTTCAAAACTCCATGATCTTTTCTGCTCAAAGCATCTTCCACCTTGTTTGCTTTCCCCGGGTGGTAGTGTATCGTACAATCATAATCCTTGAGTAATTCAAGGCATATCTTTTGCCTCATGTTGAGTTCTTTTTTTGAGAAAATATACTTCAAACTCTTGTGATTAGTATAAATCTCACATTTTTCACCATAGAGGTAGTGCCTCCATATCATCAAAGCAAAGTTCACAACTGATAACTCGAGATCATGAGTAGGATAGTTTTGTTCATGAATATTCAACTACCATGATGCATAGGCAATTACCCTATCATTCTGCATAAGGACACAACCAAGTCCATTCTTCGATGCATCACTATAAATAATGAACCCATCATTCCCCGATGGTAGAGTCACTATAAGAGCATTGACTAATCTTCTCTTCAGTTTTTCGAAACATTATTCACACTCTTTTATCCAAACAAATTTAACTCCTTTATGTGCGAGCTTCGTTAATGGGTTAGCCAATCGGGCCAAATTCTGGACGAAACGTCGATAATAACCTGCCAAACCAATAAAACTACGTACCTCAGTTATACTCGTAGGTGCTGGCCATTCGTGGATTGCCTTGGTCGTAGAAGGATCAACAGAGATTCCATCTTTAGAGACAATATGGCCAAGAAAAGAAATCTCCGGAAGCCAAAATTCAAACTTGCTAAACTTCCCATATAATTCATGTCTTCTAAGAGTCTTCAGGATAATGCGCAAGTGATTTTCATGATCTTCGTAGATTTTTGAGTATACCAAGATATCATCAATAAATAACACCACAAATTAATCGAGATATTCCTTGAAAACTCTATTCATCAGATACATGAATATAGAGGGTGCATTAGTCTGCCCAAAAGGCATTACCATAAACTCATAATGCCCGTACTTGGTTCAAAATGATGTCTTCGGAATGTCTTCCTTCTTCACACACAACTGATGGTATCCAGATCGAAGGTCAATCTTTGAAAAGTATTGATCTCCATGCAGTTGGTCAAATAAATCATCAATGCGAGGTAGGGGATACATGTTATTTATTGTTATAGCATTGATCTCCCTGTAGTCAATACATATCCTCATAGATCCATCTTTCTTTTTAACAAAAAGAACAAGGGATCCCCATGGAGAAACACTAGGGAGAATAAATCCCCTATTGCTCAATTCCTCTAGTTGTTTCTTTAGTTCAACTAATTCTACAGTGGCCATTCTCTAAGGGGTCTTCGATATAGGCCTTGATCCATGAATTAAATCAATGAAAAACTCAACTTCTCGTTCTGGAGGATGTCCAGGTAAATCATCCGAAAAAACATCTACATAATCTTTCACAACAGACACACCCTCTATTTGAACAATCCTTTCCTCACCCACAATCATTTCATTCTCTTCCTCCCCAACAATTGAATTTAGTTGAGCTACTGGGGGTGGATCTAGATAAGAATATGGTGGTGACGATTCTGCTCTAAAGATAAGGTGTTCCTTATCATCATCATCAAAAATCATAACCTCCTTCTTCTTACAATAAATCTTCACATCATGGTCTGAAAGCAAGTCCATACCGAGGATTATATCAAACTCAATTATAAGTATGACGATGAGATCAGCGGAGAAAGAACAATTATGTGCTATAATGGGGACTGATTCACAAAACTTTGTTGTAATGATACATCCCTTAGGAGATTTAACTGACAACTCCCTTGTTAAATCAAATTGGAAATATCTAATTTTCTTAGGAAACTGGGAATATATGATACAATGCGATGATCTAGAATCAAATAATTCATTTGCTAAACTTGAGGAAACCATTAAATTACCTGCCACCACATCTTTCGGAGCTTCTACCTTAGCAGTAGTGATAGAATAAGGTTGGCCTTGATCCCTTGGCCTTGTCTGAGGTAAGTTCTCCGGACGCTTAGGACATTCATTTGCATAATGTCCCATCTCCCTGAAATTGTAGAACTGAACATCGGTAGCTTCCTTCTTTCCTTTGCAATCACGAGTTTGGTGGCCTTTTTCACTACACTTGTAACAGACACCCATTCCTTTTAAGCAAGTACCGGGGTGTTTCTTCCCACACTTACTGCAGGATGGATATTCAAATTTTCCATTAATCCTTTTATTTCCATTCCCAGATTGATCAGCAGATCTCTTCTTTTCTTGCTTTGCTTTAAATTCATATGACATAGAGAATTCTTTCTCTGTCTTGATAGCACATGAAACAATGTCTTCGTACAGCGAGAAGGATTGTGAGACTAATGCTCGATGGAGAAATGGTTTTAACCCATCAAAGAAATGATCAATCTTACTTATTCGGTTACGTATATAATCTCTAGCATACCTTTCTAACCTTGTAATGTTAGCATCATACTTTGCAACATTCTCATCCTCCTTTTGTCTCAGACACAGAAATTTCCTTTCCATATCTGCTCGATGGTCACGAGGAAAGTATTTTTCTAAAAACAGATCTTCTAACTCCATCCATTCCATATTTGACACTTCATCATCTTTCTTCGTATTTTGAATCAATGACCACCATTGATCAGCATCTCCAGTGAGGCGGTAAACTGCCATGATAACTTTTTCCCTTTCACTACTCCCTGAAACCTGAAATATTTTCTCTAGGGAATTTATCTATTTCTCATCTTGTAACATCCCGGGTAAATAAAGAATAATAAATATTCATATTTATTAATATTTTAGAATTAAATATTAATTTTACTTTAAAGGGGTTTCTATGTTCGATAGCGTACCCGATATGCAACAAAGAGTTTCATTGAAATCTTACGTTGCACACTAGTAATAAAATAATATTATTTTAAATGGTAGTTAACACATAGCCGATGTATTTGTGGGAATGGATATAAATAACTAAAATATTATTATATATGTTTTTAATTTTTTTACATTTATCCAATAAAAGATAAAGGCTTCAAATACGAAATGAATTCAATTTTAGGCATATATGCCCTAATTTTCACTAAAGGTTCACTTATCACCTTTTGATGGAAAACCATCATTAAATATAGTTTTTTTCACTCTTATACATTCTATTGGACCAAATAAAACTCTTCTTTAGAATCGGGACATGAAAATTTACTTTGTGTAAATTTGTTGGTATTTTTTCAATAAAGTTCATTTTTTAATGAATAGCGTAAGATGTTGTTTTTCAATTCAAAACCTCTTTTTAATATAATTTATTTATATTATTATATTATCTTTTGAATTGGTTTTAAAGTTAAATTAGAATATATTTTTACTATTAAATCCAATAGTGGTCGTTGGAATTAATTTCACTTTGAAATCGGACTTAAACTAGTGTCAATCTTATGATACTTATTGTTTCACAAAAACACGCTATTTGTCATGACATCAGGAATTAATTATTAAATTAATTAATGTGACTTATATGATTTGAATTTTGGAAAATAGACATCATTTTTGAATTCATAATATCAAATATAGTTTAGGGTTAAGTTTTGGTATTTTTCTGGAAAACATCAATTTTTGATGAATAGTGAATCCACTAAGTGGTAGTTAAAGAAACCGATTTTTCATTTAAATGAAACTTTGTCACTTCTGTGATTTGATTTTCAAAAATCAGACATACATGGTTGTCATTAAGAAGTAAAATTTGGTTTAATGAGATTAAAATATTTTTTTGGTGAATAGTAACTTTTAAGTTTTTAATCGCGATTAGAGGTAATTAGTGTAGTTTAAGGTAAAAATAATGTTTTAATAATATGAGATGAGCTTGACACATGTCCTACCCTCATTTGATGTGTCATGGCCGACCAATAAAATCCATGGGTCAACTTGGGGACCCCATGGAGCCACTTTGGATGGGAAATGACATAAATAACTTTTTATTTAATGTAAAAGTAAAAATGACACAAACATGAGATGTTTTATTAAAACAATTTTTACCTAGGGTTATACAAGTCCGATTTTTTACTATAAATATTCATTAGAAAGATAAAAATATTTCCTACATCATTATAGTTTTCTTATAATTTTTAGACATTAAATATATTAAATTATTTATGACATCATGATGATGCAGCGATTACCTCATTAATAATTGATTTAAATAAAATGAAAATATAATTTAACATCTATGACCTAAACATGTCCAAAATCTATTGTATGGGTATATTTAGAACCCTTATAACCTTATCCTAGAATTATATCAATGTGGTACCTTTTAAATCCGAATATCATTTTAAACTAAAGTAACTTTTCTATACTTTCCAAGAGTGCCCCTCCTCTCCTCTTATAAAAGGCCCCCACCTCCACCTCTTTACCCACACTTCCAAAGCCTTTGGCTTGGCCAAACCCTTCCAATTTTGTCTCTAAACATCACTATATTACTCCTTGAAGCCTCACTTTGGGCAGAAGTCTTCCCAAGGAATCCTTTGAGCTCAAATCTAAGAGAGTTACTCGATTTTGAGGTAATGTGTTCACTTGTGTTCTTTTGTTTTATTTTGCTTCTCCAACCCCCTAAACACTTTTTATTCATTTATTTTGTAACAACTACGGTATATTCAATATACTAGGATGTTGTTATAATAATAATTCAATCTACACTTACACACATCTACATCTAATGGTTAAAGAACATACTGTTTCTGTGGTTGGAAAATTTCTGCCTCACGAAATGATGATTGTTCAATCTTCTTTTAAACACCTTTAATGGTGGCCATTAATATGTCACTCTATTTATATATGATATATATTATGTTTATGTTTCCCTTATTCTTCATTATTTTTTATTTGTGGTATACCTTTATGGTTTCCATTGTGGGTAAACACGATAATTTCATTTTAGGAAGTGCGGACTACCGCCCCCACAAAGTGATGTGATTCGTTAATGCCATATGTGGGACGTATAAAGGGTGGATTTAAAGTTACTATATATGATGTTATACTGGAATTATAATATACCTCTATATCATTATTATTTCTTTCCATTAAAGTATGATATAGAAATGAAAGTAGCGTTCATGCGTACGTACAGCTTACCGTCTCCATGAACGGTGCATTTCATTTCTTATCCCCAAATGTAATGTACAATTATAAGTACATGTATATAATGGATATATATGATTAATGCTACATCTAAATGATGAATATAATTATGGAATTAAAATATACATACCTCTCATTTAGTTTTAATTCCATTAATAAGACAAAGAAATGAAAGTAGCGTTCATGCGTATGTACAGCTTACCATCTCCATGAACGGTTCATTTCATTTCTTATCTCTAAATGATTATATAATATTATAAATACATGTATATTCTGGATATATATGATATATATGATATCCAAATCAGGAATTTCATTCTAGATATAAAGAACCCTTGACCACACAAACAACATGTAACTGTAAGAAGTCCACTTTCGACTTAAGAACCAAATATCGACAAAACAAACATTATTAACTTAATGATTACATAATGTTTATAAGATGTAAATAAGTGATATAAAATGAATAATAATTTTGAAAAAGGTTCTTAAGAAAGTATAAATTAACTCAAGTTTATTATTCATGACGTTAAAGAACGATCGATTCAAGTCGGACCCGAGGTAAGGGACTTCGTCTCAATCTCCTTTCATTGTGGAATATTTCGTTTTATACGCAACTAAATTTTATATGGTGTATAAACCCCTTTTACTCTTACTTTTATACAAAAGGAATCTTTTTCTACGAAGCATTTTACTAAACGACAAAAAGGAATGTTTCTTTTAACGTACGTGGTTGCAACGACCTTTTCCACCGTCGCGAGTATTATTTGGTCTTTGGCTTCCTGAACAAGCTGTAAGTTTTTTTAAATGAAATAAATACCATATACTCTTTTATATATTTTGGTATTGAAAATGGTTTTTAAAATGGATTTGTTATGTCAATATATTTAAGTGATATATTGTGATCAACGTGTGGAAATGTTTTCTTTCCATTATATTTGTTTTATGTCTTATGATTTTTATAATTGTACTTGGACATTTGACGGGTGGTTGCGTGATAAAACATATGACGGGTGGTGCCGTGAATACCAGAAAAGGTGGTTACGTTATAACCTCCAATGCATTGGGTATGGAAGTCGGTCATATGGATAATCCATTAAGTATGTAAGGAAGTTGGCCATATGGCTATTCCGTTAAGTGATATGTGTGGAAGTCGACCATATGGTTATTCCACTTAAGTATGTTTATGTCCCAAGTTACCTTTATATGTTATGTGATCTTTTTATGGGTTTTAGGGTAATGTTTTGGTTACAAAAGGGTAAGTAATGAACTTTTATTCAGTGAAGAGCTTTTACTACTTCATAAGGTGAAAAGTATTACTTTGATAATGTATACATGGTTTAGTTGTTGTTTTGATAAACAAATAGTTTTCATTCTTTGTGTATCCCTTACTGATCTCTTTATGCTCACCCCAAGTTTTTTTGAAATGTTTTTCACAGGACCTAATGTGGAATAGGGTCAATGATGGGATCAAGGGAAATTCATGCTATATAAAACTTGGAACTAGACATGTTTCTTTTTAAGAGTTTTTTTTATTCTATGGAAACTTAGTAGAAGTGTCTACTTTGTAATCTTTTGAGATGTAGTAGTTATGTTTTAATTCTCTAAAACTCTAAACATGAAAAGATCGTCAATGTGAATTATTCATTTAATTCAATATTAAGATATGTTGAAGGGCGAGGCCTTATAAATATACTAAGGGATTTGTACTCCCATTGAACGTTGGTGGTTGTTGCCTCATGAAGCGATCTAACATTGATCCTCCACGCTGCGGATCTGGGTGCTCCATATAGATAAAGTTATTATTCATAACCTGAGTGAGTTGTCCCAGTATGGTGATTAGCTAATCGGCACCAGTTACATTACCATCTCCACTATAATTATCTTGAGTAGTAGGGCAGTCCCTACATGGGGTGCGTTCATTAATATGGTTTCCATTTCTTCCACTAGGCGCCATTTCTAAACAATGGCACAAACTAGATCAGTTTAAGAAGCAAAATACACAATTCCATACTTATAAAACACTTAACATAACTTGAACTATTTATTGATGTAATCCATAATCATAAAAATGTTTTCTTTGAGGAAGTATATACTCATAAACCCTTCATAATGATTTGTAATTAAAATGAGAGTTATCCTAAGCATATCCTCTGGGAGTGTCGTAACCAAGAGTGCAACAAGGCCCGTTGTCGTGCACCAGTTCCCATTCGAGTCCAGCTCAAAGCGGTGTTTTCGGGTTTTACCCCTAGGTACATATGTTCCAGAGCAGCCTCTAGCTGCTCATATCCAGATAGGGATGTATTTCCCGGAAAACTCACAAAATCTCAACAATACCAAAATTCTAGGAAGTTCTTCTATACTAATCCTCAAAGTCCATCTTAAATCTAAGTGCTCTAATCAGAGTTTATATAAATCTAGCTTCCAAGGTTTTTACTAAACTTCTTCTGATACCAACTATAATGCCCCGACCCCAGTTACCCAGAGTCGGTGCATTATTACATAACATTGGCATGATCACAAGAAAGATCAAATATCGAAAGACCGATTAGTTTTGTAGCGTTGGAAACACTAGATACATTCATAATATTTTACATTACATCATAAAAATGAAAACTACAACAACATAGTCTTCATAGTCCACACTCTTATCCCCTTATACTATCCCCATAGGTCATTCAAAATTTACTTCTTCATATCCGGGGAAAAATAAAACATAGAAAAGGGGTGAGCTCAAATGCCCGGTAAAGATAACAATATAGCGGAAACTTTCATAAATAAGAATAAACATTTAAGGAAATGTATAACTAAAATAAAATCCTTTTAAACTTGAACTTTAACATAGCATGGAAAAAATAAAATGAAATAATTTCCATTTACTTATTCACATGGATATTCTATTAATCTAATAATCACATGCAAATCAATAACCACTTTCATAATGATGGAATGCATAATGCCAGACTATCATAACCACATATCCAAGGCCTCGTGCCAAGACTACAAATAATATTTTGTCAAGTACTTGTTCTAAGACACTAGTTTGTCTAATGAGACCTACCGATGCATCCAGGAGCTATAGCGGGCTCCACCCGTCACATATTACACCCAATGCATTCCCATATAAGAAGGATTAAACATTACATAAACATTCGTATTAAATATGAATACAAAATGTAAATACTTCATCCATAAACCATGAATGGTGTAAATATAACACATACACAGTCAAACATATCACAAAACCTTCAATAAAATATAGAAATTTTTTATCATAATAAATCATCTTCAAATAAGCGTAAAATCCATCAAAGGATGTTGACATAGATGAAATCAAAAATATTTGTAGAGAAATATCTCTTTCTATTTTGAAATCATTTAAGAGTCATATATTTATAAAATAAAACATTTTCTTTGAAAATATTATTATAAACTTGTAAGGGAAACTTCGACGATTTTATAATGGTAGAAAATAGCTACACCTTCCGTATAAGTTAAAAAACATTCTTACCTTAATTCTGTCGAAAAGGTTAAAAAGGACCTTGTTTGGAAAACGACGGAAAGATTATTTTATAAACCACTTATAAAAGTCAACAAGGGTATAAATGACTTTAACCCATATTCTAGTAAATAGTAAAAATGTTTTGAAATACATTTTTAAGAAACATGGATGTGGATGACAAAGAAATCCCAGTAGATTATTACATATAAACAACCTCGGATATTGAAGAGATTGCCAAAAAACCCTTACCTTGTACTTTTCCTTGGCTGAGGATAGGTTAAAATCATGTATAATGGTGAAATAATTGTTATTAAATTATAAAATAATTATATACATTAATATGATATCATATATGATCTTTTAACATTGATTTGTTAATAATATCTTAGAAATATCGTCGTTTCGGGTGTTAACTTACTCATTTTCTTTAATATGTTTTCTTACGTAAGTCGTGTTTGTCATGGATAGGTTGTATCTTATTTATATCCAAAATTATATTAAGCCCTTAAACATTATTATTAAACTTCAAATGAGAATTAGACTTGAATGGATACGATAGAGAATGAATCTCATCGCGTTCGTGGAGACGGTAGTCCGTACGTACGCACGAGCGACAATATCACTCTTTTGATATTAAGATAATATTTAATTCGATGGTATATCATATACACAGATTCATTATCATGTTATATTTATCATTTACATGAATTAAACATCATTATTATACCCATACAAATAATAATTTATTGAATAACAATTACACCACAACGTGGAGACGGTAAGCCGTACGTACGCACGTATGGTGACATGTCATTCAAAGGATGGATAGAATACTGAATATGGTTGTACCATGTTTATAATAACATCAAAGTATATATAATATACTGGAGTTATTATTTTATAATTGTAATAAAAATGATAGATGAAGTGGAAGAAGAAAGGAACTTGAAAAAGGGTGGTGAAATCATTACCGCTTCTTCGGGTTCTTCCTTTTGATTTGATCAAAATGGCTCCTTAGGTTGGCTTTCTGACTAAAGGAATTCCACTAGGATGAAGTGAGGAATGTTGAGAGAGTATTTTGGAAGGAGTATTCCGAACCACATGGATTTGAAGGTTTGAAATAATGAGAAGGAGGAGGGCCCTTTTATAAGAGGGGTGAGGGGCACCTTTGGAAAAGCTAGAAATATTATTTTATAATAAATTCATATTCGGTTTCTAATGGATAAAAAGTGGATTATTTTAACCTTATATTTATGTATTAACTCTTAGTTAATTAGTTTCACTTTTACAATGTCTCTTTGTATTTTTATATTATATGGTTAATAAACATACTATATACATCCAAGAAACCCCCACGTGGTCCTTTAATTATACACCTATCATGATATAAGTCTCTTGGACGAACCTTAGATTTTTAGGAATTTAATATCAATTAATAATAACATATTTGTTTTAAAAATTAATTTATATCAATTTTGACACTATTCAATAATTGATTTTGGTAAAAAACAGTATAGAATGATTACTTCAAAAAAAGTTAATTAAATCAATCCTAACATGTAATATTATCCTATAAAATCATTGGTATTTATAAAAAGTCTCAAATTACATTTATTTGGGTATTTATAATTTCAATTATTCTAATATTTCATTATTTAGGTAATTACTACATCACCATTGTGTCATAAATAAATTAAATTATATAATGTTTAAAAATTATAAATAAAATACCATTATTTAGGAAATATATTTATCTTTGTAATGAATATTTATAGTAAAAAATCCAACATATATAACCGTATGTAAAAATTTTGTTTCTAAAAGATATATGCTTATGTCATTTATTTATTTATTATAACTTAATTAAAATAAAGTATCCCTATCATCTACAAGTGGCTCCATGGGGTCCCAAAATAGACCTAAAGATTCCCATGGTCTAACATATATCCACGAATAAGGTTAGGACACGTTTTAGGGTAATTCCGTATTATTATAATATTATTTTTTAACCATTATTTACCGGAATTACCCTTTAACCATGGTAAATAAAATATTTACCGAAGTAATTATTCGAATTGTCTAAAAATAAAAGTTACCTATTTACAAAATTTGGACATCCTGATTCCAAATATGGAATCCATTTTTCTAAATTCAAAACGCAAAAGTGGCCAAAATAAATTTAAAATTAATTCCCGCTGTAAAAAAAATGTGTTTTTTTAGATATAATAACTATCAAAATATCGATACTTGTTTATGTCCGGTTTAATTGTGAAATTTTGTCCAATGACAAAAATTGTATTAAATGGTAAAAATATATTCTAAATATACATTAAAACGACTCAAATACATAATTTATTACTATTAATTATTTTGATTGAAATTTTTTTTTTAATTAAAATTTAGTAATTTTCACTCTTCATCAAAATATTAAAGTTATCCGAAAAGTCCCAAAATTTCACCTTATGCTAAATTCGATTCTCCGAATCCAAAAATGAAGTCCATTTTGAGAAATAAAATTTCGAAAATATTTGAAAAGTAGGTATTACTGTTCATAATGACTAGTTTGATTGGTTGTGGTGTGTATTAGAACTTGATGTTGCGTACAACACATGCTATTGCATTAATCAAGGAGAAGCGTACCGTAGAAGCTTGGGTGTTACATATATAATATCTTATAATTTTGAAATATGTATTTTTTGAGTAAATAATGAATTTCAATCAAAATTTATTTTCTCATATTAATAAAATTATTTTCTTAAAATGTAGTTAATGTTTTGGATTCTACATGTTAAAAAATGAATAGGGTGATCTTTTTGGGATTTTTCTAAAATACTTTAATTTTTGGTGAATAGTAAAATATGATTATTTATGGTATAATACATTACAAGATAAATACACTATTATTTTTATTATGGGCGATGTAAGAAACCATTAGTTACAACTCACATGAAATTATTACTATTTTTTGTGACAATAATCAATATTATTGCTTTTCGTGAGAAAAATGATAAAATAATTAAGAAAATATTGAGAAATCACTCCTCTCCTCCACTATAAAACCACACCTCACCCCTCACCCCACTCTTCTTCTAACTCCTCTAATCCATGGAGATTCTAAATGTAATGCCCAAATACTCTTCCCTTGCCACTCCCCACTTCTAGGGGCCCTTGGTCTTACCAAGGGACGAAAACCCTTTCCCTTAAGGAGGTTCTCAAGGAGGTTATTTTAAGAGGAAAATCCGCTTCCTTTTTCATTTAATTTCATTTAAATTTATCAAATTTTCTTATATTATACTAACATATTCTATAAAATTGATAAAGATAAATCCTATATCATATTTATATTGTAATTATATCATGTTAATGTAATAACAAAAATCAATATCTTTACTCTCCCTATTTTATTTTATAAATTAAATCAACATCATGGAGGTACTGATTTACAACCATTGTGGCTGGCGAAGTTTCATTCTAAAAATTATTCTTCAAATATGTTCATGTAACCATTTTAATAGATGATAAATATTGTAAAATTTTTCATATAACACTTTTTATGTTTTATATGTAACATATTTACAAAATAGTATATGATAAAACCAAATTAGTTTGTTATGATCAATAGCCGCAAAAAACAATCTATACAGCTATCACAAAGCAACTTATCAAATTATGCATCCTCATAGCATGTAATAAAATGATATATATATACATTTAAATATCTATATATTAATTAATAATATATAATTTCAATTTGGAGAATTATATCCATTCCACATGAACTTCTATACTCATACACAAATATTCCAGTTGTGAAAACCTATGAAACAAACACTCTCAAGAAAAAAATTCGTATCTTATAACTCATCCAAAAGCCCATAAATGAACATAATAAAGTTATAATAAATCAAATAAACGTTTATAAGGTTCTAAATTAATTAATTAATGGATTTAATCTAATTATTTAGGACATTAAGATCTAGTGAAAAACACATTCTGGCATTAGGTATGTGTTTCCTCATCTCAGCTTTATTTCCATGAGATTTCCATTGTTCGCCACTAATTTATTGAATTTGGAGTATGTATAGTTCCATTTGATATATAATATCATGATTCAATTTATATTCCTTTTATTAAATTATTCATTTTATGATTATTAACTTCAGGTCATATGATTCAATTGATTACAACGGGGTAACAAACTTTTTCCTGATTTCTATTTTGTGTCGACTTACACTGTATTGTGAAGATAATAATTATTATGTGATGTATCTATTTACCCATCTAGATAATTTTTAATTATATATTATAATTATATTAAATATCCATATTCTTGACTCATGGATATGATTATTGTCTCATCTATATACCATTTTAAAAATGTTGTTTATTGTGAATGCTATTTTAACTGGGGAAATATTGATGAATCCATATACTCTAATGAATATAGATACTGAAAAAGCCTATTTTTGTTATATAAAAAATTATTTCAACTTTATGTGATGGGAGGGGCTCTCGATTTCCCCTATATGCATCTAGAGGTCCGATGAGGCAAAACAGTTTGTGACAAACCCTTCGAGTTTGTTTCCAAACCATAATTAGATGGGTTTCATCCAATAGAATTAAACTCTCTCAAAAATATAATGATCCATGTGATAGATAAATGAAATCTAAATAATAATAATCCTCTTTATTCATTGTTCAATTATCAACTTCCATTAGGATTTCACTACGAAAAAATATGTGGACACACTTTGATTCTTAGTTTATTGATGGTGTGTGTTTTTCAATTATTCACCATGCCATATTTATTATGTATAATTGATTGTGATTTAATTATTATTGTTTCATGCTCACAAAATATGTAACCCTTACTGATAATTTTAGCTCACCCCTTTTAATTCTTTTCATTCCCCATGTTATGAAGAAGAGATCATTTGTTATGTTTTCACGTTTGCAGTTTATTAACTTCTTTTGTGTATTATATTTTTATTTCCTTTATAATGTAAAATGTGTTCCACATATGTATCTAATATTTTCAATACTACTAAACTAATCAGTCATTTGGGATATGATTCCTAGTAATTGTGATAAAGTAATAAAATAATGTATCGGCTCTGGGGTTTTGGGGTCGGTGCGTTACAATTGGTATCAAGGGAAATTAACTAGAATCCTTGGGAACTGGATTTAGAAATCATATATTATGTGAGAAAACCTAAGATAGACACTGAAGACATGTATATAAGAACAATCAAGAATTTTGGTAAGTTGGAGATTATATGAGTATTCCTAGTAATACATCCCCATCTAGATACTATAGGTGCTTGTGGTTCTCGAACATATGTACCTAGGAGTAATAACTTTGATAAGGTGTTCTTGGATTTTCTAGGATTAACCTAGTACACAAAAAATGACTTACTACACACATGGTTTGACACTCCCAGGGGATATTATTAAGATAATACACATTTTCTTAACAAACCATTATAAGGGATTTAAAAGTAAATTGATAACATGTTTATGATTATGAGATTAGCTACACATAAATTTTCAATTTATGATAAGTGTTTACTAGTTTAAAATTATATACTATGATTTATAACCTAATTTATTGTATGCCATATTTTAGTTATATCACCTAATAAATTAAAGGGAATCAATAACCACATATAATGTAAGGATGCCCTACAGAGCAAGTCAACACAGTTAGTGTAGGAGATGAACAGATCATGACCATATTAGAAAACATTATGGAGGCTGTGATGAATAACCACACTATACCTATGTTGGATCGTTTAATACAAAAGAATCCCCCATATTTTAGTGGGACTACTAATCCAACGGTATCCGACCATTGGATCGAGTCCCTTGGAAAGATATTTCTAGCTCTATGATGTAATGAAAATGAAATGGTAGTATTTGCAGTATATTGTCTCACGGGTTATGCTGATAAGTGGTGTTCCTTTATCTAAAATAACCTAGAGGAAGATGAAAAAGAAGATATAGATTCTAGAACTTATAAAGAAGTATTCTTCAACAAATTTTTCCCTCATGATCAATATATAGAAACAAATAGAAACATCCTTAAATTGAAACAAAGGGAAGAAGAGATTGTTTCAGAGTATGAGGATACATTCGTAAGACTAGCTAGGTAAGGTATAGATTACATACATGATTCAGAAGATAATATTGATAATTTCATTAAAGGTTTTAAGAAAAGTCTTAGAAGGACATGGGCTTCTCAAACATATTTTTCATATGATGAAATAGTATTAAGTGACATCAAAATAGGGAATGAATTTTCTAGATCAATTTTTCTCAAGAGAAATCAAGAGAAGAAGAGGTTTTCTAATAATAATGTAAAAGGTGAATCTCTAATGAAGAATAAGAGAATGAAACAATTCCCATTATGTGAGAACTTTGGAATGAATCATCAAGGAAAAGACATGAAAGTAATGGGAGTCTGTTATAAGTGTGAAGAAAAGGACCACCGATCTAATAAATTAAAGGAGACAAAAAAATTCAATGATGTGCAATGCTGCAATTGTAGAGATATGTGATAAAATGAAAATTATTGTCATAAACATAAAGGAAAAAAATTGACTCAGAAAATGCCACAGGAGAAAGGGAGGGATTATGCGATCCCAACCACAGAGGTTGAAGTTCATTATGATGTGTTGGAAGGTACCTTAATATTTTCCACAAAATTATCTGATGATTTATTTTATTATGAATCATCAAATTATTTTTTATCTTCCAATTTTCATAAGAAAATTTATAAATTTACAATATGGTTAAACAAATGAGTTATTAGTAAAAACTATTAAAGAAATTAATATTTCATCATAGTTGTTTCAGTTAATCACTTTTATGACACATAAAAATAATTTAGTTTTTGTCCTTATCATCATACCTATGATTGAATTTGGGATAAGTCTCGATATGAATTGGATTTCCAATTATGATATAAAATCCTTCTAAAATAAAAAGGACGCTACAATTTTTGAGAATGATATAGAATCCCTAATCTTTAGAGAAGAAAAATAATCATCTTGAACTTGTACAGATCCACCTTCGGTAGCTCTTCTAAATTAAATTCTTGTGGTGGTAGAGAAAAAATAATCTATGGATATTCAAATTGAAGACGTACCTACTGTGAAAGAATACATTTATGTATTTTTAGAGGATTTACCTGGACATCCCCCAGATTGGGATGTTGATTTCTCAATTAATTTAATTCACTATTCAAGACCTATATCAATGTCTCCCTATAGAATGGCTATTGTGGAATTTGTGGAGAAAATGAAACAACTAAAGTAATTTAGTGATAAGGGATTAATTCTCTCTAGTGTTTCTCTATGTGGATCCCATGTTCTCTATGTTAAGATGATATATGGATCCACGAGGCTATGAATTTATTATAGAGAAATAAAAGCTATTTCAATAGTGAATAATTATCATCTACCTCAAATTGGTGATCTATTTGATCAAATTAACAGAGCCCAATATCTTTCAAACACTATCCTATACTCTAGATATCATCAGTTGTGTGTGAGAATGGAAGATATTCCAAATATATCATTTAAAACTTGGTATATTCATATAAATTATAAGGTAATGAAATTTGGACTATCTAATGCACCCTCTGTTTTCATAGACCTAATGAAAAGAATTTTGAGTGAATATCTTGATGATTTTGTGGTGGTGTTTATTGATGGCATCTTGATATATTACAAAAGCAATATGGACCATGAGAACAACATGTGCGTTCTTCTAGATAATTTTAAAAGAAAAGAGTTATAATGGAAGTTTAGTAAATGTGATTTATAGCATTATTTAGTCTCCTTACTTGGCCATATTTTCTCTATGTATGAATTCTTGGTAGATCCTTTGAATCCAAATGAAATCCAAGAATGTCCTAATCCAAAAAACAAAACCGAGGTATGTATTTTTATTGTCATAGAAAGTTACTATCAAAGTTTCATAATGAATTTTTCCCAATTAGCTAACCCACTAACCAAGCTCACATGTAAAGGGTTTAAGTTCATAAGGTAAACATTTTGTAAATATGTTTTGAATAATTGAAAAAAGATTATTCAATGCTCCATCTTTGACTCTTCCATGTGTAAATGATGGGTTTATGATATACAATGATCAATCAACGAATGGACTGGGTTGTGTCCCTATGCAAAAGAATAAAGTTATAGATTATGAATCAAAAAATTTAAAGACTCATGAAAAATAAATATCCAACTTATGATTTTGAGTTAGTGACCATAGTATTTTGACTAAAAATATGGATACACAATCTCTATGGTGAAATATGTGAGATATATATAGAACACAAGAGTTTGAAATACATTTTTACAAAGAAATAACTCAACCTGAGGCAAAGGAGATGAATCTAGGTACTCAAAGATTATGATTTATCAATAAACTAGAATCCCGAAATGACAAATAAGGTTGAATATGCATTAAGTTGGAACGATCATGGACTTATGACCCCAATTAGGATTGATAAAGATCCTATGTTCACAGACATAGTGAATATTGATATGATAATTGATAAGGTAAGGGGAACATATTTTCCTTTTCAAATTATTTCTAAACCATCATTACTAGAGAAGATACCAAATTGTTAACATGAAGATGATAACCATCAAAAGAAAATTAATCCCATTAAGGGTGGAAGATTGGAAGACTTTCTGTGGGGGGATGGAGTTCTGAAATTAGGAAAGAGTTTATGTGTTCCATCAGTACGTAAGATAAAAAGATAATTATTTGATGATTCTCATAGCCCAAATTTCACTATAAACCATGGTAGCTCCAAGATGTTTAGAGATTTGAAGGAACATTTTTTGGGGGATAATATGAAGTGATAAAAATCTGAAAATGCGTCCAAGTGTATAGATTTTCAACAGGTAAAGGTTGAGATACAACATCCTATAGGATTTATGCAACCTCTACCTATCCCTATGTGTATGTTGGATGATGTTATGATGGAATGTTTCACAGGATTAATGAGGAAACCTAGATGGAATGTGGAAATATGGGTAATTGATGATCTTATTATAAAATCAGAACATTTCCTTGCAATAAGGGAAGATTTATAACATGAATGACCAGAAATAATCTATATTAGTGATGTTGCATGACTTAATTTCTCACCTCTATCAATTCATTCCGATCGAGATCCCTGATTAGCATCTAAATTCCAGAAAGTTATTAAGAGGGATTTGGAATCTGATCCACTTATGAGTACTTTTTTTCACCCCCAAATCGATAGATAGTCTGAAGAGAATATTAAAACACTTTATGACATGTTAAGATGAATCTCAGTTGACTTTAATGTTTGTGGGATAAATACATAACATTGGTGGATTTTGATTATAATAATATTTTCCATTATAGTATTCAAATGGCACCATATCAAGCATTATATGGCAAGAGATGTCAAACTATTACTTTTTGGGAAGAAGTTAGTGAGAGGAAAGTTATATGCCTAGAACATATTTAAGAGACAACAACAAGTTTAAAGACAATTCACGCCAATATTAAAGCATCCCAAAGATGGGAAAATAGTTATGCTATCAACTATAGAATGTATTTGGAATTTTAAGTGGGATATCATGTCATTCTAAAAGTATCTCTATGGAAGGGTGTCTTATGGTTCAGTAAGAAATGGAAATTGATCCCCCGGTACATCGGACCATTAAATTCTAGAATGAATTAGATCTGTAGGATACCAGTTTGTGATACACCCAATTCTATCCAAAGTTCCGGATGTGTTAAACATTTCATTATTAAATATGTAAATTCTAGACAAAATGCAGGTATTCACGTATGAAGAAATTGAGCTTGAACCTGATTTTTCATACTCTGAGGAATCTATCGAGATTATCAACAAAAGAAATAATGTATCGAGGAATATTACAAATCAAATGGTAGACATTTTCAGATAAAAAAAATAGAGGGAGAAACATGGGAACATGAGGATGTTAGGAACAGGAACCAGCGACATATTTTTAGAGGGCTATATACTGGAAATATTTTGATGATGAAATTTTTGATGGGGGAAAGAATATAACAGCCAATGATTTTATGGTATGTATCATCTTAAATAATTTCAAATCGTTATATAGATTATTATACATGAAACATTGAGTCTCTATGAAACAAAAATTTGTTAAGGATATTATTATAACCTAGAATTTAAACATATTTAATGTACCTATGTGATTTGAATTAAAAAAAATGGACTTATAAGGTTGCGTTGGATAATATATTTAGGGTTTGATGGGATCAAATTATTTTTTTAGAGAAAAGGAACATTCCCTTATGATTAGTAATGGTACCTTTATAAGTATTAATGTAACATAATGAATAGTAATATGAACCTTATTAATAGTAACCTTATCCATGAAAGTGTAAATAAAATTTATGTATCTTATAAATGAAAGTGAAAAAAAATTAATAAATAAGTGTTGGTATTTTTGTGAGAAATAAATATTAAATTAAAATTTTATAATTAATAAATATGTTTTAAAGAAAATAATTTCTCATAAAGTTTATTCTTAAGTCAATATTTTCTTGTCCTATGATTTTAGGGTAATCTAATGAGACCCTAGATATTTTTTAGGGTGTTATAAAATCTGTTATAATTTCAATATATGTATTTAATTAATAAAAAAACAATTTTAATTGAAAATTAAAATTCTCATATTTATTAAATTATTTTTTGAAAAAGGGAGATTATTATTGGATTTTACACATTGAAAAATGGTTAGGATGAATTTTTGGTATATTTATTAAATACATGAATTTTTGGTGAATAGTAAAATGCGATTATTTACGGTATAATACATTATAAGATAAATACAAAATTACTTACATCATGGATGATGGAAGAAACCATTATTTCCAAATCCCATATACCTATTACAGTTTTTGGTCACAATAATCAATACTATTTCATTTCTTGAGAAAAATAACAAAATAATGAAAAAAAATTCTGAAATCACTCCTCTCCTCCACTATAAAAACCACTCCCCACCCGTTCTTCTTATTACTCCCATATGCAATGAGGCTTCTAAATGTTATACAAAAATACTCTTCTTATGTACCTACCCTCCTCCAGGAGACCTTGGTCTTACCAAAACACCGAAACCCTTTCCCTTAATAAGGTTCTCAAGGAGGTAATTTGAAGAGGTAAATCCTCTTCCTTTTTAATTTTATTTCATATCAATTTATCTTATTTTCCTATTTTTCCTAAAATTATATGCCAAATTTATCATGATAATACAAATATCATCTATATAAAACAATTAAATAATTTTTATGTAATAAGAGTTACCAATCTCTTTACTTCCCTCTTTTATTTTATAAACAAAGTCATCGTCACAGAGGTGCCAATTTACAACCATCTTGGACGATGGACTTTCATTCTTCAAATTATTTTTCAAAGATGATCATGAAAACATTTTATTGGTTGATACATACTTTAAAATGTATAATATTACCATTTTTATTTTTTATAAGAAATATATTTACATAATACTAAATGATAAAACAAAATGAGTTCTTTATGATCAATAACTGCCGTAAATAATCTAAATGATTATCACTGAATGGCTTATGTAATTATTCATCCTCATAATAGGTTATAAAATTATATATATAACCATTTACCCATATACATGTTAATTAATAGTATATAAATTCAATTCTTAAAAATTATATCCATTCCACATGAACTTCTATACCAACACAGAAGCATGCACGACCGGGAAAACCAATGTAACAAATATTCTTGTGTGATAATGTTATTTATTAAAACTCATCCAAAAGGCCATAAATGAACTTAATAAATTAATAATAAATCAAATAAATGTAGATTAGGTAATTAATTAATTAATTAATTTAATCTAATTATTCTATACATTTAGACATAGTGAAAAAGACATTCAGGCATAAGGAAAAGGGTTTATCCTCTCACTTTTTTTCCCCAGAGACTTCCATTGTACATAAATTATTTATTTTAAGTGGTATATGTATTGTTCCATTTGATATATAATATCATGTTTTTTTATATTGATTTTATTAACTAATTCATTTGATGATTATTAATTTTTTGTTATACAATTTGATTGATTATAATGTGGTATGTGACTTTATCTCGATTTATGTTTCATTGAGACTTACTTGGTATTTTGTGCTTGATCATTCTTATGTGGTGTATCTACCACAACATTGAGAAAAAATTTCATTTGAATTTATAAATCTATTAAAAATTCATATCTTGTATCATGGATATTATTAGTATGTTAGGCATATACCATTTTACATACGATGTTTTTTTGAATGCTATTTTATGTGGGGTAATGTTGACGAATCTGTATACTCTACTCAATATGGATATTAAAAGGTCATATTTTTTTTCTAAATAATTATTTCTACTTGTAATGAAATGTGAGGATTTCTATATCCCCTCTATGCATCTACAGATCACATGAGACAAAACAGTTTGCGATGATCCCTTTGAGTCTATTTCCAAAACATAATCAGATGGGTTTCTTCCAATAGAATTAAATAGTCTTGATGGTATGATGGGTAATATTCTAGATACATAATGCCCGAATATTAAGAAATATTTTTTATTTATTATTTAGTAATTACTTTCAATGAGGTTTTCAATATGAAAAAATATATGGATTCACTTTCATTCTCAGTTTATTGATAGTGTTTTTTTCAATTATTCACCATGCCATATTAATTATGTATAGTTGATTATGATTACATTATTATTTTTTCATGATTATACCATCTGTATCCCTTATTGAGAATTTTATATCACCCCTTTTAAATGTTTTCCTTCCCTAGGATATGAATAAGATATCATTTATTGAATTTTCAAGGATGTAGTTTATTATCTTCTTTTGTGTATTATATTTTGTTTTGTTTTTCCAATGAAAAATGGGTTCCATTTATGTACCTAGTTTCTTCAAGACTACTAATTAGATATATCCTTTGGGATATGATTCCTTGTAATCATGCCAATGTAATAAAATAATGCACCGACTTTTAGGTTCTGGGTCGGAGATTTACAGTTGGAATCAATGGAAATTTACTACAAACCATGGAAACTGGATTTTGAAAATATAGATTAGGGAGGAAAACCATAAGATTAAAATTGATGTTATGTATAAAATAATATTCAAGGATTTTGGTAAGCTATAGATTATGTGGGTATTCATAGAAATACTTCCTCATCTGGATACTACAAGTGGTTATAGTTATAGAACATATGTACCTAAGAGTAACAACTCTGACTAGGTTTTTCAAGCTGGACTCAGGGTAACCTGGTACATAAAAACATACCTTGCAGTTCACATGGTTTGACACTCTAGTGGGATATTATTTGGATAATTCAATTTTTCTATAGATACCTTTATGAAGTTTTCAATATTAAATAGAATCCATATTTATGATTATGAGATTAGCTACACATAATCCTTCAATTTAGGTTATGTGTTTCAGTAGTTTGAAATTATGAAATATGATTTTTGACCTAATTTAGTGTTTTCAATTGTTTTTTTATGTCACCTAATGAATGAAATTGAATAAAAACATGATTATAATGTAAGTATACCCTACTAAAAATGGTGACACATTTCGTGTAGGAGATGAGAAAGTTAAGACCATATTAGAACAAATTTCTTAGGTGTTGATGAATTACCACACTACACCTATATTTGTTCATTTCATGCTAAAGAAGCCCCCATATTTTAGCGGGACTACTAATCTAGTGGTTTCTGAGTAGTGGATCAAGTCCCTTGATATGATATTTCTAGAATTATGATGCAATGAAAATTAAAATGTAGTACTTTCATTATGCTCTCTTAAGGTTTATGTTGATCAATGGTGGTTTGTGATCTCAAATACCATAGATGAAGACGAAATAGAATATATGGAATATAGAGATTTTGAAAAAGTATTATTCAAAAAATACTTCCCTCATGAGAAAAAAACTGAAATGAAGACAAAATTTATAAGTTTAAAAAAAGGGATGAAGAGAGTGCTACAATGTATGAAGATACCTTCACATGACTAACCAGGTATTAAATAGATTATATAAAGGGATTAGGAAGACAAGATTGATCATTTCTTTGAATGTATTAATACAGGTCTTTGATGGGAATTGGCTTCTCAAAAATTTTCATCATATGATGAAATAGTATTATGTTCCCTCAAAATAGAGAAATAATTTTCTAGATAAACAATTTTGAATTGAAATCCAAAAGAAGAAGAGGACTTCTGGTAATAATGGAAAAGGTGAATTGCTATAGAAGAATAAGGGAATGATACAGTTCCCATTATTCAATGATTTGTGAAAATAATTATCTTGGAAAATGCTTCAATGGAATGAGAGTTTGTTATATATTTGGAGAAAAATTTTACCAATCTAACGAATACAGGGGGAAGAAACAAGTCTCTAAATGTGCAATGCTAAAATTATTGAGAGGCGAGACACTATGAAACTGGTTTTCCTAAACGCCAAGTAAAATTTCATTAAAAAAGTCTATGAGAGCATGGTTAGGCTTATGTGATAACAACTGCGGAGGTTGATGTTCCTAAAGATGTGGTGGAAGATACTTTAACATTTTACTCAAATCTATCCAATGCTTTATTTTATTCTGGATCATCACATTCTTTTTTTTCTTTCTAGTTTTCAAAGAAAATTAGACATTTCTAATTTGATATAATAATAGAGTTGTTAGTAAAAAATACTAAGGGAAGTATTTTTTCAACTTAGATGTGCCAGTCAATCCCCTTTGTGACACATAAACTTAATTTATTTACTGACCTTATCATCATACATATGATTGAATTTGAAATAATTCTCGATATGGATTGCATTTCAAATTATGAGGAGAAAATCTATTGGAAGAATAAGGATGTTACAATTTTTGAGAATGATGTATAATCCCATATCTTTATAGTATAAAAATAATCATTTAGAGATTATCTTGATCCACCCATAGTAGCTCTTCTAAATAAATTCTTGGGGTGGAAGAGAAAACATCATCTATGGATCTTCATATTTAATTTGTACATATTGTGAAAGAATACATTGAGGTATTTTCAGAAGATTTTCATAACATCATCTAGGATGGGATGTTGAGTTATATATTGATTTAATTTTCGATTCAAGACCTATATCAAAGACTCCTAATGGAATGGAAATTGTGGAATTAGTGGACCTAAAGAATCAAATAGAGTAATTCAGTGGTAAGGGATTTATTCCCCTAGTGTTTCCTTTTGTGGATCCCCTGCTTTCATTATCTAGAAGAATGATAGTTCAATGAGGCTATGCGTTAATTGTCAAGAAATAAATGTTATTTCAATAAAGAATAATCTACCTCTGCCTCACATTAGCCATGTATTTAATTAACTTCACAAAGATCAATATTTTTCTAAGATTCACCTTTAGTCTGGATATCATCAATTGCTTGTGTGAAAGGAAGATATTCTAAAGATATCATTTCAAACTAGGTATAGGAAAAAAAATTTATAGTAATTTCATTTGGACTGACTAATTCACCATCAGTTTTGATGGACGTAATGAAAATGGTGTTCAGGGAATATCTTGATATTTTGTTTTGGTATTTATTAATGAAATATTGACATATTCCAAAAGGCATATGGACCCTAAGAACCACTTGTGGGTTGTTTTGGAGACTTTTAAAAGAAAATAGTTATATGGGAAGTTTAGTAAATATAAATTGTAGTTTTAATCAGTCTCTTTTATTGGACATATTATCTCTAAGGATGGAATCATTGATGATACTGTAAAGAAAAAGGAAATTCAAGAATGAGATAATCCAATGATCATAACTAAGGTATGAAGTTTTATTGGATTAGAAAGTAAATATCAGAGTTTCATATAGAATTTTTCCGGATTGGATAACCTGCTAATTATTCTCAGACATAAAGGGGTTTAGTTCATATAGAAAAAATAATGTACAAAATATATTGAATAATTGAAAATATGATTGGTTAATGCTACAATTTTGATTATTCCATCTATAAATGATGGGTTTGTGATATACAATGATGCATCAAATAATGGATTGTGTTGTATCTTTATGAAAAATGATAATGTTACTACTTATGATTCAAGGCAGTTTCAGACTAATAAATTTTTTTTATCAAACTCCAGGTATTGAGTTAGAAGCCGATATATTTGCTATGAAAATATGGGGACACTATCTCTATGGTAAAATATATGAGATATATATGAATCAATAGAGTTTGAAAAAAAATTTACAAAAAAATAAATCAATATGTGGAAAATGAGATGAATTGATTTACTCAAAGATTATTATTGCGCAATATAATGGAACATGAGAAAGATAAATAAGGTAGAATATGTATTATGTAGGGAAGGTTGTGTAATTCTGACATAAATGAGGATTTAGAGAGATCCTATGTTAATTGACATAGTAAATATAGATATAGGAATTTTTAAGGAAGGGTAATAATATTTCCTTTTTTAAATCATTACTAAACCAAATTTATAAAAGAAGATAAAAATCTGTCAATATAATGATGAATACCTTTAAAAGAAAAATAAATTAACTATGGATGGAAGATTGGAAGACATCATGTGTGAGGATGTAGTTCTGAAATATAGAAAGACGTTATGCATTGCATCAGTAACTGGGCTAATAGGGGAATTATTTGATGATACTCAAAGCCCAAATTTCCCAATACACCATGGTAGCACCAATATGTATAGAGTTATGAATGAACATTTTAGTTGGGATTACATGGACTGAGAAATTGGTGATAATGTGTTAAGATGTATAATTTGTCTATAGGTGAAGGCCAAGAAGAAACATCCTAGGGGATTCATACAACCTGTACCTATTCGTATGTGTAAGTGGGATGAAGTTATGATGGAATTTTCTATAAGACTATAGAGGGAACCTAGAAGTAATGAGGAAATAGGGGCAATTCTTGATCTCCTTACATAATAAAAACATTTCCTTTTTATAAGAAATTATTTTCCAGTTGAGAACCTCTCAAGACTATATATTGATAAAGTTTTAGGATTTAATGGTCCACCTCTATTGATTTAGTCCGATCAAGACCACCAATTTACATCTAAATACTAGAAAAGTCTTAAGAAGGATTTGGATATTGAACCACATATAAGTACTTCATATCACCCCCAAACACACAGACAATCTGAAAAGACTATTCAAAAACTGGAAGATATGTTGATATCAAGATAACATGACTTTCAAGGTATGTGAGATTAGTACTTACCTTTGGTGTAGTTTGATTATAAAAATATTTTACATTCTACTATTCCAATGGAACCATATAAAGCATTATATGGAAAGAGATTTCAAACTCCAACTTGGTGGGATGAAGTTGGTGAGAGGAAACTTATAGACCCAAAACTTATTGAAGAGACAAAAACAAAGGTAATGACAATTCAGGACAATATTATAGTAGACCAAAGATGAAAAAAAGTTATGCTGAAAACCATAGAAAGGATTTGGAATTTCAATTGGACAATCTTGTATTTATAAAGGATATTACATGGAAGGATGTCTTATGATTTGGTAAGAATGGGAAACTGAGTCCTAGGTATTTTGGACCATTTGAAATTATAGAATGAATTGGATCTGTAGCTTACCATTTATTGATTCCCCAATGCTATCCAAAGTTCATGATGTGTTCGACCTGTAATTGTTGAAGAAGTACATTCCATACCCAACACATGTACTCACCTATGATAAAATAGAACCTGAACCTATTTTGTCATTTTGTGAAGAGCCTATTGAGATTATCGATAGAATAAAGAATGTGTTGAGGAATCAAAAAAATCAAAAGGTAAATTTTATTTGGAGAAACTATAAAATATAGGAAGTAATGTTGGAAACAAATGATGTTATGAAGAGGAACCACCCACAAAATTTTAGTGGTCAATATACATGAAAAAATTTAAGGATGAAATTTCCAAAGGATGAAAGAATATAACAACCCTAGATTTTATTCTATGTATCATCTTTATAATTTCAATTCATTAGATAGCTTCTGATGAAAACAATGGTAATTATCTATGAAAAAAAATTGTTATAGGATATCATTATAGCATAGTTGTTAGACCTAATTTTTCCACTTCTGGGATTTGAATTTCTGAAAATGGACATACACAGTTTTGTTTAGTAAGATATATAGAGTCTGATAAAAGGAAATTTTATTGAATATATTATTGATAATAAATGACAAAATTTCCTCACATTGTGTTATATATGATCAATTATGGAATATTTTGGATTAGATCACTCAATTGAAAATTTAATGAAAATTCCAGTTTTACCCTTTTAAAGTGCACTGTGGTATATTATGAATAAATATTTTTATTGTCCGAATTGGAACATAATATTTTGTGACCGAATTCCTTACTAATGTTTCTACAAATTTCATTCAGGACATTGGATCTAGATCGTGGGTTTACTTGGAGTAAATGGGCCATGAAGACAAAGCTGGACTGGACTCGCCGGGCTGGATAGTGCTTCTGTATTTGGGCCATAACATTCTTATCCATGCTTGGATTGGACCAAATTTGGAGAGCATCTAGAAGAAATTTTTTTTTCGAAAATCTTTCTTCTGGAAGAGCAGATGGATCACGGGTTTTTGAGGTCAAACAGTCGGTGCAACTTGGATTAAAATATTTTCCCGAATTTCCACATTCACACATGAAACCATTTATAACCCTAGCCCTGCCCAAACCCTATTTAAAGGACATTTTCAATCATTGGGAGGCTGGTTCAGAGCTTGGGCAAAGTGTGGCTGAGAGTTTATTTCCTAGGAACTCCTCTAACCCCTTGGAAGAAGTGAGGCTTTGTGCAAGGATCTCTTCCAAGAAGGCTCTCCTCTCCCACCTCCACTTGCGTTTCATTGTTTTCATGCTTGTAACTTGTCCTTTTCTTCAATAAATATTCTTTTTTATTCTTTTAATATCTTTATTTTTTGCTTCTTGGTTATGGAATCTTAGAGTGGAGACAAGATTGGGTATTTCCCTTTCAATCCGTTGCTTATGCAAAACGTCTCCAAAATGAAAATTCCAACCATGGAAGAGTAGTTTCGTTCATAGTCGATCTAATCCCTACCCCCTTCATTTATTCATTTTGAATCCATGAATATACTGTAATTCATAATTTGTGATCAATTAAGTGAGATTTAAGTTGTAAGGAACTCACTCGACTTGCATCTGACCGCGAGGTCGGTCATGTGTGAATCGAGAGAGACAAACTTCAATTGTAAAATCTAATCAACATGGGATAGAATTGTACTGTTCAAATCTCATCCCTAAACTTAATTAATTCTCAACTATAGAGAGGAGGTTCTTCCCTAATTGACCATTGATCATAAGTTGGATTTGGACCACAATCAAAGCAGGGTACTGTGATTGGAAGTCTCAAAGACAACCTAGTGCTCATTTCTTCAAATACATGTGGTTGTGTCAAATTCCGTAGGGTTCAGGGGTTGACAAGGTTAGGGGGTCACATTTTAATGAATTATAATCATATGGGATAATTATTAAAGAATGTTTAAGGGGTAGATTAGATTGTCTATGACTTCTCATAGTAGTGCTTTTAAAGAAACAGTGTTCGTGATTGTCTTTTACTCCTTGATTGCCTTGATTGTTTTGTTTCCTGTTCTAAAAGTCTTTCAATCAAACCACCCCCATCTTTTATCATTTTGTTTCTTTCTTTTTGGTTTCTTCAAGCCTTATAAGGGTTGTTAAACTAATTCCATATTAAGATAATGACCTAGGTCAGCTACTGTGCTTCACTCAGTAAAGAAACAATATCATTTGAAAGCGCCGACGATAGCTCCTTTCAAATTTGGTGCTGTTGCCAGGGAGGAAATAGTTTTCTAAATCAAATAGAGGTATTTGTTTTTTATTTCATTCTCTTCTTCCTTTTCTCACTTTCTTCTTTCACCTTTGTCAATGTTGGTTCATTTTTCTCTTCTTCTTCTTCTTAATTTTTTTGAGACCATCAATTGAACTCCATTCTCATGATATTGTGGTCTTTTCTTATTCTTCATTTCACAATTTTTATATGATTTATTACACGGTCCCAACCTGAGTATCTCTTTGATCTAGACCCCGAGATTGAACGCAGCCTCAGGGCTCGAATCAGGCAATCTCGATCCACGGGAAGTGTCGACATTTACCCAACAGGAGTACTCCTCCATTTTGGAAACACTGAAATTGGAAACACATCTAAATCCAAACTAAAACAAGATCCAATGGCTGAGAATCATGGAAATGAACTTAATAGAACCATTTGAGAATTGGACACACCAGATATTAACTATCAACCAAATTGCATTGCATACCCAACTCTTGAATCAGACTTTGAACTTAAATCTGGACTAATTCACCTTCTTCCAGAGTTTCATGGATTATCTGGTGAGGACCCAAACAAAAATTTAAAGGAATTTAATGTAGTCTTCTCGAATCTTAAACCATGAAATATCTCTAAAGATCAAATTAAAGTAAGAGCATTCACATTCTCACTTGACAGACCTGCAAAGGATTGGATGTACTATTTACAACCTGAAGACGTAACATGTTGGAATGATTTGAAACGTTTTTTCTTGCATAGGTTCTTTCCAGCATCAAGGACTACATCCATTCGAAAAGAGATATCAGGGATCAAGCAGGCACAAGGGGAGTCGATGTATGAGTATTGGGAGCACTTTAAGAATTTATGTACAAGCTTCCCAAATCACCAAATCAGTGAGAAACTACTTATCCAATACTTCTACGAAGGCCTCATACCTATGGAGAGGATCATGGTGGATGCCGCAGTTGGAGAATCATTGGTGGACAAAACACCAGCAGCCGCACGTTCATTGAATGAAAAGATGGCCCAAAACTCCCAACAATTTGGAGATAGAGGTACACCACATGTCAGGGGATTACATCAGGAAAGTCCATCTTCTATTGAAAATCATTTTATTGATACCAAATGGGAAGAATTGACCACTATGGTGAGGCAGGTTGCATTGGCTCAAAAGACATCCCGACCCACTTCTTCAAGGCCATGTGGCATTTGCACCGAGACAAGCCACCCAACTGATTGTTTCCCCCAATTACAAGAGTCAGAGGATTGTGCTGCCATATTTCCTGGGAGACCATATCAGCAACAACAACAACCACAGAAGTAGTATGATTCCTTTGCACCAACATTTAACCAATCATGGAGAGATCAATCAGATATGAGGTTTGGCTCTGGATATCAACAAAGGCCCCCGTTTCAGCAAAACTTCCAGAAGCCTCCACCTTACCAACAAGGTTTCCAACAACCCGAAAGGATATTTGAGGCCCAAGCATAAACAAGTCAGCAACACGGGAGTTCTCAACCAAAGGTAGATTCTAATACTGATGATCTTTTGAAACAAATTGTTCATAATCAAAAAAATGAGCTGAAGAGTCAAGGTTCTGAGTTGAGGGAGTTTAAGACACAAATGAGCCAGATTGCCACCACCCTCCACCACATGGTAAGTAAGAGCTCTGGAGCCCTTCCTTCCCAACCTACTTCCAATCCCAAGGGGAATGTTAGTGCCACCACATTGAGAAGTGGGAAGAAAACAGTTGATACATCTGCACCTACAATACCACCGGGATTCACCTCAACTCTGGATAAGCCCCATCCCATACCAAATGATGAGAAAACCAAGGTGAAAGATAAAGGTAAGAAAAAGGTTGATGATCATCCTCCTAAACCCCTTCCATTCCCAAATAGAGTTGTACAAACTAAGAATATGGCTGAAGAGGCAATGCAAAAAGTGGTTTTGGATACATTCAAGCGTGTCGAGATCAACATCCCTCTACTTGAATCCATCATGCAAATACTGAGGTATGCGAAATTCTTAAAAGAACTGTGTACAAATAGAAGAGGGCTAAATGGAAATGAGTGGATCAACCTTGGAAGGAACGTATCTGCACTCATCACACCAACCATGTTGATGCCAACGAAGTGCAAGGATACTGGGACATTCACCATACCATGCACCATAGGGGAGTTACACTTTTCTAATGCTTTATGTGATTTAGGAGATTCAATAAATGTGATGCCTCACTCCGTATTATCTTCTTTAGAGGTTGGTGAATTGAAGCTGACAAGAGTAGTGGTGCAATTGGCGAATAGAGATACAACATATCCAGTGGGAGTCCTTGAGGATGTGCTTGTCCGGGTAAGAGTCATGATCCTTCCAGCATACTTCTATGTGCTCAGAATGGAGGATGATCAAGTAAGTTCTCGTGCTCCCATCATCTTAGGCAGGCCCTTACTCAAAATTGCAAAAACTATCATAAATGTACATGAGGGTACACTTTCCATGGAGTTTCGGGATGAAGTTGTAGTCTTTAATGTTATGGAATCCATGAAGTATCCCTTAGAGGACCATTCTGCTTTTGTCATCTCCCATTTTGAGCCACCAAATAAAACCCCAAGGGAATTTGATTGTCATATGCTTAGAAAGATTATGAGTATTGGTTCTCATTTGATGTCTAAGAGCACTTAGACACCTGTTTTTGATGGAAAAATCTCTCTTGGATTTGATTTTGATGTGGATTCATATTCGGATTTTGATCATGTGAACTCTGATTCTGACATGTCTATTGAGTATTCTGATGGATTTGATGCAATATTCTATGATTTTGATGATGTGTATTCTGATATTGATTTTCATTGTATAGATATATCTTTTTCATCAATTTATCCATCCATACATCACCCCCAACATTGGAACTCAAGTCATTTCCCCCAAATCATAAATATGCATATTTGATGAGTGGTGAGAGATTACCTGTTATCATTGCTAATGATCTCCCTTTTGAACATGAAGAAAAACTTTTGAATCTTTTAAAGAAGAACATTAGGGAAATTGGGTGGACATTGGCTGATATATCAGGTATTAGCCCATCCATTTGTATGCATAGGATTCTCCTGGAGGATGGGGCTAAACCGATTAGGCAGCCACAAAGGAGACTTAATCCAACACTTTTAGAGGTTGTTAAGAATGAAGTTGAAAAATTACTTGAGGCGGGTATCATTTACCCCATTTCTGACTCACAGTGGGTTAGCCCAGTCCAAGTTGTACCAAAGAAAACCGGTTTCGCTGTTAAAAAAAAGGAAAATGTTGAGTTAGTTCCTGTGAGAGTACAAAACAGTTGGAGAGTGTGTATTGATTATAGGAAACTAAATCAAACCACTCGTAAGGACCATTTCCCCCTCGCATTCATTGACCAGATGCTTGAGAGACTTGTAGGTAGGACACATTATTACTTCTTGGATGGTTTCTTGGGTTATTTTTAGGTTCCCATTGTAGTCGAGGACTAGGAGAAGATGACTTTCACATGCCCCTTCGGCACATTTTCCTACAGGAGGATGCCATTTGGACTTTTCAAGTCCCCAGGTACCTTCCATAGATGCATGGTGAGTATTTTTTCAGATTTCATTGAGACATGCATGGAGGTATTTATGGATAATTTTACCGTGTATGGTTCCCCATTTGATGAATGTCTATGTAGTTTGGAAAAGGTTTTGAATCGTTGTATTGAGAAGAATCTGGTCTTGAACTTTGAAAAGTGTCATTTCATGAAAGATCATGGCATTGTCTTAGGTCATGTAGTGTCAAAGCATGTCATTGAAGTTGATAGATCTAAGGTAGACATCATTTCATCCTTGCCATATCCTACATGTGTGTGTGATGTTCGATCTTTCCTAGGGCATGCAGGATTTTATCGGCGCTTCATCAAAGACTTTAGTAAGATTGCTCTTCCTATGTCACGATTACTTCAAAAGGATTCTGATTTTGTGTTTGATGATTCTTGCAGGACGTCCATTGATGAGTTAAAGAAGTGTCTGACCACTCCGCCTATCATATAGCCCCCACAGTGGGAGATTCCTTTTGAGCTTATGTGTGACGCCTCCAACTTCACTGTTGGAGCTGTCTTATCTCAGAGGGTGGAGGGACGTTCACATGTGATCGCCTATACATCAAGGACACTGGATTTAGTCCAATCAAATTACACAACCACATAAAAGGAGTTTATTGCTGTCATATTTTCTTTACATAAATTCCGTTCATATTTATTGGGATATAATGTATTTGTTTTTTCTGACCATACAGATTTGAGGTACCTCCTAAAGAAGCCAGATGCAAAGCCACAACTTATCCATTGGATTCTCCTTCTTCAGGAATTTGATATTGAGATAAAGGAAAAGAAGGGATCAAAGAATTTGGTGGCAGACCACATGAGTAGGCTTACTCACACACTAGAGGACGACACCTTGGACCAGGTACCACTTCAGGACACATTCCCTGATGAGAATCTTTATTCCATCTCAGGTATGCATCCTTGGTATGCTGATTTAGTAAACTACCTTGTTTCATCCGAAATCCCTGTAAATTTGAAGAAGCATCAAGTCCAAAAATTAAAAAGTGAGTCTTGGTTTTATGTTTGGGATGATCCTTACCTCTGGCGCATGTGTAGTGACCAAGTAATTAGGAGGTGTGTTCCTGATCATGAGTTTGAGTCTGTCCTACAATTCTATCATACACTTGCCTGTGGTGGACACTTTGGACCCCAATGGACAGCTAGGAAAGTCTTAGACTCTGGATTGTATTGGCCTAGTTTATTCCATGATGCCCATGTGTTTTGTAAGTCATGCTCTCGTTGCCAACACACTGGGAACATTTCTAGGAGACATGAGATGCCCCAACAACCCATACTATTTTGTGAGATTTTTGGTGTATAGGGCATCGATTTTATGGGTCCTTTTCCTAGTTCCTTTGGGTTTTTGTATATTTTGGTTGATGTTGATTATGTTAGCAAATGGGTGGAGGCTAAGGCCACCAGGACTGATGATTCTCATGTTGTTGTGGACTTTGTGAAAGCACAGATTTTTTGCAGGTTTGGAGTACCAATGGCTATCATCAGTGATCAGGGGACACACTTCTGCAATCGTAATTTGTCTTCCCTCCTTCGTATGTATGGGGTGACACATAAGACATCAACACCATACCACCCCCAAAAAAATGGCCAGGCCGAGGTTTCAAAAAGGGAGTTGAAACAAATTTTAGAGAAGACCGTGCAGCCAAATAGAAAGGATTAGAGAAAGCGCTTGGATGATGCACTTTGGGCTTATAAGACTACATACAAGACTCCAATTGGTATGTCCCCATTTTGGATTGTTTTTGGGAAATCATGTCATCTTCATGTGGAGGTCGAGCATCGGGCATATTGGGCTATAAAGAAATGCAACATGGATTTGGCCCAAGCTGGAATTCAAAGGAAGCTACAAATTCAAGAGCTTGAAGAGATTCGACTGACATCATATGAGAACTCAAGGCTCTATAAGGAAATATCAAAAGCATTCCATGAAACGATGATCCAAAAGAGGGACTTTCATGTGGGAGACAAAGTCCTTCTCTACAGTTCACGGCTGAAGCTGATGCCCGGTAAGTTGCGTTCCAGATGGTTAGGTCCTTATGTTGTATCTAATGTTTTTCCTTATGGTGCAATGGAGATCACTCAAGAGGACATTGGAAGGAGATTTATAGTCAATGGAAATAGGTTGAAGAAATACATTGAGGGATTCCCCACACATGCAGTTGATTCCATCACACTGCATGAGGCCACCATCACTTGAGTATATCAGGCTGTTCCTAACCCTTTCACTTTTATATTCTTTTCCTATCTAATTATACATTTAATGTGCATATATCATCTCATAGGTTCACATTGAGGACAATGCAATATTTTAAGTGTGGGGAAGGGGACAAAAATTTAGGGTAGTTATTTAGGATTTTTAATTGTGTGTTTTGTGTGTTTTTAATAAAATTTAAAATAAAAAAAATCAAGTTGCCAAATCATTTACAAGGGGAACAAATGAAAAATTCTGTTTTAAAATTTCATCAGTAGCATGGTAATCATGAGAAATAATTTATCATCAAGGGTTGATTTTTCTAAAAACTGAGGTCGATGATATGAGTGGTTGTATCCTTATAAAACCTCTTAGATTTTGACACCAGTCATTGTGATGTTTGTTCATGGTTATATTGTGTCATTGAATTCTCCACAAAATTGTTCACACAACCATTCCTTGTTAAATATTTCATACTCAGTTGAAGGTATAGACATGTTATGTAAAAAAATACAATGGTTGATCCACACGTTCGTTTCTCTTCCGATCAGTTTCATTACTGTACCAAATTGACCTATGTGTGTGGACTTGTTATCTGACTATTAGACACCCTCAAAAAAATAATACAAAAAAAAAGAACAAAAAAAAGGGTTGTGTCTTGGGTATGTCAAAAACCACTCTTCCCCAGCATTTGATCTCGTTATAACTAGTACAATTAGTGTTGTGAGGAGACCAAACAAGGGTTGGGAGTTGAGTGTGATATTTTTCCCAAGTGGAACTTTCAAAAAAAAAATAAAGATGGGAATACAACATATGGAGATATCTAGGTCGGGAGCTTAAGGTTTGACTTTCGGGAATGCTTAATTGAGTGTGTCTTGAAACACGATTGCAATGGAATGTAGAACAGGTTTGGTGGATTAAACCATGTAAGAAGAGTTGTTTTACTTGACTTGAATATGCTGAATAAAGGGTGGAGATATGAGCTTGAAATGGTTGACACACACACACGCGGGGGGAATTGATGGCATGGTAAACCCATAACATATTTTAACATGATTTTTCCACTTAATCTCACGAGATTCTGTTTTGATACAACTTATGAGACCATGAATTTCATATTGAAGATTGACTCTTGATGTGATTCTTACTTTTCTTATATTGCTACAATGGATTTATAAACATGCATATCTTTTTATAGTTTGAGGTTTTTCCCAGGAGTGAAAAAAGGTAAGTGTGGGGGAGTTGATAAAAGGAATTTTTATTGAATATTTTATTTATAATAAATGAAAAACTTTCCTCACATTGTGTTATATATGATCAATTATGGAATATTTGGGATTAGATCACTCAATTGAAAATTCGATGAAAATTCCAGTTTTACCCTTTTAAAGTGCACTGTGGTATATTATGAATAAATATTTTGATTTCCCGAATTGGAACTTAATATTTTGTGACCGAATTACTCACTAAGTTTTATACAACTTTCATTACAACCATTGGAGCTAGATCGTGGGTTTACTTGGAGTCAGTGGGCACAGAAGACAAAGTTGGACTGGACTCACTGGGCGGGATAATGCTTCTCTATTTGGGCCATAACATTTTTATCCGTGCATGGATGTGGCCCAAATTTGGAGACAATCTAGAAGAAAACATTTCGCGCAAATAATGCTTCTAGAAGAGCAGATGGATCGCGCATATTTGAGGTCAAACAGGCAGTGCAAATTGGATTAAAATATTTTCCCGAATTTCCACATTCACACTTGAAACCATTTGTAACCCTAGCCCTACCCAAACTCTATTTAAAGGACATTTTCACTCTTTGGGAGGATGGTTCGGATCTTGGGAAAGGTGTATCAGAGAGTTGGTTTCCTAGGAACTCCTCTAACCCCTTGGAATAAGTGATGCTTTGTGCAAGGATCTCTTGCAATAAGGCTCTCCTCTCCCACCTCCACTTGTGTTTCATTGTTTTCATGCTTGTAACTTGTCCTTTTCTTCAATAAATCATCTTTTTTATTCTTTTACTATCTTCTTTTTTTTTTGATTCTTGGTTCTGGAATCTTAGAGTGGAGACAATATTGGCTATTTCCCTTTCAATCCACTGCTTATGCAAAACGTCTCTACAATGAAAATTCCAACCATGGAAGAGTAGTTTCGTTCATAGTCGATCTAATCCATACCCCCTTCATTTATTCATTTTGAATCCATGAACATACTGTAATTCATAATTTGTGATCAATTAATTGAGATTTATGTTGTAAGGAACTCACTCGACTTGCATCTGACCGCGAGGTCGGTGCTGTGTGAATCAAGAGAGTCAAACTTCAATTGTAAAATCTAATCAACTTGGGATAGAATTGTAGGGTTCAACTCTCATCCCTAAACATAATTAATTCTCAACTCTAGGGAGGAGGTTCTTCCCTAATTGACCATTGATCATAAGTTGGATTTGGACCACAATCAAATTAGGGTACTGCGATTGGAAGTCTCAAAGACAACCTAGTGCTCATTTCTTCAAATACACGTGGTTGTGTCAAATTCCGTAGGGTTCAGGGGTTGACAAGGTTAGGGGGTCACATTTTAATGAATTATAATCATATGGGATAATTATTAAAGAATGGTGAAGGGGTAGATTTCATTGGCTACGACTTCTCATAGTAGTGCTTTTAAAGAAACAATGTTCCTGATTGTCTTTTACTCCTTGATTGCCTTGATTGTTTTGTTTCATGTTCTAAAATTATTTCAATCAAACCACCCCCATCTTTTATCATTTTTTTCTTTTTTTTTGGTTTCTTCAAGCCTTATAAGGGTTGTTAAACTAATTCCTCCTCAAGAGAACGACCTAGGTCAGCCACAGTGCTGCACTTAGTAAAGAAACAATATCATTTGAAAGCGCCCACGATTGTGCCTTTCAGAGTCTGACTGGATCGACATATTTTTTTGATGAATAATAACTTACATTTATGAAAAGTAATGTTACCTTAATGAATATTAATGTACCCTCATGAATAGTAATATGACCCTTATGAATAGTAACCTCATTCATGAAAGTATATATTATATTTAGGAATCCTATAAATGAAAGAGAATGCACTACTAGAGATTAGGGAATTTGCGACGGGTCATTTATAATGGGATTTTATAAAAAAATACCCTTTTGTTGTAAGATCCCATCGCAAATGACCCACTGTAGAAAATGAAATCGCAAAAAGTGTTTTCTCCTGATGGTTCGCTGTAAAAAATAAAATATTTTCAATGGGATGTGCCCCCATCGCAAATAACATCGTCTTGGTTTTTGAATACCTTATTGTGATGACCCATCACAAATATTTTTTTACGACAGGATCCACCGCAAATAATATTTGTGAAGGGCCCGTCGCAAATAACATAATATTAATATTAATAATATTAATAATAATATTAATATTAATGAAATAATAATATTAAGATTAGAAAATTCAATTAAGTTATAAAATAATAAAGAAATATTCATATAATAATAATAATAAAAAGATTGATAATATGATAATAATAATAATATTAATATTATAATAAAAAAATATAACATAATTTTAACATAAATATTTGTGAAAAATATAATAAAATAAAAAAAATATCAAATGTAATAATTAATAAAAAAATAAAAATAAAAAAAACAAAATAATCAAAAATAATAATTAATAAAATAATAAAAATATTACAAATAAAATAATGAAATATAATAAACAATTAAAAAATTAAAAGATTTAAATAAAGTAATAAAATAATAGAAAATTAAATAAATAATGAAAAATGTAATATTCACAACAATATAAAAAAACACTTCAAAAAATATTAGATAATTAATATTACATAAAAATTTACATTCAAATGTTTGATATAAAAAATTAAATAGATCGTTGAGGGTTAGTGTGTTTTGGAGGATATACTGGGGAAATTCATCCCATAACCACAAGTGAGACGTCGCATGCACCCAAACTTCTCTTCTCATGCTGTAATTTATTACTAATTATTACAATTTATTACTTATTATTGCAATTGTTTACTAATTATTGCAATATAATACTAATTATTTATGTTTATCACTAATTATTACAATTTATTACTCATTGTTACAATTTATTGCTAATTATTACTATTTATTACTAATAATTACAACTTTATATAAATTATTACAATTTATTACTAATTATTACAATTTATTACTAATTATTATAATTTTATTACTAATTATTAATTTTTTTACTAATTGTTCAAATTTATTATTAATTGTTCAAATTTATTTCTAATTTTGATATTTTTTTACTAATTATTCAAATTTATTACTAATAGTTCAAATTTATTACTAATTGTTGCAATTTATTAATAATTGTTGCAATTTATTACTATATATTCAAATTTATTAGTAATTATTGGATTTTATTACTAATTATTCTAATTTATTCCTAATTATTTTTACTTTATTACTAATTATTTTAATTTATTATTAACTATTAATAATTATTAAAAATTATTAAAAATTATTAAAAAAGTTTCTACTAGTTATTACTAATTATTACTAATTGTTACTAATTAATACTAATTGTTACTAATTATTACTAATTATTACTAATTATTAATTATTATTAATAATTATTATAAATTATTACTAATTATTGCAATTTATTACTATTTATTTCAATTTATTACTAATTATTACAATTTATTAATAATTACTTGTATTTGTTACTAATTATTCGAATTTATTATTAAGTGTTACAATTTATTATTAATTGTGTCAATTTGTTACCAATTTTTGCAATTTATTACTAATTGTTTTAGTTTATTACTAATTGTCGCAATTTGTTACTAATTGTTCCTGCTTATTACTAATTATTACAATTTATTACTAATTATTACAATGTATTACTATTTATTGCAATTTAATATTAATAATTTCAATTTAAGACTAATTATTATGATTTAAAACTAAATATTACCATTTAAAACTAATTATTACATTTTATTACTAATTATTACAATTTCTTCCTCATTATTACAATTTAATATTAATAATTTCAATTTAATAAAAATTATTATGATTTAAAACTAATAATTACAATTTGAAACTAATTATTATAATTTAATACTGAATATTTCTAATTAATATAATAACTATTAATTAATATTATTTAATACTCACCACACTTAATTATTTGTGAAAATACACATAAACAATGATAAATAAAACGATCTAATTCTAATTTAATTTAACTACAGCTAATTGATAATAACTAAAATTAAAATAAATTAAATTGAGTAAAAAATAAAAAAAATGATAAATATCTTAAAACTGATGCTTTCGGAGGATATAAGCTATGAAAATGCCCCAATTTAAAACATTACACTAAATATTTTTGAGAAGAAATTTTTCACTAGAGAGAGAGAGATGAGTAGAGAATGGGATGGAATGAAGAAAAAACGGGCTGGGGTACATATTGTTTAAATTAGTGTGCGAAGGGAACCCCATCACAAATAGTAACATTTGTAACGGGACCCTTCACAAATAGTATCTTTTGCAACCGGACCCATCACAAATACCCTCTGACTAAAAAAGTATTTTGCAACGTAACCTGTTGCAAAAGGCCACCTACCAAAATACAATTTTATAACAAAATGTATATCCCGACGTAAATACTTGAAACGCCACCGTGTAATTATGACAGGAAACTATAGCCCGTCGCCAATACCCTTTCCCACGTTTTGAGAAGCAACACGCACCAAATCATTTGCAACATGAACTATCTACTTGTCGCCAAAGCCTCATCATTTGGGACATGCAGGTTCTCCCATCACAAAACTTTTTCCAATGGACTATTTGTGATGTGATACTCACCCGTCACAAATAACCAGTCACAATTTCCCAGTTATCCAGTAGTGATATTTAAAAAATTAATAAATATGTGTTGGTATTTTTGTGAATGATAAATATTTAATGAAAATTTTATAATTAATAAATTTATTAAAAAGATTATTCATTTTAATAAAATGTATTCTTAAATCAATATATTAATGTCCTATGAATTGAGGATGATCTAATGAGACATTATATAATTTTCCAGGGTGTTATAAAAACAAATATAATTCTAAAATATATATTTTTTAGTAAATAACTATTTTCATTAAAAATGAAATTTCTCATATATATAAAATTATTTTCATAAAATAGTGATCAGTTTTGGATTCTACACATCAAAAAATAGGGAGTGTGAATTTTTGGGATTTTTCTAAAATACAATAATTTTTTGGTGATTAGTAAAAAAAAGTTATTGACGGTATAAAACATTATAAGACAAATACACTATTAATTTCATTAATGATAATTTAAGAAACCATTCTTTCAAATTCACACGAACCTATTACTATTTTTGGTAACTGTAATAAACACGACTTCTTTTCCTTTGTAAAATAATAAAATAATGAATAAAATATTGAGAAATCACTCGTCTCCTCCACTATAAAAACTACCACTCACCCCCTCTTATCATCCCTCCTCTAAGACTTGAAGTTTATCACATTTATTCTTAAATAATCTAGTCTATTCCCTTTCCAATTCTAGGTGTCTGTGTTCTTCCAAAAAGACTAAAACCATTTCCTTTAATGATGTTCCAATGGAGGTTATTTCGAGAGGTAAATCCTTTACTTTTTCATTTAGTTTAATTTCAATTTATCTTCTTTTTTTTTATTTTTTCCTAGGATCTTATATCCCATTGATTATCATAACTCCACCATCATCTATATATGAGTATTATATCTTGTTAATGTAATAAAAATAATCAATCTCTTTATTCTCCCTCTTTTATTTTATAATCGAAATCATCGGCCGAGAGGTGCCAATTTACAACATTTGGGGACGACGAAGTTTCATTCTTCAAATTATTTTTCAAATTTGTTCTTGAAACCCTTTTAATAGTTTATAAAATATTTTAAACATATAATATAACCCTTTTTAATTTTTGGAGGTAACATTGTTTCATAATAGTAAACGATAAAATGAAATGAGTTCGTTATGATCAATAACTGACGCAAATAATATAAACGATTATCAGTAAATGACTTATCTAATACTTCATCCACATACCATTTAACCAAATGATATAAATAACCATTTACACTTTTATATTTTAAATAATAATATATAATTTCAATTCTGGAAAATTATATCCATTCAACATGAACTTCTATACTCACACACAAGTATGCATGATCGTGAAAACAAATGAAACAAAAATTATCAAGCGATAAAGTTTTACCTTATGACTCATAAAAATGCCATAAAATAACTTAATAAAGCTTTACTAAATCAAATATATATAGATAATGTTATTAATTATTTAATCAATGTATTTATTCTGATTATTCATGACATTAAGGTCTAGTAATGAAAATATTCTGGCATAAGGTAAGGGGTTTCTCATCTCGCTTTTATTTCCCCAAGATTTCCATTATTCCCCTATTATTTCTAATATGTGGTGTATTTATAGTTCCATTTGATATATAATATCTTGAATCTATTTATATTCATTGTATTAATATTTTCATTTGATGATTATTACTTTTTGGTCATACAATTCGATTGATTACAATGTAGTAAGAGACTTTTTATCGATTTCTATTTCATTGAGACATATATAGTATTGTGCACCTGATCATTCTTATGTGGTGTATATAATACCCCTTTTAGAAAATATTTCATTTTAAATTATAATTCTATTAAATGTCAATATTTATGTATCATGTACAAGATTACAATCTAATTTGTATACCATATTACATATGATGTTTATTTAAAATGATATTGGAAATAGGGAAATATTGATAAATCCATATACTCTACTCAATATAGATATTGAAAAGTCATATTTTTCTTGAATAAGAATTATATGTACATTAGGTGACATGGGGGGCTAGATATATCCCCTCGAAGCATCGACAGGTCTCATAAGATAAAATAGTTAGCAATAAACCCTTCAAGTTTGTTTCCAGAACATAATTAGACGGGTTTCGACACACAAAATTAAACTGTATCAATGGTTTGATGGTTCATATGCCAGATACATGACATACCAATAATAATCATTCTTTTTATTTATAATTTATTTATTACTTTCCATGAAGTTTTCACTATGAAAAAATCTATGAAAACACTTTGATTATCAGTTTATTAATGGTGTGTGTTTTTTAATTATTCACCTCGAAACATTTATTATATAGAAATGATTATGATTAAATTATTTTTTCTACATGGTTCCAATATAGATAACCTTTACTAGGTATTTTATCTCAACCTTTTCATTTTTTTTCATTCTAGGTTATGAAAAAGAGATCATTTATTTAGATTTTAAGGATATAGTTTGTTAGTTTCTGTTATGTATTAAATATTTCTTTCTTTTCCCAATGTAAAATCAGTTCCATGTATGTATCATGTTTTTTTCAATACTACTAAATAAATTGGTCCTTCAAGATAAGATTTCCTATAATCATTCAAATGTAATAAAATAATATACCTGCTTTGGGATTTTAGGCTCGAGACATTACGTCGATAATCTACCTCTTCTTGTGTGGTAGTAATGACTCATTTTTTCTTAATATAAGGAGAAGAATTTAATTAATAATTAATATTGTACACATAATAAATTTTACCCCTATCTAACTTAACATATAGTCATTTTTTATTGTCTATATCAGTCGGGCATTGTCCAACATTCTCTTCAGCAGATATGAATTTAACCTGTTTTGAGTTGAGTAGGATATTTTTGGCCTTTTATATTATTATTAGCTTATATGTGTCAAGGTAATGGAAGATAATCATTTAGGAATTACATGTTCTTTGAATTCCTATAATATTGGGTACACAAGAATTTCTAATTTTTTTTAATGGAAACCATATCTTGGAAAACTGTATCAGCACTATACACCTTTTCATTGATGTATCATCTTCTATACTTGTTTTAAGTGGCATTGATTTTTCTCACTAAAAAATATTAGGTAATAAAAATCACTTAGTAATTATTTTAGTTATATTGGGTATCCTCATTCCCTAAACCTTTGTCAAAAGAAATGTCTAGATCCTCTTTTGTAACTCTTGTCTAGGAGGGATACTTTGACTTGATACCTCTATAGAGATTAACCATTTCAACTGAAAATTCCCATGGAATAGATATGAATACCATTCACGAGAGATTCCCTAGTTATATTTTCTATGAATTGCATAAATGAAAGGGGTGTTTACTTAATAGCTAGAATAGAAGGCGTACTTGCAGTCAGAGCCCACTTCCCAATAAAAAATACTAATTTTTGAGAGGATGTGACAAAAAATCCCACATCATTGTGGGTTACTGATAACTAGATTCTTTCACCATCACATCTATAATGTATTAAAGATTTTATTATAATTGGTTCGATGTGAATAATTTCCCCATTCTTATGAGTTGGGATTCTAGTGGATGGATTCTATATAGCCTACCAACGCTTAAGTCTTGATTTATCATGATTTTATTCTGGAGAAAGCTGGATAGAACACCTTTTAAAGATGAGAACTTCTAACCACAGGAGGTTATAATGTTTATTAGTAAATTTATTTTCTTAGATGAGAAATTTGTGTGACCTTATTGGAGGCTTGGTAGAGGATCCTCGGAATGTACCTCTCCCATCAGCCATGCCATATTAGTTTCAGGGAGGTGAGATAATTTTGATTGATGGACTAACTAGAATTTTTAGTATATTGGCCCAAAAACTCTCCCCATATAATGAAATTAGATTAAGACTTATTTTGGGGACTCTAATAGCCTAGGGATAGAGTGAAGTGAAATGAAAAAAAACTTCATTATATGATATAAACATTGTATGGGCGATCACTGATTAATTTTAAAAGAGATATTATGATATATATATATATATAGGAATGGTAAAATTTATTAGATTTTTTCCCTAATATATAATTTAGATATACAAATAAATTCAAAATATTATTACGAAAACCATTCCTTTTCACTTCATGGAGATTTTTATTATACATATGAAAGTGAAGAAATGTGCAATTTACCTAATGAATATTTACCCTAACATTTTGGTATAAAATTTTCATTAAATCACTGATAAACACTTCCTTGGTTTTATAATGATGATAACTAATTGGAAAAAACACGTTCACAATGTTATCATTAGATAATTATTTCCACATGTATGTGATATCCCCTTATCTCTAATAGAATCTTCAATCACCATATTTGACCACCATGGTTACTTCCAAAGTGATTTATTAAAAAATAGTTGTGTTTAAATGTGGTGTGTAAGGTGATGACAATGACTGGAATATGAGATATTATATTGATAAAGATAAAGTACCTTATGTGGGGGTTGAGGTTGTGGGAACATCTTTACTCAATACCTCAAGAGTTTCTTAGTTTGGGGGAACTCCAAATATAATATTGAAAAGGGGACGACCTTCTCATCTATTGAATTTCTTGTTTCAGGAAGTACTTTCACAATTGGCATTAAAGAAATATTTATCCAGACTAGTCAATTAATTTTTATTGGGAGAACCATTGTGGCCTGTGGTCTTGGGAGGACCAATAGAAACATAAGTTAAAATATCACAGGAGGTTGTATGTTTAAGGAGTTGATCATAATTTCAAATTTCAATCTAATAGACTCATATTCCACCACAAATTTGTGTTGTAGTTCCCTTAGCATATTTTTGTTCATCAATGCAGGAATATGGGAATGATCATGGGTAATTTTCTCCCTTAGGTGTGACCTTCTTTTAGATTCTCTCCTCATGGGTGGAATGGTGGCCTTCTTGGAAAAGAGTATTTTGGGTGACTACTACATCATTAGAATACATTGATAATGATAAAAGTGATGTAATATTGTAATATTTTATTTTAGTTTTCTTTTCACTAGAATATGAAGACACGTTTCATTATATTAGGTAGGAATATGTGCCCACCCTTCGGTTACAATCGAAATATGTCATTAATATTCCATTGGTTGAAGGTGAGTGGGGATATATGGATAATTGAGGAATCTACCATAATTAACTACCAGGTCCTCAGATGGATATGGGAATATGAACCCGCATCATGAATCCATATATATTTTCTGATTATTCTATTAATGGGGTCAGTTGATATGACCATTCTCTCAAGAAACTCTCAGGATATGTTACAATATTTATTTCAACATTATAAGGTGAAAGAATATTTCCATACTCCATGGTGATCTCTTGTATATAATAACTATTTCCTCATTCTACCACAGTTATAATTTGTCAGTATCTCCAGAAGAAATGATTAGGGATATTGGCTTATCTATCCATTTCCACCAAGATATGTTGCCAGGATTCAGTAATGTGAATAATAACATATGGTAATTATTTAATTGGAATGGTATTATGAACCTAATTATATACTCTATATTCCATTGGGATGTTTTAGGAATTTTTTTATATAGGGGATAAAATATGATTCATCCCCTAGTCATAGATGGGATATGTTGAGATGCTTTTAATTCCACTAGACCGCGGTGACATGTTTTGTTTGTTTTACTAAGAATATGGTAATTCCATTTAAATTGGATATGAGAACATATCTTTTCTTGTGTAAGAGGATTATGATTCTATATATATATCCCATGGATATATTTTTATTTGGTAACCACCAAGAGGGTAAGCAATACATAGTAGATGGGAAAAAGATCTTGTGGGAAGCCTACTTAGGAAAGTCGAAAGGAATAGGGTTCACAATTTTTTTTCTAACTATGGTGGGTTACAGGAAGCATCTTTGGTGACTATTGTGTAATCTTTAGATTTTAGTTAACAGATAGGTAATCCTTACATATGTTAAGGAAGCTAAAAATAGTAATTCTATAGGGAGAGCCTCAAGAAGTGGTTGAAGGTAGTGATGAGAGCTCATGGTTTCATCGTAGCTTTCTTTTAATGGGACTATCTACACACATAAACCCTCAATGTTTGGAAATGTATCATGTCGATGGTACTCCCTCACTGAAATATTCACCACTTATTGTTATAGGTTCTCGATGAGTGAAACCATCTTTACAACTGTGGGGGATGTAGTTTTTGATGTAGTTTAAGCATAGGACTGTTCAATTTACATTTGGTTCACCATTTTTTTGATGGAACATTTTCAAATAAAAATGAAAAACATCTGGGAAAATGGTAGTTTTATTAAATTATACTTATTGGGTTCCCCATTTTTGTTTTTCACTACTTTTTCATTATATATGTAATTAGATTGGTGTGTTCGTAGAACATATATCACGCCTCCACCACATAATTTTATGTCACTCTATACCTAGTTTCCAAAGAAAGATTGTCTTAGTGACCTTATCAGTAACATCATATAACATGTGTTATTCTTTTGGATGGGAGGTTGGTATCATCTTCAGATGTTTAGGGAGAATTACTTTCTACTTTGGGAGTATTTTATTGATTTAAGATGTATTCATAAATTTTTCCCAGATCCCAAAATGAAATTGGATTTCCTTATTCTCATGATACATTATTTTAATGATTCTATGGGGACATCAATAAAAACTAGAGGATTTATATCAATGAGAATATTAGTATGCATCATTGGTTCTCCATCACTAGTACCATTTTTATAAAAAAAACTTCCCATATTTCCTTTATCAATTAAATAATTTACTTGGTTTTAGGATTTCATTGTTAAAAGCTATGTAGCTGGGAACTATGGAGTCAATCTACACCTAATATGGTGGTTGGTGCATATGGAATTCAGATTGTTCTCATGAGAAGGATTACCAACATGTCCTTAAAAATAAATCATATCCAATGTAGTGTGGTTCTATTTTTTTTTGACACATCATACAATTTAATCTTTGGTTACAAGGAGTGATTATATGTTGTTTAAAGTCATCCATAGTGGTATTATGGGAAATTTTTTCGTAATGATGGTTCTTGTAGGACTTATGTCCTAGCGGGCCTTTCTAGATGAACATGAATGGAATATTACTTCTTGAGGATAGGGTGACCTCATTTGAAATATGGAACTATGATGTATGAGGTTTCTTCAACTAGTAAGAGTATCACCCACTAAGAAGTATGTTTTCATTATTAATATTTCTTATTAAATGAAATATAGTGGTACCCATATGGGATATATGCCTCTTGTTTGGTGACATTGTTAAATAAAACACATTCCCAATGACAATAACTTCCATGGAATATAGACTTAGGGAATGGGATGTATGAACTCATAAGTAATATATTATAGTGTGGAAATATGTAATTGATTTCACAGGGAAAATATACCAATGAGGATGAAAATGGATGTTTTGAAGTATTTTATTTGAACCATAATAAGGAATCCTATTCATATTAGTCAACATGACTCAAAGACCACATATTTTGAGTGATAGAGTTCAGTTTATTGTGATAAAGACATAACATAGAGTTTAATTTCATGTGATTAGGATATCATTGTTCAGTTTTTCATCGTTTGACAAGGACATTGGCTATGTAGTTGAATGTCATACTATGGTAATGAATGCTTTCTGAATGGTTTGATAATAGAATATTGAGTGGGGACTATTCATTTTATCCCATTGGAGAGTATGTATCATTTTATTGAGATGTAATCCCTCATAAATAATAAAATATGGGCTTACCCCTAGGATAAGGACCATGGGGGTGCCCTTGTCATGGGAGGGGACACAATATAATTTTGAGTGAGGATAATGTGCTAATGTACTGTTTTTGAGTTCACCTAGTACATTGTTGACTCAAGGAGATAACATCACGAATAGGAAACGACGTTGGATTTATACTTGAAAAGGAATCCTATACTCTATTATTATTCCCTATTCATAGTTTGGAATTGACTAAAGTGACACACTCTTAGTCGAAGTTCTGGAAGGGTATATCTATGTCTTATCTAATTTTTCTCTTCCTCCCTCCCAAAATTGTATAGGGAATCCACCATGTTCCCAATACAATCAAATTCGGATCGGGGTCATCCAAACTTGTTTCTATTTCTTGGGGATAGTCTCACCAATGTCTTTTTGGCTAGGTCACTTATTATCCATGTCATATATGATTGATAATTATTTTAGGTTCTTATTGGTTAGGGTGGTCAAGTGTGTATATCCTTTTATCAGTGGAATTCATGATCCAAGGGGTGAACACTATTGTGCATTCCCCAATCAGGTGGGTTCAGTGTTGAGGCATTGATATTTATAGGACTATATAGAAGTCATATGGGGAAGTTAAGGTCTATTATTGGGGTCATGATGTTTACAGCACCATTGTATTTGGAAAAAATAGAATGGTTCACCTCAGTTGAAAGCAAAAAGTAGGCTTGTCGTAGTTAATATTATGAAATGTAATGGCTTTTAACTATATGGTATTGTTGTTAGAAATAGGATTTTTCAAAATGAAATTAAAGAAACAATTTCACCTTAGTGATTAAGAGTAATGGATTTTACCAAGTGATACTTGGGCATAGTATAACCCTCTTGGTAGTGGGGAGAAATGATGTTTTCGAAGATTCACATAAGAAATTTGGGTTCATATGTATGGCTTTCGATGAGAGGCAATTATGTATATTAGAAATTAAGGATCCTTCACCTTAATTTCGTTGATATATAGTGGAATTTATTTTTTAGGAAGGTTCCTAGTTTATAAAACCATTTGAAAACTCAATTTCAGTCTCTTTTGGATAATTTATTTTGGTTTTATGCATAATATTGATATATAAAGGGTCTTGAACAGTAGGGTGCTAGAATAGAGAGTGTAAATCTTTATATAGCCTCTACATCTATCAAAATTTCATAAAAGGGGCTTCCATGTATCATATTTATAGAAAACTTTGTTACCCTAGGAAAAGGTTTTTTGGTGTGAAGGATGGGTGTGCATGTTAGAGTTCAAGCATACCTTGAAAACTCAAATATTTTGGACATGTTTAACTTGGGTGGATTTGTTGGGGAAAATGTTGGGTAGTTTTTTTGTATTTTTAATTCCATCCCTGGGAATTTATAATCACATTTTCATGTCATTGTCCATTCATTGAAGGCATTCATTCTTATCAAAAAGTATAACTCCAACACTCTAAATTATCCATGTATACAACATTCATCCAACTTGATTAATAGATACATCAATAATAAGTTTAATAGTTTAATTCATATGAGAAGTATATTAATTAAAACATTAAAGTTAAAAATTCATAAAAAATTTATTTGGGTACTTATTATGATTAACTATATTAGTTTTTTTTTGAAAAATCTAGGTACAAATTATAAAATCTAATCAAGAATTAATGATTAAATACATCTCTTTTTCGTGGGTGTAGATAAGTTATTTAAATTTTTTTATTTATTGACTGAAAAAGAACATCATTAAAATAAACATTAACAACAGAAATATATTTAAAAAATAGTTCTATAAAAACAATGTTTTATATATTAATAATAATTCCATTTTACCGAAGAAAACAATAAAACCACTTATATATGATCCAAGTAATTTTCCAATACCATTGAAATCATTAGTATGTTTCTATGGAATTAATAAAAGAATTATTTTAAAAATTAAGTGGTTATTAAAAATCTCCAAATAATAGACAACCAATATAGATTTACCTAGTCACCTTAGGCATACCTCCTAGAATTATAGATGCTCCTAACAAGATATGTGGTCTTTATATTTATAATTCAACAACTAAGTCCTCAATATCATAACCATTAAATATAATAAATAAAATCCTAAAAAATGATATAAAGAACTGAATAAAAATAATTAAATCTAAAACAACGTAAATAAATATGATTTATTTATCATAATATATATTGTAATATTAGTCATACTTGTCATTAAAGTCACTTGTTTAATTTCCCCACAAGGATCATCATATATGTAGGATAATACAATTGAAAAAAATAAATAAAAATCTTATGTAATTATTCACATAGATATCAAATCCGTGACTTCATATAGTGTGATTAACAATTAATATCACTATCGCATTCCCTAACCTATATCTCAATGGAACATTGAACTCTTCCACTAGAGTGAACTTGTGTGGTGTGAGTATTAAACCTATTCGGAAAAATTAATATGTCCAAAATATAAACCACTATGTGTATGTATGTATATTATTTTATAATAATGTCAGAAACAATGTTATATTTAACTTTTAATAATCACGTTGATCATTTATATTCTTAATAGGCTACTATAATGTTATATTATACCTTCTTCAGACAGTTCATGTGTGTTATTCATGTTCAAACCTTTACAGAAATTCAAGGCATAAATTTTTTATTTATTATTATTTTCTAGACTAAATTGTTTCTATTATGAATGAACCACTAGTTTTTAAAAAGGAAAATCTTATATTGTGTGTCATCAACATCACTAGTCATATTAGAAGAAAAAAATATTGGAACTTATAATACATACCTCCAATGAAATTTATATAATCTCAGTCCCACTGTCCAATTATTTCCTCAACCCCAGTAGATATTCACCCACGAGGTCCCACTAATCATCAATTTACTATGGCCCCAATATTGATTAATTTTTTCACTCCCAATCACTGACCGTAACCAAACCCCTTTGGGAATTACTTAATGATCTGTTTGATCAATTAATTGAAAGAAAAATAATACCAATTTACATTATAATTATTTTAAAAAATCAATATGAACCACTATAAATAAATTATAAAATAGTGAACTTCTAATGAGGTACATTTCTGTTTAATTTTTGTCAAACTCTATATAAATTGGTTAATGAAATGAATCCCAATAATCGTGATGGTCATTAGGGAATTACTGGGTTCAAGACTTGAAAATGGGGGAAATTTTACAATCCATTATAGATTTCATGCTTGTAACCTATTTATTTATAAATTTACACCATAGTCTTGGTAGAGGGTGGTGCATGGTAAAGAAACCATTCGAGGAGAGCATAGGAAACCATATTTCCTGATCCTTTTAGATAGTGGCGACTGGACAAGTACCATATTTTTTTCCAAAAAATATGGGTGGAGATACTTACCATGCAAATTAGATTCCTTTGGAAAATAGGGAACCATATGGTTGGAAAATGTTTTGGAAAATTATGTGACCAAACCATAACCCTCTTAAAAGTGTGGAGTTGATGATTTTTTCCTCCCAAACAGTATCATATTTTCTCACTATTTCTCCCCCTTTTCATCTCTAGTAGCATGGGTTATGATATTGGATCTCTCTCCTCCCAGAATGGTGATTCTTCCTTGATCCATTGTCATTTTGATTTCTATTTAATGTGGATAAAATATCCCATTATGTCACTGACTCCATTTCCTTATATTTTACGAGATAATTGACATGGATTTCCCCCTCATTCAAAATCATATAAACCCTATTTATATGAGATTATTCACCTTAGTGTTTTAGGTTATTCATTCTTCAATAAAGGGATATGTATGGGAAGTTAATTGTCTATTATATTGAGGAAGGTGGTTTATATGATTTACCCCGATGTCTTTGTATTATTCTTTTGCAGGTCATTTCTCAAATGTGATTCTTTTTTGAGAAATTTTATTCTCTATAATGAAAAGTTATTTGTGGAATTTGATTTATATGAGACATAACTGGGTCTATCAATGATATTAAGACCAAGTCTATGTCTACTCATCTGGTGTGTCACTCCCTTGAAAATGCATAAATGGGTTATAAATGGTGGGATAATGGTGTTTATTATTTCTAACATGTTAGAGAGGATGAATATATTGTTATCGTGGTGTAAAGAGATGTTAGTATTTATTGGAGGATTTAAGTACTTATGAATTAATAAAGGGAGAGGGGAGAAACTGATTAAAGGGAAAAATTAACGTTGACAATTAGTTATAAAGAGCCTCAATGGTTGTGTTGTACCAATGTTTGGTCAAATAAATTAATTATGAGATTTGGTTAAATACATTAAATGAAATGGAATTATGCTCATTGTATATTATTTTTGACCCCTTTGACACATGTATTAGACAACCAACAAGGTGTGAACTATGCTTGATGGGTTTGAGGATCATTTGGATACCGAGGGAAAATGTGGTGTAATTGATTATAGTTTAATGATGAAATTTAATTTATTTACAACCTTTACTTTTGATTTGTATACTTATTCATACATTTTTTATTTGAAAGGATATTTCCTTAAAAACCATTGGTGGGAGCCTACTAAATTATACTCACACCCTACTTAGTCCACCATTTATACCTGAGAAGAATTCACTGTTTTATGGAAGGATAAGGTAAAAAACCTATAATGGATGGTTGAGTTTGGTCCTGGGGATGGGGCATTGATGATGGAACCAAACTGATGTTAGGAACCATTTTAGAAATATTCACTCAGTTTTAATTTCGGTTCCCTATTACACATGACATTTATTGGACATGATATGTATACTATATTTAGTTTTGGGTATTTACCATGTATTGGGGACTTGATTATTTTATCATGGTGATTGGATTTTAATGCATCAATTCATACATATATAAAATTAATGTAGTTTTCTTACTGTGGAAATGTTTTTATAGTCTCTCCATATAATAAATTGGACCCGCATTTCTTGTGGGAAACCACTAGAATATGGGGAGATGCACCTTAGCTCATGTGGCATGCCAACACGCATCACTAGTTTAGTGTTCCATATGATGGACTATTACAAAGTGGAATAGGAGACTTTTCATTTAAAATGTATTAATATTTGCGAAAGTTATATAGAATAATATAATGTCTATATCCTTGTAAATGTTCTCATATAAGGGAGTAAATAACCTATTTATAGGCTAAAATTTATGTCTCTGGGGTGAGATTAAGGTTCTTATTGTTCACTTGTTGTAGTTGGACATTATTTCACCTTAAGTGATATACATTTTGTCTTATGTTACTAGTTTCTTGAGAGTTTACTCATGATCCATCACGAAATCAGGCTTGTATATTCATTCATAATATAAGGAAATTAAAGAATTATGTGATATGAATAATGTTTGAAACACACCAAAAAACATGTTATATATGGGATGCGAAATAAATTGAAAATGGGGTTCTATTTATTAATGGGTTTCTTAGACTATGACTAACAAGGAATCACTACAAAATATTTCACTTTTTCCAATGGGAGCATATCTGTTGGTAAAAGAAAATTTTATGCTGGTAAAATGTTTTACCAAAATATGTGTCCATGTCACTAAACTGTCGGTAAAAACTCTGTCTCTAAATGATTTTGTGACAGATAAAATCATTTTGTTACAATTACAATAATACCAACAGATAATATATATGTTGGTTAAAATGTATAGTAACGAGTTCTATTAACAAATTTTTCTATTGGTAAAAATATTACCAACATATAATATATGTTAAATTATAAATTTTAATTTCAAGTAAAATTCCATATTATATTTATTAATTTATCATATATAATAAATCTTTTTTAATTAGTAAAAAAATGTTGATTTTCAAACATGTTCAAAATTAGAAAAAAACTAATTATATTAATAATGGAATTGAATCAATAGAAAATCCATCCCCCCAACATGATCCATCACATGCCCAACCAACCCAAAATGCACCCCCATGCTAGTGTCATCCCACCCATGCCACACTAGGGACTAGTGAGCACTAGCAACCCATGACCAGCGATCCAACAACAACTCACAGCATCAACACATCTATGCAAGCGAGCCAGCAGTAGACCATCCATGTCAGCAGCAACTCATCCCTGTCACACCAAGGAAAAGAGATCACTAGAAACCCAAAACTAGTGAACTAGTAGTATCTCATCCGTGCTAGAGAGTCAGCTCCAGGTAGTATCTCATCCATGCTAGAGAGTCAGTTCCAGCTCAAATAACTGTAAAAAATCTGCATGAATTGAAACCAAAATATAAATAGAGGAATGAAAATAATATTGTCATAGTGATAATTTGTCATCATCTCTATTGAAATATCATTAATTTAGTGAGAGTAGGCATTCCCATTGCCCACAACCACCTCCCACCGCAGCATTTTGTCCATCTCTGACATCAAGTACACTAAACTAAACATGCAACAACAAAAATCACGGTCACTCCATCTCCCCAAATGAGTTAAAATAAAGCTCTGTCTGATTTGAAAAAAATTTAACATATAAACACATTTAAAAATCCATGAAATGGGGAATGATTAATGGGAAATGGGCAATGTGCAATGGGCAATGAGCAATGGGCAATGGGAAATGGGGAATGGAAAATCGGTACTTGGCATACTAGGGCAGTGGGTGTGAATTAGGAAACATGCAATGGGAAATGGTAAATAGGAATATATTGAGAATGGGAATCAATAGGGAATGGGAAATGGGAAATACACATATACCTAGAAATTGGCGTAACATGGCTATGGGCATAACAGGGCAATGGGCAATGGGCATACCTGGGAAATGAAAATGGGAATACCTACTCTTAACAGAAACTGGATCATTAATGGGTGAATCAATGATGGAAATTTGGATGAAGTCAAAAATACATGAATATGTTTTGAATGGTTCACACCTATCAACATCCATTTACCAAAAAAATATCATTTATGGGTAGTGTGAGAAAAAAAGTCAATGAAACATGAACTTACAAAAACTAAACTAGTAACATAAAATGATTTTTTTCACAAAACATTGATCCATAAAAGTAGTGAAAAAGGTTACTAGTCAGGGTAAATTCCAATAAGGCCACGATTAAAAATACCACCCAGTGACCAAAAAATAGGATTATCTAATCAGTGGAAACCAAAACCATAAGATAGAGAAAAATTAACAAACATGTGGTGCAGTAATTACTATATTGATTGAAACAAATATTTAATGAAACAAAGATATGTATATAAAATCAAGACATGTATAAAAAAATACAAATATTTGAATAGTAGTACATTGAGCGAATGACGAAGATGACGAAGCAGCAGCAACTATGGTGATTGGAGATCTATAGAAGATGAGCACACTTTTCTGTGCTCCAATCCATGATCACACCCCTGGATGAGAAGGAAAATTCATTGCTAAGGTTGATTGAATAATATGAATATTCATTCACACAACTCGCTGAGATGTTCTCTATGTTGCGGCCATAACTGATCAACATGGTGGAGAACTTACTAGGCACATTGATCTCGGGCCGAGCAGTAGGACTGGGTCAAATCAGACTAGAGAATATGATTTGAGGGCTTATAGTCCCTATCTATCATGAATAATTCTGTGGAACTTTGAGATTTTGTAATGTGCTATTATATATATACAATAACCCTTGACTAATCTCTATATGAGGTGGATGTTGAATTCATATAGTGATGTAAACTTTCTCAATAGTATCCTAATTGAGAATAGTAGCAACCAATACATGTTTCAACTGCTACTCAGTAAGGTTCCAGTCTAGAATAATAGTGGTGGGTGAGGTTATCAATGGTGATTTATTAGAGGGGAATGATGTCTCTCTATACTAGGTAGTGGGCGACACTCTGATGGAGAGAGATTCAATTTATGTAGAAGCTATATAAAATAGGAACCACCTTTCTATCACCATAGCAGGTCCCTTTACATTCTGGTAGGACTCAAATTCATATTCCTAGTGGGCCTCTAGATTATAAAGGATTTATGGGTCATCAACGAGTTCTTGGATGGCTAGTGAAGTAAGATCTCTTGTAGTGGAATTATATGGCTTATGCTCTGTAGAAAGATGATGGGTTGGTAACAACTATAGTGGATGAAAAAAGGGGTACACTGGTGGATCTATAAATGGAAATACCTTCTTTTTAAAAAGAATAATTTTTCTCTAAATGAGGAATATAGAGAAACACCAATATAATGAAACCATTTCTCCAAAGTGGCAGAGGGTGGTGATATCTTGTTAAGTCCTATTTATGCCCTCTACACTAGAATGTGTAGGGGATGTCCTGGTATCATAGGTAGCCTAAGACTGGGACTCTGGTGCATCAAAATCTTACTCAACATATGTATACTCATTAGACCATTCATATTGTTTCCCCACTTTTTTCATAATCATCTTATTGAAATGTGTAAGGAAGTCAGAAAACTACAAACCACCTAAGGATAAGAAGGGAAACAAATAATCAAACTCCCACTCCTAAAGGAGTTCTATTTTTCTGAAGTAATTTATGTTGAATACTATCTTATGATTAATATGGAAACTAACGGTCTGTTAAGGACATGGGACCATTCTGTAATTCAGGGAGTTCAAGATATGGTAGCAATCCTAAGAGGCAGTCTCTCTCTCTCTAAGAAATTGGGGTTTTTATTGTTTGTTTAGTTTGAACAACTACATTTTATTTAATCTGAATGAAACACCCCACTCTCTCTGTCTCATTTTGTGTTACCAATATATAAACAAAAAATATTACTTGGTTAAGTGTGAGGCAAGAGAACATAAAAATATATATTGTCAAAGTACTTAAATCGCTAAATCTGGGTCATACTGAAACCATAATGACAAATATATATTTATACATGCAATTTTACTTGGTCATTATAATCAATTTATTTGTGATGGGTTATTTATTGTACATAGCCTTCCATGAAATATTTTAATGGAATGGTAGCCACTGGATAACATTGCTGAAGAGGGTGTGTTTTCATGTAAATAATTTATGAAGTGCAAATCATCGAGTATGAGAAATTCCAATATATGGTTCCATAGAACACTAGGGATGCTCTTTGAAAAAAACCTCAACAAAAAATTGGAAGAGCTTTGGAAAAGAAATAGAAATTTTAAACCTATAAATTCTAATTTTTTAGGTGAAGCTGACAGAATAAATTTATTTCATTTTTTGAACCTAAAATGAGGAAAACAATAAAAAAAGGTAAATGTAGAAGGTGTATTTGACTATTTCAAACTCAATGAAAAGTTTCAAATACGATAATATTAAATGATAATAATAAATTGATAGTAAACGCAAATGATAAATATGATTAAAAATTCAAACCCATGGTCCTGAATAGTGCTGATAATTATAATAATGCAAGCATATTAGAATGTACATGGGGAATATGAAAAACCATGGTGTGATAGTCCATACCCTATGAAATCACTACCCATCCACCACCATCTTTACAATAATAACATTCCATGATTTTCATTCATTATCCAAAACAATTTTTGATCTAATTTAATTAGGACTTGATAGGTCAATGTATCCTTCCATTCAACATAGAAAATTGGTTAGGATTTAATGCCAGCGTTTTAGTCATTATCCTTTTAGAGTGTTCTAATTACAATGATAATAGTTACAATTTGTTTTGAAAAAATAAAAGTAATGAGAAGTGTATAATTCCATGAGCATGGCATGTATAAATAATGATTATGCTATCAAGACTCCAATGGAAGGTCTGTGAGTTGTTACATGATAATTTAGTTATAGTCAAAAAATAATACTATAGTCTAATGGAAGGCCTATGAGTTACCCATGTAAGGTTAGAGTTCAACTTGGGTAATTTTTGTAAACATATAAAACATGTATATGTCCAAAAAACATAATAAAAACCAAATAATATGGACACCCAACTACAAATCTTATTATGTGTCACATTCTATCTAGTTTAGTATACTTAAATAATATAAAATGAATTTAAAAATAACGTATAAAAAATAAGAAAAAAATTAGGAAACCATAGAAATACCTTATCTCTCTAGGTAGTTTGCCCAATGCCGAAATGAAATGAAAACATGAGGAAACTCAATATTTCATATCAAAGGCCTGAAAGACAAAACCAAAGATCATATTAATAATCATTCATAAATCATAAAAATTATAAAACAATATCATTTTAATAAATCATGTGAAAAAAATAATTAAAAATAAATCAAAACGAAGTGGTATTTTGTATTAGGTTGAATTTTCAATCTAGATTAATACGAATTTTAAAAATTAGCAATTCATGGTATTTGTAGACTTGTATCTGGGATTAATAAATAGCCTCGAATCAAATAAAAATAATATGAAACTGAAAAAATGTGTATTTGACATCATTAAACAAGTATAAAACAAAACAATCTCATCCAAAAAATGATAGGAGGCGGAGAAGCAATATTCATTTTGATAAAAATTCTAGCAACTACTGGATGCTTTGTGGAGGGAGTAGGATGATTACCATAAAATAATTTCCTAAATGGATTCCCCAAGAGTTATAGCCTTACTGGGTTTTGAAATGGAAGAGGGAGACTAGGTAACCACACCCAAACCATTGTAGCAATGTAGTCCTTCATGAGAAACACGAACATCTACCTAAAGACATGGAAACAGAAGGAGCCAAGAGAATGTGAGGTATGTGACTAGATCCTCTTCAATGAAGAAAAGAATAAGAACAAATTGAGTTAATAAGGACCACAAATATGCGATTTTGTTGACCTGAAAAATCATTGACATGATTGTTGAATACTTCCACCAAAGGCTGATGATGCTCAAAACACGCGATCAATAAAGAATCAATTACAGAAGATGCTTTAGAAAATTACAATGATAGAGAAGCACTGATGGCCTCTAATTCCATTTTTTTTTATTTTATGAAAAGGATAATTTTTTGCTTATTGGGAGCCATGCAAAAATTAAAAACTACTTTATGACAATTATTCTTAATTCTACTTGCAGAACAACAACTCCATCATACCATAAATGGAATTCGAAATGTTGCTGATAGTTCAATCTAGAAGAGCTGTTATTTCCCATAAAATATACAGAAAAAAACCCATAATATTACTTTATAAAGACCAAAATAAAATACCAAAGCAAGAAGAAGATCCTAAAACCCATGAAGCATTATGTTTTCATTCTTCACTATGCCCACCTAAATCAGGAAAGTGGAAAATTTCTTTCTCTGATCGCACTGGATATAAATCGCCTAGCCTAGTTTTGGGTCTTGGAAAATAGTATTGTCTTAGTAGAATACCTTATTAAGATCCTTATGAATCCTATTGTAGCTGAATTATTTCTTCAACCCTTGTACAATAGTTAGACTATTCCTTTCATTGCACTGTTTCACCTGAACATGGATGTAATCCTTCGCCCCTGCACCCGAATCCTCAGCATTTGCTTCGGCCAAAGGGTCAAAAGTAGTCAGAGTTTGGAGATTGAGTTGAAACATGAAAATTTGATGATGGAAATTGATGGGTAACACAAAAATATGGGTTTTATTTGATTCTGATAAGGAATTCTACAAGAAGCTGGAACCCCGAAGAAGATAAAGAAATCCTAGAATTCCAAGCTATACTGAGCACACAAACAATACTAATAGCAGGCATTGCAGCACCTCAACAAAAGCTGAAACTGACCAATGCAACATCACTCTGTAGGTTTAGAACTGAACAACATTACACAATTTAGTCCACCTGATCACCAGCTTCACAAACCATCCACTATTGCTACAAGATTTTAGGTTGTCCACATGATAAATCAATGCACAGTAATTACCAGATTCTAATTGAAGTAGCCTCTTGGAGAAAACATCAAATCTATTTAGTGAATTTGTTTCCCACTCAAAAAACTGAAACAAGACTAGCAGCAAACCAACCCAGAATAATCAGATATCTTTGAACTCTAATTTGACACACTAAACATAAAACTAGTAGAACCACCATCATCATGGCTGCAAACTCAGGCGCGCATGAAAGAGTTGCAATGAGAGAAAAAACCGATGATCATTAGGGAATATCTATTAGATCTACAAAACCAAAACCTTCAACGCACTAGGATAAATTATTGTCCGGTACCAGAACCACTATCGAGGAACACCAAGACCCCAAGATGTATCGCTAGGATTCACCGCTGTGAAATTCATCCACCACAACAACCTAAACTTGAACTCGAAACCACCATAGATTCCACTGAAGCCAAAAAAGACTCCCAACAGCCAGAACATAAATAAAAAAATAGGGAAGCAATAAGAGGTCGAACACCTGGAACCACCGATATATTTCAATCGAATACCCTCAGAACTTTAGGGAAATGTTTGATTTTAGGAAGATCCATTGAGAGAGAAGTTGAATCGATCCCTTCCAATGCAGCTAGGCCCTTGGACATGAAGGAGGGACGCAACCATCCCCAATCTAGGGATACATCATTTCAAGAGATAAAATCCCCATATATTAAATTTAAAAAATTTATTTATTAAATTTATTTTGATTATATATAGTTATTTTTTTCAAATTTAAATATAAAAAAGAAGTTGTTATATAGAGTGATATTATATAAAACTATATGTAAATGTATCAAATATCATAATAATTGAAATTATTTTCTATAAAAAATATTTAAAATTTTATTAAATAAAAATTATTCAAAAATATACCATATTAATATTTAAATAATATTGAAAATTAAATTCAATTAATGTCATATTTTTAATAAAATGTAAAAAATGGATATGGACTTGGTTTAAAAACAATAATATAAATATGAAAATTAGTTTTTATTGATAGGATATTGATAAAGTATTTGATGTTATTGAACAGTTTGTCATAAAAATTTGTATTTATGGGAAAGGAATTGTTGGTAAAAGTTATTATTAATAACATATTTTTGTGTTAGTAAAAAAATGTTGGAATTAGTATATAGACCAATAGATTTTACTGTTGGCAAAATATTTGTTGGTATGGAGAGATCAATATCAATAGATATATCTGTTGGTGAAAACAATTGTTTGTAATTAAAATTAATACAAATAAAAATTAATATCTATTAGAATTGCTCATTTTTACAAATAGATATGTTATCTGACAATAAATTTATATTGGAATAAGTCATTTTTGTTGTTGCGGATTCTCGATGATTAATATTTTTTTTGTAAAATGGAATTGTTAACATGGAATCTATTTTTATGATTTAATTATTTTAGGAAATTGAAGATGTTAAAATGGTTTCAAACTTCAAGATTGGATTTTGAACATTTGATTTACCCTGAGTTAATCATAGCCCCAAATAGGGGTGATTGAGGGTAGAGATAGTGATGTGGTTTTATCCATTAGGATAGTGTATGTGGGATATATTATAATTGTTTTTTGCGACACATATATTTTATAATGGATTAATAAATTATTATGTTCCCCAAACACATGTGTTCGACATTTAGAGATACTGTACCATGAAAATTTTTATCAGTTGGGACATATAAGGAAATTGATGATAGTGCACCTATAATTCTATAAAAAGAACGCAAATTTTTCTATGTAATATAATCGAAGAGAATTTATATTAGAAACTCACTAATTTTATTGAGTTAATGGATAGAGACATTGGGAGGAGAACACATAATATTTTTTAACTGATGAGAGAGTTAGAAATCCAGTACCCTTAGACATTTTCCGAAGAGGGTAGTCCTGGGGAAGTTGCATTCTAGATTGAGTCTATCTAGATGATTTTGGTAAACATAGGGAATACTTAATATAATAGAGTCATGTTGGAAGCCTATATGTAACATGTATGAGTGATGCGGTGGTGGTATATTCCAGTCCAAGATGAGAAATTAGACCGCATAGTATAGAAGGACTTCAAAAATAAGTTCGTAGAATAATTTTATCCTGAAACCTTGAGGTAATAGAATGATATAATGTTTATATATTTAAATATTGAAATATTAATGTGAATTATATATTTGAATGATTCCCCAAATTTGAGAACTTTAGTCTAGTACTGGTTGGGGATGAGGCAGTTAGGATGTGTTGTTTTTAGAATGGGATCAGGTGTGAGAGTATGTCATCAGAAAATATATTCCATTTGAAGATGTTTTTTGAGTTGTTGGATTAGGCTCTCATTTCTATGGGGAAGATGAAGGAGTATTCTAATGGTGTAATGGTGGGATTAGTTTGGAAATTGGGTTGTATTTGACTAAATAGAATTAAGAACTGTTATGGGAACATTTTCTAAGAAAAAAGGAGACATAATAACCATGGGACATGATCTACCAATCTAAATGGTTTTCTAGTCATCATCCTTTAGTGTGGTTGAGCTTGTCACATTTATAGTAAATGTATTTGACCATTGGAGGAGGTTCAATCTTGAAGAAGGATATAGAATATAAATTGGTTTTTCAAATAGCATAAGAAGATGGGTAGTGATAGAGGACCTAGGCCAATGCAGAGGACCAGAAGGGGTTCTTCTACCTAATATCAGTCTTGAAGTTGGATTTCCATTAGGGTTCTGGTTTTGGTGGTGGATTAGGTACTTCAGTACAAGAACATTCATAATACCAAATTAGTGTAGGGAAGGGGACTCAGACATGAGATGAAGTTTGGGGGATTTCATAGACGAATTCCATTCAGCATACTTTGGTTGGTAGTGTGTACAAACCATTGAATGTTTGAGGTACAATTATTCACCTTCAATAGTTTCTGGTGATTTATTTGATAGATGCAATTTTGAATATTTTATATTACACGTGTTTCTAACTGGTTGGGATATAGTTGTGGATTAAATGTTTTTGGTAATGTCATTAAACATCCTATGAGGTGTATGATTAGAGGGTATTTAATTTTGTAACAAGTATTCCCTCGAGGATGGTAAGAACTGACTTCATTGGGAATTATTTGTGCTTGATATTTCAGGTATTAACCAGATACTAGGATTGGAAGGTTTGGTTATGTACCAAGATCATATTAGATATCACTATAGAAGATGAGTTTCACATCTATAGAAGGTTAAACTTATGTCCATCATGGAGAATGGAACATCCAATAAGGACATATAGAGCTAATTCATATAAAATTATGTGATCTCACAAAACAAGTAGAGGGAGTTATTCATGATGATGGAGGAGTTAATCATGATGTCCTCCCTCAACTAGTAGAATAATTTGATGATTTTTTTACAAATATTTTTATGTGATTCCACCCAAGAGATTGGTTATGTTTATAATTGAGTTTATTTCTATATATTAATCAATTTTCATTATTCCTTATAAAATGGGACTAGTAGAGCATCATGATCTTAAAACTATGCAATAATATTTTGACGACAATGGATTAATCATTCTTATAAAATTACCTTGGGGGATCACTAGTGTTGTTTTCAAAGAAGGCATTTGAAATCCTGGATTTTTGTATCTATTACCAAATGTTGAACCATATGTTGATCAATAACTAATATTCCCATACGTGTATCGATGATCCTTGGGACCAGCTAAACGTTTCTTTTTTGTTCTCCAATATTGATCTATGATCAGGGTATCATCAAATGAGATTGAGTACATCTAATATATAGTGGACTAATTTCATAATTAGGTCTTGTTTTTTATGAGTTCTTAATGATTATTTTTTTGAGACGAACACTCCTACGTTGTTCATGGTTTGGATGAACTAGATAATCAACTCAAATTTGTATAGGTTTATAGTTGTTTTCATGTATGAAATATTAGTTTACTCCAAGAATCATGGAAACCATGGAAAATATATAGACATACTTCTGAGTACATTGGGAATAAATCTTCTATATTCCAATCTATCTCATTGTGATTTTTGGATTGAGAATTTATATTTATTTCATTAAATCATATCGGATGAAGGTGTATCAGTAGATCACAAAAGATTTCAAGAGTATGTTTCTTTGGATCATCTCAAGTAAAATTTTCAAATTAAAATATTTTGAGATTTGGTCGATTATTATTGAAGCTTAGTTATAGAATTTCATTTCTAGGTAGATCCAATTTTGTTCCTGAAAAAGAATGTTATAAATTTTTATTATTTTGAGGAATGAGAGAATTTTTGAAATAACTAAACATGTGTTTTCTGACTTCATCGATTTTGATAATATCGGAACCAGGAGTGAAATATAATCAGTTTTGTAAGGAATTTGGGATTAGAATTTGGGTTGTGTTGATTAAAGAGATAGAGTAATGGTGTATGTATAATAAAAGTCTCATCTGTATGAGTGGAATTATCCAATGAATGATTTTTAGTTTCCCATTATGGTATATGATTTAAAGTATTGGTGGAATTGTCCCCCATGTGAAAATTTTATTTTCTATATTGAATATAAGAGCCTAAAATACATCTTTTACCTCTATGATTTATATCTATTGAAGTAAAGATATGTTGATTACATGAATTACATTAATTTTAAACTAGTATACACACCAGGAAAGGTGATTAATGTTTCAAAAATGTTTGAGTTATTGGACACAAATTTAGACAGTTAAAGAGATGAGTTTTGAGTAAGAGATAAATGAACTATTTGATGAGATGCATATCAATGTACAGGAGGAGAAGGAATAAAATACTCTCATATATTCATCTAAGGATCCCTCTCTTCTTATCCAGGTTGATAGGAGATAGTATGAGGACCCATAATGTTGTTATTTATGGGACAACATTATTGGTGAGGAGATACCTTATGAATGGACCAATTTTGACAATGATATTATCTACAATCATGAAAATGTTATATTTCATAAATTTTTTTTAGAGAGTTGATGTTTGAGTTTCATGCCTCATATTTGGATTTACACCCTAGTTTGATCAAGATGTACCATTACCATTCTAGACAGTATTGGTGGCCACATATGAAATGGGAGATCACAAGTTTTGTTATGTCATACTACACATGCCAATATGAGATGAATGAGAATTACTGGTATGTTGGAATTTAATAATGGTTTATATTCTTGATTATATTTGGGTTGATTTTACCATGTATTGTTTGGTTAGTATTTGTAAGACTCCCCAAAATAATGACATGGAATGGGTGATTATGGATCGGTTGAAAAAGATAACATGCTTATTTCATATTTAGGAGACTGAAAATGATGATCAATTAGATCAATTTTATGTTTTGGTGAGAGTGAATTTGAATGAGGCACCTCATTGTATTATTTTAGATAGAGACTGCCAGAAAACCTCATGTTTCAAGTAAAGATTATATAAGGAACATGAAACCAAGGTGTTTTTGTAATTCCCCAAGACTATTTCCCATGTAATGATAATAATATGGTTCTGTTTTATTTTATTTCTATTACAATCTATATGAAGCATAAAAATGGACACATGGATTTTGTTTATTTAAACAAGACACCAAAGTGTGTACAATGCACCAAGATCACAAGAAACAATTCTATCCAAAAATACCTATAAAAACTCTATCAAAATTATAGGGAGACTACCTAGAACAAAAAACCCCCCACAAGGTTATATGGGTCCTTGGAATCTTTCATAACAAACATTAGTATGGCTAAAGACACATCAGCCACGCTAAGAACCAATGGAATGACGAGAGAAATTTTCTTTAATTGGATTGAGTTTAAGACACCCTAAGGCCTAGGATTATAATTAATAAACTCGATTGTTGCATTGGGTGACCTATGAATTCTAACAACTATAATTATAGCCATTGGCTGTGTGGTGAAATAATTAATAACATTTAAGTACAACTTATTTTTCCAAAAATTTAAGTTATGAATTGAAAATTATAATATAAACTCTAACTATGAACATTAAAAGGACATGGTAAAATATTTTGACTTACACTCAAGAGATTTTGAAATGAGATATGTATTTCAATCACTTTGCAAATATTTCAAATATATTGTAAACATTTTCATTTCAAATGCTTGAATAGTGTTTTAATTAAAATATGTTTTATTTATTTTTAAATAAAACTAAGTTTTCAATTCGATAATTATAGTATAAATTTTTTCATGTGGGTATATTAAATTTCAATTTATAACTTTTTATGTTAAATCTTTAGTGTTTATAAATAATATTAGTAATACTTTTATTTAAGACAAATAATAATTTGTATTCATTAACTTTTCAATGTTTAAATAAAGTCGTGTTTTGTAAAATATTTTCTATAGTAATAATGAATTTACTAATTTCCTTATGATTTTATAATTTTGAAAGTCGACTTCTATTAAAAAATATCCCACTAGGGACATCCTTTTTTTCAGACCCAGGGAGGATTCTCTCGCTAGGCAGTTGAGCCTAGCCCTCAGCTTCAGTTTAGGCCGGCCCGAGTCTGGTCATAGTTTCATCGAAGGGCTAAAATAAGCACAATGGGGGGTTTTGAGCATGCCACTATGGGTGCAAGTCCACAGTGAGATAGGGGTAGGCCAAGGCCTGTGGGGGGGGGGATCCCTTGTATATGGATCCCTATGAATGTGTTGTTTTATCTTTTGAGCAATCGATCGGAGCCTCAGGCTTATAATGAGCCATGAAAATTCCTGTTGATTCGATGTGGGATGAGGTTTTCTGGGAGAAATAAAATCTGGGTCGTTGGATCGTGTCGTGCACAATATGGGTCATCAATTCTGATCCGATGCTCAATTCTCAGTGGTTGTGGTTATCACTGCGTGTTTTGTGCATTGGACGATCGAAGCTTAGATCTAATCTCAGCCATCCAAGATTTTTAAAACATTGCGTCGAACCTGGTCCATCCGATCTAGCCACAGATCTAATCTGACTCAATCACTTTTAAATCCTGCAGATGCACCCCAGCCACCAAATTAGGGTCAGATCAGATCCTGACCGTTTAATTTTTTTCTTCATATTTTCTTCCGGAAACGTCATCTTCTTCCCTGCAGTGTACGCAACACCAGTAACCCCTACACCCTATTTGCACCATTTTCTTTACCCTTTGAAACCACTAGTCCCTCCTCTCACGCGGTTTCCACAAAGACCTACCCCATAGTATTTTTATAATACATTTAAACATCAAATCCTATGCCTGTTTCCGTAAAATATTCTGTAAAGTCTAGTATAATTTCATTTATTTAGACTCACCTGTCGCACCTCTGGAACCCTCTGCTCTTCCAAACTCGAACCTCCAGCAAGATTAAACTAATCATCGTCGAGTTGTCCCCCTCCTCAGACCAAGGTAAGGGAATCTGTTGTTTCCTTACCTTTTTTGTTTGAGGATATATATATATATATTAATATATATATATATATAACTCTACAGTTCAGTTAAACCATCCCTTTAACCGAACCTGAGTCTCCTGGAGTTTGAGTGAAAAAAGGATTATGAACTTAAGGGTTCACTTAATGAATACAAAACATAAAGACGTGATTTATATACATATAAGGTTATTTGTATTATCGGTTTATATATACATAAACATGTTTGATTATTCGGTTTTGGGAGGAAACCCTCAAATACCCGACTCTAGGCCCTATGGATTTTTGAGGTTATGCAATATTTTCAAAATTAAATGAATATTTTGTTTCCTCATGATATATATATATATATCTTATATATATATATATACATAAATATATCTGAAAATATATGTACCTATGTACATCCTTACAGATTTACATAAAATCCTTATGTCTGGATTTAAGATTTACTAAAACATTGAGTTTCAAAGTTAATGAAGAACTAAAAAATGCATGGAGTTATATTTTGTATATAAATTTTATACCCGATAATGTATGTTCTTATATATATATATATATATATTCAGTACACAGAGTCTTATATAATGGTATTGGGTGTGTACCTCACTTCCTAGACCAGTTGTAAATCCTTCAATATTGAACATTTATGATTAATGGATGTTTTGTTAAATAAGTGAGTGGAAACTAATTTTGTGGAAATACCCATTAATGTAATCTATTATAATTTCGGGATATTCATGTTTACATAAGAATATATGTACATACATGAGTACTTTTAATATGTAAACCTTTTAAATTCCACTCAATAGTTTTTACTTCAAGAACCCATAATAATTTTAAGACATATGGGTGTTATAAGGTCTTTTGGTATTGGTTGTTGTTGAGTTTCTTATTTTCTATTATTGACATTATGGTATGTTATAAAAAAAATATTTTTGTAATAAATTTTGAGCATCTTCAAGCATAAAACCCTACATGAAATGTTTGGTTTACTTTTTAATTAAGTATTCATCCGGATGAAATACCAATATGTAATTGATTTATATGGTTTTGGAATTTATCATTTTATGTAACCAAATATTTATTTCTTTTGTTCTTTAGTTGTCATCACATGTACTCTTTTTTTCTTAGCATACATGCCATTTAATGACCTAGCATCTCAGTTCATAATTTTTTTAATTAATAATTATTCACTATATATGTATAAATGCTAATAAATGAAATTTAAACTATTATGAACCTTCATGGAATTATGAATTTAATTATTCAAGGTGGTATGGGACACCTTGAATAATATGAAATGTGAAATTAATTATTCAAATTGGTATTCGACATTTTGAATATACGACATGATTTGGAATATAAAAATGTATTGGACATAGTAAGTCTCGAGTGGGGCCTGTTGTATCCTCTCAGTGCATCATTCGGTCTTATGATACAAACTATGGTCTTGGAACAAGGCCTTTACAAAATGAGTATTTATTGTCTTGTAACAAGGCCTTGGCATTATGGTTATGTTGTCCCGCATTATACATTCCCTAATTATGTGTATGATAATTTATTAACCTTGTAGATATTCAAATATTATAATATCCATTGTTAAGAGACAATACTTATGAGTATCTAATAAGTAAATTCTTATGACCTGACATATGTGTAGCACATAGTGAGTTACAATTCAGTGTGTGAAATTGAAGTTGGTACCTTTACGCACAACCTTGATTATTCACTACTCTTAGTTGATTAATTTGTACTTACTTATTCATATATCGTACATATTTGGAATGTATTTTATTTATTACTCCAAATGAGCATGCCTATAATTGAATCATGTACCCTTGTAATTCCTTTATCATGTTTTTAATTGTGCACTTTGATTATGATAAGTTACATGTGTTATAACTTTTATTTAAGAAAAAAGTATTATGGGAAGTTTTAAAGAATGTTTTCAGAAGATAGAATTGGTTATTATGTTGTTTTAAAACACCTTACTGGGCATTCTTATGCTTACCCTACATTTTTTTTTATTAAAATTTTCAAGTGACAACTTTTAATAGAAGGATCTTGACAGAAGTGGCTGGTTTCTGAGAACCTGAACTGAATTCAATCATCTGTAAAGTACATGATTTGTAATTTATTAGTGCATGTTTTTGTTAAAAGTTGCACATAATGTTATAAAGGCACCGACTCTAGTTATTTTGGGGTCTGGTCCTCATAGTTGGTATTATAGGATTCAGTTTAGATAACTTTTGAAAACCATAATTGAAAAAAAGAAAATAAAATTACTTATGCATTATTAAATATGAGTTTTATCTTAAATTTTAGATGGAATAAGAAGGTTCTAGTCTTCCGTATCTTCCCAATGAGGCCCTGGAAACCATAATTTCCATAGCCAACCACAAATATTTTTAACTATTTCTATATCTGTATGATATGAAAACACCTCTATAATGTATCCAACTCTCCCCGAGTACTTCAACTCTATAGTGGAGAAGGTTTGGACTACATCTTTATGATGAAAACCCAATTCCCATCCTATGAATGATGGGGAAAGTACTATGAGGGAATTTTTAGATAGTTCACCGCAGTGTAAGGAATGTCATCCATCATAGCCTTCTAAGAATCTGTAGTAGCGGGAGTCCTCCGCGCAATATATATGTGTCTAGTCTTGTTCAATGACCATTTTAGTCAAGTAATGGACATCAAAATTCTTGAATTTGAAGCCTCCCATTCTGTGTACATACATCAAGTACAAACTGATGTCTTTTAGTTATACACCCCTCATTTCAGACTTTGGATACACAATAAGTGCACCCATGAGATTGAACCAGACTTCTCCGGTTGCACATCATGTAGGGAGATTGAGAGTTTGGAACTTGCATTGGGGATTCGTGTAACTAGGAATTGGGGGAACCATTATCCCTTTTTATGTATCAAGGGTTATATGAGAATAAAAATTGTTATCTCTTCTTTCAGTTATATTTTCATCATTTATACTTTGTGTGGATTTCACTAAGTGAACTTTGATAATTAATTTTCAGATGGAAGGACTAACCCACATTTAATACCATCCTGTTAAGATAATGGAGTATATTATGGTAAAAACCTATGAATAAGTGTACTTACCCTTCACAAACTTGTGAAGAACGTGAAAGAAACTTTATGAAATATCAAACAGTCCAGACATTCTCCGCTCCTTCTAGGGGAATTCTTACTTATACCATCGCATAGCCAAAGTCAAACTGGATGAGTACAGGTGAAGTGGAAAATACCACGAAGAGATTTTCCTATTCTTCACTATATCCCAGAACATCACATCTAGAGTGAGATTTCAAGAGGCTAATTTGGAGGGAAGCCTTTGTGGACTCTACATGTACCAAATCCTCAGTTTCAGTTTATACAACTACCTCTATGACTCATATTTTCTCAATTAAGAGATAGTATGGCAAGTCCTTAGAGACTTTGTCTATTCAGACGTCATTGAACTTTACACCATCTGAGCCTCACTCTGGAATCCAAAATGCACTATGAAAGAGTTCAACCATTTGTTCCTGAGGTGTGTCTGGGCCAGGGATACAGAGGAATTGAACACTAATATGGGAATTCAACTACCCATAATAGAGGATCTTCCATGATAGAGGATGTGATAAATAACATTAGGGATACATATTTAGTGTGATGGTATGAAATGAATTGCAAGGACGAAATTCCTATTACGGGGTAGAGGGGGGATAATGTAAAACCCCAAGACTCTTTCTTGTGTAATGATAATAATGTTGTTTTATTTTATTTTATTACTAATGTAATACGAATGAAGCATACAAATGGACATGAAGATTTTTTTTATTTTAACAAGACACAAAATGGATTACAATTCACCAACATCACCAGAAACCATTCTACACAGAAATACGTTTTAAAAACCCATAAAAATTATAGGGAGACCACCCCTAAAGAAAAAAACCCCAAGAAGGTATTATGGGTCCTTGGGATTCGTTATAACGAACATTAGCATGGCCAATGCCGCCACAACCGCGCTAAGCACAAATGGAATAATGAGAGACATTTATTAAATTTTCTTGAGTTTAGGACACCCTAAGGCATGGTTTTTAAGGCATAAACTTGGTTTTTGCCTTTGGTGACCCTTGAATTATGACGGCAATAATTATATATGTTGGATGTGTGGTGAATTAATTAAAAACATTTATGCACAACATAGTTTTCCAAAAATTTAAGTTATGAATTAAAAATTATAAGATAACCTCTAACTCTTAACCTTAAAATGAGATGGTATAATATTTTGAATTACACTCAAGTTATTTTAAAATGAGATGAGGATTTCAATAACCTTGGAAATACTTCAGATATATTGTAAACATTTTCATTTATAATACTTAAACAATGATTTAGTAAAACTATATTTAATTTCATTTTAATAAGAAATTGTTTTGATTAAACTATGTTTTTAATATAATACTAGTATAAAAGTTATCATGTTGGTATATTAAATTTCAATTTACAACTTTGAATGTTAAAGCATTAGTGTTTATAACTTATTTTTGTAATACCTTTAGTTAAGACAAAGTATAACTTTATTCATTAACCTTTCAAAGATTAAATAAAATCCATGTTTTATAAAATATTATATATACTTAAATTGAATATACTAACTTCCTTATGATTTTTTAATTTTTAATGTTGGATTTTATTAGAAAATACCCCACTAGGGCCAGCCCTTTAGTCCGGACAAGGCAGGCAACTCGTGCTAGGCGGCTGAGCCGAGCCCTCATCCTCAGCTTAGGTTGGCCCGAGCGTGGGAATATCTTCCCCGAAGGGAACACAAGAGAACAAGGGAGGTTTAGAGTGTGCCACCATGGGCGCAAGGCCACAGTGAGGCAGGGGTAGGCCAAGGCCTATGGGGGGGGGGGAACTCGGGTATAAGGTTCCCTATGTGTGTGTTGTGTTTTTTCAGAGAAATCCATCAGAGGCTCATGCTTTTAAAGAGCCATGTAAATTCTCATCGATTCGATGTGGGATGAGGCTTTTAGAGAAAAATATTATTTGGGCCATTGGATCACTTCAGGAAAAATTTGGGCCATCAATTCTGATCTGACGCACGATTCATAGTTGTCGTGGTTATCACCACTTGTTTTTGCACCGCCCGATATAACCATAGATCTAATCTCAGTTGTTCGATATTTTTAAAACGCCATGTCGAACCTGGGACATCTAATCTTGCCATGAATCTAATCTGACCATCCATCACATTTAAATCTCACTAATGTGCCCTAACCCTCGGATTAGGGCCAGATCAGATCCTGACCGCCCAATTTTTTTCATCTGGTTTTCTTCCTTCAATGTATTTTTATTCCCCATGGGGTGAATTGTACCAGTAACCCCTTCACTCAATTTTCACCATTTTCTTCACCCTTTTCAATCGCTGGTCCCTCCTCTCACACGGTTTCCACAAAGACCAACCCCCTACTATTTTTATAATCTATTAAGTCCATGGACCCTAAGCTTTTTCCTTAAAATATTCTGTAAATTCTAGTATAATTTAGTTTATTTAGACACACCCGTCGCACCTCATGAACCCTCATCTCATCCATACTCGAACTTCCAGAAAGCTTCTATTAATGTTCCTCGAGAACTCCTCCTCCTCAGACTAAAGTGAGGGAATATGTTGTTGTGTTGTCTTTGTTTTTTTATGATATATGTATTAACTTGCATATTCCTATATATATATATATAACTTTATGGTTCAATTAAACCTTCCCTAAAATGGAACCTAAGTCTCTTGATGTTTGAGACCAAAAAGTATTATGAACATAAGGGTTCACGTAATGCATAAAAAACATAACAAAATGATTTATATATATAACATATGGTTATTTGTATTTTCTTTTTATATATACATAAACACGTGTGATTAGTCAGTTTCGGGAGGAAACCCTCAGTTACCTGACCCTAGGTCCTACAGATTTTTGGGGTTATGTAATCTTTTCAAACTTGAAGGAATTTTTTTCCTCATGCAATAGATATATATATAAACCTTATATATATATATATATCCAAAAATATATGTACATATGTTCAGCCTTACAGATTTACATAAAACCCTTATTTCCAGATTTTAGATTTATTAAAACTTTGACTTTCAAAGTTAATGAAGAACAACAAAATGCATGGAGTTAAATTTTGTATAAAAATTTTAAACCCAATTATGTAAGTTCTTATATATATATATAGTATAAATGGTATTATATAATGATATAAGGTTTGTATCTCACTTACTGGACTAGTTTTAATTCCTTCAACATTGAACTTCGATGATTAATGGATGTTTTGATAAATAAGTGTGTGGAAACTAATTTTGTGGAAAGACCCATTAATTTACTCTATTATAGATGTGGTATATTCATGTTTACATAATCATATATGTACATACACAAGTACATTTAATAATTAATCACTTTAAATTCCACTCAATGGATTTAAATTCAAGAACCCCTATCGATTTTAAGATATATGGGAATTATTTGGTCTTTTGGTAATTGTTGTGGTTGAGTTTCTTGTTTTTTATTTTTAACATTATGGTACATTATAATAAAGTGTTTTAGCAATAAATGTGGGGCATATACAAGCTTAAAACCCAAAAAGATATTTTTGGTTTAATTTTTAGTTAAGTATGAGTCCAGATGAAATTCCAATATGTAATTGATTTATATGGTGTTGGAATTTATCATTATATGTGAACAAATTTGTATTTCTTTTGTTCTATAGTTGTAATCACATTTACTCTTTTCTTCTTAGCTGAAATTCTATTTAATGAACTTGAGATGAATTTCATAATTTTTGTAATTAATACTTATTCACTATATATGTATAAAATCTAAAAAATGATATGTAAACTATTATGACCTTTCATGGAATTATGAATTTAATTATTCAAGCTGGTATGGGACACATTGAATAATATGAAATGTGAAATTAAATATTCAAAGTAGTATGTGAAATTTTGAATATACGTCCTGATTTAGCATATAAGGAATGTATTAGACATAGTAAGGGTTGGGTGGGGCCCATTATAGCCCATCAGTGCATCGATATGTCTCATGAGACAAACTATGGTCTTGGCACAAGGCCTTGAAAAATGAGTATATATGGCCTTGGCACGAGGCCTTGACATTATGGTTATATTGTCCCACATTATACATTCCCTCATTAAGTGTATTATAATTAATTAACCTAGTGGATATTCAACTAGTAGAATATCCATGATTAAGAGGCATTACTTTTGAGTACCGAAAAAGTAAATGCTTATGGCATGACATATGTTTTGTACTTAGTGAATTAGTATTCCATGTATGAAATTGTAGTTATTATCTTTAATCGCAACTCTGATTATTCGTTAGACTTAGTTGTTTAATTTGTACTTACATATTCATATGTCATATTTTTTTAGAATGTCTTTTATTTATTACTCCAAATGAGCAATCCTATAATTTAATCATGTACCCTTGTAATTCTATTAGCATGTTTTTAATTGTGCACTTTTATTATGATATGTTACATGTGTTACATCTTTTCGTTACGAAAAATGTTTTATATAATGTTTTATAGAATGTTTTAAAAATTTATAATTGGTTATTATGTTTTTGTAAAACCCCTTAATGAGATTTTATATGCTCACCCTACATTATTTGTGATATAATTTTTAGGTGACAATATACAATAGAAGGAGCTCGACAGATGTGGCCGGTTTCCCAAAACATGAACTGAATTCGATAATCTGTAAATATCATGATGTGTAATTTATTAGTGAATGTTTTTGTTAAAAAATTCACATCATGTAATGAAGGCACCAACCTCGGGTATTCTGGGGTCAGGTCCTCACAGTTTTTGAGTACCACATTCCACTCAAAGATAGACAGATAATCTAAATGTAATATCTATGTATTAGAGGATATTCTTTGAGAACGTGACCTAGATTTTGAGGTTACATTAGAGACATAGTTTGATCCTCTTTAGTTGTCCAAAAAAAAATATATGGTGCCTATTAAGATGGAACCATATGAGGTGCTATATGGTACGCCATATAGATCACCACTTTGTTGGAAGTAAATGGGAGAATCGTGGTTTTTGGGATCAAGTATTTTGAATGAGACATCAGATTATGTTTTTTGGATCTGGAATAATATTACTATGACCCATATAACAATGAAGTTATATGATTATCAAAATCATCAGACACCAAAAATTATAGTACCTGAACATGTTTTTCTTTAGGTATCTCCTTGATTGGGAAGCCATTATATTCTAAAATAGTTCATATTAGCACCCTAGTACATGTGACTATTTGAGATCATGGATTGGATTGGTTTGGTAGTATATCAATTATATCCTCCATGATGGTATGGTGGTATGTGAGATGTTTTTTTGTATACCATCTTCGAGAATATCATATAGAACCTACTCTTATGATTGAGGTTGATGATGTTGAGATACAGACTAATGAATCATATGAGGAGTATTCAATTCGTATTGTGGATCACCATGAGAAAATTATTTGAGGTAAGATCATACCTATGATCTATGTATTATAAAAGTATATTCAGGTTCTAAAAAAATTATGGGATGGAGAAGATGATACGCCTACCTAGGGGCCCAACCTCTATAACTTATAGGCTTAGTTTTGCTTATGAGAATAACTATTGGATGTGATCTTTTATGGAATAGAGGTTGTATGATCCCGAACATATGATGAAGTATTTGTTTCTTTAATGTTGGTTTAACTCCTTTTATATTTTTTAATGAAATCCCACCCAAGATCGTGGAAGGCCTCAAGTGTATCTTCTTGGTTTGGGAAATTAAAATAGTGTAAAAGTGGCCATACGGTGCATTGTGTAGGGTTGGTTCATGGTTATTTCCAATCACAAAATATAACCATGTGGCATGGTGGGGATAATGAGCGGTTATGATACCATTAGAGGATAGAGTAGGAAAAAATGTTTCTTTAGCCCCTCAGGTAGGGTCAACCTCACAGTTTATCAACAGTGACTAAGGAAAGACTAATCATGGTAATTGGTTTCTTCTTAGATGGATAGAACCCCAAAATTTGAACCGGGTTTGTAAAACCATGAAGCCAAACCGAGGACATCTTAATATTTTAGGAAAATGATGATTTTTCCCAATCGATAATTCTATGATTTTCTCCCTATTTCACCCCAATTTTTCTAGTTGTAGGGGTTATGAACTTGGAGCTCTCTCCCCTCTCAAGGGATATTCTTATCCATTATTTTTTCCTTTGTAGTGTTATTTAGTAATGTTCAATACTCCCAATAACTCTCAAACATTGTTTCCTTGCATATTGTTGGGTAATCCGTGTGGATTAATTCCCATCCTTCTATAGCTTATAAACCATATTTCCCTAAATTTTTAATCTTGATGTTTTTAGACCATCTAGCTTGAATAAATGGATATGGTTGGGAATGTACTTGTCTATGATCTTTTGGAAGGTGGTGGATATTCTTTAACCTAAGGTGTTTTTATTATTCTTGTGTATATGGTGGTAACAAAGTGATTACTTAATGATAACTTGTGTTATTGACTAAGAAATGTAATATGGGGCCTTTCACTGATGTGTGAGACCCTTTAACGATCGTATTTGCATCCGTTGATGATTTTTAGATAGTTCCCATGGCCACCCACATAGTGCGAAACTCCCTTGATAAGGGTGAAATGGGTTATAAATGGTGGGATATAAGATTTTTATGATTTTATACTTGTTAGACATGAGGCATAATATTTTAACATGGTTTAAGGTTCCATTTTGATTTTTAGGAATTTAATGGTTTATAAAATAGTAATGGAAAATGGGTAAAATGGTTAAATTTTCATATTTATGATGATAATTGGTTATAAAGGGACACAATGATTGTTTGTTATGAATGGTTAGACAAATAAATTGATTGTGATATTTAGTTAGTGAAATTGAAGGCAATGGACTATTACAATGACTAATAATGAAGGAAGATTACATGGTATACCACCTGATTATTTATTAGTGAAATGTACTTCACCACATTATTTTCTATTATAAAAGGTTCATGATATTGACCTTATTAATGATTGTTGATTGAATTAATATGGGTGTTTCTCATGATGGTCTGCACCATGGTGATGATATTGGTCAAGGTGGTCCATATCATGGAATGTGTGTTAGTCATGGTAGTCAACACCATATTATTGATATCAAACATGGTAGTAAATATTAAAGAATGGGTGTTGGTCATGGAATTCCACACAATAGTTTGTATACTTGGACAGATTCTCCTTATATAGTATTTGTGACTCCTTTGACATATGGAACAGATAATTTGCATGATCCAGAAACAGTTTTATGGTTTGGGTTATCAGTTGAAACCCAAAGGAAAATATGGTTAAATTGTATTTGTTTTAATTATAAAACACTTTGTATTAAATGCATTTTATATTGATCAATTTACATCAACATACCTTTTTTTAGAATAGGTATTTATTTATTCATTGTTGTGGGTGGCCTATAGGGTTGTACTCACACCCTTTTTAGGTCGTCGTTGGTACCCAGGTAGAGTTTATTGTTTTAGGTCAGGATATGAGATAAGTCCCTATGATGGATGAATGAGTCAAGATATGGGGTTAAAACATGTATGAGGGAATCCAACTAATACAAAGACCTGTTTTTTGCGATTGTTAGTTTGTTTTAATTTTCGGATTCCATGACACATGACACTAGTAGGTCTTGAAATATTTAATGTATTTAGTTGTGAGAATTTTTACAGGTTTAGGGACAAGATTACATGATTACATGATGTATGATTATTATATTTTATTACATTGGGTTCTTATTATATTTACTGACAATGTTTTCTAACTCTAGTAAAGAGGGTATAGTTACTTTGAGTACCACATTATACCATATCTTCTAGGTAGAATCCTCTATTGTAAATGAAGACCCACATTATGTCATGTGGTGAACCATATCGTGGAAAACTATTAGTGGAACCCAGACCTAGATGTTAAATAAAAATACATTAAGAAACCCAATATCACATTAATATCTTTCACAACCTTCTATGGTTCATCAACTGACTCCCATAAGATAAGAAATACGATATTACCTGCTACATTATTCCCAATTGACTCTACCATCCAATTCATATCAAATCATTAGTTAATGTAATATAAACCTATGTAAATATAATATTGAACTTCCATCATACCATTTTTACATTGGTATTGTGATAATCCCATCCCTTGTGTCCCAAAACTGTTCATTATTTATTAAATACAAAATATTATTTTATGTGGATACACTATAATTAAATAACACATCAATAATTATTTGTTATTAGTAAAAAAAATATTTATTGAATTTTGATTTATCCATTATTGATTTGATACGGTCATGATTTATTACATTTTTTAATTAGAGGCATTTTTTAATTTAACATGGTATTTTAAAACCAACAGAAATTAGAAATTTTCAGGGTTCACAAAATTTTCACATTCACTATAGTGGAAATTTATGAAATTCTAATTTTCTCTTACCGAGAATAATTTTAAATTGAAATGTTCTTTAAATTAGATGTTTCTAAAAGGAATATTCTTCATAAAAATAACATCATTTTCGATCACCTTGAATTCAAAATAGAAAAAATTTTATATAAGAGAAGTCTTTTTTCTATAGATAAATGTGGTTAAGACCACCTCTAATAACATATCAATGTTTTTTTATGTTTAATAGGGGTTTATACTTATAATAATAAAAAATATTGTAATAACCCTATCTATAGTAACCTATATATGGTGTCTAACTTATTACACTAGTATATGATACAATTGATATATTCTAAAAGGAATAATCAGTTTAAGAGATTTTAATAATTGGAAATATCATTGGTCACCAAATTAAATTGGAAATAAAAAATTATCACAAAACAAATGAAAATGATAAAAATCATTGAAACTGATTCAAATAATACTTCATAATATAAAAGGAAATGATTTAAAATAATTTTGAGATAAAATGATATAAAAGGGTTATGTAAACGAGATTAAATTATGAGTAAATATGGCGTTGTGAATATGTCTATGTAAATATCTAAAAAACTCTATTTAATCAATGACATGATTATGGAATGCATCCTTGGATAATATCAATATAATAAAATCATGGATAATTACCACTGAATTCAAAGTGATGGAAATGAGTAATGTAGGATTTCATCATCTTAGACATCATGAAATCTCAACTACCTAGGGATTATGATAATATAATATTTATTATGGGTAGTTATAATCCAAAAATACATTTAATAATTCTAACCAAATGCGATGTCTATTGAGGCCTAGCAATGCATCAAGGGGTATATAATTATCGGCCACACTCATCACTACTTTTCTTATGCTTTCCTCATATATTGAATAATAAATTTAATTCATGAGTAAATATACTTATCAAATAATATTTTTATTGAGTACAAAATATAACTGTTTCTCTAGTCAATCAAATAACAGTCAATGTAAAAAATATTATATAGACGTGGTATGCGGTTTGGGAAATAAGAATATATATGAAAAAATTTAAGAGAAATGTAAATTCCAATGATAATAATAAATTGAATGTTTTAGGAGACATTTAATGACCTTGAAATTAATGAATTGATGAGATAAAAATATCATAAATGTATATTTATAGTGAAATGATGTTTTTTATAAATAAAAATGAATATAAGAAAATAACTAAAATAATTTTTTATGATTTGTTTTATTTATATTTTTTTAATTGTTGGTGATTTAGCTAAAGTTTCTAGAATGTTTTGGTGGTAGGAAATTCTGTTAACGTCATAGACATTAAAATAAAAAAATTATTTTCAAATTTTATAAGAAAATTTTGAAATATCATTGTCGGGATAATATTATAAATATTACATTAAATTAATGTAAAACATAAGGATGAAATAAAATCTCTTTAATAAATTACTTTATAAAATAAAAATGATTTTTTTAAATATAATTTTGAAAAATATTTGAATGGAAGAAAAATAAAACTCGTTAATAGGTGAAATAAAACTATTCATTATTTTAAACATTCCAATTCAAAGATTGACATGAAATGAATCAATAATCATCATGAATAACTAGATATTCATGTTAATAAAATTAAGAGGGGAATTATATATACTAAATAATAATAAATAGTTTCATAATAACAAATATGGGTCATTGGAGTGGAATTTAAGATCAAATACCTTACAAAGATCGTATCATTCACATGAGAATTAATCAAAGATGTGATTGTGTGTAAAAAAAATAAGTAATTTTTTTTGTGGAAATGAAACACAATACAATGAAATGTTATTTCACTAGTAATTAAGGTATGATAGTTTCAGTGTTGTAGTTGAATAACCCAATGAATGTATATTGAGTTATTAAATCCCTTAACTCAAGTAGACTCTCTTCAAAAAAGGCATATACTCTTGAATTTTTTTTATAATTTCTATAAAGAAACACTTAAATAATATAAATTTATTTAAAATCATATATTATCAATTTAAAACATCTTATTACCCTTTTTAAAAAAATATTTTATTATTATTTTTGGGTGTTAAATGTTTGGTTTTCCATAAGAATATCGATTTCATAGTTCCAGTCAGCATACATTTACTATTATTCCATGATCCCTAGAATTTTAATCATGAAATAAATTTGAAATATATTCATTATTTATTTACATGTAAGAAACATCATCCATAAAATTAGATATAGAAAAAGGGATTATATATTTCTTGTAGACAGTAGACCATACATATGAACCATCATTGTTTTCACTGTAGGAAAAAAAGAACAAAATAATGGTAAATAATAATAAAAATTTGAAAATTAATTTTCAAGTAATATATATAATATATATTTTTATAATATATAATTATTGAAAACTATCTAAAGCATAAATGAAAAATTGATTGCATCACTTTATGGGGATGCTAGTTCATATTTACTTATGAGGGACACAATCATTTTGCAAACGATTTGAGGGTAAGAAGGTAGGTACAATACTATAATTTTAAAAGAAAAAAATCGTATAAAAATAATATATATTCATTATTTATTTTTTATGACCATCTAAGTAAAATGGTTTTAAAAAATGAATTACATCCTTATATGGAGGAAATAAGACGTACACTGCACTATAGATGTTCTTGGTTTTCATAGTATTGAAAACAGATGGAATTCAGTTTACCGAAATAATAATAAAATATATTTATATTTAGGATATTATAGTTATAATTTTCATATGGTTACAATATATTTATAGGAGAAAAGAATAAGAAATTAACATGGAAGAATCAATAGAGATGATTAAATTTTCTTCGATAGACTTCCATTAGTTGAATTTTTAAGGAACATTGTAACAGTGTCTTATGAAGATGATCAATTTTAATTAGAGTATAGGGGTTCTTATAGTATAATTGTGAATTTTTTTTCTTCAGCTATGTTTCTCAATGGAGTGTAAAGATAACTGAGAAGGGGATTCCTTTTTATAAGTGTGGGGATGTGTTTTTTTGAATTTTTTTCAAGTATTATATTAAAATAAATTAATTTTCAAATAAAAAATTATTTAAAGAGATATAATTATAATATGAGATAATTGTTAATTCAAATAATCTCTTACAATGAAATTTTGGATTTATTTGAATATTTTTTCACCCTTATCTCTTAGTTTTAACCCTTGTTAACCCTTTGTACAATTTCTAAAATATAAATTTTTTATCCTTTAAGGGTCAATAATGTTACCATAAAAGGAAAAGATACACATATATAGATCAAGGATGATATTTTATATGATATCACATTCACTTGTTCATTGATAATATCTTTATGATTTTTAAATCATTTAATATAATATTATTTGCTATAAAATAGAATTAATTTTATTTTTGGATGTATTCATTTTATTTTACATCGAGAAAAATGAATTCAAAAATAAATGTTTAACACATCTCTGATATGTTATATTTATCTTGGAAATTAATGATACAAAATAATTCATCCATATTGAATAAATTTTAAATTTTATAAAATTATTATTTTTTCCATTAAATGAATAAATACCATATCAATGTTTCTTAAGAATTTAAGATAATTATTCAAACACTAAAAAATATAAAATAAATTTCCTTAAAAATAAAATTATTCATAATTATAAAACAAATATATAACTAAATAATTTTTTTTCTCCCAATCAATGAATATTATTGATATTTATCATCAAAAAGTGACATATTTGACTTTATCTTTTACATACATATTATAAAGGTATTAGTCAGGAAAAAATGGAACCATTTGGATATATATATATGAGGATTGGATTTTTACTGAACTCCACTCATTTAAATGGATACATTAATTTACATAAATTGCAAATCCTTATCCCAATGATTTAACCGTATTTTAACAAGGTTTCCTTACTCGGGTGACAAATATTTACCTGGATCACTATTCAAAAATACAAAATTAAAAGAGGCCTTAAAAAAAATGAACCTCATGATTCTAAATATGGATTTAATTTTTATATCAATATTCTGAATACGTTTAAGAAATAAATATCAATATATATGTCTAAAAAGCAATGAAAAATATTTTTTTAAAAAAATTGGTTTTAAGTATGAAAATGATGGTATATCGAAATAATGAATATATCTAATTAAAATAAAATTAATTATATAATTATAAATAAAATGTATCATATTTCATATTAATATGAAATCAAAAATATAATTTTACTTTTAAATTAAATGATTTAATGAATAAAATGAGAGTATTTGAAAATGTTGTATTATTTCAATATTCATCAAAAAATCATCATTTCAACAAAATATTCAAATTCCATCATAAATTAATTATTATGGGTTTAATTTTTTTAAAAATAAATTCTTTAAAAGTTCTTGAAATTAATTAAAATATATACACACAAAAGGCTATACATATCATTTTTAAAGAAACCCAATTTTTGAAGCAAAAAATGAAGTTACCAAAAATGATTACATGATTATTGTTCCTTAATAAAGGATATTATAGTATATAAATCCATTATAAATATTTTTCATAATTATTTTATTCCAATTCATTAAACCATTTTTATTGTCTTGGTTATAATGGCCATGTTTCAATAAAATTTTCTTAATAGTATATCACTGTTCATTTAATCACGACGCTACCGGTAGCACAATTTATTAGATAAATTTAAATATATTTAATGTTAATTATATTCTGTAATCTTCGTATGTTACATTATACCCCCTAAAATAAATTTTTCCATCAAAATTTTATATTAGTTAGTGAAATTCTAATATTTATAAACAACTTTGTTGAAAATGCCTATTGTGGAAACAGATAATAAGATGTCATTTGAAAACATGAATTGCAAAGGAAATAGGTTATATTAAATTACACATAATTGTTTCCCATATAAGGATAAAATTTGTGTGAAGTTAATAAATATATATATATATGGAGGACATTTTTTTCAATTACTAATAAAGAGTGATAGATGACATGGTCCAGAGAAAGTTAAAAACCCCAAAAGAAAAAAATATGAAGTGTGAACAATAGTCAATTCATCGGAAATAAAGGTAAAATTATATAAATTCAAAATCAGTATCCAATTATAATGTTTTGGGACTCTATTTTAATTAATATAAAAAACATGGTAACATACACATACTTAATTTACTTCAATTTCATAACAAAATGTCATCCTTTGTTTGTTATTTGATTAATTTCCACATTATCACTTACTATAAGAAATGAAGATGTATTTTTCATTTCTAAAGAACTATAATTATATTTCAATTGATCATAATATCCATAAATTATTAACAATATATACTTCCATTCTTTACAAAAAAAATTGGTTTTCATGATGTATAATAATACCAAAAATGAATAAACCTTTATATGAAGAAATAATACATAAATATCCAAAATTCAATAATAAAAAAAATTAATATATATTATTACTTATATAAATAAACATATATATCAATAACATTGACATTAAATAATGTTTTATCCTCGAAAGTTATCTTATACCCTTTATCTTACACTTCAATAAATATAATATCATCATTCCCATATAATTCACTAAATTAATACTTATGTAAATATATATATCTCAAACCAAGAAATATTTGTCCGAAAATATCATTAATCACCTCAAAATCCTAATAGTTCAAATTGAGTAGATCATATAACTTGTTTCCAAAAACAAAATTAATATTTATCCATCAAATTGTATAAGTAAAAACAATAACATACCAACCAGGACGACACATAGGTAATTTTTAGGTGATGGAGCCTCATATCTCTTCTCTTGAAACTTCAAGACTCACAAACTTTTAAGAAGTAATTGGTTCATTCCCGACCTGCTATTTGTCATTTATTCATAAAAATTATTATTTTAATTCTTATAACATTCCCGAAAATATGTTGAATATCTTAAATATTAATATTAATCATTAAATAGCTTTTTAACCACTATGGTTTTATATAAATATTATTATTTCCACATAAGAAAATAAAATTAATTGAATATTATTACCTTGAAATTGTTAATCATATTAAACCTAAATGTTGTGAATAACATTAAACATATGTTCACTAAATATAAATGCAATATTTCTCAAATAACATTTTCCATAAAATATATACTAAACCAAATGGTTGTCTTCCCATTAATGTCTCCCAAAATATACTTCATAAAGTTAAACTCCAATTACATAAAATCTCAAAATAGGTATCTATGCCTTTATAATTATGATATGCCTTTGACTTGTCGACTGAAGACACTTTTGGTGTATCCCATATCACTAAGGAATATCATAGGTTTCCATTGGTATTATTCTCTTATTAATCAGGATTTCTCATAATAAAAATGTGAATTATATTAAAAATATACCCTTTTAGTATTAAAAGAGAATTACTATAAGGAGACACATATCATTCACTATATTGATGTCCAAAATATACATGAATAAATCTTCTCTGCAGTTTACCCCATGATGCATCGGTATAAAAACCTTTACCACATGTTGTATCCTAATAAGGATATATTTCTTGGAAAACCACATAATATAATACTTTTTAAATCATTAGTATGATTTCTAATACCAATACTTGTCCATGAGTCTATTTATTGGTTTATGTTTCCCAATCTATGCTTTTTCGAATTGTAGTTCCCAATTATTTTCTAAACATCATTTGATACCATATATAACAAACCAAACCTCAGTACCCTAGATCCAATTCTCTCATTATTATATTGTTATAAATTCGAGTGCATCTCACCTTGAAGGACCTGTCTATCTAAGAGACTTAAAGAACCTGATACATACATGATTCCAATTTTATAATGGAAATAAAAATATTAAACATGAAAAATAAAAATGTTCTGAATCTGTGAATCCCATTAAATGATTAGTTCTTCATATCCTGCTAATATGAAACCAAATAATGTTCAGATTTAATTATTATTAATGAAAAAATAGAAATTATTTATTATGAGTAAATAAGTAATAATAAATATGGAAATGTAAATAACTAAATGAATTCCATTTAATCAATAAATTGATAGTGAAATGCATCAATGGTTAATATTAATACAATAATATAATGGACAAGAATGACTAAATAATATAAAAAATAGATGCATAAAAATGGAATTCAAGATCTAAAAAAATGATATATCTACTACTAAGTGCTTATTCTAAGAGTGTTTAAACTATTTTTAGGTATACACAATAATAATATATAATAATTCTATCCAACTAGTTTGTGTCATGAGACTTGTTAATGAATCCAGGGGATATATAATTATGATCCCCGCCCATATCTATAGATATAATTAATTCCACATATATTCAGTGATCAATTTAATTTTTGATTACATTATTTTATCAATAATATTGGTATTTAGTAGGAAATATCGATATCTCCCCATTTAATCTAAAAACATTCAATGTAAAACAATGTATGAAGACATGGTATAAAATTAATGTAATAAGAATATAAAGAAAAAAGAATTTGGAAATTTAAGATAAAGTTAACACCAAATTATTAAAATAAAGATATTTTTTTAATATAAGGATAAGGATAGGAAAATTTATCATGAAATAAGAGATGACCATCAGAAATGTATATTCTATTGTAAGATACTGTCTTTCAGTGAATTAATGAAAATGGAAGTGAAGAAATTAAAATAATATTTCATAAATGTAACTATTTTAAAAATCATTGAATTTTAGTAGAATAATATATAGTGCATCAAATAATTTCAATGATGGTAATGTTCATTAACACCTTATATGTTTAAAATAAAACATTGCATTTGACTGTTTAAAATGTTAAAAATGACCCAATTCGAGAAAACCATACAAAGAATCCTTTTAACAAAACTAAAAACGAATGAAAAAATAATAATTTCCTCAATAAATCATTTTATTTTATAAAAAATAATTTTGTAATACAATAATGAAAAATATGGGCATGGATGGAAAATATACCCAATCCAAAAGTAAAATAAGACCATATTATCTTTTAAACATTAATTTTGTCATATTAACTTGAAATGAATCATTAATCATCATGAATAAAAATATATTCATTTTGAATACCTAAAAAGGGAACTATATACACCATATAAAAATACATAGCTTCATAATATCAGATATGCCTAAATGGGGAGGAAATTGAGATAAAATCCAGTAAAAAGACCATGTCATTGAAATTAGAGTTAATCAATGAATTGATTGTGCGAAAAAATATAAATAAAAAAATGAATATATGGGATAACATAATAAAAGGTCATTTGACACATAATCATTTAACAACATATTCCATGAAGTATATTTATAACCCAGTGAATGAAATTTGAGTTAAGAAACCCCTAACCTCATGTTTGACATTCTTTGAAAGTGATATATCTTCCTATAGAATAAATTTAGATTTATTCTAATTACATACCAACACCATATAATTATAATATCATATATCATTCATCTATAAATTATTATTAACCATTTTTTATAGTCTTTTGTTATTACCATTGTTTTGGGTGTTAAATATTTTGTTTTGCATAAGAATTTCGGTTCGGTTGTTCCAAATCACCATTCTTTGATTATAGACACATCATATCTAGAACATTAATAATGATATAAATATCATATATATTCATTATATATATATATATATAATAATCCATATTAGGTAGACATATGGAAATTAGTTACATCATTCATGGAGATGGAAGACCATACATACAAATGAACATTGTATCTACTTAACAATAGAAGGATTGAAATAATGGTAAATAATAATTCAAATTTCCAGTGTCTATTTTATTTCGAATATTCCATATGTATTTAAAAAAATATATACTTATTACAATCCATGTATGTCATAATGAATACTATATCACATCACATCATAGATCTAGCAGTCCATATATACATATGAGCAACGTTATTATTTTACAATGGATTGGAAGGTAAGATGGTAGATGTGATATTATAATTTTAGAAACAAAATTATTTAATAAAAAATACACATATTCATTAGTTCTAATTTTTTTAACTATCCATGTGAAATTTCAATAAAAATGAATCACACCACTATATGGAGATGGTGTACCATATGCATGCACAAATGATGTTTTCACTTTTCATAGGATAGAAAAGAGGTGAAACATATAACGACACTAACTATTATAAATAAAATTCCCATTTTTATTTAATTAAATTTCTTATTATATTATATTGTTATAGAAAAACACCTACACATGTTTTGTTTTATTATATTGAATTGGATTAAAAATATCACTAATTATCTTTTACGTTGATAATATAGTTCTTGAACAGTGATCAAAATTTTAATATAAATACATGGTTTTAAAAAATTCAATTGAAACAGACAATGGAAGTGATGGCCTCTACTAGTAGGATAAACCCCAATGAATACCATTTATTAAAGCATATAAGGGAGATAAAATCATTGTGATTTTCACTTGACCACTCCCAACATGAGATCCAAAAACATAAGCATTACCCAAACCCTTTATGGGAAAAGTTCAAGAACAACGAGATCACTACACAAACCATGTTCACTGAACGACACCATGAAAGTCCCACCATCACACACCATACCCTTAAGGTGTTTTCTAGTGTGTTAACGGGATATATATCAAGAAAATATAAATATGAGTTTGTATATTATTTTTTAAAGAAGGATGAATATATTTTCACCTTATTGTGGTGACTTTATAAATGATTTTCATTTCAATTTAATAAAAAAAATAGAATTTTGTGATGTATTCAAATTAAATTATGAAATTTATTTTGATGAATTAATCTATTTGTGAAATTAATAATATTTTTATAAAATATTATTATCAATAATATTAATTAAATATTAATAATAAAATACTTATAAGGATGTAAAATGTAGTTTTTATAATGGTTTAAAAATTATTATTGTAAAAAAACAAAACACTTTTAATAAATAACTACTATTTTTAAAAAACATAGAAAATTCAAAAAAATTGAAAATTATTTTGAAAAACAGAATATTAATTTTTGAATAAGAATGTTGAAATTATCTAATGGTGATTTTTTCAAAAACTTTTGCGACACTTTTTTTATTAGGAAAACTTTTTATATCATTTTAATACCCTTTGTTTATTTTGACATCATAATGAACTAAAATTTATTTAATAAATAATATAAGGGGTATCCACGACCAGGTCTATGTTTTCCCTTTATAATACTCTATGTTTATGTTTATTTGATAAATTTTATGAAGTCCTAATGAATACTCCAAAACTATTAATATATTTTAATGTTTTAAAACCATTTCTTTAGGTGTATGACTCACCTCCACATAGTAAAGGGTATGATTTTATTTTGTTTTTACCTTTGAATTAAAAATTAATGAGAAGCACTATCATTTTTTAGAAACCATTTTAAAAAAGCATTGGATGTTTTTGGGTTAGGTTATTTAATTAAGTAGAATCCAAAACCTAAATAAAAAATAAATCCACTGCTTTTTATATATAAACCCACAAAATATCCCATTTATTTACACTCAAAATACTATTATAACATTCAAAATCTATCCTCCACTCTCTATAGTCCTCCCAAGGCCCCCAAAGCCCTCATGAATCCATTCCCATGTATTCGGATTCCCACACACAAATTAGGAATTTCTCTATTATCATTTCCATTTCAGTTTATCTTTTGAGTTTTGATTATTGGTTTAAATTTTTGGTGGTTTGGGCATGTTTTCCCACAACCCCTTACATTAAATTTTGTGTATAAATCATTATTAACCCATTTATATCTTATTAACCCCTCCCATGAACTTTTAAGTAAACCTATTACCATGCCAAAATTTAGAAAGGGATCCTCACCTTATATTCTTTATTCATGTTTTCTTATTAACTTATGCAATATATATCAAATTACTTATGTTGGGATATATCTTTACATGTACCAATTACTTTCTATTTTATTTCCAAATGATGAGAGACCAATTTATCTATCATCAAACAAATTATGAATAATTAAGTGACATCGTTATGCTACCAAAATTTCTAAATGATTTCCATGTAAAAATAAGCGTGTATTGAATACCACACCCATTTTCTATCAAGGGGTTTCACATTTATATACATATAAATCATTGAACATGGACTTATATGTATTTCTTCCACACTCCATTGTCTTTGAATAATATATGATGATGAGTTAATTCATGTTGTATGATCTATGTGGCAGACATAAGCATGAGAATGAAATGAATGTGATAGTTGTGCCCAAAATTATATAGTTCTTCAATTGATTGGGTAATGTTTATCTCATGAGACTTCATTTTGAGAAAATGAATTAACTTGATTCCTTTATTAGTGTTTTTCTATCATGATGTCTTGGAAGTTGGTATTGACATATGTTTTTGATATAATGATTTAATATGTTACCACATTCCCAATGTTTCTTTATGATTATTACACTATATCATACCTCACTATTCATGTTCATGATTACATCTATTTTTATTCCCCATTGATATGTCGGTTGTGTAACACATATTATTTTCCTCAGGTTATATTCCCTTACTAGGATTTATAGATCAACATTTTATTATATATGTCCACAGGTTATCCCATGTAGTTTTATGTGTTATCTTGTTAATGATGTTTTTAATAAAGATCATTTCTACAGTTTTATGTTCTTATGTAATGTACCTAATTCTCATATATACTAGGATTCTTGATCCTGTGGGTTATATTATTTTTAATTTTATTTAATAAATGAATTATTAATGTGAAATAAAGAGTAGAGATGTTAAAGTTGATATTAGAGAAATTTTTATTTATTTTCATATTACGATTAGAAAACTCTAGAAAAAATATTAGGAATAATACGAAGATGAAGAAAACATCCCAAAATCATGGTAATTATTGAGTGGGTGGTTTATAAATAAAACACATCCTCGTCTGGTTATTAGAAGGGTATGTTTTTTTTCACAGATGTACCTAGGGGTCACAACTCTGACAATGTGTGTCATGCTTGATTTAGTGTAATTTTGTATATGACCACAAGATTTACTACACACATGGTTTGAATATCCTAGGGTAAATGCTTTGGTAATTTCATAAGCTCATTAAAAATCCTTATTAAGGGGAAACAATACCTATAACAGTATATTTTAGGAAAGAAAACATTGATAACAAGGATTGAATCCTAGTAATTTTTATGTTATGAAATAAATGTAATTTATAAGTTATCCCTTTAATGTAATTGGATTATATTTATGTGTTTAAATGATTGAAAATACTCATCCCTAATATTACTTTTATTCTATTCAATAACCAGAAATTGTGGTTATCAAGGGAACAGTAATTGTGGTGGGCAATGTGATGATTGTCCCAACGAGATACCCAACCTGATGTGATCAAGAATCACATACATTATGATGATACTCTCTTAGGTGGTTTAGGTTGTGAATAGAAAAATGTATCAGGAAGAGCGTCCAAATACCACTAAGAGAGAAAATGTTGCGTTTGAAACCTTTATATGACAATGGCCTCTAGATTTCAATGGATCATTGAAACCCTTAATCGTGGAAGAATGGATATACTCCATTGGGAATATATTATTCATCCTTAAATGTTTTATGTAAGATAAGGTTCTACTATATTATTTTAATATAGATGGAGAATCTGATTAGTGATGGAAATTGATCAAGAATATGAAGCCTTAGGATGGGATTGAAGTGATGGAGTTAAAGGAATTTGGGAAAATGTTTTTCAATAAATATGTTCATTAAACTATCTATATTAAAATAGAAAGGAACATCATATACCTCATGAAATTAAATAAAAAATATATTTGGGTGTGTGAAAAAAATTTAAAATACATGCATGATACACCTTTAAATTCTTTCTTACCCTTGATAGAATGCTAAACAACTTTTTATGGGAAGAACATAGTCTAAAAAAATCAGTAGAGATCCGTGACATTAATAGCTATGAAGAAATTTCTGTATGTGACCTCAAAGTTAAAATGGAGAAAATAAAATCTCAAGGGTATCATGGTTTCATGAAAAGAAAATCAGAGTTTAATTATAGCATTTTGATAGAGAAATATAAAAGTTCCAAGAAATATCCGCATCCCACTTATCAAAGGTATGGAAATAAGCACCCTATAAATTGCCTAATGGTTGACAATGAATTGATATAGGTGTGTGAAGGAAGGGAAACTGGCAAGTGACTGGCTATTGGAGAATCCCACTAATGTGATAGAGGAATGGAATGCTTTGATAAACTTATAACATATTGTTCATTACTTCAACTACAATGAGCCAAAGTACATTTTAAACCAATGCACTAAGCCGTCGGTTTTTAGAGATAACAAAAATCCTACAAGGAAGAAAGGGAATACTTTTTCAACACAACTGCTAAGGTGTATCCTGATAACAAAGTTCTGAGTGGTACACTATTTATTCATTCAATAATAGAAAACATTCTTTTTGATTATGGTTCTTTGTATCCCTTCACATTATTAATGTGTATTAGAACTATTCAAACACCACTACAAAACATAAAAGTATAGCTGTTAGTGAAAATGAAGAATAGGGAAATTATTTCATCCAAAGTATATAACTCCTCCCATATCACAATTTGTGGGGAAAACATCCAAGTTAACCTTTTCAAAATTTATTTGGTTGAATTTTATGAAATAATGGGAATTTATTGGCTTTCTCTATATAGATCCAACATAAATTACCTTGAGAAGGAAATTCCTCTTTGAATTGTGAATGGACCCCACATTTTTTACCAGTGCAATGAAAAGGTTGAGTCTTATTTAGGAATAATATCTCAAGTATGAATATTATTTATCTATAAGGAATAATATCCAAATCAAATGATTGAGTTTTAGGAAAATTTCATCCTTGAATACCTGACCATTATAGGGGAATACATTGATGTGTTTCCTGAGTAATTGTTTAGACTTCCTCATAAATTAGAGATTGAATTTTCAATTTAGCATATAAATGGGAATTTTCCATTATCCAATACTATATATTGAATAGATGTTGTTTAAATGAGGAACTGAAGAAACAACAATAGGATACTCTTGAAAATGGGTTCATATGCCCTAGTGCTTCACCATGGAGGGAAATAGTCCTCTTCATCAACAAGAAGTATAAGTCATTGCACCTTTACATTGATTATTGTATGATAAAAAATATCATGGTAAAGAAGAGGTGTCCTTTTCCACATATTGATGACTTTTTTGATCAGCTATGTGGAGAAAAATACTTCTTTAATGGGGTCTACAGTTATGATATTACCTTGTTCGGGTGAAGTAGTCATATATCACCTACACTACTTTTCGTCCAATGTATGAGCACAATGCATTCAATGTAATTCCAAGCAGACCCACTAATTCTCCAAAAAACGTTATGAAGATAATTAATAGAGTCTTTAGATATTACATCGACATATTTTTGGTAGTCTTTATAGATGATATTAAAATATATCCCAAAAAAGGATGAACATGGGGATAATTTGAGCACTATCGTAAATACAATGTGAAAGGAGAAGATTTATTCCAAGTAAAATAATTTGTGTTCTCCTTAAAGGAAGTCTCATTCTTGGGTAATAGGATCCCAAGAAATGGGATATCTGTGGAATATTAAAATAAAGAAGCAATTGGATAATGGAAAATTCCAACATATGTGAATCATAAATTTATTTTCTTTGGAGAAACTGGGTATTATAGTCAATTTGTGAGAAATTTCTTGTGATTTTAAACCCTTTTAATAGATATAACACGTAAGGGAGTCAAGTTTTCTTGGAATGATGACTATGAAAATAGCATTATGGAATTGAAAAAAAGAATAATCACTACCCCTATTTTAAAACTACCCATAAGTGTAGAAGTTTTCATTTTATTCAGTGATTCTTTGAAGAAGGTATTGGGATCTATGTTAATGGAGAATGAAAAAGTCGTCTCCTATTCTTCGAGGAATTTGGATGATACCAAATATAACTACCCAACACATGTTCTAGAGTTGGATATATTGATGTATTAATTGAAAATATGGAGGCATTATCTCTTAGGGGATAAGTGTGAAACATATATGGATAAAAAAATTCCCAAAAATATATTCAAAAAAAAGAACTGAATTAGTTCCAAAAGAAGATAGTTTGAGCTGGTCAAGGACAATGACTACTAAATCCACTTCCATCCAAGTTAATAGAATAAAGTGGTAGTTTTTCTAAGTAAAATGGATCTGAAAACTCTATCATTTAACATAATTTAGAGTGATATGACCTTCAATGATTTGTAAAGGATGGTTATGGTAGTCATAAAGGAATGAACATCATCGATCCTTTCAAAAATTAATGATCAACCATTCATTATGGAGAGGTTGATGGATTCTCAAAAACTATGATGTGGGAATTATGAAGAACGTGGAAACTATAAGAAAAGACAAATCCTTGGTTATAAATGTTAATAAAGAAAAAATTGTAAGATTTGGGCTAATACTATGTGTTCAATAAAATTTTGAGTTAAAGAAGGAACTATTGGATGATGCACATAGTTCAACATTATCCATTCACCAAGGAAACAAAAAGATGTATTGATACCTCTGAGAGCACAATTGGTGGCACAACAAGAAAAATGAGGTTAATGAATATACATCAAAGTGACTAGTATATCAGCATGTGAACAAAGAAAATAATAAGTGTAAGGGGTTAATAAAACCATTTCCCATTCCATCAATTCAATGTGAACTCATCACCACCGACTTTGTCACCAGACTCCCAAAGAAATATGAATGAAATAGTGTTATCTGGGGTTTTTTGGATCATCTTATAAATACTTTATAATTTATTATGATTCGAGAGGATTTCTCACTAAATCAACTTGAAGAAATTTAAAACAGATATTTGGGGGGATGCATGGATTACCTCTATTTATTAAATATAATCAAGATCCTAGATTCAACTCCAAGTTATGTAAATGTCTTTAAAATGATCTAAACACTAATATGAACATTAGTATGACTTAACACCCCAAAACTAAAATCTAATCTGAGCGGACTATCAAGAAACATGAGGAGATATTGATATCTTGGTAAATTGAATTCAAAGGAGGACAAGTTCAATATTTATCTCTCATTGAGTTCTCATACAACAAAATTTTATACTCAAGCATCCAAAGGGGTCCCTATGAATCCATTTTTGTTAATACGTGAATGACCCCTACATGTTAGGATGATGTTGGGGAATGAAAACATCTATGTCTTGAAATTCTTGAGGAAATGGTGAACTTGTGAAGACTATTGAGTAGATCCTCAAGTCTACTAAGAGTCGACATCAGAGATCTGTTTAAATTTTTTGATGAGACTTAGAGTTTGCAATTAGATACATGGTTTTTTCCATAGTAGTCCATTGAAGAAAGTGATGATATTGGGGAATAAATGAAATCTTAGTCTAAGATATATAGACCCCTTGAAGATCCTTGATCACATTAGAATGGTGTGTTACCAACTAGAACTCCTACCGAACCTATTTCAATTTCAGGAAGTATTATATGTATCCCTCTTGAGAAAGTATATGTGAGACCCCTCCCATTTACTAAATCCTTAGGTGGGACCATTGTAGAATTAACTCTCCTAGTAGGATCATATGGGTACGATCTTAGATTGGGGAAATAAAGGTCTATAAAATAAGGCAACGCACATTGTGAAAGTTGTACTGAGAAACCAAAAGTTTGAGGAAATGACATGGGAAACAGAGTAAGTGATGAAACAGATTTACTCTAATCATTTTTATTGTGGGAAAAACTTTTAGGTGGAAATTGCATAAGTGGGGAAGATTTTAATGATGTGAAATATTAAAAACATAATTCCACATTTTAATTAATGAAATGAATTATTATGTAATATACTTATAGAGAACACATGAAATTATTTTGTTTTACGGTGTCCAATTTGACTTAAAACATAGTTTTTATCACTATTGTTTAGTATATAGTCGTTGAATAGTTATCACATGATTTACATAAATATAAGGTTTTAACAAATATAATTGACATGGAAAAAGGATGTGATGGACCTAACCAGAAAGAACATACCTCACAAAGTCCATTTTCCAAAGCATCTAAGCGAGATATAATCACCAGGATAATCCCTTAACTGATCCCAAGATGATATTCAATAACTTATGCTTGAGCAAAACCATTTTTGGTAGAAGTTCAAGATCACTGAGATCACATCCCAAACCATGTTTTCTAAACCACCCAATTAATGTCCCAACATCGTGAACCATACCCTTAGTTTGTCTTCTAGTGTGTTAAAGGGATATGTATCAAGAACATAGAAAAAAGTGAATATAAAGTATATTGTATAAAATTATGCATATATTTTAATCCAATTATCGTTACTTTAAAAGTGTTTTTATTTCACTATAAAAACACAAAGAATATTTTTGGGTAATATTCAAATTCGATTATAGAATTTATTTCCCAAAATTATTAAATTTTTTAAATAAATAATATTTTAATTAAATTTTATTATAAAACAATTTTTCTTAAATATGAATGATCAAATAATTTTTATGAGGTTAAATGTAATTTCTTAAGGGTTTAAATACTTTTATTGTCCAAAAAACCCAACATTTTTAATAAATGGTAGCTATTACTTTTAAAGAGAAAATTCAAATAATAGAAAAAATTATTTAGATAAAATGAATTTTATGTTTTGAAATCATAATTTTGAAATTATCCAATGGTTAATTTTTCATAGCTTTCAGAGATAGTCAATTTTCTGGTAAAAATTAAATACCATATAAATAACTTCGTGTATTATGACATCATAATGACCCAAAATTGATGTAATATATACTATAAATTGTATAAAAAAACAAAATATATGGTTTATATTTAAAATAATTTGATTATATATATATTTTATTAATTTTTTAAGTCCCTAATAAATCCTCCAGAACCATTAAAATATTTTGTTGTTTTAAAACCATTTTCTTAACAGTATGACTCACCTCCACATATGAATGGTATTATTTTGTTTGTTTGGTACTTAGACATATAAAATAATGATAAACACTCCCATTTGTCATAAATCATGGAAAAACCATGGTATGACTTCTAGTTTTGGTTATTTTATTATGTAGATTTCAAAACATAAATAACAATGAAATTACCATATTTTCCTATATAAAACCACCAACACTCCAATTTTTCTTCACTAAATCATATTAGAGAACGCCATAATTTTAAATAAACTACATAAAGTCCTTCCACAGTTCCCCAACCTCTAAATAATCCCCTCACAAGTATTTAGAGTCACATACTCAAGTAAAGGATTTCTCTCTTCTCATTTCCTATCAAGCACTTCTTTTCTGTTATGATTATTAGTATCAATTGGTGGTGGTTTGGGTATATTTTATGACAACCCATTTACCATCCATTTTATTTATATATAATGATATTCTAATTTCTCTTTTATTAAACCATTACATTAATCTTTATGGAAACTCGTTAGGAAGTAAAAATTTAGAATGGGATCCCCAAATTCTATTCATTATTCATGTTTTCTTATTATCTTATGCCATATATTTCCAAATACTTATATTGGGATATGTAAATACATGTCCATATTACTACCTATTTTATGTTAAAATTATTAGAGACCACTTTTCTCTCATCTTACCATTTTATGATTTTTTTCCTGATGCATTTATGTTGCCGAAATTGCAATGTGATTTTCTATGCCAAAATAATTTTTTAGTGAATATGTCACCCATTTTCAACCAAGGTTGTTCCTATTTAACCCTTATAAATATTTAAATTTATAATTAAATTTATTTATACCAAAATCTTTCATCATGGAATAAAATATTATGAATAATGTATCCATGTTGTAGATCCATATGGCACACATGATCATGAGTATAAAATGATTGTGACGGGTGCACCCGGAATTATATAGCACTCTAATGCACTGGTTACAGTTTAGTCTCATTAGATTCCATTTTGGGATAGAAATTTAACCATATTAACTTATGGTAATTTTCCCATCATTATTTTTTTGTAGTTATCCTTGACTTATATTTATGATGTTGTGTTTTAAGATGTTTCCAAACTTTCCATGTTGATTTTATGATTGTCATGCTATATCACGTCTCATTTTTCACATTTATGATTAAAACTATTTTTTCCACCCACATATTCTTTTTGTTAACATGAGTTATTTTCCTCATGTTATATTCCTCTTTATGACTTTATTGCTCAACACATTCTTATATATGTCCCTGAGTTATCCCATGAAGTTTAATGCCTGAACATGTTAAAGAATTTTTAAATTTAGATGACAATTTTTTTCATTTGTTTTGTAATTTGCCAAATTAACAAATACACTTTATTTATTGATCATCCTTGTTTTATTATGTGTAGTTTTTTTGTAATAAAACAAGGATTAATGTGAAATAAAGAGTTGGGTTGTCATAGAATTTGGTTGTTCCACAACCATAATAACAAATTTCTATATTGATGACACCAATGTTGTTAAATTTGAATAGGAATGATATATTGATAAGAATTCGAATAAGGAAAAATCAAGAAAGTTTCAGAAATGATGAATACCTCTTATTCGAAATAAATCAACTAGAACCCTTCTTAAAGACCCTTGAAATAGTCATTTATGAATACCAAAACCTACAATATGTGTCTAGGGGATTTTTATGAGAAATGGGTAGGGTTTTTTTGAGGTAGGTTACTCCAATTGGTGTAAAAGAAAGAGATAAGGGATGTAATTTTATAAAACTGTGGAGGGGTGTTCTTGCAATTTCAAATATTATTAACAAAATATAAATGAAATTTCAGGAAAAATTGTTCTAAATTGACATAATTAGAAGATAATATGAGTATGAGTCTAAATACCACCAGAAAATAAAAGTTATATTGGAATTGAATATTTTTTTTCACCGTTATATCTAATTTTTATCCCCCTTTTTCCTTTCGACAATTACTATGCTATTAATGTTTTCTATCCTTTATGGGTAATTAATGAATCCAAAAAGGTGTGAATGACCCATAATTAGTCCATGAATTCTATTTTAAACCGTACACCTTTCAGTTGGTCAAATAATATATTTAAATGAATTTTCAATATTTTGATAGATTATTATTTGTTATAAAATATCATTAATTTAATTTTTGTAATTAATTTGAAATCTAAAACTACAAGAAAGAAAAATAAATAAAATATAAACCTTTAAAATATTCATAATAGTTTAATTTTTTTTATAAAACTATTGCGACATAATAATTCATAAAAATTATAGAACAATTAAAATTACTGTAATAAAATATTTTATATTTTTATTAATTAAAAAATTCCACATTGGTCTTGTTATGACCAAAATATTATATATATTAAAATGAATGTAGTGACATTTTTGACTTTATCATTTTCTAAAATACTATAATAGTTTAAATCAAGGAAAAATGGATCCTTGTAGAAATATATTCACAAAAATCATAGATATGTTTGGATGAAACACATCAAATAGGATAAATTCAAGTGGTAGAAAATTTTTTTAATCGATTCCCAATGTTTTAACATAGTTTTACCCTGACCATGGTGTAAAATATTTACAATGATTACAATTGTTTAAATACTCGGAAATTCCATATAATTTTTTTAAATTATTTGGGATTATAATGAGTCTGTGAAAAATGACAGCGCTTGATTCTGAGGCCCGGTGTGACTGGAACAAAATTTTGAATTTTTTAAGGTACGTTCAGTAGAGGTACATGCAGTGTTTTCTATCTTTTGAACTGCTGCTCAGTTAAAAAATTTGAAGGCACCGTTGAATATGAAGCACCATGATTCGCTTAAGGGAGGATTAACTATGACCACAGTAGGTTAGGAGAATGAAGATAGTTTTATGAATTTTTTGAAGAATAATAAGATGACATAAAAGGTTATTTTATTTATCTACCAGTTTATGAGCATTAGTGGTGGGACTGCTCGGTTGAAAATCCATCTAATGGCTTGACTCTTCTATTCTGTAACCACACCATTGATAGTTAAGAGGTTTATTAATTAAAACTCATTAATGAACCTCATTAATTATTACAATAATTTAATCTCACAAACCCTCTATTTAAATGAATCTCAATCCTATGATTTTGACAAGTGAGGAACCTCTGACGAAGTACCACAATATCTTCCACCAACGAAGAACGAAGGCTTGGATGACAACGATAGAGGAATCAGTCCAGAAATGACGAATGTCGATGGCTTTATCAAATGTGGATTCTTATTCCATAATTGCGAACTCTCTTTCGAAACAGTGGTAGGGGTTATTATTAAATGCCAATTATTTCTTGACTCATTTCACCATTATTGAAAAGCATAACGAATGTAGTGAAACCAAAATGAGTTGATCCGCGATTCGTATGAAATTGAGGGTGGTTATTATGATAGTTTTCAACGGGTTTAAATTTATCTACGTGATTAATTGTTTATCACCCTCTTGATATGATACTAATGCAGAGGGAACGGGCCAAAAAAAAAGGCCTAGACACTCCGCCACTTCGGTTATTTTCACGTTCTGTGGGGGCATAATTTCAACCTGACGGAATCCTAAATTCGTGAGCCACGCTATGACTGAATCAACCCGGGAGGGACGTAGGTGCGTTCGACAGGGAAAATAGACCTCCTGGGCTCACCCAGTTGCCCATGGAAGCCCTGCTGACGTGGCATCCGTGTGACGGTGCACGAGACCAGTGCCAGCAGGTGATGATGATAGCTAGCCACGAAGAAGAGGTGGCACCCGGAGGCGACATGGTGGACCGCGGGGCAGTCAGCGTCTGACGTCCGTGGTGGCGGCAGGGTAGCTATCCATTGCGCGCCACAGATGGAGGTCGTGGATTTGAAGCCACGGTGGAGGGGGTTGGTTCAAAATCATCTCAAAGAATAGTTTTTAAAAATTTTTAAGTCACCATATTAACATTATCTTTTAGATTTAATTCTTAGATAAATAGTTTAACTTTTAACATGTCTTCTTGTATTCTTATATTATATGGTCATTAAACTCAAAATAAAAGGCCAAGAGAACCTGAAGTGGTTCATTAATGACATATATATCATTATACAAGTCCATTGGATGATCCTTAAATTTTTAGGAATATTATATCATCTAATAATATTTTATTTGTTTTAAATACTCATTTATGTCAATTTTGATACTATTTTGTATTTGGTTTTTTTGAAAGTCAAGAAAACATAATTACTTAAAAAAATACCTTAAATCAACCCTAAAATATCATATTAACCTATAAAATTAGTGTAATGCATCAATAGTCTCAATTTACTTTTATTTTGGTATTCAAAATACTAATCATTTTAATCTTTTATTAATAAGGTAATTATTGCATCATCATTGTGTCCTAAACAAATTTAATTATTTAATGTATAAAAATTATTGATAAAATACCATGATATAGGAAATAATTTTATATTTCTAATGAATATTTATAGTCTAATTTATCTCATGTATAACATTATATTAAAAATGGTTTAGTTATTAAACTTTGAATTTAACAATTTTAACTATTCTTTAAATAAAATAATAATAAATGTCCTAATCTAATCCTAGTGGATAAAAAATGATGAAAATTTATTCCTAAGGTTGATTTGGGTCTAAATAAACTTATCCAATAGAATAAGGACAAGTGTTTGTGTAATTATAATATCATTTTTACATTTAATTACTACATTTAATTTTAACCATGGTTAATATAATTCAAAATTTACTAGTCACCAAAAATTATTTTCATCTTATTGAACCACATATTAATTACTGATTTCAACTGTGATTCTTGGATTTTTGAAATTCAATTCACAAAAGCGGTAAAATTATGTTATATGAAAATTTTCAAATGTACCTTGAAGGTGGGTAAAAGATGGTAAAAAGTTCAATAAAATTATTATAAAATGACTTAAATGAATGACATTGGACTAATATAGGTTTTATTTATCAATTTTGAGTTTAAAATAAACTGAATTTAAAAATAATTATCTAAATAAAAATTCGTCTTTAAACAATAACATAGTGTTTTTAACAATTCATCAAAAATTAAATGTTTTTAGAAAAATACCAAAAATTCACAAAAAGATAATTTTGATATTCAAAATTCAAAAATGATGCTTATTATACAAAATTAAAAACATACAAATTGTAATATTTAATTAAAAAAATACTCCCATTTTCAAAACCGGAAAGCGGGTTACTTGAGAAATAAAAACTATCAAAAGATTGATATGTGATTATATCCAATTTAAATGTAAAATTACTTCTAATGAAGAAAAAAGGATTCACTAATAAAAATATAACTTAATAATACTTCAAGACCATTCAAATGTATCATTTAGCACTATAAATTATTTTTATTAAAAAATTTGTTTTCAAATAAAATTATTATTTTCAATATTCATCAAAATATGAAAGTTATCAAAAAAGCACTAAAAATTTATTCAAACTATATTTTTATGTCCCTATTCTAAAGAAGATGTTTATTTTGTCAAAATTAATATATAAAAGTGTGAAATATTATATTTAAAAAAGGTTTTCCATTAAAAGGTAGTAAAATTGATATTTTTGAAAAATACTTCTTTTATCATAAAAATTAAATTTGTTCTTATATTTTTCCGTATAAGCACATAATTTGGATGATAAAATCATATTGAGTATATAAAATTCAAAATTCAGTTAATATCATTCGTAGTTTTTTTTGAATTTCTACTTTGGTAAGTCATGGTGCCCTCAAACTTAGTGTTGTGTATAGCGCATACAATTAAATTACATTAAAAAAATAGCATAATATGAAATCAAGTGGTGTTAAATTATTCCCCCTTTTAGAAATTTCCTCCTTTAAATTTTTAAAATTGGGCTTGGGAACTTCCTTAAAATCCCCACATCGGAAATAGAGTCAATAAAACTATCACTTTAAAAGAATGAAAGAGAAGTAAAAAGGTCCCCCAAGATAACCCATACATGGATCCATGTTGGTAAAAATGGATATAGAATATAAACTATGTATCATGTTTGGATGGAGTGTGACAAAAAATACGATCAGGAGAAAGTTAACAACAAGAAAACCTCAATCTTGCGGGGGGTTAAACGATCATTAGTTTCATGGTAGGAAAAGTAAACTGACAACATTTTTGTTTTAAGTTCCATTTCACAATGTTGAGGAATTTATTAATGAGATTGAATAATAACATAAAGTTGTATAATTATATTCAATTATATTTTCATCTTTTAATAAATTTCTACCACTAACTCATCTTTTCTCTAAACGATGAGTATTCAAGATGACTTGGTCACACCTAATCTGCTAGAATCAACTTTTAGAGAATCACATAATCCATAAAGGATAATCTATATATTTTCCTTTTCTTTAGATATTAACCAAAACCAAATGGTTAGTACATGATAAGATTATACCCAAAATGGATAATCAATTATAAGAAAAAAATACTAATCATAATTTCCAAATTTAAAAGTAATTTACCAAAGTTCAATAAAGACCATTAAATAAATAAGTGTTTTTAAAATACTTCCATATAATCCAAACTAAGATTGAAACCCAAAACACAAGAGAATTTAATCACATAGTCTTTCATAGTATATCTTAACATTTATCTCTATATAATATCAAATACTCTTAATGCCTCATACAAAAGTGTAAATAACCAAATCACATATTTTCAATGATAGGTTAATCATTTCCATTAATAACCTGAATATCTATAAAAATCATAGATTCTTCCAAAATAAAAAAAATCCACCATTAATCCCCAAATCAAATCCTATATTATTCTATTATCTTTAGGTATATAGTGTTCCCAACTGAGTGAACGTCATCCAAAATAAAATTTATTTATTAATCACCAAATAATTTTCTTTAACTAAGGATATCAAATTGATAAAACATAAGATCCCAAATCAACTTATTATTGATCAATAAAATCATGTAACTAAAAATTATTAGTCACACTAACGAGGGACTTCATGTAGTTCAGTGGTAGGTGAAAAATCCCAGTCTCCCTTTGTTTGTTGGTTTGATTTCCATATCTTTGTCTGACATGATGGGTTGTCACAAGGTCTTCATTTTGTCCTTTTTCAAAAAATATATTTTATAACATTCCCAAAATGATATAAATTACTCAAAATAACGATAACATGATTTAACCACAAATGTTATCTCATACCTTGCATTTTCATCCCAAAAATTAATAACCTATAATTTCCTCAAATTCAAGGATTATATAAACCCAAATGGTTCTTTATAACTACATCCACAAAAGAAAAGATAATTCTTCCTCAAATACAATTTTCATATTATAAACTGTAGGGTTAAAAATACAAGAGGAAATTCTTCCAATGTAATCCTATCAACAATGAGCATCGATACATCTAAACTATTCACCATCCATTTATTTCAATATAGGTTCTTCTATGACTTAGTGGTTATCCTATAGAATAGAGAATTCACTTCCGTAATGCCCAGGTCCACTACATTTATGAAAAAATACTATAAATGGATTCATAGGATGGTTTTTTTCAAATTGAATATATAAAAGTGTCAAATATTGGATTTAAAATGGGTTTTCAATTAAATTGTGGTAAAATTGAAATTTTTGAAAAATACTTATTTTATCTGAAAAAATTAATTTTTTCTTATATTTTGTCTAAGAAACACATAATATGGATGTTATAACTACATTGATTATATAAAATTCAAAATTCAGGTAATATAATTCATAATAGTTTTTTGAATAGCTTGTCTGGTAAGTCATGGTGTGCTCAAACTCAGTGATGTATATACCACTGACTATTGAATTAATTTAAAGAAAATAACCTAATATAATATCTTGGGGTGTTACATAATGAGCGATGAGTCTTTGGTGTGAGGTCCTTTTACAGTGATAGCATCATCTGGTGTTGCACCAGAAGCACCACCACCCATTGGGAAGCAGTTTCCACCAGCCCCACTGGCGAATAGTGCATGACGGCTGAGCATGTTGCACAAGTTCAAGGAGTAGAGGCCTCTAGGGTTTTGAGGTGAGATAGATCCCCATGCAGCTTTGGACTGGATGGAGGCTGTAGCATGAGTTTTTCCCTTGGTTGAGACACCAGTAGAGCAGATGGTGATCCTATATTCTAGCCACTTCCAGGGAATAGTAGGGAGATGGTGGACCCGGATGCTCCAGTTACATGATGAGGGGACCCTCACCAGGATAAAATTCAAGTGCCTATTTAGGGAGGAGTACGTTCAGGAAACTCAACACTCTATGCATATTCAATAGCTTCTATACGTACAGTAGGGCAACCTGACAGTATCCCAGCACTCAGTGAGATTCATTGACCTCTCGCACTACTCCACCGGCATGGTAAGAGACCCTTTATTTAGGTCCCATACCTTAATGAATGGTATCTAGTAGAAAATCAGTGATTTGATGATATCTATCAATATACGGACACATGCAGAAGTGCCCGAGTGAGCATTATTGGTGGAGAGATTTTTAGCAAAGCCGACACCGATAGTGAGATCCACCACTGGATGATAGGTAGAGAAGTCAATTGCAACAGGCAGTAGGCTAATGACATTGAGGTCCAAGCGGGCCCGACCTTCTAGAGGAAGACCCTAGGATGTAGGGTTGGTGGTGAGAAGCTCATGTGGGAGAGCAAGCTTGCAGAGGAGTTGATTGTGCTTCATGTTCAGCGAGTAGAGTCACATGGCTCACAAATGCCAGACCCGACGTACCGATGAAGAGAAGACGGTCGAGGGACCACTGAGGCTGAGGTAGTGATTCACGCAAGGTGGTGCACATGGCAGAAGACGTGGAAGTGGAGCAAGTCATGTAGTAGACTGTTGGCAGAAATTTGTGGTTCTTTCACCACCACCTCCAGGGGGTCTACACTGACCTCAGTGAGCAGGAAGTCATGTATGAGCTCTACTTCAGGAAGATGAGGCCTAAGACAAGAGTGGTCAGAGATGATTCGAGGTAAAATTTTTGTCTACTCTACCCTAGATGTAGTACTTTTTGACATAGGTTCCAGTCACTCTTTCATTCGCACAACTCTAGTTCATACATCAGAGATTCTATTAGAGCCATTGGCTAAATCCTTACGATTAGAGACTTCTACCGGAGAGGGTTCAATGATTATGCACTAGTTTCGGCAGTGTGAACTTACTCTAGGAGGCGAGAGCTTTGGATGAGATCTCCTAGTAGTAGCATAGAGTCATACAATGTCATATTGGGCATGGAATAGTTAACCATGGTATGTGATTAGATTGACTATCTTAGGCGCAAAGTGTCGCATGTTCACGAGGACGAGATTAGGTTTTTCTTCATTGGTTGGAAGGGAACCATTGCAACAGCGGAAAAAAATTCTCAGAGAAGGGTGAATCTAGTCACTCATAAGTTAGCTAGCCTTAACCTCAAAGTAGTTGATATGAGGAGTCCAAGTTATCCTATAGTGGTGGACCAGTGTGCTGATGTGTTTCATAATGATGTTCTAGGACTACCGTCTCATATAGAGGTAGACTTCTATATCATCCTATACCACGAGATGACACTGATATCTACACCATCACATCGGATGGCTCCCGTGGGGCTTCTTGAGTTGTATGTATAGTTGTAGGAATTTTAGAGGAAGGGGTTCATAAGGTCCAGTGTTTCTCCATGGGCATCCCTGATTTTATTCACGAAGAATACAAATGGGAGTCTGAGGCTTTTTGTGGACTTTTGGAACCTGAACTAGGTGGATGTGAAGAACAAGTATTCACTATCTGTGATTGATGATATCTTAGACCGGCTAAAGAGAGCTCGAGGGTTTTCAAATATAGGCCTTAGAAAAGGCTATTATTACCTTAGAGTACTATATGAGGACGTACCGAACGTGGCCTTCAGATGTCGGTATGGCCATTACGGGTTCTTGGAAATGACCTTCGGTGTGACCAACACTTCGACAGTGTTCATGGGGTTCATGAACATGATCATTAAGACTTATATCAGTGGATTCAAGGTGTTCTTAATTGAAAACATCTTGATATACTCGACATTAGAGGAGGATCACGACATACACATATAGATAGTATACACACCTGGGAAGGGGAATGTTGTAGAAGATGCACTCATTAGGAGGTCTGGTCTATAGTTGTTGAGTGAGGAGACAAATAAGATATCCACATTGTATTTATACTTTGTGGATTGTGATGGACCAGCATACCTCCTATCTATGAAATTTACTCCACCACTCCTTCAGTGAATTAGAAAGGTACAACTTTGGTATGTAGACTGTGAGGCCCGACATGCTCAGATATCCTTATGAAAGGCTCCTGATTGATTTTATGAAGGTGGGTAGAACATTATCCACTTCAGAGGATGCATTATGGTACCAGTGAATCTATGAGAGGAGGTATTGAGGAAGTTACATACATCCCATTTAAAAGTACATCCCAAAGTAGAAAAGATGTACCAAGACCTCCAGCGTCAGTACTTGTGGCCAGGGATGAAGAAAGTGGTGGCATACTTCCTATCAAAATTCCTAACTTGTTAATAGGTGAAGGATGAGCATCTGGTACTAGTAGCCTTACCAAAGCCCCTTGGGGTTCCCGAGTGGAAGTGGGACTGTGTCTCCCTGGACTTCTTGACATGGGTACCACATATGTCCAGGGGCCATGATTCCATCTGGATGATCATTCACTGACTCAGCAAGTCATCCCACTTTCTACCCATTTGAATGGAGGGATCAATAGAGGGCTTGGGATGCCTCTACGTACATGAGATTGTACGAAATATCAGGGTGACTTCGACGAGATTCTCAGATCACAGTGCTCGTTTTACATCTCGCTTTTGTAAGGGATTACATGTGGCATTTGGGACTCAACTACACTTGAACACCACCTTTCATCCTCAAAAAGATGGTTAGACATAGCAGACCATTCATAAATTCGACTACATGCTTTGTTTTTGTGTCCCTGATTTTGGTCGTTGTTGGGAGGACCACCTACCTCTGGTAGAGTTCACATACAAAAACATTTATCAGTCCACCATTGGCATGGCTTTGTTTGAGGCCCTGTATGAGAGACCATGAAGATCACCACTAAGCTAGACATACTTAGTGGAGTTAACACTTATGAGACCAGAGATGGTACATGATACCACATATAAAGTGCATATCATCTAGGATAGGATGAAGAATACGTAGTTCCGACATAAGTCTTATGCCGACAGGATATGAAGACCCTTGGAGTTTGAGGAGGGAGACCATGTCGTATTAAGGGTCCCACCCCAACAAGGATTACGATGGATTGGCCAGGGTGGAACGATGTCTCCGATGTTCATCAGACCATTGCTTATCCTCAGTAGAGTAGCCAAGGTGGCGTACCATATAGCTCTTCCACCACAAGTGCACAAGGTGAATAATGGTTTCAATGTGTCACAATTGCGGAGGTACATGCATGATCCATCACACGTTATCGACTGGAGTAATCTAGACATTGACAATGGTGTGAAGTTTTCTGAGTGTCCGGTATATATATAGGATCTAAAGGAGCAGGTACTTAGTGGGTGGTCGATTACTCTGGTGCGAGTTCGTTAGAAGCACAACAACCACCAGGAGAGCACATGGGAGTGAGAGGATCAGATACATGCTCAGTACCCATATTTGTTCCCTTAGTTTTATTGTAGCTTTCGGAGATGAAAATTCATATGGTGGGGAGAATGTAATGACCCAAAAATTCTATGTAATTTTTTTAATTATTTGGGATTATTACGAGTTTTTGAAAATTGGCGGCGCTTTATTCCTTGGCCAGGTGTGCCCAGAATGGAATTTTGAATTTTTTTAAGGTATATTCATTAAAGGTGTGTACAAAATTTTCTATATTTTGAACCGGTGCTCAGATTAAAAATTTGAGGGCACCATCAAATCTATCGTGCCAGGATTCTCTTAAGAGAGACTTAACTTCAATTGCAGTACGTTGGGAGAAAAAGATAGGTTTATGGAATTTTGGAAGAATAATAAAATAACATAAAGAAGTTATTTTATTGTTCTACCAAATGTTGAGTGGCGGTGGTGGGATCGCAGGGTTTCCAGGACATTTAATTTCTTGACTCTACTATTTTCTAACCACACTGTGGAGTGTTAATAGGTTTATTAATTAATAAACTCATTAACGAACCTCTTTAATTCTTACGATGCGTTAATCTCTCTTACCCTCTATTTAAATAAATCCCGAGCATGGGTTTTTGACACTGAAGTGAGGATCCTCAGACAAAGTACAGCTGTGTATGCCACCAACGAATAATAGAGTCTTAGTTGACAACATTGGAAGAATCAATCCAGAAATGATGAACACCGACAGCTTCATCTAACATGGTTTCTTCTTACCCAATCGCGACGGCTCACCCAAATTTGTGGTAGGGTTTGTTAATAAATTCACGTGATTTCTCGATTCATTTACTCATTCATGAATATCATCACAAATGTGGGTCAACCAAAATGAGTTGATCCGCAATTCATATGAAATTGCGAGTTATTGTTGTGGGAGTTTTGAACGGGTTTAAATTTATCTTTGTGATAAATTGTTTATTACCCGCTTGATATGATGTTAATGGGGAGGGTGCGGGCCAAAAAAACAAGGCCCAAACCCTATTCCACTTAATATTTTGTCGCGTTCTATGGGGTAAGAATTTAAACCTAATGGAATACTGAATTTGGGAGCCACACAGTGATGGAAGAAACCCGGGAGGGCCGTAGGCATGTATGGAAGGGAAAACTAACCACATGAGCTCACCAGATGGCCCGTGGAAGCCACACTGACGCCATTGGGCAACAAAGACGGATGGTTTTCATTGGCCGTGTAGAATAGGAAGTTACCTAAGGTATCGTGGGGGATATTGGGGCGACCGGTGTCAACTGACAGTGATGGTAGCAGGAAGACCCGCCGTGGATGGAGGTCGCATCATCGAAGCCATGATGGATGGTGACCTGCACCCTGTGGGTCTCGTGGATAGTGGGACGATGCCACATGGAACCTACAATTAAAGAAACAAAGTGACCTTACTATTCGGGAAGGTGGGCGGCCACCCAACTAGTGTACCACAACATCCACCGAGCTGTGTCACCCGGTGGGCCGCACCTAACCGGGGTAAGCCGGGTCGATCCGATGCTAGGCATGCCAAGCCCGTGACACAACCCACATAGGCTGGCCCATCCAGTTCAAACCTGGCCAGGTCAGACCTAGGCCAGACCCAGACCAGGTGGGGGAGACCTAGACTAGGTAGGGTTGGCCCAGGTCCGGGCAGGACGGGTCAGCCTGTTCGGACTTGTAACCCTTTTCGACCCAGATACAATTAAAAGGATGTATCTCACAAACCAGACATTCGTTTCACGAACCGTCGGTGCAAATAGAATATTTGGCATGAGACATTCCTTTTATATACTCCACCTGAGTTTTTGAGAATGTTGGAGTATGGTCAGGTTGGATCAAACCTGAATTCAACTAGGCCCTTGGCACTAAAAAGCTGATAACTCACAAACCGGACGTCTGATTGACGTGTTGTCTGTCCCTTTGGGGCACTTACGGATTTTCAGTCCATTGGGTTACTTCTTCCTGGAACATCGTAGAAATTGAGGCATGACTGATATCTTTAGGAGAAGATTCTATGTAACTCATAGACATCAGGTGCAGGGAATCCTCTAGATGGATTTCAATTTGAATCACAACCCTGTGTGGATCACCATCATAATGACCCTCTATGGATATAAATCATAGTGACTCTAGGTGAATCAACATGATAGAGACCCTATATGGATCAACCTCATAGTGATCCTATGTCAATCAATATCATAGTGACCCCGTGTGGATTAGCATCATAGCAACCCTATGTGGATTAGAATCATAGAGACCCTTAGTGGATCAACATCATAACAACCCTGTGCAGATCATCAATGCATGACTCCACTATAACCAGCCTTAGAGTAGCCCGTCTAGATCAACGACATACGACCCTATGTATAAGGCCTTGAATTTAAACATTACTTACTCTTGAATTATGTTAATAATTCACATTGCGGATCATTTCAAGTCTATAGTTTTAGAGAATCAGGAAACTACAATTACATTAAATCTCAAATATTAAAAAGTATACACTTCTACTCAGTATCCTTTTTTTCATAAAATAAAAACTCTTACAAGAAAAAAATAATTCTTTTCTTGATATAAATCTTCTTGAATTTTTCTTTTCTCTTACCCTACCTTATATCCCGTGAAAAACATTTCAGAAACATGAAACGAGTTTAAAAATCATAGTAAGGGTTATAAAATAAGGAATGAAAACATTAGTACATCAATACATACAAAACATAAGCTTTTTAACATACCACGTGGAATAATAAGATTTATTTATAATACATAGAAATCATAAATCATAAATGTATCTTGTGGAATTCATAACATACTTACATTGTAGCATTCACAACTACACAGGGAGTTACATTTGGAATACCCATCATTGTATATTCCCTAAATCTCTTAGGGGAAACAGTAACATTTTTCTCCATCATATTACCCAATTCATTGTAGAGATATCTCGGGGTCACCTGTGTTAGGATTATCATGAAACCACCCATATATGTAAACAATTACCAAGAACCATAACATATTCATAACACATAACACAAACCTAACGGAAAGATACTATTTTCACATTTCAATCACAATATATAATTTAAATATATTAACCAAATCAATCCATTATCAGAACCATTTTAAATACCAAAATATGTAAAAGAGTATATGGTATGTATTTTCCTTTTAAAAACATTATGGGTAGTTACGGAAACCAGATATCAAATAACTCTCGTGGTGACAGAATGGTCATTATCACCGCGTAGGTTTAAAAAAAAATCCATTTGTCATTTAATAAAATTCTCCATTGAAAAATATTCCCTTTGAATGAAATGAAAATTAAAAGGGGATTATACATCGTATAAAATAAAGTCCTATATAAATCAAAATATGCCTCAATGAAAAGAGATTGAGACGAAGTCCCTTACCTCGTGTATGACTTGAATCATTCATTCTTTAATCTCTTGAATAAAAAACTAAAGTTAATTTACACTTTCTTAAGAAAATTTTTCAATTTTATTATTCCTTTTACATTACTTATTACCATTTTATAACATTAAATAATCATTTATGTTAATAACAATCATTTTGCTGATATTTGGTACTTGAGTCAAAATTGAACTTCTTATAATTAGAAGTTGTCCATGTGGTCAAAAGTCGATTATCACCATAATGATATTCAGGATTTAGATATCATATATAACACATATATATATATATTATATATATGTATTTAATATAGTACATAATTTTTGGAGATAAGAAATGTAATGCACCGTTCATGGAGATGGTAAGTCGTATATATACAAAAACAGTACTTTCATTTCTATTAGGTATTTAATGGAATGGAAAAATAATTATACATATATATATTATAATTAAATTATAATATCATATATAAATTCAGTAACTTCATCTTTTATATGTTCCATGTATGGAATGAATGAGTCATATCACTTTGACTGGACAATAGTCCACACTTCCTCAAATGAAATTATCGTATTTAACCATTATGGAAACCATATATGTATGCTATAAATGAAAAATAAAGAATAATATTTAAAATATAAATATAATATATATCATATATAAATACATTTCAATTATTATATCCACCATGCGAGGCGGTAGTATATAGTTGAACAAAAATCTTTTCGTGATGCAATAGTTCGCCTTCCATAAAAATAATATGTTCACAACCATTAGATGGAGGTGTGTAGAATTTTAGTTCAAATATTTATCATAAAAACATCCTAGTACAATAAATATACTAATTTGGTTGTATAATAACGGAATAAATAGAGTTTAGATGGTTGGATAAGGAAAATAACGGATAATAACTTCAAAGAAGATGTTACATTTTAAATTTGGTAACTCCCTTTGGTTTGAACGAAAAGCCTATTTTGAAGTGTCTTATGACTATGTTAAGGATTTTTGGGGGAATATAAAAATGTAGTAAGCTTATTAGGGTAGAGGTTGGATGATCAAATAGGGATTGAGAGGTATGAGTAAGGGTTAGATGTGATGGTTTTTTTATAAGGGGGGAGGGTCTCTTTAGTAATGTTTGAAAATATTATTTTATTATAAACTAAATTTCTTTTTGAAAAGCTCCCCAAATCATTTAATTATAAGATAAGGTGATTGGTTTTCTAAATACTCTCATCCAATGTGTTTTAGACAAGTTTAGGTCATAAAAGTAACTTGATCATTTATCATTAACCTTTAGTTAACTAATTTAACTTTTACTATGTCCTCTTGTATATCCATACTAAATGGTTAATATATTTACTATAAAATTCAAAAATCCCCCAAAATGGATCATTAAGGACATTATTAAAATAATATATTCCATTTGGTCGAATCATATATTTTTAGGAATATTTTATCATTTAATAAAATATTGATTGATTTAAATACTGTTTTAGGCCAATTTTAATACTATTCATATCGAGACTTTTAAAAGAATCCGAACCAACATTATTCATTAGGAAAAAATTGTTAATTTAAAAAAAATAAGTTATAATTATTTATAATTTTTTTTATTTCCTTAAAAGTTTCAAAATATTTTTATTTTAGTATTTATAATCTTATTTATTTAAAACACTCATTAATGAGGTAATAATTACATCATCATTGTGTTCCAAATAGATTTATATATATGATGTCTAAAAATTAAATATAAAATTCCATTATATATGAAATAATTTTATATTTTTAATCACTATTTATAGTAGAAAATATTACTTATATAACTCATTAAAAAATTTATTTTTCTAAGAGATATATGTTTATGTTATATTTTCCTTAACGTTTAATTAATTTCTATAGTGTCATTTTCACTTACAAGTGGCTCCATTGGGTACATAAATAGACCCAAGGATGCCCATAGTCAGAATGTATCAGAAGATATTATTATGACATGTGTTATGGTAATTTAATATTATTTTAACATTACTTTTTTTCCTTTATAGACCCTATTTACCCTTTAACCATGGTAAATAAAATATTAACTGATGTTTCTATTCATAATGTCTAAAAATAAAAGATTCCAATAATCTAAATTTGAACCACTTAATTAAAAATATGTAATCCTTTTTTCCAAATTCAAAAAAAAAACTATTTAAATTAATTTAAAAATAATTCTTGTTGTCCAAACAAAAAGTAGGTTTTTATGAAATAAAAACTATTAAAAGATTGACACTTGTTTATGTTCAATTTAAATGTGAAATTACTTCCAATGACCTAAATTGGATTAAATTGGGAAAATATAATATAATTATACTTTTAAACCAATTAAAAGGATAATGTAACCATATAAATAATTTATATTAAAAGGTAGTTTTGAATTAAAATGCAGTAATTTTCACTATTCATTAAAATAATGATCATTATCAGAAAAATACCAAAATTTCATCCTTAGTAAATTTTGATGTCCCGATTCTAGATAAGAATATTATTTTTATAATATAGCATCTAAATGTTACAAAAACTATATTTAATCAGGGTTATCAACCAAAAGAGGGTAAATCAACCTTTTAGAGAATATTAGAGTGTTTATGCATAAAATTGGAATCATTCAAATTTTAAGCCTCTAAATTTTATTGGATAAATATAAAAACATTTAGAAAACATTTATAATAATATTTTAGTTTGTTATATTCATTATCTCCAATAAAACAACTAGGCGTTAACTATAATTTAAAATAATATCATATAATTTTTTTAGTATGACACTTCCTTATGTGCAACATGAGATTTTTGGAGAAACCCGTTGTTGCGTGTTTGGAACACCATCGATCATAGAATACCATTTAAATTAAAATTAATATTTAATTAAAAAATATTAACAAATATGAAAATATCATATTCTTTATTTACCTGGGATGTTACATCCTTCCCCTTTTTTGGATTGTCTCTGTAATTCCATTCACTTATCAAATAAGAGGGGGTATTTATCCCTCATAGCATTTTCAGATTCCCACGTTTCCTCTACAACCATATGTGTTTTCAAAAAAACTTTTACCTAATGGATTACCACATTCCTCAACACATTCTATCTGTGGTCCAGAATCTGGACTAGTTATTCCTCAAAAGAAAGATTTTATTCCAACTGATCTACCCCTTGACTAAAATCACGAGATGGATCTGGAATATACTTCCTTGACATTGAAACATGAAAAACATTATGTACCTAGGATAAAATCAGGGGGGTAAATCCACTCTATAGATAATAGATCTAAATTCCCCTATGATTTCATAGGGTCAAATGAACCTTGGACTCTGCTTTCCCTTCTTACCAAAACACATCACACTTTTACATGGTGAAACTTTGTGAAAGACATGATCACCTACTTTGATATAAATATCTTTCCTTCGATTATCCACATAACTTTTATGCCTTCACTTTACTGTTCTCATGTACTTCTGAATCAATTGAACTTTTTTTCTATATATTCTACCAATTCTGGTCCGATCAGTTATATTTTAACAAACATTGTCCCAAAAGGCTAGAGTTAGAAACCACTTTCCATATAATACCTCAAATAGTTCCATCTGTATACTACAATGAAAACTATTTTTATATAAAAATTCATCCAAAGAAATTAGTTGTTTCAAAATTCTCTGGTAATCCTTTGAGCAAGCTCTTATCATATCTTCCACTGTCTGAATTATTCATTCTAGCTACCATATGATTGTTGATGAAAATATGTACTAAAATTTAATTCATTACCCAACGACTTCTAAAGGCCTTTCCGAAAGTTAGAAGTAAACCTAGGATCACGTTCATACACAATACAGAGGGTAACTCCATGTAACCTGGCTATCTCTTTAATATACAACCGATAAAGTTGATTTAGGGAAAATGTATCTCAAATAGTATGGGAATGAGCATGTTCATTCAATCGATCAACAAAAACCCAGATTGCATTATTACCTCGAGAATTTTTTGGTAATCCCACAATGAAATCCACGGACACAATTTCCCATTTCCACTCTGTCACCGGTAAAGGATGAAGTACCCCTTTCGATATCATTCGCTCTACATTAACCTTTTGAAAAGAAAAACACTTCATAGTAATGTTAGCAATATCTCTTTTCATTCCATAGCACCAATAATACCACCGAAGATCTCCATACATATTAGTAGTACTTGGATGAACTGAAAATAGAGAACTATAAGCTTCGTATAACAACTCATTCTTCAACATTGAATCACAAGACACACATAATCTCTTCCCAAATCTCAAAATAAAATCATTATCAATGTTAAAATCAGGAAACTTACCCTTTTTAAACAACTCTACCTTTTTCTACAACTCAATGTATTCCTTATACTCTTTCTAAATTCTTTCTGATAGAGATGATTTCACTGAAAACTGAAACAAAAAAGAGGAATATCCTACACCAAAAACATATATTCCAAAGTTCAAATAATCTGTAATAAACGAATCTTGTTCCAAACGTAACATGGTTAATGTAGCATTACTTTTTCAACTCAAAGCATTATCCACTTTTTTTCCTTTCTTAGAAGGTAATGAATTGTAACATCATAATCCTTGATTAATTCCATCAATATCCTCTATCTCATGTACAATTATTTCTGAGTGAATATTTACTTCAAACTTATTTGCTCAGTATAATTTTTACATTTTACTCCATACAGATGATTCTTAAAAAAATTTAAAGCAAAAACAATAGCACCTAATTCCAAATCATGTGTTGGGTAATTTTATTGATGAGGTTTCAATTGATGTGAAACATAATAAATTACCTGATCATTCTTCATTAGGACAAAACAAAATCCTTTCAACAAAGAATCAATATAGATAAAATACTCACCATTTCTAGAAGGCAGTTCCAAAACTAGATAATTCACCAATCTTCTTTTCAATTCCTAAAAACAGTCATCACATTCTTTTGCCCAAATGAACATTACACCTTTTCGAGTTAACATAATCATTGGGCTAGATAACTAGAAATTTTTTCAACATTCCTCCATTAATAACCTTAAAAACCAAGAAAAATATGAATCTCAGTTATATTTATGGGTCTTGGCCATTATTCAACAACTTTTGTTTTAGTAGGATAAAAAACAATTCCATTTTTTGAAACAATGTGACTAAGGAATGAAATTTGTTGTAACCAAAACTCACACTTTCTAAATTTCCCATTCAGTTTTCTTATTTTATGTTTTTTAGAACTAACATTAATTGACTTTCATGTTCCTCATTACTTTTAGAAAAAACCTAAATATCATTAATACACACAACCAAAAACATATTCAAGAACTCACAAAAAATTCCATTCATAAGATGCATGAACACAATAGGTGCATTGGCTAACCCAAAAGGCATAACTACAAATTCATAATGGCAATATCTAGTATGAAATGCAGTCTTCAGAATGTATTCTTACTTTTCTTTCAACTGATGGTACCCCTAACGCAAGTCAATCTTCAAAAAATATTGATCCCCCTAGAGCTGATCAAACAAATCATCGATATGTGGAAAATGATACAAGGTCTTAACATTGATTTTATTCAAGGATTTATACTCAATTTAAAGTCTCATTAAATCATATTTTTTTTACAAACAAGAGAGGATCACCCCATTTTAATATTCTAGGTTGAATGAAACCTTTATCTAATAACTCCTGCAATTGCTTCCCTAACTCCAATAGTTCAATTTGAGCAATTCGATATGGGGGTTTTGAAATTTTCTTAGCATGAGGAGCTAATTCTACTGTAAATTCAACTTTCTGATCAAGTATTATACTAGGAAACTCATCACGAAAAACATCAAGATACTCATTTAACTATGGAACATCATTAATCTAAACAGATCCTTTGATTTTAATAATATGTGCTATGTAACATTAATGTTTACCTTTTACATGTTTCTCAACTTCTTGAAATGTTATCAAAAGTAGGGTTCAATTTTGTACAGAAACTGAAATTATTTCAAAAAATAAAAGTCTTTACCTCTGAAGAAAATCTTATAATGATAAACGGAAAGCCAATCCATATGCCAAATAACATCAAACTCTACTAGAGGAAAACAATAATGTTTCCAGGTTGATTTTTCCACACATAAAGACAGGAAGGTTCTTATAATTTCTTTTTGTCTCAAAATTTCCTTGTGGTGTTTTTACCATAATTTCAGGATTCATTTCTTGAGATGGAATTACTAATTTACTAAAAAACATCTTAGAAATGAAAGAATGTGTAGACCCTGAATCAAACAACACGTTGTCATCATCTGAATAAACAAACAGTATACATGAAACTACTTCATTTAATGGCCCAATATCTACTGAAGTAGTTTCAAAGGATTTTACCACCTCATTCTTCTTGTTGTTCAGTTTCTTTCTCTAAATTGATTACTTCATTGGACACTCATTTAAATAATGACCCATTTAATTACACTAAAAACATTTTAATGATATTAAATCAAATTTTGTCTTACTATTACCCTGATCTTTTTCTGTGCAATTAAGAGCCTTATGTACCATTTTACCTCAACAATATAAAATACATGAATTCAAAAGACATTGACATCATGATTTTTACCTCAATTTTCATAAGAGGTAAACTTAAGTTTCTTACCATCAGAATTTTTTGAAGAGTTATTCCCTTTCATCTGCCACCTCAACCACTTATTCAGTTGTTCGTCAATAAACACCTGATCATTGGCCAACTCCATTTCCCCCTTCTCTGCACATAGAATTTTTTTTAACAATGTTTGAACTCCAGAGAATCTAAAGACCTGAGATAATTTTTCTTTATGCCTATGTAAAAATGGTTTATTTTTCTATGAAGATCTCATAGGAAATATAGAGCATACCTTTCCAGTTGCATGAATTTTGATTCATAAGCAGCCACTAAGTCACCCTCCTGCCTTAATTCCAGGAATTGTTTTTCTATCCTAAGATGAACCACCTTTGGAAAATATTTCTCAAGAAAAATAAATTTGAATTCATCCCAATCCAGAGCATAAATATCCTCACTATCCTTTATATTCTTCACCATCGACCACCGCAGATCAAATTCACCTTCAAAACGGTAAATAGTAAGACAAACCTTTTGATACTCTGAACACCCCATGACATCAAAATTATTCTCCAGTGATTTAATCCACCCTTCATCTAGCATAAGGTCAAATGATCTTATGAATGATTGGGGATGATGCCTCATGAAATGATCCACCACATACATGTTCCTTTATAGTTGATCTGGCTAATCTAATTCATGGATACCACCGCCATGTATATCCTATGTCAAATGTTCCATCATTCCTACAAACTATTCAGTTTCGATTCCATTCATCTCAGGTTGTTGATTTGTAAAGTTTTTGTAACACCCAAAAATTTTATGAGGAAGATTATTTTTAATTTTACGGATGTCTTGTGTTGTATGCTACCCCAAGATTAACTTTCTCTATACACCACATCGTATTAGCTTGCAGTATATGCAACACTATTATTAGATTATTATATACACAATTTCAAGTTCGTTTGATAGAATTCAACACTGAATATAGATATTTTTCAATGAAATAACATTAGATTATTTTACACGCACCACCAAAGGAATATTTCATGAAACACGGAATTGGCTTGCGTTACACCCAAAAGCGACCTTCCTCGATGGCATGCATTATACGCAATACCGAGTTTCACAAATCAATAATATATTATTATAATAATTTTATGAACTAACTGTTATGAATAGGATTAACCGAATTTTTTATTTTATAACATTATGATTCATCTTACATATTATCTAGAACATGGTATTAGAACAAAATTATTTTTTTGGATAAATGAAGTATTTTTCAAAAAATGCAGTTTTATCACCTTTTGATGGAGCACCCATTTTAAATATAATTTCTTAAAAGTTTATAAGTTAAAGTTGGAAAATTAAACTTAATATTTTCAATCAGGATATAAAAATTTACATTGGATAAATTTTTGACATTATTCTGATAACCATCATATTTTGATGAATAGTAAAAATATGCTAAATTTTAATTAAAAACAAATTTTTTTCATTGAGATAATTTATATGGATAAATTATAATATTGGATTGTTTTAAAGTATAAGTATAATGTATTTTTACCATTTAATATAATTTATGTCATTATCATTAATTTTACATTGAATTCATAGGTAAAAACATTTCAATCATTTGCAATGTTTTAAATAAAAACCTGTTTTTTGTCGATAGTGAGATTAATTTTAAATTAATTACTGCAACGTATGTGTCTTGAATTTGGAAAAATGGATTCCATAATTGGAATCAGTTCGTCCAATTTATGTTAATAGGCTACTTTTATTTTTAGATATTTTGAATAGTAACTACGGTAAATTTTATTTACAACAGTTAAAGGAAATTCAATTAATTAAAGGTAAAAATAATACTATAAAATTACCCAAACACTTTCCATAATATAATAGGATGATTATATTTCATTCTTGAAATATTCTTGGGTTTAAATGGTATCTATTGGAATCCACTTAGATGAGATTAAGACCTTTATTTTATTTTATTTAAAAGAAATTGAAATATGTCTCACTCAAACTTTAAATAATTAAAGTATTTTTTATATAATGTTATAAAGAATATAAATTATATTATAAATACTCATTTGAAGTCTAAATTTTTTTTCTTTATCATGGTAATTTATTTTTAATTTTTATGAAATATATAATTTCCTTAGTATCATATACATCAATGATGCGCAAATAATTTATATAGAGAAAATTCAATAATATAGTACTTACTAAAATAATAATACCGATAAAAAAGACCAAACACTTTCCAAAACCATATTGGTCAAGTATATATGACCCATAATCAACTCAGTGTAGACTTTTGGACCATTTAGAACTTTATAAAATATATTATGACATTTACATTATTTTATTTTAAATGATGTCAAAGTTTTCACCTTCATAATTTATTGAAGATAGCATTTTAAAAGTTGGGTGTTTTAGAAGATATATTCGACTAAAAGTATTATTATGAAATTCATTAGATATATCTTCACCATATTATTTAGCTTTTAATTTTAATACAAAATATAATTATATTAAATAATTATACAAAAATTTTGTAGTAATTATTTTATTCCGTGAAATATCAAATAATTTTTTTAAAAAATATTATAACAAATATTATATTAACTAATTACTGTGCTCCATGAATTTTATAGACACATATGACTTGATAGGAATCTATTAAATATTTTGGTTCGACTCTATCATCTGTTTGGATTTTATTTAAATTTAAATAAATGAATAGAGGAAAAGTTGACACTATTGATATTTTATAAAAATAACATATTATTAAATTGTTTAAAAATCACAAAAATATTTAAAAATAAAAACTTGAAATTTATATGGTCGAAAATGTCATAATGTATTCGGTTATGGAAAATTCACAACACATAAATAAGTATTTATAAAAATTTAAAATTTAGAATATTATTACCACAAATAAAATTAAATAGATTAAATATGGATAAATCAAAATGATAATGTTTAAAATAAAATCAAAAAATGTCTAAATTTGATTGGTTGATGAGGTTAAAACCCTATATTATGTAATATTTAAATTTTAGTAACTTTGGATGTTTTTAGGTGGGGTTTGAGTTTATTATAAGTTAACATTTTGGATATTTCAATAAGTACCTCTCTACTCTCTTATAAAAGGGCACCTCCTCCCTCTTCTCTTCACTCCATTTTGAAGTTTCAAACTATGTAAATCCCTTCCCATTTCCATTATAAACTTATCTAGAATCATACTATAGGTTTTTTTTCTTCTTCGAATACCAACTTTAGTCCCCTAAGAAGAGGTTTATAAGAGGAGCATCGATGTAGAGGTAATGTCCTTTACCGATTATTTCAAACATATTTCCTATTCTACATCCTCTTTATGATTTGTTTCAATGTTAAGTAGTAAATCCAGTATCACTTGTATACTGATATATTATTATTAATATGAAACAACCATATTTCACCTTATATACATCCTATGAAAAATGAAATCACCGCGTGTGCGTACATACGACTTGCCGTCACCACGCCGTGGTGTAATTTGTTTTTCCACCACCACCTTACTTGGATGGGTATAATGGTGGAAATAATAACTATATATGATTATTATAAAATGAAACTAATTATGATATATTATATCATCCACTCTAATTCCATTCAATAATTATGGGAATGATATCATTGCTCGTACATACGTACAGATTACCATCTCCACGACGTGATGAGATTCATTATCCATGTTAACCATTGAAGAATGATTATAAAGTATATATAATGAATAATAATGAGATATATGACATAATAATGCTACTATATTTATATATATATATTTCATCTACTTAATTTTATTCAATTCAATAAGGAAAGGAAAACATCGTTCATGCGCACGTATGACCTGCCGTCTCCATGAACAGTGTATTTCATTTTATTTATCTATCTATTATATATATATAATGAATTAATATGTTATATATATATATATATATCATATTTTACATTCTAGAACTATGTAAATCATGATAATATCAAGAACAACATGTCCAAACACGTACGATAAATGAAACGATATTACCCAAAAGGTTGATTCAACATGGAATTTACAAATGAATGGGTAATATAAAGTCGTAAGTGAATCATATTTGATATCATAAAAATGAATATGATTCTTGAATAATTCAACAAAATTATATAAATCATTATACAAGATTTTTCTACACGTACAAGAGAAATTGGACCTAAGGTAACACATAATTATTCCAATCTCGTTCTTATCAAAGATTGTTTATTAGTAAGTATTTACTAAGGTAATATTTATGATCCATTTCCATGTTTTATAAAAAATGTTTTCATAAAGTTTTTACTATTCTTCCATGTATTTTTAAAGTCAATTTTACCTTTTATTGACTTTTACTATGTGGTATGGAATGAATTTTTCTTTTTTTACCATACGAGGTATTATTTGACTTTTCCGAAAAAGTACGATGAGAACGTTTTTTAAATAATACGGTGTGAACAGGTTTTTAAGATTTCATAATGACTTTTTACATAATGATTAATCTACAATATTTCATGATTATTTTCAACAAAATTCTTTTTTTAAAGGTCACATCAATTTGAGAAAAAAATGATTTGAAATAAAAAGGATATTTTCCTCAAGAATACATTTAAAGTGTTTAATCAAAACTATTTTCTATCTATGATGAAATTATTTAATATGTTTATGTTTCAAGCATAATGTCTCTAATATTTATGTGGTTTTATTTTTTTATGATGAAATTATATCCAATGTTTTATATGGATTATGTTATGATGGGATGCTGTTTATGAAACCCATTTTATTCATTGGGTTATGATGAATGATTTATGTTTATTTTGTATCACATGAACGAATGATTTCATTATGAGATGGGTGGGACCTATACCTCCCTCCAATGAATTGGGTAATAATTTATATCTCTTGAGATGGACATATCTGGAATGATATGTAAATTCGGTTCAGTAAGACATGGATGGAATGATAGGTAAACTCGGTTCAGTAATGAACATTGTCCATTATGATGGTCCGGACAACAATTCCTTGGATACTATTGAAATAATATCATGTTCTTAATTGTTTCCAACAATTACATGGTTTTTTTCCATGCTATTTAATCATGATTAATGTCCCTTTATGATCTATGCTTTACGTACTACCAATATTTATTTCACAACTCAAGATTGTGAGGTTTTAACGTTATGTTCATGTTTTTAAGTTCAAATGTATATGGTTTGTTTTATTTTCTCTATGATTACCCTTAGTAATAATTTTAGCTCACCCTTTTTATGTTTTCTTTTTCCCAGGATATAAATAAAGGTTTTAGGTAAGAAAACAAAAGGGGAAGATATTTATGGGAGATGTTGAAGATCATTCACCATGATTAGAAGATTATGTTCCATGTTTCAAAAGTTGCGAAACTAATTCGATCATTCGGTGTCTGTTTGTGTCATGTATTATGTTTTCCACAAAAGTAAGGTGATTTCCATGTATATCAAGCTTGGGTCTCTATAGTTGGCATCAGAGCGATGGTTTAGTTACCTATGTAAACTAGGATTGGAAAACATTAGTGAGATCCATAGATATATTTCTAAGGTATGTATAGGGATTTCCCAAAGGTTAAGTATAAGTATAGGTTATATTCCTAGAATTACGGTAACAATCATAGAATTATTCCTATGATGTTTGAGATAGAACATACTCCCCATTGATTATGTTATAAGTTGTGATGGACCCTTTCTCACCAGGGTTTTCCACTCTCTCCTGACGCCCCACTCTTGGGTTCTAGGGTTTCTCCTCTCCTCTTCCAATGGTGGTCCCTACTTCCTTCATAATTATGGTATCATTATCTTATATTATCTCCTTAAAAATAGATCTTGATGCCCATTTTTGGTGCAACTCTTCTTGATCTCTGTTTTCTGCACTGATCTCCATGGTGTTTTTTATGGTTGATTCGATGGTACTGTCACAATTATATGCTGCTAGAGCCCCTACCCATTCATACCTGCTCTGGACATGAGTTCTATCACTCCTCTCTAGGTCGTATCTGGAGCAAGGGTTAAAAGGTAGTTTTGGGATTTGTGGTTCTTCGGTCAGTGGTCCCTCCAAGCACTCTAGAAATGGGTTGTTCTTGTTCGGTTGTGGTATTTGGTTTCTTCATCGTTCGGAACCCTCGGCTGTCCAAATCCCGGCTCTGGTTTCAATATCCTCTGCTCCTTTCTTAGTCGTACCTCGAGTAGAGGTAATCTTGAGACATTAGGATGTGGGACTTGGCGATTGGTGTCAGTTTCTCTTCCTCTATGACGTTGGTGATTTTGGAATTGGTATCAGTATTCAAATTGTTTATGTTTTTCAGGTTTTGTTCCATGTTCCCTCCTCAAATCAGTGGTAAGGGAAGTTTGTTATTCCGATGGGTGTTCGTTCTCTTTTCGTGGGATATGAGAAATTATTATGCGATTTTTCTTGGTAGTTCTTCTTCAGATCCATTTTTTTGATGAAGGGTTGTTTTACTTATTTTCATTAGTTCATTCTGGTTATTGTGATGTTTGTTCCTAGTTGGTTCTCCCTCCTAAATTGGGCTCCGGCGGTCCGCCGGTGTCGATGTCAATGATGGTGGTGGCATAACTTGGTGATTATGGTGGATGGTAATGACGTGACTCTAGTTGATGTGGTGACTCTCCGATCGCGGCCTCCTTGGGTATGGTGTTGGTTTTTGAATTTCAAATTTGGTTCCAGCTTTTTGTAACTTTGGATTGCCGCATGTTGTATGTGGTTACCGCTTTTCCTTAAAGAGGAATCTAGAAAATAAAAATAGCACTTTCACAATTATGTTGTTTTCCTAGTATGATTTTTTCCTCCCACACTATTCTTTTTAGGTTTTCGAAAATGGCTGGAAACAAAAAGATTCATGTTAATGGAGAATATGATGGACAATGGAATGATATTCTTCATGAGCAGATGAATGAAACAGGATTTGGAAGGTGAAACATCGTTATTATGCCTAATCAGAAATCTCATATTATTATCAATAATCTCAACTTTAGTAAGTTTCTTGACTCACCTAATAAGAGAAATATGGAGTTTCATGATGATTATAGAGGAAACATGTTCAATTTACCTCATGTAAATCATGTGGGAAGAGGCATCAGGGAGAATGTTTCAAAGGAACTGGAAGATGATTTGGGTTTAGAAAAGATGGACAAAAAACCAGTAATTGCAGTGGAAAATGTTCAGTTAACTCCATGGACAAGGATAATGATATTGCTAATACATCAACAATGTTTAAATGTTTTAAATGTGGAATGTACGGGCATTATGAAAACCAGTTCCCTAAGGGAAAATCTCATGAAGAGAATCAGTCTTGTCGTATGGGTAGTATTTACGTTGATGATGATGAAGAGACAAAAAATGATATATGAGATGAAAAAAGTGTTGAGGAATAAAATAATGAGGCTCGGCCAATGGTTTAAGAAGGTAGTGGAATGACTGCATGTTTATCAAGATTAATCTTGTATAAGTAATTTCATGGTACTATGGAATAATGAACCATCTATGGATTGTTACACTATTGTGTTTCCTTATGTTTTTGAAAGTATATGTTGAATGTTACTAGTAACCATGAAAGGTTATTCAGATATTTTTTGAAAGCACCTAATATGCGCATAATATAGGGATAAGGAGATAATGACATGTTTGGTAGTATTAATGAGCTCTGGACTGATATAAAGACAACGTGATATCATGGTTTGAGTATATAAAAATTTTGGGATTATGGTATGTGGAAAGAGTTAACTTTTGACAACATTCATGTTTTCACTATGATTATATGGTAATTCATGTTTCAAGAGAATAAATGATTAAGGAATTCAAATGTTTGGAATGTGACCAACAAGATATATCATATGATATATGGAGGATAAATGATCATATTCAATGCTTGGTAGATGACCTTTCTATAAGTCGTTTTCTTTATACTATGAGATTGGACATAAGTATTTTCGATAAGCCTAAATATTGGAATCAATTAAGTTGGAAATCAAATAGTATTGTTTAGGGAAATACATTTTTGATATTATTTCTCAAATGTTATAATAGTATAGTTTGAGAAAAAGGAAAACCTACAGGATGGGCGACAACCCATCGTGTCGAACAAAGCTGCGGGAATCAAACCCACAACCGAAGTGCAATAGGCCTTTATCACCTACCACAGACCTACATGAAGTCTCTCATTTTTAGAAATTAGTTTTATTTTATTAATCGATATGATATATTAAGTATAAGTACATTTTTGGAATCATATATGGTTAATCTCACTATAGATAGACTTATGTATGTTTAATAATTAATTCTAACCTTTTTGTGATAAAGACAGATGGAATGACCTATCATTCTATCACATGATCTGCAAATACTTCAAGAATGAAAAATTCAACATCATTTTTTAAATAAGAGATAAAGTGGAAAATGTTCATGGAATGACCAATGATGATATTACACTAAAATCAAGTAAGTATTTATCCTTATAAAAAAATAATCAACATTAGGGAAATGAACTTGAAAACCAAAAACATTGTCCTAATACCCTCATATCTGATGAATCAGATGGTACCTTAAATCATCATAAATTTTTGGCTTTGTGATTTTTGGATTTTTTATAGCCATGTTCTCTACCACTCTCCATGCGAACCTGATGGTGATATTTCTCTTCCATACCCATGTTTTCACCTATGTTCTCTTTTGTGGAAACCCAGTGATGAGTTAATTTTGGTAACCTTTATGTTTATTACTTTACTTTTTAAATTAATTTTTAGTATTCATTTTTACAATGTGGGTTTCTATAAATGAAATTTTCAGATTTTAAATCATTTATAAACCCAAAAAATTTCGACAGCAAAATTAAATTTAAGGGGTGGGTATAATGTAACACCCCTAAATTTTATGAGAAATATCCTTTTAAATTTTATTGATGTATTGTGTTGTATGCTACACTAATATTATCTTGCGCTATACACAACACTGTATTAGATTGCAGTATACACAACACTATTATTGGCTTATTTTACTCACAATTTCATGTTCTTCGGATTGAATTCAACACTGAATATAGATTTTGTTCAATGAAATATGATTAGATTATTTTATATGCAACACCAAAGGAATTTTTCATGCAACACTGACATGGATTTCGTTACACACAAAAGTGACCTTCCTCAATGGCTTACGTTGTACGCGATACCGAGTTTCACTAAATAACAATATATTATGGTAATATTATTATGAACCATTTTTTATGAATAATATTAAACACATTTTTAATTTTATAACATTATAATTCATATTAAATATTGTCTAGAACATGGTATGAGAACAAAATTAATTTTTCGGATAAAAAAAGTATTATTAAAAAAATGCAGTTTTATCGTATTTTGATGGCGCACCCATTTTAAATATAATTTTTTGACATGTTTATATGTTTAATTTGATAAACTAAACTTCTTATTTTGAATCAGGATATAAAAATTTATGTTGGATAAAATTTTGACATTATTCTGATAACCTTCATATTTTGATGAATAGTAAAAATACGCTAAATTTTAATTAAAAATACATTTTTTCATTAAGATAACTTATATGGTAAAATTATAATATTGAATGGTTTTAAAGTATAAATAGAATATATTTTTACCATTTAATATAATTTATGTCATTATCATTAATTTTAAATTGAATTCATAGGTTAAAATATTTCAATCTTTTGCAAAGTTTTAAACAAGAACCCATTTTTTGACAATGGGATTAATTTTAAATTAATTACTACAAATTATGTGTATTGAATTTTGGAAAATGGATTCCATATTTAGAATCCATTGGTCCAAATTATTTTAATAGGAAAAGTTTATTTTGAGACATTATGAATAGTAACTACGGTAAATTTTATTTACCACAGTTGAAGGTAAATCAGGTAATTAAGGGTCAATATAATATTAAAAAATTTCTCTAAAACTTGCCATAATATAATTGGATGATTATATTTCGTCAAAAAATATACTTGGGTCGAAATGGTATCTATTGGAACCCATTTGGATGAGATTAAGACCTTTAATTTATTTTATTTAAAGGAATGTGAAATATATCTCACTCAAACATTAAATAATTAAAGAATTATAAATATATGGATATACAGAATATAAATTAGATTATAAATACTCATTTTAAATCTATAATTTTTTTATCATGGTAATTTATTTGTAATTTTTAAGAAATATATAATTACTTTAATAACTTATACATTAATGATGCAGAAATTGTTTATTTATTGAAAAATCAATAATATAGTTTTTATTAAAATAATATACCCATCCAAAAAGAACAAACACTTGAACAAAACTTATTGGTCGAGTATATATAAACAATAAGCATCCATTTTTATACTTTAGGACCCTTTGAGCCTTATAAAATAGATTATGAAATTTATATTATTTTATTTTAAATGATGTCAAAGTTTTAAACTTCATATTTTATTAAATATAACATTTCCAATGTTGGGTGTTTTAGAAGATAAATTAGACTAAAAGTATTATTTTAAAATCTATTAGATATATCTTCATCATAGTATTTTATTTTTAATTTTTATACAACAAATAATTATATTAAATAATTATTCAAAAATATTGTGCTAATTATTTTATTAAGAGAAATATCAAATAAATGGTTTCAAAAATATTTAACTAAATATTATATGAAATAATTAATGTGCTCCACGAATTTTATAGAAGAATATGAAATGTTAAGAATCTATTAAATATTTTGGTTCGACTCTATCATCTGTTTGGATTTTATTTAATTTCAAATAAATGAATAGTGTCAAAATTGACACTATTGATATTTTATAAAAATTGCATATTATTAAATTGTTTAAAAATAAAAAAAAATATTTAAAAATTAAAATTTGAAATTTATAAGGTCTATAATTTCCTAATGTATCTAATTATAGACAATTCCCCACACATATGTATGTATTTATAACCAATTAAAATTTAGAATATTATTATCACACAAAAATTAAATTGATTAAATAAGGATAAATCAAAATGATAAGGTTTAAAATAAACTCAAAACATGTCTAAATTTGATTTTTTTGGTAATTTTAGAACTCTATATTATATCATATTATAATTTTAGTCACTTTGGTAGTCTTTATTTGGGTTTTGAGTTTATTATAAATTAATATTTTTGGGGTTTCTAAAAGTTCCCCTCTACTCTCTTATAAAAGGGAACCTCCTCCCTCTACTCTTCACTCCATTTTGAGCTTTCAAACTCGGACTAAACCTACCAATTTAACTTATCAACTTATCTAGAAACATTATATATGTCCTAGTCTTCTTTAAGTCCATATTTAGTTCCCTAAGAGGCTGTTTAGAAGAGGCGTGTCGAAGAAGATTTAATATCCTTTACCGATTCATTCAAACATATTTCTTTTTCTACTTACTCTATATGATTTATTTCATTATTATGTAATAACTATAGTATCACTTGTATAATAATATGTTATTATGAATATAAATAAACCATATTTTACATTCTATCCATCATACGAAAAATGAAATCACCAAGCGTACGTACGTACGACTTACCGTCTCCACACCGTGGTGTAATATGTTTTTCCACCACCACCTAACTTGGATGGGTATAATGGTGGAAATATTAACTATATATGATTATTATAACATGATAATAATTATGAGATTTTATATCATACACTCCAATTCCATTCAATAATTATGGGAATGATATAATCGCTCGTGCGTACGTACGGATTACCGTCTCCACAACGCGATGAGATTCATTATCCATGTTAAACATTAAATAATGATTATAAAGTATATATAATGAATGATAATGAGATATATGACATAATAATGCTACTGAATATATATATATATATAGGTCATCTACTTACTTCCATTCAAGTCAATAAGGAAAGGAAAACTGCGTTCATGCGCACGTATGACCAGCCGTCTCCATGAACAGTGTATTTAATTTCATGTATCTATCTATTAAATATATAAATGATTAATGTATATATGATATATAAATCATGTTTTACATTCTTTAAGTAAGTAAATCATGACAATATCAAGATCAAAGAGTCCAAACACGTTCGATAAATGAAACGATTATTACCAAAAACGTTCCTTCAACATGAATTTGACAACTGAACGGGTAATATAAAGTCGTTAGTGATTCATATATGATATAATAAATATTACTATGAATATTGATTAAGTCAATGAAGTTATTTAAATAATTATACAAGAGTTTTAGACACCTAAAAAAGAAATTGGACCTAAGGTAAGGGATAATTATTCCAATCGTTTTCTCAACCGAGATTGTTTATTAGTAAGTATTTACTAGGGTTATATTTATCATCCATGTTCATGTTTTATAAAAAATGTTTTCATAAAGTTTTTACTATTCTTACATGTATGTTTGAAGTCTTTTTACCTCTTTTTTACTTTTACTATGTGGTATGGAAGGAATATTACTTTTGTTTGACATACGAGGTACTTTTTGACTTTACAACAAAAGTATGAGGATAATGTTTTTTTAACTTATACAGAGTGAACAGATTTTTATGATTTCATAATTACTTATTTACATAAATCTTCATCTACAAGACTTCATGATTATTTTCAACAAAATTCATTTTTAAAATTGCACATTATTTTGAGAAATAAAAATGATTTGAAAAAAGAAATGATATTTTCCTCAAGAATTCATTTCATGTGTTTTATCACAACTATTTTTCATCTATGATGACATTATTTAATATGGTTATGTTTCAAGAATAGTGTCTCTATTATTTACATGGTTTTATTTTGTTTATAATAAAATTATATCCATTTTTTATATATATTTTGTTATGATGGGATGATGTTTATGAAACCCATTTTATACATTGGGTTAGGATGAATGATTTATTTTTATTTTGTGGCACACGAAAGAATGCGTTCATTATGAGATGGGTGTGACCTATATATCCCTCCAATGCATTGGGTAATGATTTATATCTCATGATATAGACATGGATAGAATGGAAAGTAAATATGGTTCAGTATTACATGAGTGGAACGATAGGTAAACCTGATTCAGTAATGGACTTTGTCCACTATGATGGCCTTCTCCGCAATGATTTGGCTACAATAGAAATCATATCATATGCTTAATGGTTTTCCACAATTACATGTTTTATTCCCATGCTATTTTATCATGATTAATGTTCCTTTATTATCTAATCCTTACGTACTGCCGAGATTAATTTCACAACTCAAGATTCTGATGTTTAAACATTATGTTCATGTTTTTAAGTTAAAATGTATATGGTTTGTTTCATTTTCTCCATGCTTACCATTACTGAGAATTTGAGATCACCATTTTTATTTTTTTCTTTTCCCAAGGATATGAATAAATGTTTTAGGTATGAAAACAAAATGGGATGTTATTTATGGGAGATGTTGAAGATATTTCACCATGATTAGATGATTATGTTATGAGTTTCCAAAGACACTACACTAATACGGTTATTGGGTGTCTGTTTGTGTCATGTATTAAGTTTTCCGCAAAAGTAATGTAATTTCAATGTATCTCAAGCTTGGGTCTCTACTGTTGTTTTCCTATTGATATCATTCTATCACAGCTTCCATGTTTCATATGTGAAAAGCCATTCCGGACATGGAAATATCTTATGTGAAACAATATAGTAATCTGTAAATCCTATATCTTTTCAATGATAAAATAAATTAATTTTTGGATATTAATTTAACAATAACCTAACTCCTAATGTTTTCTAAACCGACATCTGATACCAACTATAATTCCTCGACCTTAAAAATTACATAATCTTGAATTAAGTTAATAATTCACATTGAGGATATTTTTAAGTTTAGAGTATTAGAGAATTAGGCCATAACTATTAAATTACATCTCTAATATTAAAAATTAGACACTTTTACTTAGTATCCATCTTTTCAATAAATAGAAACTCTTAAAAGAAAAAAAATAATTCTTTTCTTGATATAAATCATCATGAATTCTTCCTTTCTCTTACCCTACCTTATATTTTATGAAAAGAATTTAAAAAACATGGGATGAGTGTAAAAATATCATTAAGGGTTATAAAATAAAGAATGATAACATTATTCCATCAATACATACAAAATATAAGATCTTTATCATAACTCCTGAAATAATAAAATTTATGAACAACACATAGAAATCATAAATCATAAAGGTATCTTATGGCCTTCATAACATACATATATTGTAGCTTTCATAGCTATGTGGGGAGTTACATTTGGAATAACCATCACAATATATTTCCTAAATCTCATAGGAGAAATATTAACGTTTACCTCCATCACATTACCCAATGAACTAGTGAGCTATCTCGGGATCAACCACCCTAGTTTTATCATGGAACCACACATATACGTAAAACATGCCCAAGAAGCATAATATATTCATAGAACATAAAAAAACATAAAATAAAGATAGAATTTCAAAATTTTAATAAAATTATATAATTTAAATATATTGACATACCCAATCCATTATCAAAAGCATTTTCAATACCAAAATACGTAAAAGAGTATATGGTATTTATTTTCCTTTTAAAAATATTACGGCTTGTTACGGAATCCAAATATCAAATAATGCTCAATGCGATAGAAAGGTCCTTCTCTCTATGTACCTTAAAAAGAAACATAACCATTTTCATTTAGTAAAATTACATAATCATTTAAGTTAACAACTGTCGTTTTGTTGATATTTGGTACTTGAGTCAAAAATGAACTTCATATAATTAGATGTTGTCCATGTGGTAAAAAGATCCTTATCTATAGAATGCTATTAATGATTTAGATATCATATATATGATATATATCTAGTATATATATGTATTTATAATAGTACATAACTTTTGGATATAAGAAATGAAATGCATCAATCATGGAGATGGTAAGCCATAAGAATGCATGAACACTAGTTACATTTATATTTCATATTTAATGGAATGAAAATTTAATGATACATTGGTATATTTAAATTCTAGTATAATATCATATATAATTTTAGTAATTCCATCCTTTATACATTCCACGTATATAATGAACGAGTTATACCACTTTTAGGGGGCGGTAGTCCGCACTTCCTCAAATGAAATTATCGTATTTCCCCATTATAGAAACCATAAAAGTATGCTATAAATGAAAAATTCCGAAGAATATAGACAATATAAATATATAATATATCATATATAAATACATTTTCATCATAATGGCCACCATGAGAGGCAGTATGATATAATTGAACAATCATCATTTCAGGAGGTTGTAGTTTACCATCAACATTAACAGTATGTTCGTATCCATTTGATGGAGGTGTGTGGAAGTTTAGTTCGAATAATTACACTAAAAAAATCCTAGTATTTTTAATATACCATTTTTGTTATATAATAATGGAATAAAGAGATTTTAGGGGGTTGGAGATGGTATATAGATAAAAAACATGAGAGAAGACGTTACCATTAAATTGGGTAAGACCAATTGGGTTGAACTAAAAGGATTTATTGAAGTGACTTCTAACTATGTTAAAGCTAATAGGTAAAATAGAGTGATTTTGGGAGCTTATTTGGGTAGATTTGGGTTGATAAAAGGTGTCTTGAGAGGTGTGAGAAAGGGTTTGAGGTGATGGATTTTTGTAATGGGGAGGAGGGGCTCTTTAGGAAGGTTTGAAAATATTTTTTTTATAAACTGAATTTCAATTTCAAATTGTCCCCAACTCATTTAATTTGAATATAAGGTGGGTATTATTATAAATACGCCCATCCAATATGATTTTGGCATGTGTAGGGCATAAAATTACCATATCTTTAAGCTTTAACCTTTAGTTATGTAATTTAACTTTTACCATGTCCTCCTATATATTCAAACTATATGGTTAATATATTTATTATAAAATACCAAGATACATGAAAATGGATCATTAATGACATTAGTAACATCATATATGTAATTTTTATTAATTTTATATTTTTAGGATAATTTTTTCATTTAATAAAACATTGATTGATTTAAAAACTATTTAATGCCAATTTTAATACTATTCATTTCATAACTTTTTGAAAATCCAAACCAACTTTATTATTTCAAGTAAACACCATGAATATAAAGAATATAAGTTATAATAATCTCTAAAATTCTTGTATGACAAAAAAAATTTCAAAAAAAAAACTTTAATATTTATAATCTCATTTATTTAAAACATTAATTAATGAGGTAATCATTACATCATCATTATGTCATAAATAAATTTATTTATATGATGTAAAAAAATTATAAATAAAATAACATGATGTATGGAATCTTTATATAATTTTAATTATTATTTATAGTCTAAAAAACTACATATGTGACACATTATAAAAGTTGTTTTACTAAGAGAGATATGTTTATGTAATATTTTTCTTAATTTTAAATTACTTTTTATAAAGTATCATTTTCACTTACCAGTGGATCAATGGGGTCCAAAAATCATCCCAATGATGACCATGTTCTGAAATGTATCATACAATTATATTAGGGCTAGTTTTAAGGTAATTTAATGATATTATAATATTATTGGTTTACCCTTATTTCCTGGATTTTTCATTTAACCATTGTAAATAAAATATTTACTTAAGTTACTATTCATAATGTATAAAAATAAAAGATACCTATTAACACAATTTGGACCTCCTGATTACAAATATAGAAATCATTTTTCCAAATTTAAAACACAAAATTTTCAGGAATTAATTTATAATTAATTCATGTTGTTAAAACAAAAATCATGTTTTTAAGAAATAATAGTTATTAAAATATTGACATTCGTTTATGTTCAATTTCAATGTGAAATTATTTATAACTACCAAAATTGGATTAAATGGTAAAAATATAATCTAATTAAACTTTGAAACAATTAAAATGTTAAGGTAAATATATAAATAAGTTAGATTAAAAGGCAGTTTTGAATAAAAATGTTGTATTTTTCATTATTCATTAAAAATTGAACATTATCAAAAAAATACCAAAATTTCATCCAAAGTAAATTTTTATGTTCCAATTATAAAGAATAATATTATTTTGGAAAATATAATCTATAAAAATTAAACAAAAATATTTTAAAGGGGTTCTCCATTAAAAGTCAGTAAATCAACCTTTGAAAAACTATTAAAGTGTTTAGCTTAAAATTGGATTCATTCACATTTTAAGATTCATAATTTTATTGGATAAATGTAAAAAAAATCAAAAACATGTATAATCATATGATATTTAGTTCTATTCATTCCCTATAATACAACATCTAGGCATTAACTACAATTTAAAATAATATTATATTATTATTTTCAGTATGACTCAGCCTTATGTGAAACATGAGGTTTTTGGAGAAACCCATTATTGTCTATCGGGTACGCTGGTCGAACATAGAATCCTTTTTAAATAAAATTAATATTTAATTCTAAAATATTAATAAATATTAAAATATCATATTCTTTATTTACATGGGATGTTACACTGTGTGGATCGACAATGGGAAAACTTCTTCATGGTTCTGCTGTGAAAACTTCCTAACGGAATAAAATGATATAGAATAAGACTAATAATATTTATTCTTAATCTCTTAATTGTATACCTGTTTTGAGTTGAATATTTTTCTTTGTGATTTGTGATTGAGATCATGCTTTTTGGTTTTACTTTGTGAATTTATGAGAGATATTCAGGGTTATCGGGGTCCCTACTTGGTATTATTATACTCACCCCTACACGGGATTCTCCCACACATTGTAGTGTCTTATGAAAATGACTTGATGATTAGATGAGACTTTTTGGAGTAAGGACTAGGAGGTACATGGAGGTGACTGGTTAATGTGAATAGCTGCAGAGAGGAGTTGTTCATACCCTTCAGGTAGGATCCTTGGTGGAGGTTCTGATGTGTTGTTTTCTATTGTAGTTATACCTTTTAGTTGGGCTTGTATTCTAGTACCTTTAATTTCCATACACTCTTTTACTACTACATTATTAATATTTGGTTTGTATCTTTTCTTGTTCTTGGTTTTTGTGTTTTCTGGTTTAATGGAAATGCTTTCCCATTTTCAGGGATATGCCTTTCCGGTGTTAGTACCCAACCCCAGGCCTATGGAAGGCGTGTTTTGGGTAGTCACCTCACGGTCCCCGGGGGATGGGTCGTGACATATTCATCATGAAAAAAATAAAGGGTACCTATTTAAAAAATTATAACATCATGATTACAAATAATGAATCTATTTTTTGAGATTTAATCTCTATATGTGTATAAAAAAATGTTTACTATAAATGCATAAAAGTCAACGGGAAACTTTTTTATGATAAATTTGGTTTTTAGAGTAAAAATTAACTTATATCAAAACCCTTAATATATTTGATTAAAATATAATTGATTTTATTAGTTTGAATAAAAATATTCATATCTCACTTTAAGAACAACTCCAAAATATATTGTATTAAGGACCCAAGACTATACATGACTTTTTTGGATTGAATATCATTAAATGCGACTCATAAGTTTTCAAATGAAAATTTTCTATGTCAAAATTAATTATTGGATCACTTAAAAACATAAAGAATAGTTACTTTTAGAGTTTTGGAGTATTAAGAAAAACTCTTGGATGAAAAATATTCATTAATTTGTTTGAGTTATTCCCCTTATACCCTACTTCTTGTATTCTATTTTATGTCATCAATATCTCCGAAACGCTTCATCATATAAAAAACCTATTTAGGCTAAAAAATTACCATCATTCTTCATAACCTATGGGAAAATAAACAAAATAAGGGTGAGATCAAATGATCAACACGGCTAAACCTAAACATTATCAACTGAGTGTCATTAGTGAGGGTTTGATAATTATATGGGTATGATGTAGACATCAAAGTAGAGGGGCATAACATAATAGAATTAAAATGAATTAAATTAGAGACCGTGAATAATGATGTATGTAATAAAGATATAATATAGGACTATACTCATAATAATCAATAATCAAGAGTAATGTGATGAAAACAATTGTTAGATGGAATATTTATAACCTATAGAAACCCTAAATAGAATATTTTATAATAATGGAAAATTTTTATATAACACATACATACAGAGTAACCCCAATTTATACACAAGAAATAACACTAATGATTACACATGGAATAACCCTAATAGTATATTCCCATAATCTATTAAGTGTAACATAATAAGTTAACTCTGTCCCATATTTCGAGTAACCATATAGTGGACTTCCATACCAAACTCATTGGAGGGCTATCACAGACCCACCCTTCATTTTTTATAATGAAATCACCCATACGAGTTCTATAAAAAAACTCTCCTAATAAAAAACAATTTCCTTGAACTATAACATTAATAAAGTGTATATATGTTGTGTTTCATTATAAAACTAATAGAAATAATCATTATACCTTTTATAAATTTGTTTAATATTAGAAAAGGAAGGGTTCCCTGGAAATCACTTTGAAATATTTATAATCCATATAGATAAATAATGAGGGTGGTATCAATAAAAAATATCCATAATGGATTATAAGTAACATCGAGGGTTTTTGACATTGATTAATGTAAATACCATTAAAATATTGTTATAAAATTTTTTTTTCAGGAAAATAGCCTTTTAGTTTCAAATGTATCTTTTAAAATATAAAGACCATATACATATTAAGGAAACCATTTCCTTTGTAGGAGCCTTAAAAATTATTAAATGAATAATTAAATCATTGTGGAATCATGATTGTGGGAAAATCCATTCATGTAATAAATTGTAAAAATAAACACTATTTTCATACAATTTGAAATGAAATTTAAAAGAGACCAATGCTGAAATCAAAAATAAATTACCTTTTTAATGCCATCTAAAAGGTGATACAATATCATGGAAATTTTATTTATGAAATCATTTGTGCTTAAATAATAATATTTTTGATTTTTTTTATAAAAAATATACATAAAAGTGAAAGATTTATAATCTAAAAATGATACAGGATCAATGTCTCTTACAATCAACTATATAGATGTTTTATTAATAAATAAGGGTTGAAATGTGTATTAAACATCTAAATAAAATTCATAACAAAAGGATAGTAAAATATATTTGGTTCAAGTAAATAAGATCACATGACTCTCCAAGGAACCTTTAACATAACCAATCATGAAAAGAAAAGTCATTATTACATAAAGCCTTTTCCACTTCGGTAACACTTCAATCATAATACACATATATGAATAACTTCGAATGAAATGAAAAAATAAATTTATGATATAAGATGTAATATGGGTAGTATATACATGTTATAATAGCAAATAGGTGCAGATCATAAGCATATATCCCATGAAAAGGGAATTTGAGATGAATAACCCTTATAAAGACCATGTCATTGAATTAAAAATTAATCAATGAAGATATTATACGTGAAAAATGTATATCCACTCAAAACAAGAGTAAATACCCAAAAACATTTAGGTATCTATTCATACAAAATAATTTGACAATAAATTCAATTGATAATAATTATAACCCCATAAAATGAAATTTATTTATTAATTTTTCATCCATATTGAAATATTAAATTCAATAATATTTTGATAAAACAGGTAAATATTTAACATAAAATACCATGAATTTACAAGACTCATGAAATAACTTTTAAATGGGGTATCATATACAATGTATAAAAGAAACTTTTCCACAACATTAAAATACATTTGAATGAAAGGAAATTGAGAAAAAAAAACCCTTACCTTGATTCTTGACATTCCATCTATATCATGTAGCTCTGGTATAGTAATCTCATATCAATTATTTTATTTTTTAAGAATATGTTACATGTCAAATAACATATACAAAATCGTTTTAATTAATTTATCTTAATGATAGAGTTAATTATTTAATTATTTAAGTTCATGTCAGGGGTTTTGAGGACGTTTAGTCCATATGTTCAAAATAAATATTAGAAGTTAACCAATGTAAAATAGGTCATTATTCCATCATATCTAGAATAATATCAACGAGATAATTATATTTTATATACATTAATTATAAATTTAAATCCAAACATTAAATATGGTTCTGAAAAAGCAGTTATGTTACAATCCTATAGATGGTAGGCCGTATGCATGAATGAGTAAAGTCTCCATTTACCAACGATCATTATCAAAAGAATGTAAGTATTATGTTTTTTTCCAGAATGATGATAATATAATACATATAAAATTAATAATTTAAATATACACATAGATAGATATATTTATATTTATAATACATGTTTTGTGATGATTATAAATGAATCATAACACTTCATGGAGGTGGTAGTCCACATTTATAAAGAGTCATCGTTGTCATTTTTCTGTGAATGTAAATGGAAGAAGGTAAATTTTATATTATAAATTAATAATGTTAATTACATTATGAATAATATATATATATATATATAAATTAATTCTACCATTATAACTTATCTATGAGAGAAAATGATTGAAAATTTATTACATTGGATCACCAGACGGTAGTTCTCCGTTCACACAAATAATGGATTTGTTTCCCATTTGATGGATGTTTTGATGGATACAAGTTATAAAATTATTCCTAAAAGAACTCATTATACACAATAAAATGATTTTTTATTTAATAAGGTTTAATTAATATTTTAAGGACGAGGAAGTTGAAATAAATAAAAAATACTTGATTAAAAATACTAAAAATTATCTAGAAACCCTACTTTAATTAACACCTCACGATCCTTAAGGTTGGTATAAGGATCTAAATAATTCATGTGGAACATGAGAGTGATTTTAGTAAGTGATATCAGTATATATTAGCTGAAAAAATAGACTTCATGTGTGATGTAAGTGAAAATGATATTTCATAAGAGAGGCGGGGGTCACTATTATAATTCAAAAAACTATATTAAATTAATATAAAATAATTTTCAGTTCCCAATGGCTCAAAATTGATTTACTTTTAACAAATGATGATTATGTGTCCAAATAACCACATAAAATAAAACATAGACAAGTTTTTATCACATTTTTACCCTTATCATTTTTTAAATCCACGTTAACCCTTTTCATACTTACTGTGACAAAAAAAAAATTTACATTTTGAGAGTCAATATAATTAATAGAAATGAATGAAACCAATAAATAAACAATGGTTGATATTATAAACTATATCCTTATCTCATTTCTGATTATAATTCTTTTAGAATTTCTTTCATTTAATAAAATATTATTTATTAAAATATATCATTAATGTCTATTTTAGAACAATTAATTCCCTTTATTTAAACAACATCAATAAAAAAACTAAAATTTATAATATTTTTTATATTCCATAATTTTATTGGTCATCTATAATTTTTTTTGTATCATATTAGTTATCTAAAGTAATATATATTTTAAAAATTTTAATATCATTTATTTGATTTTTTTATTAGTTGAATTATTATTCTATCAACATTGTGTAAATCTTAACAGTAATGATTTCCTATCTACAAATTAAAGTAAATAACTATTATTATGTTAAATAATTGTTATTTCAAAATAATATTTATAATAAAACACAATGTCATGTTAACCATAAGTTAAAATTATTATGGTTTTTAAAAATAATAGCATGACAGTTTATAACTTTCATTAAATAAAATATTATAATGGATATAATATCAGCAAAATAAATAAAATGACATATAATTGAATATATTATGATAATTGAAAAAATTAAAAATAATTATTAGGGAAAGTTTTAGAGTCATTTTATAGTTCTTATACTATTATTTTCAACGCTTAATGACATAATTTACCCTTTAACATGGGAATAAAAATTACAATGATTACTATTGATATATAAAAAGAATAAAAGGGACACAACTTCCAAATTATGATGTTATGATTCTAAATATGAACACCATTTTTCAAAATTCAAAATTAATAATTAAAAAAAATTAATTTAAAATCAAACAGGATAAAAGTGATGAAAAAACAAATTTTTTAGTAAAAATGTCTTTTTAAATATAGAATCTATTCATACTAAATTATAATATATTATTAATTTAAAAAACCATAATTGAATTATTATTTAAAAAAATAATTAATTAAATTTAAAAATAATAAAAATAGAATTCTACTTTCTATATTCCTTAGAAGAAAATGTTATTTCCAATAAAAATCATTATTTTCAATATTTAATAAAGAATCAATCTTTTCAGAAAAAATACCAAAATATCACCTGAAGATATTTTTGAAAGGATGATTTAAAAAATTAAATTTATTTTTTCAAATATTGTTTCTAAAATTTATAACAACTAATAAAATATTTCACTTAGAAAAATCAAGAAACCCCATTTTAAAAGATAATGTAGTTTAGAAGAAAAAAAATTTCTATGAAATTGAGTGATTATTTAAAAAGAATTAATAAATACATTATAAATGAGAAAGATCATTATAAATTTCATAATGAGGTTAACACTATTCCTTCCATGAAATTTAACATCAGTGTTATAATTTTCAAAAACAAATAATAATTTTTTGTTTATTAAAGCTCTTTGTTAATTGTCTTGTAAAATATCAAACATGTAATTTATTGCTTATAAACATGGGATATTATATCAAACCTCCTTTAGTAAATTTAATCCTCAAAAATAGAAATCGATATTTAAAGTTAGTGGTTTCACTTTTCAAAATACTTTTTTTGTAATCCGTGATTGTAAATAGGGTTAATAAAACATCTTATTGAAATAAGATAGAGGGAAGTAAGGTGATTATGTAGAATAATACACAATAGGTTTCCAAGTATGAAAAGATAAGTGGGAATTTATTACATTGATATAGAAGGAAAATATAACTCACATGTATTGATATAGAGGGATAATAAATATTTTCATGAGAATAAAAAACATCACAACATTATAAATCATCGATGGGATAAAATGTGAATAATTTCTTGAAAATTAATGTCAATGGATAATTTTAATTTTTAAAAAATATTTTTTTTTCATTTTGAGGAATTATTCCACTTCCCATACTATGAACATAAGAAAATATACCAACCTTCCAATAATAAATTTATATTTTAATAAATTTCACCCACAAACTCATATTCTAACTCCAAACAATGAGAACTCACTATTAATTTTGCATGACTGAATCACTAGAATTTACTTATAATGGGTGACATAATACATAAAAGGATAATAAGATATTCATCTTATCTTAATACGTTAACCACACCCAAAATGGGTAGTATAAGATATTATAATTCCCATAATGAATAATCCTTCATAAGAAAAAAAATTACATTAATTAATAAAATTTAAACCTTTAAATCCAAAGTTGATTATAGATCAATCAATAAATAATTATCATTATGTTTCATCAAAAGTTTCACAAAAAATTTTATCGCTAAAAATCAATAAGATTTTATTATATCATCTTTCAATATAGATTTATCATTTATTTATAAACCACATCAATGAATCGTTGTATCTCATACAAAACATGCTTTCCATTGGCATATAATCTTCAAGATATTCTATCCATTTTCATAAATATCTAGAATCTCTATAAATTCATAATAAAATCACATGTGCTTAAATATTATAATTAAATTTTTATTCTTCAAATAAAATTTTTGTTAACATAAAGGTTTCATATATCCCAACCCAATAAAACAACTATCAATATATAATTAAACACTTTAAAATTCCATAACAAAAAACCTAATAGGGGTTTCTATGACTTGGAACATATAATCATCCATAATGATGTTATCCCATTATGGTGTATATAACTCTTAAAGAAACCTCACATGAAAAAAATTATAATCTCAAATGTTATATAAACCCTAATATGACATCAAATATAAGGACCCTAACATATACATTACATTTACAACATTGACACTGATAAATGTGACTCAATTCTTTAAAAAAAAACTTCCAACATAAAAAGGAAATATTTAATTGCTTATATACATAAGGAACTTTTTGGATTATAGATTTATATTATTATAAAAAACTTTTACAAAAACAATACTTAAGATTTCATGAGAGTATTTTCCCCTTATACCTAGCTTTTCATATTCCATAATATATATTCAATATCTCCCAAAAAATTAATCACATAAGATGCATTTCATCGTTGAAAACATTTATCTTAATTCTTCATAACTTTAGGGAAAGTAAAGAGAAGACCTATGAGAACAAATTCTCTTTAAGGGTAAACATAAATATTAACAATTTAATTTCATTAGTAAGGATAAGATAATATTAATGGTATAATGAAATAATCATTGTGCACAAGAACAAAAAGATAATTCATACCAATCAAAACAAGGATCAAAAATTTTGAAACATGTCATAACGATATTCCACAAGACAAGGTTAATAAGAATTAATAATCCTGAGAAAATCGATGTCAACCTTGAAAAATCAAACATTTATCACCCATATTAATAATAAAGAAAATGTTTTAGTATCATGGAAATGTCTTATATCACTCTTATATATTGATTAAACCTCACTAAGACACATGAATTAACCCTCATTGTTACACTTGTAATAACCATCATAGTATATTCCCATAATCACTTAAGGGAAACCAAATTATCTAACTTCATCTCATATTTGGAATATACATACAGTCCAGCAATGGCTAGTATTGTAACGCCCCGACCCCAGTTACCCAGAGTCGGTGAATTATTACGTAACATTGGCATGATAACAAAAGATCAAGTCTCAAAAGACCGATTAGTTCAGTATCCTTGGAAACACTAGATACATTCATAAATGTTACATTACATCCTAAAGTGAAAAACTAAAATAACATAGACTTCATAGTCCACACTCATATCCCCTTTAGACTATACTTGCAGGATAGTCATAAAATATTTCTTCACATCCTGGAAAAAATAAAACACATAAAGGGGTGAGCTCAGATGCTCAGTAAGGATAACAATATAGCAGAATCTTTCATAAATAAACATAAACATTTAAGGCAATGTATAAATAAAACAAAAGCCTTTTAAACTTGAAATTCAGCATAATATTGAAAAAATAAAATGAAATAATTCCATTTACATACTCACATGGATATTCTACTAGTCGAATAATCACATGAAATATCAATAATCACGTTCATAATGATGGAATGCATAATGCCAGACTATCATAACTATGTAGCCAAGGCCTCGTGCCAAGACTACAAATAAAATTTTGTCAAGGCCTCGTTCCAAGACACTAGTTTGCCTCATGAGACCTACCTATGCATCAAGAAGCTATAGAGGGATCCACCCATCACTTATTAAGTCCAATTCATTCCTTATATGAAAAGGTTTAAACATATCATAAACCATAACATAGTCGTATCACATAAAACATGCATAATGGAAACATAACATTTACACATTTCAATCACAAGATATCAATAAAACACATTGATATGATAAAACCATTTTCAACACCAAAATGAAAGAAAAGTAAATCTTTTTATTTTTTTTTCAATTAAAAAAAAGTTATGGCTTGTAGAGGAAGATGAAACTCAAATAATAGTCATGGTGACAGAGAAGTCATTGTCGCTGCATACATACGACAAAAAAACCATTCCCTTTTATCGTTTAGAAAAACGCTTAATATAAAAAAGAATCCTTTTGAATAAATGTAACAGTAAAAGGGGGTTTATACATCATATAAAATAATGTTTTTGTATAAAACAAAATATGCCTGAATGAAAGGAGATTGAGACGAAGTCCCTTACCTTGTGTCCGAATTGACTCGACCATTCTTTAACCTCCTGAATAATAAACTAGAGTTAATTTCTACTTTCTTAAGAACCTTTTTCAAGTTCATTATTCCTTTTATATCACTTATTACAATTTTATGAACATTATGTAATTATTTAAGTTAATAAAAGTCATTTTTTCGATCTTTGGTACTTGAGTCAAAAAATAAACTTCTTATAATTACAAGTTGTTCATGTGGTGAAATATCCATTATATCCCGAATTATATTCATGTTTTAGATATCATATATATATCATATATATCTAGTATATAAATGCATTTATAATATTACATAACATTTAGAGGTATGAAATGAAATGCACCGTTCATGGAGACGGTAAGACGTACGTACGCATGAACGCTACTTTCATTTATTATTTCGTATTTATTGGAATGAAATCATAATGATATAAAGGTATATTATAAATCACTATAATATAATATTTAATATCATTAAGAAAATCCTTTATACATCCCACATATGGCATTAACGATTCAAATCACTTTGAGGGGGCGGTAGTCCGCACTTCCTAAAATGAAATTATCATGTTTACCCATAATGGAAATCATAAAGTCATGTGCTAAATGAAAAATAAAGAAGCATAAGTAAAACATAAACATAATATATATCATATATAAATATATTGACATCTTAATGGCCACCATGAGAGTTGTTAAAAGAAGGTTAAACAATCGTCGTTTTGTGAGGCAGTAATTTTCCACCCACAGAAACAGTATGTTCTTTAACCATTAGACGAAGGTGTGTGTAAGTGTAAATAAAAATAATTCTCCTAAAACAACCGAATATATTGATGATACTGGTGTTGTTACAAAATAAAGGAATTAAAATAGTTTAAGGGGTTTGAGAAGAAAAATAAAACAAAAGTACATAAGAGAATACATTACCTTAAAATCAGGTAACTGTTTTTTATTTGATCCAAAGGCTTCCTTCGGAAGACTTCGGCCCAAAGTGAGGCTTCTAGGAGTAAGAGAGGGACGTTTTGAGAGTTTTTGGGTAGAGGTTGTCCGAGCCAAATGGATTGATGGTGTGAATAAAGTGGTAGAGGTGGTGGCCGTTTATAAGAGGAGTGGAAGGGCACTCTTGGAAAGTCAAGAAATTTTACTTTATTATATAATGAGTCTCGGATTTTAAAGGTCCCAAAATTATATATTTCGTGGATAATGTGATAAGGGGTCGAAATATACTCATCCAATAGATTTTTGACATGTTTACGTCTTAGATTTTACATTATCTTTTCACTTTATTTAAATCGTTAATTAATGAGGTAATCGCTGCATCATCATGGGTGCATAGAAACATTTAATTTATTTAATGTCTAAAAATTATAAAAAAATATCATGATTTAGGAAATATTTTTATATTAACAATGAATACTTATAGTAAAAATTTTATCTTATCTAACCCCATGTAATAATTGTTTTCGTAAAACAACACATGTTTGTGACAATTTTATTTTTACTTTAAATAAGAAGATATTAATGTCATTTTCTTACAGAAGTGGCTCCATGGGGTCCCCAAGTTGTCCCATGGATTGTATTGGTCGGCCACGACTCATCTAATAAGGGTAGGACAAGTGTAAAGGTAATTTCATATTTTTATAACATTATATTTACCTTAAATTACAGTAATTACCTTTAATCGCGATTAATAAAACATAAAAGTTACTATTCACCAAAAATTATTTTCATCCCATTAAACCAAATTTTACTTCCTAATTACAACCATGTATATCAGATTTTAGAAATTCAATTTGTAGAAGTGGTAATGTTTCATTTAAACAAGAAATCAGTTTTTTAATTGCCACTTAGTAGTTTCACTATTCATCAAAAATCGATGTTTTTTAGCAAAATACCAAAAATTAACTCTATTCTATATTTGATATTCCAAATTCAAAAATTATGTCCATTATCAATTATAAATTTTATATAATTTCAAAAAGTGTGTATTACTATTCATAACAACTATTTTGATTGGTCGCGGTGTGTTAGAATCTCGAACTTGCGTACAATGCAAGCTATTGAATTATTGAAAGAGAAGTTTATCGTGGAAGCTTGGGGTGTTAAATTATTCCCTTTTCAATAAATTTCTTCCTAGCAATTTGAAATTATTATTCGAAAATAAAACATTGAAAGAAGAAAATACCTTTGTGGAAAACCCACATCGGAAATAAGGTTAATACAATTTAGCCTTAATAAGAGGGAAAGGGAAATAAAAAAGTCACCACCAAATTATGATCTCGATTAGGAGAACATTGGTGGAAATTAGAGACACATAATTGGAGGGAAAATGTAAATATTTGTAGGGAGTGATTGAGGTCATCAATCACAAACAATTATAAAATTGAGGGCCTCAAAGCCTTCAATCTATGGTGATTTAAAATATCACCAGTTCAACAAAACATAAGGTATTAGGATAACACATTTTTTTAATATCCCTTTCCTAATGTTTAAGAATTAATTTATTCATACAATAAGAGAGTGGTATATATATATACTTGACAAGTTGATTTTCAAACTTCAACTAATTTCTACCACAAACTCATCTTTCACTCAAAAGGACAATAGAACTCAAAAATATTATATTTATCCTAATCGCACAAGGTTCCAAATATTAACATATACCATTTATATTAGGAAAACTATTTTGTAATAACCAGGGACTTCATGTTGGCTAGTGGTAGGTAATAAATGCCTATCGCACTATGGTTGTGGGTTCGATTCCTGCATCTTTTTCCGACATGACCGGTTATCCCACAACCTGTAGGTTGTCCTTTTCCTAAAACTATAGTATTATAATATTCCAAAAATAATATTCAGAAATTTTTTAACCTTAAAAAATACTATCCAAAGTAAAACATAATCCATTCCATCCTTTATAGTTATCCAAAATACCTCTGTCCAGACTTTCTCTAGAAGGTCTCTAAATTTCAAAATCAATTCATCAGATTCCCCAAATAAATTAAAGATTCTATTATTGTCACATACTAAAAATATTATTACCTTCATCATGTTAAAACCTTAATGAAAAAAACAAGTACTTCAGTACAATCATTATATATATCACATTATTCTTATAAGTAGAATGTAATACTTGAGTCCAAAAGCACCAATACATTAATTATTCCACTACAATTATTGTAACAACAAAATATTGGCCTTGATCCCTTGTCCTTTTCTGAGGTATGTTTCCCTGACGCTTAAGACATTCATATTTATAATGCCCCATTTCCCTACAATTTTATCATTCAACATTGATACACTCTTTCTTTCCCTTACAATCATGAGCCCGGTGACCTTTTTCGCCACATTTGTAACAAACTCTCATTCCCTTTAGGCAAGTACCGGGGTGATTCTTCCCACATTTATCACATAATGGAAAATACTTCTTTCCCTTTTTCCATTTATCTATATCTTGTTCCACCGTTCTCTTCTTCTCTTGCATTACTTTGTTGTCATAAGACTTAGAGAATTCTTTTTCTGTCTTGATAGGACACGAGACAATATCTTCGTACGATGAGAAGGATTTTGATTCTAAAGCTTGACGGAGAAATAATTTTAACCCATCAAAGAAACGATCAATCGTACTTCTTGGGTTATGTAAATAATCTGCAGCATGTCTCGCTAACATTGTAAAGTTGGCCTTATACTTTGCGACATTCTCATCTTCCATTTGTCTCAGACTCAAAAATTGCCTTTCCATATCTTCACGATGGTCACGAGGATAATATTTTTCTAAGAAAGTCTCATTGAACTCCCTGCATTCTATACTTGATACATCTTCATCTTCCTTTTTATTTTGAATCAATGACCACCATTGATCAGCATCTCCAGTGAGGCGATAAACTGCCATGATAACCTTTTCCCTTTCACTACTCCCCAAGCCATGGAAACCTTTATCTAAGGAATTTATCCATTGCTCAGCTACTAATGGATTTGTACTCTCATTGAATATTGGTGGTTGTTGCCTCATGAAGCGGTCTAACATTGATCATCCACGTTGCGGATCAGGGTGCTCCATTAGAGTAAGGTTATTATTCATAACCTGAGTGAGTTGTCCCAGTATGGTGATAAGTTGATCAGCACCAGTTATATCACTAAAACCATTATAATTATCTTGAGCAGGAGGGTAATCCCTACATGGAGTGTGTGCATTGATACGGTTTTCATTCCTTCCAATAGGGGTCATTTCTAAACAATGTCATAAACTAGATAAGTTTATGTATCGAAATACATAATTCCATACTTGAAAAAAACTTAACATAAATTGAACAGTTTATGGATATAATCCATAATCATAAAAAAAATTCTTTGAAGAAGTATATACTCATAATCTCTTCATAATGGTTTTTAATGAAAATGGAAATTATCCAAATAATATCCCTCCGAAGTGTTGTAACCAAGAGTGAGGCAAGGCCCGTTGTTGTGCACCAGTTCCCATTCGAGTCTAGTTCAACGTGGGGTTTTCGGGATTTACCCCTAGGTACATCTATGCCAGAGCAGCCTCTACCTGCTCGTATCCAGACATGGATGTATTTCTTGGAAAACTCAAAAAGTATCTATATTACAAAATTTCTAGGAAGTTCTTCTATACTAATCCTCAAATAATATCTTAGGGCTACGTGCTCTAATCAGAGTTTATATAATTCTATCTTCCAAGGATAGTACTATACTACCTCTGATACCAACTGTAACACCCCAACCCCAGTTACCTAGAGTCGGTCCATTATTACGTAACATTAGAATGATCACAAAATATCATGTCTCGAAAAACCGATTAGTTTAGTATCCTTAGAAACACTAGATACACTCATAAATGTTACATTACATCATAAAGTGAAAAACTACAATAACATAGACTCCATAGTCCACACTCATATCCCCTTCAGACTATCATTGGAGGTCAGTCATAAAATATTTCTTCACATCCTAGGAAAAATAAAACATAGAAAGGGGTGAGCTCAGATGCTCTGTAAGGATAACAATATAGCGGAAACTTTCATAAATAAACATAAACATTTAAGGCAATGTATAACTAAAACAAAAGCCTTTTAAACTTGAAATTCAGCATAATATGGAAAAAATAAAATGAAATAATTCCATTTACTTACCCACATGGTTATTCTACTAGTCGAATAATCACATGCAATATCAATAACCACTTTCATAATGATGGAATGCATAATGCCATACTATCATAACCACGTAGCCAAGGCCTCGTGCCAAGAATACAAATAATATTTTGTCAACGCCTAGTTCCAAGACACTATTTTGTCTCATGATACCTACCAATGCATCGAAGAGCTTTATTAGTATCCACCCGTCACTTATTAAATCCAATTCATTCCTTATATGATAGGTTTAAACATATCATAAACCATAACATAATCCTATCACATAAATCATGTATAATTGAATCATAACATTTCCACATTTCAATCAGAACATATCAATACAACACATTGATATGATAAAGCCATTTTCAGTACCAAAATAAAAGAAAAGTAAAACTTGGAATTTATTTTTCATTTTAAAAAAAAGTTATGGCTTGTAGAGGAAGCCGAAACTCAAATAATGGTCCCGGTGGTGGAGAAGTCATTTTCGCCACATACGTACGACCAAACAAACATTCCCTTTTGTCGTTTAGTAAAACTCTTCATATAAAAAAGATTTCTTTGGAATAAACATAAGATTCAAATGGGTTTATACACCGTATAAAATAATGTTTTGTATAAAACAAAATATGCCTCAATGAAAGGAGATTGAGACGAAGTCCCTTACCTCATATCCTACTTGACTCGACCATTTTTTAACCTCCTGAATAATAAAATAGAGTTAATTTATACTTTCTTATGAACCTTTTTCATGTTCATTATTTCTTTTATATCACTTATTAGCATTTTATAAACATTATGTAATTATTTATGTTAATAATAGTCATTTTGTTGATCTTTGGTACTTGAGTCAAAAGTACACTTCTTATAATTACAAGTTGTTCATGTGGTCAAATATCCATTATATACAAAATTATATTCATTATGTAGATATCATATATATCATATATATCCAGTATATAAACACATTTATAATATTACATAACATTTAGAGGTAAGAAATGAAATGGACCGTTCATGGAGACGGTAAGCCGTACCTACGCATGAACGCTACTTTCATTTCTTATTTCATATTTAATGAAATGAAATAATAATGATATAAAGGTATATAATAATTCTAGTATAATATAATATATAATATCACTAACTCCATCCTTTATATGTCCCACATATGGCATTAACTATTCAAATCACTTTGAGGGGGAGGTAGTCCGCACTTTCTATAATGAAATTATCGCGTTTACCCATAATGGAAATCATAAAGGCATGTGCTAAATGAAAAATACAGAAGCATAAAGAAAAACATAAAAATAATATATATCATAAATAAATATAGTTACATCTTAATGGCCACAATGAGAGGTGTTAAAAGAAGGTTGAACTATCATCGTTTCGTGAGGCAGTAATTCACCACCCACAGAAATGGTATGTTCTTTAACCATTAGAAGAAGGTTTGTGTAAGTAAAAATCGAATACATCTCATAAAAACATCCTAGTATATTGAATATACTGGGTTTGTTACAAAATAAAGGAATTAATAGAGTTTAAGGGGTTGGAGAAGCAAAATAAAACAAAAGAACATAAGAGAAGGCATTACCTTAAAATCGGGTAACTCTTTTTGGTTTGAGCCAAGGATTCCTTGGCAAGACTTCTGCCCAAAGTGAGGCTTATAGGAGTAAGAGAGGAATGATGGGAGAGTTTTTGGGCAGATTTTGGCTGAGCCAAATGTCTTGAATGTGTGAATAAGGTGGTAGAGGTGGGGTCCTTTTATAAGAGGAGTAGAGGGGAACCCTTGGAAATTCATGAAATGTTACATTATTATATAATGAGTTTCGGATTTCAAAGGTCCCAAAATTTTATATTTCTAGGATAAGGTGACAAGGGGTCTAAATATTCTCATTAAATAGGGTTTTTACAAGTGTATTCTTTAGATTTTAAATTATCTTTTCATTTTATTTAAATCGTTAATTAATGAGGTAATTGATGCATCATCATGGGTGCATAAAATATTTTATTTTTTTAATGTCTAAAAATTATAAAAAAAAAATATCATGATGTAGGATATCTTTTTAGATTTCCAATGAATATTTATAGTCGAAAATTTAACTTATATAACCCCATGTAATAATTGTTTTAGTAAAACAACAAATGTTTGTGACAATTTTATTTTTACTTACAATAAAAAGTTATTAATGTCCTTTTCTTACACAAGTGGCTCCATGGGGTCCCCAAGATGACCCATGGATTGTCTTGGCCGTCCATGACTCATCCAATAAGGGTAGGACAAGTTTAATGGTAATTTCATAGTATTATAACATTGTATTTACCTTAAATTACAGTAATTACCTTTAATCATGATTAATAAAACATAAAAGTTACTATTCACCAAAAATTATTCTGATCCCATTGAACCACATTTTACTTCCTAATTACAACCATGTTTGTAGGATTTTTGAAATTCAATTTGTATAAGTGTTAATGTTTCATTTAAACAAGAAATCAGTTTTTAAATGCCACTTAGTAGTTTCACTATTCATCAAAAATCGATGTTTTTCAGCAAAATACCAAAAATTAACTCTAAGCTATATTTGATATTACAAATTAAAAAATGATGTCCATTTTGAATTATAAAATTTATATAATTTCAAAAAGTGTGTATTACGATTCATAACGACTATTTTGATTGATCGTGGTGTGCTAGAATCTCGAACTTCCATACAGTGCAAGCTGTTGCATTATTGAAAGAGAAGCGTATCGTGGAAGCTTGGGGTGTTACATGTATACAAATGGATTAATCATATTTGTGTGGATAATTATTTCATATCTTGGAGGATTCTCAGATGATGTTTAGAGGAGTTCAGGTACTAGGAATTGGGAGGATGGAACTTTTACAATGTGAAAGTCAGTTTCATTCCATGCGGAATAATTTCACGATGTGAAAGTGGGATAAAAAATGTATAAAATTTTGGGGTTCTAAAAAAAATAAAATTAATCCATCATGTTTTTTTCAATGAAAACCACCCTCGAGGCATTACACAATATGCATGAGAATTACACGTCATTTAATCCCATGATGCTGTAATGTTTTAAGTGTTTTTAGAACTCCTTGGGTTGTCAAACCCTACTTCTAAAAGTTCCATTTCACTCATCACATCAACCCATCCATCCCCTCTCTAGCATTTTGGATATCCCTTTGATGAAAATCGATATCAGTCTTCTATCATCGATATTTGGTAACTGGACTAGATTCAAGTTGTGTTTTTATTCTGTTTTATTCCGATGCATCCTAGTTTGATATCTTTTCTTCTCGTATCTTCTCTCTATTCTATGATGGTTTATTACCAATTTTTCTAATGAGGTTTATCTCAGAAGTTATTGGTGCGGTGGTGTTGTGATTTCCTTGGATTGATTCTCTTCTTACCTAGAATGGTGATCAGAGATCCACTGCATGGTCCATTCTCGTGCAAAGAAGCTCGAAAACCTTTTGTGGTTGGGGGTTCATTTATTCTCTATTTATTTTTGTGAAATCATATAGTTTACATTATTTATCCCCGTATATCACAATCAAATTGACTTAATAGAATATTTTAACCGAATTATAGAATTTGTATAGATCACATATCGATGTTGCTGCTTTGTACTATAATAATGGTTTGCCTCTTGATTTACCTGATAGTATGCTATATATGCATTTCTTGGATTATCATATTATTATTGAGGAGAATTGGTAATTAATTTAATGTTGTTATTAATTAATTATTAATCTGATAATGTAATTAAAGAGGCACGTTTAATGAATTCTGTTGTTGATGTTGTAATTTATCATTAATCAAATTGATGCAAGTCTGTATGCCTAATTGAATTGGTTAATGAAATTAAATAATGTTGATATAATGTTGATGAAGTTTCTTATAGTTGTAACTTTTGATAATGAATCAATTAATTTGATATGGAATAGGAACTGGTTGTGTGATAATATACAATTCCTTTATAGGGCATGAGTTGCCCGTTTTCTTATAAAGGAAAGTGCCTTTTGTTTTGGAGCTGTGAAAGTTCATTGTGAGTGAAGGATGAATTCAATTATTTGGGGATGAGAGGCTATTACTATGTTTGTATCCTTCTTCTTGTGATGTGATGTGAGAATGAGATTGATTATACTATAGGGTTGTTGTGGTATTTCTTGCGGGGAGGACCAGATGTGATATAAGCCTAAACTGTTTGAGCATGCATGGATGTTGTGGTATGGGGGGTATGGAGTCTTGGGTGTGGTGGCTACAGATGATGCATAGAGTAGAAAGATGAATCTATATATGTAGGTGGGTTCTGGGGAGGATGTCTGAGACTAAATAAAAGATTAAATCTCAGCTTAACAATTATTTTGAAAGTTAGATGCTTGTTTGAATCTTTTGTTTGGATGACGAATAGGTTTTTGTTATCTGATTTCATTTCCCTTCTGATTTAGGTGGATGAATGTGTTTGGTTTCTCTCTATCCATGGGAGGTGAAGACATATGGGGTATTCCAAGTGCTTTATATGGTCAGCTTCTCATGGTTGGATGAGTTTACTCTCCTTCTATAAGTGGTGAAGACTCGATGGGTAGTTCATCTACTCAAGATGTTAATTCACTTGTGTTTTGGTAGTTTAGAATTTTTTCCTAGATCACCTAGTGATATGGAAATTAATATTGTTAAATAAATGAATAAATGTTTATCCCATGGGGTTGGAAAATCCTCGGATGCAATGCATCAGTTGTAATTCTATGAAGCCATTGACTCAGTTTTCTTATTCGTGGAGGGAATTGATCTCTGTTGAAATGGAAATTTAATGAAATGTGGGAAATTTTAATGGTTAATATATGGTTAATAATTAATTAACTTAAAGTGGAACTAATGAAAAGGAATAATTTAATTTAATTTATCTCTTTAAATAGTTGTGTGCTTATAGGATTTCTGATCTTAGTAGTGGTAGACGAGAGTCAAAGTGATGTTATCTATAGTTGTGTCTCAGACTAGGATAATTATATAGCATGTTCATGATATATATTATGTCATACACTTTTTCTACTTCTATATTCTACTCCACCATTTCTGTTAAGGAAAATTCTACCCTGGGGAGTCTGAGCCCTGGGTGGTGTGTGTTATCCCCAACATCCAGGTGGGAGGATGGATGAATAACCACCACCTTTGGACCCACTCTCTTCTCTTGGTAGTTACTTATGTTGGTATGAATGCCGGTTAGTTTTCCCCATATATGTATGTTGAGGGATAAAATGTTATGTGGTTATTTCATGGAGATATATTCTATATATAGTTTCCTATGTACTACTATAGGTATAATGTGTATAGTCTATGTTCCCTTGAGGATCCTTACTCAATGTATGGGTTGTGATGGCTTGTGGTATAATACCCGATGTTTGATACATGTTATGAAAGCTATGGTTTCTCCCCATAACTATGTGGTTACATTTGGTTATGTGAATGTTGTAGTGTGTTTCACGAGGTGCATATTGTGATGCTTCGTCAAGGTGTCTGTGGGATTGAATTTCTGGAGAGAGATGCTCAAAACATGAAACATTGGGGTAGATCTCCAATCAATTGGGGAAGTGGTGGAGGCGTACCCTTGGTATTCTTTTTTATATTACATATTATATATGAAATACATGGAGAGAGTATCCATGGTAAGGCTGGGAACTCAATATACCTATTTTTGTGACAATTTAGTTTAACTTTTTTGTTCATTGTGCATTATCATGATTTCATTATGTCTTGCATGAGAGGATCTAGGGAGGATCCTGATAGGTATACTATTATACTCACCTACATATATATAAACGTTTTAGGTCATTCATAGTAGGTTTGAGATCATGAATATTACTAATATCTTAGGGGTTTCATATACGCCTTTTGGGCTTCGAGATTCATTTCATCTTTACTTTATCATGGTACTTGAAATTTTCCTTTTATGTTTTAGTAGTTCTATAATGAAAATACATTTATGTACATGGATTTTATTTTATAACTTAGTATATGAATGTTTTGGTTGGTTTATAGATTATCTCTCTCTTACACTTGTATTTCTCTAAGAGGGTAATTCCACCCATCTTCATGTTATTATACCATCAGTGCTATTATCCAACCCTGGGACTACTAGAGGCATGAATTGTGGGATACTATCTCTCCCTCCCATTTCCTACATAGGAATGTCAAACCTTGTGGGGGGGGGGGTCATGAAAGAGTGGTATTAAAGAGAGGATTAGGGATAAAATGGAGTTTTGATGTTAGGAATAGCTGAGGATGCATTAGATGGTTGGGAAAAAAATTTCATCTATGTTAAGCAGGAACTTAAAAAATGAGATACCAACATAGACAAGGTAATTTAGTCCCCCATGTGATCTGATGCATGGACCTTTAAGCCTACAATAACTACTAAACAAGGGGATACTTGTTGTTGGATAGAGACCTAGGATAGGATCATTCATCATTCTTCTTTGTGCTCGTGTTTTAATGGATGTACCTTGGGATAGATTAACTTAAAATAATAAAAGAAAACATCTAATTAATGTAAGTCTTCCATATTCCAAGTTAAGGATCAATAAAAGTTTTTTTGATGGAATTGATCCATTTTGAAATCCTTATCAGGTTTGCATAGAATATGTTCATTAAGTTGTACAAGCAGATCGCCGCATGGTAGAGGTTGAAGATGATGACACTTTGAGGAGGGAACTTCAAGAGTTTCAACATAGATTCTATAGAGGTATAAGGTATACATTATAGATTCAATCACAAATGACCAGTTAGAGGAGTTTGAGATAGATTTAAATTTGATCTGGGCATGTAAGTAGCGTTGGATGTCATTGGCTTTGATGATGTTTCACGGGGAAGTGAGACAATGGTAATTCTTGTTCGATGGGGAATGCGAGGAGTTGGAAGTATCATTAGAGGAGTTCTGAGACCAGTTTAGAGATATGTTTCTTTCTTTGAACATGAAGGAAACTAGCCTCTAGGAGGTTCATACCCTTCAGTAAGGGAGATACTGTGTCTGATAGTTTAAAATGTCTTCTAGGAACCGTTTAAGATATGATTTAGAGCTGTTTCTAGATGAGGTGGCCAGGTCGAGTCATTTATAGAAGGATTTTCATCACAAGATCTAGCTTCATGTCACCCTGTTTATAAGGAATATGTAACTCGAGGTGCGGGAAAGTGTATAGGTTATCGAGAGGTCATTATCCATAACTGGATCATCCTCAAAGGGGAGTCATCTAAATTCCTCAAGAAAAATAGCTATGGTACGAGGTTCATAGTTTTCAGGATATAGGAGCATCCGATCAGCCGGGGGTAGGACCCATCCCTGAATGTCTCTTTTCACCATTGGTATAGAATCTCTGACATATTCCATGTGATTAGTCATGTGTTTTTTTATGGCAGTCGAGGCCATCAGGGATGAAGGTGCATGACCTTTCTGGGTAGTCCGCATTGGCCAATTGTTCCACATTAGGGTCCTCCATTGAGGCTACTCTAGCCTAGGAATAATAAATAGTTTACTCTAGTTTGGGATTGTAAGATAGCATATGGGACAGGCATAGGACATCCTCAGTATGCTCTTCATCCTCAGAGTGAGGATTGTGGCTATATAGGTGGTCATTATCATGTTAAGAGAGGTCATGGGGAAGGTCTTGGTTAGGTTCATACTATAGTGATTCCAGCATGATAAAAACCCGATATCATTCAAGGAACCCTTTTATTTATTTATACTTGGGTGCATGATTTGTTTGATCTATGATATATGAACTTCTTTATATCACCTACCCATTTGTATTCTTTGGGGGAATGAGGTAGAGAAGCTTCCAGATCCCTTGGTGTCAACAATTCTAGTTAGAGGTCAAGATGACTTGTTTGAATTATGTATAAACTATGAGCTAGTGATTGGGAAGCTCTAGTCATGGGTATATTTTAAAATTTTATGGATATAACCATATGAAATCATCCTTAGCATGAAATGTTTGTATTTAGTATATTCTATCTTGTATTTCTTTGGGATTCGGGTTGTGTTCTTCAATTCTGATGGGAATCTAGTAGTGTTTGTTGGAGAGAGATACCCTCAGACGGGGTAGTGGAATATTCCTTTATTTTAATCCTTGATGGATGATCTAATGCTAAGTTCAACGGAGGTTCAAAAGTCAATGTTTTCTATGGTCGTATAAGAGTATCACGATGCCTTTCTAGAAGTGGTTGTAGAATTACCCCCTCAATGAGATATCATGTTTCAGATCAAACTACACCCAGACAAGATTCCTATATAGATTTATTCATATAGGATACCAACTTTGAATTTCGAGTGTTATGTATATATCTCAATGGTCTATAGAAGTATGGTTTTGTTTGGATGAGTGTGTCACTATGGGGTCCACATGATTTTTTTTCATAATGAAGGCTGATAGAAGATTGCGGTTTTGTATCGATTATTGTTATTTGAACCAAGTGATAGTGAATAACTGCTATCCTCTTTCACACATTGATTATTTATTTGATCAAATGAAGGGTGATCATTGGTTCCCAATTATCTATTTGTTGTTGGGATATCATCTGATGCATGTAAAATATGAGGATATCCCAACTACTTCCTTCCATTGTCGTCATGGGCATTATGAGTTTGTTGTGATACCATTTGGTGTAAATAATTCAATATCTGTGTTCATAGGGTAAATGAATGGTGTCTTCCATAAGATATTAGATAAGTTCATGGAAGATTTCATTGATGACATCCTTATGTACTTCGCGTCTGAGGAGGAGCATACAGAGCATCTGCATGCCATTTTGGTAGTTCTTACTCATGAACAGCTACTTGGGAAGTTACCAAAGCATGAGTTTTGGGATAGAGAAGTCCATTTATAGGGGAATTTTTCATTCCAATAGGGAGTATCTATGTACCCATCGAATATATAAGAAGTTGTTTCTTGGTAATCCCCCAAGGAAGTGGTTGAGGTGTGATATTTCCATGGTATTATAATCTATTACAGAAGGTTTGTAGCTAATTTATCTCAAGTTATGAATCCTCTAACAGATTTAATTTGAAAGGATTTGGAATTATTGTGAACTAATTAGTGACATAAATATTTTGAGTATTTAAAGGAGATGTTGATCAGTTCTCATGTTCATTGTCTTCTAGTATAAGGAGTTTAGTTTGTGATTTTCTGTGATGCTTCATGCATTGGGTTGGGCTATGTTCAGATAGATCATATATAATTATTTTTCTTTGGGCCTCAGACGTTATATTCCCATGAGCGTAACTATTCCACCCATGTTCTCGAGCTGGTGTATATTGTGTTTTCCCTAATGTTTTGGAGATATTACCTCATCAGAGAGAACTTTGTGGTCTTCACCGATCAAAAGATCCTAAGGCATGTTTTTTTACCAATGTGACATGAACTTGCATCAGCATCAGTGGATGTAGTTCATAAAGGATTACAACATAGAGATTTCATATACTCCATGAATGGGGAATGTTGTGGTTGATGCATTATGTATCAAGTCACACAGTGAGGAAGTGTGGGAATCAAGAAATATTTGGATTATGATGGAAGAACATTAAGCATTGGATCTAGATATGGGATATGTGGAGGCAATATGCTATATTTTTTAGATGACAGTGTAGTCATCTCTGGTGCATCATGTAGAGGAATCCTTGTTGGGGGATCTTGAGGTGGAGGTCTGGAGAGACTAGGTTGTTTGTCGTGAGGCCTCTGATGGTTGGTTTTATGATAAAAACGACTGATTGTTTCTTTAGGGATGTATTTTTATTCCTTTTGAAATGTGTGATATGGTTCTATGAGAGTTCTATAGTTCACCTTTGTCAGTATATCATGGTGGGAAAAATATGCTCCAATCCTTGAGAGGACAGTTTTTGTGGCCTGGTTTGAAGCACGCGGTTGTAGAGTTTATGTCTTGATTATTGGTCTAGTATGAGGTAATGGCTGAGCACCGTGTTCCAAGTTGTTTTCTCCATCCATTATATATAACTCAGAAGATTGGGATTAAATCGATATAGATGTTGGTACCAGTTTACCTTTATCATAGAGAGGAAATGATTCTATATTTTTGGCAGGGTATTGTTTGATGAAATCAACCCACTTTATTGGGATCATGGAGTCGAGCTTAGTAGAGGTTTTGTCAAGGTAATATCTGGAGGAGTTGTTGAGAATCCAAGGTTTCCAAAGAATGATCATTTAATTATTGATTGGTGTAATGGGATGCTTAGGGATATGATGGAGTTTGGAGTTAGGAATAGATGAGGTTGTATTGGATGATTGGGAGAAAATTTCATCTATATTTATCAAGCACTTATAAACGAGATACCGACATAGGAAAGATCATTTCGGACCACTTGTGATCTGATGCATGGAACTTTAACATTACAATGACTACTAAACAAGGTTATACTTGATGTAGGGTAGATAAATAGTAAAGGATCACTCATCATTCTTCTTTGTGCCTATGTTTTAAAGTATGTACCTTGGGGTAGATAAACTAAAAAAATAAAAGAAAATATCTAATTAATATAAGTCTTCTATATTTCATGTTAAGGAGCTCTAAATGTTTTTTATTTTTATGGAATGGCTCCACGTTGAAATCCTTATTAGGTTTGTGAAGAATATGTTTATTAGGTTACAGTAGAAGATTGCCACATGGTAGAGGTTGACGATGATGAAACTTGGATGAGGGAACCTCAAGAGTATCAATATAGATTAAATAGAGGTATAAGGGATATGTTATAGATGCAGTCACAAAGGACTAGTTGGAGGAGGATGAGATATCATTTAGTTTGATCCATGCAAAGAATTAGAATTGGGTGTCATTGGCTCTGACGATGTTTCACGGGGAAGTGAGGTAGTGGAAGTTCTTGTTCCATGGGGAATATAAGGAGTTATCAGTCTCGTGAGAGGAGTTCTGAGACCATTTTTCAGCTGAGTTTCCTTCTTTGACCATCAAGGCAGTTGGTCTCTATGAGGTTCTTACCCAAAAGCAAAAGAGAAATAGTGTGTGATAGTTTAAAATTTCACTTATAAACCTTTTAAGATATGATTCGGACATGTTTCTAGATGATGTGTCCAGGTTTAGGCATTTATAGGAGGCCTCACATCAAGATATCTAGCTTCTGGTCACCATATTTATAATGAAGATGTAACTCGAGTTTCTGGAAAGAGTAGAGGTCATCAAGAGATAATTAGCAAGAGTTGGATCATGGTTAAAGGTAAGTCATTTTGATTCCTCATGGAAAAGAGTTGTGGTTAGAGGTTTATAGTTGTTAGTACATGTGAGCAATCGATCAGTCTGGGGTAGGACCAAGCCTGTATTTTATATTTTTTCCATGGGAAGAGAATCACAGACCTATTACATGTGACCAGGGAAACATTCTTCTTATGGAGGCTGAGGTTATCAAGGACTAATGTGCGTGGCCTTTTTGGGTGGTCTGTGTGTGCCCGTGGTTCCACTTTAGGTTCCTCCATTGAGGTTGTTCTAGCTGAGGCAGAATTAATTGATTACACTAGATAGATATCGGCCGAGAGAAGAGGGGGCAGGCATATGGAATCCTCAAGATGCTCTTCATCCTCATAGAGAAGAGTGCAGCAATATCGGTGGTTATCATCATGGTAAGAGAGGTCATAGTGTAGGGCATGGTCAGCTTTATACAATAGTGTTGCTAGCATGAGGCAAACCAGATATCATTCAAGGTGACCTTTTATTTATTTCTACTTGGATGAAAGATTTGTTTGTTCTAGGATGGACACACTCATTTATATCACCTAACCTTGTGTATTCTTTGGGATATGAGGTATAGAAGCTTCTAGTTCCCTTGGTGTTGACAATGCCAGTTAGCGGTCAAGCTGACTAGTTTGAATTCTGTGGAAACTATGAGCTGGTGATGGGGAAGCTGCAGTCATGGGGAGAATTAAAATGTTTATGGATACAACCATATTACATCATCCTCGGCATGGAATAGTTGTATTCAGTGTATGTTATCATGTATTTATTTAGGAGTCATATTGTGTTCTTTAATTCTGATGGGGTGCCATCATTATTTGTTTGAGAGAGAGAGAGGCTGAGACATGTCAGGGGCATGTTCCTTCTTTGTTATCCTTGATTGATGTGCTGATGATGATTTCATCATAGGTTTAATAGTCAATGTTTTCTATGGTCGTATAAGAGTATCGTGATGCCATTCTAGAGGAGATTGTAGCATTAACCCCTCGATGAGATATCATATTTGGGATCAAACAATACCTAGATGCATTTCCTATATATATATATATATCCATATAGGATAATAGATTTTAGTTTCTAGAGATATGTATATAGCTCGATGGTTTTTAGTAGTATGGTTTTGTTTAGATGAGTGTGTCACTATTGGGTGCACATGTTTTTTTTCGTAGTGAAGGCTGATCTAATTTTGTGGTAGTGTAAAAATTATCATTTCTTTAACCAAGAGGCAGTGAATAACTGATATCCTATTTCATAGATTGATGATTTATTTGATCAAATGAAAGGTTAATGTTGGTTCTCAATGATCTATTTGTGGTTGGGATTTCATCAGATGCATGTAAAAGATAAATATATCCCAAATACTACTTTTTCATTATCATCATGGGAATTATGAGTTTGTTGTGATGCCATTTGGTCTAAATAATTCAGTAGTTATTTTCATATGGTAAATGAATGGTGTGCTCCTTGAGTTCTTGGATATGTTCATGGATGTTTTCATTTACGACATCCTTGTGTAATTCGTGTCCTAGAAGGAGCATACAAAGCATCTGAGTTCCAATTTGGGAGTTCTTCATCATGAAAAACATTTTGGGATTTTACCAAAGCATGTGTTTTCGGACAAAGAAGTCTGTTCATTGGGGAATGTTGCATACCAATTGGGAGTAGCTATGGGCCTATCGATTATAGAAGAAGTTGTGTCTTGGGAATCCCACCAAGGAAGTGGTTGAGGTGAGAAGTTTTCATAGTCTTATAGGATATTATAGGAGGTTCTATGCTAATTTCCCTCAAGCTATGACTCCTATACCAAAGGTGAATAGAAAGTATCTGGTGTTATTTTGAACTAACCAGTGAAAGAAATCCATTGAGTATCTAAAGGAGATGTTGACCAGTACTCATGTTCTTTGTCTTCTTGTAGAAGGAGTTTAGTTTGTGGTTTTCTGTGACGCTTCATTCATTGGGTTGGGCTCTGTTCTGATAGATCATATATCAATATTTTATTATGGGTATCAGTAGTTATATATCCTAAGTTTAAAAAATCCACCCATGATCATGAGATTGTGGATATGGTGTTTTTATAATGTTTTGGAGACACTACCTCATTAGAGAGCACTTTGTGGTCTTCACTGATCACAAGAGTCTAAGGTATGTTTTCTACCATTGTGACATGAACTTTCATCAACATCAGTGGATGGTTTTCATATAGGATTACGACTTAGATATTTTGTATCCTCCTTGAATGGGGAATATCATTGTTGATTCCCTACGTATCAAGTCGCACAGTGATGACGTGTGGGAATCAGGTGATATATGTTTTGTGATGGAAGAAATTTCTGCATTTGTTATAGATATGGGATATATTGAGGGAATATGTTGTCTTTTTTAGATGATAGTGAAATCATATCTGGTGCATGAAGTGGAGGAATCCTAGTTGGGGGATCATGAGGTGTAGGTCTAGAGAGGCTGGGTTTTTTGTTGTGAGGCCTCTGATGGTTGGATAGATGATGAACACCACCAACTGTTGTTTTGGGGAGGGAATTTTTTGTTTCTTTTTTGATTAGTGATATGGTTCTATGATATTTCTATAGTTCACCTTTCATAGTACATCATGGTGTAAAAAATATATAAAAATCCTTGAGAGGTCAGTTTTTGTGTCCTGTTTGAAGGATGTTGTTGCAGAGTTTGTAGCTCAATGTTTGGTCTGGAAGAAGGTGAAGGTTGAGCACCATGTTCCCAATGGTTTTATCTATCCATTATATATTACTCAGAAGATGTGGGAGGAAATAATTCTTGATGTTGTTACCAGTTTACCTTGATCTTAGGGAGGCTATAAAGCTATATGTGTGGAAAGTTATTGTATGATGAAATCATCCCACATTATAGGGATCACAAAGTCATTTTAGTAGAGGTTTTGTCAAGGAAATATCAGGAGTATTTGGATAAAATCCATGGTGTCATGAGGATTATCACTTCTAATAAAGATCCACATTTTACCCTCTTGATATTGAGAGGTCTCCAACATTCTTTTGTTTCTCATCTTCTCCTTAGCAATGATTTTCATCTGTAGTTGGATGATAATAGAGAGAGGACCATCCATACTATTGAAGGCATGTTGTTCTCTTGTATCCTAGATTTTGAAGTTTTGTGGATGAGAAAACTTTTCTTGGTAGAGTTCTATTACAACAATAGTTTTCACTGAACCACTATCAAGGAATAATTTAAATCCTTGTATGGACTAAATTTAAATTATCTATTGTGTTACATGAGGGTTGGAGATTCACTAATTCTCAAACAAACATTGGTACATAATATGATAGAGATGGTTTATGTGATTCAGAAGAGGAAGAATGTAGCGCAAGACTTATAGAAATCCTATGTTGATTATGGCAGGAGACCTATCGAGTTTGGAATCACGGATCATGTGTTTCTTGAGGTGATTCCCTATCCTGGGAAATGAAGGTTTGGTTGTGGGAGTAAGATTTATCCCTAGTTTTTTGGTCCATAGAGGTGTTGCCTCATATTGGAGATATGGAATATCATATAGGTCTTCCCCCACATATGAGCCAGATACGTGATGTTTTTCACATGTCACAGCTTCTTCGTTACCTTCATGACTACTATCAAGTCATTGATTGGGGTGAGATCTATGTTGATGATGATGCGGCCATCAAGTAGGGAACTGTAGATAAACATGAATATCAAAAAAGGTGTTTCATGGGTGTGCAATATTTTTGGTTTCTCTCTTGTGGAGAAACAGTGACATTCAAGAGATTACGTAGGAACATGATTCATAGATACGCTCTCATTACCCCGAGCTATTTTATGATTAGATTGATTTTCTACAACATTGATCTTTTTGTGGTTCTAGACCATTTATGATTTTTGGGATGGATTTATCTTGTTACCAACTGTGTATTTCAGTCTTTTGATATGTATCTACCTTGAGAGAGTGTATATGACACGGTTGGGGTTGTATCATGGGTTTTCATTGTTCCCTTAGTGAGGTGGTTGATCTCCTGTAGTGGCGAGATCATTTAGAGGTATCTCATGGGGTGATTGTTCGGATGAACCATTTTCTATTTCCTCTCTGGTTTGGTTTTCGATTCTCTAGGACATGAATTTTTTGAGAGGTATTTTATGCAAGGACCCAGTTCTAGGTGGATTAACTCTTTTTATGTTCTTGTGGCTTTGAGAACTTATAGGAGTCTTTGATGATGTTCGGAGAAGTTTAGGTGCTGAGAATTGTGATCAGGGGACATTCATGACATGAAAGTAAGATTCATGTCATGGAGAATAATTTCACAATGTGAAAGTGTGATTCATGTTGTGTAATATTTCAGGGTTTGAAAATTAAATAAAATGAATAGGTGACCATTTTTTTGGTGTAAACTGACCATGGGGTATTAGACAATGTGAAAGGGGATTACATATCAAGTAATCCCCTGACACCATAATGTTTTAAGTGTTTTTAACCAATTTACTAGTCAAACCCTATGACTATATCCTCTCCTATATCTCTTCCCATGTGACCCGATAGTTCCCTCTTTGGAATTTTGGATATCATTTCAGTACTAATACATATATGGTATCTATCTTCGATCCATGGTAACATGATGTGATCCAAGGTGTGTTTTTCCTTCGTTTTCAAGTGGTTTCTCACAGTTGGATCTTGTTTCCCCTTATATATTCTATCCATGTTGTGGTAGTTCCTTACCAATGGTTATAATGGGGGTATTCTTAGTTTTTTTAGTGTAGTGGTGTCATGGGATCCTCAAGTGGATGTAGTTCTTGTGGGAGGAGTGATTAGAGATCCATTGTGTGGTTTATTCTCATGCGAAGAACATTTACAACCTTTTGAAGTTCGAGAGTCATTGAATCTCTATTTAATTATGTTTAACCGAAGAGTTAGCATGATTTATCACGTTGGATCATAATGAAATTGACCTAATTACGTAATTGGACAACATTAGTGATTTGGTATCAATTGCATAATGATGTTACTTATTTTTACTACGATAGTGGGTTGCCTATTGATTTTCTAGATAGTGTGATTTCATTGACTTTAATGTATTTTAATTTTGTTATTGATGGAAATTGGTAAATAATGTATTATCGTGATTAATAGATAAATAATTGGATAAATAAATTAAAGAGGAATTTTTAAGGAATCTAGTTTTTGTTGTTGTAATTTTATGTTAATCAAATTTATGAAATCGTGCATACGTAATTTAATTGGTTAACGAAATTGAATCACGTTGATATCTTATTGAGTAGATTTCATGTAGAGGGAACATATGAAAATGAATCTGTTATTAGAGATAGAATTAGAACCAGTTCTATGATAAAAGATTATTCCTTTGTAGGGTTTGACTTTTCTATTTTATTGTAAAGGCCATGTCTCTTGTGGTGTGGACACATGAGAGCTCATTCTGTGTAAAGGTTGAATTCCTTGCATTGAGACTGGCATCTTGTTGATTTTTTTGTTTTATTATTCTTGTGATGTGACATGATTCTGGGATGGATGATCCTTGAGGGTTATTGTTGTATATGGGGTTGGGAGGCCTAGATGTGATGTCAGCCATATATATATGAGTCTATAGGGTTGTTGTGGTATGAGGGGCAGTGAGGCCTTGTTTTGGTGGAAAAAGGTAATTTTTGGAGTGGGGATATACATCAGTATATAAAGGTGGGAATCAAGGAGGAAATCAAAGATGACAAACTTAGTTTATGTTCGGCTTACCCATTGTTATAAAAAGCTGAATGGTTATTTGAATATGTTGTTTAGATGGTATCCAGGTTGTTCGTTATATGGATTCCATTACCCACTGCTTGACGTAGACTGGTGTGTTTTTTTACTCTCTTTCCATGGGATTCCAAGATGCATGAGGTATTCCACACACTTTCCCTCTTTATCTCTCGTAGTTGGACGAGTTTACTATCATACTAAACTTGGTGAAGACATGACATGTAGTTCATCTAATAAAATTGTTGAACCTCTTAATTTTGTGGAGTTTAGAATTATTTCCTAGAGAAAATGGTAATATATAAATAAATGATGTTTATTAAATGTATAAATGTTTAACCCATGGGGTTGGAACATGCTGGGATTCAGTGATGAGGTTGGAATTCTGAGAAGTTGTGGACTCATCTTTTTTATCTATCTTTTTCAAATGGTAATGCAATGAAATGTGAAAAATTTTAATGGTTAATTAATGGTTAATAAATAATTAATGTAAAGTGAAACTGATGAAAATGTATAAGATATTTTAATGTAACTCATTAAATGGTTGTGTGATCACACTAGTGCAGAAAACGTTTTTTATGTCGGTTATTTTTTATTATTTACGTCGGTTTTTAGGCGACGTTAATATGGACGACATTATAAATAACGTTTTTTACGTCGGTTATTTAAAACCCGACGTAATATCCCTAACATCACGGTGGTTATCACGTCGGTTCATATAATAACCGACGTGATAAATATGCGCGGGGGGATTTATCACGTCGGTTATTCCCTAAACTGACGGGATAAAACGCCTGGGATATCGTTTATCACGTCGGTTATGTCATAACCGACGTGATAAACCCTTCCCCTGGCCTATTATCACGTCGGTTTCTTAAATAACCGACGTGATAAAAAGGCCTGGGAAACGTTTTAGCACGTCGGTTATCCAATAACCGACGTGGTAAATCGATTCCCACGCCTTTTAGCACGTCGGTTATATTAAGAACCGACGTGATAAAAGCCCCGGGAACGGTTTATCACGTCGGTTCTAGAAAAACCCGACGTGATAAACCCCTACCGATTTATTTACCACGTCGGTTATAAAATAACCGACGTGAAAGAATTTTTTTTTTAAATAATTGCACTGCTCTCACCAAAAAGCAACCAGAAACCAAACAAAAATAACCATGCCAGCCCTCCCCCAAGCCCCAACTGAACCCCACCCTCATCTATACCCACCTAACAACCTGGCCAGCCCTCCCCCACCACATTGGAGCCCCACCACAACCCTTGGACACCCCCCACCCCTTGGACAGCCCCCCACCCTCATTTACACCCCCACGACCCCTAGTACAGCCTCAAACACCCATTGGACACCCCTCCCATATCCCTTGGACACCCTCCACCCCTTGGACACCCCCACCCCTTGGACAGCCCCCACCCTCATTTACACCCCCAAGACCACTAGTACAGCCTCAAACACCCATTGGACACCCCCCACACCTTGACAGCCCTCCCAGACCCCTTGGACACCCCCCCGACCCCTGGACACCCCCCGAGCCCTTGGACAGCCCCAAACACCCCTTGGACACCCCTCCCATATCCCTTGGACACCCCCCACCCCTTGGACACCCCCACCCCTTGGACAGCCCCCCCACCCTCATTTACACCCAACCGGCCCCTTGGACAGAACTCCCAGACACCTTGGACACCACTCCCATATCCCTTGGACACCCCCCACCCCTTGGACAGCCCCCCCGCCCTCATTTACACCCAACCGTCCCCTTGGACAGAACTCCCACCTCATTTACACCCCCCCGACCCCTAGGACAGCCCCAAACACACCTTGGACACCCCTCCCATATCCCTTGGACACCCCCCAAACACCCACCCACCCCCTTGGAACCTCTCCCCCCATACCAAAATCCAGACCAGAAAAACCATCAACAGTAGACCAAAACAAGAAGTAGAGAAAAATTAAACATTCACTTATATAAAATTCAAAACTTACACTGTCAACTTCAAAAAAAACTAAATCCAACCTAAACGACTATGAAATACACAATTACATTGACAATATTCAAAATTACATTTTACCTTACAAACAACTAAAAGTCAATCAAACCTATAAAATAATTTGACTACTCCACTTGTAAGTGTTTGATATCTTCAGCAGTAAAGGGTTGAGGGTCATCAAAAAGCTACAAAGGAAAAGGATATTAGTCAACGTGTATAATGAATAAATCAAATTGAAATATTATGAGAAAGAGTAAATCTTACCAGGTCAAAACTCAGAACTGTCCCAGTTGTTATTATTTCATACATAAATCTTAACATGTAATATCCGCATTCGATGATGCCTTGTTGCTCATGACATTTCTGTTTGAATGAGTGTAAATTCAATATATTATTTTTATGTAATAAATCAAAATGTACAAATTATAAATGGATATTTACCTTCGCATGTACATATTTGATCTTGAAATTCCTTTTCTTTGCGCTTTTTCGAAAGTGGACCCATGCCCTGTTAGAAAATAATACGAATATGGTAAATTTAAAACTCATTATAATATATAAAACTATTGTGAAATTGAAACTTATGTTTCCAATATATTCTTAAATCTTTCTCGCACATCATCATGGAGAGAGCATATCCAATAAAGTGTTTTCTCCCTAGGGAAAAAAACCCCTAACATCCAATGATCCCTGATAAAAGGAAATTTAACGTTAGTGGTTTTTTATGTTAAAAGATAATTAACTCTTTGAGAGGAATGTGTTTCATAACTCTCACAAAAAGGCATCATCCAACACTGTGTGATTACATTCTTTTCAAATCTATCAGCAATATAAAGCATTATTTGTTCCTCATCCAATGCACATGCTTCAGGGGAAATCAATTGTGGGTCCACGAATCCATATACATCTGTCAGCTCATTCCTCTCACAAATTTTATACAGATACCTAATACAAAGCAGACATAAGTATACATTTTTAATAAATATAACGCAAGGAAAAGGTGTTAAGACTTACATGATAAAAATTTGCACCACGTTGATGCCCAACTTATCTCCAGTGACAAACTCTATGATATCAGTTTTCATAATCCCCACACATAGATCACGTCCACAGACATGAGCTTCCATTGAAAAGTCATAATGATCCGCCAACAAATTTGAATATCTTGACAATTTGTCAAGACTGCTAGTATCTACATCTGATGTCATAGCTATCTGTCTTTGTTGTTGTCTATACAGTATTTCTTTACCTTTGAAGTATTCCTGTAAAAATAAATTGAAAAATATATTAGTTTTTAAATGATAAAACATTAATAAAAATATAAAATAAAAGATATAACATCCATACCTCTATGGTAATGAGTCGAAGAAGTCTGGATGGCCAAAGTAAAAAATGGTCGATACTATGTCCAACTGTCGTCACCTCGTCTATAGGTAATGGTATCCGAGCGGATCTATCTATAATATCATGTACAGTGACCCTCTGATTCTCTACCTCTAACTGTTGATGATGAACTGTATCTCCTATACAATATACCATCCCATATGCAACTATATGATGTTGAGGATCATCAACATACAACTCACAATAAGTAGGTAGCTGCGGCGGAGGAGGAGGATCAAAAATGGGGTCCACAGGCTGAGGTGGGGGAGTGGGAGCTACTGGGAGAGGTGGAGTGGGTGCTGCACCCTGAAATTGTCTTTGCAAGTCTGCAAACATTAACTGCACCGATGCTCTAATCTTGTCCTCCATTGTCGCATTAATATTATGGACTTCAGCCTCCAAGGATTCTATTTTTTTTTATAAACTCCCTCAACGTTAGAAGTTGAGGAACGTGGCAACACTTTTCTTACCGATACACCTGCCGGATATACTCTTACACGGCCAGGATGTTCGGGCTTTCCCAGTGCCATAGATAAAATATCTTCCCTCCCAGATGGTGTCAATGTCCCCTGTGAACTCTGCTCCTCAAGAGAGTCCTGTAATAATTAATTGAACATTTCTATAATGATTGGAAATATATGACGAAAATAGTAAACTTAAATAAATAAAATAGATATCTTACAGTCCTCTCAACTACGAGTCTCGATTCTTCCGAAAGATATTGTCGTTTTTTGCCCTTACGAGCTCTTTTCTATTTCTCATGTCTAGATGGAGGGGATGGAGGGGCCACCTCTCCAGAGCTTGAAGACTCAGCTCTTAGTTGTTGAAATTTTTCTGCCATCATTTGTTCTTCCAATAATGCATACCCTCCCCGAGATAAACTATGAGGGTATACATTTTTAGATTGTATCTCTTGATGAGCTTTCCTTGTTTGCTGTAAATTAAGAATAAGTAATCATTAACAAAACAATAATAAGATCATTTATATAAGAAAGCTTATAAATGTTTACATTGCCCTTACAAAAAATGATTCTTTTCTTCTACTTTCAAAAAATTGTCTCCATGTGTCTTCATCTATAAAAGGATATATACGACATGGATTCTCACGACTCCTATTACCATAAATTAAATCAGATGAGAGGGTTCATTTGAAATCCCTCCATCTCCTAGCAGCCAACGATAAGCATTTCTTCCTGACTCCTCCAGTGTCAGGAATATCAAATGTCATCTGATAAAAAAGAGGTTAAAAATATTATATATACTAGAAACATTTAAAGAACAGTCAAACAATAGCAAAAGATCTTACCAAAATGGTCTCCCACAGCTGAGAAATTATCGCCTTATCCACACTTCTCCAATCATCATAGAGAATGCTTACTTTTTTCTTAGCCTGAGTTGCTACAAAACCCTTAAAATCTCTAGCATTTGGACCTCTAGGAAGATCATCATCATCAAACTCCACGACTATCCTCTCCTCATTCGTACGGGCAAGTGATAATTTTGGTAAACGTGTGCACCCACGCTTACCAACCTTTGAACTCTTTTTCGTAATAGGAGCATGTGAATGTTCCTCCCCAGATGTATGACCAATATGCTCATCTCCAGAATCATGTGGCTGATCAACTGATTGATCTGTCATTTTCCTTCAAATCAAAAAAACAAACATTAGTTCACAAATAGAAAAGTGTACTAAATTACATAATAGTAAACATTGGTAATATGGTAAGCATGTTAAACAATGATAAACATGGTAAACACAGGAAAAAGGTTGCCAAGGAGTTGGCCCAAGAAAGCTGAAAAGTGGACTCACTGAGTCCACCGGTGTGAGCTCACCGGCCAGCCGGAGGACCCAGGCAGTCGATGGACCAGACAGAGAGCCTTCCTCTCTGTCTGGACCACCGGCCGGCCGCTGGCTCATCACCGGCCGGCCGCTGGCTCAGCACCGGCCGGCCGGTGGTGATCCAGCGGCCGGCCTGTGGACCAGAAAGAGAGCCTTCCTCTCTGTCTGAACCACCGGCCGGCCGCTGGTGATCCAGACAGAGAGGAAGGCTCTCTGTCTGGTCCACCGACCGGCCGGTGGTGATCCAGCAGCCGGCCGGTGGTGATCCAGCGGCCGGCCGGTGGTCCAGACAGAGAGGAAGGCTCTCTGTCTGGACCACCGGCCAGCCGCTGGCTCAGCACCGGCCGGCCGGTGGACCAGACAGAGCTTTGTTCTGGACCACCGGCCAACCGATGATCCACCACCGTCCAGCCGGTGCGCCCATGACTTCTCCTCTTTACGGGTTTTATTGTTTTATCGTTTTGGTTTGATACATGTTTTAATAAGTAAAAAATTTACAGTATCTAACATTATATGAAAAAACTAAATGTAAACAAGAAATAAACTTGTGTTACCTGTAATTTTAGGAATGTACAATTGGATTGTTTTCCCAAATTCCTTCGTCGTGATCGTTCCTTATGGCACAAACCATGTCTTCAACATACTCATCATTATGTTCTGTTAATCTTTCCATGGAAGTAGGGATCTCACATAAATCAGCATCTTCATCAAATTCATCCTCACCAACATATTGGTTTTTCCCTTGTAAAACAACAGCCCACTGCATATCTGATTGATCTACTACATAGAAAATTTGTTTGGCATGTGTTGCCATTATAAAAGAATCAGCTGTGTCTTCCAATCTATTCAGATTAACAAGTGTCATTCCAAATTCATCGTGTCTGACACTGTTGTTACCGATAAACCATTTACAGTTAAAAATGGGAACTTTAATTTTAAAGTAATCAGCCTCCCATATGTCTTCAATCACTCCATAATATGCACTTGATGCCGAAATTGGGTTTCTGTCCTTAGCACTCGAAAAATGCATTGCTTCTGCAAACACCAATACACCACTATTCTGAACTGCACTTCTATTGTCCTGAGCTTTCGTATGAAATGTATAGCCATTAATGTCATAAGCGGACCATGTTATCACATTTAAAGATGGACCACCCACTATCCATTTTAATGTCTCTGATACATCTGATCTACCAAGCAAGGTCTTTTTAAACCATGGAAAAAAAGTTTTGTTGTGCTCATTCAAAATCCACATTTCTTTCTTCTTTGGATGACATTGTTTCAACTCATTAATATGCAATTTGATATACGGTTGAACATCAGCTATGTTATTCAAGATGTATGATTCTAACTTCTTCATATGTTCAGCTGACAGTGATTTGACTTTCAAGCCACGAATCCCCTTTCCCTCATTATTAACCCGTTCATGGAGAGATGGAGGCAAACCTATGTGTTGCGCCGTAGCCAAGTAGCTCGTACAAAACTCTTCTACCTCCTCAGAAATATACTTTTCAATAATGGAGGCTTCAGGTCGATATGGATTTTTAACATATCCCTTTAATATTTTCATATACCTTTCAAAAGGATACATCCAACGAAGATATATAGGTCCACAAAGCCTTATTTCTCGAACCAGATGAATCATTAAATGCACCATCATATCAAAAAAAGTTGGAGGAAAATACATTTCCAAATGACAAAGTATAAAAATTGCATCCTTTTCCAAAATGTTCAAAGCATTCACATCAATCGCCTTGTTGCAAACTGAATTGAAAAAATAACACAACCTCATTATAGTCTTTCTGACACGGATGGGCAATATTCCACACAGTGCAACTGGTAGAATTTTTTGCATCATGACGTGACAATCATGTGATTTCATACCTATCAACTTCAAGTCTTTCAATGAGACAAAATTTTTTACATTTGAAGAATAACCTTGAGGCACTTTGATATCATGAAGACACTGACAGAAGCTACTTTTCTCCCTCTTCGATAATGTATGACAAGCCGGGGGAAGAAATGTTCGTCTTCCTTTAGGAGTGGGAGCTAAATGCAAACGTATTCCCATTGACAGTAGGTCTAACCTTGCATTCAACCCATCTTTTGTCTTTCCTTTAATATCTAGCAATGTTCCGATCAAAGAATCACAGATATTCTTCTCCACGTGCATGACATCAATATTATGTTTGACTTCATGATACCTCCAATATGGTAGCTCAAAAAATATTGACCTTTTCTTCCAAATATGTCTGTCATTACCAGATTTCTGTGTCTTTCCCAATGTCTCATCAAGGTTTTTCACCCTCTCAAAATACAATTCTGGGGATAAAGGTTGAGGAGCAGTATCAAATTCTTGTGATCCATTGAATGCCTTTTTTAGTCTTCTATAAGGGTGATCCATAGGCAAAAACTTTCGATGACCCATGTACACTGTTTTCCTCCCATGATGCAATTGACAATATGACGTCTGTTGTTCGCAAATTGGACATGCTTTATGCCCTTTAGCACTGTATCCAGACAAATTTCCATATGCTGGGAAGTCATTTATAGTGAATAGAAGCACTGCATGCAGTTGAAAATATTCCATTTTATAAGAATCATACACCCTAATACCATCAGCCCATAATAGTTTCAAATCATCAATCAGCGGTGACAAGTATACATCAATATCATTGCCGGGTTGCTTTGGACCAGAGATCATGATACTCAACATGACATATTTGCGCTTCATACAAACTTTAGGAGAGAGGTTGTAAATTACCAATAAAACAGGCCATGAACTATGTGTGCTACTGAGGGTTCGGTATGGATTCATTTCATCTGTGCACAAGCCTAGTCTCAGATTTCTAATTTCATTTCCAAATGTAGGGTACTGCGCATCAATTTTCTTCCATTGTGGACAATCAGCTGGATGACGTATTTTTCCATCACATACCCGCTCATCAGCATGCCATCTTAACCTTTTTGCATCATGTGAATTAGCAAATAAACGTTTGAAACGGGGAATTATAGAAAGATACCAAAATACCTTTGAAGGGAGCTTTGTAATCTCTACATCAGCTTGTGATTTTTCTTTCACCTTATACCGTGATGTCCCACATTTAGGACACTCTTTCAGAAATTCATATTCCTTCCTATATATAATGCAGTCATTCGGACAGGCATGTATTTTCTGTATCCCAATCCCATCGGGCATAATATTTTTTTGGCCTTATAATGTTAATCTGGAAGATCGTTATCTTTTGGAAGAATGTCTTTCATCAATTGTAGCAGCTCTGTAAAACTTCTGTCACTCCATCCATGTTTCGCCTTCAGGTTAATCAATCTTAACACCGCCGACAAAACCGTAAAATCTGTACAACCAGGATATAATGGTTTTTCGGCATCACCATATAGACGTGCAACTGTCGGTTCTATCTCAATTTGTTCTGCTACAATATCGCGAATCATTTCTTCAATTCCATCGGAGTTACCATCTTGCGATTCATTATCATCAGTGACATTCTGTCCAGTTTCGCCATGCCAAATCAAAGGGTTGTAACTCGGATTGAAACCATGACAAATCAGATGATCTTTTATCTCTCTACTTTTCAACTTCTTCATATTCAGACATTTCAGGCATGGACAGAAAAAAACGTCACTACTTGGAACATTTCGTTTAGAAAATTCCAAAAAGGCATCAACACCTTCCTCATATTCATTGCTCATTCGATGTGCCGTAATCCAACTTCGACTCATTATTACCTATAACAAATAGCAAAAATATATATATTTTTTAGATAAGACAAATATATGTTTATATGAAAAAAATCATAATTTGAATGTAAACAATTTTGAAACATAAAACAAATCGATGTGTAAACCCCCCTGGACACCCCCGACCCCTCTGGACAGCCCCCCACCCCTCCTGGACACAACCCCCACCCCCGACCTGCTTGGACACCCCCCTGGACACCCCCCAACCCTCTAGACAGCCCCCCCACCCCTCCTAAACACCACCCCCACCCCTACCCCCTTGGACACCCCCTGGACACCCCCAACGCCCACCCACACCCTTGGACAGCCCCCCACACCCACCCACCCCCTTGTAAACCCCCCTGGACACCCCCGACCCCTCTGGACAGCCCCCACCCCTCCTGGACACCACCCCCACCCCCTACCCCCTTGGACACCCCCTAGACATCCCCCAACCCTCTGGGCAGCCCCCCCACCCACCCGGACAACCCCAAATACCCTCTGGAGAGGCTGCCACCCACTTGGACAGCCCCCCACACCCATCCACCCCCTTGGACACCCCCCTGGACACCCCACCGACCCCTCTGGACAGGCCGCCACCCCCTTGGACAGCCCCCCACACCCACCCATCCCCTTGGACACCACCCTGGACACCCCCCGACCCCTCTGGACAGCCCCCGACCCCTCTAGAAAGCACCCCCACCCCTCCTGGACACAACCCCCCACCCCCGACCTGCTTGGACACCCCCCTGGACACCCCCAACCCTCTGGACAGCCCCCGACCCCTCTGGATAGCCCCCCACCCCTTCTGGACACCACCCCCCACCCCCTACCCCTTTGGACACCCCCCTTGACATCCCCCAACCCTCTAGGCAGCCCCCCCACCCACCCAGACAACCCCAAATACCCTCTGGAGAGGCCACCACCCACTTGGACAGCCCCCCACACCCATCCACCCCCTTGGACAGCCCCCCACACCCATCCACCCCCCTTGGACACCCCCCTAGACACCCCACCGACCGCTCTGGACAGGCCGCCACCCCCTTGGACAGCCCCCCACACCCACCCATCCCCTTGGACACCACCCTGGACACCCCCCGACCCCTCTGGACAGCCCCCGACCCCTCTAGAAAGCACCCCCACCCCTCCTAGACAAAACCCCCCACCCCCGACCTGCTTGGACACCCCCTGGACACCCCCCAACCCTCTGGACAGCCCCCCCACCCCTCCTAAACACCACCACCCACCCCCTACCCCCTTGGACACCCCCCTGGACACCCCCCAACACCCACCCACACCCTTGGACAGCCCCCCACACCCACCCACCCCCTTGTAAACCCCCCTGGACACCCCCCGACCCCTCTGGACAGCCCCCCGCCCCTCCTGGACACCACCCCCCACCCCCTACCCCCTTGGACACCCCCTGGACATCCCCCAACCCTCTGGACAGCCCCCCCACCCACCCGGACAACCCCAAATACCCTCTGGAGAGGCCGCCACCCACTTGGACAGCCCCCCACACCCATCCACCCCCTTGGACACCCCCCTGGACACCCCACCGACCCCTCTGGATAGGCCGCCACCCCCTTGGACAGCCCCCACACCCACCCATCCCCTTGGACACCACCCTGGACACCCCCCGACCCCTCTGGACAGCCCCCGACCCCTCTAGAAAGCACCCCCACCCCTCCTGGACACAACCCCCCACCCCCGACCTGCTTGGACGCCCCCCTGGACACCCCCCAACCCTCTGGACAGCCCCCCAACCCTCCTAAACACCACCCCCCTCCCCCTACCCCCTTGGACACCCCCCTGGACACCCCCAACACCCACCCACACCCTTGGACAGCCCCCCACACCCACCCACCCCCTTGTAAACCCCCCTGGACACCCCCCGACCCCAAATCCATGCACCTATGCCATGGTTGTGTGTGAATAAAGTAGTAACAACTGTAAAAGGGCAACCCATCCAAATGGACACTCCCCAACCCTCTCGGGGATTTATAGAAAACGATGAAAAATTAGTGAAATCATAAAATTACTCAATATTGCATGTCGAACAAATAGATCTAGGGATGATAAATAAGATTATGGTGCCAAAACGAGTTAAAAGGGTTCGCAATCGAAGAATCTTAGCTAGTTTCAACAAAAAAATCACAACACATATATATATACTATCTGCGAAAAAAAAACGAACGAGTGGGAGGATTACCTGAGTGCTGCGAGTTTAGATGATTGATCCGAGGAGATTAAATATGAGAAACGATGATCGCAAAACGAATCTAAACCAACGAAATGGACGAGCCGATTCGGGTTTACGCGCGAGAGAGACGAGTCGCGACTGTCGAAGGTAAACTCGCGAATGACAATCCACGGGTCTGGGTAAATTTTTAAATGAGTTATCACGTCGGTTATTCAATAACCGACGTGATAATTGTTTTAAAAACATTTATAACGTCGGTTATTTCAATAACCGACGTAAAAACCTTCCTCCGATTCATTTTTTACGTCGGTTATTTTATAACCGACGTTATAAAGGGCTCAAAATCCGCGTTTTTTTACGTCGGTTATGGGATAACCGACGTCAAAAACATCTGCGGATTCTTTTTTTACGTCGGTTATTTTATAACCGACGTAACAAAGCCTTCAAAAACCGCGTTTGTTACGTCAGTTATTCAATAACCGACGTAAAAAGGCCTTCGAAAACCGCGTTTTTTACGTCGGTTATTTTTATAACCGACGTAGAAAACGAAGGCGCGCGATTAATAACGTCGGTTATAAAAATAACCGACGTTAAAGGTGTACCGAACACAGGTTTTTACATCGGTTAAGAAATAACCGACGTAAAAAAACTCGTTTTACATATTATGACGTCGGTTTTATATAACCGACGTAAAAAATGGTGACGTAAAAAACGTTTTCTGCACTAGTGTCATATGATATTTGGTCGTATCAGTGGAAGTCTGGATTCCGAGAGACGTTAGCTGTTGCTGTTTCTGAGACTAGGATAAGATCATAGTGTGGTTGTAAGCTATATTATATCATGTAAATTTTTTATTTCTATATGATACTCCACCATTCCGGTTAGGAAAACTAATCCACTAGGTATTTTGAGTCCTGGGGGTGTTTTCCCAAACATATATCCATGAAAATGGATGGATGACCACCCATTTCCCCCTCTTTATTCTCCTTGCAATTACTTTTTATGGTATGCATTGTGGTTTGTTTTTCTTATATATGTTTGTTGAGGTCTATAATATATTTTAGTTTTCTCACCCACATATATTATGGATATAGTTTCCTAATGACAACAATAGGTTTAACATGTATAGGACATGATGGATTGATGATCCTTACTCAGTGTATGGGATGTGATGACTTGTGGTACAACACCCAACTTATGAAACATGTTATGTGAGCTGTGGTGGATTCCAAAAACATCCTAGTTACTTTTATATATGTGTATGTGGTGGCCTGTTACATGAGGTTCTTGTTGTAGTGCTTCACCCATGTGTTTTTGGTCTAAACGTTTTGGAGAGAGCTGCTCTGGACCTTTGATTTTGTGATTGATCGGAAAACTAGTGGGGATGTTATAAAGGGGTACCCTTGATATTCTTTATTAAGTTATATTCTATTGTACGTAAAACTTGGTGATTGTAACCATGGTGAGGCTATGAACTGAGTATACCTATTTTGGCGATGCGCTATTTTCACTTGTTTTTCACTGTTCTTTATCATGTTATCATTAAATTATTCCTAAGAGTCTCTAGGGAGGATCATTCTGAGTATCCTATTGTAATAAACCTACATATATATGAAATATTTTTCAGGTCAAATATAGAAGGTTTGAGATCAGTCTTGTTACTGTTTTCTTGTGGGATTTGGAATGATCTATTTTGGCTATGAGGTCACTATCACCTTTACTTTATCATGGTACTCATAGTTTTCCCTTTCTATTTTATTAGTTCATGCATGAAATTACTTTTTTCCCCACAGATATTATTTTATATTTTAGTCTGTGTAGGAGTTTTTAGGGTCTATGTTACCTCTCTCTTCCTCATGTGTTTCACTTAGAGGGTAATGCCTCCCATCTGTATGTTATTATACCCTTTGTACTAGTCACCAACTCAGGGACTACTAGAGGAAGGACCTGGTGGTCCCTATCTTTGTTCTCCCATTTCCAGACCAGGAGGTGTACACTTTTTGGGGATGGGGTTATGAAATTTCAACTCACTTACCTAATCCATTTGAGGGATATCATGGACCCACCCATATTTGGTTTAGAACAAAACCACAAGTTCTTGGTCTTTAATAGAAAACCCCATCATCATATTAAACATCCATGAACTAAATTGAGAATAAAGTACCCAGATATTGTGTGTCTGCATAAAACTCATAGAAATAATCATTATTCCATTAATAACTTTATTAACCCCTGGAAATGAAAAGGGGTCAATGATAATCTTTTTGAAACAACCATAATCGATATAAGGAAATAATGAGGATGGTATTAGTTCAAAATACCCCGATTGAAGTATAAGAAACAACAAGGGTATTTTCATTGATGATTGCAAATAAATTTAAAATATCATCAAAATCATTTTTTATGGAAAGACACCTTTCATTTCAAATTCCTCCTGTAAAATAAAAAAAGGTCACAATGATTAAAGAATATTTTTTTTGAAACAAACCATATGAACATGTAAAGGAATCATGAAATTTTGTAGGATTCAATATGGTGGGGAAATCCATTCATGCCATGAATAATAAAAATTAGTATACTTTTAAATAAATTTGAAATTAATGACAAAATGTGACCGATAAAGAGAAAATTAAAAAATATCCTTTTGAAAAAAATTTAACAGAATATAATAAATCATGGAAAATATATTTATTGAATATTTTATGTTTTTAAATGTAAATTTTCAAAAATATTTTATAAAATATTGATATAAAAGAGAAAAATTCCTTGCCTTAAAGAGGCCACAAGATTAATATCAGTTAAAAATGACTTTCTTGAGGATTCACTAATTAATAAGAGATGTATTTGAAATTAAACATGTAAAAAAAATTCAGAAATAGTGGATAATAAAATATGTTTAGATCTAGAAAATAAGATAATCTGATCCCCCCAAGTAATGTAGAAGATAATCAATCCTGAAATGAAAATAGACTGAAATGTAAAGCCTTTCCATCTTTGATAACACATAAATGATAAGCCCCCACGAAAAAAATAACATCAGCCTAAATGAACATCAGTATATTCACAATATGAGGAGTGAAATGTGTAGTATATACAACACATAATAGACTATACTGCATATAATAAACATATGTTCCAAAGAAAGGGAATTTAATATGAATAACCCTTACAATGATCATATCATGGAATTGAAAATTTATCAATGAAGAGACTAGGTGTCAAATATTTAAATCCACAATAAACAAGTTGAAATATAGAATAAATAAATTTAGAGATAAATTCACTCATAATCAAGGAAAAATGAAGTAAATTAATAATATTTGTAACATAATGAAAACAAATTGAGTTAATAATCATTTTACCACTTTGTAATTTTCAAGTGAAATACATTTGGATTAAATTATTTAAATTTAAACTTTAAATATGATGAAGTATGTAGTATTATTTATATAATGGTTAAAAGTGGAATTACATAATCTATATCAAATAAATGGGTGAATAACATTAAAATACACCTCAATGAAAGGAAATTGAGAAACAATTCCTTATATTGTGTTCAGACATTCCATGTATATCCTTTAACTCCTATATGAAAGACTCATATAAAATTTTCATCTATTAAGAAAAATTTATTGGTTAAAAAATTTATCTTAAAACCATTTATTTCATTTATATCAATGATATAGTAAATTATTTAATAAGGTATGTCCATCTTAGGTGTTTTTAGGATGTTCGGTTTTATAAGTTCAAAATGATATCTGTAGGTTAAATGAGGCCAAGAAGGTCATTATCACATCATCTAAAATTTAATATTAATGTTTTGATTATAATTTTAAGACATAAATTCTACATTTAAATGAAACCATTAAATATTTTTTTTGAAAATGAACTATGTTACAATCATGAAGGTAGTAGCATGTACATGTGCATGGGTCATGTTTCCATTCATAAAATATCATTATGGAAATAAGTTTAGTGTAATTTTATCATTCCATAGTGAAAATAATAACCTAAATATTATATTAACTCTTTATGTATACATATATATATCATCCACAATATGTGGTGATAAAAAATGAATCATATCGTTTCGTGGAGGTGGTAGTCCACCTGTATGCATAAATGACATTATCATTCTTTAGTGAATGGACTGATTAGAAGGTAAATATTATATTATCCATTAATAAGGAAAAATATGTCATTAATATCTTATTTAATTGTTAATTAAACTCTAATATTCCATCCATGATAAATGGTGATGGAAAAATAATTACATTGGTTTGTGAGGCGGTAGTCCTCTATACACACAAACAATGGTTTCATTTCCCATTTAATTAAAGTGAAAAAAGATAATGGTTTTTAAATTATCATAATGAAAAATATGTATATTCAATATAATTTTTTCATTTTATTCTCATGGTTATTTGATATAAGAATTATTTTTAAGAATAAATAAAACATAAATGATAGAATAAAAATGATTCATCTTCATCAGAAACCATCCTTTGATTAACACCATAATACTACTCAGGCAGGTAGTATGACATGAATTATACCTCTATAAATTATAATAGATGTCAAGAAGGTATTTTAGTACATATTTTCTGAAAAAAGGGGGTCTGAGGTGTAAATTTTAGGGAAGAATATTTTCCTTTTTATAAGTGAGTGGAGGGACATTCTTACATTCCCTCAAAATATTAAAATTATTAAAAATAATTCCAAATTCTTAATGGATCAAAATATATTTATTTTGAATTTATTATGAGTATAGTTTGAGATAAAATCATAAAATAAAAATTATAAAACATTTTAATATATTTTAACCTCTAAATTTTTCTTGACCCTTTGTCAACCCATTCCACACTTATCCTGACAACAAATTTTTTGACCTTTTAAAGGTCAATATATTTTCAATAAATGAGAAAATGACCAATAAATGGACAATGATTTATATTAAAAACTATATACAAATAACTTATCTAAACGTAAGAAGGTTATAAATTTTATATCATATAATAATATTTTATTTATTATAAAATATCATTAATTTCTATTTTAATTCATTTAATTACTATGATTTTAATTAAAATAAAAAACTATGTTTTAAAAAAAACTATTATATCACTTATATGGAATTATCGTCTATAAAATTAATGGATCATATTTATTACACCCCAATCATTTTATGATATAATTCTATTTAATACATTCTTTTTATAGACTATATTTCATAAATCATTGTTTTCCTTTTAAAAAACACTTGGTTATTTAGGAGATAGTCAAAACAAAGACATTAAACATAAATTTTCCACTTCTATGTATTTGAATTTTGAAAAACGTTCATCTAGAGTTGTGACTGGTAAGTCGTTAAGATTCTGATAGAACCGACATGATTTTTTAATGAATAGTAACATAGCCTTATAAATTGTAACATGAATAGTTATAAGTCCCTTATAAATAGTAAATAATGATAATATTTTATTTTCCTATGGAAATAAGATAATGAGATCTTAATTAATTTTTCAATGTGATTGAGAACAAATTATACCATTAAAATTGTAATTTTTCGAATTAACTATGATTTTATTTAAAAATTATATTTAAAATACATAGAAAATTATTTTAAAAAAATGGAGTTCTTTTTAATTATATACATCGTAAAATGGTTAGCGTGAATTTTTTGGATTTTTAAAAAAAACATGAATTTGTAACGAATAATAAAAATAAAATTTAGAGTTTGTAGTATTTTAATGACATCATAAAGATGTAATAATTAAATATAAAAGTACGGTAGACTTATGTACAATAACATATGACATTAGGTTTCCCCAGTGGCTAAAACCATCGGCAAATACAAAGGGAAAGCCCATGGTTTGGCAAAAACCACTAATGAGGTGTGCCTTGGAAATTATTAAAAAACAAACTCTATTTTTCTTTAAATACCCACTCATCCATTTTGAATCCCTAAAACTAGAATATATGATGGTTTTACCTCTCTAGGAGTCCTCCCAAGGTGTCCATAACCCCCAAGGTCCCATCCTTCAAGATATAGGAGTTACTCTACAAGGTAAGGGAATCCTTCATTCTCTTCTATTAGTCGACACTTCTTTTATGTTATCTATTTGAATTTCCATTCTCATATATTGGGGTTTGATTTTATGTATTATTATTAATGTCCTTTTGATTTCAATATGATGAGATACCCTTTTGTTCTTATAATTTCATTTTATAAAATTTTAAGCGACGCCGTTAGGCTGCTGAATTTTCATATGGGATCTCTCAACATTTTTTATTTTCAAGTTCATCTTTTATCTCTTTCTCTACTCACTTACTCTATCCAAATGACCATGATAAACTCCAGTATCATCTATATACTGGAATTATATAATGGTAATTTAATAACCATCATCAATATTCTTACACGCCCTTTTTATTTATATAAATGACATCAACGTCCATGAGGTTCCAATTTATAACCTTTGTGGATGACAGAGTTTTGTTTTTCACTTTCGCCTTCATTAATAGTCATGAAACCATTTTAAATGTTGAACCAGATATGAATATATTTATTTCATCTCATTAATGTTCTATAATAATTAGACCCTCATAATATAAAATAAGAATAGAAAACAAGTTCATTATGAACAAAACTGCCAAGCTGAATCCAAGTGTTTATCAATAACATTTAACAAATGATTCATACTCAAGTATATAACCCAAAATAATTAAAAGTTAATTTATATCTTGTTATTTTAAAAAATAATATATATTAATATTTCTGGTTGTTTAACTACATTTCAAATTAACTTCCATTCATGAAAGCAAGTAAATAAATCAGGAAAACCAAAGAAAAATTGCTTCCAAAACAATAAAATCAAACCTCTTAAACCCAATAAAATGGAAATAAATAAACCTAATAAAGTTATACTAAATCAATTATATAAATAGGAGGTTCAGGAAATATTAATTAATGATATAAATTTGATTATTCAGGTCATTAAAAAAATAAAGAACATACTCGAGGAAAAGGTATGGGGTTTCTCACCTCACTTTCATTTCTGTGATATTTTCATTGTTCTCCACTTATTTCTTGTATGTGGTATGTGTGTTCATCCATTAAATATATAATAAAATTATTATATTTATATTCATGTTATTAAATTATTAATTTTACGTTTATTATGTTCTGGTCATTTCATTCGACCGATTACATTTTGGTAAGAGACTTTGTCTCAACTACTATTTTGTTGTGACTAACTTTGTGTGGTGCACATAATAATCCTTATGTGGTGTACCTAATTCCCATTTCAGATCACTTTTCATTTGAAATTATATTTATGTTAAATATCAATAATCTCAAATCATGGATATGTATGTTTTCTAAACCATATACCATTTTACATATGGTGTTTATTTGAAAATTTATTTCAATTATGGATATATTGATGAATATGTATACTCTACTCTATAAGGATATTGAATAGGCATATTTCCATTTTATTGAATCAATGTATAATGAATTATTTGGACATTTTGTGGTGGGTGGGGCCCTCAATATCTCCTCGATGCATTAGTAGGTCTGAGGAGAAAAATCAGTTTGGCGACAAACCCTTCGAGTTTGTTTCCAAAAATCAAATGGGTTTCTACCCACAGAACTAAACCATTTTTATGGTATTATGATATCATGTGCCATATACATGACATAGAATTAATAAGAATTATTTTTATTTATTATCAGTTATTACTCTCCATGAGGTTTTAACTTTGAAAAAAATCTATGGATGCCGTTTCATTCTCATTTTATTAATGGCATGAGTTTTTCATTTATTCACCATGCCATGTTGATTATATAAAATTGTTTAAAATTAAGTTATTGTTGATTCATAATTCTACCATTACTAACCCTTACTGAGCCTTTGAGCTCACCCATTTCATTTTTTAATTTCAACAGGTGACAATGAGGAGATCATTTATAAAGTTCGTGTAGATGTAACTTTTAGTTTTCTTTATGTATTGTATTTTGTAAACATTTACAATGTAATTTGAGTGACATCTATGTATCTAGTTTCTTCAAGACTTCTAAACGGACCATTCCATTGGGATTTTCATTCCTTATAACTTTTCCAATATAACTATTAATGCACCATATAACGACCCATACTTTACATACATTATTAATAATTCAAAATTGAAGCATACTTATTACAACATATAATAAAACAACGAAAGGTCCGTATAGGTATAATGTCTTTAGAAACTGGGAAACATAAACAACTGGTTCATAAAGCATCAACTTTTCCTCCCACTTATTTCATCATATCTAGAGTCCCTTTTTGGAATATCCTACTTAATAACCTTCTTCCTGACCTAGGGAAATAAAACATACAAAAGGGTGAGCTCAAATGCTCAGAAAGGGTAAACAAAAGAAAGATCAATCACATTGTATACATAAGCACATAACTTTTGGAAATCTTACCCTGCAAAAGAGATCATAATTTCATAACATGGGATAAATAAAGGCAGTGAAATGTAATCACAATAATCATAACTTAAAACATTAAACTTTGTGGCATACACACAAAATCATAGAGAATCATTTCTTGTTATTCAAGACTCATTTCCAAGACTATCTTAGTGGACAAATTCCCTTTCTGAACCGAGTCACCCTCGTTTCAATCCTATTTCACTGAACCGGTATAACCTACCATTCCAGCCATGTCTATCTCATGAGATATAAAATCGTTACCCAATGCATTGGAGGGAGATATAGGTCCAACCCATCTCATAATGATACCATTCTTACATGTGCCACAAAATCATAAACCATTCATCATTGCATAACCCATGTAATAAAAATGGGAATCTTAAGCATCATGACATCATAAAACAATTCATATACGATAAAGGAATTCATAAAAATAATTCCTTCACAACATAATCAAATCAATGTAATAATAGGGATAAAAACAGAACCCTTTATTATCTTAGATGGAAAATAATTTTGATAAAACACTTGAACTTCATTCTTGAGGAAAATATCCTTTCTACTTCAAAAACACTTTTCCTTTCTTGACATGTCGTAAAATTATAAAATAAAAGAAGTTGATTAAAAATAAACTTGAAAACTTGTAAAGGAAGATTCTTGTAAATAATGTTTTAAAAATCCATTCATGCCGTATAAGTTAAAAAAACATTCTTCGCACTTTTGTCGGAAAAGTCAAAAAGTACCTCGTACAAAAAAAACGACAAAAGATTCTTTTCATATCTTTTAATAAATACTCACCAAAGGGTAAAATTGGATTTAAACAACTTTAGGTGGATGGAAATAATATTACATATTTAGGAAACATGGATGTGGATGATAAAATACACCCCAGTAAATACCAAAGTACAAACAATCTCAGATAAAAATGAGATTGTGATATTTCCCTTACCATAGGTCCGACTTTATATGTAAGTGTCTGAACCTCCTGTATAATGATTTAAATAATGTTATTGACTTATTCCAGAATCATACTTATTTTTATGATATCATATATGGTCATATTCTTAGCTTCTTAGTAGTAATATTTCATTGCTACTTGTTATTCGGGTGTTTATAACTTTTTGTTCTTATGCGTGTTTTGTCGAATAAATTCTTATTCTTATCTTTAGGTTATAGATACCTAATTTCCATAATGGTATTAGTGTAATATATATCATATTCATTCATTCAATTAATTTATACAATCATTATGAAATGAAGATCATGTAGAATGAGTCGCATCACATCGTGGAGACGGTATTCCGTACGTACGCACGAGTGACGATATCATTCCTATGATCGTGGAATTGTATTGGAGTGTATGTATACTATTCCAGAATCAGTATCACTTTATAATAGTCATATATAGTCATTATATACACCATTATACCCATCCAAGTAAGGTGGTGGTGGAAAATAGATTACACCACGACGTGGAGATGGTATTCCGTACGTACGCACGAGTGATGATATCATTCCTATGATCGTGGAATTGTATTGGAGTGTATGTATACTATTTCAGAATCAGTATCACTTTATTATAGTCAAATATATTCATTATATACACCATTATACCCATCCAAGTAAGGTGGTGGTGGAAAATAGATTACACCACGGCGTGGAGACGGTATTCCGTACGTACGCACGGGCGGTGATTTCTTTTTCCGTAGGATGGATAGATGGTGAAATAGGGTTGTTTAATACTTATAATAACATATCAGTATATGAGTGATACTGGTGTTATTACTTCATAATGAAACAACCTAAGAAGAAGAAGTGGAAGATGAAATAAAGATGAAAGAATCGGTAATGGGCTTTACCTCTTCTTTGAAGTGCTTCTTTGAGACCTCCTTTTAGGGCACTAAAATGGGTCTTTGAAGAAGACCAGAACCTCTAGGATGTCTCTAGGGAAGTGGATAGGAGAAAGTGGTAGGGGTTGGCCGAGCTTGAAGGCTCAATGTGGTGTGAGGAAGAGGGGGAGGAGGTGCCCTTTTATAAGGGAGGAGAGGGGCACCTTAAGAATATCTCAAAATATTATTTTATATTAAAGTCAAAATCGGTTTATAATGGTTCCAAAGGGTATTATTTAAAAGGTAAAGTGGGGATGGGTCTAAATCCTATCAGCCAATATTATTTAGACAAGTTTAGGTTATTATTTTAACCTTATCAATTAGATTTAACACTAAGTTAAATAATTTAACTTTTACCGTGTCTTTTTTTTTTCTTACACTATATGGTTAATACACTTACTATAACATGCCAAAAAAACCCCAAGTTGTTTATTATTAATATATATATCCTTATATAAGTCATTTGGCCGAACCTTAGATTTTTAGGAATAAAATAACAATTAATAATATGATATTTGATTTAAAAACTATTTTGTGTCAATTTTGAGACTATTTGATATATGATTTTTGTGAAAGTCATAAAAGAATTATATGTTCGAACCAAGTTTCTTAAATCAACACTAATATATAATAGTAACCTAGAAAATTAGTTGAATTCATAAAAAGTCTCAAATTAAATTTATTTGGGTATTTATAACATCAATTATGTTAACATTTCCTTAAAAGGGTAATTACTGCATCATCGTTGTGTCATAAATAAATTAATTTATTTAAAGTCTAAAAATTATAAATAAAATATCATTATGTAGGAAATCTTTTTAGATTTCTAATGAATATTTATAATCGAATTTATCTTATGTATAAACCCATATTAAAAATGTTTTAGTTATTAAACTTTGATTTTAACTATTTTAACTATTCATTAAATAAAATAATATTAAATGTCATAATCTAATCCAAGTAGACCTAAATGGTCATATTATATTAATAAAGTTGTTTTTGGTCTAATTTCACTTATCCAATAGAATTAGGACATGCGTTAGGGTAATAGTAATATCATATTTACCCTTAGTTACCCTATTTACTATTAACCGCGGTAAAAAAATGGAAAAAGTTACTATTCACCAAAAATTATTTTCATCTCATTGAACCAAATTTTAGTCCTTGATATTAACCGTATCTCTCAGATTTTCAAAATTCCATTCACAGAAGCGGTAAAATTAATTTTTATGAAAAATTCAGTTTTTTAACTACCACTTAGTGGTTTCACTATTTATCAAAAATTGAAAGTTTTCAGAAAAATACCAAAATTTCACCCTAGGCTAATTTCGATATTCTGAATCCAAAACTGAATTCCATTTTGAAAAATACAATTTATAAAATTTTAAAAAGTGGTTATTACTATTCATAATGGCTAGTTTTAATAATATTTTAATAGCATATCGTTGTTTAGTGAAACTCGGTATTGCGTACGACGCAAGCTATCGAGGAAGGTCGCGATTTCGTGTAAAGCAATCCAAGCAAGTATTGTGTAGAAAAAGATTCCTTTGATGATTTATATGACATAAAAGTCTCGGGTGTTACATTCTACCCCCCTTAAAATGAATTTCGCCCTCAAAATTCGTCACTTTGTAACAAACAGATGAGGATACCTCTCCCTCATCATATCCTCAAGCTCCCATGATGCTTCTTCTAATTGGTGGTTCCTCCATAAAACTTTCACCAATCGAGTGGTCTTGTTTCGTAGGACTTTTTCGCTACGATCCAGAATCTCTATCAGTTGTTCTTCATAAGAAAGATCTTGCTCCAACGGTACCACTTCTGAGCTGAGTACATGTGAAGGATCGGGTATATACGTTCTCAGGAGAGATACATGGAACACATCGTGAACTTGTGATAGATTCGGTGGAAGCGCCAATCGGTAAGCTACCTTCCCAACACGATCTAGTATTTCGAAAGGACTGATATATCTAGGGCTCAACTTCCCCTTCTTTCCAAATCTCATAACCCTCTTCCCGGGAGATATTCATAAGAACACTTTATCACCCACTTCAAACTCTAGGTCTTTTCTTCGGTTGTCGGCATAGCTTTTCTGTCAACTCTGAGCCGCTCTTATGTGTTGTTGAATAGATCTGACATTTTCTGCCATTTCATCAACAAGATCAGGTCCTAATAGCTTTTTTCCCCAACTTCATCCCAGCAAGTTGGAGTCCTGCATTTCCTTCCATAAAGAGATTCATAAGGAGCCATCTGAATACTGGAGTGAAAGCTATTATTATAAGAAAATTCCACCAAAGGTAGGTGTTGATCCCAACCACCTTTGAAATCCATAGAGCAAGATCTCAACATATCTTCTAGGGTTTGAATTGTTCTCTCAGACTAACCGTCTGTCTGAGGATGATAAGCAGTGCTGAAACTCAACTCTGTATCCAGAGTATGCTGAAGACTTCGCCAGAACTTCGAGGTAAATCTCAGATCCCGATCAGATATAATAGAAAGTGGTACCCCATGCAATCTTACCACTTCCTTTACAAATATCATGGAAAGCTGATCCAGAGAGAAATGCTCTCTAATAGCAATGAAGTGTGCAGACTTTTGTAAGATGATCAACTATGACCCAGATAGCATTATTTCATTTGGATGTTTTTGGAAGTCCTGTGACAAAGTCCATGGTGATGTTTTCCCATTTCCATTCGGGTATGGGTAATGGTTGTAACATCCCCTTAGACTTCTGTCTCTCAGCATTAACTTGTTGACAAACCAAGCATCGAGAGACATATTCAGCAACATCTCTTTTCATGACATCCCACCAAAAGTACTCTTTCAGGTCCCTATACATCTTCGTGCTTCCAGGATGAATAGAGAATGAAGAACTATGAGCCTCATCCAGCAGCTCCTTCTTTAATTCGGGGATGGGAGGAACACAAACCTAATTCCTGAACTTTATTATCCCATCACAATCAAGGTTGAACTCAGGAATATTTCTCACCTTCTTTTGTAACTCGACATCTTCTTTATGCGCTTCTTTAATCTTCACATGTATAGATGGTTGAACATTCATTTGAGAACGATAAGATTTTTCCCCTTCTATTATAATTCCATGATCCATCCTTTGTAAATCCATAAATATTGGATCTTTTGTGATCCTCATCATGGATAAACTAGCATGGTCTTGTCGACTTAATGCATCTTCCACCTTGTTTGCTTTCCCATGGTGGTAATGGATTGAGCAGTCATAATCCTTAATCAGCTCCAACCATCTTCTTTGACGCATATTCAGCTCCTTTTCTGTGAAAATATACTTTAAACTTTTATGATCAGTATAAATATCACACCTTTCACCATAAAGGTAATTCCTCCAAATCTTTAATGCAAAGTTTACCGCAGATAACTCCAAATCATGTGTTGGGTAATTTTTATCATGGATTTTCAAATGTCGTGAGGCATAAGCTATCACCATATCATTTTGCATAAGAACACACCCCAATCCCTTCTTGGATGCATCATTGTAGATCAAAAACCTTTCTCCACTACAGGGCAGTGTGAGCACATGTGCACTGGATAACCTTCTTTTCAACTCCTTGAAATTCTCTTCACATTCCTCCGTCCAAACAAACTTAACTCCTTTCCAAGTCAACTTGGTGAGTGGATTAGATAATCGTGAAAAATCGTTCACAAAACGTCGATAATATCCAGCCAAACCAAGAAAACTTCAGATCTCAGTTACTGTTGTTGGTCTCGACCATCTTTCGATAACCTCTGTTTTTGCTGGATCCACAGATATCCCCTCTTTTGAGATTATGAGACCCAAATATAAAACTTTTTGAAGCCAAAATTCACACTTGGTAAATTTGGCATAAAGCTTCTCCTTTCTCAGGGTATTCAATATAATTCTAAAGTGATCTTCATGTTCTTCCTTGCTCTTTGAATAGACAAGAATATCGTCTATAAAGACTACCACAAATTGATCAAGATAGTCTCTAAAGAATCTATTCATTAGATCCATGAAGATAGCAGGGGCATTAGTAAGACCAAATGGCATCACTATAAATTAGTAGTGTCCATACCTTGTACGGAAAGCTGTCTTTGGTATATCCTCCCTTTTGACCCTTAATTGATGATACCCTGAACGAAGATCAATCTTGGAAAAGTATTTAGCTCTGCGTAGTTGGTCAAATAAGTCATCAATGCGTGGGAGAGGATATTTTTTCTTGATAGTGATCTTGTTAAGTTCTCGATAATCAATGCAGAGTCTCATTGATCCATCTTTCTTCTTAACAAATAGAACAGGTGCTCCCCAAGGTGACGCACTAGGGAAAATGAATCCCTTATCAAGATTCTCTTGGAGTTTCTTCTTCAATTCCTACAACTCAATTGGGGCTATTCTATAAGGTGTCTTTGAAATAGGCAAAGCACCCGGTACGAGTTCTATTGAGAACTCAACTTCACGATTTGGTGGAAGTCCCGGTAATTCCTCCGGAAAGACATCATCAAACTCTCGTACAATGGGCATATTCTTAATCGTGAGTTTCTCACCAACCATTTGAGATAAATAACCTTCATTTAGTGGAATCAAGACCCATAAGATGGAAGAAATTTCCACTGGAAGGTTATGTTCATCCTTGCATTGATAGATGATCATAGATTGATCTGGAATAAGAAATGTGACTTCCCTTCTTTGGAAATTGATATGAGCTCCATATAGAGAAATCCAATCCATGCCAAGAATCACATCAAATTCCACTATAGGATGGATCACAAGATTTGCAGGAAGCACTTTCCCACAAACTTCGATCGGAGAAGAATTATAAACTTTTGATGCGACTGTTGTTCCATTAGGTGTTGTCATAGATAACTCAACATCTAATTTTTGAGGTAATACGGTGATACCCTTAGAAAATTCTTCAGAAATAAAAGAGTGGGTGGATCCAGAATAAAATAAAACATTTGCTACTTTAGAGTGTATGGAAAGTGTACCTTTCACCACATCGTTATCGTACTCCACATCGCTGATAGAAATTGCATGTGACTTTCCTTTGTCTTTAGCCTTAAGAGTTTGTTGACGTCGACAATCATCATCAACCCTTGGATTAGGGCATTTATTGGCATAATGACCCATCTCCTTGCACTTGAAACATTGAAGTGTAGTAGGTTCATTCTGTGTATCCCTTCCTTTGTTTGCATCATTAGACATCTTCTTCCCATCATCGTGGCATTCAAATGCCCGATGACATTCCTTTCCACATTTGAAACATTTACTTGTTCCATTAAGACAACTCCCTCCATGTTTCTTTCCACACTTTGAGCATAAGCGAAAGCTCATCTTCTTTTCAGTGTGCTCTTTAGATTTTCCTTTGAATTCCATTTTCCTCTTCTTATCAAACCCATATGACTGATGGGTTAATCCAATCTCCATCTCGACTTTGAGAGCACATCGAACGATTTCCTCGTAGCTATTGAAGTCCCTTATGGCTAATGCCCTTCGAAGACTTGGTTTTAAGCCACTAAAGAACCGATCGATCTTACTCTCAGGTTGGATAATAATACCAGAAGCGTACCTTGCAAGTCTTGTAAAATTTGCTTCATAGGTACCAACAGATTCATCATCCTTTTGCTTCAGTTCAAGAAACTCTTTCTCCATCTTTTTTCGGAGAATACGAGGGAAGTACTTATTGAAAAATAAGTTCTTGAACTCGTCCCATTCCATAGACTCAATTTCATCTCTTTGCCTCGTATTATTAATAAGATTCCACCATTGATCAGTATCTCCTTCCAAACGATACACTGCTAGGATGACATTATCATGTTCAGAACATTGAAGAACTGAAAATATCTTTTTAGTAGTACTAATCCATTGTTCAACAACTAATGGATCAGTAGACCCGCTGAAAGAAGGTGGACACCGCCTCATGAAGGATTCAATAGAATGTTACTCCTTCCTTTGCTCGTTTGGAAGTCCTGCATGATTCATATCTTGAGAAAGTTGTGTGAGCATGGCTACAAGATTTTTCATTCCAGCTCCCATAATGATTGGTTGCTCAGGGGGACAATCATTTCATTGCCCGTCGTATTCCGCATTAACATGATTCCTTTGGGTTCCAGCCATTGACTAAAACCAAGAAGAATAGTGTGAGAAACACTAATTATAAAATGAAAACCACATAATCAAGAATTAAATTTCACACTTAAGGTCTTATCCTAGGTTATTCATGGCCATTTCTAATACACTAAGATTATGTTCTATGCTTAGACTTATCCTTAGGGTTCTTACTAAGGATTTCACATCCTAGTTTCCAAAGGTTGACTATACCTTTCCTCTGATACCAACTATAATGACCCATACTTTACATACATTGTTAATACTTCAAAATTGAAGCATACTTATTACAACATATAATAAAACCACTAAAGGAACGTATAGGTATAGTGTCTTTAGAAACTGGGAATCATAAACAACTGGTTCATAAAGCATCAACTTTGCCTCCCACTTATTTCATCATATCTAGAGTCCATTTTTGGCATATCCTACTTAATAGCATTCTTCCTGACCTGGGGAAATAAAACATACAAAAGGGTGAGCTCAAATTCTCAGTAAGGGTAAAAAAAAGAAAGATCAATCACATTGTATACATAAGCACATAACTTTTGGAAATCTTACCCTGAAAAAGTGATCATAATTTCATAACATGGGATATATTAAGGGAGTGAAATGTAATCACAATAATAATAACTTAAAACATAAAACTTTGTGGAATACACACATAATCATAGAGAATCATTTCTTGTTAGTCAAGACTCATTTCCAAGACTATCTTAGTGGACAAAGTCCCTTTCTGAACCGAGTCACCCTCGTTTCAGTCCTGTTTCACTGAACCGGTATAACCTACCGTTCCATCCATGTATATCTCATGAGATATAAAATCTTTACCCAATGCATTGGAGGGAGATATAGGTCCCACCCATCTCATAATGATACCATTCTTATGTGTGCCACAAAATCATAAACCATACATCCCTGCATAACCCATGTAATAAAAATGGGAATCTTAAGCATCATGACATCATAAAACAATTCATATACGATAAAGGAATTCATAAAAATAATTCATTCACAACATAATCAAATCAATGTAATAATAGGGATAAAAAGAGAACCCTTTATTATCTTAGATGGAAAATAATTTTGATAAAACACTTGAACTTCATTCTTGAGGAAAATATCCTTTCTACTTCAAAAACACTTTTCCTTTCTTAACATGTCGTAAAATTATAAAATAAAAGAAGTTAATTAAAAATAAACTTGAAAACTTGTAAAGGAAGCTTCTTGGAAATAATGTTTTATAAATCCATTCATGCCGTATAAGTTAAAAAAACATTCTTCGCACTTTTGTCGGAAAAGTCAAAAAGTACCTCGTACAAAAAAAACGACAAAAGATTCCTTTAATATCTTTTACTAAAAACTCACCAAAGGGTAAAATTGGATTTAAACAACTGTAGGTGGATGGAAATAATATTACATATTGAGGAAACATGGATGTGGATGATAAAATACACCCCAGTAAATACCAAAGTACAAATAATCTCGGATAAAAATGAGATTGTGATATTTCCCTAACCTTAGGTCCGACTTGCTTTGTAAGTGTCCGATCCTCCTGTGTAATGATTTAAATAATGTTATTGACTTATTCCAGAATCATACTTATTTTTATGATATCATATATGGTCATATTCGTAGCTTCTTAGTAGTAATATTTCATTTCTACTTGTTATTCGGGTGTTTATAACTTTTTGTTCTTATGCGTGTTTTGTCGAATAAATTCTTATTCTTCTCTTTAGGTTATAGATACCTAATTTTCAGAATGGTATTAATGTAATATATATCATATTAATTCATTCAATTCATTTATATAATCATTATGAAATGAAGATCATGTAGAACGAGCCGCATCACATCGTGGAGACGGTATTCCGTACGTACGCACGAGTGATGATATCATTCCTATGATCGTGGAATTGTATTGGAGTGCATGTATACTATTTCAGAATCAGTATCACTTTATAATAGTCATATATAGTCATTATATACACCATTATACCCATCCAAGTAAGGTGGTGGTGGAAAATAGATTACACCACGGCGTGGAGACGGTATTCCGTACGTACGCACGAGTGATGATATCATTCCTATGATCATGGAATTGTATTGGAGTGTATGTATACAATTTCAGAATCAGTATCACTTTATAATAGTCATATATAGTCATTATATACACCATTATACCCATCCAAGTAAGGTGGTGGTGGAAAATAGATTACACCATGGCGTGGAGACGGTATTCCGTACGTACGCACGCGCGGTGATTTCATTTTCTGTAGGATGGATAGATGGTGAAATAGGGTTGTTTCATACTTATAATAACATATCAGTATATGAGTGACACTGACGTTATTACTTCATAATGTAACAACCTAAGAAGAAGAAGTGGAAGAAGAAATAAAGATGAAAGAATCGGAAATGGGCTTTACCTCTTCTTTGAAGTGCTTCTTTGAGACCTCCTTTTAGGGCACTAAAATGGGTCTTTGAAAAAGACCAGAACCTCTAGGATGTCTCTAGGGAAGTGGAGAGGAGAAAGTGGCAGGGGTTGGCCGAGATTGAAGGCTCAATGTGGTGTGAGGAAGAGGGGGAGGAGGTTCCCTTTTATAAGGGAGGAGAGGGGCACCTTAGGAATGTCTCAAAATATTATTTTATATTAAAGTCAAAATCGGTTTATAATGGTTACAAAGGGTATTATTTCGAAGGTAAAGTGGGGATGGGTCGAAATAATATCATCCAATAGGATTTAGACAAGTTTAGGTTATTATTTTAATCTTATCAATTAGATTTAACTCTAACTTAAATAATTTAACTTTAACCGTGTCTTTTTTTTTCTTACACTATATGGTTAATACACTTACTATAACATTCCAAACAAACCCCAAGTTATTTAGTATTAATATATATCCTTATCTAAGTCATTTGGCCGAAGCTTATATTTTTAGGAATAAAATAACAATTAATAATATGATATGTGATTTAAAAACTATTTTCTGTCAATTTTGACACTATTTGATATATGATTTTTGTGAAAGTCATAACAGAATTATATGTTAGAACCAAGTTGATTAAATCAACACTAATATAACATAGTAACCTATAAAATTAGTGGAATTCATAAAAAGTCTCAAATTACATTTATTTTGTTATTTAAAACATCAATAATGTTAACATTTCCTTAAAAGGGTAATTACTGCATCATCGTTGTGTCATAAATAAATTAATTTATTTAAAGTCTAAAAATTATAAATAAAATATCATTATGTAGGAAATATTTTTAGCTTTCTAATTAATATTTATAATTGAATTTATCTTATGTATAAACCCATATTAAAAATGTTTTAGTTATTAAACTTTGATTTTAACTATTTTAACTATTCATTAAATATAATAATATTAAATGTCATAATCTAATCCAAGTGGACCTAAATGGTCATATTATATTCATAAGGTTGTTTTTGGTCGAATTAAACTTATCCAATAGAATTAAGACATGTGTTAGGGTAATAGTAATATCATATTTACCGTTAGTTACCCTATTTACTATTAACCGCAGTAAAAAAAAGTAAAAAGTTACTATTCACCAAAAATTATTTTCATCTCATTGAACAACATTTTAGTCCTTGATATTAACCGTGTATCTTGGATTTTCAAAATTCCATTCAAATAAGCGGTAAAATTATGTTTTATGAAAAATTTAGTTTTTAACTACCACTTAGTGGTTTCACTATTCATCAAAAATTGAATGTTTTCAGAAAAATACCAAAATTTCACCCTAGGATAATTTCGATATTCTGAATCCAAAAATGAAGTCCATTTTGAAAAATAAAATTTATAAGATTTCAAAAAGTTGTTATTACTATTCATAATGGCTAGTTTTAATAATATTTTAATAACATATCATTGTTTAGTGAAACTCGGTATTGCGTACGATGCAAGCTATCGAGGAAGGTCGCGATTTCGTGTAAAGCAAGCCAAGCAAGTATTGTATAGAAAAAGATTCCTTTGATGATTTATATAACATAAAAGTCTCAGGTGTTACACACCATCTCTGGTTTAGAGTGGTTGGGGTGTTATAGTTGGTATCAAAGGAAGTTTAGTAGAAAACATGGAAACTAGAGTAGGAAATGTATAGTAAGGAACAAATCCCTAAGGTTGTATTTGAGGATAAATGTACAAGAATATCCTGTTATTTTGGTAAGGAATAGATTATGTGGATCTTTCAAGCAATATATCCCTCTCCGGATATGGGCAGGTAGAGGCGGCCTTGGCCCAAATATATCTAGGGGTAAAACTCAAAAACACCGCTTTGAACTAGACTCGAACGAGAATTGCTGCACGAAAACGGGCCTTACTTCACTCTTGGTTATGACACTCCTAGAGGATATTATTAGGATAATTCTTATTTTCTTTACAATCCATTATGAAGGATTGAAAGGTAAATTATTCCTCAAAGAAACAATTTTTTTGATTATGGGATTAGCCATGCGTAGGATCTCAATTTATGATAAGTATTTTGTTAAGTTAAGATTATACATTATGATCATACCCTAATATAGTGTGTTCCATTATTTAGAAATGAATTTTAATTGAATAAGGGGAATCAATGCTCATGGGAAATGTATGTATCTCCCCATTGATCATGTCAACATAGTCAATGTTGGAGCAGATCAGATCATGACCATATTGGGAAATCATACTCAAGTTGTAAAAAATAACCATTACACACCTATGTTGGATCATTTTATGTGGAAAAATTCCCCATATTTCAGTGGGACTACTAATTCAGTGGTTGCTGAGTAATGGATCAAGTCCCTTTAAAAAATATTCATGGAATTAAGATGTAATGAAATTAAAAAGGTAGTTCAGGCAGTATATTGTCTTAAGGGTTACACTGATCAATGGTGGTCCTTGATTCATAATACCGAAGAGGAAGAAGAAATAAAAGACATAGAATGGAGTAATTTTAAGGAAATATTCATCAAAAAATATTTCCCTTATGAGCAATGAACTGAAATGAAGAGAAAATTCATTGGCTTAAAGAAAAGGGAAGAAAACAGTGTTGCAGAGTATGAGGCTACCTTCACAAGGCAAGCCAAGTATGTAGTAGATTACGTACGTGACTAGGTAGACAAGATTGATTATTTCTTTGAAGGTCATAAGCCAAGTCTTTGAAGGGAACTGGCTTCTCGAACATTTTCATCATATGATGAAATTGCATCAAGTGCCATCAAAATAGAGAATAAATTCTCTAGATCAAATTTGTTCAAGGGAAACCAAGATATGAAAAGGTATTCTGATAACCAAGGTAAAGGTGAAGCACTAAAGAAGAACAAGGGAATGAAGAAATTCTCATTATGTGAAAATATTGGAATGAATCAACTTGAGAAATGCTTAAAAGGAAAGGGAGTCTGCTATAACTGTGGATAAAAGGGTCATCTATCTCATGAATGCAAGGATAAGAAAGAATTTGATGATTTTAAATGCTAAAATTAAAGAGAGATGAGACATTATTCAAATGAGTGTCCTAATCACCAAGGAAACAAGCCTCAGAAAAATCCAATAGAACACGAAATAGCATATGTGTTTACAACCACAGAAGTTGAAGTTCCTGCCAGTGTGGTGGCAGGTACTTTAATTGTTTCCTAAAACTTAGCCAACACTTTATTTGATTATGGATCATCACATTCATTTATATCTTCCCAATTTTCTATAAAAATTAGACATGTCCAATTTTATATTATAAAGGAGTTACCAGTCAAAACTCTTAGGGTATGCATCATTACAACAAAGGCATGTCGACTAGTCCCCCTCGTGACACATAAAGGTGCTTAGTTGCTAACATTGTCATCATACAAATGACAGAATTTGATATAATTCTATAAAGACCCAGAATATTTCCATTTATTTTTATTTTAATATATGAGAATTTTACGAGTCCATGAAATTTTACGGCGCATGATTCCGAGGCCCGGTATGCCCGGAATGATTTTCGAGATTTTATTTCGGGTACATTCAGTAAACGTATGAGGGGGTTATTATAACATTTGAACTGGTTCTCGGAATTGAAATCTGATAGCACCGTTGAACTCGCAGCACCGGTATTCCCTTAAGGAGTCCTTCACCTTGACTAGAGTAGGTTGAGGGAGGATGTTAGCTTTTCACAAATTCGTGAAAGAATAAAATAAAATAAAATGGTGTGACTTTTAATTTTATTTTTCTTTGGAATTCCCCATGTGGATATTTCACAGATGGGTACTATATAAATTAAAGCCTCCGATAAGAGGTTATGGAGGTGGGGACCACCGAGCCTAACCTCCAATGAAGGGTTATGGTGATGGGGGCCACCCGAGGATTAAACCCCTTGAACTCCCTCATATGTGTGGGGGAGCCTCTTAAACTTCCCCACATAAATGGTGCCATCCACTTAAATTTATTATGCCAGCCTAATTAATTAATTTAGAAAATTTGAATTTTATGCCAAAAACCCAAAGAATAGATAACATAATCTACTATTTTGGGCTACCTTTCATAAATGATGCCACCCACTTGAACTCCCTCGGGGAATCCTCCAACGTGGGACGTATTCAACCGACGTCTTTTCTTTCCTCCTCCTGGATATCAACAAGCAATCAAATGTGTTAGGGATTTATTTGTGTATGATTATTTGTGGGAAGTTTTAGGGTGGTTGTTTGAAATTCTTCTCTCTTACACGTTGTTGATTCAAAAATAGTGAACCACTTGCTACCACTCTAACGTGGAGGGGGTGGGCCAAAAAAACATGGCCTGAACCCTCCTATGTTCTTCCTTATTGTGTTCCTCACGATGGAAGAAGGTGGCTTACACCACGACAACAAATGAAGAGAGAGGTCGACTAAACCCGCCGCAGGCAGAGGAAAGGCACCCCACCATCCCACAACTCCACCATCCGAGGGCAAGCTGCTGCCTACGACCTCACTGCCTGAGCCACCACCACCATCTGAGGCTGAGCCGCCACCCACTGCCTTACCCCCCGAGTTGCCACCGTAGTCCGGGGCCCTCCCATGTCACCCCGTTGCTCCACTGTCTGCAGCCTCACTATGCCACCCCGCGGCCTACTGCGCCGCCCCGCAGCCTAGCTGCACTGTCATGGCCCTCTGAGCCACCCACGACCTTACTCCGTCTGAGGACTAGTCGTGGCTCCCACAGCTTAGCCGTACCCCCCACGACACTCCGATCCACCGCGACCCTCCGAGCATCCCCACAGCCTCGCATCACCCGCGGCCTCCAGTAGCTCTCTACACTCCCCCCTGGAGGACTCTTGGCCTCCACACACCCCGGGGCCCCTCGCGGGCTTGGTCGGTCCGACTGGGTCGGACCAGACCCGGATCCACATCGACCCATTTATGCATTTTCGGCCGTAACTTTGGAACCTGATATCCAATTGAAAAACTGCTAGGGGCGATGGAAACCTTTGAGTGAGATGGTCCTTTTGGTATACCACATTAGATATTTGGATAATGTTGGTAAATATTCGGGATGGATCGAGCACAAATCCAATCGGGCCCTTGGGAAAAAAGGATAATAACTCACAGACCGAGCATCCAATTGACCAATGTCTTGGAGAGCGGAATCTTCTGGAGAGGATCAAGCCTAGTGTAGGAACCCTGTAACTGGATGTGACAAGAAGACTGACTAGCGACCTTGTGTGGGTCAGCTCCCTGCAATCCTATGTGGGTCAACTCCTTGAGATCCTGTGTGGGTCAAATCCTAGAAATCCTATGTGGGTCAGCTCCGAACGATCGTGTGTGTGTCAACTCCTAGAGATCATGTACGGGTCAGCTCCTAGAGATCCTGTGTGGGTCAGCTCCTAGCGATCCTATGTGGGTCAGATCCAAGGGATCTGGTGTGGGTCAACTCCTAGAGATCCTGTGTGGGTCTGCCCCTAGAGATCCTATTTCGGTGAGCTCCTAGTGAACCTTTTTGGGTCATATCCTAGTGATCCTGTGTGGGTCAGCTCCTAGCGATCGTGTGTGAGTTTGCTTCAAGAAATCTTTTGTGGGTCATCTCCTAACGATCCTATGTTGGTCAGCTCATAGTGATCTTGTGTGGGTCAGCTATTAACTCTCATGTGTGGGTCAGCTCCTAGAGATTCACTATGGGTCAGCATCAGAGCCTCTTAGCTGAGTAAAATGATTTATTAGTGATAAATAATCATCTCTACTAATGTAATTATGTTATACATGGTGTGAGCAGAATTCATACCTATGTGTTACTTTCCATTGTGGTAATTCCATGGTGGTATTCTTCTATGTGGCGTACCTGTGTGGTACTTTTCATTGTGGTTTTTCTTCCTTTGTGGAACATTTGAGATTTGGGAATTTAGGTTGGACCCTGTGTTTCCACTTGATTGAGATGGGTATACTTGATAATTTAGGTATATGTATGGGCATATACCTAAGTAGGGTTGACAGTTGAATTCATACTTTGAGGATTATCCTTTTTGGATTTTTGAGACTTTGAGGGTCTCGAGGTCCCTACCGAGTATCATTATACTCACCCCTACATGGGAGAAGCCCACACTTCATTGTGTTTGGTGTAGACGACGAACAACGTTAACTGAGGATGAGAGTAGTAGGATAGGATGGTACACGGAGGTGGAACATATAGCATATCGATACGCATAGGAGGCGGGAAAATGTGGAGTGCTGAGGAGGAAATCTGTACCTACCCATCATGTAGGAACCATGGAGGATGATCCAATAACTGTCTTTCTATTTCTTTAGTTGTAATGGATTTCAGTTTTACTTCTACCTTTACTGTTGGGTTTGTATTCCGACCCCTTTTACTTTCAGCAATCATTTGGTTATACAGTTTTCTTGTGTTCGTATCATGATTTGTGCTTGGTTACATGAGTTTACAAGTTATAAAGGCAATGCCTTCCCAGTTTTACGGAATACACCTTTCGATGCTAGTCGCCATCCCCTGGCCTATGGAAGGAGGGTTTCTGGAAGTCACGGCATGGGACCCATCGTATGGGTCGTGACAAATTGGTATCAAAGGGAGGTTCATCTAAAAAACATAGGACTCTGATCTTTCATTTAATGGAAATAGTGTTAAGTGTTGTTAGTGTGGTTATCAGTTTAGGGAACCCAGTTTTGGCGCGGCGGCCGATGTATTCATACACCAGGACCATGACTTCTGATTTTTGATTCAGTGCATGAAAACACTGAATGCGTGTGAGTTTTCAAAAGTTTTCTTTGTGATCTTTTGATTTAGCTCACCTGGTATTACTTATTGACCGTGGTGCACCGGTATCTTTTAAGGATGCCTCCACGTAGATATCAAGCTAGGGTTCTGTGAGTTGTAGGCACTGATATCCCACTAAGCAACGAGGCCTTGGTGTAGGGCCCTCTTCCAGTAGAGGCGCCAGCGGAGGCACAAGCGGTACCATTACCCATTGGGACACTAATGTCACCAGACCCAACAGCCGATGGTGAACATCGCTTCAGTGCATTTCACGAGTTCCAGCACAAGTGGACACCTATGTTTAGGGGAGAGATGGACCCACAGGCAGCTGAGGAATGGCTGGAGGCTGTGGTGAGAGTCTTATGACTGCTAGGGACACTAGCTAATCTCATGGTGTTCTTTGCCGCCTGACTTCTACAGGAAGTAGCAGACAGGTAGTGGAGCTTAATGATATAGATTCACGATAGGGAGACACTTCTCTAGACAGACATTGAGAGCCTGTTTGAGGCAGAGTTTTTTCCAGCGACACTTCGCTCAATGCACATTCAAGAGCTACTTCATCTGTAGCATGGCAACATGACTATGCCTCAGTACTCAGTGTGGTTTACTGACCTCTCATGCTACTCCATGGATATGATGTGGGTCCCAATCATTAGGGCCCAGAACTTCGAGCAGGGACTTAGTCATGAGATAAGGGTATTGATGATCTCACTCAGCATCCCGACTGAGGCGGTGGTGTTAGAGCGAGCCCCCTTGTGGAGAGTTTTTTTGCTGAGCAGTCACCAGCAGCGAGATCCACCACCAGTCATCACATAGAGGAGTCTTCTATAGCTATCATTAGATGTATGATGCAGATGTCAAAAAGGACAAGACCTATAGGGGGAAAACCGTAGGATTTAGGGTTGTTTGTAAGAGTCACCCAGGGAAGAGACGGTCATCCCAGTAGCAGACAGTGTTATGCTTGCAGCAGGTAGGTTCAGATGGATCATGACTATCCGAACCACCATACGGTTGATCAAAAAACAGTTTAAGGACTTCCCAGGCATAGAAATTGATTCGACGGACGAGGTCCATAGGTATTAGGAAGACGTGGGAGAGGAGATGGTCATGCAACTGGTTGTGGTCGACGATTCGAGATATTACTGCCACCATTACTAGGTGGTCCACCTCGACCGTAGGGAGAAGGTGGACAGGGGAGAGCTCAGCTCTAGGAAGATGAGGCCTATGATCACGGTGCTCCGGAGATGATATGAGGTACAATCTGTGTCTATTCCTCCTTAGCTGCAGTACTTATAGACATAGGTTCCAGTCATTCTTTTATGGCCACTACCTCGTTCGGAGGATGTAGATTCCAACAGAACCGTTGGCTTGATCCTTACAGCTAGAGACTCCTATAGGATGATATTCGACGATTAAACACGGGTTCCGGTAGTGTGATCTTACTTTAGGAGGTGAGATCTTCGGATGAGATCTCCTAGTAGCAGTGTCGAGGCCTTACGACATCATATTTGGTATGTACTTGTTATCTACAGTCCATGCCCATATTGACTGTATTAGGTACAAAGTGTGGTGTGTCCACACAGATGGGACCATGTTTACCTTCATCGGAAAGAAGGGTGCCTTTGTAACACACGATTGACTTACCCCGAGGAGAGTGTAGCCGATCACTCATCAGTTGGTTTTCCATACCCTTGAAGCAGTTGATTTGGAGAGTCCGAGTTATCCTATAGTGGTGGACCAGTATGAGGATGTATTCCCTGATTATGTTCTCGGTCTACCTCATCACAGAGAGGTGTACTTTTACATTGACTTGTACCCCAGGATGACACTGATATCTATCCCAGCATATCGGATGGCTCTCGCAGAGCTTCGTGAGCTGTAGGTATGGCTAGTGGACCGGCATGGTAAGGGATTTATTCGGCCCAGTGTTTATCCTTGGGAAACCCTGATTTTGTTCTCCAAGAAGGTAGATGAGAGTTTGAGTCTTTGTGACGAATGTTGGTGTCTGAACCAGGTGACCATGAAGAATAATTACCCACTTCCGAGGATTGACGATCTCTTTGATATGGTGAAGGGATCACGATGGATCTTGAAGATAGACCTCAGATCAGGCTATCGCCAACATAGAGTGTAAGACAATGCTGTGTAGAAGACGACCTTTAGATGTCGATACTACCATTACTAGTTCCTGGTTGTGCCATTCGGTGTAACAAGCACTCTAGAAGTGTTCATTGTACTCATGAACATGATCTTTTTTCCACAACTTGATAGATTTTTAGTAGTCTTCAATGATGACATTCAGATCTACTCGACTACTGAGGAGGAGCATGCCTATCATTTGCAGGTAGTAGTGGACAAACTCTATGAGCACTGATTTTATGGTAAGCTATCAAAGTGCCAGTTCTATATCTGAGATGTTCACTTTCTTTGACATGTTATATCGGAGGTTGGAGTTGCAGTGTATCCAGTAAAAATTGAGGTGCTACATTCTTGGGATCCAGCCAAGAGTGCGATGGAGGTACAAAGTTTCTTGGGTTTCGTTGGATACTAATGAAGGTTTTTACCAAATTTTCAACACCATTATCAGCCTTGACGAAGAAGGGTAAACCCTATCATGTGGTCGGAGAGATTCCAATAGAGTTTTCATGAGCTGAGGTAGAGGATGACTAGTGCCCTCATCTTGAGGCTTCCATAGGAGGGCGTAGAGTACATAGTCTACTGTGACGCATCTGTGACCAAAATCAGATGTGTCCTGATGTAGGAGTGAGCAGTGATCACATATGGTTCTCAACAGCTAAGAAAACATGAGCAGAACTACGCTCCACATGACCTAGAGTTTGCAGTAGTGGTATTCACTTTGAAGATGTGGCGACATTACTAGATGGGCGAACATTTTACAGTGGACTATGATCACAAGAGTCTCAAGTATATCTTCTCTTAGAAGGACGTGAACATGAGACAACGATGTTGTCTTGAGTTCCTCGAGGACTATGACTTCGAGATAGTCTATACTCCTGGGAAGGGGAACATTGTAGCAGATTCACTCAGCAGGAGGACTAGTATACATCTGCTAGGCGAGGCGATGGAGCAGCTGGCCGCTTTGCAGATATCCTTTGTGGATAGAGATGGTGTAGCTTTTCTTCAGTCTCTTATAGTCACTCCCCACTTCTTGAGCGAGTCATGGAGGCGCAACATGGGGACACTGATTGTGAGACGCAACGTGCTCAAATATCCACAGGACATGCACTTGATGGATTTTCTGAAAGTGGGAAGCACGTCATCCTCTTCAGAGGATATACAATGGTACCAATGTCACTTCGGGAGGAAGTGTTGAGGGAGTTCAACACATCCCCTCTGGTGGTACATCGAGGATTAGTGAAGATATACCGGGATCTTTGACGACATCACTGGTGGCCGAGAATGAATAAATTAGTAGCAGCGATTTTCTCTCGATGCCTCACTTTTCAGCAAGTGAAGGCGAAGCATCATGTACCAACATGCTTGGTTTAGAATTTATAGGTCCCAGAGTGGAAGTGGGATGGGATATACATGGACATCATGACAGGAATTCTATGTACATCTAGGGTTCATGACTCAATTTGGGTGATTGTTGAATGACTCACCAAGTCGGCCCACATCATACCGATCAGAGAGCAGGGTTCAGTAGAGTTCTTTGGATGAATCTATGTGCATGAAGATTGTGATGCTACATGGAGTACCCTCGATGATTGTCTCTGATCAAAATGCACTTTATACTTCCTGACTATGGAAGGGGTTTCCGGAGGCTTTCGAGACGTAGCTTTGTTTGATCACTGCCTTCCATCCTCAGATGAATGGCTAGGCCGAGCGGACCATTCAGACCCTCAAGGACATTCTACGTGCATGCGTCCTCCACTTCGATCATATTTGGGAGGACCACTTGCCATTGATGGAGTTTGAATACAACAACAACTATCACTACACAATTAGGATGGATTATTTTGAGGTGTTGTACTGGCAACCTTGCATATCACCTTTATGATGGATAGACCCAGGGGAGTCAGCAGTAGTGGGACCAGAGATGTTACAAGCTACCACAATGAAGGTGCAGATCATCCAGGAGGATATGAAGACTACATAGAGCAGGTAGAGGTTGTGCGCTGAAAGGAGATGGAGACGTCTAGTGTTCGAGGATGGTGACCATGCCTTTCTATGGGTCTCACCTCGATGAGGTTTGCAGGGATTTGGTTGAGGCAGCAAGTTATCGCTGATACTCATTGGAACTCTTTAGGTCCTCAATAGAGTTGGCGAGGTGGCATACCACATAGCTCTTCCATCTCAGTTGCACTGGGTGCATGACGTCTTCCATGTATCCTAGTTGAGGAGATACGTGCATGACCCTTCCCACATCATTTTCCATGGAGAGCTGGATATCAATGATGGGGTTACTTTTACAGAGGTTCTAGTAGAGATCGAGGATCGACAAGAGTAGGTCCTTCATGGATGGTTGATACCACTGGTGCGCGTTGACTAGTAGCATGAGAACCTCCCAGAGAGCACATGGGAGGGGGAGGCTCAGATGGGTGCTCAGTTCTCCCACTTTTGTTTACCTAGTTTGAGATATGGATTACGGGGACGTAGAGTCCAGAGGTGGGGAGAATGTAATGACCTGGAATTTTTCAATGTAAATTTTTTAACATATGGTAATTTTACAAGTCCGTGAAAATTGATGGTGCATGATTCTGAGGCCTGGTGTGCCCAGAATTACTTTCTGATCTTTTTTCGGGTACGTTCCGTAAATGTATGAGCGGGTTTTTCTAGCATATGAACTGGTGGTCGGAATTGAAATACTAGGGAATCGTTGAACTCGTAACAACTGTATTCTCTTAATGGGACTATCAGCTCGACCGCGGTAGGTCAAGGGTGGAATTTATCTTTCCACATATTCATGAAATAATTAAATAAAATAAAATGGTGTAACATTTTATTTTATTTTTCTTTTGAAATCCCCATGTGGATATTTCACTGGTGGGGACCACATGAACAAAAACATCCCATGAGAGGTTATAGAGGTGGGGACCACTGAGCCTAACCTCAAATGAGAGGTTATGGTGGTGGGTACAACCAGAGGATTAAAACCCCTTGAACTCCCTCGTATGTGTGGGGTAGCCTCTTAAACTTCCCCACTTAAATGTTGCCACCCACTTAAATTTATTATTCCATCCTAGTTATTTAATTTATCCAATTTGAATTTTGTGCCAACAAACTAAATAATAGATAAAATTATATATTATTTTGGGCTACCTTTCATTTTGATGGAATTGAGGGAAAATGCTTGGCAGAGGGGAGAAATTTGGAGACTTGGGATAAAGCTCTCCAATGAAGAATGCCGACTCACAACATCTACCTAGAGATCCTGTGTGGGTCAGCTTATAGGGATCCAGTGTGGGTCATATCTTTGAGAAGCTGTGTGGGTGAGCTTCTAGTGTTCTCTTGTGGGTTAGCTCCTAGCGATCCTGTGTGGGCTAGCTTCTAGCGATCCTTTGTGGGTGATCTCCTAGCGATCCTATGTGGGACAGCTCCTAGAGATCCTGTGTGGGTCAGCTCCTAGCGATCCTGTTTGGGTAAGATTCTAGTGATCCTATGTGGGTCAGCTCCTAGAGATCCTTTGTGGGACCGCTCCAAGAGATCCTGTGTGGGTCTGCTCCTAGCAATCCTGTGTGGGTCAGCTCCTACCGATCCTGTGTGGGTCAGCTCCTACCGATCCTGTCTGGGTCATCTCCTAGTGATCCTATGTGGGTCAGCTCCTATAGATTCAATGTGGGTTAGTAGGAGAACCTCTTGATGGATTAAGATGATTTAGTAGCTATAAATAATCATCTCTAATACCATAATTAAGTTATACTTGGTGTGAGCTGAGTTTGTACCTATGTGGTACTTTTCTTTGTGGTAATACATTGGTGGTATTATTCTGTGTGGTGTACCTGTGTGGTACTTGAATTTGGGTTTTTCTTCCTTTGTGGAACTGTTGAGCTTTGGGATTTTTTGTTGGACCCTCTGTTTTCTCATGATTTAGATGGGTATACTTGAAAACTTAGGTATTTGTATGGGCATATACCAAATTAGTGTTGACAGTTGACTTCATAATTTGAGGTTTATCCTTTGTGGATTTGTGAGACCTTGAGGGTCTCAGGGTCGCTACCAAGTATCGTTATACTCACCCCTGCACGGTCTATGCCCGCCCTTCATTGTGTTTGGTGCAGATGATAGACAATGCTGACTGAGGACGAGAGTACCAGGACTGGAAGGTATCCGGAGGCGGACCATACTACATGTTGGTACACAGAGGAGATAAGGAGACTTAGAGTTTTGAGGAGGTGATCTGTACATACACTTCAGGTAGGAACCTCTGAGGAAGATCCAGTAGTTGTCTTTCTCTTTTTCTGTTGTGTTATATTTTAGTTGTAATTGAACATTTACAGTTGGGATTGTATTCTAGCCCATTTTACATTCAGCACACTTTTGGTAATTCACTTTTCTTGTGTTCGTATCTTGCTGTGTGTTTTGTTACGTGGGTTAACAAGTTATAAAGGCAAAGCCTTCCCAGTTTTAGGGAATACGCCTTTCGGTGCTAGTCGCTAGCCCCTGGACTATGGAAGGAAGGCTTGGGGTAGTCACGACATGGGACCTAGGGGATGGGTTGTGAAAAATTCTTAGTATGGATTTGGTGTCAAATTATGATGCGAATATTTGTAGCAAGAAAAATTAAGGTACCATTTTTGAAAATGGTGTAGAATCTCTTATCTTTAGAGTAGAGACCTTACCATCTGATTCTTATCTATAACCACACCCATTAGCACTATTGAATGTAATTATTAGAGAGGAAGAGAACCCAATATCTATGGGTGAGGAAAGAAATATTCAAATTGAAGATGTGCATATAGTGAAAAAAATACATTGATGTGTTTCTAGAGAATTTACCTGGACATCCTCCAAAGTGGGAAATTGAGTTTTCCATTGACTTAGTTCTTGGTGCTAGACGTATATCAAAGACCCCCTATTGATTGTCCACTGTATAGTTAGTGGAGCTAAAGAAACAAGTAGAGGAGTTGAGTTACAAAGTATTTACTCGGCCTAGTGTTTCTCCATGGGGATCCCCTATCTTTTTTGTCAAAAAGAAAGATGGATCAATGAGTATATGCAATGATTATAGGGAAATCAATGCTATTACAATAAAGAATAAGTATCCTCTTCCCTAGAATGATGATTGATTTGATTAAATTCCTGGAGATCTATACATTTCTAAGATTGGACTTTGATCTGGATATCATCATCCACATGTGAGGGAGGAATATATTCTGAAGACAACATTTCTAACCAGGTGTGGGCACTACGTGTTTATAGTGATGCCTTTTGGAGTGATGAATGAACCATCTATTTTCATGGATTTAATGAATAGTGTTTTCAAGGAATATCTTGATATCATTGTTGTGGTATTCATCAATGAAATCTTGGTATACTCAAAAAGCAATGAAGACCATGAGAATCACTTGAGGATATTCTAAAAACACATAAAAAAAGAATTATATGGGATGATTAACAAGTGATAATTCTGGCTCCAATCAGTTTATTTTCTTGGTCATATTGTCCCTAAGGATGGAATCCTAGTTGATCCTGTGAAGAAAAACGCAATCCACTATTGGCCCACTCCAGCAAACATAACTGATGTATGTAGTTTTATTGGCATAGTAGGTTACTATTGAGGTTTTGTTCAGAATTTTGCTCGACTTTCTAACTCGCTAACCAAGATCACACATAAAGGAGTTAAGTTTGTGTGGACAAAAGTGTGTACGGAATGCTTCGATGAATTGATTAGAAGATTGGTCAATGCTTTAATTTTGAATCTTCCATCTAGAATTGATGGATTTGTGATATACATTGATGCATCAAAGAATGGGGTGGGTTGCATCCTTATGAAAAAAAATATTTTTATTGCTTATGCTTCAAGACAGTTGAAGACCCATGAGAAAAATTATCCAAATCACGATCTTGAGTTTGCAGCCATAATATTTTCTCTAAAAATATGGAGAAATTATATCAACAGAGAAAGATATAAGATTTATACAGACCACAAGAGTTTAAAATACATTTTCACACAAAATGAACTCAACATGAGGGAATGGAGATGGCTCGAGTTATTCAAATACTATGATTGTTCAATACACAACCACCCAAGAAAGGAGAATAAGGTGGCAGACGCATTAAGCACGAAGGATCATGGACTTCTGACTCAAATGAGGATTTAGAGAGATCCTATATTTTTGAATATACTAAATATGGATATGTGAATTGTTAAGGAAGAGGTAACATCTTTTATCTTTCAAATTCTTGTTAAACCATCTTTATAAGAGAAGGTAGAAATCTCTCAATCTAGTGATGAGAATCTTCACAAGAAAATTAATGCTGTCAAGGATGGGAGACTGGCTGACTTCGTGTAAAAAGAAAGAGTTATGAAATTTCGGAAGAGGTTATGTCTTCCATCGATACCTGAGCTAAAAAGTAAAATATTAGACGATGCTCATAGATCAAATTTCTCTATACACCTGGGTAGAACAAATATGTATAGAGATCTGAATCAATATTTCTAGTGGGATAATATAAAGCGGGAAATTGCTTACTACATGTCAAGCTGTCTAGTTTTTCAACAAGTGACGGTAGAGAGACAACATCCCAAAGGATTGATGCAACCAATACCTATTACTATGTGTAAGTGGGATACCATTACAATGGATTTTATCACCAAATTATAGAGGACACCTAAAAGGAATGATGCAATATGGGTAATTGTTGATCGTCTCGCAAAATCAGCACATTTCCTTCCTATAAGAGAGGATTTACCACTTGATCGCCTAGAAAGAACTTATATTCATGAATTAGTATGACTTCATGGTTCACCTCTATCAATTGTATCTAATCGAGATCCCTAATTTACATCAACATTCTGGAAAATTCTCCATAATTATTTGTTTACTGAGCTTCATATGAGTACTCCTTATCACCCCCAAACTGACAGACACTCTGAATGGAATATTCAAACTCTAGATGATATGCTGAGGTCATGCTCTCATGACTTCAAAGGAATGTGGGACCAGTACATTCTTTTGTTGGAATTATCATACAATAATAGTTTTCATTATAGTATTCAAATGGCTCTATATGAATCATTATAAGGAAAGATATGTTGAACTCCAACTTGTAGGGATGAAGTTGGTGAGAGGAAACTTATATGATCATAACCTATTGAGGAGACCACGAAAAAAGTGATTACAATCCAAGACCATATTAAAGAATCCCGAAGTAGGCAGAATAGATATGCTAACAGTTGGTGAAAGGATTTGGAATTCTAGGGGAGAGATCAGGCCTTTTTGAAAGTATCTCTAAGTAAGGGTGTCTTATGGTTCGACAAGAAAGTGAAACTAAGCCCCAGGTATATCGGACCAGTTGAAATTATGGAAAGAATCGGAGAAGTATCTTACCATTTAGAAATGCCTCCAATTCTCTCCAAAGTCCATGATGTGGTCCATGTGTCATTGCTGAATAAATACATGCCAGACCCAACACATGTACTCACCTAAGAAGAAATTGAACTGGAACCTGATTTTCTATACTGTGAAAAGCATATTTGGATTTTGGACAAAAGGGAGCAGGTATTGAGAAATCAGACAACTCATCTAGTAAAGGTTCTCTAGAGAAACCAAAATATGGTGGAAGAAACATGGGAACTAGAGATTTTCATGATGAAGAACCACCCAAATATTTTCTGTGGGCTTTATATATAAAATTTTTAGGGTGAAATTTTTGAAGGAGGGAATAATATAACAACCCAAACATTTTATGGTATGATTAAATTAAATACATTATTTTCATAGCCTATATTTCATAAACCACTGTGTTCATTGAAAAATAACTTGGTTATTTAGTAGATAATAAAAAACAACCCATTATTATTAAATTTTCCACTTCTATGTTTTGGAATTTCGAAAAATGGTATTCTAGAGTTGTGAAAAGTTTGTCATTTGGAGTCTTATAGAAGAAACTTGATTTTTTATGTATAGTAACATACCCTTATGAATTTTAATATGACCCTTATAAATAGTAAATAATGATTATATTTTATTTTCTTAAGCTAATAAGATAATGAGATCTTAATTAATTTTTCAATGCGTTTCGGAACAAATTATACCTTTAAAACGGTTATTTTTCAAATTAAGTATGATTTTATTTAAAAATTAAATTAAAAATACATTAAAAAATATTTTCAAAAAAAGGAGTTCGTTTTTGAATTCTATACGTCAAAAAATGGTTTGGGTGAATTTTTCTGATTTTTAAAAAATACATGAATTTTTCATGAACAGTAAAATATAGTTTTGAGTTTTCGGGAGTTTAATGACATCATAATGATGTAATAATTAAATTTAAAAGTATGGCCAACTTTTTTACAGTAAATTATGACATGAGGTTTCCAATTTGGCTAAAACTATGGGTAATCCCATGGTTTGGAAAAAACCACTAATGAGGTGTCCCTTTGAAATTATTAAAAAACTACCTCTCTTTATCTATAAATACCCACACACACATTCATTTTCTTTCATTCAAAATCCCTCATCCTTGAAGATCTAGTTTTTTTACCTCTCTAGGAGTCCTCCCAAGGTTTCCTTAAGCTTAAAGATCCCATCCTTCAAGATCTAGGAGTTACTCTACAAGGTAAGGGAATCCATTATTATCTTCTTTTAGTCGACACATATTTTATGTTATCTAATTAAATTTCCATTCTCATATATTGGGGTTTGATATTATGTATTATTATTACTATAATTTTGATTTTAATATGATGAGATACCATTTTTTCTCATCATTTCATTTTATAAAATTCTAAGCGATGTCGTTAGGCTTCCAAATTTTCATAAGGGATCACTCAACTTTTCTTTTATTTTCATGTTCATCTCTTTTCTCTTTCTCTCCTCACCTCCTCTATCCAAATGTCCATGATAAACTCCAGTATCATCTATATACAGTAATTATATAATTTTAATGGAATAAACATCATCAATATTCTTACTCCCCCTTTTTATTTATATAAACGAAATCAACGTCCATGAGGATCCAATTTATAACCTTTGTGGACAGTGGAGTTTTGTTCTCCAATTTCTCCTTAATAACTGTTCATGAAACCATTTTAATGGTCGAACTAGACAATAATATATTTATATCTTCTCATCAATGTTCTGGAATCCTTAGACACTGATAATATAAAATAATAATACAAAACAAGTTCATTATGAACAAAACTACCAAGCTTAATCCAGGCGTTTATGAATAATTTTTAACTAATGATTCATCCTCAAGTATATAACCCAAAATCATTATAAGATAATTTATATCTCTTTAATGTTAAAAATAATATATATTAACAATTATGGATGTTTAAAGACATTTCAAATGAACGTCTATTCATGAAAGAATGTAAAAGAATCATGAAAACCCAAGAAGAAAATGCTTCCAAAACAATAAAATTAAAGATCTTAAACCCATTTAAAGGGCCATGAATGAACTTAATAAGGTTATAATAAATCAATTAAAAGTATATTAGTTTCTGGAATTATTAATTAATGAATCTAAATTAGATTATTCTGATCATTAAAATATACTAAGAACACACTCGAGGAAAAGATAATGAGTTTCTCATCTCAGTTTCATTTCTGTGAGATTTTCATTGTTCGCCACTTATTTCATGTATGTGGTATATATGTTATGTGATTTGATTTATGTTGACAATATTATATTTATATTCATTTTATTCAATGATTCATTTGAGGTTTATTATGTTCTGGTCATATGATTTTACCGATTACATTTTGGTAAGAGACTTTGTCTCAACTATTATTTTGTTGTGACTAACTTTGTGTGGTGCACCTAATAATCCTTATGTGGTGTACCTACTGCCCATTTGAGATAATTTTCATTTGAAATTATTTTATAATAAATATCCATAACCTCATATCATGGATATGTTTGTTTTCTAAACTGTATACCATTTTACATGCAGTGTTTATTTGAGAAATTATTTTAATTATAGAAATATTGATGAATCTGTATACTCTACTCAATACAGATATTGAAAAGGAAGATTTATATTGTATTGAATCAATGTATAAATAATTATTTGGACATGCAGTGGTGGGTGGGTCCCTCTATATTCCCTCGATACATCGGTAGGTCTCATGAGACAAGTTAGTTTGGCGACAAACCCTTCAAGTTTGTTTCCAAAAATCAGATGGGTTTCTAAACACAGAACTAAACCATTTTTACAGTATTATGCATGTGCCAGATATATGACGTCCAAATAATAAGCATTATCTTTATCCATTATCAGTTATTACTATCCATGTGGTTTTCCATATGGGAAAATCTATGGATGCAATTTCATTCTCAGTTTATTAATGGTGTGAGTTTTTCATTTATTCACCATGCCCTGTTGATTATGTAAAATTATTTACAATTCAGTTATTATTAATTCATTCTTCTACCATTTGTAACCCTTACTGAGCACTTTTGATCACCTATTTCATTGTTTACTTTAAACATGTGATAAATATGAGATCATTTATTATGTTCTTGTGGATGCAGCTTTTAGTTTTCTTTATGTATTTTATTTTTTAATCTTTTACAATGTAATTTGAGTAACATCTAAGTATCATGTTTCTTCAAGAATACTAAACTAATAATTTTTTCGGTATTTACATTCATTATAACCATGCTAATATAACATGTAATGCACCTGATCAAGTCTAGAGGGGTCGAGATGTTACAATATTAATTATCTAAAAATATATATCATTTTATATTTTTAATACCTGTTCTTTTTTTACAGTAATTGAATATTTAAAACATCAGTGTTGAGTAACATTTTATTTCAAATTTTTAGTCACTAAAATTAAAAATAAGTTAGCAAGATGGAAAGAAATAATTTTTATTCTAAAAAAATATTAATAACTGAATATAGCCTCACTCTACCGTTATGTTAAAAATATTACATTTATAGAAAATAAGAGAGGCATTTTTGACTTTTTTTAAGATAAAATATTATAAAAGTTATATTCTCATTAAAATGGAAACAAAAGGAAATTTAACAAATATTATATGAGTATAGATGAATTTTAATTACCCAATAAATATTAATTCATGTATTTTGTCATTTTTTATTCCATAAAACTACTATAAACCCATAATTAACTGATTTTCAATTTACCATGGTAAAAATATTTCTATTGTTTGTATTCATATTGATGAAAAAATAAATGGGTCCAATTTACCTTATTTTGATCTCCTGATTCAAGATAGGAAATAAATTTTTTACAATTCAACAAACATAATTGGAATAATTTTATTTAAAATTCAAGAGTAAAAGCGCAACAAAAATTGGATTTTAATTGAAATTCCATTTTTAAATATATTTTTTTATAATAAATTAATGTTTAATATTAATTCAGAAATAATGGGATTACTAAAAAACACATGTAATTAGTTTTATAATTATAAATATTACAAGTTATTAGAATCAATAATTTAAAATTATGTGTTTTAATTAATATTACTTATATTTTATGTCTATAGCTTTTAGATTATTTTTAAATTAATGTTCTAAAAACAAATACTATATTATCGTATTATTTAGTGTAAAAAAATATTTTAAAATAAATAAAAGTATTCGATTATTAATTAAAAAATTCATTTTTATTAATATATTATTTAATTAAAGATTTTAATAATAATATATATATATTGACTATTATAAGAAGTTATATAAATAATAAATTAGTTAACGAATATGTTCACTAATAATTTGACACCCCAAGATTTTATGGTATGTTTCTTCATAAATAATGTCCATTCATTAAATAATTTATATAAACAAAATAGTGAGCCCATATGAAACCACACTTTATTACAATTATAACCTAGTAATTAAACATAATTTTTCTAGTTCTGTGTTTCATATTTTGAAAACTAACATACACGGTTTCATTTAGTAAGACATTTAGAGTCTGATGGTATGAACATATTTTTTTGGTGAATAATAAATTGACCCTTATGAAAAGTAATGTACCCTTTTGAATTTTAACCCGACCCTAATGAATATTAATGTACCCTTATGAATAGTAATTTCACCCATGTTTTTAAAAGTAATATTTAGGCACCTTATAAAAGATAGTGAATATTTTAAAAAAGAATAATTAATTGTTGGTATTTTTTATGAGCAATAAATATATATTTATAATATTATAATTAATAAATTAATTTAAATTTAAATTAATTTCTTTAAAAATTTTTCCTCAATAAATATTTTGTTTTATTATGATTTTAGTATAATTTTTTGAGACCTCAGTTAATTTTTTAAATTAATATAAAATCAGTATTAAATTTCAAATCTATATTTTCAAGTAAATGATGATATTATTTAAAAATTAAATTTAACATATTTAGAAAATTAATTTGATAAAATGGAGTCCATTTTTTAATTCTATATGTTGAAAAATGGTTTGGGTGAATTTTTTGGAATTTTCTGAAATACTTGAATTGTTAGTGAATAGTGAAAATCGATAATTTACAAAATATTCTAAATAAATGAATTTAAACATCATGATTGAGTTATGAATGATGTAAATGGATATTGGGTGAAACTCATATTCACTTATTACTATTATTGGTTACAATAATCATTACTATTGCTTGTCTTGAGAGAAATAATATAATAATGAATAAAATATTGAGGAATCACTATTCTCTTCCACTATAAAAACCACCCATCACCCCTCTTCCATTCACACCTCTAAAGCTTTTAGCATTTCCTATGTTCTTCCAAATACTCTTTCCTAGCCCCTACTTCATTTTCATGACCTCCTATTCTCACCAAAAGGCCAAAAGTAAAGGCCTTAAAGAGATTCTCAAGGAGAGGACTTCAAGACGTAAACATCCACCTTCTTTTCATTTCTTTTATTTTCGAGTTCCTTATTTGTTTGTCATTTTATCCTCACCACATCTATCAAAATGATCATGATAACTATATTATAATCTATATACTGTAATTATATCATGGTGATGGATGATATATCATCCATATCCTTACACTCTTTTATTTTTAAAAATGAAATCATCATCCAAGAGGTCCCGATTTACAACCTTCATGGATGATGATGTATTGTTATTAAATGTCTCCTTCATGTCTGGAAATTAAGCCAGTTTAATGGTTGAAATAGATTTTATAGTATTTATAAATTATTATTTAAGGTTCTGAGACCATTTTATAAACCTAATATTAAATAATGGAACAAAACTAGTTCATTTTGATCCAAAACCCTAAAGTCGTGATAAACAGTTATCATTAACATGTTATATAATGATTAAACCTCAAACCATATAACCAAATGACATGTTTAACAATTTAAACATACATATATTCATTAGTAACATTTAATTCCAATTATGGAGAATTATATCCATTCCACATGAACTCTATTACTAATAGTCATGCGAGGCGATCATGAAAACAATGGAAACGATCACTCCAAAATGATGGAATTCAATATTATAACTTCTCTAAAATGAAATTAACGAACATAATAAAATTATAATTAATTAGATTGATGTAGATAAGTTTCTTAATTAATCAATTAGTTGATTTAATCTGATTACTCAGGACATTAATATATTGTGAAGAACACATTCTGGCATAAGGTATGGGGTTTCTCATCTCACTTTTATTTTCGTTTGATTTACCTAATTAACCACATACTTCCTGTATGTGGTGTATGTATACATTAATTTGATATATAATATCATGGATCTCTTTATATTCAGGTTATGAAATTATTAATGGGATGATTGCTAATTTTTGGACATACTATCCCATTGAATACAATGTAGTACGTGGTTTCTCATCGCACTTCCATTTTTCTAAGATATTCATTATTCACCAATATTAGTTATCTATGGTGTTCTTTTACTGACAATTGATGTATCATATCATATATATCTTTATTTTCATTGTATTAAATTTATCATTTAATGATTATTAATTTTGGGGCATATAATTCAATTGATTACAAGGTGGTAAGGGATTCCAACTGAACCTTGATTTTTTCCTTCAGGTTATTCCATTACTATCCTTATCCAAAAGTAATGATTATTTCTTTTTGTGTTAATATTATATATCCTATTTTTGTGTTCAAAAATAATTTAATATGTCTATTTCATATTTATTTTATGGGGATTATATGTTTTAAAATAGTTCCCTTCATAATTATTCCTGATAAACAAGTCAGATTAAAGGGAACTTCTCAAATTTTTACCCATTTTTATGTGCACTATCTAATATATTTTTATCCATTAATAGTTTTTATAAAGTCATAGAGTTTATCATATAAAACCATATTGGTTTGTTTCTAGTATTAAGAAAATAAATATTCCTTACAATTTAAAATCACTTTAATATTTTCCTTAAACCACTCCAAAATGTTATATTTATAATGCTTCTTAAGAAATATTATTTTATATGATTTATTTTTAGAGGAAAATTATTTGTGCCTCAAATATAATATCAATATCCTTCCCTTTTACTTTTTGGGATATGCATGTTTAAAATATGATTTTATGACAAATATGAATGATTTTTCCCAAGGAACTCTTCTTTCAAAAGTAAAAAGGATCGTTCACACCTCACATTTACTTCTATAAAATATATTCCTTGTTAACCACATATTCATTGCATGTGGTGTATATACTGAAGGTTCTGGTCACTGTAGAAGCATGGTTGGGCCGACACCCAACTTGGATTTTTTCCATGGTAAATGATTATTCTGGGATCAATACAAAGATGAACGCCAGTCTCCACAGAATAGAATCAATGATTTAGATAAAGAATGAAGGGGCCTGAAACCTTTAGAGGGGATCTTTCACATTAAGTTTATAATTAATTTCATTAATTTCATAAGAAAACTAATACTTGTATATTCAGTATTTTCTTTTTTGTTGATGCTGACCATCTGGAATCACCCTTCCGAAATATTTTGTTGTGGTTGCAAGAATCCAAACTAGAATCCCAATAGCGGTGATCCACATGTGCTCCGATGGCCTCCGAATGAGACTTCTCGTTCATGGGGTTCTTGTGCAGTGAAGAGAGTGTCTTATATCGGTCATTCTTTATGTCTTGTCATTTATCCTTGAAAAACATATCATGTTCTTTAGAGGGACAAGAAGAGGGTTTGATAGAGAAATTATTTCGCTCCACATTTCTCAATTCACTTGGTGTGCAGTTTGGTACCTGGCACAACTATTTTATGTGTCTATTTGTTGACATGGGGCTTCATTTATAGTATTTAATTGTGTAACAACAACTAAATGCATTTATAAACATAGATAAAACCCATACTATTAATAATAATATCGCGTTATTATTTTTGGTGCACCAACATGCGCAAAATAGAATTATAAATAAAATTCAATGTCAGAAAATAATAGTACTGTTATTTTAATTTGTTCAAACTAGTTAATTAATTATTTATCATTTTGTAAATAATTATTTTACTACTAGATCAGCCTTGATATTCTAGAACACCACTCCCATTATTGAGCACCAGAATAAATAAATAAATAAATTGTTGTCTTAAATAAATATTCTATTTGAAAACTAGTAAATACATATTTATTAATTGTTCAATAAAATAAATAAATAAATTTTACCCACAATCTGGTGAATAAATTATTATATAAATTATTAAATTTTATTAACTTGAAGAAAATTATTCTATTATCTTGAGAATAATATTTATTTATTAAATGCAAATTTAATTTACCTGAGACCACCAGAAAAACATAGTGTGTGACCCTCTAGGATTTTTTATCATTGGGATTAGGTGGGCGTTCTTGAAGTCCATGAATATAGTCTAGAAAGGGGTCAATGAAACGAAGATAAGGAACTCAATGTCTCAATAATGTCTTCCACATACAAACGCTCACTGTGTAATATAACCATTTTGTCACAATATCTCATCATGAAGGTTTCATGATTGTGTCCTCAAATTTTATACTTGATACTTCATTCTTTTATTACTAGAAATAAAATCGTCATTACACCATGGCCAAGGAATTTCACGTGATAGTTGTATTTCAATCAAAGAGGTGAGATATCAACATCCCTAAATGGAAGAACCAAATAATTTTTCAACTTATCCATTAATAACATGCCACTCGTGGCACACCCAACATACCCTACTTACCGCCAACTGTATGCGTGACAATTTTCATTATTAATTCAAAGTACGTTTTTCGTGACACATATTAAAGATAATCTTATAGTCTAAGGATCATTACACATGCTCGTAGATACAAATATACTATGACACCAAAACACATGGAATTCCAACTGGTTGGCGTGTTTTCATAATCTCATGACTTGGAGATTACCAAGTGCAAACTTCATGAGAGGAAGTCTCATATGCTTACTTGTACTCACACATGATGGGGTTCAGGCTATGTTTTCCATCATAGTATTTAATCCAACCATATAAATACATTTAATAATATTATTATAGCATTTCAAGGTTCTTATCATATCAGGGAACTACCATGACATTATCATTTAAAAAAATATTCTAGGACATTATTACTTCATAGTAATGAAGAAAAATGAACAATATGTAATAAGATGTTTAGTATTTAAATACATTAAAAATCCATGTAATCAGAGTTAAACTAGTTGGTTCTACGACACCAACTCTTAAAAAAATACACTTGAACTAGATTCAACAGCCTACGTCTTTCAGTCTGCTAGACCTCACATGGTGATCATGTTTATGCTGAGTCAAGTCTCTAGTAATGGGGTCCACCACATTATCTTATTTCAAAATAATTCTCTCTACAACTTCACATCTCTGAGAAAAATATATCAATATATGATACTTTCAATGTGTGTGCTTTGTCTACTGACATGACCTTGGACATTTTGCGAGGGCCACCGCTACAGTGTTATCACAATATAGTGTAATGGGATATTTACTGCTAGGTATCACATCCTGCACGTGGATGAATATTTTCATCCAAAATTCTTCTTTAGCTCCCTCAGAAGCTGTGATATACATGGAATCTACTGTAAAATCTATGACCACACTCTGCTTTGATCTCTTCCAGCTCATTGCACCTTTATTAAAAGTGGAGATGTATCACGTTTGCGACTTCAGGTCATATTCATAATTCTAGAAACTAGAATCTGTATATCCTCAGATGACTCGTTCCTAATATCCTCCATAAACCAGGAACATATCCTCAGTATGCCTCAGATACTTTGGCATAGTCTTGAATGCCATCAAATAGAGGTCACCTGGGTCATCTTGATATCTTCTTACCACACTCAATGCGTAGGAAACATCCAGACTAGTACATATTGTGGCATACATGACTGACCCAATCACTGATGTGTATGGAGTCCTTGCCATTAACATTCTTTCCAAATGTGTCTGGGGAAATATTTTCTTGGAAAGATGAATGCCATGTGATGCTGGAAACAATCCCCTCTTGTATTATTCCATACTGAATCTCTTTATTATCTTATCTCTATATGTAATTTGACTTAGGCCAAAAAATATATTGAATCTATCATGATGGATCTTGATCCCAAGAATACATTCTACCACTCCCAAGACCTTCAAGGAGAAGAATTGATTCAACAATTCCTTAACAGACTGTCAGACTTGTATCTCATTTCTAATATGTAAAATGTCATCAACATATACTATTATGAAAATGGTTGCACTCCCACTAAACTATTTTTAGACAAAAGGCTCACATTCATTCTTTAAAAATCCAATTTTCTTATTGCTTCAACAAAATGAATGATCCATGACCTGGATTCTTGATTTAATCCATAATTAGATTTTTGAAACTTGCACACATTTTTGACATTCGTTTGAGTCATAAACTATTCAGGTTGTGCCATGTAGACATCTTCTTGAAGCTTCCCATTAATGAAGGCTATTTGACATCAATTTTCTAATTCTCATTGTCATGGTATGTAAAAATGGACAATAGAATTCTGATGGATTTCATCATCGCAACTTGTGAAAATATTTAATCATAGTCTATTTATTTACTCTATTTGAACCATTTTTCAACCAGTCATTCATCATCATTATTGACTTGTCCTTCCATGGACATCACCTACTTGAATAACCATTTTAAACAAATAGGATTTACATATACTAGAAGATCTACCAAAATCTGAAATTGGTTTTGATACATGGAATCCATTTCAGAATTCATGGCTTTATTCGACATGGAACATCTATTCCAGTTACTACTTCCTTATAGGTTATAATATCATTATTATCCACTTGTAATGAGTCAACATACACAATAATTAGAAAACTATACCATTTCGGTTCTCTAAACTCTTTTGTACTCCTACACAACTCTTGTGTCTTTGTAACCGATCTTTCTTCCACAAGGCTTTATGGAATATGTTCCTATACCAAATCTTGTGTACCTTGAGCTTCAACTTCATCGAATTCTATATTTCTCCCACTATATCTTTTAGAGTTCTGATCCCTCTCAAGTAATATGTCATGTATTTCCATCAGAACCTTTTTTTTGAGGAGTTATATAGGTAATATCCCTTTATTTTCTTGGGGTATGCTATAAAGGTACACTTTGTGCCTCGGGGTGAAAGTTTGTTACCTGAAGAGGCCATAAAAAATGAATAGCTTCCCCACACATGTAAATTCGATAAAAAGGATTTCTTTCCACTACATAACTCATATAGAATACCATTCATCAATTTATTTGGTACTAGGTTTTGGATGTGTGGCGCAATTTGAAACACTTGTCCCCAAAAGGATATTGGAAGACTCACATGACTCATCATTGTCCTCCCAATGTCTAGTAGGGTGTCATTCCACCTTTTTCTAACACCATTCTACTAGGGCGTGTAAGGAGGAGTGATTTGGGATATGATCACAAACTCCTGTAAGTATTCAATGAAGTCTTGATTAAGAAATTCTCCACCTCGTTCTGAGAGGAGTTTCTTAATCTTCTTACCAAGATTGTTCTAAACATCATTACTGTATTCTTTGATCTTATAGAAATCACTGGACTTATACCTTACTAAGTTGATATATCCATATCTACTGAAATCATCAGTAAATGTTATGAAGTAAGTGTACCCTCTCCTTGCTTCAAATGGGAATGGTCCACACAAAGCTGTATGAACCAATTGAAGAAGTTTTTAATCCCTCTCACCGTTCCCACTAAATGGGGCTCTGGTGATTTTTCCATATAAACAAGAATGACATATACGAAGTGGTTTTAGTTTGAAAGAATATAAATATACATCTTGATGTAGTGTTTTCAATCGTTTCTCATTTACACGACCAAGCTAGTGATGCCAAAGTTGAGTGTGGTATGAGTCATGTGAAGTATCTTTGTTATCAATTTTCGGTACTTAGTTTGTGTATTAAAATATATAAAGACCATTGTATAAATTTGATCTTCCAAAACAAATTCTATCTTTGTAAAAGAATAAAAAATCAATTCAAAACTTGAAACAAAATCCATATCTATCTAATCTTGATACAAAAATAATGTATTTAGTAATATCAGGAAAAAAATAACTACCCTCTAACACCAAGATCATCCTAGTTGGGAATGTGAGGTGGCAGTCTAGGATAGATACAAAAACAAGTCCAACTTCATTGGGTTCTCGTACATCTACCTCCCCTCAGTCATTCTTCCTGAATCTACTTAGTTCCTGTATATGGATACATTTGTGAGCACCCAAAGCTGTATCTAATTCCCAATTTGTAGAAATTGATAGATTTCATTCGATAAGAAACACACCTGAATCTTCCCCTAGCTTCTTAGGCTAGGTTCAGTTCTTTTTTCTAGTGGCCCTTCTTTCCACATGCGAAACAAACAACCTCATGTTCCCTTGCCTTCCCTTTGATCTTCCTTCTCTTGGAAGGACGTGAATAATATTTGGGAAGTAATATCTTCACCTTCCATTTCATCTTATTCACCATAAGGAGAGAAGTATTTTATGTCTTCATATCTTTTTCCACTTGGAGAATGAGGATAAGAAGATCAAATAGAGACTTCTCAATGTTGTTCATATTGAAATTGACACCAAATTTTGAGAAGCTCCGAGGGAGTGATGCACGAATGAGATTAGTGCCCAGTTCTTTTAAGAGTTTAAACCCAAGAAGCTATAGGCACTCATTGTAGCCAATGGGCATGAATATATGATGCCCATCTGGGGAACCTTCTCCAAGATTACTCTGAATGAGTGCCTTAATGATCTCAATCATTTCATATATTTCTTTCTCCTGGTAAAGACTACAGATGTGATCAATCATGCTATAATAATCCATGTTTTCATGATACTTCATGAGCTCCCTATACATTGATGATATCATCAAACATGGTATGTCGACCACATCATTCATATGTTTCTCATAGACCATGAAAACTTAATCACTCGAATCTTTGGGAGGTGGATGATGTAATGCTGACACCAACACATACAACTTTTGTTCATGGCGTAGGATAACTTGAAGGCATCGAAACCATTCATTGAAGTTACTTCTGGTGAGTTGGTCATCTTTACACAGAATTGATCCCAGGGATAGTTTGGTTGATGAGCTTCTCATTTTTATTCTAAAATTAAAAGATAAGATCATTAGTACAGTCTTGATTATATTTTGTGAGAAATATTAAATTTTATTAAGTCACCCACTATTTTATCAAATCCCAATTCCCCTCACCATTGAACACAGAATGTCCAGTTTCTAAGAAATTCTAGTGGAAAGGATCCATATTCAACTTCACATAACACCAAAAAGGTTAGTTCAATCTATTAGAAGGAATTTAGGTAGGTAGGTCTTTGATAACTATGGGCTTGCAGCTCCTTGATCTGTTGAGTGGATTCTCTAATCCTTAAATCTTAACTATGGATTTCCTCAAATATTGCCTCCAATATTACACCAAGTCTAGGAATAGATACTCCTCTTTATGCAATATGGTTGAGTCAACCCAAAACATTTCATAAGGGCTATAGGTATTAAAGTAATTTACCCAAAAATGGTTAGTTAAACACTTCGTTTTAATGAGTTTTCCAGTAATCATATAACGAAAGGTTTGGTCTGAATTAATATTTTATTTTAGGTATTTTCAACTCTTAGGCATGAATTGTGTATTATCATTATCACATAATATTTAATATTACGTGGAACATACTTATGTGGTTAACTATGTCTTGATAATATTTACACATAAGTCTGGTTTATTTTAGTCCCATATTTCATGCTTGTTTAATTCATTAATAATGTGATTGTGAAAACACATACATCTGGATATACCATGAAACTGACATGACATGTCCCGTGGGCCACATGCTATATACTTCCACATTACATTGTTACCAGCAAGACAAGTCGTGTATCGGGTAGATAGTCCAATCCTAACCTGAGGGGACTACAAATCATGTCCAGTAGGCCACATAATGTGACATCTAGAAACTGCATGCCACCAGTTCTTGGTTAACACACAAAGTCATTAAGACTTATAAAAACTCCAATGAGATGACTTGGTTAGAGGACCAGACCCTATACATTGCACTTTGTCTAGATGATGTTTACTACTGAATACACATTTTGTGTTCTGGTATTGTACAACCAGGAACTTTTGGCACCTTTGGATGAGATTGTCTTTTATTTTATAATCAAAATTAAAATAAAAGATCATTTATGTATGTTGAATGAGAAACTAAAGAGGAGTAACATATCTCAAGATTCAGATTTGCAGAATGATTAACTTGAATTGAAACAACATAATTATTAAATGCGTAAATCATCAACAAAATTATTTAAATAATTATAAAATATGACGTAACCGCTCTGATACAACTTGAAGGATCTGTGCGCAGCAGAAGCGTGGTTGGGCCGAAACCCAAATTTTATTTTTACCTTCAACAATTTTTATTTTGGGATCATTAAAATGTTGAATACCAATCTCCACAGAATAGAATCAAATGTTTATTAAAAGAAAGAAGAGGACAGAAACCTTTAGAGAGGATATTTCACATCACGTTCATAATTACTTTAATTAATTTTATAAAGAAACTAATACCTAGATTATCGGTATTTTCTTCAATGATGATGTTGATCATCCAGAATGACCCTTTTAGATTATCTTGTTGCACTTGCAAGGATCCAAAATAAAATCCCACTAGCGGTGATACATATGTTCTCTGATGCCCTATGATCGACACTGCTCGTTCTCCGATTACTAGCACGGTGACGCAAGTTCCTAGTGACAATATTTATTGATCTCATTTTCAATAGCCTTGAAGAATGTCTCTCATTATTGAGAGGGGTGGGCAGAGGGTTGGAATGAGAAATTTTTAAGCCTAATAATTATCAATTAACTGGGTGAGTAGTTTGTTACCTGACACAAAAGATGTATGTGTCTATTTATTGACATGGTGCTTCAATTACAATATTTAATTGTGTAACAACAATTAAATACATTCATAACCATAGAGACACCCATTATATTAATAATAATAAAATGTCATTATTTATGGTGTTCCAACATGGGAAAAAATGCATTATAAATAATATTCCACCTCACAAAATAATAGTAGTGTTATTTTAAATTGTGACAACTAGTTAAATAGTTATTTATCATCTGGAAAATAATTATTTTACTAATGGACTGACCTTGGCCCTCTTGAACACCACTTTCATTTATTAGACACATGAATAAATAAATAAAAAATTTATTCTATTAAATAAATAGATTACTTACAAACTTGTAAATATATACTTATTAAATGTTCAATAAAATAAATTAATATATTTTACCCACAATCCGTTGAGTAAATATTTATTTAATTTATGAAATAATTTAACTTGAATAAAATTATTCCACTATCTTGAGAATAATATTTATTAATTAAATTCAAATATAATTTATCCTAGATGACCAGAAACACTTAGTGTGTAACCATCTATGATTCTTTCCCATTAGAAATAGGCGGGCTTGACTGAAGTCCAATAGTAATGTATAGCAATGGTTCGAGGTACTGAAGGGAAGTAACTCAAAGAAACAAAAATTTTATCCACATACAAACAATAGGTGTGTAATATAATCCCATTGTCACAATATCTCATCAATCAGGTTAAATAATAGTGTCATCAACTTTTATGCTTGATACAACGTTATTTGACTACTTAATTAAACTATTAATTACCACAAGGAATTATAATTTCTCATGATGATTATATTCCAATCAAAAGGCCGAGATATCAAATTCCATAAATGGAAGGGAAAAATCCTTCCCTGACTTATCCATTAATAACATGTCACTCGTGACACACCCAACATACCCTACTTCCTGCCAACTGTCTGTATGATGGTTTTCATCAGTAAATCAAAGTTCATGAGTCATGACACATATTAATGACAATATTAAAGTATTAGGATCATTACACACTCTCACATATAGAAATATCAGATAAAACCAAAACTTGCAGAATTCTTACTCGTGGGTCTATTATCAAAATCTCTTGTCTTGGAGATTACTAAGTGTGAACATTATGAGAGGAAGTCTAATCTTCTTATGAGTACTCACACTTGACGGTCTACGTGCTATGTGTCACATCATAATACATCATCCAACCGTAGAACTATATTTAAGAATATTGTTATATTAATTCAAGGTCCTCAACATAGTGGGGGAACTTTCATGACCCTACTATTGCAATAAATACTATAGGACATTATTACGTCATAGTTACGCAAAACAAAGAACAATATGTAATAAGATGTTAAATATTTTTATACATTAAATATCCATGTAATCAAAGAAAAACCAGTTTTTTTAGGACATAAACTCTTATATGTACTTCCCATTGATACATAATTTCAATAAACTACTTAGTCTCATGATACTATAAATGATTATAATATGAATGTTTCAATGTGGTGTGAGACACTTTGAAATGATTGAAGAATATTTACTCATGAATCTATCAATGTAATCATTTCAAAAAATCATCATTTATGTCAAAATACAATGATGAATAATTTTTTTTTCATCGAGGTTTATCTCTTATTATTCCATCAACCATATGCTGTTCCGGTGTTGATGATCTCTTGGACTATGTATATGCTAACTTGACACCATTAATGGGATGTAGTTAATGTATTCAAATTTTGTATGCTAGTTTTTCATTACGAATGTATATCTTTTTTATGTATCAACATTTTTATATGATAAATGTATTAGAAATATTATTTGATGGATGGGACCCTCTATATCCCCTCAATTAATTGGAGGGTTTCGTGAGACAAACTTGGGTCTCGGCATGATGCCTTTACGTTATGGTTATTGTTGTCTTCGAACTAGGCCTTGACTGTATTATTATGATGTCCTACATTATGCATTACCTTATTATGATATTAGTAATTTATAAGTAATATGATTATTCAAGTTGAATAATATCCATGGTAATGTTTAAGGTGATCAGTTATGTGAAATTATTTACTCATCTTTAATTCATACCATATTATTCTCACATTTATTTTTAAGGCCTGTGTTTGTAGTTATTTACCATGGCTATTGTGTATGTTTATCATATTTTCATTGAATTTCATATCCATACTAAAAAACTGATCTCACCCCTTTCTTATATTTATTTTCCCCAGGTTTTGAATAATAATATTTTATGAGACTTCGAGGATGCAAATAATTTTATGTTGTATCATGTTTTAATTTCATTTTCCCAATGTATTATGGGTATCATGAATGTATCTAGTTTATTCAATAATATAAAATTTATTGGCCCTTCAGAATTTGATTCCTTGTAATCATGCCAATGTAATAAAATAATGCACCAAATTCAGGCTTTTGGGGTCGGGGTGTTATATATGGTATTAGTGAATTTTTAGAAGAAACCTTGGGTACTAAATTTAGAAAACATAGGTTAGGGAGAATAAACCTAAGATAAAAAATGAAGATAATTAAATAATAAAATCCTATATGTTTGGTATGTTACAAATTATGAGGGTATTAATAGAAATACATCCCTTTACAGATACTATAAGTGGATGTGGTTCTGGAACATATGTACCTTGGAGTAAAAACCCTGAAAAGGTGTTCCGAGCTTAACTCTGGGTAACCTGGTACATGAAAAGGGGCCTTACTGTATACATGGTTTGGAAATCACAGTGGATACACTTAGGATAAATAACCTTTTCATTAAAAAAATTATTATGGATTTGAATATATAATGAAAATGAATAACCTAGGTTAAATATAAGGTGTTTTAGGTTGAAGATAAGTTATCATTATATTCTATAAATGATTATATGTTTTTATCACTATAACTATTGTTACTCAACCTTTTTCCTTCTGGTTTTAGTCAATGGCTAGAACCCAAAGGATTCATGTTTACATTGATAAAGATAGACAAGGTGGTGGTGATGAGAAACCAAATGGGATAAGGATTGGAGTTAAAGATTTCATGTTCAGGCCTAATCATTTTTTCCAACATATTATTAACAATATATACCATAACTAACTCTTGAACCCACCCAAGAAGAGAAGAATGGAGTTTTCAAAGATCTCCAGTGGTGGAGACCAAGGAGGAATGAATGCTCAACTTCCATATTGCAAGAAATGTGGAAGGAGAAACCAAGGGTAATCTCTCAAAGGAATGGAGAAATTCATTATGTGTGGGAAAGAATGAAATAAAGTAAAGAATTGTTGTGGAATGATGAAGTGTACAATGGAAGGTAATAAAACTGGCCCTAAGAACCCATTAGTAGTTATTTTCCTTTAATTTAAGGGAATTTGGAATTACCAGAGTCAATGCCCTATTCTATAGGTATCCTCAATACCAAGGAAGGACCATTGTTGAAATTAATGTATGATGTATTTATTTATTCAGGATGTAATGAATATCATAGTTTAAATAATGTTTAGTGTTTGAATTTTTTTTCTAGGATCCATAATATTTATTTTTTAGATATACGATGTTAGATAAAGGAAAAACTACATGATTGGTGAAAACCCATCACGTCTAGAAAATTTGCGGGGTTTGAACCACAATTGAAGGGAGTAAAGGGTGAAAAACCTACCACTAGTCCACATGAAGTCATCATTATCATTAATTTTTAATTAAAACATCTAATGTATAAATGTTATTATAGTTACTTTTTGTTTTATGAAATAGATATCTTTTCGATTTGAAAATGATTTTGTGTTTAAGTGATTAATGTTATTTCAGAAGACATTCATATTTTTGGTAATTCTATATGACTATATTAAATAAAATATTTTGAGGAATAAATTATGAATTGTATTTGGGAGTCAAATATGATTTTTCTTGTGTACATATAGTGAACAAGGCTATTTATAGAAATGGCTAGAATATCTTGGAGATTATGTGACATGAAAAATTAAATTTTTGGAATAGGAGATTAAGAGATAATGATTTCATTTGGAATACTTTATTAGAAAATTCATCTATTTTTTGGGTCATAGTCTAGAATAGTGTTATAAAGAATGATAGCAATTTAAAAAATTATCTATGACTAACTTTGTGTTTCAAATTTGAATTTTGGAGATAAATGTTGGTTTCAATAATATAATATTTTATTATATTTTTGGAATTATATTTACATATCCTAACCATTTTGGATTTGGTTAATGAATAAAAAAAGAGAAATATCTAATTATACATTTTTTATATTTGTGATCCATAAAAGATGATTCAAATTATCCAGCCATGAAAAATTAATCTTGAATGTTCATCTACTTGTACAATGAGTAATGTGAAAATATATCAAATAACAACCATATGATGATATTATTTTTATGACCCGGAATGAGACCAAGTATGTTTAATTTCCCAAGTGCTTTCGTAGATAGTAAAAATACCCCTAAATTTGATGAAAACCACTTTGTAAAGAAAACATTATCCCTGTGGTATTTTTATGAGAAATAAATGTTCCATTAAAAAAGAAAAATATTTGTGGATTTGTGATAGATAACATTATAATGAAAATGTTCTCTATCACTATCCATCAGAAAATGATAGTTATATCATTATTCCATGTATATATTTTCACTTCAAAGTAATGTTATGATATTCAGATGGGTAGTTTTGTTATAAACTACTCATTTCTGTTTCCCCTCATTAAGAGGATATTTTATAAACCCTATTTTTAATGGAGGTTTCCACATTGGAATTTTCAAGTATCAACATTTAACTTTTTAAGTGAAATTTCAAATATTGAGGTAAAATTTTTATTTAGGGGGGAATAATATAACAACCCATTAATTTGTTTCATAATGTTAAATATAAAAAATTTATAAAAAAATACTTTAAAATTATGTTTTTTAAATAATAATACATATATTTAATATTTATAGTGTACAAATAAATATTAAATTAATGTTCTAAAAATATTTACTATATTACTGTATTATTTTGTGTAAAATAATATTTTAAAATGAAGATATTTATTTTATTATTTATTAAAAAATTAATTATTATCAATATATTATTTAATTAAATATTTTAATAATAATATATATATATTTTATATAATAATTATTTTGGAAAATACTAAACTATGTTTTGAATATGTTTAATATTAATATGACACCATATGATTTTTTGGTATGTTTCTTCATATATAATTTCAATTCATTATATATCTTATATAATAAAAACACTGAGTCTCTATGAAACAACACTTTATCATAGTTATAAAATATTTTTTAACATAATTTTTCCACATCTATGTTTTGAATTTTAACAAACAGACATACATAGTTTCATTATGTAAGATATTTAATGTCTGATAGATCAACATATTTTTTGGTGAATAGTAACATGACACATATAAATAGTAATGTACAATTATGTATAGTAACTTGACCCTTTTAAATAGTAATGTAATCTTATGAATAGTAACCTCACCCATTTATGTAAAAGTTAAATTTAGGCACCATATAAGTGAGAGTGAATATTTTAAAAATCAGTAATTAAGTGTTGTTTTTTATGAGAAGTAAATATTTAATTACAATTTTACAATTAAGAAATTAATTTAAAATAAATATAACATTAATAAGATGTATTCTTAAATAAATATTTTTTTCCTATGATTTTAGGATAATTTTATGAGACCTCAGTAAAATTTTTAAATTAATATAAAGTCAATTTTATATTTAAAATTTGTATTTTCAAGTAAATAATGATTTTATTTAAAAAATAAATTTCACATAAATAGAAAATTAATATTATAAAATTGAGTCAATGATTTAATTAAATATGTTTAAAAATCATTAGGGTGATTGTTTGGGATTTTTCTAAAATACCAATTTCTTTGGTGAATTATAAAATTCGATAAATTACAAAATATTCTATATAAATGTTTTTATGCATCATTATTGGGTCATGGATGATGTAAATGGCCATTGGTTCACACTCACATGCACTTATTATTGGTTATTTTCACAATAATCAATACTATTGTATGTGTTTCTATCAATAATAATAAAATAAATAAAATATTAAGAAATCACTCCTCTCCTCCACTATAAAAACCACTCATAACCCCTATTCATGTCACACCTCTTAAGAACTGATCAATGCCTATGTTTTGCTAAATACTGTTCCCAAGATCTTCCCCCACTTCCATAACCTTTTTTTGTCATCAAAGGGCCAAAACCAAAGGCCTTAAAGAGTTTCTCAAGGTGAGGAATTCCATAGGTAAACATCCATCTTCTTTTCTTTTCCTTTCATTACAGGTTCATTCTTTGTTTATTATTATCTCCTCAGAGAATATGTAAAAATGAACATGAAAACTCTAGTATCATATATATACTAGAAATATATCATGTTTATGGAAGATACATCATCAATATCTTTACTCTCTCTTATTTTTAAAATTGAAATCATTGTCTGGGAGGTGCCGATTTACAACCTTTGGGGAGGAAAATTATTTTTTCTTAAATTTCTACTTCAAGTCAGGTCATAAATCCATTTTGATGGTTTAAAAGGAATATAAAATACGTATTATTTCTTATGTAAGGTTTTGGAACCATTTTATGTACTTGATATTAAATAATGGAACAAAAGTATTTCATTATGATCAGAAACCACTAAAGTCAAGCTAGATGATTATAATTAAAATGTTATATAATGATTCATCCTCAAACCATATAAAAAAATGATATATATAAACAATTAATATTTTTAGTTTTCATTAATAAAATGTAATTCCAACATTTGATAATTATATTAATTCCACATGAACTCCATTACTCATAGTCAAATGAACTAATCATGAAAATCAAGTAAATAAACACTCTAAAATGATGGAATTCAATCCTATAACTTATCCAAAAAGGCCATTATTGAACTTAATAAAAACATGATACATAAAATACATGTATAAATGATTATGAATTAATTATTTAATGGATTTAATCTGATTATTCATGACATATAGATCATGGGAATAACACATTCAGACATAATATAAGGGGTTTCTCAACCACTTTTTTTCCATGAGATTTCCATTATGCGCCAATTATTTCTTGTATGTGGTGTATGTATGATCAAATTTTACATATAATACCATTAATATCATTACCATAATGGTATTGAATTATTCATTGGTTTATTTTTAATATTTTTACATATGATTCAATTGATTACAATGTAGTGCGGGTTTTCTCATCCCACTTCCATTTTTGTGAGATATTCCTTATTCACCAATATTTATTATATATGGTTTATGTAGACTGACCATTGATGTATTATATCAATTATATATTTATTTTAATGTTACTAAATTTATCATTTTATGATTATTAATTTTGGGGCATATGATTCTTTTGATTACAAAGTGGTAAGGGATTAAACCAAAACCATCAGTTTTCCTTCACGTTATTCCTTCACTAACTTTACCCAAAAGTAATGATTAATTTTTTAATCATAAATACCACGTTTTCAGGTAACAAAATAATATATTTAGATCATTGCATCTTTCATTTATGGGGATTATATGTTTTAAAATTGTTCCCTTCTTAATTTTTCTCGATAAACAAGCCCGATTCAAGGGAACTTTTCAAATTATTACCCATTTCAAGTGAACAATATAATTTGTTTTAAGGCATAATTATTTAACTAAAATTAAAAAGATTAAATTTCCAAAAAATATTGTAATATTTTTGGTTTTATTAAAACAAACATTCTATTCTATTTTAAAATCTCTTTTATTATTTTTCGTAAATATACAGAAATAATTTATTTCTAAAGATTCTTAAAAAAATATTTTTTACATGATTTCAGAAATGTGGGAAATAATTTGTAACTCAAATATAAATTCAATAGCCCAAAATTTTCTTTTCTGGGATACACATCTTTAAAATTTGATTTTGTGAAAAATATAAATGATTATACCAAAATAACTTTTCTTTCTAAAGTAAAAATTATTTTCCATGTCTCGCTTTTACATCTCTGATATATATTCTTTGTTCACTACTTATTCCTTGCATGTGGTGTATGGAATACCATTTTAAGTATCTTATAAAGAGACTCCTTTTTCCCATGATATTAGAAGGGATTATTATTTTTATGTTTCAATATGGTATGAGACACTTTGGAATATTTAAGCATTATTTCCTCATGATTTTTTCAATGGTCCCATTTGAAAGAATCTATATCTAGGTCAATATACATTGATGAAAATTTTCTTCATTTAGGTTTATATCAAATTATAGCATGTATAAATATGTTTTTGAAGAGATTATGGTCATTTTGACTTTGTATGTGCTAATTTGATACTATTCGTGGGATTTAGTTTTAGTATTTACATTTCATATGCTAGTTTTACAATAAAAATGTTAATGTTTTCTATGTATCACCCTTTTCATATGAGGAATTTATTGGACTTATTATGTGATTGTAAGGTTCCATTATATCACCTTGATGCATTGGTAGGTCTTATGAGGGAAACTAGTGTCTTTTAATGAGGCCTTGATGGTATGGTTTTTATGGTATTGGCATGAGGCCTTGACGGTAATATTACGAAGTAGGAAATTATCCATTCCCTCATTATGATTTTAGTAATAAATAAATTAAATGATTATTTGACTATTATAATATCCATGCTAATGTTTAATGTGATTATTTATATGTAATTATTTACTCAGCTTTCATTCAAGCCATATTGGGGTCATGTTGTTTTTTAATTTCATGTGTTTTAGTATATTCACCATGCCTAATGTTTATGTTTATGATATCTTCCACTGAATTTTTTATCCACACTGTTCATACGAGGTTACTAATTTTTTGTGTTTCTTTTTAGCTAGGGTATGAAGAATAAAATGGTGTCTGAATTTTTAGGGATGAAATTTATTTTATGTTGTATCCTATTTTAATTTTATTTTTCCAATAAATTATTGGTATCATGAATGTATCTGGTTTGTTCAAGACTAATAATCTGATAGGTCTTTTAGGATTTGATTCTTTGTAATTATAAAAATTTAATAAAATAATGCACTGACTATGGGCTTTTGGGTTTGGGGATTTATAATTGTTTAGTAAAAATAAGCTAATTAAATTTAGAAAATAATATAAATTATAATTTTACATTGTATATAAATTAAAAGAAAATGATTTTCTCACTAGAAAACAGTACATTTCACTATTTAAAGAAAAACTTATTTTATATAAAATAACGAAGTTTCACCAAAATATAATTTTGATACACTAAATTAAAGAATTAAATTATTTTTTTAAATTATTTTTATAAGATTTCCAAAAATTATTCTAATATTGCATCAAAAAATAATAAAAACACATTTCTTGAGAAAATATATTTTTGATGAATAAAATGAATTCACTATAAAATCATGAATTTGTTTTAAAATAATTAATCAATACATTATAAATGGGTAAGTCCATTATATATATTTTATAATGTGGTTAATATTATTCATTCCCTAAAATTTAAGGGCAATGTTATGACAATCACATTTAATTATAATATTTTGTTGTTTGGTTAAGGTTGGTGTTGCGTAATTTGTATGCTTTCGAACATGGTGTTTCATTTTTAAAATTTCATGTTATAAAAAAATTTAAATTTAAATGAGTTGATTTAATGAAAAAATGAGAGTATTTGAAGAATTGTTATCTTTTCACTACTCATTGAAAAAACTCATCATTTTAGAAAAATCCCAAAATATTACTATACAATAATTTTGTGATGTTGATTTTAAAAAATAATGGTTATTTATAAAATAATTTTTTTAAAATATGAATAAACTCATCATAATATTTCTTCAAAAAATTCCATATTTTTTATGTTACCAGATTCCTGAAAAAAAATGAATTTTCTAAAAAAAGTCCTTATTTATTATACTTTAATTATTAATTTTTTATTATATAAATCTTGTTTACATATTCTTCATAGTCTGGTTATTCCTATCCAAATCATAACTTTTAATAGCTATTTTATAAAGATAAATTTTAAAAAAGAATATATTAATGGTATATGACTGTTCATTTAAACTGTATATTTCATCAAACAAAAGTTATTGAAGAAATTGAAATTTATTTAAAGGGAAATATATTCTAAAATATCTTTGTGTTATAATAATAGGTTAAATTCTAGAGATTTTTCAATGGAATACCGTACTCTATATCATATAAAATATATATAATTCACTATGGCTCTTAATTTAAATATTTTATTAGAAAAAAGATAGACTGAAAAATTATAGAAATTATAATTATAAACAATATTGTATAAATTTAATTAAATATATACTTATTTATATATATAAACATTTTATGTTTAAATATTTTGAATAATTGCATAATTTTATCCTTAAAACCATAATAAAATAGAACATATAGGAGGACTCACCGTCAATACCACATTGGTGGGTAACACTGGACACCACAAGATTACACAAAATGTTTAATAACATGTATACAAACCACCCATATTGCATTCATCAAATAAACTTCAGAATAAAATTTTTTATATAATAAATTTGTTTACAATATATATATATAATAATTTCCATAAAAAGTAAAAACCAAGTTGAATAAATAAAATAAATTTAGTACAGATAGATTTTGGTGTATCAAAATGAAATTTCAATTGGAATGGTCCTCTTCATGATCTCAAATAAAGCATAAAATATAAACACAACCAATTTAAATTACTCATCACAAATATTTAGTCATGAATACCACTCCAATAATTTATTATTCATCATCAAAATTTTCTTTTTTTGTTCAAAATCATGAACATTAATTGTACTTAGACCTATAGAAGGTGGGGACACACAAAATTAAGAGGAGGAACTACAAAAAAATAATGATAGAGATGGTACATAACCCATAACACTCAAAACAATGACATTATACATGTCTAATTCATGGTAAATAGTATCACACTGGTAGAATAATGAGGATGACCATATATTTTCATCAATTTCATTGTTAATTTAATGTTTAAGATATAATTTTTTTTTGAAAATATATTTTGAAAATATATTTTGAAAATAATTATGTTGTAATATTTTTACCCCAATGATTAGAAATATTTCAACTATATAATTTTAATAAACTTTAATATAGACATTGAAACATATATCAGGTATAATAACCTGACGACTGACCTATTTCACTGATATAATCAATAAAAAATAATATAAAAAAACCAATTACTCCATATTCAATAATGTTATATTTTATAATATTGAAAATATTACACTTCAACATCAGGATCTATAAAATAATTAATTCCCACTATGTGTGGAATAACTTAACTCACAATGCTAGAAATTTATTTTATAATAGTCTAGAAAAAAATTAATGAAACAATTTATAACATAGGATTATGTTTTAGAAATTAATATCAATGGACTTAGATATTATCAAATTTCAAATGTGAAATTGTATGAGTCATTTTCGTAGACTACTTCAACTGATCCCATATCTATGATATAAGATGAAAGAGGTGTCAATGAACACACAATATAACCTAATCATGCTATAATTAAATTTAATTGAATCATTAAAAAAATGCAAGAAAAATCAGAAAATAATTATATTGTTACAATATATAAGAATATTATGTCATGAAAATTATAAAAAGTTATTACTATTATATATATATATATATATATATATATGTTTCTAATAATTTCAAGATATATACTTTTATAATTTATTTTTCTTCTAGCATTATGTTAAATTTCAAAATGAAAAGTAAAATGAATCATTAATATGAAAAATAATGAGATGAATATACTGTTAAAATGAGAAGTTTTCATTAAAAATATATCATGATATTTTCATACTCAATAGGGATTAATTTTTTATCCCAAATCTATTTGAAGAATGTGGAAAACATATTTAAACATACTTTTATTTTACCAGGTAACATAATAAAAAATGATAAATTTATAAATTTATCCCTTAATATATGTGATTTATTTATTTAAACCTAATTAAAAATTATTGAAATATTACATGAATATCCATAATCTAATTTCACATCTACTAGCCCTTATGGAAATAGAAATATTCAATATATTTTTGTTTAAAATATTTCTAAATGATATCTATTATTATGATTTTCTAATAGATTTTTCTTTATATTTATGTATTTTATGTTATGTTGAGGATTAAGATGATATATTTATTTCTAATTGTCATTCAATATTATAAAAACCAAATAGTCATATAGATTCTTTTTTAATGTGTATAACACAATTATTATGACTAAAAACTAATATTAAAAAAAATATGTCAAAATTTTTTATTTTAGCTACTATATTTTTTCTATTCCAAATGTATCTTATATGGTTAACCGACTTTTCCCACCTACATTCCACTGATGTCCGATAGTTTCCTCAAATCATGCAATCTATTAAATAATTACTTATTAAACCAAAAATGATAAATATATAGGAATAAATGATGACACATAAAATACCACTTTTTATGATAAGGTATTCTAAAAGACTCAAAACAAATTTGATAAACCAATAACTCCATGATTGTGTGTGTTATTGCTATGAAATTTCCATAGAATAGAAAAATCTCTAATAATTTAAACTTGAAAAGCCTGTATTTTAAACATTTTTTTCATTAGAACATCAAATTTATCTATATCATTATCCTATAAATCTTGTAATTATTGTATTATTGGTAAAATATATACCTTGATATCACTTCCTTGCATTTTATTTCTTTTAATGTTCATTGAAATAATGAAAGAGGTTTTTTGCATACCAATCAACAAAGGTATATCTAAAGGGATCAAAATAGTTGGTCATATTCTAAAATATGTAAACTGAATCTTAAAAGGGATGAATAAATCTATATCTAGTTCCAATAATACATTCATGAGATTTATCGAGAAATTATGTTGTTTGTAATCATATAATTTAAATTCATTAAAATCTCATTGATATCGTATAGTCCCATCACTAAAATTTCCAAGATCATTAGAATTCATTTATTATTCCATTTCAGATGACTTGAACAATTACTTAAATCAATATTTCAATTCAATTTAATAATAACACATTATAATAGTTTTATTTATTCTCTCTTTATTCTTTATAGAATTTTCATTTCGATTTTCATCATGAGTCATCAATATCCATGTAGAATTATGACATTTTACCCCATTCTCAATCAAAATCTTCTCCCCATGAAAAATTTTAATCATTGAGACATGTATGTATATTTATATAATTTATAATTATCTTGTAGTGTCCCCATTCATCAATAAAATACATTATGATATTTTTTGAATATTTTTTGAGCTAGGGAAAATGTCAGTGTGAGATTATATGGACTGGGGAACCTCGATATTGATATATTAAAATATTTTACCTTTTTATATCATGTATGATATTTTCTTTTATAAAATGAAATAACTCTTGAATAGATCCTCTGATCAGAAATAAAATATAACCATTAAATCTATAATATAGGTTTTACCCATGTCACAACTTTATTTTTCGGCATTAACTTTATTTTTAGTGTGGTTGACGAAAAATTATAACTAAGTAAATTAATTAATTAATTAATTATTTTATAGAACTCAAAGTTTCCAAAAAATAATCCTAGTTATGGTGGATTCACTAGTGTTAAATTATATATTCTAGATGATGGAAGGAAATTTAGTGATAAATATGATGGATAGTACAATAATAGACGGTCATTGGATCCCAGATCAAGGATCAATGTATCTGGAGTATTTTTATCATCGATGGACCCCTCGAATATTATTGACAACAATGATTGAGAAACATTTTTATTTATAAATAAATCTATCCTGAGGAATGGTGTTTTATTTTATTGGTTTAATCCTCACTTATAATTTTAGATAAAAAAAATTAAATTCATCTAAAATTAATTCATGATTCTCACTTTATTCATTTACTAAAAATTTATTTTCTCTTTTTTGGATTTTTTTAATATGAGTTTTTGATAATTTTTATTTCTTTTTGCTTTGTCAATTCCCATTCATTGGATTCACATAATTATTGACTAATGAGAACAAACATTGATGAAATATTTTTTTATTTCAATCTTCTCACTCCGTTCTTTTGAATTTGTCATTGGTATTGTGGTTGGCTGATGATTAAATGATAATGAGGAAAACAGATCATTGTGCATTCATCCTTTGATAGAACAGATCATGTATACAATATCAGAATAATGTTTTTGTGATATTAAGGAGAAATGAAGATAAAAAAATTAATATCATGATTGGTCATGTAGTAGTGGGGTTATGATCCAGATTGAGTGGTTATCCGTTGGGACGTAGTGGATGATGACTCCGAACAATAGGTGGATGGAAATCATCCAATGGAGACTGAATGGTTCGATGAGTCAACAGAGGTATTGATCCCATGGTTTGGGTAATGAACAAGTTATGAATGAAATGGATAGATAGTGGTGGCTAGATATGGTGATGATGCAGTGGTGACCTGAAGTGTAGGCTGTTGTGACTATAGTAAGGGGAGCCAAACATGCTGGCGAAAGCCACTAGTGGTGATGAAAGGCACATGCAATGAGAAGTGGAATGACCAAATTCCGCCTAGTACATATATTTGAGAAGACAATTTTGGGATATGGGAGAAAATTTCATAAAAACCTTAATTATAATAGTATTTATAATTACCATAATAATAATAATAATATATAATCTAGTTTCTGATGCATCGCCTACATTTGATTTTAGATTGACGATTCTTCTGAAGCATCGTGAACATGACATTGATTTAGATGATCGAATACCACTTTTTGTTACAATTTTTAAGTTCAGAACTAAGGTCCACAAATCATCATTCAGGAGTGATATGATGTAACACATATTTTAAACATGTGTACCTTATGGAAAAGTAAATATCCTTTCACGATTATTTTTTCACAGGGATTACAAAAGAATAATGAATTTTGAAGTTCATCAATTATTTTTGGGACATAGATGTGGATTTATGTTTTATTAACCCATACCAATCAAAAGTTTGATGCATTCTTCAGATTTTTTTCCGAACTCTTGCTTAGGCACATGAGTTGTCTATCCAGAGTAGGTTTCCTCCTATAACGTGATGGAGGAATTTTTTTTAGAAATAGAGTTATGATATGAGGGTATTCTCATCGAATTATTATTTTATAAATACTGATATTATGAGACATATCGTGTTAAATACTTAATGGGGATATAGGGTCGAAGCCCCCTGTAAAACTAGGGAACATGTACTCCATACTCTCTCAATTGATATCAACAAACCTATTGAATAAATGGAGTATTGATGGGGTTGTAAATACATCTTCTTTATTGAGGAATGGGTTATCTATAGTCTTAACATAGGTAGGGTTGAAAAAAATCATCCTACAATGCATGTCGGTCATCATTATATGGAAGTTACCAATCAGATTTTTACCAAGGGTTGTAACCCCCTTTAACACAAAAGTGATGTGCCACATACTCGTTATATTGGTAGGATTTATAATATCCCATGCTACATTGGGCGTGGGTCCACTACATACAAATTGTCACCCCCCAACACACTAGGGAATGAGTGTTCTACCTACCGAGTGGAACCCCCTGATGCACTTGGGGATGGTTCTTCTACCTACCCAGTGTACCCCCATGAAACACAAAGGTAAGGTTCATCTTCCTACTGAAGGACACCCCCATGGTTTATTTGGCCATATTTATTTTACCTAAAAAGTGGCACTCTCTAACCCACTATGGTGCATTTCCAATACCAATTGAGTGGAACCCTCTTGATGTACTAGGACATAGGTCCACTACCCAAAAAGTAAAAATCACATAGAACACTAGTTCAAGGGTTCTCTACATACTGAGTGGTACTTATACTATTTTATAAGGATGAGAGTCCTTCATTAGAGACAGTGCAACCTAATCTGTTAAGAATAGTGGTAGAGTGAGATTCATCTTCACCGGTTTGTTGTGAGGGTTTTCATGATGCTGGGCATCAGAGATCGAACTTTGGATCTACATAAAAAATCATCATTTTCACATGGTATATTAATATTTAGATCCCCTTTCTCCCATAAATTTAGTATATTTTATGAACATATCTTTGTTTTTATTATTATTGTCTCATCTTCTGAAGTAAATTCTTTTATGATGATAAAATGAATACTCTCTCATCATGCACTATGAAAAGTGATTTTGATGTGTCCTTCATGGTATGTATAAACTCACCACAGAATGGGATTTTACAACATTTTTCCTATTGTATTAAAATGAAAAAAAACATAATAATTACTATAGTTGAGATTGTTCAATGGTGTTTTGTAGCACATGATAGCATTGGTCGTGTTCTATGGTAAGACTCAAAGATATTAATCTAGGATATTCCAAACAATACACTTTAAATAAGATGTAAATTTTGGAATCCCTGATGTATTTCTAACTGGGACTATATTTCATCAATTTATTTCAATTATATTATGTTATTTTAGACAAATATGTATTTATTGGATGACATTATCTGAATTTTTGTCTTTATAGATTTTTATTATTTTACTATACCTATGCACTATTGCATGGAGTTGGTTGTGTGTATCCCTAAAAACATGTACTTTAGGATAGGGTCCCCCATTTTAGTATTATTCCTACTTAGCACTTTTTTGAAGCCCAAGGCTATTGGAGGTGGGTTTGAGGTTGTTACCCATAACATCCTGATAACTTGCAAGGCCATGGTGGTTTAGATACTGACATCATGGTATCAATGGTGATATTTTTATATGGGTTGGTGTTTGGAGTCCTGAACATGCTATGATTATTGGTTTGAGAACATAGGTAAATAGTGTGAGAGTGTCTTGATTGTGGCTCTCAGCCCCATGAACATAGCGTTGGTGCATCAGCTAACATATCCATACGCAAGGACTCTAACTACCGATTTTTTGATTCAATATAATGAGACATTAGTTTCAATGTATCCATTGGTATTTGAATCATATAGGAATGATTATAATGAATTTACTTCTTTAGTAAGTTCCACGTATATTATATTTCACCATGGTACATATTTATTACTTTGAATATCAATTTTTGGTGAATGCCAACACGTACTTCGAGATAGTGTCATGATGATGACTAGTTGAGTGACGAGGTTGTAGTTCGAGGAGATATTCAGGAGGTGTTTTCTCTAGGATGGAACTAGGTAGTGATACCCCCTATGAGCACTATATAAACCCTCCTACAGTTGTCAAAGAAGATGATAATTTTCATATTGGTAAGTGGACATATGTAGAAGGATTTAATGATGGTCTGTACATACTTATCATGTTCAAAGAGATTCAGCAATGGATACAGCCAAAGATTTATTGTCACCCAGACCCAGTCTAGGAAGATGATCATCCAAATGTTTAGTAGTGGATATATGTATTAGGACATAATAAAGTTTCATGATGTCTTAACATGTTGTGTGAGTGTCAGGGATAGAGACCACACTTATTTTAGGGTGATTCATACACCCTTATCAGGTGGTAAAAGAATGGCACAATCTTATGGTGTGAAATTATCGATTTGACAAGACACCTCTTGATGGTGGTTCTAGTAAAAAGACTTATCTATGTTGAAATGGGGCATCGATATATCCCTTTGTACGTGATGTTGACATAGCTTTGACAAAAAAACGAAGAGGGACACATTTTCGAATAATATGTGTTCTTATAACGTGATCTAAATCCATGAGGGTGCTCCAATGATGCGCAAAGCATATAGTGTCTGTGTGTGAGGGATGAGTTTATATAAATTTTATGTTTTTTTGATGTGATAAGGTTTTTGATAGATGTTTGATTGAATATGATAGCTGGTCATGGAGAAATATGGCTTAAAGTGGTAGGGTTTTATAACCTTGAGGACCAAGGTCTTCTTAAAGAATGACAAGCATTTTCTCTACCCAATTTATAGTTTTTGTAGGTAGTTGGAAGCCCCTTATGGATGGATGTAGTCCCCATTCAAACCCTAGTGAAACTAATAGATCCTTTTTTTCTAAAACCTTATTCTTGGAGGCTCATACAAAGGGGATCAATGATCAAAAACATTTACTAATAGTGTGACCCAAATCTGGGAGAAGATACAAAGAGTGGATTGTGTGAAATATTTCCATAAACGATGGGGAGAACCTATGTTGTATTCCTCTATATAGACTATATTACTATATTTTATTATTAGTATTATTCTACCAGTGAGGGTTACAATGTAAAGGATTATCTAGGATAGGGTTTTCCCATATTTGGTGTGAAATAATCCTAGATATAGAAAAACACCCTTGTGTGGGAGAGGATACATTAGATTCCTTATCATTTGTATTGGGGGGCCCTTGGGGTAGAAGATGATATGAGATTACAGTTCATAATATGTGGGAGAGGTACATGGATTTCATTCCTGGGGATATTGTAGGTTCACCTCCCCATAAAGAGTATTTTTTGAACATGGACTTTCGCCAGGGTACTGATATTTCCACCAGCATTTCTGAAGACCCTACATGGTCTCAAGAACTAAGGGTTTTGTTGGTGGATCTTTAGAGTAGGTTCTAGTTAGATCTGGGGGGTTCCTTCGAGCATCCTTATTTTTTTCCCATAGGAGGTAGATCAAAGATTGAGGTTAGGTGTGGATTGATTTCACCATGTCCAGGTGACTATTAGGGAGGAGTATCCACTCATAAGAATTGATAACTTCTTTGAGAAATAGTTTTGTGCAATGTGGTAATGGGATTTTTACCCTAGGATGAGTGATCACCATATTTGGGTGTGAGAGTGGGATGTACTAAACAAGGAATCCTAGAGCCTCTATGGTTTCTGTTATTTTCTTTGAGACAACCTTCATCATGATTAATACTCAAGTAGAATTTGTGGAAATTATGAACTAGATACATGACCCTTTTTGGATCAATTAACTTCATTCCCCTATGATAACTTATCTGTGTAATTGGTGTCCTATTTGGATTAATGGATACATTCTATGATAGGTTAGTAAATCCCCCCAAGTACCAACATTATGGGGAGCTCTCATTGAGTTGGTTATAGACATGGTAGGTCCAAGTTTTATGATATTTCTTCTTGAACATGTGAGTGATTGTCATCCTTGTAAGGATTAATGAAGTTCTAGCTTGAGGGCCTCTAAAATTAATTGAAATTACATAATATACTCACAATATTATTTTTTATTGACTATTTTTTGCAAGGTGTTGGATAATTTTACCTCTAATATTTTACCCACTTCCTAACCCTCTATGAGTATATATCTGTAGACATTTGTGATGCTTGTGTGTATAAGAGGTATTCTGGTTCCTGGAATTCCCCTGAAAATCCTTTCAAACCAAGATGATCGCATGATGTCACGATTATGGAGATGATAGAGGAGGTTGTTACGACTTGAATCCCAATGATCACAATGTTTGTACCCTAGAAACAATGGATTAGTGAAGTGAACCATCCGTGTCATTGTGAACATGCTTTGGGTTGCCTCTTTGTTCTAGTACATTTTTGCGAGGATATAATAATATCAATGGATCTTGTGTATCATAATTGTTACCACCCCACCATTAGTGTAGAACCATTTGATCGAACTTATGGGAGACCCCATAGGTCATAACTGTACTGGTTGGAGCCAGTTAGAGACAATTCTTTTAGGCCATGATTTGGTGTTTATGAGCGTTGAAAATGGTAAAGGTCATCTAGGGGTATATGTTGACCACCCAAAATCATTAGGAGACCCTTGAGTATAGAAAATGGAAACATTTGGGGTTTAGTGGGGGAATCGTGTGCTATGTGATATCACACCTCAGTAAGGATTGAAAGGATTTGGAATGGATGTTAAACTATCTCTGAGGATCATAGAATATTTTTCGAATTTTTGTATTGGGTTATTTATGAGGAATACTACATGACCCTATAAACAGAGTTAGAGTAGGTGCACATGGTCGACCATTTTTCATAACCAAGGAAACATGTGAATGAATCATTTGACGATGTTGATCAAGATGTGTTGGATATTGAATGTAGAGTAACCTTGTGAGGATACTGAAGTTGTTTGAGAACCGACAAGAATATACCATTCATGGGAAAGAGTGTCCATTGATTTTGTGTTTTTTGAAAGAAAATAAACCTTCAAGAGATCTCATGGGAGTGGGAGACCAAGTTGTGATCTAAGTATTCACACCCATCTGTGTTGGATTCAACATTTTATAATGACAATCATAGAGGGTTAAAAGAGTGTAAGGAGTCTATTTTTTATCTAATTTTTTGGAATAATAATATTATTATTTTTTGAGACAATCACTAAGCTGATGTGAGATTCATGGGCCTAGATAACCTTGTAATTGATATATTAAAAATATTAATTGTATAATATATTCAATGATATATTCATTATAAATAATGATATAACTCTTTTTCAAGTTATCAGATCATAAATCTGATACCACCATTGAATCTATAATGTGGGTTTTACTTTTTCCATGACATAAATTTTTTTCACATCATGTTTTTTTATGAAGTGCAGTTTGTGGAGAATGATAATTAAATAAATAATTTTTTTTATTATTAATTTCAATTACCTAGCTCTATCTCGTATCTAAACCTAGTTGTTTTGAATTTAACAGGTTTATTAAATAAAACATAGAATATCTAAAAGAATTTGGAGATATATTTGATTTATAGTTCATTGGTGGATGGTTGTGGTATTTGTCGTAGGTGTCAAAGTATAGTGAGAATTATCATCATAGATATTTCTCTTTATTTATTCCAAGTAAAATGACTCTAAAACATTGTTCATCAATGATTAATACAAACTAAGGTAGGGTGTTTGACGTTTTTAACACACCATTATAGTTTTATAGAAACGAAAATTGTTGTTCCTGATTTAATTCATGAATATATCTTCATTTTTCTTGTGAAGATTAATTTTGTCTTCCATGATCTTGATATTTGAATTTTTGAATCTCATTGTTTCTTGATACTTTTTTATTTCACATTCACTAGATTCTATATGTTATAGAAAAATGAACATGAACATTTATTGGGACTTATTTTGTGTATTTTGACATTCTTCCTCTATTGGTGGAATTCATCATCGGTATTTTAGATGGATGGAGATTGGATGATTACTAAGGAATCCAATCATTGGTCATTTTTCTTTTGGAACAAAAGATCATAGTTATTGGTTCATTTTCAGGTATTAAAGATACAATGGTGGCATGGTTAAAATAAAGGGAATCCAATAATAGTTTGGGTAATGATTGATTTGTGATTTAAATTGAAAGGATTTGTCTAGGGAAGCTGTGATGGATGACTCTCAGCAATGTGTAGTCAGAATCCAAAAATCACCAAAAACATCGGTTTAAAATGGTAATGGCAGTGTTGATATTGTGGGTTGGTCCATGTAGTGGTTTGAGGAGAGATAGAAAGGTGACGATGGCTGTGATGGAGAGTAATCAATGGAAACTGAAGGTGTAGAGTGGAGTGACATCGAATAGTGGAGGAGGGAGCAGTAGTAGGAAGCCCATGTGATGGGTGGTGGAAGAAAAAATCCTCACCCAAAAGAAAATGGAGAATAAGTGGGTGTATGTGTGTTTGGATGAAAACTGTTTTAAAATAATAATAATAATAATTTGTTAATAATTATTTTCAAATCTAGTTTCTGATGTATCTTCATTGTATTTTGTTTGACTTATAATGTTTTTGCGACATTACAACCCTTAAATTTAGGAATCAAATTCAAGACCAATGTTGGGTTCCCTTCAGAGTCATATCTAAGGTCCAAAAATCATCTTATGCATGTAATACATAGAAAGAATATTTTTTTCAATGGGTGTTCATTTTGGGAATGTAAATCTCATATTACAAACGTTTTTCCCTAAGGATCAGAGCAACATGATCTATTTTTTTCCATTCACAGCTATTTGTAGTGATGTAAAAATGAAATAATGTTTTATCCCTTCAAACCAATGATGACCTTTTTGAACTCTTCAAGTTTTTTCCAAAATCACATTAGGGAACACAAGTAGTATATCCTGATCTTCTTTCCACAGAAGATGTGATGATGGAATTTGATTCAAAAATAGTCATATTAAGTGAGGTAATACAAGTAGGATTATTATTTCAATTATTATTTATTGGTGAAAGTGATCATGTATCAACTCTAAAGAGGATTCAAGGTTTCAAAACCTCCAATGACTTTACGGGAGGGTCCCCTATAATCTGTACACAGATTTCTATGACCAGGTCTAATCAAAAGAGTGTTATAAGGGTATAAAAACCCCTATTGAACATTTTAAATAGTCCCCCAACCTGTTAATGGAGGTAGGGTTGGAAAAAATCCATACTACATTTGGTGCGAGTCATCTATCTATAAAATGAAATCATTAGAGTTTTTTGGGTTGGTAACCCCCCTTTGACACCAGGGAACATACCCTCCAAACAGTTTACATATAAAGGGTTATAAATCCAACATGATACACTAGTAACATATCCTATACCTACCGAGTGAAACAACATTGAAACACAAGGGAGTAGGTCCTCTACCAACCGAGTGGAACCGCTTGACTTACAAGGGCATGGGTCCTCTAACTATTGAGTGGAAAAAACCCAAACACACTTGGGAATTGGAGATATTTATATTTAGTATCACCCCCTAAAAAATGAGGGAATTAATCTTCTACACACTGATTGACACCCTCTAACACTGTAGATCATATGTCTTCTCCTTACCGAGTGGAACCTCACTTCAATATCAGGGTTTAGGTACCACATTAAAGATAACAACCCCACATCTAAAAATTATAATTGAATGGTGTAGTCCCTATATATTGATTTATTGTGAGGCTCTACATGATGTTGGGAATTAGATATTGAGCTTCTCAACTGTGAGTAGAATCTTTGTTCTTAGCTGGGATTTGGAGATTGGGATTCACTTTCTCCCAATAATTTGGTTTCTTAAATGAGAAGGTTTGGGTGATTGTGGTTTTTATCTCAGATTTTTAGGTTAACATGACTTTGTGATGGTGTAATGAATATTCTCTCCTTATTCTTGGGGTTTTTTAATTTCTCACTTTTATAAGGATTATTTTTATTGTTACACCTCTTTAGTATTTATCCACAAATATAATATCCTATGTAGACTACATACATATTCACAGTGACTATGGTGGACGTAGTTTAGTGGAGCACAGTAGTCCATAATGGTGTTTACCTTGTTAGGTTGTGAGAATCTTGGATATGGAGATCAGAAATCATCCACTATACTCAATAATATTGTTATATGTTTGGGTTTCACCTATTTATTTTTTGTTGGCCATGTATTTTTATTTTCCATAACATTTGTATTATATTTTTTCACTCTGATATTTATTTCTTTTCAGTTATGTCATACATTGTTTTGACTATACGTATACAGTATATTATTATACCTCTACTCTATTTCATGGTGTTTATTATGTGGGTGTTCATATATTCAGTTTAGGATATGCCCTCCCATTTCATTATTATTCCTACTCAATGCTTGTCGTAATCCCCAATCCTATTAGAGGTCAGCTTAGGGTTTTTAGACTTGAATTAGAGTTGACTAGGCAGGCCTAGTTGGCCTATGTCATGAAAACACTTCTTACTAACTTCAATCACCACATAAATTGGTTTTTATATCTTATATTCAGTGGAAGAATCATACATTGACTTATTTATCATTGACATTTCATTGTCTATTATTTCACAAAAAAATATTTGGAACAAATTTAGTAGAGAGTGTTATTTTTTATACTATCTATATCATTCGTATAACTCTTGATTTCCAACTTCCTGTAATTCATAATTCATATATGATTCTCATATAGCTTGTTTCAAGTATTTGTGTATAAAAAATAATACAGTGAAAAAATTCATATGTTATGATATTCATCATGTTGTGACGTAGTTATAAATAATTACTAATTCAGTTTGAATTTTCATTGTTCACTATCAAGAAAATAGTTTATTCTTCTAAAGATGGTCACAACTTTAACTTTCTCTAATGCTTGACTCCACATGGCAAATCGATCACATATAGTTGGTAATTTTTTTTCAATATTAAGTTCTCATAAACATCACGTCTCTAAAACCACATTCTAATATTATTTTCGTAAAATTATACTTTTATTCACATATCTACATATTGATTATAATTGAGAAATCTAGAAATTTGTTAAACCTTATAACATAGGATGTGTATTCCTGGGGGAAGTAATGAAGTATTTTTCAATATATATCAAATTGATAAATTTATAAATAAATAACATAACAAAAATTAGTTAAATAAAATCATGTTTAAAATACAACATTGTCATTATTGAATAAAAAATCCTAGATATCATAAAAATGTCACTGTTTATAAAATGTATACAATAATAAATATTAAAATACAATTTATTTATAAAAAAAATTGATATTTTGATTTTGAATTTAATGATATAAATATATCATATAAAATAAATTAAATAAATAATCATTGAAACCAAAACCATATATATTTTCATTACATTATATATTATTTTTTTCAAGTGAACAATAAAAAAATATCTTTTTTCTTTTTCCTTTGTGATAGACTAATATTTCATTTTAGATATTAGTTATATTAATAGAGATTGAATATTTAAAACCAAACACAATAAAATAATGTATGATAATTAATAAAATTGAAATGAATATATTTTAATAATAATTTAATTATGAATCATAGATAAAAAATCACCACTACAAATCATTAGTCACATAATGACTAAAAAATAATTATAAAAAATATTCTAATCAATATTATGCATTTAAAATAAAATTAAAATGTATAACCATGATAACAATAACAATAAAAAATAAATAAAATATTAAAAAATGATCTGTTATCAATGTATTAATAAAAAAAATTTGAAATAGAATAAATTATCCTAGACTCTCTTAAACTAACCAATTCATACATATAAAATTAACCCAAGAATATTTACTATAATAATAAAAAAATCAACATAAATATTTAAATGAAATTATTTAATAAAAAATAAAAATTAGAGAAAAATATTATTTCCTAATACTAGATTAGGTGAGGATTTATGCAATGTGTGGCTATAAATATCACTCAAGAACCAAATTTTGACTTCTTGGTTCTAGAGAGAGACTGATAGTAGTGAAAGATAAACAAAACGTGGTAAAAGAGGAAATTAGAAAGATACCATAATATAAACTAGGGTGTATATAGTATCTTGGGGCTTTTTGAATGAGGATAAGGAGTCAAATAATGATTATTTAGGGATTAGAATGAGACAAGGGTCCATGTGAAAATATTTCTCAATTTTTTCCATGAAGGATTTCTTGAATCATCATATATAATTTAAATTAGTAATATTTATTTAAATAAGTGATTTATAAATAATAATTTTTGGATAGTTACAATTTATATCCATCCATAAAAGGAAATAAAAAAAATAATCAAACCAAGGATTTAGAATATGAATATGTTTTTAAAAAGTTACTCTAATAAATAACAAAAATATATGATATTTTTTATAGTGACAAACAAACATTATGCCTTTCATCTAACAATTCTATATAGTGATATTACAAAATTAACTATTTATTGGGGGATAAATGTCACATATCTTCCCCTAGATTCTTTAATATCATGCTCATACTATACCTCCTTATCCCCCACATAATTTATCCCATTATTATAGTAAAATATTTTATTATGTCATTTATAAGGTCTTTTACCATTTCTTCCCAATTGATCAAAATTGAACACATATAAGAGATACTTCTAGACACACATTCACATGAGTCAATCATATTGAATTAGTCAACGTAGCCATATATGCCTCAGATAGGACCCCCACTATCTATATAATTATTGAATAACCATTTGTAATTCATAATATATATACTCACCATTTTGATAAAATAAAAAGATCACAGAGTGATCCCAACGTCTAGAACTCACATGTAGAATGAACATTTCAATCCCAATAGGCGCTAGATAATATATCACAAAATTGAACCTTCCTGATTCTTTTTGATGAATTCTTCAAATATTTAATAATTATTCTGTATTATTTATTATATAAAAAAATTATATATATTGTGAAAAGAATTTGGGAGAGCATAACTCGAATGAGAAAAAAACCCCCTTAATAAATATATCCAAATATATTTTCAACGGAAAAATAGTGGAAATCCTCCAAAAAGGGGAAAAGTACCATTTATGAGGATCCACCATAAATTATTGAAATAAAAAAAAGAAATGATACAATAGTACTAGATATATAAGGATATGAAAAAAATAATATAAATAAATTAATATGATATTTCACTAAATCCAATATTTTAAATAAACAATATTCTATTATACAAGAATAGAAAAATACTATGATATACATACATTATATCCACAATAAATAATTATACAATAAAGTAGTCAATTATTTGGATTTGAAAATGTTTTTATCGGTAGTATGAACTAAATTTTATGACTATACGTGTCAATACTATAAATAATTAGCATCAAAGAATACCTTTTATCAAATGAAGCCATAACATTGAGATATAATTAAATAAACTAAAAGTTTAATATTATAAAGTTTATATGAGATAATTTATTGAAATTTTAATGTTTTGGTAGGAATTTTTTGTCCATAAAAATTTAATAAGGTATCGATTATATTTACATTGATAATGTATCCATTATAGAAGATCAATCTATGTGTTTTTTTAATTTTATAAATATTAACTTTTAACAATTGAATTTAGTGGAATCAAATGAGATAACTATTTAAGATTGTGGAAATAACAATATAATATATGTTTTTACAATAAAATCATGAAAGATCCATAATTTTCCATAATATCAATGTGAATAACTAGGTGTAATATGGTGTTGTTTATAAAAATAACTCATTTATGTATTTGTTTTTTTAACAACAAAAAATATATATTTTCTTAATACTATTTTTTTTGATGAATTTCCGAAAATGAATTTAAAACCTAAATTTATCTTTTTTATAGAAGTATTTTTATAAAATTGATTTAAAATTAAATAATTGGACAACAATATTCAGTAACGGGTGAAATGTTATTAATTTTTGAATAATTTATGCCTAGTGAGATATAAAAAAACATGGTATACATTATAATAAAAAACATACATGTGAATAAAGTTATCAGAAATAATTTTATCACATTTTAGGTGTAACACCCCATGCTTCCACGGTATGCTTCTCTTTCAATAATGCAATAGCTTGAATTGTACGCAAGTTCGAAATTCTGACACACATCGACCAATCAAAGTAGCCATTATGAATAGTAATACCCACTTTTTGATATTTTATAAATTTTATTAATAAATTTGGACTTCATTTTTGTTTTCGAATATCGATATTATCCTAAGTTGAATTTTTCGTTTTTTTCTGAAACTTCCAATTTATTATGAATAGTGTAAAATACTAAACATTAATTAAATTTTTTTATCAAAATAATTTATTGTGATAAATTATATTATTTAGTGGTTTTAAATTGTAATTAGAATATATTTTTACCATTTTATCCAATGGTGGTCATTATAATTAATTTCACTTTGAAATTGGACATTAAAATTGTCAATCTTTTGATTGATATTCTTTCGTAAAAACACGCTATTTGTTTTGACAACCGGAATTAATTATAAAATTAATTAATGAAATTTATATGTTTTGAATTTGGTAAAATATACACCATATTTGAATTTGGAATTTCAAATATATCTTATGATAAATTTATGGTATTTTTCTAAAAAACATTAATTTTTGATGAATAGTGAAACAACTAAGTGGTAGTTAAAAAACTGATTTTTCATTTAAATGAAAGTTTACCACTTTTGTGAATTTAATTTCAAAAATCTGACATACATGGTTGTAATTAAGAAGTAAAATGTTGTTAAATGGGAAGCAAATAATTTTTGGTGAATAGTAACTTCTGAGTTTTATTAACCGCGATTAGAGGTAATTTGAGTAATTTAAAGAAAAAATAATGTTATAATAATATAAAATTACCTTGACACATGTCCTACTCTTATTGGATGAATCATGGCCGACCAAGACAATCAATGGGTCAATTTTTGGGACCCCATGGAGCCACTTGGGTATGATAATGACGTCAATACATTTTATTTAAAGTAAAAATAAAAATGCCACAAACATGTATTGTTTTACTAAAACAATTCTTACAAGGGGTTATACAAGTTATATTTTCGTATATAAATATCCATTGGAAAGATAAAAATATTTTTTACATCATGGTTATTTTTTTTATAATTTTTAGGCATTAAATAAATAAATTCATTTATCACCCCATGATGGTGCATCAATTACCTCATTAATGAATGATTTAAATAAAATGAAAAGATAAGGTAAAATATAAGACATACACTTGTCTAAAGCCTATTTGATGGGTGGATTTTTAACCCTTATCACCTTATCCTCGAAAAATATCATTGTGGGACCTTTAAAATTTGAAAATCATTTTATAATAATGTTTCATTTAATGACTTTCCAAGAGTGCCCCTCCTCTCCTCTTATAAAAGGCCCCCACCTCTACCACCTTATTCACACCATCAAAGTCATTTGGATCAGCCAAACTCTACCCAAATACTCTATAAACTTCCTTATATTACTATTAAAGCCTCAATTTTGGAAGAAGTCTTTCCAAGGAATCTTTTGGCTCAAATCAAAAAGAGTTTCCCGATTTTAAGGTAATGTCTTCTCTTATATTATTTTGTTTTATTTTGCTTCTCGAACCCCTTAAACTCTTTTTATTCCATACTTTGGTAACAAAACCAGTATCTAGAATATACTATGATGTTTTTATGATAAAGATGTGATTTAAAATTAAACACACCTTCGTCTAATGGTTAGAGAACATACTGTTTCTGTGGGTGGCGAATTACTGCCTCACGAAACGATGATTGTTCAGTCTTCTTTTAACACCTATCATGGTGGCCATTAAGATGTCACTATATTTATATATTATATATATTATGTTTATGTTTTCCTTATGCTTCTTTATTTATCATTTATGGCATATATTTATGATTTCCATTATGGGTAAACACGATAATTTTATTTTAGGAAGTGGGGACTACCACCCCCTCTAAGAGATTTAAATCGTTAATGTCATATGTGGGATGTATAAAGGATGGAGTAAATGATATTATATATGATATTATACTGGAATTATAATATAACTTTATATCATTATGATTTCATTCCATTAAATTTATAATATAAATGAAAGTAGCGTTCATGCATACGTACGACTTACCGTCTCCATGAACGGTGCATTTCATTTCTTACCTCTAAATGTTCTGTAATATTATAAATGCATTTATATAATGGATATATATGATATATATGATATCCACATCATGAATATAATTATGGATATAATAGATATTTTACAACATGAACAACTTGTAATTACAAGAAGTTTATTTTTTTACTCAAGTACCAAAGATCGACAAAACAACCGTTATTAACTTAAATAATTACATAATGTTCCTAACATGGTAATAAGTGATATAAAAGGAACAATGAACTTGAAAAAGGTTCATAAGACAGTAAAAATTAACTATAGTATATTATTCAGGATATTAAAGAATGATCGAGTCAAGTCGGACACGAGGTAAGGGACTTCGTCTCAATCTCCTTTCATTAAGGCATATTTGGTTTTATGAACAACTTTCCTTTATACAGTGTATAAACCACTTTGAATTTGACTTTTATTGAAAATGAGTCTTTTTATACGATGTGTTTCCACTAAACGAAAAAAGGAATGATTTGTCTTATGTATGCGGTGACATAGACTTCTCCGCCGCCGTGACCATTATTTGAGATTCGGCTTCTTCTACAAGCCAAAACTTTTTTTAAATAAAAAATAAATACCATGTTTTACTTTTGTTTTATTTTGGTATTGAAAATGGTTTTGATAATTTTTTTATTATATCAATGTGTTTTATTGATATCTTGTGATTGAAATGTGGAAATGTTATGTTTCCTTTATGCATGTTTTATGTGATATAATTATGTTATGGTTTATTATTTGTTTAAATCCGTTCATATAACGAATGAATAAGACTTAATATATCATGGGTGGAGGCCTCTATAACACCTCGATGCATCGGTAGGTCTAATGAGACAAACTAGTGTCTTGGCACGAGGCCTTGACAAAATCTTATTTTTAGTCTTGGAATGGTTCCTTGACTATGTGGTTATGATAGTCTGGAATTGTGAATTCCATCATTATAAAAGTGGTTATTGATATTACATGTGATAATTTGACTAGTAGAATATCCATGTGAATAAGTAAATAGCATTACTTCATTTTATTTTTTCCATATTATGCTGATGTTCAAGTTTAAAAGGATTTTGTTTTAGTTATACATTGCCTTAAATGTTTATGTTTATTTTTGAAAGTTTCTGCTATATTGTTATCCTTACTGAGCATCTGAGCTCACCCCTTTCTATGTTTTATTTTTCCATGATGTGAAGAAATATTTTATCACTATCCTGCAGGGATAGTCTAAAGTGGATATGATTGTGGATTATGGAGACTGTGTAATTTTGATTTTTCACTTTATGATGTAATGTAACATTTATGAATGTATCTAGAGTTTACAAGGCTACTAAAGTAATCAGTCATTCGAGGATTGATCTTTGTGATCATGCCAATGTTACGTAATAATGCACCTACTTTAGGTAATTGGGGTCGGGGTGTTACATTAGGTCTAGTACAAATGAAGTGATATTTTATTTAACACTGAAATAGAAACTACATCTTTTGTTTGAGGCTTAAATGTTTTTTTGGAGTGCTAAATATAGTTATGTTAATAGAATTTTCAATATATTAACTCAACATCGCAACTCACGAGGCAGTTAAGTACAAAACATCCATTTCATTTGTCTATCCATTAAATTTGGACACATATTTTATATTAATATTGAAATATAATTATTATACTGTTATTTAAATTGTTCATTTTTAAGGGTTGATTATTTTGTTATAAATATATCATGTTAAACTATTGATAGGGTCTCATAAATACTCCACAAAAATCCCTTATATTATTTATTTTAACTGAAGAAAGAAACCATTTATTATAAAAGATATTACCAATCATTATATTGACAAGTCTCTATATATAAAATCATATATTTGTGATATTGTGAATATATAAATAAAAAAGGATGATTTATAAAGAGAATAGATATTGGGTAAATTTCAATAACCTTGACTAGGACATTAAGAATTAAAAACTGTATATGGATAGATAAATTTTTTATATTTTATTATTAAACATCAACGATTATACTTGATAATTTTATTTATATATTAACATTTTATTAGATTGATGAGATATATTTTGATGAATTATAATGTATTCTTCTATCATTATTTGAATTGTATCCCATTTTTATATACATTTACATTAATAAACATTCATTCATCATTTTCATCAAATAAAATTCACTATAACCTCCCTATAAACCATTTTTTCTAAGTTCTTTTTTTCTCTTTATATTATATTAAATAGTTAAATTTTTAACTCAATCATAAGTTGATAGAATCTATATTTATTTATATTTAATTTCAATCATCTGTGACAAAAAAACTATAAACTATGTAATTTGAATCTAAATTTACCATAATATATTTTATTTATTTTTGATATATTATATTTATTATTTAAATAATAGTCCATTTTATAGGATTTTAATACTTATAAATCTACTCCTTTTAATTATGGTCTAGTTAGAAAATAATATAATTCAACCACAGTAAGGATAAAATAGAATACGTGTTTTCTAATTTTCATATTTAATTTTGGATTACCTATGTACCAATTAATGTGAGTTGATTTATTTATCCATAAAAATTAAAATCATTTAAAAGAAATCTAAAAAATAAAACAGTGGTTTAAAAACATACTTATTTTACATGGTTAATATCCTAGTGTGTAAGTGTACATCCTTGATATAAATGGGTTCTTATATAGAATAAATTCTTTCAATCTAATCTTAAAGTGAATTAAAATATTTTGATGTGAATTATAATATAGTAAGATGAAAAAAATTTGTTTCCTATGAAGAAAATTAGATCAGTTACATTTATAAATAATTTATTTTAGAATGAAATGATCTTCAGTAATTATGTGAATATCATTACATTAAATATTAAAATTTTTATATTATGTTTTATGATGTGAAAAAACGAGGATACATTCATCAGTAAATTATAATCATATTATTCTTAGATGATTTTAGATTTTTTTTATCTATATGATCTTACTCAATATCACTTAACACATCAGTTACTTGTAATATAAAAATTACAACATTAAATAGTTACACTGAATTACCATCATAATTTTGGAGTTTGGTCTTTGAAATATTTCAAAGATTACTTTTAATTATAAATTTGGAAAATATGATTGTTTTTAAATATTCATGAAATATATTATAGAAAAGTTTCTTAAATTTGTAGCCTAAAATTGTTAATTGGATTGAAAATCCATTAAATAAAAGAAATCGATGTATTTTTATCTAATATATCATCATTTGAATCATCACTATTGTCTTTAAAAAATCTGAAAAATATTATATTCTTATTTCATAAAATATTTTAAAAAATTCTACAATATAACTAAATCACTAGTAATTTTAACTTCTCAACCTTCAAATAACATATTATTTTCATTAACTGCTATGAAGTTGGAAAGTATGAAAATACATTGATTGTTCTGAATGTTTTAGGAAAAAATTATTTGGTTTATCTATAAAATGGGTGGGGTTGTCTATTCAATGATAATTAGGGAATTTATTGGATAAAGTATAGTGGAAGAGACTATTTGATATGTGTATGTTTGGATTCAATATTTCATATTAAAGATATAAAATCATAAACCATTATAATTTATTTCATTAAATTAACATCTAATTTACAATATGATATGGAATGGGGTTTAATATATTTTCACTATAATCTATGAATTAACTTGGGTATCAATCTTAATAGTTTTTTTATTTCTAGGTCCAGTGAAACAATGATCATTTTATATAAATGTATTTATGAATCTATGGTATTAATTAATTTTACTATATATTTCACTATCCTTGGACATATGTAAATAAGGATATTTATTTTTCATATAAAAAACATAGGCTGTGTATTACTCTAAAACATATTTAAATCCCTAATCAGTGACTCACCCATGGAGGGGGTCTGATCAGAAATTAATTTGTTGAATAAAAATTCTTATGTGGTTTTTGTTGAGAATAATAAACAGGAAATAGGTATAATTTATGTTTTGAAAAATCTCAACTCCCACACAAATGATATAAAAATATCACACACTTATGATAAAATTATAAGGGGAAATAATGAAGGAATTATAATATAATTACAAAACTCTATATATTGAATTATATTAATATTATAAAAAATAAAAATTAAATAATTTTTAAATATAATAAAAATAATGATTATAATGGTATAAAAACATCACAAGATAAATTTTTTAGAAATATGAATGATGGTGTATGATCTATTGTAGATATCTTAAGTATGATAGGTCTTCACACCCCCTTTATTTTCTTGTTTCCATTCAATACTATCCTCTTAGACTTATTAATTTTTTACTTTTTATAAATTATATTTTATGTGTATTTCGCTCCTAAAGGTGTGGACTGGTTTATTTCCAAATATACCTAACATGTTGGAATTATTATTTGACACTTATGAAAGAACAATCTCAATATAATTTATTCTATAATGTTTTTAAAAGTATCATTAGTATATACCCAAACAATTATAATAATTGATCATTTTTATCCAATTATATGGTTATTTTAGCGAACCATATCTGCAATACTTGATGATATTCCATTATTCTATTGCGTAAATATGGACTCATTTTAGGAAATAAAAAATCTCAAGTTGAAATATATTTTTTCAAAAAACTATTATATCAATCATCAATTTGTACCCAATAAACATACAAGTCATTTATCATATTTAATTTTAGGATATGTCATTAATTAGTGAAACATTTTCAAATATCATAAAAAATTATGATCTTACTTGTATTTACATTGGTGGGACACATTTTTATTGAGTTTTGAACGTATATTTTAATTACAAATATCAATATATGTTTTAAAACATCTCACAATTTTTTAGGATATTTGGATTTATTTTTTATCCATTACAAATAAATTTTAATTACATATCTACTTTTCTTGATCAGCTCTTTGGGTCTTTTTTATTGATATATATGGACCTTAAAGTCGAAAAGACCTAGGGTCCTTAAAAAAGAATCATTTAAAATGAAAAAGAATCCTAAAAATAGGTTTTTTATTATGTATAATAGTGTGACAGATTTATACTCTAATTATCTGATTTCATTAAAATTTTTATTAACACATGTTTTGCACACTACTTGATATTACTATAATAACAGGAGAAATATATTATATATTTTATTTTGTCATGGATAAATATTTATGTTAATTTGTTTTAAAATAATGAATAAATATATAATGACATGTCATCCCCACAGAGGTTGGTGCATGTCCCGAGATACAAATAAAGCACAAATAAGAAATCATTTTTTACAATAAATTAAATATTTAAATTTTATTTGTACCATTTTTTGTGTATAAACTTTTTGAAACATTCAAAATATATATCAATTCCAATTTTGAAACAAATAATCTATAAAATACCCTTTTACTTTTATATTTTGAGAATTACTATTGGAAAATTGTTTCACTTAGAAACAAATATTATCAAAATGATATATATATTTAACATTATGGATTAATCATTCTCTGAACAAGGATGATATTATATAAGTTTTTTGGGCTAAAAAATTTCATCACCACCCTATAATTTACATTTACTGAGAAGGAATTTTAATGTGCTTTTCTAGGGCTTATGGAATGGTTTGAAGATGGTCAAAATGGGGACAGCTTGGTGAAAAATTCATTATCGTTAAATAAATTTCGGAACTTCTAAAAATGGGAAAAATAAAATAAAAGGTGATAATATTCACATTAAGATACAAATTAAAAAAGAAATAATAGACTATAAAGGAGGAAATAAGTTCCAAAAATAATTTTTTTCATAATGAATATTTTATGAAAAAATATTAATTTTTTATTAGTTTGTATCTCTATTTTTGTATAGAGTATTATATTTCTATTTATATTTATCTCTTTAAAATTTTCTCCATATTTCAATAACTTTTTTTTTAAAATTTTACTAAATAAAAATTTAAATTTCCTCCCCATGTCTATTTGAATGATAACCGCTCCCCTAATATTAATAATATTATTAAAATAAACAAAATGAATACTATATAAATTCAATGAACATAAGTGAAAAATAAAATTACTTCCCCAAAAAACATAAATTTTATAATATTATATGATGAAAATAGATGTATATTTTGTGTAGGAAATATATCTGGTCCTGTAATGCAGCTATAATAAATTATATATCATATAATCCATCATCATATAAAAATGCAGTTTAAAATATTGATAATTGTATTATTTTTTCAATATTTAATGAAAAATTGTGGGTTGATGCCTCTATTGTATTAATGAACAATATATAATATAATTTAGTATATAGTTAAAAAAAATTCCTAGAATCATAATCTCGTATGAAAAAAAATTAAAAATGGTCATTAATGACCAGAAAATGAATGCTCAATTTATATATCACAACATGGTGAAACAATCATATGTTAATCCTAAATTAAGAATATTATTAATAGTGTGTATTGAAATTTTTTTAGGACATGGAAAAGAAATATTAATAATGTTATAGATGACATTATTTCATTTTGAATGGTATTAGTTGGTTTAAAAAAAAATGTAGGTAATGATTTTTTTAAAATTGGAATTTAAAAGAGAAAAATCAAAACCAATAGAAAAAGTTAATGTGGAAGGAGGAGAAAAAGAGATAGAAAGTGAGCTAAAGATAATAAAAATGGATAATGGTTAGATGAATGATAGAGAGAGAGGGAGAAAGTATGAGATTGTTTTTTAGTGAATGCAATGTTTTTTGGGTTTATTAAGTGGAAATTTTCTTCTCCAGATATTGTTGGATCTATAAAATGTAATTGATTTTTTAGATAATTATTTGGTTTCTAGTGGTTGGGGACATTTATTTGTTGTACATTATCTACTATTGTATTTTTGGTAGAATAATCTTGGACATTCACAACACATATTGTTCGCCCAATAAAAAAAATGGTCATTACAATCAATATTGAAGTAGATCCGGTTGAAGTGGAAAAAGATAACTTATGATCATTTCAGAATAAAATATAGGAAGAATATTTAATTTTTTTTATCTTTTAACACCATATATTTTTTATTATAAGCATTGATATAGTTATGTAATTCTGGTGAAACCTCCTCAAACTCATTAATGTAATGTAGTGAATCGTCAAATTTTTTTTCACTATCAATATTAAATGTTAGCACAAACTAAAAAAATTATTTTGTACCCGAAAGAGATAATGATATATTAATTGAAATAAACCACAAATTGGTACATCCCAACAGTTATTTAAGTTACTCAAATTATTTCCAAATTGATTCTATATGTTTTTCAAACCAATCCTTCCATTTTGTTTTAAAAATTTTCTTTAATACTCTATAAATTTTTTTTTTATGTTTTATCCATTATATCAATTTAGGGGTGAAATGGGATTGAGTTTTTATACACAAAATACAGTTTTTTTTGGAATGGAACTCTACTGATTTATTGCTAAAATATATTCCACAGTTAAACACTAAGGAACATGAGGTTTTAAACCTATAAAAGATGTGTATTATGGGGAACTTATTCCTGGAAGGAAAATAATCCCTCTTAGTGGGATTAGACTCTACCCACTTTAAAAAATAGTCAATAGTCAAGATAAAAAATAAAAATCAATTAGATATCGTGAATGGTCTAATGAAATTAATAACACAAACAAAAAATATATTTTAAAAATAGAAGTGTTTATTAGGGTATATAATTAATTATAGATTTCATTTCAAATACATTTCATGGTGGATAAGATAAAGGTAACACGTAGGAGTAGTGGCTCATCATTTTCATCAGGAAAATATTTAATTTCTTCTAATATATATGAGTCATAATAGAAAATTAATTGAATCTTATGATTTCATTGGTAAAGTATATCTCTAATTGACCCATACGATATATCATATATTAATTGTACTAGAAAAAACTAGATATAATATTAGAAAACATGGGTAGATGTGGGTAATTTTTAGTTCAATTAATTATCACTTGAAAGCCTCTTTAATGTCAAATTCTATATCATTCTGAAGTAACTCTATTCATGGGACTTTAATATTTTTTTAATAATAATGAATGGTATATTAAAATCAGCATGTCAAAAAACACAATGTATTTATATAATTGTTTTTGATTTAGGTAGTGATTATATCAACATAATTTTATTAGTATTGACTCAAAAACCCTAATTAGATAAAAAGTTAACTAGAATAATAACATTAGTCATATCTAAGTGATTGTTTTCAATGTTCATATTAAGGTTGTACTGAACAAAGTTTTTGAATTAGATAGAGTAAATTCAATAAGAATTCAAAATAACCATATAAATTTGATAAATCTTTCACAAAATATTCTTTGAAAGGAACTTTGAATTTTCAAAAAATTCATTCATGCACCATAGGAATGTCAATGTATCATTTAAAATTCCAAAGGGAATAATAATACATATGTATATTCTAAAGTCGTATATGAAAATTTCTATTCATAGTAATTCTGTGTTATTCATTTTTTTGTATCGAATTTCTCAATCATGAAAATAATAGAATGAATTTATAGAAAACATTTCTTGTATTTTTCATGTGATGGTATATGGGTAGTGATATTGTATTTTATTTTTTGAATTTTAGTTTCTATAATTATTTCATAAAACAATTTTTTTCTATAAATAATTTGGGATAATTTTCCATTTATATTTCCCTATAAAACATGAATGTGTTTGATTATATATCTGTCATTAAATAATAGAGTTTTGGAAAATTAATTTTTTTTATTTAAGAATAAAGAACACATAAATTTTGAAAGAAGGTGTTTTAAATTAGTTAGTTAATTTATGTGTGGCTTCAAAATTATTAGATCAAAATATTAACTTTAATAATAATGTTTGATATCATACATTATTTACTCTTATTAGTAGTAGGATTGAGGTACATGGTTCACCACACCCAAAATTTAATTTTTAGACACAAATATAGTGAAAATAGAGTATTTATATCACCTAAATATTTTTTACTGAAATATTTATTTTATTTACTCTCTAAATAGTGAAACATTTTTTTAAATTTTCTAATTGCTTCAGGGTAATGGGTAGAGTCTCCAGATTGTGTATAGTGACTATGCATTTTATTTTTCTTATCCAGTGGGGAAAAAGAATCATGTTTTTCATCATAGGATTCTGTATGGATAAAATTATTTATTTAAAAAATGTTCATAAATAGTTATAATTAGTTAATATATATTCATATGATTATTATTATTATAATGAAACAAAAAAAATTAATACTGTATTTAAATATCTCAAAAAATGTGTAGACAATTTCAGTTGAATGAAAATTTCATTCATCATTCTAAACTAAATATTAATATTTTTTAAATGTATAATTATTCTTATTTTTATGATAATAATGATGCTCTTGATTATAATTATTATTATCTTTTGAATGGATATAATTTTCTATTGTTTCTAACATATACTGATGAAAATAAACTCCACCATATTTTAATGGACTAACACACCCCTAAAAAAATTATTTTAGTTATGATGAATGATAGAAAGGTTGCATCTAATGTGTAAGTGGGTTTCAAGGGAAATACTATGGGTGTGGCATCACCACAAAACTTCGTTATGTTAGTGAAATTCCAAAAAAAAATCTAAAAATTGAAATATATAAGATAAATCCTAGCTATCTTCCTGCCAATAAAAATTTACATGGATGGTGTTACCTAGGGGGAAATCTATTATATAGGAATTTAGGGAATCGTCCTAACTAATAAATGTTTTATTAATGTTTTCATACATTATTTCTTTTGTAATGACCCTAAAATATATGCAACGTTTGGAGTTTTAATCCATGTTGGGAAACATGCCAAATAATATGGTTATAAATATTTTTAGATTAAAAGTGACTCCATATTAACTTTTAAAATCCTTAAGAGAATGTAAAACTTAGTACCATATCACATTTATAAAGAGTGGATGGATATTTTCTAACACTTAAGAATAATCCAATATATAATCTATCACACATGTAGTGAGAAAACATTAGTGGTAGTTACTCGTTCAAATATGGTTTTTGAGGATATGATTTTTTTATCATTATGATACATTCTTTCATTTAAATTTATCCAATGTATGGATTTTAATATACACATGAATCTAAATACTTCTTAATTCCATTTCTACTTTTTAATTGATTAATTTTGTGGAATTTTCCACTTTTTTCCATCACCACATGCATTCTTGGAATGTTATTGTTATTATTTATGTTGTGGATGGTGGAAAACATTAATAAATAATTTTTTATAATTATAGATTATAGGATAGTATTATTAATAGGAATATTATATTTTATTATGATTTTATTATTTTCAACATCTTTATTATAATAATAGTTTTATTATTATTATTATTATTAATTGAATGTTTTATAATTGGAGGAATGAAGTACGAAAATAGAGGGGTTTTTCTTTTTTCATGTGTGGGTTTTGAGGGAAAAAAAGGAGAGATACATTTCTTATTATATCACTTCGACTTTAAACAGGAGATTAGTGCCCTCAAATATTTTTCAACTCTTCTATATTTATTATCTTATATTCCTCCTCCTTTATATTCCCTCATGATGATGTTTTATTCATATGATAATAATTTATTTTTCAGATTCACCATGGGAAGAAAAATCCTTTATTATCAATGGTGAATATTACCAAAATATGGATATGATATATGAGTTGAAATTGAATGATTTATTTAAATTAGATGCATTTTAGAATGTTTTATTTGTGAGTAAATGATCACTATTTTAATGGTTTAATTTTGTTCGTTCTTTGTGAAAAAATGATAATGGTTTTTGATGGTTTACTATTTTTTAATGCAATAAATTATATAGTTATTATATCATATTTTTTACCTATAATGATGTTAACATGTAAGGGGTTCTATCACACTTCAATATTTTTTAAAACTATTTTGATTCAATTTTAGAGTATTCATATGTAATTTATATTTTTAGATTTATATAGTGGGATTTAATATATATTTTCCCATTCGATGTATTTGTATTTGGGTCATCTAAATAAAAAAATATTTTTCAATGATCTCAGTGGACACTTTTTTTCAAAGAATTTTTTTGACATTTATTGGATTTTATTATTATACAATGGGTACTAAAAAGGATTATTTGATTTATATTTTATTTTTAACAATAGATATTCATTATTTCATAATATATTCTAGATTGTAAATAATTTTTTTAAATGGAATTGTCAAATATTTGAAACCTACATTTCTATAATCATTGGAACTAATGATATAAATATAAATTTTTATAATGATCATTGATGTGATATAGTTCTTGAAAGATGACTTTCCTTTAGTGTGTAATTAGTTGTGACATTGTAGTATTATTTATATATTTAATGTATTTATTTATGTTTATATTGGAGTAAAAACTCATGTATATCCTTTAATATCATTTTATAAAACAAGGCATGAGAGGAAACTAGTTAGATTAAACATAAAAATGAAAAATAATTTATAATTTTTACTTATGAAGGTATTTCCCTCTTGAATTGGAAAGTTTAGTTGGGGTTTTTTTGTTAACATCACATTGAGATTCTAGAATGAATGTTCCTAATATTTTTATTCCTATGTTATCTAATTTTTTATCAAGTAGTTATCTTATGATGAATGAGGTTTTATATATGGTGTTTCTTTATATTTATAGCATTTAATATTCTATGATATGTTAATTTCCCCCATGATAAGACTTTTCATATTTTGAGTATATATAAAAATTATTATTGACCATGCATATGAATTTCCATCAAAAATATATTTTTTATCCTATTTAGGAAAATAGGAAAATGATGGTATTATTCATGGTATTTTTAATTGTTTAGAAATTGTTCATACATGGGGAACATAAATTGGTATTGATGTCCCATAGAGAGGATAAAAAATTTAGTTCATGATTATAATTTTATTCATTTCCTTCATTATAAGGAATTATGTTTTAAAATAAATTATTCAATGAATGCTAATATTATCATTTATACATGTTCTGTTTTTTGTTTTACTATATAATTTTGTGGCATGAATTTTAAATATTTTTGTTGCTGTTGATGAATATTTTCACATAATGGGGAATTTTTAACCCTCCCTACTAGTTTATAGGAATTTGTGACCATTATTAGCACAAAAGCGGTGTATAGCTGGATAAATTATGATCAGGGTAAACAAATGAAAATTCAAACAAATAATATTTGAGTGGGGTTTTGGGATATTTAGCCAAATATATAAGAGTTTGGTGTCAAGATAAAGGATATATATTACCACACCGATCTGGAATATATTTATTATTTTAACACAATATTCCATAGGTTCCCTATATGTGAGAGTTTGTTGGTCTCCTCTGTTGGTAGATTCAAATTCTATTACTTTCAATGTCTATAGTGAAGTTACCTGACCATTATGGTAAAGAGTAATCTTTAAAAACCTTAAAATTTATATATGCATTTAGTAATCATATTTATTATCATGATAATATTTTCATAAAAATTCTAAGATGAATATAATATTTTTTGGGACTTATATTATTTATTTTTGTGATACAATTTTGAAAATATATTGTGAATATTATTTTAGACTACGTTTCATGGAATGATTACAAAAATATATTATTTAATTAAGGTTTCAGAATTTAAGAGTTTTTTCCAAAGAATTAAAACATGTTTATTTGGTTTTCATGACATGAAAAATTTTAAATCATAATTTAATATGGATAAATAATAACTTTTTTATAAAAATTGTAATAGGTTTTTTTATTTTATTCTTCATGTCAATCGAATGATTTTTTTATTGTTATTTTTATAAAATTTGGAAAAATTGATTTTGAATAATTATATATCAAGGATTTTTACATTAGTATTTATAATATTAATGTGATTTGAGACATTATCAATGGTATTACATATTATATTAATATGAAATAATTGATAATGATTTTATTTTTTAAATAAATTATTATGGAAATATTAAAATGAGGTTTTATATTCAAGTAATAGAATGTGAATTTTAAAAGGGTAATATTTACTTTTGAATATGATATTGGGTTATCCTTTCTATTTTTCATGCTCCCCTATTCATATATCATGAGAAAATTTCATGAATGTAGTTTCATCTTAAATAATTATTTGGACTTTTTTTTGGTAATTATGAAAGGAATATAATATTAGGACTAAATTTTGGTAACTAGTTTTAATAAGATAAGACAACGTAACTTAAAATGGAAAATTATTTGTCATAAAAAATATATATATATATATATTTGTGTGTATGAGTGAATAAGGTTATTATTATAAAATAATGATTAAAAATCTATTATTATTTATTAGTTTTTGATATATTTTATTATGCTGATGTAAGTTGATCCGTGTATAATATAAAATTTATAATGATTTGTAATCATTAAATATTTTTTTTTCTAATTATTAGATATTTGTTAAATTATATGGTTGGTATGCGATTTTCTTACTTGTTCATAGATATTGTTAGATTTTGGTATTTAACCAACTTGTGTACATAGATTTTTAGTGAAGTTATGGAAATGAATTTATTTCATGTACAATTTTCTTATTTGGTCAATGTCTTACCTGAGTTTCAATTTTAAAAAGTCAATTTTCCACAAATATCATTTAAACTAAATAATTTAATCGTACTTCAAAAAAATAATTGTGATTTAGATTAAAATAAAATAGTTTATTTATTTATTTTTTGTTTGGTTTGATTTTTCTAAATTATTAATATTCTCAGTGTCTTTAAATTGTCATTTATTTTATTATCTGATGTTATCCTTGATTGAATATTTAAAAAAATTTGATTTTAATTGATCTAAATGTATAATATTAGGGTTTACATATTTATACAAAGTCATTTTTATTTGGTTTTTGGTTGAAAAGTGCATATTTTCAAAAGTTAAAGAGTAAAAAAAATTCTTTCATAGGTGATAAAAAATTGAATGTTTATTATTGATTTTAATATATATTTATATACATATAAATTTTATTTTATTTGATAAATAATTTCGAAACATTTTAATAATCAATAAATATTGTTGGTTATGACATATATTTCATTGTTAGTATTACTTTGGTTAGGCAGTGTTTGTTTGGCTGGTTTAAAAGATATTGGATATGGTTCCTCTTCATGATAATTTAAAATATGTATAATTTATTTCTTATAAAATATTTATTATTTTTTAACAATTTCTTATGAATATGAATTCATTGATTTGTAGGGACATGTTAGGTTTTGAAATGTGAATTTTATAATTATTGTTTTTAGTAAGAGGAATATGATAATTTTTATAAAGTAACATCCCAAATCAATTTAATAATTACACTCTAGAAAACATGAGATGGTTTCAAGTGTAGAACCTAATAAAAACTAGGGATAAGGCTCTGAGATAATACATAGTCAATAATTCTCTCTATAATGTACCCTCACGTTAATTAAATTTTTAATTAACAATACAATATATCTAAAAGATATAAAAATGACATCTACCAAAAATGATCAACAAAATATTCGAACATGGACATAAATTACATACAATTAACCATGACACAAAGGTAAGTCATACATGAAAAATAATAAATCAAATTAAAAAAAGTAATTTCATTAAATTAAGGACAATCCACTCTCCAAAACATTGAAAACCCTAAAACTACTCAATAATTTTCTTCCATACACCATCTCATAGTTATATATTATTGTTCCATTTACCTAAAACGTGTGGTATGTTTTCTATTTGAAAATGTGGAGTGTATGTATAGTAAGAGAGAATATATTTCTTTGTAGAAACAACTAGAAACCTTTAGAAATAAATAAGTCAATATATAAATATAATTTTAAATAACATTTTAATGCTAAAATGATATAATTACTATAAATTTTATCCTTGTAATAAACTACTGGGTACAACTATATCACCCAAACAAGTCATACCTTCTTTGTCCAGTGTTGGAACCTGAGGATGAAGAAACATCATGTTGGTTCATCATAGAATACCAACCACACCCATTGCCTACTGTGCATGTGGTCCAATTATATATGAAAATTCACATCCCATTAAATTTTATGCATCATACACCTTAGGTTATACCATGAGATATCATGGAATATCATATATCCGACAACTCAAGGAAAACTATTTCAAATCATTGTATAACATATATCAATATACTCTCAGCGAACTCTTTAATTTCATGGCATTTCACATCCCAAACCAAAATAGGTCTAACAGAAGATATCATTTTTATAGATCATTATAGATCAAGATGGTTAGTGATAAAAATTCAACACATCACTTTAATAACTATATAAAATATCAATTATTGGTCCTGAAAACTCATATGGTCTTTCTATTATACCATCATAGAATATAAAATAAAAAATAATTAACAAATATTATATTGTTTCAAATATTGTGATTTAAAAAAGAAATTAAGCATTAAATCCCACCAAAAGGACTTAATATATTGAATTTCTAGAAAGGGATATTTATTTAAAATTTACCCATCTATAAAATCCTTTTACAAATTTTGTGTAATTATTCTTCAATTATTCTTACCTAAACTCATCATTAAAAATAAAAATATTATTATTAATGTCACAAGATTAACAACCTAGAAACCATGATACTATATTCTCTCATAATACCACATTTTTACAGCTGAAAATGTTACTTATAATGAAAACATTCCCCCTTTTACACACTACAATGTAAAAATTTACAACAAACACGTATCAATATTGTATAAACTCAATAAATAAATTGTTATTTATGGTTTGAAATGTAATAAAAAATATTTTAATATTTTTTAATTCTTTCCATTTTAACCTTATTAAATGACCATATTGTTATATAATTAATTTCCATTATTCACATTAGACTTATTATGCACATTTATCTCATTTGATAGGGTTTAGATAAAATTTATCCAGAATTATATAATTTAGGGTAACATTAATCAGTCAAATAATCATAATAGATTAACGTATTTGTAATGAAACTAATTTCTTATACAAGAAATAAAAAGAAGAAATTTGAACATTATTTAATACACATTTCACATACAAAGTGATAAAAAATGGGGGGAGTAGAGAATAAGTATTCCTACTATAATGAATACCAGAAATATTACAAATTCATGACATTATATAAAATACAGGTACTCATGAATCTTAAATTTTCAAAAAAATGGCGAAAAGAAATGGGAAATAAAACCACAACAAAATATAGACCCCACCACCTTAACAAAAAAGGCATGCTTCAAGAAATAGTTACAATGAAAAAAATTTACTCAAATAATATTTCATATGTGAGAATAAATGATGTTTGAATTGATACATAAAGATAGAGAGTGAGAAGAGGGGTTTAAAACTCAAATATTGCATTAAAATATGACCAAATGATCCATAAATGAAATGGATCCAATGTTCAAAACCAAATACCATGATTATAAAAATAAAAAATTTACCCTTATTAAAATACTAACAATGAATCTCAGGGGTATCTAGTCACACTCCACCAGGAAACCAGGGGCATCCTAGGTCTTACCTGGACAATACCCCATTCTATGGTTACTTGGTACACGACACTGGGTAAGTAGTGACAACAAAGGTCCCTAATATTTCATTTTCAATATATTTACTCCCCTTGATACTATTTCATCACCAAATTGTATAAAAACCAACAATATTACATTTCAAAATAAAACAATGAAAAAATAAGAATTTAAACATAATAATATAATTCACTATAAAATTCCAATCATGGGGAATACATTCATATATAAGAATCATAGGTAATACCCAATAAACATCTATAGGAACTTCTATGTCATATAAACTTCTCATTCCTAATTAATATCTTATACATGTCTCTGTTTTCTTAGTACTAATTTAAAAGGTTCTACCATTCCATTAAACTCATTCTCACATTAATAAAAATCTTAACTAGAATCACTATAATGGAAGAGTCCAAATATAACTCCAAATAATAATATTGGAGTATATAAAAGGATTCACTTAATCATTCATCTATCAAGACACATGAATTCAATGACTGATTAAAAAAAAGGAAAACACTTAGGCTTTCGTCACCAAAAATATTATTAATTGAATATAAAAATATCTACATCTTGTACTGAAGGATACCTAAGGAACAACCTTATCTCAAACTCATATTTAATGTTATCCATATTGTAGAATGATCATTAAAAACCATAGATATCTCCCTAAACAATAAAATTTAGATTTTAATTTTAGTAAAGGGAATCTGTTCTTGATTGTAACCTTGTTCAAACTATGAAAAAAACATATATGGAAAATCTATTAGGACTTATTCTAGAAGATAAATATATAATGCTAATGGGATACACTATTCAATATAAAAACCTTGGACTCAAGATACTCTAAATGATTCAAAACTCCAACACAACCATTATCACTATACTACATAGAGGAACACAAATATGTTTTGTACGTGGTACCCATTCAATCATGAAACTAACCTCCCACTAAGTAGAAAACCAAGTGAAATCTTTAGGACAAACATATTTATTCTAATTAGCTATAGATAAAAAAAATAGAACCAACACTACCATAAACTAGATTGAGATAATTTCACACAACCTCAGACTCCATCTTCAATATAAAAGTTGAGAATTTATATCAATTAAATTTACCTTCTTATATAAACACGTCATATTTAGTTATGTAGATTTTTATATTACATAAACACCTTGAGATAGAATGGATTTCTTGTTAGATTAATTTCAACATTAAATTTGGAGGATAAATATATCCATAATAATTGATAATATTTCAATGGTTAAAAAATAAAAAATAAGATAACTATAATTTGAAAATTTTGACTTAGTCGAACCACCAGTTTAACCAGCCTCACAAAAAACACTGTAAAATTGAAATTGAATATTAGTAATGAAAATTTAAAATAAAAAATTAATTTATATATTCTCATAAGACTATATAATTTAATGAATAATTAATTAATAAATTTTATTTAAATAATGTAGAAAACCATATTATCTTTAATAATTAGAAGATTGGAATATAAATCTGATTATATGATGAGTAATCTAATAGTTAGGAATAATAACTGAAACATTATCCTAGTTTCCTCCCTCTTGGAAGTATAATTAAATATTTAAATATCATATATAATGAAACCATGATATAATTATAACGTGATAAAAGAAAATAATTTTTTTAAATTGATAAAATAAGTGTTTATATCATTATAAAATATATATTTTTTATTTTCATTTTTTAAAAGATATAACTATTTTAAATAATGATTATTTTCATGAAATATTTTTAAAAATGTTTTTATGTTTCATTATGATGATAATAAAATTTTATGAGAACATAAATAATATTTACATTAGTAAAAAAATTGGTTATACCATTAATGTCAGTATTTTTCAAAAAATAAAAATTCTTTATAAAAATTAAAATTATCATATTTTGAAAATTATTTTCAATTTTTTTTCATTTTTGGATTCTTGATGTTCAATAATGGTTAGGGTTAATTCTTGGTATTTTTATAAAATAGTTTGTTTTTTAATTAATATTAAAATACAATAAACCCTATATTTAACATTAAATTTAAAATACATTATTTTTAACTTATGGGATGATATAATAAATAACTAGTATTAAATCATCTGTGCTACTTATTATATATTGTCACAATATTAATCATTATTGTTATAAATGATAAAAAATTATAATCAAATGGATATAATATTAAACCCCCCCTTACAACCCATATTAATACTACCACTGGGCACCCATTCTACTCACACCTTATAATACTTTATGCATTCTAAATTGATGTATATTTTTTTGGGAATGTATTTTTATACTAATATTATATGAATCATATTTATTTTGATGCTCAAAAATAACTATATTTCTCCTAAAAATGAAATTATAGTAAATAGTTTTCAGTAATATATTTCATGATAATTTTATCTTGTTTATGGGTTAGGATATTTGATTAAATATTCAGGATGCCTTTAAAAATTAATTTGGAAACACAGTTATTTCCCAAAATTTATACGCATAATGTATTGATATTGGAGAAAATGTATATTTATCATAATTTCATTCAACATGTGCATTTCCATTACAAAATAAACATTCATTTTTATTGATCACGTCTCCATTCTCCTTAAATTTGTTTTTCAAGACCCACTTTGTTCTAATAACATAGTGATTTTTAGGTCTCCTACCAAGTTCCTATGTCTAGTTTTTCTCAAATTTACACAGTTGTTCAATTATTTCTTTAACTAATGATTCAACCTTACCTAATTATTAAAATTAGTTTTGTTCTACAATTCATTGGAAGGAATAATGAGCTTTATTCCTAATTATCCTCTTGTGTTTAGGTGTGTTCTAATCCATAATGATGTTGGATCGATAAATTTATTATCTCCATTTGTCTTATGTTATTATAATTATATTTCTACAGAAATGGTTTCCTCTTATGATTCTTCATCATTTGAATCAATATCATTTTATGATCCCTAAATTTTTTTCAGGCCTTCTACAATTTCTTCATATAAACATGTCCTTCCTCCACATTCTTTTTAATGATCTCCTTAAGGTATTTATGGTTTTATCCTTAATGATTAGAAAATTATTTATTTCAACAAATTTTCTAAGATGATTATTGAAAAATTTGTAGAATTTTTTTATCATTGAATATCCAATGATTATTTTCATATATTTAGAATCATCATTCTTTCCTTGATCACCTTCTCTATTTGAGATGAAACATTTTCTTCTAAATACATGTTAATACTTCAGAGAGGAATTCATTTCACACCATATCTCATATGGTTTATTGGTTCCTCCCACAAACCACCTATATAGTTTTGAGTTTGGAATGCTACTTGTACACCCTATTTCCATAAATGATGAGAAACACGAATCTCAATAAACATAGTTATGGCCTTGCATTTCACATGTCGATTTCTACATTCAACAACCACATTTTTTGAGGGGTTCTCATTATAGACACCTCTTTCATTATCCCATGTTTTTTGATATAATTTAAAAATTCAATTGATTCATATTCTCCTCTATTATTATATTGTATAATTTTTTATTATGCAGCTAGTTTCATTCCATGAGATATGAAAATAACTATTCATGAAATAAAACACTTTCCATGTCCTCTACACATTTAATAAAAAAGTCATTATACTATAATAATCAAAAAAAATAAGGAAGTTCCACTCTCAATTTATTTCATACACATTGATTGGACCACATTGGCCTTTGTGGTAGAGATCAAGTTGATTTGATTCCCTTTTTTTCTTCAGCTAAAATATACTGCCTGCCAACTATCCTCACATTCATCCCTTACATGTCTTTACTCTTTCACACTTTAGATTTGTAATGCCAATGAAATTTTTTAGATTATATATCTATTCCATGATATTTTGATAAATGGGACCCAACATATAGTTTCACAAGTTGTTTTCTTCTTCAACTGTTATATAACAAGTGTTATCTTTACTATCAACCTAGTATAAATTTCCATCTATTATACATCCTTTAATGATAAAATTACCTATGTTTCAATTGATAGTGAACCTATTCTGATTAAATGTCACTATATTTTTTTATTCATAGATTTGACTCACTCTCATGAGATTGTGACACAAATTGTCTATATAAAGATCCTTAGTTTTTCTTATCTCATCATTTTCCAGTTCAGTTTTATAATTTTTCGATCATTAAATGACATTCATTGACGAATATTATGGTTACTTTAACCCTTTTCTTAACAATTTTACCAAAATATAATGTTAATGTCATGTGATATGAGTATCCCCGGTCCAGAATCCAGGTTAAAACGTTCATTATTTCATTGAGATAAATTCCAGTAAGGATGGATTTCTCAATTTTATTCTTTTACTTCCATGAGATGTTGATTGAATGAATGATTAATATGTTCTTTGCACTCTGTTTTAAATATGTATGGGTTCATCATATATATTTTTTTCCAGAGGAGAATTCCTATTTTCAAGAGTAATTCTACATGGTTTATAGTTATTGAATTTTCTATGGGTTCATTAGGTATTGTTCATACATTTCCTCTACAAACAATGATTATCATTATGGACATAGTAATAATACTGAAAGGAATATCCATAGAAACTATGTCTTCTATATGATGAATCCTAGGTTTCATTCTCATTTGTTGACTTCCAGGTGCTTCCTCATTCAGTAAGATCCTTGTATTTTCACAATAAGACACTATATGGCATTTAAAGACACATAATTGATATTTAATAACTAAAAATATATTCCCACTTACATTCCTCCACATGTCCCCTTATTTTCTAATGAATTTGACTGGAGATCCTACCAGGAAAAAATGGGATAATTTTTATCTCTCTTTTCTATTTGAATGGAATATTTATTTTTTAGGAAATTAGGTTCCTTTGTGATATGTCTAATGTAACACCCCAATATTCCATGGTGAGCTTGTCTTTGAATAATACAATATCTTGCTTTGTACACAGTTCTAAGTTATATCACACCACGACCAAACAAACTAGCTATTTAAAAAGAAGTAAAGAATAATAATACCCATTTTTTGAAATTTTATAAATTTTATTTTAAAATTGGACTTCATTTTTGGATTCGGAATATGAAAATTATCTTAGAGAGAATTTTTGATATTTTTTCTAAAAGCATTAAATTTTTGATTAATAGTGAAAAACCCAGCATTATTTCTTAAAGTCGACATTTTTTAAATAATTATTTTTAATTTAATTTTATTTTCATGTAAAAATAGATACATAATAACTATATTAATCCAATGTAATTAATTTAAGTAATTATATTATAAGATTAGATATATAAAATTCTATTGAACATTTTAACTTCTTTTACCCACCTTCAAAGCACATTTGAAAATTTCCATTAAAAATAATTTTACTGCTTCAGGGAATTGAATTTCAAACATCTGATAAAAATGGTTGTCATCATTATGTAAAATGTTGTTCAATAGTATGAAAATAATTTTTGATGAATAGTAACTTTTGAATTTTATTTATCACAATTAAAAGTAAATAGAGTAATTGACGGTAAAAATAATATTTTCAAAATATAAAATTACTCCAACACATGGCCTAATTCTATTGGATAATTTTTTGACCAAATTAAACATTAGGAAAAATTATTTTCCTTTTTTATCCAATTAGATTAGTATATGAAATTTATTGTATTTTATTTAAAGAAGAGTTAAAATTGTTGAATTCAAATTTTTATAACTAAACCATTTTTAATATAGGGTTATACATAAAATAAATTTGACTATAAATATTCATTTTAATTATACAACAATTTCTAATATCATTGTATTTTATTTATAATTTTTAGACATTAAAAAATTAAATTTATTTATGATACAATGATAATACAAAAAGTACCTTATTAATGAACGATTAAAATAAATGATATTAATAATATTAAAATAAATATATTTTGAATAAATTAATGACATAAAATAATTTTTTAGATAACCTTGAAATGTTAGTGGCACATTGGATGTATCGGTGAGAAGTTATCATGTTGTTTTTATGTATGTAAAAATGAAAATCATGAATAGTAACAAAATTGACACAAATCATATTTTAAAATAAATACTATTTTATTAAATGACATAAAATCCATAAAATCTAAATATTGGAAAAATAATATGTATAGTGATCAAAATTTCATAAATTATCCACTTTATGTTTGTTCGGAAATTTATAGTAACTATGTTAACCATGAAGTATAAAAAATCAAGAAGACAAGGTAAGAGTTAAACTATTATCTAAGGGTCAAATATGAAAGATAAGGTTAACATAATGACCTAAAAATGTATAAATCCTATTTATTGAAAGTATTTATACCCATTCCCATATTAGTCTCTAAATATATCATTTTGGATTTATTATAAACTGAAAATCATTTTATAATAAATTAATATTTTAATCTTTTCCTTAAGTACCCCTCACCTCCCTTACAAAAGAGCACACACCCTTCTCTTAAATTCACACCTCTAAAGACATTTTTCGTGGCCGAAAACATACCATAACTCCTATAAAATACCCTAAATACAACCTATAGACATTAAATTGATTATAAATCAAACCTAAGGAACAATTTGGTTGAAATAAAAAAGGAAGCACCTGAAGAAGAGATAATATTTTTATCACCAATTTCAATTTTCTTTTTTTCATATAATTACACATTATTTGTTGTTAATACACTAAAATAATAACTAAATTACCATATACATACTAAGATGTTATTAAAAATATGTTAAATCCATATTCATTATTCTATCCATCCTATGAATGAAAAAGTCACCATGTATGCGTACGTTCCGCTTACCATCTCCATTTCGTGGTGTAGTTTGTTATTTGACACTACATTTTTGGATGGGTATAATAATGAGTATAATTGATATAAATAAGTAATATAACATTTTAATTATTATATATATAAAATATACCATCCAAATACATATTATTTCTCCATCAACAGAATTATATTGTCGCATGTCCGTACGTACGGCTAACCGTCACAATGACACGATGAAATTCATTCCCCATCATAACCTTTAAAGTAGAATATTCATTTAATGATTAATAATAATGATTAATAATTTAATATCATTCTAGATATGAATCATATATGTGCTATTCATAACAAACCCGACTTACATAAGAAAACATATAAAGTAAAATGAATCAGTTAACACCTGAAACAATGATAATACTAAAATATTGTTAACAACAATATATTAGAGGATCATATATGATATCATATATATGTATCTATTTCTTGTATAATTTAATAACAATTATTTGACCATTATACAATAGGTTAAATTACCATCTACTAAGTAAAATTAAAAGGTAAGGGTTAATTTTACAATCTCTCTATTATCCGATATTGTTTATACATAAATATCTACCAGGACTTCTTTATCATCTACACATGTGTTTCTTAAAAATTTATTTTAAAACATTTTTAATATTTCCTAGACTATGGGTTAATTTAATTTATACCCTTATTTGATTTTTTTATAAAATGTTTTGAAAGGAATATTTCCATCATTTTGCAAACAATATACTTTATGAGTTTTTCAACAATTAAAGAAAAAAATATTTCATTAACTTATATGGAAGGTCTGGATATTTTCCTCCATTATAAAACCTTATAAGATTTAAATAAAAACTTATATGAATATTTTCAAAATAAATGTTTTTTTATAATTATGAGACATTTAAATTATTTCAATGTAGAAAGACATATTTCTCTCAAATAGTTTTTGGATTGATTTCAACTATGTCAACATATATTGTTGGATTTTATGTTTAATTGAAGTTGATTTTTTTGAAACAATTTTCCATATTATATTTATAGTTTTTTGATATGTTTGACTATAGATGTGCTATTTTTATGTTATTCGAAGTTTATGGTTAAGTAAAAAATTTTGAATGATAATCTAATATGATTTTTATGTTATGTCTCAACCTTATCATTTGATAAATGCATTATAATTAGTATGTGAAGGGAGAGGCATACTATAGCCCCTTGATGAATCAGTTGGTCTAATGAAACAAACTAGTGTATTGGAACATGGCCTTGAAAATATTTTGATTTCTAGTCTTGGAACGAGGCCTTGACTATGTGGTTATGATGTCCGAAATTATGCATTCCATAATTATGAGATTATCCTTTGATATTACATGTGATTATTCATATAATAGAATATACATGTGAATAAGTAAATGGAATTATTTTATTTTTCTTTTCCATATTATGAGAATGTTTATGTGTAAACAGATTTTGATTTAGTCTTATACATTGGATTAAGTGTTTAAGATTATTTATTTTAATTTCTACTATATTATTATCCTTACAGATTATCCAACCTCACCCATTTTTTATGTTTTATATTTCTCAGGATGTGAAGAAGTATATTATAAATAACCTACAGGGATAGGCTAATGGATATGGGTGTATTCAGCGAAGTCACAATTTTTTTTAATTCATATTTTAATATAAAACTTTTGTTTTAATCTTGTACATCCAAGGATAATAAAATGATCGGCCTTTCAGGACATGATCTCTTGTGATCATACCAATGTTATGTAATAATGCACTGAATCTGGGTAACTATTGTTGGGGAATTACATCCAATGTTCTTCCTCTCATATTTTAGCTTATCCCATTTCCAGCATTTTATGTTTCAGTATCACAACCAATTCATTTTTTTCCAAAATTGTATATTTATGATTATTCAAGGTCTTATATACTCTTATTGAACCACATGTATAAATTTTCAGAATCTCTTAATCTATAAATTTTTCAAACTACAACTTCTTCTTTGTTTCCCTTAATTTTTATTAACTTTCTAGTTTACTCTTTAAAGTAACAACTTTTTCTTTAAGTCCCTCAAATATCATTTTCATTTTCTCCAGTCTCAATTTAATTTCATTGTTGAATATTTCCTACACTTCAATAGTTAATTTAAATTACAAAACCGCTTTCAAGATTTCGTGAGTTGTTACATGCTACTCTTCCTCTAATTCTAGTAGATCATTTTCTACTTCGAGATGATCAACATAACCAGAGGAGAGTTTCAACACAAATCTCATATTTTAATTTAGAATTATTTGATTTTAAAGACCATAATGATCCATTTCATGTTATAGATCTAGAACAACAATTCTATGATAATTATTATAGTTATATTTTTCTAATGTTATATTTTTTCAAGTGTATCCATCTGGGAGGCTTGGGATTAAAATTTATAAAATGGTTAAACTTCTTCCATAATGTCATTATCATCTTATTCTATTTTGTGAATGTAGCAATTTGCTTAATATTCATTTCCAAATTTAAAGTATCATTAATTATATAACCAGTTACAAGGATTATTCAAGATTTAATATTAAATTTCTAAAAGTTAAATGATTCTTGGGCATCGAGAGGCAATGTTCCCTTCTTCACCACATTAAAAAAGACAAAAATTAATTCCATAAAATCTCAATTTTTCTATCTGGAATTTCATAGATAATTAAGGATTTCTTATTATTATCGATCACTAAAATGTGAATTATGAATATTTTACCTCTATTTAAATTCCATTCCTTTATTATCATGAGGTTTTTCATCTTTAGGTTTCACTCTCATTTCACAAGCTACCAGACAGAGTAGTAGATCATCAAATGAAAGCATAGAATGATCTATTTCCACAAGGGATGAGAATTTGGATTATAAAAAGGGGGTAAAATTCTCATTATTTTACCCATAATGCTAATATCCTTAATTTCTTCCCTAAGACATATAATAATTGCAATAAATTCAGTTATGATATTAACTATTCTATCTACATTTTCATATGGATAAATTTATAGATCCTCAAACAGATTGTGCAGGGAATGAATTTTTTCCTCCATTACATTACTATCACATTAGTATATATTTTAAAATTTATACCTCATGCTGTTGGCTAAGGATAAATTCATTACCTTAAAATATATTTTATTATATAGTGATGTAGTGTCATGATCCACCTTCATTAAGATGATAGAAGAGACAAAAAACTGCTAGACCCTTCCTTCCTCCTGTTGAATGAGAGATAATGACCCCCCGAGTCATGCCTTAAATAGGCCTTGGAGTGGAAACTAGCATAAAGGGTATATAATAACACATAATACAGAAGTCAATACCCTTTTTATTTAGTAGTATCAGGTGATATGATGGTAAAAAACCAAAAACTCCAAAACGAAGGGTATAAGTAATGTAAAACTAAAAAATCTATTCCTATATTCATGTTTCAAATAATGTGCTACAAATTACAAGAAAAATACAATGGTAAGTACCAAAAGAAAAGAAAAAAAAACACCATCAACGATCCCTACATCCGAGCTAATGGGGTCTAGCACGGTCCTCAAAGTCCTCCTGGAAACCCGAAAGAACATTTATATATGTAGGGCGAGTAGAAAGGTATACTCAGTAGGGGAAACCAAACACTCTCGTGTACAAGTGGGGAGGATTTCTAATGCCCTATGAAAAAAGAAATAACCAAAGCACCTGGAAAATAAATTATCCACCCAAACCTCACTGAGGAACACTCCGCAAATAATTCAAGTCATGTAAAGTAATAGTAATAAAACATCGATGTTTGGGTACCCCGCACCACTTTCCCACTAGTTATTTAATAAATCATAAGAGTCACCCCCCTCCATTCTCACTATAGTCCCATTTCAACTTCAAAAACAACCTTTAGGGCCACCACAACCACATCTATACCCAAAAACACCTAGGCCACCACAAAAACATTTAACCATTCCAGTTGACAACTGGGCAAGAATAACTACCTCCACGCCCAAAGACATATGGGCCTCATCCCAAAGACAGTTGGGAAACAACCAGACCTCGTGCCATCTCACCTTCTCGAAGAGTCGTGGGATACTCATTAAAGGGAGCATAAAAGGATATAATAACAAGACACTCATAGGAGTGTTGGAAAAAATAGCCTCCCCCAAGAAATGGGGGTGTTTGTCATGAAGTGATCAACTTGGGTGGGGCAGAAATAAGAAACAATAGAACTAAATTATACATATTGGCAGACAACCAATCATCCCAACCTAGTGGTTCCAAAATCAGCTCATACACAAACACCCTCATTACTATTCATTCATAAAAACAATAACATCCACAACTAAGGCAGAACTCATTCCGGGGAAACAATTCCCCATTAAACTCATTCTTGTTATCATATTCAAGTGATTCAATTTAAATAATTCTTCACTACCAATAAACTAACAGACATTGCCACAATCCTAAGAAGGAAAATCAGTCAAGAAGAAATTTTAGCATTCACATCCTGCTTTCTTGTAAAGTCACAATGAAAAAAAGGATCTGTGAGATCTCTCGAAGCACTGGAACCAAACCCAACCCCATTATATGGCCCCATAGAGCCTCGTATCCACAAACCAACAAGTTCACAATATGGGATCCCATCCCCATCCACATCACACCATAAGAATCATGTTTAAAAACCACACATATTTCCATGACAGATCTAGAGTGTTTTCATATTCAACACACCATTCACTATGTTTATTATCTCCATTTGGTTAACTGGGGTGATCACACAAGGTTTTTTGTTCACTATACATCCATTTAATCAACCGAATTTACGTGATTAACCAATTTCCATTTTACAGCCATTCAACCATCACAAAAGATAGAGGTTCATTAGTGTTCAATTAAGGACCACCAATGACCACTATTTTTAGTGGACATAATCCCCTAAAATTCCAGAAATATAAGTAAAGATAAAAAAGTACTGAAGAATCATCAAACAAACCCCCTTCATTATTTAAAAACCTTTCATTATCTACATTAACTTTCAGTGTCTTTTATACCTAAATGGTACATTATGTAACCCACCCCACATGATATACAGTAAACAAAGATAAAGGAAGAACCCTACGTGTATGTTAAATGATCAAAGTTTGTCTCCACGCACCAATAAATGGAGATGTATGGCTTATATGAGATGAAATCTAAGGACTCAAAGAGTGAGAAGGAAAGGAACCAGCACAGGAGCACCAATATCATCTGGAAGGGGGGCTCTAATTGCACCAAAGAAATTAAAGAGACAAAACAAGAAGAATAAATAATCCACGTGCGACAAATGGTGAGATCCTGGAGTTACTGGATATGAATTCTTGAAACTCTTTAAAGGTGGATCAGGGGTTCTCCGCGTGGTTGGGGGGTTACACATGATGGAATTTATATTCATTTAATAACTCCCATTTGATAGGTGTCCATAATGGCTATGATTTAAAGGGTTTATTTTAAAGAGAGGAAAACACCTAATAAGGGCGGAAATGGAAAGTATAGGAAATAGTTGTAAAACTTAGGAAAAAGGTACATGTTTTGGTATGTTAAGGGTTGCCCGACTCTTGGGGGATTTTAGATATCAATTATGGGATTTTAATGGATTCGAAAGTGGAATTAAAACACATTTACTTCAAAAGATACCTTGCAGGGACGTAACTAGAAATAATCAGAAACAGGAAAAAAACAACTAGCGGGACACCCTTTTGTGAGACACCGTAACCGTGCCACCGTTAGGGTACCACCGTCACGGTGCCACCAGTTATGTGGTACACTGTAAGCAACACCACCATTTTGGTGGGCGACTATGATAGTTTGACTACAACGGTGTCACTAGTTCAGTGGAACACCATAAGTGATGCCACCGTTTCGGTGTGTGATTGTGACCAGTGCCTCCGTCATAGTGTCGTCGTTACCGGTTTCACTATTTGGGTGGAACCATTTGATGGAATTGAGTTTTTGGAAAACTCCTAAACGAGTCATTGTCCAAGCCATTACAACTAGTACCTCTCAAACTATTATATCCTTCAAGAATCGAAATGAGACCCAAAGAAAAGTGAGGTGTTCGAACAAAAACCGTGAAAGATACATCTGAAGAGTAAACCTCATCGACTTCTAGGAGAATCTCACCCTTATCTATATTTTGAACAACCTCAAATACTCTACCTCTCCCCTCCCCCAAGTAACCACACAAACATGTAATGTTTATACCATCCAGTCATACAGATTAGGGAGTCCCTTCATCCATGTCAAGAAATTATCCGCGTTGAGTAGCATTGACTCGCCCGCACGAAATTAACCGCATCCACTTTAATGCATCTTGATTAGAGATCTGGTCCTCCCCTTCCCACATTCGTGACTCTTCACCAACATCTAGAGAACAAGGGAAACCATGGATTTCATAGTTAACAAGGTCAATCACTACATAGAAAACAAGTACAAAAAAAACAGAACCAAAATCAAAATAAATCTGGGTACTAGGCACGAACTTGTGCCTCCCATTCCCAGGTACCCTCCCCGAGGCCACAATTATTCCATAGAAAATGGACCAATGAAATTGTTTGTCCACACACCACCTTCTCCTCGCAATCCTTGATCTTCACTGGTCACTCTAAAAAATCACATAATCGTTGATATTTATCTACCCCCAGTCAAGGACATGTAAATCATTGTGTAGATACTGACAGAGCTAAGAAACATAGAAGATGTTGTGCACCCTCAGTAGCAGCTGTGGAAGTGCCAGCTGAGAAGACACTTCTCCTACCCGCCGCAACACCTCAATGGGTCCAAAAAATCTGTGAGAAATCTTACTTCTACTATCAATCCTCAATTTACCATGCTAAAGGTATACCTCCAAGAACACGTGGTCCCAGACCTGGAACTCCAAAATGACTTCTTTCGGTCCTAAGTTTCCTTCATCCTCTCCTATATAAGATGAATCTTCTCCATCGTGCTCTGAACCACCTCTGGGCCAAGAACACCTAATTCCTCGATCTCTGTCCCGCATATGATTGAGCGACACAGCCTCCCATATAAGGCTTCAAACAGAGCCTTTCCAATGGTAGTGTAAAAGATATTTTTTAGGAATACTTTACCAGTGGCATGTGTCATACCCATGATCCCCAAATACCAAAACACATGCTCGTAGCATATCCTCCAATGTATGGATGGTCTTCTCTATCTTCCAATCTGTCTAGGGGTGGAAAGTAGTGCTGAGGCAGAACTGGGTTCAAAAAGCATGTAACAATCCATTCAAGACCCATGGGGTAAACTGTGTATCTTGATCGGATACTATGGGTCATAGAACTGCATGGAAATTCACCCCCACTTACAAACACCTCTGTGATATGGCTTCCACTGCACTCGACTCCTTGATTGCCAAGAAGTGAGCTGATTTCATTAGATGGTACACCACTATCCAGTTAGTATCACAACCGCATTGAGCATTGGGAAGTCCCATGAAAACATCCAATGAGATTTCATCCCATTTCTAGTCGGGGACATCTAAAGGTTGTAACAGACCTCCTGGGACACGGTGTTTAGCCTTCACATGCTGACAGATGAGGAACTTTTCTACAAACGTTGCCTCTTCCCACATCACCTTGGGCCACCAAAACTGACCCCTCCCACCAAAATGCATCTTGGAAGCTCCTAGGTGTACTGCCAGTGGTGATTTGTGGAAATCACCTAGAACTCTCTTGCAAATTTCCACTAGGATAAACAACTTCCCATGAAACAACATTTGATTATGCCAGTCTTCCGACCATCCTCGTAGTGTATCACACAGGATAACCCGACCAAGCATCAGTTCAGCCTCTATGTCACCCCCTCTAGGACTCCTTTGACTGTTGAAATATAAAGGACTATACTGTCATCTGAAACAGACATCATCGACCATCCTCAACCCCTGCATCCTATTGTAGGGAAGCCAACTCCTCCATCTCCTTCAACGAGTCTACCGATTCTTGAACCACATCCGTATTCAATATCCTACTCAAGGAATCAGCTACCACATTCCCCTTACCTTTAGTGTAATTGATTTATAAGTTTTAGTCCTAAAGAAAATCCATCCACTTCCACTACCTCAAGTTCAAGTCCTACTGGGAGAAGATATACCTCAATAATTAGTGATCCGTGAAGACCATGAATCATTTCCCAATGAGGTAATTCCACCACCAATTTAGTGCGAAAACGACCACTGGAAGCTCCATATCGTTGGTAGAATAGTATTCTCATGGAGTCATAACTACATAGACCCATAAAAGATCACCCCATGCTATTTCATTAGCACACACCCCAAGACTTATCCTAAAGCATCACAGAACACCTCAAACATTACCCTTCATCTGGAAACCTCATCACTGAGGCACTAACCAACTTCTCCATCAGAAAAATGAAGGTTTCGTGGAACTTATCACTCTATAAAAAAGCCAGGCCTTTCATCGTAAAGGCTGAAAAATGTTCTGAAACTCATGAAAATTTAGGCATGGATTTCTGGTAGTAACCCATTACACCCAAAAAACTACAAACCTCAACCACATTCTTGGGTGCGAACCAAGAAACAACCACGTATACCTTTGATGGGTCCACATCTATCCCCTACTCAGACACCATTTGTCCAAGGATGTTAACTTCTCATGTCTAGAACTTATACTTGGATAACTTCCCACAGAGTTCGTGCTGTCAATGGTCTTCTAAAACCATCCTCAAATGCTCGACGTGATCCTCCTCTATTTTTGAGTAGATCTGTATGTCATCAATAAACAATACTATAAACCAGTCTAGATATTCCTAGAAGACATAGTTCATGATCCCCATGAACAAGACTGGTGTGTTCTTAATGCTGAATTAAATGACTACAAACTCAATGTGCCCATATGTTCACCAGAAGGTAGTGTTCGAGATGTCACTGTCCTTCACTATAAACTAGAGATATCATGAATGTAGGTCAATCTTGGAGAACCATATTTCCACTCCAACAGATCAAAAAGGACATTGATACTTGGGAGGGGGTAACAGTTCTTGAATTTCACCTGGTTCAGCATCCAATAGTCTATACAAAGTCGATACCACCATCTTCCTTCTTTGCAAACAAGACCGGAGCACACCATGTGACACGCGTGGTGGAACAAAACTTTTATTCATCAGTTTTTCAATTTAAATCTGTAACTCCCCCAAAATAGAAGGCACCATCTGATAGGGATACATTGAAATCAGACTAGTACTAGGTTACAATTCTACCCTGAACACAACATCACATCGAGGGGTTAGATTCACCACCTCTCTTGGGGAAGACGTCCATGAATTCCTTAATGATCCCTGGGTCATCCACCATATTTATATCCACTGACTCCACTCACAACACAACTAACATGGAAAGGAGGGGATCCACTTCATGGATGCCCTCTTGGAAGCCCTGGTCACTGACAAAAGCTACACACTGCCCACCCATAACTAATAACATGACCCTTATCTAGAAGCAGTCGATAACAGCACACATAGAGAATAGATAGTCAATGCCTAAAATGATATCATATGGATTTATCAATAGAAAAATAAGATCCCACTAGACTGATGTGGTCCAAACACCAGTCTACATCAATGAAAAGTATGAGACAATATAGTCTAACCTCCGACTGGGGAACTCAAAATTAAGGGCACATGAATTATCAATATGTCTAGAACAAATGAATGTGGTATACTTATTGAAAAAGAGGAGTGCAGATCTCTTGAATCGAACAAGGTGTAGGATAGAGTGCTAAACAAGATGACCATACCTCAATTGACCTCTGGCACCGCTGGAACTACTATCTCTATAACATGCAGCTTCCCATTCCTAGCTCCTCTACCCCTCGACATTTAGTTGCCTCCCCAACCACACCATGGTCGAGGTCCCTGAGGAGTGCCCTGAGCTCAGCCTCCTCCTCCAACGTCTACACTTGGAGGAGCGAGAGCTCGCTGTCCCTACTACTATAGTAGAAAGGTCTTGGCTAGAAACTGATACTGCTGAGGTGGGTGCTAAACCTTCCCACCACCACTATCCTGCACTTGGTCATGAAACTGATTCCAAAGGTTCCCACGGCTACCATTGATAAAGAATCTCAGTCCTGGGCTCGCCAAGAAGGGGGGAGTATTAGGAGATCGAAACTGGAACAACTAGGGCATACTACCCACTAGCCGAAACCAGGAAGGCCTTGACTCTAGAGGCCTACTGCTGATGGCCTTCCTGTTTGAAGAGCCCAACTGGCTCCCCTCTCGCCGTACACATCCCATGGTGTGCATCATTTCTACCACTTCATTATTCTTCTGAACCTCCAAGAACATTGGTAGAGTGATGGGAGTAACGAAATATTGAAGAGAAGGACATAGTGCCACCTCTAAACATCTCCCCTGAGAATCCTCATCCAGAAAGAGGTCTGGAAAAACGTGAAGAAGATCCTTGACCATGATCCCCTGCTCCCCCACTGGCATACTCCCCTGCTGAAGGGGGAGTATCTCCAGCCTCTTCTCATCCTTCATCGTGGTAGAGAGGAAATAATCCCAGAACTCCCTCTAGAAGTCAGTCCATGAAACTTCAGCACTCACCTTATTCTTAAGATAGAGTGTCTAGCACTAACGTGCTACTCCCCGCATCTGGCATACAGCCAGAGGAACCCAGTACCCTGTCGGAGCCTAGATCAAGATAAATGCTATCACATGCTCTTCATGACAGCTCTCTGTCTCCATATCAGAGGTGCTTCCCTCGTACTTCTCGAGGGACTTCCACTGAATGTCATGAAGATTCCTCTACCAGCAGTCATCCTCCTCCTCCTCCCGATCGGCCCTATGTTGATCATCCAAATCAGGATCTTTGGCCTTGATTGCCTGTACCACTCGTGGTCATCGTCGGTATACCATATGTGCAAGGTAATGAAGAAATGCATAAGCACGAGTAGTGTAGAATATTTCGTTTATAAATTTTATTAAACTTTTTTTTATTTAAACTCATTGAACAACCAGAACACACAAGAACACAAGTAATTATGAAGAATTTAGAATTCCTAGTGTCTCTACTCTGGAATCTGTATAGCCTCGTTTGGTCGTTCGGTAGGTCTAGAGTCAATGCATTAGATTATAGGGGGCCATAAAATCCCGTCTCCCAGCCGTTCTTCCCAAGCCTATTTCATGAACCATGATTTCCAAACACTATTTCCTTACCATCCCATGAAATCCCCACTATTCCTAATCCCGGAATTCTTCCTATGACTCAAACATCACCTTAGATAACATTTTGTCATGAACCACCTTCACCAAGATGAAAGAAGGGACAACAAACTGCTAGACCCTTACTTCCTCATGTTGAAGGAGAGATAATGAAACCCATGAGTCCTACCTTCAGTAGGCCTCCGAGTGGTGACTAGAACCAAGGGTATAGAATCACAAGTAATATAGAAGAAATTACCCGTTTTTTAGCAGGTTCGAGAGATATGAAGTTAAAAAACCAAAAAACTCCAAATATGATGGTAGAAGTAAAGTAAAACCAAAAATCCATTTCAATATTCATGTTCCAAATAAATTTCTACAAAGTACAATAAAACTAAAAATGGATGTACCAAAAAAAAGAAAAATAGAAATATCAATTGTCGTAGTGTCTGTGCTAATATGGTCTGACATGGTCCTCGAAGCCCCCTTGAAATATGAAAGAAATTTTATATACATGGATTTAGTATAAAGTATACTTTGTAGGGAAAACCACAATCTCTCGTGCACATGCGGGGATGCATTCTAATGCCCCGTGAGTATAAAAGATAACCAAATCACCTTGAAAAGAAACTATCCACCCAAACCTCACCAAAGCACACTCCCCAAATAATTAAAGTCAAGTAAAGTAATAGTAATAACATATAGAGGTTTGGGTACCCCAAAAAACTTTACCACTGGTTATTGAAGGAATTCTATGCATCAGACCTCCTACACAATTCATACTGTAGTACCACTACCACCCCAACAAAAATCTTTTGGACCACCACGACCACATCTACAGCCGTATACACCTGGGCCACCACAGCCAAACATAACCCTGCCCATAGAAACATGTTCCAGAACAACTATTTCCACGCCCGAAGACACATGGGGCTGAAATACTATTACCACACCCGAAGACACATGGATTTCATCCCAAAGACACATGGGAAACAAACTTCCCGCACACACCTGGTCCAAGCATCACAACATAGCCTTCCCAAAGAATCTTGGGCTAAAATGGAAGTCAATTCATCACAGCCTAACCAAAGAGTCCTTGGCTACTATGGAAAGAGATTAAAAAAGGATTTAATAACTAGACACTCATAGGAGTGATTCGAAAAACACCCCCCCATGAAATGGGGGTGTTCAGCAAAATGTTCTCTACTTGGGTGGGGCACGAATAAGAAATTTAAGATCGAAATTATACATAAATCTAAACAAGAACTCATCCCAACCTAGGGGTTCCAAATTCATCCCATACAAAAACATACTTGTTACTATTTATTAATAAAAACACTATAATCACAACTCATGCCCAAATAATTCCCAAAAAACAATTCCCCATATAACCCATTATTCTTATCATATTCAAGTGATTTCCATTAAAATAATTCATCACTACCGGGAAACTAACATATATAGACACACGACAAGGAAGGAAAAATAGTCATGAATAAATTTTATCATTCACAGCCGGTTCACATGTGAAGTCCCAATAACAAAAGGGATTTGTGGGATCCCGTAAAGTACTGAAACCAAACCAAGGGCCAAAATATGACCCCACACGACGACAGATCCACAAAACAACAACAGCAAAATAGGGGAACCCATCCCCATCCCCATCACACCAAAAGAATCACGTGGAACATCCACACATATTACCATGATAGAGAAAGGGAGGTTTCAGATTCGAAACACCAATCAAGATATTCATTCTTTCTGTTTGGTTAACCGGGGTGATCCCACAAGGAATTTTGTTCACTGTAAATCCATTAAATCAAAGGAGTTTACATGATTAACCAATTTGTTTGTTACATCCATTCTACAATCACAAAATACATGGGTTAATTATTTCACAAGGAAGGACCAACAACAACAAATATTTTCAGTGGACATCAGCCCATAAAATTCATGACATATAAGCAAAGATAAAAGTGTATAGCAGCATCATCGAACACACCCCTTCATTCTTTAAAATCATTAATTATCTTCATTAAGGTTTTGTTTCAACCATACCCGAAGGGAAAATTATCATACCCACCATGTGTAATACACAGTAAAGAGAGACTAATGAAGAACCCTACTTGGATGATCAATGATCTATGTTTTTCTTTATGCGCCAAGAACTGGAGATGCATGACTTGCAGAAGAGGAACTCCAAGGAATCCAAGAGTGACCAGGAAACACTCCAGATCAGGAGCACCAATAGAATCCTGAATGGGGACTTCAAATTCCCCATGGAATGAAAAAAGACTATCCATGAAGAAGAAAGAATCAACATGCAATAAAAGGTGATATCCTGGAATTACATGATATGAATTCTTAAACCTCTTTATAGCTGGATTGTGGTTTCTCCACAAGGTTCGGTGGTTACACACAATGAAATTAATTTTCATTTAATAATTCTCATTAAGGGGGTGTCCATAGAAGAAGTGCGTTAAAGGGATTCCATTATACATAGGAAAACGTGTTATAGGGGTGGAACTGGAAAGTATGGAAAAAGGGCGTGACACCGGGGAAGAAGCCACAAGTTTTGGAAAGTCAAGGGTCACCCGGATCTTGGGGGATTTTAGATATCATTTATGGGATTTTAATGGATTATAAAGGAGAGTTAAAACACTTTTTTGTCAAAAGATAAAATGCAGGGTCAGACCTAGAAAATTCTGAAACTAAAAAACCAAAGGGTAGGACACAGTGTGGTGAAACAACATAATGGTTCCACCATCACAGTTCCATCGTAAGCGGTTCCACCATTTTTGTGTGTGACTATGATTGTGTGACTACTACGGTTCCACCGTCATGATGCCACATGTTTGGTGGAACATTGTAAGCAGAGCCACCATCACGGTGCAAACGGTCTGGTGGAACACTGTAAGTAGTGCCTCCATTTCTGTGTGCTTCCTTTAGGGTGTGACCGCTATGGTGCAACCATCATAGAGACACTAATTTGGTTGAAAAAGGTAGCAGTGCCACTATTTTAGTGTGAAACTGTGACCAGTGACACCTTCACGGTTCCACAGTGATAAGTTTTATCATTTTGGTGGAACCGTTTGATGGAACCGAGTTTTTGAAAAACTCATTAATGAGTAACTATCTAGACCATTACATGTATTAAGAGAATGTTGAGATTTGTCCTATATATTAACCATTTTCTTCTCTTTTTCAATCACAATAAATATATTCACATCATTGACCTATGTCCCATCAGTAGTGGTAAAAAACTTCTATACAAAGGGATCTCATACGAGATCACATCATATTCTTCCAATTCAAGATGTTTCTTCCACAAATGATGGGAACTCACCTATGTTTCACTTTATTCTCCATGAATATAAGATGATACATTTAACTCAAAAAACACACTCTAAAGTAACTTGTAGGACCCCATAACACACTAAGAGGTGAGTGGTGAATCTGGGTGTCAACGTTTTCGTTTAATGCAATGTTTCTTTTTCCCACATTGGTAGGAACATGTTAAACTAATTTGATAGAATCATGCATTTATTAAACATTCACAGGTAGAGAGACAACACAGCAGTTTAACTTGGTTCTCCATTAAGGTATTGTTCAAGGATAATATGCCGAAAGTGTTTTTTCATACATAAATCAAGTAAGATTAACAAGATATTGTGAAATATATATGTAATGACACAATCAAACTCTATCTGGAACACTATGTTTACCAGATTTTAGGGAAAACATAGTGACCCCCTTGTAAAACTTCAATAAAATCCCCCTAGGTCACTTCTTTTGAGAACGTCTTACTCAGTTTAGAAAATTATGACTCTCTTTATTATGTGGGAATTGAGGTCTTTGTACTTGACTTGAATTAGCCTTTAATTTCCCTGATGTCTTGATTTGATACACATAAAATAACTATTCACCAAAACTAGATGTTAAGCACTATTGATTGTGAAGATCCAAGCCTTCGTTAAGCCCACAATTTGACTTTGAGAAATACCATCCTTCTTGAACACATAAACATTCTTGATGATCTCAACTACCACAAAGCTAACTTCTTTAAGTGGAAAAATTCTATTGCGATTCATATTGGAATCATGTAACACTATATCTACCAAATATTCCCAATCATCATGAAACTCCCATAACTCAAAAGTATTGGTATCGATTAAGTCATAATAATTATTTTCTTAATCATCAGGATCACATAAAATTTCTTATCTATAAAGCTCCCAACCTTTACGAAATTAGATAAATTCATCATTTTCTCCAATTATAATAAGGTCAAATGATATATGGGTAGACACCTATTTATAGGAACACCATTCATGAAGATACCATTTCTCTTATTTCATTGTTAGAGACACACAAAATCATGTTCATGAAGATTCTCTATTCTAGAAGCTCCAGTGAAATTTTCCCATTTCAAAAGATTATCGTAGTCATGATGATTCCCCCTCAACCCATTACAGAGTCAATTCATATCATTATTGCAAAGAAGACCATATTTATATTGTGCGTTCGAAAAACTCCATACATTCTTAAAGATCAACCTTTTGAGAAACCAAGTCTTCCTAAAAACCAATCTTCGTGAAAGTAATTCATTTAAAATCTCTATAAATTAACCTAATTTAGAAGCGTCAGTCCCAAAACACCGCCTTTTTATAAACATTATCATACCTCTTAAATTTTGAGCCCTTAAAATTAGAGAAGACTAGGAAATGACTCTACCTTCAAAACAGTATCTACATGTAATGTAAGATTACTTTCCTTGTAAATAATCTAATAATCCCACTATGGATTGAAAAAAATGGATACTAGACTCTATTTACAATTGTGAAAGTACTTATTGGGAACATAAGACCTAATTTCCCTCAAATATATTAAGAAATGAAAAAAATTAAGAAGAAGGAAAAGAAAAATCCGATGAAAACTAATTATTAAAAAAATGAACTAAACCTAAAAGGGATTATTGGAGTGTATATGAAGACTCCTTCAGTAAATCTAAATTCAACATAGAAAAGAAGTCAAAAAGTCAGAATGAAAATTATTTTATTTATTGATATGGAAGATATTATGGTACAATTCTATAATTCAACACCATTTGATTCTGAAATATTCTTTAACAAAAAAATTTCTCCATATTTCTCCATGATCGTTGAAAGAAATCAGTATTTTGTAAAAAAGAATAAGTCACTATAGAATATTCATAATTCTACTTTAATATAAAAAGATTCCATGTTAAAACCACACCATTAATTAAATGAAAATATTACCAAATCTACTTCAAACTACACTGATCATGGAGACAAAATAGTTCATACTCCATTTTAAAATTGTATCTCATAATGTCAAAGCACATAGAACTAAAAATGTTTATACCTTGTATCATAATTCCTTAAATAAATAAAGTAAATTTTTTTAACTAATGAGATGACTGAATCATGGATCAGGAATGAGAGAATTGGAAAATGAAATATATTTTCAAAATATATATTATCTTTAAATTACTTATTTTCTGATTAATAGTCATAAATTAATAAATATATATTTTTTAATGCATTTCAAATTGGAATGAAACACATGTCATCCTTTAAATAAATTAACAATGTTTCTATATCCAAACCACTATAACTTATCCATGTAGATTTATTTATACCCTCAAGAGTAGAATGTTTGGAAGAAAGATCATATGTTTTTGGTTTAGTAAATTACTTTTCATGATTTACATGGGTTTATTTTCTAAATCTTAAAAGTGAAGATTTCTCTATTTTTGAATGATTTTGTAAAATTATTAATAATGAAAAATATTTTAAAAATATTTAATTAATATTTGATCATGGTGTGTACATTTATAATCATGTTTTCAATTACTATTTTTCATAGAATGAGGTATTAAATACATATTTTCTGAACTAATAACAACTCAACCGAATTAAATTATAGATATAAGCAAAAAAATTATTGAAAGAATTTGAACAACGATGTTAATTGAATATATTTTTACAGTCGATTTTGGGAAGGAGTATAAAAGATGGATAGTCACATCATGAATAGAGTTTTAATAAGATCCATAGTTAAAAGTCACCACATGAACTATGGAATAACACAAAACCTAATGTCAGGTAATTTAATGTGTTTTTATGAAAAGTATATATCATAAATATTATGGAAAGAACTGGCAATATTTATCCAAAGGATGATGAATGATTATTTTTAGGATATTTTTCTACCACTAAAAATTAGAGTGTATAATAAAATGTCAAGAAATTTTGAAGAATCTTTTCTCATGATGTTTGATGACAATGATCCTTTTGATAAAATCAATGATCAAATAGATGATGTTGTTGGTTAATTAGAAGACATGAGACTTAAATCACATAATATATGTCTTGAAAATTAACTAAATTAAATTAAGTACTGTTCTAAATAAAATTAATCTAATAAACCAGGATGTTTCTTTTCTAGAAAAACTATTACCTTAAGGGATCACCCTTTATAAACTCTAATGTAAAGACCCGTAAAATTCAAGGAAAATTTTTTCTTAATTTTCTTTAGAATTTTACAAGAGCGCGGTTTCAGACGGCACCTGATTCCGAGGCCCGGAGTGCCCAGAATTAATTTCCGAAGTTTGGCTCGGGTACGTTCAGTGAACGAACGAGCGGGATTTCCTAACTTTTGATCCGGTGCTCGGAATTGAAATCCGAGGGCACCGATGAACTCGCAGCGCCGATATTCGCTTTTTGAGACCTTTTCGGGAGTTGCGTTTGTTGCGGGTTGAAAGTTACGTTTTGGGGTTTTTCAGTTAAGTTAAATAAAATTTGTGCAAAACAAATTTTATTTTAACTTATTTTAAAAACCTACCAAAGGAGGTTAGAAGTGGGACCCACACCCACTTAACCTCCCTTGGGAGGATTAAGTGTGGTGGGGCCCACACGAACCCCTTTTTCTTTTCAAATTCCTTAACCTCTCAAAACCCTTCCTCTTATTTATGTAACTCTCCCCTTCTTTAACTCTTGCCAATTTATCTTTTCATTTAATTTTGTCAACTCTAGACTTAATTAATGAATTGAATTCAACTTTTGAATTTTGAAAGGTTGGCAAAGTGAGAATAAAATAAGATGTAGTCTTATTTTATTTTTGGTTGATCGTTTGTTCCCTTGAGAGCTTTTGAGAGCATTCCTCTTCATCTTCAACTCTGACGAAGAACGAAGAACGAAGAACGCTCAAACTCTGACGAAGAACGAAGAACGACGCCTCTCTTCTTCGTCCTCGGTGTCAACGAGAGGGAACGCCGCTTCCTCCTCGGACCATCTTCGTCGGCGTACAAGTTTCTCCAACGACGTGACTCTTCGAACGCATCCCTGCGTCATCGGATTTGACGAACGGCTTCCGCGACACCCGACCTCCGCGACGCCGTCTTCCGCGGAGCGTAGCCGAACCTTTGAATCTTAAACCCGAGGTAGGGGTTGTCGAATTTCTTTTGGATTCCTCATTTTATTCTTGATCGTGCTTTTAGCAATATTAACGTGTGACATGATTTTCTTTAAGTTGCGTTATTATTATTAACGCGAGGGGGGCCGGACCGCACGAACACGGCCGAACCCCCCCTCCAACGTTCTTGTTTAATTCTTGCGATGGAAGCAAAGTGGCGTGGTGCCGTCGCACCACGCGGTTTACCGTGCGTTTATTTTACGCAACGCCGTCGCGCTACGCCAAGGAGAATCTTCAAGAACGCGACGCCGTCGCGCCGCGTTGAAAAGAATCGAAGCACGACGAAGGGGCGCGGTGCCGACGCACCGCGCCGGATGACGAACGCCGCGGCCGGTTCCGGGCCGCGGCGGGACGAGAAGACCGCGGCCGGTTCCAGGCCGCGGCGGGACGAGGAGACCGCGGCCGGTTCCGGGCCGCGGCGGAAGGAAAGACCGGCGGCCGGGCCGCCGGCGTCGGAAGCCGAAGAGGGGACCGGATTTTCCGGTCCCGTTGGAGAAGACCGGCCGGCCAGCTGGCCGGCCGGATGCCATTAAACCGGGGAATTAAATTCCCCGGCCGGTTTACTAAACCCCCCTCTTAAAGAGAGGGGGGGGCGGTTTTTAAAGGAGGGGGGGGGGGGCAGCCGGCCCCCCGGTTTCGCTTCAGCAAGCCCCCCACGAGTGGGGGGTATTTTTTTTAAAAAAAACGGCGCGGCTATGCCGCGCCGTCAGAGGGAAAAGCGGGGGAGTTTGTCCCCCCGCGTGCGGCCACCCCGCGACCCGCCGCCGCCACCGCGGCTCTCCGTCGCCGCCACCGCGGCTCGCCGCCGCCGCCACCGCGGCCCGCCGCCGCCGCCGCCACCGCGGCCCGCCGCCGCCGCGCCGCCGCCGCCGCGCCACCCCCGGGGGGGGGGGGGGGGGGTCGGGCTGGGTCGGCCCGGACCCGGACCCCCCCGTTTCGGACCAGTTTCGGTTTTTGGCTCATAACTTGAGCCTCGGACCTCCGAATGACGAACCGTCTGCGTCAACGCGATCCTTGGATCGAGACGGTCGTTTCGGTATATCTCACTCAAGGTTTCGGTTTACTTTGAGTTCGGCCGGGTTGGTTCGTTCACGAAACCAACCGGGCCTTCGGAGCGGAAACGCTCATATCTTGAGCTACGGACGTCCGATTGACGTGCCGTCAGTCGCGTAGTGTTCCTCTTAGTGAGACGGATCTTTTGGCATACTCCGCCCGAGGTTTGGACGCAGGTGGAGTACGGTCGGGTTGGTTTTGCCTTAAAAACCAACCGGGCCCCGGAGACGAAAATGCCAATAACTCTCAGACCGGGCGTCCGATCGACGCGCCGTCTGTTGCGTTGAGTTCCTGTTGACGATACGGAACTTTTGGATACATCAACTTCGGTCTTCGTGACAGTTGATGTATCAGCCTCTCGGCTCGTGGAGCGGATCCTCCGTACGAGCTTGCTGTGTGCGGGAACCCTAGTGCTGGCTGCGACTGTTCTATTGCTACGACTGCTACTGTGACTGCGACGACGACAGTACAGAGATCCTGTGTGGATTTGACGACGACAGTACAGAGATCCTGTGTGGATTTGACGACGACAGTACAGAGATCCTGTGTGGATTCGACGACGACGACTACAGCACTCAGCGATCCTACGTGGATCAGTGCTACAGGTTCTGTGTGAGCCCGATCCTGTGTGGGTCCTTGCACTCAGCGGTTCTGTGTGAGCCAGCGCCTACAGGTTCTGTGTGAGCCCGATCCTGTGTGGGTCTTCTGCGGGGGTTAGTTACCTATCGATCCTTCGTGGGTCCGACGACTTAGATGGATCAGTGATCATCTTTATCGTCCTTGAAGAAGTATACCTGTGTGATCTGAATCCTGTTGTTTTCCTGTGTGGATTGTGTTGTGCAATCCTGTGTGGATTATATTTTGCTTTCCTATGTGGAATACGTATACTTTCCTGCGTGGACTGAGTTGTACTTGGGCTCGGAGGTTGGAGTGTATTTTAATTGATGACTTAGGTATATGTATGGGCATATACCTAAGCTGTGTCAGTTGTTACTTCGTGTTTGTACTTTTCTTTGTGGTTTATCCTTTGTGGATTTGAGAGACCTTCAGGGGTCTCGGGGTCCCTACTGAGTATCTTATACTCACCCCTGCACGGGCTTCGCCCGCACTACGTTGTGTTGGTTGCAGACGACGGACAGCGTTGACCTTAGCTGAGGCTTGCACAGCGGGACGGTACCCGGAGGTGGACCACTGGGCGGGACGTGCACGGAGCAGACGACGGGACCCGTGGAGCAGAGGAGCTATCTGTACCCACCCTTCAGGTGGGATTTCCAGTGGACAGCTCGGAGTAGCGGCCTTTACTTTACAGTTGCTGTTTTTCCCTTTTCGAGTTGTACTTTACTTTCAGTTTGGGTTTGTATACTGGCCCATTTACCTTTCCGCACTTTCAGTCGTACTCTGCTTGCTTAGTGTTTACCTTCCGCTTGTTTACTCTGTGGTGTGTGTTTACTTTTCAAAGGCAATGCCTTCCCTTTTTACCGGGATTTACGCCTTGGTGCTAGTCGCCAGCCCCTGGCCTATGGAAGGCGGGCTTGGGGTAGTCACGGCTCGGACCCCGAGGGCGGGTCGTGACAAATTGGTATCAGAGGAGTTCGGTTCTACCGCGAACTCTGATCTTTTCTATGTGAAGCAATAATGTTTAGCGTATTGAGTGTGGTTATCAGTCCAGGGAGTCCAGTGTTGGTGCGGCGGCCGACGTATCCGTACACCAGGACCCTGACTTCTGATTTCCGACTTAATGCACGAAGACATTGATTGCGTGTGTGTTTCAAGTTTTCTTTGTGATTACTTATTTCAGCTCACCAGGTATACTGTTCTAACCGTGGCGCACCTGTTTCCTTTTCGGGATGGCCCCACGACGACAGCCAGCTAGGGTTCCGAGAGTCGAGCGAGACGACAGCCCACCGAGCGACGAGGCCTCGGTGCAGGGCCCTTTTTCAGTAGTGGCACCGGCGGTAGCTTTACCCGCCGAGCCACCGATGCTTCCAGCTGCTGCCGCTGACGATGCATGTCGCCTCAGAGCACTGCATGAGTTTCAGCGCCAGCGACCGCCCAGGTTTCGCGGGGAGACGGATCCCCAGGCAGCAGAGGACTGGCTGGAGGCAGTGGTTCGAGTGTTTAGGCTAGTGAGGACACCAGCAGACCTCATGGTGATGCTCGCTGCGAGCCTACTACACGCAGCAGCTGGACGATGGTGGAGCTTGATGCTCCAGGTGCACGATGAGGCATCTCTACTTTGGACGGACTTTGAGAGCCTCTTCCGCTCGGAGTTCGTCCCAGCCACCCTTCGTGCGGTGCATATCCAGGAGCTTCTACAGCTGCGGCATGGCAGCATGACGGTCGCCCAGTACTCGGCGAGATTTACCGATCTCTCGCGCTACTCGACCGACATGGTACGGGACCCATTCTTCCGGGCCCGGACCTTCGAGCAGGGTTTGAGACACGAGATCAGGGCATCGCTGATCTCCCTCAGCATACCGACTCAGACAGGAGTACTGGAGCGGGCCCTTCTGATCGAGAGCTTCCTTGCTGAGTCTACACCAGCACATAGACCCACCGCAGGGCGGCACGTGGCAGAGTCATCTGCAGCTGGCAGTCGACGAATGACTCAGGGGTTCAGACAGACCAGACCTCAGGGCACTGGCTCAGCAGTGCAGGGCACACAACGCGGAGAATCCCCCTAATGTTATGTAGGAGAATAAGGTTATGATCAACACTATGTCCATAGACTAGTGTTTCAAATGAAAAGACCATAGTATTTTATTCCAACTACAAGGAACATGGGTATTATAAGTGAATAATCACTAATCCAAGGGTTATCAGAGATAATCAATGAAAACAACATCCGATTATATAAATTTTTTTAATGTAATATGATATCACTTATACTAAAGTAGATCTTGAAAATGATGTGGTGATAGGTACAGAAGATATTAATTAATGAATTTATAATGTACTATTTGATTCTATTTTAAGAATTATTTTAAATAAATTATGTTTTGTATAAGTGCATAAAAATTACCTCAAAATATCATGTTTAAACTATCTATGAGAATAGAAGATCGAGTAATTATTACATCTCATGTATATAACTCATCCTTGTTTAATTTTTCTGAACAAACCCTCCCAGAAAATATTTTCAAACATTATTTGTTTGAATTTGATGCCAAATTGGGAATTGATTGACTCACCATATTTAAATACAATTCTTACTATATGTATTGGGAGATCACACATCACATACCGAATCATCCACTAATTTAATTTAATTATCAAGAGGATGATGAATCTAATTTGGAATATTCCTATCATTCATGGTTATTAATAACTTATTAGTTAGTATATATATATTTCTAATGACTAAGAGAAAATAAAATATCATGCTTTAATAAAAGACCATTATGATGGAATATTCTCAGTAATTCTCCAAAGACATTCTTGGACTTCTTCATAAATGACACTATGGCCTCTAAATTGAACATATACATAGATATCTGACCACATCCAAGACTCCCTATATAATGGAAACCATAGAGTTGTAATAAATAATGAATAAGTTACAATAGAATTTTCACCTAGTTTTATATTAATGAATGATTCATCATGGGGTGCTCATGTCCTCTTCATACAGAAGAAGGATGGGTCAATGAACATCTTTATTGATTATGATGAACTCAAAACGACCAAGGAAATGAACATGTATCCCCTACTATGGATTTATAACATATTCAAACAATTATGCGGGCTAATTTGTTTATCAATGGTGTAATTTTTATCGGGATAATTGTATTTATAAGTTAAAATGGAATATATTCCAATTTTACCCTTTTGAACAATGTAAAGACACTATGAGTTCATAGTGAGGCCGTTATGGAATCACTAATTCTCTAAAAAAATTCTTGGAATTAATGAATAATGTATGTATAAATACTTTGAGAAATTTATGGTGGTATTTATAAATGATATTTTTATATACTCCATAAATAAAGAGGACTATTTGAATATTATTCTATATATTTTTTTAATTCAGTACCCATATGAAACATATTATAAATTTTAGTTTCTTATGGAGGATGTAAAATAATTGGGGAATGTTTTAAATAGAAAAGTTATATATATAGTCTATTATAAGACAAAAAATATTTATGAGAGGCCCTATGTAAAATATATAACATATATCAATCGTTTCCTTGGAGTAACTGGGTATTCAATATAATTGTTGATAAACGTCACATAATTTTAAAACCCGCTAACCAAGATGACAAAGAAGGGTGTAAATATTTTATATACTGATGAAGACCAAGGTATATTTAAGGAGTTAAAATTTATAGTTATCTCCATACCTATCCTCATGGTACACTCAAGTGTGGAACTATTCATTGTATTTAGATATTTTTCAGAAAGGGGATTAGGCTCAGTGGAGATAAAAAATGAAAATGTAATAGTTTATTCCTCAAGGAAGTTGATTGATCATGAGTACAACAATCCCATGTATGATATGTAGTTTAATTTAGTGATATTATGATTACAATTTTTGGTGAATTTTAGTTTTTGGGAGATGTGTGAGATATATATAGATCATAAGAGCCTAAAATTTATATTCCCATTGAATGATATTAATATACAGTAATGAATATGGTTAGATATAATCCTGGAATATATATTGAATCAACTACCATCATGGGAATGTAAATAAAGTGAAATATAGAAATGATCTAGTAAACTATTCAATAATGAGGATTAATAAGGATCAAATATTTTTAATCATGCAATGGAAGGATATAGAATTCATAATGGATAGATAAATATCAAACCAATCTCGGTTGACTACTTAGAACTTCATTTTGGAGATGATCAAGGATGATCAAAGAGATGACGTTGAAATAAGAAGATGGTTGATGGTATAATAAATGGTGAATATTCATTGTTAGAAATTATATAATATGAAATTATAAGATTTAGTTCATGATTAAATTTATAATCACATCCTATGAAATTGAATGAGATACTGAATTACCAACATAGATCGTCCTTCTCCATCTACAATCTGAACATTAGAATACATTGAAAAATTAGAGAGACCCATTGGTGGTAAAATAAAATCAATGTAGAATAATATTATACATCAAATTTCCTAATATAGTTGAATGTGAAAGCCTAAAGGAAAAAAAGCTATGGGGAAAACTGAGAACATCACCCATACCAATTTAGAAATTTGAAAAAATAACTATTAAAATTTTCAATAGTATTTTAAATACAACTAGAGGAAATAATTTTATACAGGATCCTGTGAATTTCCATGAAAATAATATTAATTTTATTGTAATTTGAAATTATTTTTCACTTGAACAACATGATTGAATACACATCAGAGAAGTTTTGACGCTATGTGGGACACTGTCATCGATTATATCTAATATAGATCCAATGCATTCTTCTATGTTTTGGAAATGTATCCATTATTATTTAGACACTATGTTAAAATTTTTAACTTTTTATTTCCCCCAAAATGATATCCAACATGAGATTACTATGAATTCCCTTTATTTTATGCTGAGAACTTTTTCAGTGGGTATAAATGTTGTATGAGATCAAATTCCCCCTTCAGTCGTGTTGTGATGCAATAATAACTATCAATAAACATCCAAATTGATCTATATAAATATCTTTATGGAAAGATAGTCATGACATATTAATCTTTAGATTAATTTAGTGAAAAAAATTATAGAACTGAGATGTTTTATAAAATGGTAAGAAAGGTCAATAGATTTCAACAACACATTAGGGAATCATTGTATGAAAAAAGTGTTTTACTAGTATCCATTGAGGATTCCAAGAGTATGATTTGTTATATAATGTTTTCCTCAACATATAAAAATGGAATTGAGTCATAATATTTATGGAGAAGGTAAAACTAAGCTGTATTTAAATTGACTCCATTTATTTTTTTCACACTGTAGTTGAGGGTTATTAAATACACTACTATGAATCCTGTCACAATTATCGGACATTTTCTACATATCCTTATTGATGATTTACATACTATATTCCAAACATGCACTAAATTAATTAGTGTTACAACTATAAAGTGATGTCTCTTACAAGGAGTAGTCATTGAAAATCACGGATCATAGAGACAAAGTCCTACTTAATATGAAAACTCACTTAGTCAATGTACTATAGTTGAACCATAAATTATAGGAGGAAACATTGGAACAAAACATAGTAATGAAATAGATGTACCCACACTTTTTTGAAACTTATTATTTAAAATGTAAATTTGAGGATGAAATTTCCTAAAGGGGAAAAATTTTATAACCTGATGTTTTTATCAATGGAATTTCATTTCTTATATAAAAGTGTTATATTTATTAATGATTTATGATATAATTATCTGGAACCTTATGAAAGAAAAAATACATTTGAATATATTTATTTTAACATTATATTTTTATAAATATATAGCCATAATAATTAATAAAAATTCAATTGGATAATAAATAAAATAAAAGATATATGTAACATTAATTTATGGATATGTTTAATTGACCATAACTAACACACTAAAAAAACTAAATTTTTTTAAAAAAAATAATGAAATAATAAATTTAGGAATTTTATTTCAATATATTACCATAACGGAAAATTTAAATTAATGAAGAATGAAAAAAATATTATGTTTATATATGAAGTTGTTAAACCATATTACCCTTTTAAATATGACCACTAGAATAGTATTATGATCATTGGAATAGTAATACTAACGTTAAGAATAGTAACACAATAGGTAGATTTCTATTCTCACCTATTTATGCATGAAATATTATTTAGGTATCTTATAAAATAAATATATGAAATATTTATATAATGAGATAAGTAAATACATGATTTAAAAATGATAACAAAAGTGTCGAATTTTTAAAAAATAGATATTTTTTCATTTAGATAAAAAATTTAAATATTTGAAATAAAGATTCTTGTTGGTGAAATAGTTTTGTAAAATAATATTTTTTATAATGATAATAAAATTTTCATAGACCATAAGTAATTTTTCAAAGGGTTAGTAAATTCAACATAATATTAAAATTTGTAATTAAAAGGATGGATTTTATTTAAAAACTGTCCTCCTCATATATAGAATATTTCATAAATAATATATATATATTATTTTCTAAATTTAAACATAAAACAATTGATAGGTTGAATTTTTAGATATTTTTCCAAAATATTTGAATATTTTGTGAATAATGAAATACATCAAAACTCCATGTTTTACATTAAAAGATATATACCTGATTTTTTTCATATACATGATGTAAGAACCCATTAGTTTGAAGTGAAATTGAAAATTTAATTTATATGTTCATTTGATTCATCACTGTAGTTAGTCTGGAGGTAAAATAACATACAATTTAATATAATATTCATGAAACACCAATCTTCCCCCTTATAAAAACTAACTGTCACCACCCCTTATACTCACACATTCATTGCCCTGGATATTTAATTATTACTATAAATTTTTTCCCAACCCTATCAACCACATCCCTTATAATATTAGTCTCATAAAAATTCCAATCAAAGGTGCATTTTGGGGAAGCCTTATTGACGAAATTCAGTGGATAATGAAAACACCCTCCACAAAGTCTTTTAATTTTTCTTCCTCTTTAACCCCAAAAAATATTACAAACATAAGGGACCAATGGATACATTATTATATATATACTATAATTTTATTGTTTAAATTTAATATCAACCATCCATCCACTTATCTACTTGTCTTATTCTAAAAATGAAAACATCATCTAAATTATTTTCATTCACTACCTCCATTGATGATGAGTTTTTGTTTCCCATTACTGTTTACATGGAATTTTTAAACTATGTTATAATGGTTTAAAATGAACATAATAATTTTATTTAATATATATTAATATATTGGAATATACAAAAACATATTAATAAATAAAGGAAATATAGTTCTTATGTTCGTTACAACTACCTAAATAAATTAATATATAATGAAAATGTTTATAACAAATAAATCAAAACTATTTCATATGACATATGAATTTTTGGAAATTTTTTAATTTTTTGAAAAACTTTAATATCATTTCAATTAATTTATGGAGTTCTCATCCCATTTCACAAGAACTTCAATAACAGTGCACAAGTTATCTGACTACGAAACCTTTAAAAGAACACCCTAAGAACAATGAAATTAAAATTGATATCACAGTAAAAAAAATTTAGGTGAAATTTAATTAATTATGGTAGATTATATATAGATAGAAAATATTCTTAATTAAGTAATTCATGAAACTAATTTTATTATCCAAGATTTTAAGATCATGAAAATAATGATTCTATAACTTTAGGTAAGGAATCTCTCTAAACCAACCTATTTTTGTTTGTGTTATGATTTATCACTCATTACATCACTCTCCATATGTATAATTAATTTTTTAATTATCATATATTCAATAAATAATTCTCATACTTATATACTTCATTTAATCCATGTTTCCATGGAATGAAATAAATATTTTAAAGGTTCCTTCATGGTTTATTTCGTTTAAAAGAATTGATTAAAGGGACAATATTATATTAAATAGAACTCAAAATATATTAAAACAACAATGTTTTATTAAAAAATCAATTTATTATGGAAATAAATTTTGGCTCATTTATGATTTTTAAGAAATTTTTATACTGTAACCCTATTTATATAATAATTTCCCACTTTCCCTAAAACCCCATATAAGGGTACATTTGAAATATTTCCTATCCCATATTTTCCATATATTCACTTCATGTGGATCTAATGTTTTAGGATCTATGAATATATTCATCTATTAATGTCCAGAAATGTTCTAGTCCCAGCATTAAAGGAAATTTTTTTGATACTCTATTAGTAATTCTAATATAAATGATTATCAAACCCATTTTTTGGTCAAATTTTTTTACATTTATGTGTTATGTATGGTTTTGATTTATGGAACACATATTAATATACATTTTATTATGGGTGTTCCCAAATAGTTCTCTAATTAATTATTTAATGCTTTTGTGTCATGATATGAGAGGTATGTGATTAGGTAGTAATACTAATCTATGATGGGAGTGTTTCCATCATGTGATGTCGCTTTGGAGGATAACATTAACTTATTGTTTTACATGTTTTATGGTTTTCCACATACCGATGATTCCAATATTGTGTGATGAGATATTATATATGCCATGCTACCATATGATTATACATGTGACTTATCATTATTATATAATCTTATCCCTTTGGACTATTATTATATGAATCTTTATTAATAAATTTTGAGGCATTGTATCTTACCCATTTTATTTTTATATTCCCTAGGTTATCCAATAATGTTTTTGGATATCAATGGAATATAGAAGTGAATTACAGAAAATAAGAAAACTATGTTTTATTTTATGTTTATTTTTCTCTATAATGAATCTATTCTTCTATAGACACTAGGACATTAAATATTTGGATTTTATATTTCATATTTAAGTTGAAAGTCATGTAATAATATGTATAAAAGGCACTTGTCTATATAGATGGTATTAGAGAAAGGGTTAATTATTTTTTAGGAATATTACAAGAATGTATTAGTAAAAAACCTTGGGGTAATCGTATGTATTCGAAAATATCATGAAATTTAGGAAAAGTATAGGGTGAGTGGTTTTCCAGGAATTACATCCCTATCTACAAATTAAATGTTGAAGTGGATCTAACATAGATTTATAGAGGGATATTAACCATCAAAGGGATTGGAGGTTATTAAACTTATATTTAACTGGTTTATGAAAATTTGGCCTTTATCCACTCCAATTTTGACAATCTCGGGGGATATGATTTTTCAAATTAATAAACTCTTAACAGTCGATTTTCAATAAATTGAGTAGATTGTTAGGATAATAAATTTAATAAAAATATTTCTATAGAAATACTAGATTGGATACTATAGACTGATATGTTTTGATATATGTGTAATTTATAAGATATGCCTTCCATTATCATTTATTCCCATTTATAGGTTTTTTTATTTTATTATTCTCAGCTAAAATTATAATTAATTATATTTTAACAGGAAGAAATTAGAGTATCCATAAAAACAGCCAATGTGATAGGTAATGTGATGATTTTTGTAATGATAAACCAAACCAAATGCTATTTAGAGATGAGAAAATCATTGAAATAATGGATCAACTAAGTCACATAATTAATAATGACGTGAATCATTTGGGACACCGTATTTATTCTATGAATAAGAATGTTTTTGTTTATTCCTTTATGAATAAATGGATTACAAACATTGGTGGATCTTCTGATCCCCTCTTCATAGATATATTTATTAACTATATTAGGAGGATATTATATTTTCTCCATTAATCATAAAATAATAAATTCATACTTGGAATTTATCACATGGAGGGGGGAGAATATTAGTGGTGGACACATATAATGGATATGGTGCCCAAGGTGTAAATAAATTCAATGTAATGGGAATGATTCATAAAAATAATTTACAAATAATACTTTTACCAAACCCCCTATCTCAAAAAATATATGGATTTCCTTATAATAATGAAAAAAATATGAGACTATTTGGGAATATAAGAAAAATGATCTTATGCATTCATCACATGGCTTCATCCTTTTTGTCACCCCATAAGTAGAGCTGATATATTCTTTAGTGAAAAAAGAATATTCTACAATGAAATTTAGTGATTCCCATCATTGAAAATGATGTATATTTTTTTATTATTATATTAAGGTTGATCTTGATATTGATAAATATCATTTTCCACCTGTATATAAAGATAAGATGTATAAAATAGAGTTTTATTTTGGGGGATCATAGGATTGATACAATGGAAGAAATACATAATAAAAATCCACTTGTCAAAAATGTTGGAGGACATTTCCTAGAAACTATATCAAGGGATTGGTTATATGATTAAATTATAGAAAAGAGGGGAATTAGGAAAATCAATTTTGATGGGAGATAAAGAAACCCTCTAATGTGATGGGGGAAAATCAGGATTTGATCAATAATCACACTTATATGAAATTGAAACTAATATGAAATGAAACATGTACTTAAGTTTAGTAGTAAATGGAAAATGGACAATTACTACTGTTGAGTGCCTTAGATACCACTTGGGAGAGGTTTTATCCCTAATTTCATAAAAAATATATAAATTGATAATGAAAATCGTGTCTCCAGTAAATATAAGATGATAAAGGAATCAACCAAAAAACTAGAAAATCATATCACAACCCACCCATATTTTTCAAAAAATAAACCATAAAAAACAACAATTTATACCCGCGAAAATATTAAAAAATTATGAAAAATGATGATGGGATCTTGTGGGAACAACCCAGTTTTCACAAATATTCATGATCATGAAATAATAACTTATGTGTCTCTGGACACCAACTACCTACTATAAAAGCCATAACCATTTACCCTAAACTTCATTTATGTGTTATTTTGTATGAAATGGTGTGTATATATAGTAAATGAGACAATATTATGTAGTTTAAAACACTATAACTACCACAAAAAAAATTCAATATGTGAATATATATATACATATATAATATAAAAATTCTAAATTGATTAAAATATTATAAATATTATAATTTGAAATTAATATTATGTATAACCAGCTATCCTAAAATAACATACCTTATTTGGTAATTCATATTGCTAAAGATTTTAAATTTTGTTAATGGATCATTGTGGATTTAAAACCTTCCCTGAAAATATTTGTGCACATGAATAAATCACATCCATACTCTAAAGGCCCATATAATTGTATTCATTATACCCCTCAGTTTTGATAATTCCATATACCGGAATATCATATATTGGTATAGGAGGAGAATAATTGACATATCTTGGTATTACATACGTGAATGCTCTCATGGAATAAAATTTCAAATTGAATTATATAACATCCTGTACCTATATGGGCCACCGAAAATATATAAGTTTCATTGATCAACATTAGAAAACAAGGGCCGTGATTAACAATGTAAACATAATTGGAATCGAACCATACTATATTAATTTAAGCTCATCAATTTCATGTTTTCATTCCATTCCACCCATATGAAATTTACAATTAACATGAATAATAAAAAATATACCCTGTATAGAAGATTAAAATATAGCAAGAAAACACATATCGAAACACTGAAACATGGTCTCAATAAGTCACATTTCAATACAATCTTATTTAAGGTACCTATAATTGGAAAATAAATAGTTTATCCCATTTTAGGTACCAATTTTATCTTTCTATTAGATGTATACATATTACCAAATACACACTTTAACACCCATGATGTGTGGTTAAATCACAAGGAAACCATGATATTTTATTCTAATTCAAAGTCATTTCAATACTTTTAAAAGTTAATTACATCAATAACACCACCCCTTGACACAAAATGAAACGAAAAAATATCCCAAACACATGTCTACAAACCATAAACTAATTTTACAGCTTTATCAATAAATTTTTGAAATTTATCAAAATAATTATTCAATTTGATAATAATTCAATCCATGTTTAACCATATAAACTCACAACAATAGAATTCATTTAATTTGATTACATAATATTCCTCTTTCCACAGTATTTAATCTATTAAAAAAGGATTGGCATAATTATACACCTAAAACAAGACTATAGGTTAAAAATTATAATTCTATAAATAATAAGGGAATTGTTTCCCAATAAATTGACTAATGTTCTAGAAATACTAGAAAATGATTCAATTAAAACACCAATAGTAACAGATTTCAAAAAAAAAACGCACAATGAACATCAATAGTAGAGTTAGTGGTCACCTTCACCAATGAAGACACAAAATTAACCCCTAGAAAAAGACTCAGGTAAATACGAGATCTATGGAATTCATGATTTTGGTGAAAAAATATATATTAAGAATATTAAGACAAAATAATAATCATAAATTATATCTCAATAAATTAAAAAGTTAATATTCATGAGGAACATTCCGAGATGAAACCAATGCACTAATCCGATCATAGATTTGAGTTCAAATGAAGCTAAAATCAGGGGATGATGATAGATAACGAGGTGATTTATTTAGTACTCAAAAATATAGAAACATCCAACCAAATGATAACTAAATTTAACGGATCCCATGTAAATAACTAACTCCCCCAACTATAAAGTGATTGAACCACCTATCATTGAAAACCCCCATCTAGTATTTTTCAGGAACATGGTCACCCCTAATCATTTACCCGATAGTAGTGTTGGTATTACATATCCTCATCCCCTTTGAATAGGTGCCCAACACCCTAAACTGGTTTCTTGAGGGGATTTCAAGTCTTCAATATTTAATGTTGAACCTCAAAACTCTCTATCAATATGAGTTTTTACACCAATGTTTCTAAATAGAAAATAGAAGTTCTCGTATTAGAATAAATTCATATAAAATATAACGAATAGATAAAAAATAATAATAGATGTTATTATATGTATTCTTTGTTATACTTACTTTTAAAAGATAAATTTGTATTTTAACCATTACTTAATAGTGTTTTTTAATGTTTTATGTGAACAAGGGTTGGTTTTTTTGGTTATTTTATAATTTAGTCTCTTGTGGGTATGTTTTTGTTTTTGATAGGATTAATTTTTTTCATTCAGTTGTATGAATAAATAGATAGTCATTTTCATTTATCTGTGGAATTTAATAATAGATATGTGTATTTTTAATTAAATTAAGGAGGTTTTTTTGTTTTACATAAAATTTGAATAGAATATGGATTTTTGGAATTGAGATTATTTAATTTTAGTGTATAAATGGTAAAATATAGACTTACACCTTGCACTTTTGGAAGTAACACATAATGTACAATAGATTATATGATATCTATAAATGGTTATAGGGACTATAAAAACTTATTATTTTAATTTATTGTGAAACTCAAGATCATGGGAGTAGTCGTGAATGGGGACCTAGAAATTATATTAATGTTTATTACACCAATTTTATGGTCTAATATAGGCTTTAATGACCATGTATAGTGTCCTTGTATTGTGTGAAATGTCTTGAATTCATGGTTTTTACCCTCTTATGAACATTGGGACTCTTATCCCTATTGTGTATAATTTATGGATTTCTGGAATTCCATACATGAAGCTGGAAACTATAATTAACATTAAATGGCGACAAATTTTTATCTGGTGCCTTTTGGACTCCAAGAGTTATCACACAAAAGGCAGCAGAGAGATATATGGATTTTTTACCTATATTACATTATATTGAGTTTTTTATAGTTCAAAAATTGTATTTCAAGTCCTCTAAAAATTTAACCCATTTTTGATACAACTAATTTTTGTGAACAAGTGAAATTTTCAATGTACATATATATGTTAATTTTTTAATTCATTCTTGTGTTGGAAAAATAATTTTATAATTATTAGAACTTGATAATGATGAAATTTAAGATTGGGTTAGTATATTTTTTTAGTAGAGAGGTATGATTATTTTATCATAGGGATTAAATTTTATTTAATGTTATGTAGAGAATAAATGGAAACAAATGATATTTTTAGAATAATTCCATCAAATTTTTCAATGAAAGAGGGTTATGTAAATTCTATAATATCATGGCATGCCTTTTAAATTATTTTGATAGGAATAAATATTTTTCTTGTAATTTATTTTAATATTTTTATATACCAAATCTTCTATTTATTTTCAATGATCGGGATATACTCATCTGTTTTTTTATTTTACTCATATGTTTAAATAAAATTTTTCTATCGTAGATGGAATTTATATAGAATTTTATTTTCACAGATTTTTTTTTAAAAACTATTTACAAAAATATTATTTTACCATTAAAATACATCAATATAATATTATTGTGGAAAATATAGAATGAAATTTATCGATCTATCATTGAAGTTGTGTATATTATATGAATTCTAGACCTAGTGGATACAATGTTATCATTAAAAGACTCATATTTAGGGGATAAACGTTTTCTCCATTATTTGTTTCTGAGAAAAAATCAATCATTCAATAAATAATATTTATCTTAAATTATGTTTTATAATTATATTAAACACATTGATAATATTGGAATTTTTGTTTTTTTGTGGATAATTATATCACCAATATATATATATATATACATAATTTTAATTTTTATTCATGAATAATTTAAAAAATAGTTTTTTTATATTACGCTTTTCATGGTCACATACATGACCTTAGGATCATGAAAATTATTTTTCATAACTTGTTGGGAATATAGATATTTGTGTATAGACTCTATATCTTGTAATAAAACTATGAATTATCTAAAAAGTGTCTTTTAATAACTATTTTTGACTCCATTTATATTCATATTAGTATCATTATTATTATTGAATTATATATATATATATACATAAATAAATATATTTCAATGTGTATATAAATAATTAAATATCTGGGTTTCCATTTCTAAATAAAATAAAATGGGATTAATTTTTCTTATGGAAATTTAGTTATTTGTATTAGTGTATCGTAATTATTTTTATTAATAGTGTCTTCTAGTTTTGTGTTGGAGATGGAAATTGTTTTTAAAATAGATGTTATAAATATTGGTATTTTGATTTCTTTACTGATAGATGTATTATATTATATGATGTTGTTCTTCTTGTTTTTTTTTAATTTTGTCATTGGAAAATTAAAAAATGGTGACGGGTAATAATGATAGAAAAATTTGAGGATTCACATTTTTCATTTGTGGTCAGTTAGGTAAATGGATGGGCATACTCTATTTTTTATTATCTATATTCAATTTTTTATGGGAGATAAAAACCCATTGTTATGTACCTTCTATATCCTCCCTCCCACCTTTTCATCTTATCATTATCCTTCATTTTACATATTGTTGTTGTTTCTCAAGTCCAAAATTTATTTTAGGTATTCACCTTGGGTTGACGAGTCCAACATATTCTTTTAGTTCATTATCCTTATGATAGAAATGATGATTTAGAAAAACCATTATTTTTTCATTCAAATTCATTGAATCTATAAATAATTACCTAGTGTGTATTTTAATAATCGGATCATGAATATTCCTGCTTCATTCATGGAATAAATAATTCTTGTTTTACAATGTTTTATTAATTTTTTATTCTTGTATAAACAAGGTTATTTCAGAATATTTCAGTTATATGAGCTGATTTCAAGAGGCGAGTGGTTCTTAACTCTTATATAATTTAATAAACCTATTGATTTTGAGTTATCTTATATATATATATATAACATTATAGTTTATTTTATATACATTGATATAAATAAATATATTTCTATTTTAATTTCTATTTTTTATTATTCGAAATCTCAAAATAATTTTCAATAACTACAGTGTGCACTTTTATGAACACAAATTATTTGATAAAATTTCATTGGATTATATTAAAATATACTGAAATAAAAATGTGGTTTAATTAATTATGGTTAATTTATGAAAGTTTAATTTCATGTTTTTGAAAAAAAATTGGATTAGAATGGAATTTTGGTCTCGTTGAATATCATTTTTTATTTTCCCCCCATTTTAATGTGACCCATTCTATTGTTTAATTAAATGCAAAATATTATATTATTGAATGTTGTGATATAGAACAAAATGTGGTTATTTCTATAAAATGTTCTCAATAGTGTTATGGTATTATTTTATATTTTTATAATTGATTTTTTGATGTTCTTATTTGAGTAAAACCATTTTAGAGTACTTGTATTGAAATGTTGAAACATGTGATAATTGTTAAACTAGTGTAGTCATATAGTATAAAATCACCTAGTTCATAATATTTACTATCAAGGGTATTATAAACTTGATGAAGTCATACTATTCGGGAAATTCCATTAGATCTACTTTGAGAAGCTAGTATGGTGGATCCTTCATATTCAAGTCCTTTTTTGTATCCTTAGACCTTATGTACTTATCATATGATTAGTGACAGCTAATATATGATGATTTAATATTTATTCTATAAATTATTCTATGATATAGTTTTTTTATATTTATACTAGTTAAACTATTATTCATATATAAGTTAAAAAATATTCCTTTTTTCCAATAAAGTATTATATAAATTATGTAATTTTATTTATTTATTTTAAACATGCATGATTGGTTTATATTTATATGGAATTATAATAAATCCTTATAGGGATGTATTTAAAATTACATCATACCTATACAGGAAATACCCAAGACAATCTCTAATAGGAAAGGAGATAGCACCTAGGGTGGAGGTATCCACACAAACATGGGCAGTATTACTTTTAAACATCTTTCGCGTATAATAATACATTAATACACACCATAAATTCTGGAAATTTATTCATGTCAGTAATATACATGAATATTTATATATTATAAAATAATGGCCCAATGTGAATTATATAAATTAATTCACTAAAATATAAGTTGAATTTATAAAATGAAATAATTAGGTATTGAAAAAATCACTAACAGAAATAAAAATATACTTTTAGGTGACTACAAAAAATTTTCATACCCCTAGGGTGGTTCCTATAATTATCTCCATGGTACTATTAATTTATTTATATTCATATATCTAGGATCTATGGTTATAAATTCACTATATCAGCTGATCTTCTTGGAAAAAATACAAAAAATCAGCATGTATGCATACAGGGTTATGTATAACGAAACCCAATATAGTTATCCCAAATAGTTGATAAAATCCATGAAAGAGTATAGTTTATATGTTCATAAACAAATATCAAGTTGTAGACAATCAAAGTTAATCGATATAGTCCATAATATTGTTAAAAGTTAAAATAAATCCCACTAATCTACTTATATACTAATTCAACTACTATTTCCAAATAGAAATTATTCTTTAACAGTATTTTTAAATGTTATAATTGGTCACATATATCATCTTATATATCATAATAACTAATTCATAATTGATGTAAAAATTTTAAAATGTTGTAGGCAATGCACATATTCCCTAATCTCATATTTATTAGAGGTAATACACATATCCAGTTATATATGAAGTACCATAAAAAATAAACTTATTCAAAATTAGCAGTATATATATGTCAAGATGTTGTAGGATATACACATCTCCAAGAAAAAAAATATGTATTCATGTATAGGTGGACATATGAATATTCATGTTTATAGATTAATATTGGTCTTCATAGGTCCCATTTCTTTAGAAATATGGATCTGTAGTGTAAGATGATACATCCTCCACCCTAACCCATGTATGGGAAAAGGGTGAGTGTGTATCCACCAGTTTGAATTTTATCTAATGTGTAATCATTCTAGGGATTCTATAAGAAATTCCATTGTATGTATTCCTTCCATTTTTTTGTATGATCAATGAAATTGGAGAAAATATTAATTTAATTTACCTTTCACTAGAGGAATCTGAACAAATAATAATCTCCATTAATATCCTATAAAATTCATAATATCTCATCGCTATATAATGGGTGACTAGTCATTGATAATTTTATATGCCTCCCCCAACATCCACCAATATTAGGGGGTGGGAAGGAAAGTTCACCTCCCCACTAACTTCGTCCCTAGTAAGATGGATATTGTCATAATGTTTGATACATTATATAACCATTATTAATTTTCAACCATCATAAGCTACAACACATACATGAATTATAATTTTATCCTCGAAAATAATAAAAACATTAAAAGACTTGACATACAATACAACACATAAATAAATATAGAAACTACACAGCCAACAATAAAATCTCACTTCTCAAACCTGTATGATGTGAAGGATAATTTAATAAATGATTAATTTTATCAAATAATCATACTATCAACATCATCTATCTAAATATTTTACTTTACTTTCTGAAATACTTGTCCAAATCAACAAAATAAACTCAGGATAAATCACTAAGTTCCCCAAGAATTTCCAGTCCATCTAAAACATCGTTGGAAGGATTTTACCATTATATAATTTAATGTACACAATAACATCCTACAATCTATTTCTATTATTTTTAGTTAATTTGTTGGGAACATATAGTCCCTTCAATGAATGTGTTTTATCCCAATGGGAATCATTCATTAATGGTTATATATCATCAATTCATAACCCTAAAATCCAATTGAAAAATATATCATTACAATACATTACCATTTACACTTATACTTATTAATATATTAGTTACAACCAGTGGTATAACACATCATGATATAAATAGTAACATTTATATAATATAGGTAAATTTTCTAGGAATAAATCATGTAAATCTGTAAGAATAAATATAATTTCACATCAACACATGTTTTCATTTGAGTAGTTACTCCCATCATTCTTACTTCAATTATAATTATCATATTCCTCTAAAAATTCACATAGTTACTTTAAACATAACATATACACCATAATTTTAGTTCTTTATTCACATAACAAATTCCCCCATTTCATAATATAAAAATTCATAATTTCATAATGAATTATAATGTTTTATAAGAATATATAATATATTTCATATAGTTCCATGATCTTTGTTAATTGGATATAAAAACACAACATGACCATTGTGAGTGTTGTAATAATAAAATGTCTCTTTAGTATTATCTGTATGAATTTTCTAATAAATATCTTTTTTATAATTAACTAATTTCATGGCTTCCCATTTGATTACAAAAGTCGTTGCATAAAAACTAAACAAACTCTGGATTCATTATGGAATGAACCAATAATCCATACACTAGGATAAAAACAATAATTTATGATTACTTGGGTAATCACTATAGAAATGATTAAAAAACCCCCATTCTATTCTTGTTTTATATTTATTGAAAATACTGTTCTCTCTATATATCACAACAATGAATGGTGGAAACAAATATATGTAAATAAAAAATAAACTTTCCATGGTTATCCCTATCATGGATACAAACATAGACCATAACATTATACAGTAATAATATACCAAATAATTGAAAAAAATGTAATTAAAATGTTTGGTGTATCCTCCGCATTCCACTAACTAACAAACAATCAAGATATGATACCTCAATTCTCCCTCAACTATAGTATACTCACTATTACATATAAATATTCCCTAGGCAAACTGGAACATCATTTTTTCAATAAAATATCTTCTTTCATGAATCTCTTTTATTATTAAAACTAATGGATTACATTACTATAGAAGTTCTAGGAAAATCAATCACAATTGACGAAACACCATTTTTTATAAAATTTATGTTCAAGTAAAATAGTATCATTCAAATATTTGTTCATATAATACCTTTTTTTGTGTAACTATTGCTTACATAAGTTTCATTCTTCACAAAATTCATTCACATATATATAATGTGAAAAAACAAGAAACTGACTGATCAATGATGTTTTTAATACCATATTTATAGAGAAAACATATCATAAAACAACTCATCTGACAATGCTTCAGAATTTTTTAAAATTAATCCCTAAAAGTGTGAAAACATCAATGAGTTCACACAACTATTTTATGTAGCTATTTTCAGTTGTGTTGGGATTATTCCTTTACTAAATATCATTATGTAATTTTCTTGGAAAGGCATTAAACGCCTCTGAATCATTTACTCCACTAATAACTCCTATAATTCTTTACATTGAATATTTTTTACACGTGCATTGTCAACATACATGACCAATGATCTATAAAATATCATCCTTTGATGTTTTTACATTCAATACCCTATATTTTGGGTTTTTAGAAATACTAAAACATATTTGATCACATTATTGAGGAAACACTTGAAATTTTTTATTTTGACACATTATACTCTATATAAATATTTATAGTGATAATGGATTCCCTTAACATATAATATAATAAAAAAATGTTTTATTATTTAAATGAGAAACAAGATAAAAATTTAATGTACATAGATAAATTTATTCTTTTAGGTTTCATTCCTCTTGTTACTGGAAATACCCTATAACCAAAACTATTCCACTCCCATATATTCTTTTATTTCCCCATATTTAATATTTAAATTCTACCTCCTTAAATAACTTGAAGTTACTCTCTGGATTGAATGTTTTGATAATTTTATTACCTTTTCAGGAATAATATTCTATCACCCTTCGTAAACGAAACCAAATTCCACCCTTTAATAGAACGTAAGAGTAATGAAAATATTTGACACATATGGAAATATGAAACACAACATGGAATGTTTTTATTGTCAAACCCAAACTTATTTAAATATTGGATGATGAATTCACTCTAAGAGATAGGTAACTATTCTAAAAAAAATTCTTATAAAATCCGAATTTTGGAAATATGAAACATGATATTACATAGGCACAAAATCCAATTTCAATAAACTATGGTAATCATTCTTTGTTATAAAGTTATAAATAATATAAATTTAATTTTTCATTGAGTGATGTGTGTGATTTACATTATGGTTTCTATTTGGACTTATTATTTTGATATGATACTTCTCTTTAAACCACATAACCGAATTCCATTGATTCACCCATTACATTTCCATGAAAAATTGAATGAATTTAATATGATTACCTTATATAGTGTTCGATGAAATAAAATCATTTTTTATTTCAAGAAATGAATATTTCTCCGTGATAGAATTCAGCTCTTAATATGGATTTTTATCATTTAATGAACTCACCCAATATTAATCTATATATCCTACTTTATCTCTCTGAGATATTGTTATATACAGGAAATTAAAAACAATCAATCCTTTTATATACCATATTATTTTATTAACATTTTTAATGTTGATTTCATTGGGATTACTATGGTAAATTATGGCATGATAAGGAGAAACACAATGTTGGGCTCTGTTTCCTATAAATATAGTAAAAAAATGATATAGATATACACTAGTATGTTTACTTATTTTCTATCTTCCGCCATGGAAAACATTATTTGGGTTAAAACTAATTTTTTAATACAATTTAATATTCTATTCTGATTATTTTTATAACCTACATTTCATATTTTGATTAAGGGTTTAATTTTTCATTTCTTACTTGTATAACGCACAAACCAAAGAAAATTTAAAACCCCAATAATCAACATTTTAGACTCTTACATCATGAATTTTAAAAACCTATTTATTCCCTTTTATTCTATCATCCAATGATTATATGTCTGAAAAATATAAGCATCATCATCCTTTGATCACTCTCCATTCTGATATAATGATTATAAATGACCCCACCATGTTGTAAAAATATCATTTTAAATTAGAAATCATTTTTATAATACCATGATATTAGTGCATATTTCATTCCATAAAGAGATATATTTTTCCAAAAAAACATTTTCCCCTATTAATGTATAAGAAAAATATATTGATTCTCAATATACACATTTTATTCAAGTATTACCTCATGGATTGTTTAAAAAAATCCATATACGATACCTTAAATATCATTTTATCTTATATTACATAGAATAATAAAATTATTTCAAACCTATCCATGAGGGGAAATGATTCATCAAAATCAATACCTTGAATATGTATGTATCACTTACACAAAAGGTATGATTTTTTCAATATTACATTTCACAATTTGTATGAATATTATGGAAGACCCATTTTTCTGTGATTGTATTATTTCACTATGACCTTGATAAATTTTTCATGTCATGTTCCTATCAAATTTTTGAATCAATTGATGAATTTATTAAGAAACTTTTTGACATTCATGTGCCTCCTCAATGTCATTTGAATTTACATTATATAGGACCGATGTTTTATGTAAGGAATCCATACTCCGAATGGAATCAAAAACTATTTAGTCAAAAATGAAATTCTACTCATTTATTTTATACATGTCTCTCAACTTATTTATATTCCTAGATATAACATCATACTGATCGTAATCGGTGTATTTTTTTGAATTATCAATAACCCATTTTCCTCCCACCAATCAACTTAACAACTTATCAATTTCCTTTATAATTTTCACATTTGTTTTCTAAATATTATGCTTTTTTCACCCCAATGTGAATTTTTTTCATTCAATTATCCCACTAAGACATTTATTTAAGAATTTTAATGCATTAATTTTGGATTATTAAAAATGAAATATGGTTTCATCTCTATGATATTCAACCATAATGTAATTCATATTATGGAGAATAAATTACATACTTCCAATTATATTAATGTATATAAAAGTATACTTATCCCCATAACACAATTCATACTATGTATTTTATACTTCGAGTCATAATAAATATTTTTTTGTAACACAAACTAAATGTAATACTTATTCTTTACAAAACATATTAAATCGGTCCTAAAAATAATAATTATTATCTACATGATATTTATTATCTGATTTAATCTCTCATCTACACTATTTTTTTAATTAGATATCATTGTTAAAAACATATTTCATTATCCATTATTTCTAGATATAACACTCCACATAAATGTTATTAATTTTCATTCCACTATTAGTTTATATTTTTTATTTGTATACTAAAAGATATTAATATATGTATTATGATATTATATAATTTAACATAAAATATAAGAGTTTTTGGTGATAAACATTTACCATATTATTATGTTTTAATCATCAACTAATATATAATATTATCTCTTCCAAAAAATATCCTTACGTGATATTAACCCAGACACATCAACACAAACCGTTTCTTGAATCATTGTTGAATTATTTTCTTTCATCTTATATGTAATATGAATAATCATCACTTTTTGAAAAAAAAATGTACCTATACGTATGATCATGTGATATTCTTAGAAAACAACATGCTCTGTAATTCTATATCAGATCGTCCAATAAGTTTTAGCTGATGCTATTAATAATTTTTTTTCCAAAATCATTGTTTTCATCCTTGGACTGAATGAATATATATCCTTCCATACTTATATAGTCAGAATTTGAATTTTTGAGCTTACAATTCATCACAATTTCACCATTATTCATATTAGAGATATGATACTTTTGGGGAAATTCATCCCATTTCATCTATCACACAATATCCTTACACTTATAATGTTTTGACAAAGACCTTCAATGACAATAATATCAATGTTTCTCATGTCCTTATCTAAAATATTATATTTTTTATGTACACTATATATTAACACTTTGTTAAGAAAAAATACTCTGAAACCTTATTTTTGATACTTTATTCCTTTGAATTTATAATTTCTTCCCATTATATGGGAATGAAACCCTCTATCAATAGTTAAAATTTCAGTATGATTAAGTTAATTCTGAAAATGTCTATATCTACAACCTTCTAAATTATTGTTTATCCATTTTTTTGACTTACCACTATGTGATGATTGGTTTGTTTGATCCTCCTATAAAAAAGGTGTACCAACCCCAGTATACAAAGATATAAATTTATTTTCCACTCCCCTCCCAGTTGATGATTACATGATTTGATATGTTCGACTATATGTTTTCATCATAATCACGTTTTTATTTTTCATCAATGAGAAATATATTTCCATATGATCATATAGACTACACTAGAACATATAGATATAAAATAATAAATAAATTATTGTGTTCCTCTCATATAAATTTTTACCCATGTTTCATCTAATACATTTTTTATGAGATATACACAATGAGTTTATCCAAACTTTCCAAAAATAATATTGCCCAAACTAATGTATATTCTTATTGTTTTCATTGTATATATAATTTCTCTTTGTGTATTAAATGAGTTATAAATTTTTGTCTTACCCAAATTAACCTTCTACTTTGGAGTTGGTTATTTTGAATTGGCATGATCTGACATAGACATCTACTTTATATCACACCCTATACCATATTTTTTAATTCTGATGCATCATTTTTTTCTTAAGATAACCATATAAATATCTATAAGTGTCTATATTCTTCTCATTCAGATTTTCCCCCACTCATTTTATCATATTTCCTAATTGAATTCCATGAGTGTAGAATCTATCTAGATGTTTTGTTTTTAAAAATAGATCATTCATTACTCAAACGATTTATTCAATAAATTTGACATGATAATTCACTATAGATAAACCACCAATAATCCAATCATGATCTTAGATATTGATCATGTACTCAACAACCTTCCTCTTGTTTTTTAGAAAATTTGTTTTTATCGATTCAATTTTGGGTTACAACTCCTTTTCATTCCTTATTATCACTTCATTTTGAGTTAATCATTTTGAACCAATCGATAGTATTCCTTTATTTTTTTCATTACAACCTTATATCTTATAAAATGTATCATCTAACTCTACCTTGAGATCAATATTCCCATATTCTTCCACTTCATTATCATATCTATAAATCTTTTTTACATTTTATTTTTAATATCCAAAATAATATATTTTTGGTGTTCATTATAGTCCTAAATTTCATCCACTAATGATTATTGTAATCTATTATCAAACATTGAATGAAGGTTCTTCATATTGCAGAATTTTTCGAATAGTTCTCAAGGAACATATAACATTATTTATATATCTATTCCTGGAAACATCAAGATCATCATAATCATATTGTAAACTATCCAGAAACATTATAGTAAAGTGTATGACCATTCCAAATCAATTATACGTGGTTATAATATGCAATTTGGAAATAAAATTTTCCATTTCTACTATTTTAGGAATACTGTGACATAATTTGGTCTATTGTTTCTTCTTCATGATCACTCTATATGGTATGAATATTTAATTCATTGAATATGACTACTAAGATTTCCATTTTTCAATAACCACATTATCATAGTATCTTATCATTAGTAAAACATGATTATGCGGAAGACTATCCAACATCATCTTCTTTGGATATTTATCATTGAGAGCTAGTAATTTTTTTTAAACTGAAACGGTAATCTTCACATGATAAAAATGAATTTATTCACATAATTTATGTTTTTTGAGTCCAAATATATTCACCATAATTACATTATCCAGATAAAATAGTATATCAATATATTAGTTACGGTTCATACTCACGTACTTCTACATGTTTTATAGAACAATAATTTATATTGAAATAAAATTTAATATATTTAACAAATTGTTTGTAAATTTTACCTCAATTTTTTGGGGGATTTATAGGACATCACCTTCTTAAAAAATGTGATATATAAAGCTTCCCCCACAACCAATTAATTCATTCCCATAACACCAACATCTAAATATTTTTAATATCCCTTTAATAATTCACAATAGTCTACAATGATAAAATTTCCATGAAAAATATATATTATGAAATATTATAAATAATGGTTCATATTATTTATCCAATTGTGAAAGTTATTCAAAAAAAATCACAATACCATTGTGGCTTACTAAAAACATGAATTCTACATAGAGATTAATTCCATTGATATAATTAATTAGATCCAATTCTACCTATTAGTGTAATAAATACATCCCTTTCAAGAAAAGAGACATGTTAAAATTTTCAAAATATCATGAAAATTAATTTTAGGTTATTGTATTTGTGTTTGAAATATCATGGAAGTGGTTTTAGGAATACTAGGGTATGTAGAAGAAAAGACAACGTTTTTAGTAAGTCATTAAATGATCATAATTATAAGGGTTTGAATAAATCAGGATTCATACTTGATGGTGTAAAGTGGAGCTTCACACTCTGAAAATATCAGGTATACGGGGATGGATTTCTATTATAAATGATTTTTAGAGTGAATCTAATTTTCAATCCATTTATCATGTTTAAAATATTTTGTTAATTTCGAATTAATTATTTTATCAATGGGGTTTATAAATTTGATATGGGGTCCCCGTTATCTGTTACACTTGATGCTTCTTCCTGACCATTGTTTCCCCCCCACCCAGGTGGGTTTATCCCCTATTCATTAATGGAATCAACCCCCCTTCATTGAGATCAGAGGCTAAAGGTGATTCCACCTTCTATTATCTTCCATTATTTGTTTATTTTTCTATTAATAATTCTTACTCATTTATCCCCAATTTATATGGTATTGTTTTTCTTTCCCAATTCAATCTATTTGAGAAAATCAACTACTATTAGTTGAGTGGGCACTTAAAACTATCACGTATGTCTTCATGAAGGATTTCATTAAATGATCATTATTTTCATTATGTATATGACGTTCCATCTCACTAAAACAACATAGGATTCACATAAAATGTAATTAAATTATACATAGACCTATATAAATAAATTAATCATTTCCTTAGGTGATGAGTATTACGGTAATGATTACAAAATGTGTCTTTATTTACTGATGTGGTGTTGTTGACTTTGAGAAATGATTGAATATTTAAATTCGAAACTCTATTGGTGACATGGATTATGTAATTGAACATGTGTAGGTGTTGGGGATTTAAATAAAAATATCTAAAATATGTTATCCATGTTTATCATGCGAGCCTTAAAATAATTTAATTAAAAGAGGTAATAAATTATTGAATATTTGTCTAGAATTCCTTTGAAAATTTCAATGAGTTTAGTTTTTATCTTATATCTTGGAATTCCCTGTAAACGCTACATTAATTCAAATTAATACAAATGGTATATAGTACCATAGACTCAACACTATGATTTAAATTATTACTAATGGGTTATAATTTCTTGAACATGATCCTTGGAATCCAATTATGACTATAATTTTGGAATGAATTTGATATTCTCCTTTGATTTGGTAGTTCCTCTATGGTTTCTATGATCAGAGACATCCATCATAGGCTGAATCAGGTATTGTAGATCTAACTTTTCACCAAGGAACTTTAAGACCAATAATGGTTTTATTTAATTATAATGTTCCTTATTTTTAATATGAACGTCAACCTAAATTGTAAACCCTTACTGGATATGATTTATATTCTATATGTGGTGGACTATTGATTCATACTAAAACCCTATTCAGTTCATTGGTGGTACCTGATAATACATTATGGTTTTTGAATAGGAATATGGAATGTAACCAATTACTACTGCTTGAGTTAGTACCTGATATATTTAGTATAATATATGTGATTAGTCTTTGAATCATGACCAATTTAAGTCGAGTTTACTATTTTCATTATATTCTTCATTATTCACTGTTTTAGTATGTAAACCACCTATTCAAAATCCATTATATTATATTTGACTATCTTGGTATGTATATAATACTCATTTTTATATTGGAATGGTTATATTAATTTATTGTCTCTTTATGTGAGGTCAATTTAAATATTTTTCTAGAGGTATATGATAAACATTAATTCTCTTATTTCACTCTTTTATAAGGGTATAATCTCCCAATTTTACCACCTTATCCTCTCACTCTTATATGGAAGCTTCCGAAATGTGTAGTAGTGAGCATGAGGACTTGTGTTGACTTCATACGAGGAATCAATTACTGGTCAATAGTTGGATGATGTCAAAACATGATATCATATCCCATTATTTTTGCCTAAGAATATGGGAAATTTAGATAAGGGATTGTGATTTTTTGGAACATGGTAAGAAAACTCATACCTAGGATGGGATTAATATTATTTTCTGATATTACTGTTTACCAATCTAACATCATTTTATTCAAATGATTTTTTCATTTCAATGATTTAATAACGTTTTGTAACTAAAATAAGGTATGTGTTAATCCATAATACTATGAAAAAAGTATTATCTTTTTATTTTCATGATTTCAAATGATTAGTTAATTGGTTACTGTATTATACATGACTGTATAAAGGTTCAGCCTCAATTATTGTGGTGTTTCCCAATATAAAATTATTTTGAAATTTTATATAACTAATCTTCAGAAAATTAAAATTTTTATTAAATGATTTATTGTCTTGATTATTAAATGGTACTAGATAAATAAAATTTTTATTACAAATTTTAAATAATTTCCTCTTATAACATGTATTTTAAATTTCATTTTACATTCCCTCAACTATGAAAATTATGATGGATGTAAAATGATAAGTGTGATGACATATATTTTTTGTGTAAAATGTAGACATTATGGGTTTTGGACATTGACCTTGTGTATCATAGATGGGTATAGTGATATTTCTTGTGTTATTGGGTTCCTATGGAATGATATTTAGAGTGTAGTATGATTTTGTCCTATTATCAATTTTTGTAAATTTTTATATCATGAAAAGTTAGATGAATGTGTTCTGAATCAAACAATTATTATTTTTGATAAATTCCTCCATGATAAAATCTAGTTGAGTTCCAGGTGGGTGGTGATGTGCATTCCACAGTTGTGTTTGGGCCAGAACCACCTGTAATACTATGATACATTTTGAAATATTAGATTTAAAAGAACATGTTTCACATTGTGTCATCAGTTGATAGAAATTATATATAAACTTCATTTATTCCATGTATTGCATTGGATTTTATATGGAATATTTTTGGATCTAGGTACCGAGATGGCAGAAGATTCAGATCCTTGATTTTAATATAATTAATTGTTGAAATATATTATATATATTAACATCAATTACAAAATGGTTTGTTGAAAAATAGAAAATAATCACTAATGGGGGTTAGATCAAAAATATGATGGCACCATTGAGTTATAAAACATGTTTTTCCCAAGTAATTACATAACCATTTTTAGCATTAGGTGTTTTTGAAATTGTTTTTTACAGGCGATGAATTAATATAATTAGTTAATTATTTGAATTATTTTATTTTATTTGTCATATCTACCTATTCATATATTTAAAAATGACTATTACTAAACCCTGTGTTTAGTTTCCTAAGCTAGGGATAGAGGTGACTATAAGAAAGAGGCTTGTGGGGGATTGTTGGAAGACGATTGTGGATCACATTAGATTGGGGATCACACACTAAAAAATTTCATGGATCTTTCCAATAATGAAATCACTTAACCATTCTTTTTTAGCGATCAATCCAAACTCTAGGTATGACTTTTGATTTATGATTTCCTCCAAAATTCCTTGTCCTTTGAATGACACAGATCAATTTAATTAATAATAATTTATTCTCGCATTTCTAGTTGATTTCATTTATGATGGATATTTTTTTTTCGTATTTTAAATTCCACATTTTTATCCCAATCTATGGAAATGAATTGAGGTAAAATGAAAATAGTTCAATTTTCAATGCTCACATCTTGTGGTTCATGGATTTCCCCCATTTATTTTCAATTTTATCATGGGAATTTTATTTGTCCAATGGTTTGATGATTATCTAGTATTTTTTTCATTTCAAGACTATTCTTCAAAATACTGATCAATACTTCATGAGTGGTTCATTATCATGGGTATGATCAAGGTGTGATAAAAAATGTGATTAGTGGTGGATAATATTAGATTGGAGGTTCTCATGGATCCTGGATTTGACGGTGTGACTATAGACAATGTGTGTGGTCATTTTCGAGTTGACTCAAATCCATGAACCACAATCTCCCTTGATGGAAATATTATATGACCAATGAGGTACATTTTTTTATGGGTTAGTAGTATAAAATGACATTTAATTTGAAACATATGCGGAATGTACCGAGATTTTGATATCCTAGTTTACACAACATGTAATCCATAAATACTTTCCATGTGGACCTCTTGGATGTCACGCTAGTGTTTCATTGGAGAGTAAAATTTAAAAAGTAGAGTGATTTTTTACATGTAGTGTCACTCATTCATGGCATGTAACTCAGAAGTTACACAAAAAGGGAACTACTGGGTGAACATGGGTCAGTACACAAGCAAAATTAACAGTACACATGCACCAAAAGACATCACGCGAAATGTTCTAGATAATTACTACAAGTCACGTGCTATTTATACATGTTTTGTATATGAAAATCAATAAAATGGGTGGTATAACCACATGATAAGATTAGGGAATGGATGGATACATCGTTTACCACCATTACATGATGTTTACCACCTTTGACAGTGATTGGAGCCCTTAGTTTCTTTAAACAAGACCAGTATCGACTGATCATGTTCAGGTGGTCCATCCCCTCAAGGGTAAGATATGCAATTATGTACATATATCTATATTGTGACCACCTATGAAAAAAAATATCATATAAAGTTTTTGGTTTCTCTCAGTGTGACCAGAGTGTCATCCTCTATTAGTTTATACCCTAGCTACGGGTTTTTAATTTGGAATTACCTCTTTCATTAGGGTATTGATCCTCCATCTAGAAGGTTATTTCTGTAGTGTCTATAGTATCATTTGAGTATGCTCAACTATAAATATGTTTGATCGAGATTTGGTTTGTGGTGTCCCATAGTGGTCTTGGGTTTCATCCCTTATCTAAGTATTAGGGTCCCTAGAGACCAGTGTGAGATCTTAGGTAGGAATCAATGATTATAACCTCTTGGTTGGGTATATATGAAGATGGATTGGTTTTAGGAGTGGATTCTTGTAGAACGAGCACTACTTCAAGATAAATCCAACTAATTTTACTTTAGTTATTACTGGATGGAATTACTATGACCATCTCCAGTATATATATATATATAACATATATATATTTAATATCGATTCAACAATTTCTATATAAATTTTATGAGTTGACTATTTCAGTTAACACATGTTTAGTGTTTTCAGGGTGTCCTATTAGGTATTTTTATTCCCGTCTCACATGGAAACCTCCCACACATGACATGCCTAATTTAGATGATGATCCTTTCAAAGAGTCCCTAGGAGGACTTGGAGCCTGTGGACAGTGCTGAGCTAGACTGACCGAGGTTCCTTCTTGTTGGTTTCAATTGAGCATTGTCCCCACCTTTTTAGTAGTTTAGAATCTCATACATTTTTTTGTGATTTTATTTTTATCTATAATATCTTTTATATCATTATTATAATACTTTTATTGTGGGATCATAAATGTATACATGCATTGGATTGAATTGTTTTAAATTTCAACATTGTATGGTCTAGGATATGTGTGTTTGGGTATTGGTACATTAGGATAATAAAATTTATTTTTGTGATATTTCTACTTGATGATGGTCACTATCCCTTGTCCTGTTAGAAGTAGGATTGGGTTAGTTGCAGTTTGGGAAACGTTGGGTCAGGTCATTATACAGTTGTATAATAGGTAGTGAATTATACCTTTGGAAGAAAGTTAGTATGTTTGGTTTGGGGAAGCAATATTATTTGTTTAGAGTTCATATTTTTGGATAGGGACTCTAGTGATGGTGGGAACATATCTATTAAAAAAATATTATCACCTACCTTCTGATTTAGTACATGTAGAAATTTGTTTTAGGGAGAAATTGGTACATGTACTATATTGTAATGGGTTGTGGTTTCCATGTACTTTTTGAGTAATGTCAATAGATATAGTCTATCTCAATGGTATATCCAATTTATTTAATGATTACTTAGTAAAGGCAACCATACAGGATTCCACTATGTGATCATGAGGATAATCCTCCAAGTGATGAGGATTCAGTACATGAGAATGTTCCAAGGATATCACTTTTGTGTGGTTAAGAATCTATACCAGCTCACATTGAGTAGTAATTACCGAATGCGATTCAAGAAGATTATTATCATACGCTGAGTGCACTTCATGATATCCAGAGGAAGTTACCTCATAGGTTTTTGGGTGATCTACACCCTCATGTGGCTGAAAAATTTCTAGAGGAAGTCCCACTAGTTTTCCACCTTGTGAGGATTCCTACAGATCATATGGAGATCCTCAGAGTGTGTCTTATTCTGGTATTTTCTACTTGATTGTAGAGGTAAATTAACATGTCACATGGAATGAAAAAGTTATCCTGGTCATAATTAAAAAAATATAATTATGGAAAAAATTTATCTGTCTATGTTGCGGTATGTGAGAATCTTGGAGTTTCAACAGCTTCATTAGAGAAGTATGACAATAGAAGATTATTCACTGAGGCTTAATGATCTCTCAAGATACTGCATGGATATGTCGAGGGTATGGTTATTTAGATCTTAGAACACTATGTAGGGAGTATAATGAGATATCAAGGACTAATTGTATCTATTTTCATTCCTACCATTACTGTAGATCCTGAGAAGGACTTAGTTTTCGAGATATTTCTATAAAATCAAGCATCGAAAATGGATGATGGTAGTGGGAACCCATGTGATGAGACCTTATTTTTAGATAATTTATGATAGTCACAAGGATCCAAGTGTTCCAAACTGTTGGGTAAAGGATTCTATGATAGTGTAAATAATAGTGTGTTCCTTAGGGTGACATATGTGGAATATGGTCACCTAGAGTTTCATAAGGTGGTGAGAGGGTTTTCTTATATCCTTTCTCACCCCTGGTGGTCAATACCTAGATTCGAGAGTTTGTGATCAGGGATGAGGATAACCGAAGGCTATGGTTTTCTATGACCCTAAGGATCTAAGTATGATATAATGCACGATATGTTTATTTTCTACCCAAACTGCTTTATTGATAGAAAAAAGTGCCATTATTTCATTTATTTACACTTTTTTGAGACTTAGTGTTTCCAATTGACCTTTTAGAGTGACCCTTATACTTGAATATTCGAACTGAAGAAGTATCATTGATTTAAAACGTCATTCAATAGTGTGATCTAATTCTTAGAGGCTAGATTTTCATATGGGATCACTTTTTAGCAATGATGAGGAATTATGAAGTCATCATAGGTATATAATGGCTATCCATTACTCATGCCCAAAATGACTATTTTAGGAATAAGAATTGTTTTCCTATAGTGATGGGATGCGGTTTTCCATTATAGGTGAATTGGAAATATTATTAGAGAAGGAAGAGATTATACAAAGGAGAGTGTATTCGATTACTCACCAGCTAGATATCATGACTCTTGGAGTAGTCGGGGCCACGGGCTAGAAGTTCATTATATCAGTAGCAGAGTATGATGATGCCTTTCAGGAGGATGTTCTAGTATTACCTCACAACTAATATCTAGGATTCCTCAATGATTTAATCCCTAGAATGAGCCCTAAATATTCTATGGTATATCAAATTGCTCCCACAGAACTGTGTGATATGAATTGTTGGAGAAGATCTATGAGATCCTAATGTTCAACCCAATGTAGCCCCACGTGTTTTCCTGCAAGATGGTGTGTAGGAGTTTGGGGTTATGTTTGGATTATTCGAACCTGATATATGTGGCCATGAAAAATATATATACAGTATCAAGAAGAAGTGACATGTTTGACCATTTGATAGGGGAACAATGGTTATCAATTATTTACATTAGATCATGCTATCAGCATCCTTGGGGATTTGATGAGGATATATAAAATATGAAAATTAAATGGCACAAAATGTCCCTCTAAATACATGGTGATACCCTTCGGCATGATGATTTCCCCAAAAATGATTATAGGGCTCCTGAACCAAAGCTTTCAGCAATTCATATACTTGTTTGTGGTGGTATTCATAAATGATATCCTAATGTATTAAGAATAAAATGTAGTTCACACAAGAAACAATTGGATGGTCCTAGACACACTATGAGAGAACAAGATTTTGGGGAAGTACTTGAAGTGTTAGTTTTGGAATTAAGAAGACTTCTTTTAGAGACTATTCATATCCATGGAAAATGTAGCTATGGAAACACCAAATGTTAAGGAGGTGCTTCCTTGGGAACCACCCAATAATGTTACCTTGGTGGTGCGTTTCCTTGGGTTGGTAGGTTAGTGTCATAGTATTTCCCCTGATTTCATCTGAGTGAAACCACCATTCACTTATTTAAACAGATGTATGGATCTTATCTTTTGGAAGGAAAGGTTTTGAAAATGTTTTTCGGAGTTGGGGTACTGATTAACAAGATATCCGATCATGATATTTCCCATGGTGGGTATCGAGTAGACATTATTCGATGATGAATTATGGACTGGACTTGGTTGTGTTCAGATGTAGTGGATGGTAGTGATTTCCTATGGTCCATTTTTATTGAGATGACATAAGAATGAGTACGTGAACCATAATCTTGGGCTAGTAGAAGAAGGATTTTAATGATGATTTTGAGACACTACCTAACTGGAGAATAGTTTATCCTCAAATATAAACACATTGTCTCAAGTAAATCTTCTATTATAAGGATATAGACATGTGTCTGAGTTTATGGATTGAGATCCTCCAAGACTGTGGCTTGAAAATATTCTATACTACATAGAAGGGGAAGATGGTGGAATATGATGTCAACAAGAGCTCTTGTTCTCATTTATTCGTAAAAGCATCAGAGTAGTTAGTTGTATTGTAGTGGTCATTAGTGGAAAAGGATTGTTATAAAGAACATCAGTTGATGGTTATAACACCGCCACTTTTATAGTGTGTTTGGGAAGCTCAGGATTTTGATATTGTATCTGAGGCCTTATGTATTTTGATGTACATTGGATATGCTATAGGTATATATTGTAATTGTTTGGAGAATAGGTCATATTCATAGGGTGTGATGTGGTACCATTAGTGTTATTGGAGTAGGTGAGGAGATAGATTCATACATCAAGTTGGGTAATACATCCTGGTGTGTCAATGAATTACAAGGGCCTTCAATATCAGCCTTGGTTTCCACTCACAAATATTTCTACTATAGAGTTTCTGTCTAAATTCCTTACTTGTAAAAATTGAAGGCTAAGCACTAAATTCCCCCATGTTTAGCTGAACCCATTGATGTGATAGAGTAGAAGTGGGATGATATATTCATGAACATCCGGACATGGTTACCACTAACATCCATGGGACGTGATGCTGCTTGGGTCATCATATATGGACCAACCAAGCTGATCCACTTCATATCCATTCAGGAGGAGAGCTTGATAGAGAGATTGAGATTCTTGTACATGCAAGAAACAGTCCGACTATGTGGATTCCCCATTTTTATATTTTCATACTTGATGCTCAATTCATGTCCAAAATAAAGAGTTTATTATATGAAGAATTTGGGACCCAATTGCATTGGAGTATGGCGTTTCACCCCAGAATAACAGTGAGACTGAGCCTACCATTCAAGTCTTTGAGGACATGATGTGGGCTTGCTTGTTGGATTTTAGCCATATTTCGGAGGATAATATACCCTTGGTATGTTTTTTGTACAACAAAAACTATACATTTTACATTATTATGATACCATTTGAGGCCTTTTATAGATAATTATGAAGGTCGCCACTTTGTTGGACTGATCCAGTTGTGTCAGCGCACATAGGAGCAGAGATAGTGCGAGCTATAAAAGAGATGGTTCATATCATCTAGGAGTGGATGATGGTTGAATAGAGTAATCTAATGTATTATGTGTACTGATGATAAAGACCTCCTGAGTTAAAGGAGGTACAACCTCCAATCTTCGGGTATCATATTGACATTGATTACAAATATTAGGACAAGGTGAAAACTTATCTCAAAGATTCATCGTCCCTTTCTAGATACGATGTAGAGTTGGAAAGGTGGAATATTTCCTTACTCTATTACCATTGTTTGATGTGTTATATGATATCATTGACATATCAAATATGAGTAGGTAGGTGGATGACCCATAACATGTTATGGACTAGGGAGAGATGGACATGAAGGGTGGAATGACATTTTCTTAGTACATAGTGGAGGGAATGGAAGGAGAGGTTCCACTGTGTGTGATCGATTACCCGAGAACATTTATATTGGAATAACATGAATTTTTATAAAATACCATGGTAGACGATTACCTATATAAATTCCTAGTACCCTCAAATTTTGTGAAGGTGTTTCTCTTTTTGTTACAAAATCCCTTAAGGTGGAAAGAATGTCAGGACTCTGATATTTCCATCTATTGTGCTGGTTACTATAAAGATTATTTTCTTATATATGTGAAAATACATCATGAGTTTACAAGTCTTGGTGTACCCATAATCAATTTTTGAATTATATCAAGGTATATTAATAACATAATCATGTAGTTTTTCTGAAAAAGTGGAATTAATATTAAACAGGGCCCGATATAAGATAACTTCTGGAACAATTGACTTATGAAGGTAGGTTTTTATCACAAAATGAGAGAATCTGTTATTCACATTGGGTGTTTCTGACAAAGTTTTTGTAGAAAAAAATAATAACAAAGTAAATAATTTAAATAAATTAATTTAATTATTTTATTTAATTTAACATAGTGTCCCATTCCTATTTTTAAACATGTTTATGCCTCAATCCTAAGGTCAGCCACATAATTTAGGGATTTATAAGAATGATAGTATATGAGCCTATGGAGGATTATTGTAGTATGATGATGGATTGAATTGGATTGAGGATCATGAACCAATGGATTTCATAGATATCACCAACGATAGTAATGACAAATCGTTCTTCATCAGTAATCGATCTTCACTCCATGTAGGAATTTTGAATTTAAATTTCCATCCCAATCATTATCCCAGGTCAAATAAAGTTAAATTATATGAATAATAATTTATTAATGCATTGGTGGTTTATTTGATTATGATGCATTTTTATTATTATTTAAATACCTCTTCATTTGAACAAATCCATAACAAAAGATTGAGGCTGAATGAACATAGGTCGAGGTTTTTTCTCACATCTTTGGGTTCATGGATTTATCCTGCATTTCTACTCATGTCCATAAAAAAAATTTCTTTGGTCCATGGTTTGATTATTACATGGTATTTGATCTTTGTGTGACTGTTTATCATAGAAAGATCATTGAATTAAGATTGGATCAGTATTGAGGGTATTCTCATAATGTGATGATTAAAAAGGATGATTAAAGGCAGATCAGAATGGATTGGAGGTTTTGGTTTATCCATTATTCAATGGTGTTGTTGTGGACGATGTGTTTCAGTGTTTCATGAGTGCGGTTGATTCCTAGAATCCTGATTTTCAGTGATAGGAAGGTCAATCTACAAATAATACATGTTTATTTTGGAAATTTAGGAGGTGATAGTGATGTCGAGGATGACGTGGAGGAGAAAGTTGGAGGGATCTGAAAATCCTTGGTGACACGACACCCAATTCAATATCCAAGGACATATCTGATCCCTTGGATGTGGTGCAAGTGATGCTACAAATAGTTACATATCACACAGTGTGTGAATCTATCGCACGCCTTCTAACTCATCCTAAGTGAATCGATATGTAATTTCAAGTTTACACATGCACAGTCATGGATAGGTGTGCACTGTTTTGACAACTAGCATGGCTAGTGGTACATAGGAATAAAAAGATGACATGGGAATGTTTCTTGAGATATCTACATCAATAGTTCACTATTTTTACACAATGTGTAAATGGAGATTTACTTATTGCATGAGGCAGAACTAAATCTGTATACCAGGGGTTGGTTGGACACACCATGTACCAACTGTACACACAGTGTACTCCCAATGATAGTGTTTGGATCCCTTCATTTATCAATAAAGACCAATATTATTTCAATATGTTACCTCAGACTATACCACTAATGGTAAAATGTTTCATTACAACCAAATATCATTATTATGATCCCCTCTAGAGGACACGTGTCAGATATAGTATATAGTTTCCCTCCATCTAACTAGAGTTACACTTTTTCATTTTATACCTGAAGTGGGGTTTATGGAATTGACATGAGCTACATGTGTAGGTTGTTGATCCCCCATCTTGAAATTATTTTTAGTATTGTATATGATATCATTGGGGTAAGAAACCCTACAAGGAGGGTTGATCTATATTGGGTTTTGGTGTCCCATAGTGGTCCAAGGTGTGGTCCCCTATATGAGTATTAGGGACTTCAAGGACCAGTGAGCTATCTGGGGTGGGTCCAAATGATCCTGAACTACTGGGTGATTGTATGTAATGAAAGAATAGTTCATGGAGTGCAATCTCCCTATAAGAGAATTACTTTGACCAGAATCTCTTGGATGAATGTTTGTTCATGATTAGGTTGAGTTGTTTATCCAATGTATATTTGGATTTTACCTTGTTTATGAATTGATGACTATATCATTTAATGATATGAATATTCATGATTCATCCATTTAAGTGTTTTCAGAGTGTCTTACTATGTATTTTTATTTTCACCCATCTATGGGATCCTCCTACATTTTCCATGTCTTATTTAGATGACCACCGTTTTAAGAGGGTCCTAGGAGGATATGGATATGATGGAGAATAGTTAGGATAGGAAGACTAAGGTTTTTTCAAAGTGGTTACATTTTATTATAGTTCATTCCCTTTTAGAATATTTGAATCTATTTATTAGTTTAATTTGTGAAGTCATATATATATACATTCATTAGTTAATGTTGTTTTACATTTTATTATTATATGGGCCTGGAGATGTGTGTCAGTTTGTATATGTATATTAGAATAATTCCTCCCATTTGAGTGATATGATTACTCTATGTTCATCACTGGCTGATTGCCTTTTGGAGGTGGTATTGGGGTATTCGTAGTTTTTCACCCCATTATAAAGGGTCGTGAAAAGGTCTCTACATTCCATGATGATGATGAAAAACTGTACTAGATTGTTTTGGTTACAACATCCTTCATTTTACTGTGTGGAGAGTGGTCCCAAGGTAAATATGTTTTTCAAGAAGAAGTTTTTGATAATTTTATATCATCTAGAGAGACCACTATGAATGGTAAAATAAACCGCGGATATGATGAAAGGATCAATGACGTTTTTTAAGGTTGTCCTGATGAAACCGAAAAAGTATGTGGTGATGAACTTGAAGGATTTTCTTTCTGAGTTAATGGATCTTGTCATTCCTGAAACCCTGATGGCCAATAAGGCTAGTGAGTTCACAAACCTTGATAATGGAATCATTTTAGTGATGGTTTATACTAATTATATTTTAGAACTGCAGATATCTTCCCGAATATTGACAGGGGTGAGGTGATATGGGTGAGGAATTTGGTGGATATTTTCATGCAGGTGAAATGAGTATAGGTGAATATTTTTAAACTATCAACACATTTGATGATAGAAAATAAAAAACTTATTATTGAGAGAAACGAGATGATATCCAGAGGTTCTGAGTTGGTGGATTTTTTCAGCTAGAACTGGTAGTGGGGAATTAGATGGATGGAATTTTCATTTTGATTGGTATGGCAGGGGTACTAGTAAGAATAATAATGCATAGTGATCAGTTTCCTATGGATGATAACATAGTGTGGTTATATCTATGTAAAAGGAATGAACACATTCATTTTCACTCTGAATAACAACTACAAGTGTGTTGAGATTCATAGGGGGTGGAGAAACTATACATATTATATATTAGGACATTACAGATTCCTTGTGATATGGGTTCTAGGTAGGGTCAATACTCTTCAGTTGGATCAAATATGTAATGAAATGTATCAAACGAGAGCATCACAATTATTTCAATTAAAGGCTAAAGTTGTCATACCCCAGGTAAGGTGATGTAGTGTTAATAGTGAATATACATATAGGGGAGTTTAGAAGGAACTTGAGGATGAATTCCAGGATTGATAAATGTTGTTAATTCTACCCCCATGGAGTATGATTCGTGAAATTTTACATTCTATGGTATGATTCTTACAGCCTCTAAATTGTATTTTTCTATGATTGGAACTAGTGATTAACATTCCCTCATATATTATCAGCTTAATAGACACTTTCATATTGTAATTGAATATTTTCCAAGAGTGATTTCCACTAAAACATCATTATGGGTTAATTATTATGGAATTTTTATTGTAGTGAGTGTTCTTTAGGTTCTTGTGATCAAATATTCCTCTAGGATCCAAATTTTTTTGAGGTGATTGGTTTCTATTGGATACATATAATGATCTTCTTGATATCATGTTAGGTAAAATTTTATTGTTATATTTGGAGTATGTAATTAAAATATCTTCAGTGTGGTTGTTATTTTAGGTTAGTTTCTTGTGTATTTTTTTGGGTCATTTAGGACAAGACCATTAACAACTCGGTGGGATTACATCCTAGGTTACCATCTTTAAAATGACTGATGTGGATGGGAAATTGAATTTTTTCCACATGTTCTTGGTTAATTATTGGATTTATTTTTAGTTACATGTTGTTACATTGAACATTATTGGTATTGGAACTTACCATTGAGCTGATTACAAGTGAATAACCTATTTCCATTGTTCTGTATGAAATGGATGCTATGACTCTACTGAAGATTAATGTGTTTTTAGTTGTATTGGAGTCCTAAATATTCATACAATTGAGTACTTCTCCTCAAGGTTATCTATTTTTTTTACTATATTGTTGATGGTTTCTATATGATATTTTAAAAATATAGGATGTTGAATCATTTGATAGTTAAAAGCTATTATCCACTCCCGCATATTGAAGACGTGTATGTCATTATATAGTTTCGTGATTATTCTACAATATTGATTTGTGATCATACTTTATCTAGGATAGGGTGAGAAGTTTTGACATATCCTATACTAAATTTATGATAATTTATTGTTTATATGCAAATTTGATGATTTTTTTGACAAACGAATGAACTTGAAATATTTTTGGATTTGATGACTAAGATTTTCCACCCATAATTTTATGTCTTTGTGGGTTTTATATTGATGAAATTATCGTGCTCTCAATATCAAGGTTGGAGTAGAGATTGAATCTGGGGGATATTCTGTGGGAACCAATGGGAGCATGATATCTATACTAACATCTACTAGTGCCACATTGGGATCAATGAATTACACTTCATGGTACCTATAATGTCTAAGAGGAAGAATCATTCAAACTAAAAAGGTCATGAGTTGTTATTTATTACGTTATTCTTAGGAATGTGTTTGGAATAAATAATATTTTAGTAATATCATGTTATTATCAAAGGTTAGTATATGAATTATCAAACTTCATATCTCCAATAAAGTTTTTTTAAACAAAAATGGAGTGATTTTGAGTAGGAATGGTGCCAATGAGGTCCTGTTTTAGGATCTAAAGGAAAACTAACTACATCACTAATCCTGACCTAACAAAAGTTGGTAAGGGAGTATAATATGTATTGTGATGTATTATAGTTTGTATCGGATATTTTTGGAAGTATTATTGTTATGTCATCACGTACATGTTCAAGAAGCTGAGTTTGCATGAGAAGAAATATTAGGTTGTTGAAATATAGTAGTAATAAGTTGTACAACAGGACCTGATCATTAATTTGGGAAGATGGGTGACGTTCCTAAGATATTTCTTTGAGGGAATACACCCATATAGTGGATATCATAGTAGATTATAAGCTAATATGGAAGAAATTTTCTCATGTAGTCTAGGATTCGAGTAGAGAGTGGTCATTATTGGTTGTATTTATGGATTTTTTTTGTAGATTTAGGAGTACTAGGGTTGAGTGACCATTTTGTACCAATCCATTTATAACTCACTTCTTTGCAGGATAAAGAGGTTGTGTTAGTTGAATCCAGTTTTTTAACCATATTTGACAATACCTGTGGTGGAGGTCCGTCAAAATATACAAAAATCAATGAGTAATTGATTCTTCATGTTCTAAGTCAATTATTTGTCCCAATAATTATTTATGAATTTCTAATGAAAAATTCAAACACCTAAAAGTATGTGATACTCCATGAATTAACTAGTATGTATCATAACAAGCATCAGATGTGCTCGTGGATGGGAGTGAAGTGGGATGTGATTGTTTTTTTATATAGTGCTCTACTATCCAGTCGGTGAAGGATGAAAAAAATTTCATTCTACTATTCAATATCTAATAACAATTCTTTATTAGAAATGTGTTGAACTCCCATAGACATCATTACAATGTTTTTGAGGACACCTTGAGGAATAAATTATGTTTATGTAATCATGGATTATTAAATAATGGTGGCACATTTTATACAAATATGGTATACTTTCTTAGTGAATGAACTATGTATTGCAAATTTTGTTGACGTAATGAACTATTATAGCATATCTTAGACCATTTTTTGTTAAAGGTATTCCTATTTCCCAACACATTTCAATAGGTTATTATATAAAAATAATAGTATATAGGTGAATTTTAGTACATCCTACCATCCATTGTTGATAGATTGTCCAATTATAATATTAATATATTAAATGATATGCTGGGAGAAAGAATCCAAGAATTTGGTAGTTTATAAGAGAAAAATTTTATATAGTGTAACTATCCCAATTTAATAGTTGTCATTCCCTTAAATAGAAGAAACCTTGTGAGGTTTTTTATTTGAAGAAAATATACTTTACCATTATGTTGGTCTTAGCCAAGTTAGTATGTGATGATCAGACTAGGACTCAAACATGAGATGTTAGAGAATACACATTTGATCCACAAATGGATAATAGTTTCCTAGAGTACAGGGAGATCATTAAAGAAATACATATGATAACATCTTGAGTTTGAGGGGGGTGATTGATTACTCATGTTTCTATCACAACGGTTTCAAAACAATTATCTTATTATGTATAAAAACTATAACCCAAGGATGTGGGTCCCTTATAGATTATAGATGAGATAGGTCATGTGTCACACAAGTAGGATCATCATCACCATTCGAATGTTATGCATTGTGTACTCTATTAGGTCCAACATCACATGATCAAAACTGATGACATAGAACTTGATGCAACATATAATTTCAATATAGCATGGTTATTAAAGTGGATCAAAAAGATAATGATATACATGGGAATATAGTTTGTCCAGTATGGCTGTAGTTGAAACACAACTTTCACCTACAGGGGATATGGGAGAAAGTTACAAACATATAAACTCAGTGGTTATAACTTTTCATCAATGAGTTCTAGTGATGTATGTGATAATATCATGGTGTTGAACTTATATATGGTGGGAATTTTGTAAATCATGAACCTTATTCATGGTGAAAATCTATTTAAATTTTCATAACCACATTAATTTTACCCTTTTATTACTGTTTATGGTGGTGTAAATTTATCATGTGTGGTTTCAAAAACATTGGGTACATCGAATACTAAAATGTTACAAACTCTTATCACCTATATGGTGTTTCTAGTCAGTAAAATATGAAGTACTCCAGCTGTAGGATTATTAGGGTGAATTTGAGCATCATAAATTTAATATCTTAGTCAAAGGGAGAGGGATTTGTACCTAAACTCGTATTTCGCATGACCTAACTGGAAAGGTCGTGAACTATTTTTATATAGTTGTTTTTAATTTTTTATGACTGATTAATTAATTAATATGGTTGTATAAATAGAGGAATTAGTTCCCCTTGTACAATTTGTGTAGCCGGACTTCCAACCATTTTGGGTTATTCCCTTCCAATTAGTTATTATCCCTAATTTATTGAAGAAATATAAGACATTTCTCTATAATAAGATTATAGAGGTGACTATACCTCATAGTTCTATTTCATTAATTTTTTATTTAGGTACCAAGAGGTTCCCCCTCATTTGGACCAATTACAAGGGTACTGTTATTCCTTTCACATTCAATTTGTATGAAAGAAAATTATTGGAAAAAGTATTTTAAAAAGTAGATAACTTTCCACTCATAACCTACCAATAAGTCATATTCTTCTTCATAAAATATTTTACAAACCTATTTATATGAGAATGCAGTCTAAGAATTATCCATTTCATAATAGTTCAAAGTTATAGGTATATTATCTTCTTTAGTTTATGAAAATCAATATATTCTTTAAAATCAGTTCCATGAATATGATTGGTTTATAAAATAATTATTATGTAGCAATAAATTTCTTTATAAAGAAATAAAATTGACATATATTTCCTCTAGATAATTTCATTAACTAATTCCCCATCAAATGTTTTACTCCAAATATTTGTCAATACTATTTCTCAACCAAACAAAATAAAGTATCTATAAAAAAATTTCTTGAAGTTTTTTTTCAAACATAACCCCTTAGTTGTTTAAAATAAGGATGAAATTTCAACATTTAGAAATTTTATACTTGTCAAAAAATTTCCAAATTCCCTTATTTTTAGTACTTATATGGTATCATGTTATGTACTGTTGAATCAAAGTGATTGAGAGGTTTTTATAAAATCATTCGTAGATAAGATTAACCTTTCCAAATTCCCCATTATGTGGGAGATGTTTTAATCTAGTTAATGGGTTCTAAATGGAACCCCTCACATGACTAGGGGAACCATCAATAACATTGCACCCCTCCAAGAGATAAAATACCATCTTGGAATTTTGATCAAAATCAAACATCCCCTTTTACAAATATCATCACAGTATAAGTTAAATCACAAGTTTCCAACTTCTCCATAAGATATGTCATTTCATTTTAAAGACTCAATAGACCCAATTCAAATAGTAGTGAACCCTTGTAGTTGATTTGGACATATTCCATTCTGAATGAATGAAATGATAAAATGGATTTCACTCCTTATGTTATTACTATATATGGTTCACAATACTAGGTGATGTGATGTTATCAATTCCATTCAATTATTAATATGGATAGTAAATATTGAAATATTTTTTTGGTTAATGACTCTTAAATAAATAACATTTCCGTGGGTAACATGGTAGTATCACAATCATTTTCAGCAGAACAAATTGTCCTGACATTCCCCACTGGGCTTGCTAACACTAGTTACAAAATCGCCTCCAACAACCATATAGTGGGGAATGTTTGTAAAAATTCATCATAGTTTCATACTTTTTTCTTCTTCTCCTATATATATATATAAAATATTTTACATATTTAGAATCAATTATTACAGTCCAAACTCTCTTGAGAGATTTCCAATTGGAGTCGAACACCACTATACCGCTACTCTAAATCTATTTAATAAATTATTCTAAACATGTCTCAATACATTTTTATTGATAAGAGATAAATATTGGTACACTGATTTCAATTTCATTCTATATATAGTTGTGTAAATAAGTTAAAAATTCAAATATAGAAAAATTATATCTCTCCAGGATGTCTCAAAAATTACTTAAACATATTAAGTAATGTTTTACCCATTTATAATGTTTTAGAATCATTATAAACGATTCATGAATCATATTATACGATTACATTTTACGAGACTTCAAAATATAACAAGATGTTTTGAATATATAAATTTCATTCCAGATTTTCTTAAAATATATAAGTCACATTTCCTCTAAATGAATTAAAATGAATAAATCTTTGTGATATTGTTAATTTATATAAAATTTAGAATACGATTCATTTTTTTGTATAGTAAATAATAAATATTTCTTTAATGTGAAAATATGGGGAAATATGATAATTATTATTCACAAAAGCTTACAATGAGTTTGAATATCTTTTCCCCTTTTATACTTCTTCTAAAACAAACATATTATTAATATAAAATGTTTAATTAAGGTCCATGGAAATCAAATATGATAAAATTTAAATATATATAAATTTTCCCAAAAATAAGGGTTTTATGTTACAATATAACTATAATTAATTAAACACATTAATTTACCAAAAAATTTCATAACTCTCAATTTAAAAAAAAAATATTTAAAACAAAAAATCACTATTTTTAATATAATTATATAGTCATATAATTGTATATAAATTGTGGAGAATGAGTAATTTAAACACATTACACTTTAAAATGAATTGATAAATATGGTAGTGAAATTTCATTTATAATAAAATCCCCCAAAAAGAGTAAAGAACCCCAAATTTTAAAACCTAATATACTAAATGATCCTACTTGGTTTTTTACATATTATTCCATTATATATGAATTTCAATAAATATTTAATTGTTTTTTCTTATTATTTATTATAGGTAAAACAATTTGGTTTTCTATGGTGTTGGCCATTGGTGGTAAAATGTTTTACCATTGAGGAATAATATGGGTTGTACCGGTCAATAGATGATATCATTCATTTATCCCATAGTTTTTTTTTCATTTTAACACTATAGTGAAATATATTATATATATTTACTATTTTTATGTAATTTTAAATCCATATGTATACATATATTTCTTATTGATTTATTGCATCTTACAAAGGGATCATTTTTTTTTGAGTTTTGGTAGTTGAGGATAACAATTACTCCATAGAATAATGTCACCCCAACTAATTTTCAATGAACTCAAGATATTAGCTGAAATATATCCTAAAATATGTTTTTTTACATAGTTTTATGGTAGTTCTAGGATAGTTCATTACAATAATTCTCTTTAGTGTACATCTTATGTTATAATGTATTTAAGATTCCATGATGTTACCAAATTCAATAGACTAGTGTACAAAATGGAAATCACTTTTAGTTAAATATATCATAAACAAATATATTCCTATTATTAATAAATATTGAATATTATAAATTTCACATTCCATATCAGGTATGTAGAAATAAATGGGGGAAGATATTCTCATATACTCAAACCAAAACATCCTTGATTGTTCTCTTTATATTATTCGTGCTTCTATCATCTCATTTGATTAATACATTCATATATTTCAATGTATTTTAACCTAAGTATTGGCTTATAAAATTTAACCTTTTATTTAATAGGGATCCTATCATAATGAGGGAATATTTAAATTTGATGATTTATATTTATCATTGAACCAAGAGAGTCCTAGGTTCTTTTGAATTCATGGAAATGGGTTATGAATAAGAACCATTTTATATATTCCCATGATTAATTTTATGGATATGAAATTGATTACTAATAAATATGTTATTAGTATTTTTTATAATGAAATATTATAGAGGAATTTAGACTTCATCCTAAATAATTAAGTATATCATTTTAGCATCAATGTTGATGAAATTTAATCTATTATATAGATCTAAGATAAGAGGATGTATTTTTTTGTATAATGGATATAGGTAATAAAGGGGATACATGTTCATTTTAAATTTATTAATTTTTTATATTTCAAATTAAAATATTTGAGTGGATTTGGGAGATTAAACATGAGGTGTGGAGGCAATATTATTTTATCTAAGTTTAATTTAACATATTTAACCCTTGAGGTAGGTTAATGGTTTGGAAGATTTATATAATTATATCTTTATTTTTTACTCAAAATGGTTATAAGATATCCAATTATATTTTCATTATTTTTTACGCTTGAACAAGTGAACGAATCTGGGACTTTTGAAACGTTGTTCGTTTTTTAGTGGATAAACTTATCTTAATTTAGGATTTATTTGATTAATGTTTTTAGGGAATAAATTATATTTTTTAAACAATTTTTAAGATTCACAGGAGGACTATAAAATCAATGGAGGAGGTGAGTTACTCTTTTAATAAGTAGGTTTAATTGGATATTATTTTTCCGATATGGATCCATTGCAGAGAGTACTATAATTGATATAAATTTTGAATAGGTTATTGAGGGATTTCATTAGCACTCAAAAAAATATATTTCTTTTATTTACTCATTTATTAATGGGGCACAAATTTTCATAGTAGGAATCTATAATATTTCATAAAAATTGATCAAATGTTCATAGGTTAGTGTTTTGAAAAAAAAAATTTGAATGAAGCCCTATTTGTGTAACACCAAAATAATTTTTATGTATTTATTTTGAAATAAACATGAAGTATTTGATACTATGTAGTGCAGGAAACCCTATGTCTAAATTAATCATGATATTATATACATTTATAACATAGATACTTGATTTTTGGGTATGGACAGGATAAAACATACTATTAAAAATATTTATATTGTTTTATGATGATATAAATATATTAATAAGAACTCAATTTTAAAAAATCATTCAACATATAATATATATATTTTTTAAATGAAATTTATTTTTCTTCATGTTTTTTATTTTTATTTATTAATTGTATTTATCATTATAAAAAATAATTTCAATGAAAAATATTGATAAAATCAAAAAGAATTTATTAATATTCCATACATTAGTTACTTAATGGTTATGAATAATTATAAAATTACATAATGGTAAAGGGAAATTTTTTAAAAATCCATTTTTCTGTGCATGATGTGTTTTTAACATTAAATAATCTAAATTTAACAATAGTATAAATTAAATGTTATTATTAAGTATTCTAATAGTAACAGAGTGAGTGTAAAGTCATTTTTATACTAAAATAATTTTTTAAATGGCTTTTAATGTTTTTCGTGATTATTTTTTTATTAAATTCTACCAATTTAAGAAATATAATTTTATAAAATGGATTCACTATTTTGAATCATAATATTGAATTTTGGAAATTATTTCAAATTCAATTTTGGTTATATTGAATAATGAATATAGTAAAATATTTGTTGTATGTTTAAAGTTAAAATGGGCTTACATTGGAAGATTAAGCTAAGAGATAAGAGTCATACTATAAAATAATCATCCTTAATTAATATAACTGAATATAATTAAACAATATATTATCATAAATTGTGAATAATTACCATTTGGATCATGTTACACATAAAAAATGAGATTATACTATATTAATCTTTTTCATAATTTATTGTGTGTTCTCCCCCGAACTCATAAAATGGAAACACATCTTCTATATTATTAAAATATTTTTTAGTATTATATATATACCATTGTTTAGAGAAAAATCTTCCTAGATTTATTATTTATATCCATGATCCCATGGTCTTCTCCTAAGAAAAATCATTCAAATCATTAAGAGTAAGTCATGTGATGTATCTTAATGAAGATTCATAAATCTTTATAGGGCAGTTTAAATTTTATTTTTTATTCTACCTTCTGTATATCTATTGTATCCAAAAAAAATGAAAAATTTTGTACCTTAAATATTATTATATTTTTTAATTATTTTGGAAATTCCATTTTTCAAATCCATTCCATCAAATGAAAATTGAAAATGTCTTTTGTGTGAATGTATAGACAACTGCCTTCATAACTTGATACGATTCATTGTCCATCACTATATCAAATTTAGTCCTACAATTATGGTTTTAATAAATATAAATGATATTTATAAAAAAATAATTATTTTCTAATTATAAAATAAAAATTATATTTCATTCCTTCTTTTCACTAGAATCTAATAAATGTGCTCACGTGCATGTACAAACTACAGTTACTTTGAATGTTGTACTTCATATTTTATATCAAACATTTATAGATTATTATAAACATTCATGTAATTAATATATATTATTTTTATTTCATGATTATAATTTAGGATATTATGAAACCATGATAAAATTATAAGGACCAGAACTGTCGAATAAAATCTTGTATGGAAAATGAAACAATTATCCCAATGAATAGTGAATTGTTAATAAATTGGTAATAATTTTTTAAAAGTAAATAATTTATGATATTATAATTATGAACATGTTTTTGAAATTTAATTATATTAAATTTATTGTTATTATAAAAGATTTTATATAACATATGGAACAAGTATAACTTGAGTAAATGGGTTTACGGAAGAAAATCATTTATATCGGAATTTTTTATGCCTAAATTTACAATGATGAAATTTTATAATCTATCACTCATAAAAATCATGTATATTATTATAAAATGGTTAATTATATAGAATAAATTTTTTCCATTTACTTCCATCTCTCTATGTTATGAAAATCATGAAGCAATACTTTTAAGGAAAATCAATCTATTTGTTATTAATTTAGTAAAAACTTTTCTTCAATGTATATAGTTTCATTAAAATTATCTCAATAATTTTTCAACTAATATTTAATGACTTATTTAAGTAATATTTACAAATTATTGTTTTTCTATTGAATAATTTGAAAGGAATCTTCTTTTTTTTCTAAACAAGGTACTTTTTATCCAAGGTGTGAAAGAAATCAATGTTTTACTATACTCTAAAATAATGTCTTTCCAGTCATCCTAAAAAATATTATTCATCTAATCTTATTTTAAATTATTCATTAGTTGCATTCAGGTAATATATTTATTAATATATTGTAAATTATTAGATTTTACATATTTTATTTCATAATGAGTTGTGTATTTTCCCTAATAAATATTTAAGTAATCATTAAAGGAATTTTTCATCTTCGATAAAATCTATGGATGTTACCTATAATTAAATGGGTATACAATGATATGACATTATACTTATTCTTTCTCTATATTTCATATAATTATAATGATGAAATAATGATAAGAATTTTTTTTACATGAGTTAAGTTGTGATGAAATGATAATTTTTTTCTTGATCATATCACATAAATATGAATAGATTATGATTAGGTGACCATAGAGTTAGTTATATACCTCTAATTAATTATGTATTGATTAATGGTTTATTATATCAAAGGGTATAATAGAGGTTATCCCATGAAAAAATAAGGATAAAAAGGAAGTTATCCTAATCCCAAATTAAGAACATGGTTGTTTAGACTAATCCTAATATGTCTTGAATGACAGGGTGGGTAACATTGAAACAAAATAAATATCAATATGATTATTGAAAAATTTATAAAAATAAATTATTATAAGTTATTATTCCAATGAAACGGTCCAACAAATGATGTTATTTTATTCATTTATGATACATGTGTTATGAACTGGATAACATTATTCCATGAATCCAGATTATGATATATGAATTATTGGGTATGGTTTATTAATATCAGTCTCATGTTCTAAAAAACCTATGATTATGATATTCATTAATAATTATAATGACCCATACTTTACATACATTGTTATTACTTCATAATTAAAGCATACATATTACAACATATAAAAAACCATGAAAGGACCGTATAGGAATAATGTCTTTAGAAACTGGTAAACATAAAGAACTGGTTCATAAATCATCTACATTGTATCTCATTTATTTCATCATATCTAGAGTCCATTTTGGAATATTATACTTAATACCCTTTTTCCAGACCAGGGGAAAAGAAAACATACAAAATGGTGAGCTCAAATGCATAGTAAGGGTAAACAAAATAAATATCAATCATATCATATTCTTAAGAACATAACATTTTGAAAATATTATCCTGCAAAAGTGATCATAATATCATGACATGATATCAATCATAATAGTGAAACGTAATCCAAATAAACATAACTTAAAACATGAAACTTTTTTGGCATACACACATAATCATAGAGAGGCATTTATTATTAGCCAAAACTCATTTCCAAGACTATCTTAGTGGACAAAGTCCATTTCTGAACTGAGTTCACTCCATATATCAGTCCTGTTTCACTGAACAGGATTAAACAGTCGTTCCAGCCATGTTTATCTCATGAGATATAAATCATTAACCAATGCATTGGAGGGAGATATAGGTCCCACCCATATCATAATGAAGCCATTATTATGTGTTTCACAAGATCATAAATCATACATCATAGCATAACCTATGTAATAAAAATGGGATTCTTAAACATCGTGACATCAAAAAACAATTTATATATGATAAAGGAATTAATAAAAATAATTCCATCACAACATAATAAAATCAATGTAATAAAAGGGATAGAAACAGAACCCTACATTATCTTAGATAGAAAATAATTTTGATAAAACACTTGAACTCCATTCTTGAGGAAAATATCCTTTCTACTTAAAAAACATTTTTTCCTTTCATAACATTTCATACAATATTAAACTAAAAGAATTAGATTACAAATAAACCTGATAACTTGTAAAGGAAGATTCAGGGAAATAATGTTCTATTAAATCATAAAAATCCATTCATTCCATATAAGTTAAAAAAACATTCTTCTCGTACTATAGCCGGAGAAGTCAAAAAGTACCATGTACGAAAAACGTCAAACGATTCCTTTCATATCTTTTACTAAAACTCACAAATGAGTAATATTGGATTTAAGAAATTATATAAGGATATAAATAATATTATACATGGATGTGTATGATAAATATTCCCCAGTAAATTCTGAAGTATAAACAATCTTGGATAAAAATAAGATTGTGAAATTTCCATTACCTTAGGTCCGATTTTCTTCATACGTGTCCGAACCTCCTGTATAATGATTTAAATAATGTAATTGACTTATTCCTGAATAATAACCATTGTTCTTATATCATATATGGTCATATTCTTATATTCTTATCTTCTTATTAGTAATATTTCATTGCTACTTGCTATTAGGGTGTTTATTGCTTTTTGTTCTTATGCGTGTTTCATTGAATAAATTCTTATTATTCTTTTTAGGTTATAGATACCTCATTTCCAGAATGGTATTAGTTAAATATATATCATATTTATTCATTAAATTCATTTATATAATCATTATGCATTGAATATCATGTAGAACGAGTCACATCAGATCTTGGAGACGGTAGGCCGTACGTACGCACGAGCGATGATATCGTTCCAATGATCGTGTAATTTTATTGAAGTGTATGTATAATATTTCAGAATCAATATCACTTTACAATAATAATATATAGTTATTATTTACACATTATACCCATCCATGTAAGGTGGTGGTGGAAAACAGATTACACCACGGCGTGGAGATGGTATTCTGTACGTACGCACACGCAGTAATTTCATTTTCCGTAGTATGGATAGAAGGTGAAATAGGGTTGTTTAATATTTATAATAACATATTAATATGTGAGTGATACTTATTTTATTACTTCATAATGAGACAACTAATGAAGAAGAAGTAGAAGAACAAATAAAGTTGAAAGAATCGGTAACAGACATTACCTCTTCTTTGAAGCGCCTCTTCTTAACCTCCTCATAGGGCACTACAGACGGTCTTTGAAGAATTCCAAGACCTCTAGGATGTTTCTAGGGATGTTTAGAAGAGAAATTGGTAGGGGTTGGCCGAGATTGAAGGCTCAAAGTGGTGTGAGGAGGAGAGGAAGGAGGTGCCCCTTTATAAGGGAGGAGAGGGACACCTTTGGGAAAACTAAAAATATTATTTTATTATAATGTCATATTCAGTTTTTAATAGCTCCAAATTGATTTATTTCGAAGCTAATGTAGGTATGGGTCTAAATACTCTCATCCAGTATAATTTATACAATTTCAGGTTTATATTTTAACCTTATCATTTATATTTAACTTTAAGATAAATAATTTACTTTTACCGTGTCTTCTTGTTTTCTTACACAATAAGGCTAATAAACTTACAATAACAACCGAAACGAACCCCAAGTCATTAATTATTAATATATATAACATTATCTAAGTCATTTGGACGAACCTTATATTTTTTTAGGAATAAAATAACAATTAATAATATAATATTTGTTTTAAAAACTATTTTATGTCAATTTTGAAACTACTTGGTAATTGATTTTTGTGAAAATCATAACAGCATTATTAGTTCTAAAAAATTAAATTAAATCAATACTAACATGTCTTATTAACCATTAAAAGTAGTGTAATTCATAAAAAGTCTCAAATTACATTTATTTGGGTATTTATAACATCAATTATGTTAATATTTCATTGATAAGGTAATTACTACATCATCATTGTGTCAAAAATAAATTAACTTATTTAATGTCTAAAAATTACAAATAAAATACAATTATGTAGGAAATATTTTTCTTTTTCTAATGAATATTAATAGTCGAAATTATCTTATGTATAACCCTTTATTAAATATGTTTTAGTTATTAAACATTGATTTAACAATTTTAACTCTTCTTTAAATAAAATAATAATAAATGTCCTAATCTAATCCAAGTGGACCTAAATGGTCATATTTTATTCTTAAGGTTGTTTTTGGGCGAATTAAACTTATCCAATAGAATTATGAAATGTGTTAGGGTAATAATAATATCATATTTACCCTTAATTACCCTATTTACTTTTAACCGTGGTAAAAAAAATAAAAAATTCACTATTCACCAAAAATTATTTTTATCTTATTGAACCACATTATACTCTTTGATATTAACTGTGTCTATCGGATTTTCTAAATTCCACTCACAGAAATGGTAAAATTATGTTTTATGTAAAATTTTAAATTTTCATAGGAGGTGGGTAAAAGACAGTGAAAAGTATAATAAAATTTTTATATATCAAAAATTATTATAAAATGACTCCAATGAATTACATTGAAGTTTTATATGTATTATGTATCAATTTTGACATAAAATAAATAATTATTTAAATAAAAAGTCTGTTTTTAAATAGTAACCCAATGTTTTCACTATTCATCGAAAATTGAATGTTTTCAGAAAAATCTCAAAATTTCACCCTAAGCTAATTTCAATATTCCGATTCCAAAAAATCAAGTCCATTTTGAAAGATAAAATTTATAAAATTTTAAAAAGTGGGTATTACTATTCATACTGGCTAGTTTTAATAATATTTTAATAGCATATCATTATTTAGTGAAACTAAGTATTGCATACAACGCAAGATATCGAGGAAGGTCGCGATTGTGTGTAAAGAAATCCAAGGTAGTGTTGTGTGTAGTGAAATATTCCATTGATTATGTATATAACATAAAAACAAAATATTTCTCATAAAAATCTCGGGTGTTACATTCTACCCCCATTTAAATGAATTTCGCCCTTGAAATTCATCACTTTGTAACAAACAGATGAGGATACCTCTCCCTCATCATATCTTCAAGCTCCCATGTAGCTTCTTCAAATTGGTGGTTCCACCATAAAACATTCACCATGCGAGTGGTCTTTTTCCGTAGAACTTTTAGGCTACGATCAAGAATCTCTATCGGCTGTTATTTATAAGAAAGATCTTACTCCAGCGGTACAACTTCTGAGCTCAGTACTTGTGAACGATCAGGTATGTACTTTCTCAGGAAAGATACATGGAACACATCATGAACTTGAGAGAGGTTCGGTGGAAGCCCCAGTCGATATGCTACCTTCCCAACATGATCCTGTATTTTGAATGGACTAATATACCTAGGGCTCAACTTTCCCTTTTTTCCAAATCTCATTACTCTCTTCCAAGGAGATATTCGTAAGAATACTTTATCCACCACTTCAAACTCTAGGTCTTTTCTTCGGTTATCGGCATAACTTTTTTGACGACTCTGAGCTGCTCTTATGTGTTGTTGAATAGATCAGACCTTTTCTTCCATCTTATCAAAAAGATCCGGTCCTAATAGCATTCTTTCCCCAACTTCATCCCAGCATGTTGGAGTCCTGAATTTCCTTCCATAGAGAGATTCATAAGAAGCCATCTGACTACTGGACTGAATGCTATTATTATAAGATAATTTCACCAAAGGTAGGTGTTGATCCGAACCACCTTTAAAATCTATAGAGCAAGCTCTCAACATGACTTCTAGAGTTTTAATTATTCTCTCAGACTGACCATGTGTCGGAGGATGATAAGCAGTGCTGAAACTCAACTCTGTATCCACAGTATTCTGAAGACTACGCCAGAACATCAAGGTAAACCTTGGATCCCGATCAGATATAATGGAAAGTGGTACTCCATAAAATATTACCACTTCTTTCACATATATCCTAGCAAGATGATCTAGAGAGAAATATTCTCTAATAGAAATGAAGTGTGGTGATTTCGTGAGATGATCAACTATGACCCAGATAGAATTTTTTCCTTTGGATGTTTTAGGGAGTCCGGTGACAAAGTCCATAGTGATGTTTTACCATTTCCATTCTAGTATGGGTAATGGTTGTAACATCCCCTTGGACCTTTGTCTCTCAGCTTTAACATACTAACAAACCAAGCATCCAGAGACATATTCTGCAACATCTCTTTTCATGCCATCCCACCAGAAGTACTCTTTCTAGTCCCTATACATCTTCGTGCTTCCAGGATGAATAGTGAACTAAGAACTATGTCCCTCATCCAACAACTCCTTCTTTAATTCTGGGATGGGAGGAACACAAACCAGATTTCCAATCATTATTATCCCATCACTATCAAGGTTGAATTCAGGAACATTTTTTACCTTATTTTGTAACTCTACATCTTCTTTCTGTGACTTTTTAATCTTCAAATCTATAGATGTTTAAACATTCATTTGAGAAAGATTAGATTTTCCCCCTTCCATTATAATTCAAAGATCCATCCATTGTAAATCCATAATTATTGGATCATTTGTGATCCTCATCATGGATAATCTAGCACGGTCTTGTCGACTTAATGCATCTTCCACCTTGCTTGCTTTCCTAGGGTGGTAATGAATTGAGTAGTCGTAATCCTTAATCAGCTCCAACCATATTGTTTGGCGCAAATTCTGCTCCTTTTGTGTGAAAATATATTTTAAACATTTATGATCAGTATAAATATCACACCATTCTTCATAAAGATAATGCCTCTAACTATTTAATGCAATGATTACCGCACCTAACTCAAAATCATGAGTTGGGTAATTTTCCTCATGGATTTTCAACTATTGTAAGGCATAAGCTATCATCATATCGTTATGAATGATAACACAACCCAATCCCTTCTTGGATGCATCATTGTAGATCACAATCCATTCTCCACTACAAGGCAGTGTGAGCATAGGTGCACTGGATAACCTTTTTTTTAACTCCTTGAAATTCTCTTCACATTCCTCTATCTAAACTAACATAACTCCTTTCCGAGTCAATTTGGTGAGTGGGTCAGAGAATCCTGAAAAAGCATTCACAAAATGTCAATAATATCCAACAAAACCAAGAAAACTTTGGATCTCAGTTACTATTGTTGGTCTAGACCATATTTTGATAACCTCTGTTTTTGCTGGATCCACAGATATCTCCTCTTTTGAGATTATGTTACCCAAAAATGCAACTTTTTGAAGCGAAAATTCACACTTGGTAAATTTGGCATAAAGTTTCTCCTTTCTCATGATCTCCAATACAATATTCAAGTGATCTTCATGTTATTCCTTTCTCTTTGAATAGAAAAGAATATCTTCTATAAAGACTACCACAAACTGATAAAGATAGTCTCTAAAGACTCTATTCATTAGATCCATGAAGATAGAAGGGGCATTAGTAAGACCTAATGGCATAACTATAAATTCACAGTGTCCATACCTTGTACGGAAAGTCGCCTTTGGTATATCCTCCCTTTTGGCCCTTAATTGATGATACCCTGAACAAAGATCAATCTTGGAAAAGTATCGAGCTCCGCATAGTTGGTCAAATAAGTCATCAATGTATGAGAGAGTATATTTGTTCTTTATAGTGATCTGTTTAAGTTCTCAATAATCAATGTAGAGTCTCATTGATCCTTCTTTCTTCTTAACAAAAAGAATAGGTGCTCCCCAAGGTGATGCACTAGGGTGTATGAATCCATTATCAATATTCTCTTGGAGTTGATTCTTCAATTACAAAAACTCAATTGGGGTCATTCTATATGGTTTCTTTGAAATAGGTAAAGCAGCCGGTATGAGTTCTATTGGAAACTCAACTTCACGACATGGTGGAAGACTAGGAAATTCCTCCAGAAATACATCATCAAACTCCCATACAATGGGCATATTCTTAATCATGAGTTTCTCTCCAACCATTTGAGATAAATTACTTTCATTTATTGGAATCAAGACCCATAATATGGAAGACATTTCCCCTGGAAGGTTATGTCCATCCTTGCATCAGTAGACGATCATAGATTGATCTGGAATATGAAATGTGACTTCCCTTATTTGGAAAATGATAGGAGCTTCATATAAAGAAAGCCAATCCATTCCAAGAATCACATCAAATTCCACTATATTATGGATCACAAGATTTGCTGGAAGCACATTCCCACAAATTTCAATCCGAGAAGAATTATAATATTTTTATGTGACTGCTGTGCCTTTAGGGGTTGTAATAGCTAACTCAACATCTAATTATTGAGGAAATACGGAGATACACTTAGAAAATTCTTCAGAAATAAAAGAGTGGGTGGATCCAGAATCAAATAAAACATTTTCTACTTTAGAGTGGACGGTAAGTATACCTTTCACCACTTCTTTATCGTACTCCACATCGCTGATAGAAATTTCATGTGAATTTACTTTGTCTTTATCCTTAAAGAGTTTTTTGATGTCGATCATCATAAAAAACCCTTAGATTAGGGCATTGATTAACATAATAACCCATTTCCTTGCACTTGTAACATTGAAGTGTTGGAGGTGCACTCCATGTAGCCTTTTCATTGTTCACATCACTAGACATCTTCTTCCCATCATTGAGGCATTCAAATGCTCAATGACCTTATTTTCCACATTTGAAACATTTACTTGTCCCTTTAAGACAACTCCCAAAATGTTTTTTTCCACACTTTGAGCATAAGGGAAAACTCATCTTCTTTTTAGTTTGGTCTTTTGATTTCCCTTGGAATTCCATTTTCCTCTTCTTATCAAATGCATATGACTGAAGGGTTACTCCAATATCCATCTCATCCTAGAGAGAACATCGAATGATTTCCTCATAACTGTTGAAGTCCCTTATGGAAAATGCCCTTCGAAGACTTGGTTTTAAGACACTAAAGAATCGATCGATCTTTCCCTCAGGTTGGAAAATAATGCCAGAAGCATACCTTGGAAGTCTTGTAAAATTTGCTTTGTAGGTACCAACAGATTCATCATCCTTTTTCTTTAGTTATAGAAACTCCTTCTCCATCTTTGTTCAAAGAATGCGAGGGAAGTACTTAATGAAAAATAAGTTCTTGAACTCATCCCATTACATTGACTCAATTTCATCTCATTGCCTCATAATTTTGATAAGATTCCACCATTGATCAACTTAACCTTTAAAATGATTAATTGCTAAGATGAATTTATTATGTCAGAACATTGAAGAACTGAAAATATATTTTCAGTAGTACTGATCCATTGTTCAAAATCTAATGGATCAGTAGACCCGCTGAATGAGGGTGGACGCTGCCGCATGATGGATTCAACAGAATGTTGCTCCTTCCTTTGCTCGTTTGGAAGTCCTGCATTATTTGTAGCTTGAGAAAGTTCTGTGAGCATGGTTACAAGATTTTTCATTCCTTCTCCCATAATGTTTGGTTGTTTAGGGGGATAATCATTGCAGTTCCCATCACATTTCGCATTAACACGGTTCCTTCATGTTCTAGCTATTGACTAAAACCAAGACAAATAGTGTGAGCAACACTAATTATAATAGGAAAACCACATAATCAAGAAAAAAAATTCACACTTAAGTTATTATCATAGGTTATTCATGGCCATTTCTAAAATACTAATATTTTGTTCAATGCTTAGACTTATCCTTAGGGTTCTTACTAAGGCTTTCACATCATAGTTTCCAAAGGTTGACTATACAATTCCTCTGAAACCAACTATGACAACCCATACTTTACATAAATTGTTATTACATCAAAATTGAAGCATAATTATAACAACATATAATAAAACCATGAAATGATAGCATAGGTATAGTGTCTTTAGAAACTGAGAAACATAAAAAACTGGTTCATAAATCATCTATGTTGTCTCCCATTTATTTCATCATATCTAGAGTCCCTTTTTTAAATATTCTACTTAATACCCTTATTCCAGACCTGGGGAAAAGAAAACATACAAAAGGGTGAGCTGAAATGCTCAGTAAGGGTAAACAAAAGAAATATGAATCATATCTTATTCTTAAGAACATAACATTTTGAAATTCTTATCCTGCAAAAGAGATCATAATATCATGACACGAGATCAATCATAATAGTGAAATGTAATCCAAATAATCTTAAAATAAAACATGAAACATTGTGTAATACACAAATAATCATAGAGAGTCATTTATTATTAGTAAAGACTCATTTCCAAGACTATCTTAGCGGACAAAGTCCATTTCTGAACCGAGTTCACTCCTCGTTTTAGTCATGTTTCACTGAACCAGATTAACCTGCCGTTCCTGCCATGTCTATCTCATGAGATAAACATCATTACCCAATGAATTGGAGGGAGATATAGGTCCCACCCATCTCATAATTAAACCATTATTATGTGTTCCACAAGATCATAAATCATACATCATAGCATAACCAATGTAATAAAAATGGGATTCTTAAACATCGTGACATCATAAAACAATTCATATAAGATAAAGGACTTCATAAAAATAATTACATCACAACATAATAAAATCAATGTAATTATATGTATATAAACAGAACCGTATATTATCTTAGATGGAAAATAATTTTGATAAAACACTTGAACTCCATTATTGAAGAAAATATCCTTTCTACTTAAAAAAACATTTTTTCCTTTATTAACTTGTCATACAATTTTAAACTAAAATATGTTGATTAAAAAGAAACTTGAAAAATTGTAAAGGAAAATTCATGGAAATAATGTTCTATGAAATCATAAAAATCCATTCATGCCGTATAAGTTAAACAAACATTCTTCTCGTACTTTGGCCAGAAAAGTCAAAAAGTTCCTTATATGAAATACGACAAAAGATTTCTTTCATATCTTTTACTAAAACTCACCAATGAGTAATATTGGATTTAGGAAATTGTATGTGGATAGAAATAATATTACATATTGATAAATACATGGATGTGGATGATAAATATTCCCCAGTAAATTCTGATGCATAAACAATCTTGGATAAAAATAAGATTGTGAGATTTTCCCTTACCTAAGGTACGATTTGCTTCGTACGTGTTCGAACCTCCTGTATAATGATTTAAATAATGTCATTGACTTATTCCAGAATCTTAAAAATTGTTAGGATATCATATATAATCATATTCCTATATTCTATGCTTCTTATTAATAATATTTCATTGCTACTTGTTATTCGGGTGTTTATTGCTTTTTGTTCTTATGCGTGTTTTGTCGAATAAATTCTTATTCTACTTTTTAGGTTATAGATACCTCATTTAACTAATAGTATTATTGTAATATATATCATATTTATTCATTCAATTCATTTATATAATCATTATGCATTGAAGATCATGTAGAATGAGTCGCATCACATCGTGGAGACGGTAGGCCGTACGTACGCACGAGCGATGATATCGTTCCCATGATTAGGGAATTGTATTTAAGTGTACGTATAATATTTCAGAATAAATATCACTTTACAATAATCATATATAGTTAATCTTTACACCATTATACCCATCCATGTAAGGTGGTGGTGGAAAACAGATGACACCACAACGTGGAGACGGTATTCCGTAGGTACGCACGTGCGTTGATTTCATTTTTTGTTGGTGGGATAGAAGGTGAAATAGGGTTGTTTTATATTTATAATAACATATAAATATGTGAGTGATACTGATGTTATTACTTCATAATGAAACAACTAATTAAGAAGAAGTATAAGAAGAAATAAAGTTGAAAGAATCGGTAACAGACATTACCTCTTCTATGAAACGCCTCTTCTTAACCTCCTCTTAGGGAACTAATTATGGTATTTGAAGAAGACCTGGACCTATAGGATGTTTATAGGGAAGTTTAGAAGAGAAATTGGCGGGGTTTGGACAAGCGTAAATTCTCAAAGTGGTGTGAGGAGGAGAGGGAGGAGGTTCCCTTTTATAAGTGAGGAGAGGGTCACCTGTGAAAAAACTAAAAATATTATTTTATTAAAATGTCATATTCGGGTTTTAATAGCTCCAAATTAATTTATTTCAAATACAAGGTGGGGATGGGTTGAAATAATCTCATCCAATAGAATTTAGACATGTTTTGGTTTCTATTTTAACCTTATCATTTATATTTAACTTTAAGTTAAATAATTTTACTTTTACCAAGTCTTCTTGTTTTCTTACACTATAAGGTTAATAAACGTAATATAACAAGCCAAACGAACCCCAAGTTGTTCATTATTAATATATATAACCTTATCTAAGTCATTTATCCGAACCTTATATTTTTGGGAATAAAATAAAAATTAATAATATAATAATTTTTTAAAAAATAATTTTATGTCAATTTTGAAACTATTTGATAATTGATTTTTGTGAAAAGCATAAAAACATTATTAGTTCGAATAAAGTTAATTAAATCAATACTAGCATGTCATATTAACCTCTATAATTAGTTTAATTCATAAAAAGTCTCAAATTACATTTATTTTGGTATTTATAACATCAATTATATTAATATTTCATCAATAAGGTAATTACTGCATCATCATTGTGTCAAAAATAAATTAACTTATTTAACTTCTAAAAATTAAAAATAAAATACCATTATGTAGGAAATATTTTTATATTTATAATGAATATTTATAGTCGAAATTATATTCTTTATAACCCTTTATTAAAATTTTTTAGTTACTAAACATTGATTTTAACTATTTTAACTCTTATTTAAATAAAATAATAATAAATGTCCTAATCTAATCCAAGTGGACCTAAATGGTCATATTTTATTACTAAGATTGTTTTTGGTCGAATTAAACTTATCCAATAGAATTAGGACATGTGTTAGGGTATTAATAATATAATTTTTACCCTCAATTACCCTATTTAGTTTTAACCGTGAAAAAAAGTAAAAAGTTATTATTCACCAAAATTTTTTATCTTATTGAACCAAATTTTACTCCTTTATATTATCCATTTCTCTTGGATTTTTGAAATTTCCCTCATATAAGCAGTAAAATTATGTTTTATGTAAATTTGCAAATTCTCCTAGGAGGTGCGTAAAAGACGGTGAAGAGGTCAATAAAATTTTTATATATATACAATTATTATAAAATGACTCCAATGAATTACATTGAACTTATATAGGTATTATGTATCAATTTTTAACTAAAATAAATTTAAATTAAATAAATAATTATTTCAATAAAAAGTTGGTTTTTAAATAGTAACCTAGTGTTTTCACTATTCATCAAAAATTTATAGTTTTCAGAAAAATACCAAAATTTCACCGTAGGCTTATTTAGATATTCTAAATCCAAAAATGAAGTGAATTTAGAAATATAAAATTTATAAAATATCAAAACCTGGGTATTACTATTCATAACAGATATTTTTAATAATATTTTAATAGCATATCATTGTTTAGTAAAACTTGTTATTGCGTACAATGCAAGCTATCAAGGAAGGTCACGATTGTGTGTAAAGAAAGACAAGCTAGTGTTTTGTGTAGTGAATGATTCCTTTGATGATGTATATAAAATAAATAAAAATCTCATAAAAATCTTGGGTGTTATAATAATCATTGCTATATCCCATTTTTACTCATACAGTGTATCTGAGAAAAAATATTTTTATTATTCCTTTTCCATAGGATAAGGAGAATGTTTTTCCATACGATATGTCTAATATGTGTGCTATTTCTGAGGAATATAGTGGGAAATGATGTAGATATTTTATATACGAGTCTTTAATCTATTTATGTTTCAAAAGACTATAAACCATTATGGTTATGGTGTTAATGATCATGATTTTTATTAAATATTCACCTCATAAGTTCTAACATTTATGTTTGAAATGCACAGGTCCCCTCAATTTTCATTAAATAATTTTAATGATCATTGAGTAATAATTTATAGGCATTAGTTAGATGATAAGACATGGTCCAAATAGAAGATACAAGATTTTTCAAAGGAATTGTGATTATAGATAAGAATATTTTTAGACCTTGGTGACTTCTATACGTAGGTTTACAAGGCATGAAAGCTCACACATCTTCCTAAAAACCTTATATCGTTCCAGAAATTGACCCTTCTAATCTTATTTCTCACTAGTAGGAACTAATGTATGGAATTTATAAGTAATTGAAACCTTTTTGTTTACATAATATCTTTCAAAATATTTGTAATTTTGTTCTATTATAGAACCAATACTTATAACATCCATTAGAGTCCATTCCACCACCAATAAATCCTCATATATGTATTGAAAATTAGTTTATAGAGGATTTGGTTGGGATAAAAAATAATTATATGTTTCTTATACCATTTCTAATATATATTTAATGATTCATTTGTGTTACAAAAAAATATTTTACTATTGGATTTGTTGTATATAAAAGCCAGTTAATGTAATTTGATGATTGATATTGAACGTAATGTGACATTATGGTAATATTTTGAGTAGTTCATTGAAGGAATCACTAATCATGATATGTTGAGAGTGGATATGATGTGATGGATTATAAAATGGTTATTATAGATGTGGAGGGGGGGGGTGGATTCCATTTTAATCTAGAAATATGTTAGTGGAAAATATACAATCTACCCATGATGTGGTCAAAGTTATTTCTATAGAAGATGGTGTTCTGGTGGCATGGAAAAGTCAAGAAAATCAATAGATGTAAAAAATAAAAAAAATTATTGGTTATTTTAATTATTTTTATGGTCAAAGGATTAAATAAAATATTGATTTGATTTAAACTAAGTCATGTAACATGGTATTTTACGATTCAACATTAATATATAAAACATTTTGTAATGGAATGACCATAACATTATCAATTTTTGATATCAGATATGATTTATTAATCCTTAAAGGAAATTTAAATATATATACATGAGAATCATCAAAGATGTAATGAACTCACGTAAGGTCCCTTAAAAAATTTAAATGATTGGAACCACTTAATAAGGGATGATGTTGTGTGTATCAGGTTATCAGGAGTTAATTTGAAAATGACTAGTTATGGATGAAGTAACAAACCTTGAAAGATGGTTTTCATAGATATTTTATATTTTATGGAAACTATAGGACCATATCATGGTTAGTTTTTCTAGAGGTTGAGACGTTAATTTTTAGTACAGAAAATTCAACAAAGTTTAAGAAACCATTGGTAATGAAAATATTTGAGGATTGGGGAATTATTTATTTTGTGGTCATTGAATGAATTTTAATTAAATAAATTAATTCCAAATATGAATATATTAATAAATGGTTTACAGGGGATAAATTTTATGTAAATTACATTTAAAGAAAATAATATCTAGAATATGAATTTGAATTTCAAGACATGTAATTGAAAATAGGGGAGATAACTAGAATATATATATGGTAAATTTTATTGATAGGATATGTGAATATGAAAAATGTTCAAGGAATAAGAAATTTAGAAGAGATATATTTTGTGAGAGGATTTGAATTCCTTCAATTAAAGAGTGAGTTGTGATTTGATTGGATTACCTTAAAAATAATGTTTGGAAGTGAACAATTGTTTCAAATACCATTCTAGATCATGAATTGGGGAATTGAGTATCTTCGAGAACACCAATTTTTTTGGTCTTGTATATATAAATATATTATTTTTATCTTTAATAATTTTAACTATTTGTTGATATTATATCATAGTATAAACCTTTTGAATGGTAGAGATAATATGGGAGGAAGGGGGTATGAACATTGGATTAAAAGTGAACATGATCAAATGTTTATAATTACATATTACTAAAGTAGTGATTGTTATAAAAATAAACACACCACTGATATGTTCTCCTTGGATGTACCCTAGTGTGGGTGATCCATGTAAACTAACACAGTCCACACTTCATAATTTCCTAATTTTTGTGTGCATTTGTGAAATAGTTTTACATATACCAAGTGTATTTCGAATGAAGAAGGCCTGAAATATTTTTATTTAATTTTAGAATAAATATTCTAAAAGCCTAATTCAACCTCCTTAGATTGTATTTTAGTAACTTAGGATACAGATAGTGGTATCATAGAAACTTGTTAGTTCTTGTTGATTTTTCTAGGAATGTATTCATGATAGAGATTGCAGTGAATAGAAAAAGAGTACCCATATTTGGTCGATTTAATTATCATGTGTGGTAGAGTAGAGTGAGATTCCATTTATAATTATTTTGTCTTGACATTTCCCCAGTAGTATTTCTTGGAATTTAGGAAAGTGACTCTAATGAAATTTAATCATTGGAATATGATAGGAAATTGGGGAATAATATTGAAATGTCTATAAATTAAGTACCTAGAGAATTATATAATTAGATATAAAATAAAGTGAAGATTTTTTATAATTAAATAGAATACAGGATGATATTTCTAATATTAATTAAGATGAAAAATGTTGAAGAGTAAATGATATAGTTTATTCATAACATATTTTTTAATTTTCATATGTGTTCATGCAAAAAATTTGTTAGTTCATTCAACCATCTTATTAATGTTCATGGATCCTGACATGGACATAGTCATGTTTTGAATGATATTGATATATTATATCATATCATATATATAGTACAAAAAATCACATAAACAATGAGACATCAAATAATTCGTTAAATATTTGGGAGTTTTCTCTTAACGATCGACATGTAAAATTAGTCCTATATAAATTGATATTAAATATCAAGAGTAATAAAAAATGTTTATAAACAAATGGAAATAAAATATATAAATAATAATCTAATTCAACAGGCTAAATTTAATAAGCTATTGGTAATTATTTTCAATATTTTGGAAAGGATGTCTAAGAGAGAAAAATTATTATTTTAGCAAAAGATACCATCAGATTATTTTAATAATAAAATTATTAGAAATTTTATTTCATGGTGTATGTAAATAGTGGATGGTGTGATTTAATTTACTGAAATACAAATAGTGAAATTCTCTCATTGGTGGAAATTTAATTCAATAAAAGAAGGGGGAATGAAATTTTAGTGTATAGTGCTGCTAGTATATGTAGAATATGATAATGACGATGATCCCTTAGAAGGTGTTGAAATTTAGTTTATCTTATACATAAAAGATGACATGACAGATGTTGTAGAGAAATAAAAAAAAAGGATGAATATGATGATCATACAGAGGGAGATATAGATATCGAAGTGTAATGGGAAGGTTTTATTGATGATCCTAAAAAAAATGAAGAACTTGAATATTAACATATGGGTGAATGAAACCAAAATTTATGTATATTATATCCATGTAAAATATTATCACCTGAATAATTATATAGATGAATAAGCCAAAGATCAAATAAATCATTAATATATTGTGAAATAATGGTTTTAGATAGGTAAAATTGCAAATAATATTTATGAAAATACTATGTCTATCGATTTGATTTTAATGATTATAGAATAAATCATAGAAATACTTGTACCTTTTATAAATAAGATTGAGTTTGTAATAAAATCAGATGGGTTATAAAAGTGGATACCATTTATAATGATATCTTATGAAGTTATGTTCATGAGGATGATGTACTTCGATGATATCATTTTTGAAAAAAAAGAATAATTCCATTGAATGGTTAAAAAATATGTCACATTCAAAATTTTATATTTCAATGATTAGAGAGATGAAATTATTTCATATGCCAAATGTTCATTAAAGGGATGATTACACATTCATGTATTAGGTGAAATATTTCAATGAAAAGTTAAATAACTTATAAACGGGTTATTTCAATTCTGTTTCTACTCTAATAGTAGTTAGAATGACATATAATAATAATGAAGATATAAATGTAGAAGAATTAACATTATATCAATGAATTATTTGGTTTCTTTTATATCCCATAAAAAACTGAATTTCTTTTGTGCTACATTATTAGAAACATGATTTCAGATATATAAAAATCAATAAAATTTTATTGTGGTTTCTAGGATATTAATATATATTAAGGGAATTTTAAACCATGTTCTGGTTTTCCCAAAAAAATCTACATTTTTGGAATAATTTTAAGTAGAGTGGGTTATCATCATTTTCTACTAAGAATCGATGAATGGTTGTGTTATCTTTTTCAAAAAAATTATGTTAGACAAATATGTAATAAGTATAATAATATATAATTGGGAACAACATTGGATTCATATATTTTAGTTTCTTATGCCTTTTTTAAGTTAGTATGTATAAATTCATAGATGGGAGATCATAGATATGTGTTACAATAATTAATGATTATTCAATATAGAAATAAGAGTTAGATGGTGCTAAAAAGTAGCGAATACAACAGTCTAGGAAAATATATCTACTTCCATTACCACTTTTTTAAAGATAATTTGGAGTTATACATTATGAAATTTGATTATATTGAGACTCAATATCAAGTTGAATATATATTTACAGAACTATTGGAGGTAATTTGTTTGAGAATCATCATATGAAATACGTAGCTCAACTAATTTCCTCAAACTAAAAAAGTTCAAAAACCCCATTACCCAATATACATAATTAATTAGTTTTATGGTTTTTTATTATTTCATGTGTTCATACGTTTTATTTTGACTTTTTAATGTTATAGATATAGACAACCCATGAGATATTAAAAGTGAGAATCTAGGTTTGTTAGAAAAATTTAGAAAATAATTTAAAATTAGTATTTTATTTTAGTTCCCACAAATATATTTTAATTTTACTGTAAAAGGATTTTTTTTAAAAAATATTTGATTAGATTTATCATAATAGATTTTTTGTGACTGTAAATATGTTATTTTAATAGAAAATAGTTATCAAAATTTTCTTTTATATTCATAAGTAATTATATGGGAGGAGATGTTCTGTAGGGTATAATGAATAACATATCATTAATTAAATATTTATGGATTGGAAGAAATATAAAAAATGTGATATTTTTCCACTTAACATTGTAATATAGGATTTGATGTTAATAAAATTTAATTAAATTCCATTAGAGTTTTATATTTTAATTTGGGCGATGTTTCGGAATGTTTCCAAGAAATTTGGTTAAGAACTTATAAAAACATTTTCAGATTAACAATTAAATTTTAAATCAGAAAATTTAATTTTGAGAAGATTCCTAGGAATTTCAGAAACTATTTCAACCAGGTTACACATAGTTTGTAAATGATCAATCTACCCATAATGTGGTGGAATTCATTTTAATGGAACATGGTTTTCTAGTGGGTTTGAAAAATAATGAACTCCTGATGATTTTGAAAGACCATGAAATGTGTTTTTCTATGATTTGTTGTTATTTCTATGATTTAAGAAAAAATTAATATAGGGGTATGATTTATTCTATGTCATTGAATTTGAATATTTGAGATGAAAATTCCTTATGTAAAATAGATGAAAGTGAAATAGTCAGAAGAGAAGCTATTTTTAGTCCTCATGTATCAATGATAAAACAATATGTGAAATTATAATTTATAGATAATAATCATCACTGATATAGATGATTCAATTAAATATAGTTAATATGATTTAATGGTGAAAAATCATTGTATGTCAATTTTTTTGAGTATTTGGTTTTCAGTAGTTGAAGTTGAAATAGTAAGGTAATAATTGAGAAGGGTGTTTTGATGTTAAATTTATCATGTAGAAGAACTTTTTATCTGAAATTGGTGTATAACACTGTGGGTAGTTGGAGATTGATTAGTAAATAAATGTTTCATGTAGAGGACATGCCCCAGTTTTCTAAAAAAATATAAAGTTATGGAAGGATTTGAGGATTTGGTATTCCTTCAACTCTTTGGAAGTTATTTCATTAAGATAACCAAACTAAATGTATTTCAATGGTGGATATATAAATAAATATGTTTAAAGGTATGAATTTTATGGCGTGGAATTCCTTGTTATTTAGTTTCATAATATTTGAATTTTAATATTAAAAACTTGACTAAAAGTGGAAGAATATAGATGGACCAAATAAATATTTTTTTTGATAGGATAGTTAAATATAGAAAAGGTTAATAAATATGGAAATGTGAACAGATAATAGAAAATTAGTTTACTTCAATATATATAATCATTGGGTGGGTTGTGATTAGTTGAATTCAATTGTAGACTACGTTTGGAAGTGAAGAGTGTTTACACCTACCTAAGATGATTAGGAAATGGGGATCAAATTATGATAGAGAACACATCCAATTGTTTATATTATATGTTTTATTTTTATCTTTTTTAAATTTACCTACATGTTAATATTATATATATTTGTAACCATCTTTAATGGTAGTGAGTGGAGGAGAGGAAGTTGTAATTGGAATTGAATGATTAGTTAATAGATCATAATGATTATAATCACCTAGTTGTTAATTAATTATTATTAATAATATCAATAAATCATTGAAATGTTCTATTTTGATTGATCCTATTGTCGGTGAAACCATAAATATCATAGTTCTCAATAATATATCCTTCTGTATTTTTCTATGTGGTTTCATAATTGTTGAGTCAAAATTTCTCTTATTGACTTTTATGACTTGTTTTGGAAATCACAAATGTATTTATACAAGCTTATTGTACTGACTATGTTTATCGTACTGACTCTGTTAATCGTACTGACACTGTCAAACATATTGACTCTGTCACTTGTACTGACGCTGTCAATCGTACTGACTCTGTCACTCGTACTGACCATGTCACTCGTACTGACTCTGTCAATCGTACTGACACTGTAAATCGTACAGACTCTTGTGAGTCATACTCACTTTTTATCATATCAATACATTACACTATGTAATACTAATAATACTCATGTTTTATTTTTATCTCTTTATTTTTTTATCCATTATCAACACATGTCAACTGTACTCATGTTTATCATCATCACATATCTTTTTTTACCAAAACGATGTTGTGGAGTTAGTTATAAACTAATAAAAAAGATGTCATGTTTTCTGTTTCAATATGACCGTTATAATACTAGGTGTCCATGTTCCTAGGATTTTTGCAGAGAAATATGACCGTTGGAAGAAATATGACCGTTCGAACCCGAGGCCTATAAATAAGAGGTCATTTGAAGCTGAGAAACAACAGAGACCTTAATCATTTTGTTCTTCTATCCAGTTATAGAGAGAGACGCTGTGACTTCTCTCTTGCTTCTTTCGAAATACTTGAGATTAAAAAATGTGAATGGATCAATCTTTGTTTTTGTATTTCATCATGTTCTTTGATCTTATTTTTGTGAATGATCTGGTGATAACAATCGAGGGCTACTGAGGATAGGCAGACTGCGGTAATGAGCATCGTTTCCAGGGATTTCAAGCATTTGAAAGACAGAGGTGCTGATTACCTGCAAAATCGAGGTCTTGTAGATATTTCAAGACCGACATTCCAATCATCGTATCGAGGGCTTGTGGGGATAGCAAGATAAACGTACCGATCATCATATCGAGGGCTTACCAAGGTGGTGGTAAGACAAACCTCTTAACCTAGGTGAGATGATAACCCTTCTCTTTGGGTCGAAATAATTGTAATACTTTTAAATTTCCACTTATGTTTGTTTTAGAAAGGGAATTGTATTGTTTCCTTTCTTCATTCTACATTCATTTTTAATTGTTTCAATTTCAATCATACTGTTACATATTGTATCGATTGATACTATACGCATTATGGCAGAATCCTTCACTATTGTATTACTCTTATTATTTTATTCATCTTGAATAAAATTTCATTATATTTCTTATAGTATTAGATTATATCATACCTTTATATTCAATACAATTGTGGTTGTTCTTTGTTGTTGTGAATTGTATAAGTTTAAGATCTTTTAAATTAATTTCTTAAGTGTTTAAACACAAAGTTTCTAATCCTATGATTCACCCCCCTCTTGTATTGTTCCATCTAATATACATCTACATATAATTATCATTCCAAAAATTGGTATCAGAGGAGTTTTCCACTTGATTATTTTACAAGCTCTATTTATTTCATATTTCTGTTTCAACTATTTACTACACTAACATGTGGGGTGGAAATGATTTTGTTCTATTAGATGTAAGGAATCAATAGTGGATCATTTGGAAATATAAATGATACTAGACCACCTATCTATTATTTGAAAGATTATGAGTACTGGAGAGATCAAATGAATACATTTTTTATCAATACTGGTGTAGAAAATTTTATTATGGTTACCAGAGGTTACAAAATTTCTCACAATGAAGTCAGTACATTCACTAACCAAGAGAATCAAGAATATTAACTAAATTACAAGGTACACAATACATTGATATGTTCTATGACCAGGAATATATACAGCCAAATATCTTATTGTGAAGAGGACAACTGTATTTGGAAGAAATTAGATGTCACGCATTTTGGGACATCAATGGTTATAGAAACATGAAGAGCAATGCTTCGAGCAGAGTATCATGGATTTATTTTTCTTTATAGAGAGCATGTATGTAAAGTTAAATAGAGATTTATGAAAATTTTCAAAATTTTACAATCTATGGGAGAAAAAGGTCTGGATGATGAAGCTCTTGTTGATAAGATTACTGATATAATGCCAATCTAATGGGAGTCAAAAAGGACATCCATTGATGAAAACAGAAAAGTTTCCCAGCTTACTCTTGATGAACTCTTTGTAACTCTTCTACAGCACAAGACAAGAATAAATAGAGATGATGATTTCAATAAGAAGAAAAATGTAAATGGAAGTGTATCTTTCACTACTACATCTAAATCCAAAACACCTGAAAGGATAACAAGATCCAAATCCAAGAATGTTGTTATCTCAAAATCAAGTGATAGTGATCACTCGAATAATGAGTTAGCCAATCTTTCTCAAAGGATGAAAAAGATTGTGGGAATGAAAAACTTCCAATATAGATTCAAAAAGAAAGATAGAAAGGATAAGAAAGATTCAGAGGCAACTTGTTATGAGTGTAAGAAACATGGTCATATAAGACCAGATTGTCCTTTACTGAAGAGAAAACATAGAAAGAAGAAACATTCTGAAAGAAATAAGAAAATTTATTACAAGACAAAGTCAAAGAAATTGATGAAGGAAGATGATACTTGGAGTGCAAGTGGTAGTGATTTATTAGGTAATTCTTCAAAATATGAATCTTCAGGACAAAAAAATATTGTTCTAATAGCCAGATTACCAATCAAAGATCATTATCTCATGGATAAGGTACCCAATTCTAAAGCAATTAAATTTTTTTCCTTGAATTCAAATTATACTAATAATAAATATTATGATTCTACAAATTATGATTCTTCCTCTGAAGATAATACTTTACATTATTTTGATGAAGTGTCTAGGTTTGATAAATTACTTGAGTATGAAAATACTAAACTCAAGAAAAATATTGATAAGGTAAATTATAAAATTTTAATTTTAACTAAATAAGTATTAGACCATTCTAATGATATTGATATGAAAACTTTTGAGTTTGAAAGTACTTTAAAAACCCTTGATAATGTCAAATCTGACAAGGATAAACTTTTTTACGATATAGAGAATGTACTTTCTATGAAATTTTTTACCGAGCCTAGCTATAGATCAAAATCAAATGTTGCAGAGCATAAAAATTTTGTTTTAAAACTGAAATCAAAATTTTTTTCCTTGAAAAAATGTTTCTTCAAACATTACTCATGGAAATGAAAATTTTGATAAAATATATTCTAAAATTTGACCTTTGAGAAATTATTCTGGTTTTGGTTATACTCATTCTAAACCAGTTTTTAGTAATGATTGTTTTGTTTCTCAAAGTACCCCATTTCGTACTAGGTGTCAATGTGGTGGACACTGGAAAAGAGATTGTTCTCTTAATATTACTTAGTCATTTGGATTTCATAAAGCTCATTTTGTAAAACAAATGTGGATTCCTAAAATTCTTTTATCAAACCCTTCAGCACCCAAACATGTTTTGATTCTGAAAAACTAATTGTTTATTTTTCAAGAAAATATGAAGTGTACCAAGAAGAATTTTTTGTACATGGATAGTGGATGTTCCTGACACATGACCAGAAATAATGATTTCTTTGAAATGTTTATCGAAACAAAAGGTGGAAAGGTTACCTTTGGAGATAATTCTTAAGGGAAGATTTTTGGAATATGTAATATTGTTTTTCTTGGAAAAGATCATATTTCAAATGTTTTGCTTATTAATGGTCTTAAGCACAATCTCATCAGAATAAGTCAATAATGTGATGAAGGTTACCTTGTCAATTTTAGAAATGATAAATGATTAGTTCACAATTCCATTGATGAGTTCCTTCTATCTGCCCATAGGAAAGAGAATGTATACACTAGTAACTTAGAAGACCTTATGATCCAAAATTTACCTTTCTTAAGTGCAATATAAGGCCAATCGTGGCTATGGCATAGAAGACTAGGACACATAAACCTAAGAAACCATTGAAAACTTTCAAATAAAAGGCTTGTAAAGGGACTACCAGATCTTAGATATTATTTCTAAAAGGACTGTGATCCTTGTCAGTTTGGAAATCAACATAAAACTACCATTAAATCAATTAATGAAGTTTAAACTTCTAATGCATTACAGCTTTTGAACATAGATCTTTTTGGTCCCTCACAAACTAGAAGCATTGGAGGAAAATACTATGTATTTGTTTTAGTTGATGACTTTACTATATTTACATGGTTCTATTTTATAAAAAAAAATTTGAATCCTTTTTCTATTTCAAAACTTTTAGAGCCCGAGTTAAAAATGAAAAATACCTACCATTTATAACACTTCATAGTGCTCATGGTGGTGAATTTTAAATTCATATTTTGAAAATTTTTGTAGTAAGAAAGGTATTACACACAATATCTCATCTCCAAGAACTCCTCATCAAAATGTTTTTTTTGAGAGAAGAAATCGTATTCTTCAGGAAATGACAAGAACCATGTTGAGTGAATACTCAATTGCTAATTACTTTTGGGATGAAGTTTTTAGTATTGCTTTTTATACTATAAATCGTGTTTTAACTAAAAATTTTCTTAATAAAACACCTTATGAATTGTGGACTGGCCGAAAAGCTAAAGTTTCATACTTCTATGTTTTTGGGTGCAAAGTATTCATTCCTAATACTAATGATAATCTATAAAAATTCACCCCAAAATATGATGAAGGAATCTTTCTAAGATATTCTACAATTTCTAAGGCATATAGAGTTTTCCATAAAAACACTTGTACTATTGAATAAATAGTGCATGATAAATTTGATGAAACTAATCCTTTTGTTTTCAAACAACTCCAACCTACATCATTGGATGTGTTTTCTAAAAATGTTTATCAACCATTATTAGAGTATCCTTCTAATAAAGAAGATGTTCAAGAAAGTGTTCCAGAAACCATTACCCCAGAAATGTTTTTACCATATGATGATGAAAAAGTTTTACAAAACCCAAATCAATTGATTCTTAGGAATGATCCCAGTGATAACATAATTGGTGAAGTAAATCAACCTGTAAGGACCATAAATTTCATGAGAAGTGAAATAGAATATATTTGTTTTCTTTCTCAATTCGAACGTAAAAGTCCATGTGAGTACTTAGGCGATGAAGATTGGATTAAAGCAATGCAAGATGAACTAATTGAATTTTAAAGGAACCAATTATGGACATTAGTTGAATGACCTAATGAAACAACTGTAATTGGTGTAAAATGGGTTTTCAGAAACAAATGTGATGAAAATGGAATCATTGTAAAAAATAAAGAAAGACTTATTGTTAAGTGCTATAATCAAAAAGAGGGAATAATCTATGACGAAACATATGCTCTGATAGATAGAATTGAATCTATTCGTATTCTATTAGCCTTTTCAATATAATTTAATTTCAAATTATTTCAAATGGATGTTAAAAGTGATTTTCTAAATGGTTTTGTTCAAGAAGAAGTTTTTGTCGAACAACCCACTGGTTTTTTAGACTAAAAATATCCTAATCATGTTTTCAAACATACCAAAGCTTTATATGGCCATAAACAAGACCCTAGAGCATGGCATGATAGACATACAAGATTCCTTTTACAAAATATTATGTAAAGGTACAACATATCAAACCATTTTCATAAAAATGGAAAATAAGAATGTTTTGATTGTTCAAATTTATGTTGATGACATCATATTTGGATCAACTCAACAACCTTTAACTGATTCGTTTTAAAATTTAATGACATCATATTTGGATCAACTCAAAAAGTATGGGTATGAAAATACTAAAAGTATTAGCACTCTAATTGGTACTTCAAATAAACTTGATCTTGATGAAACTAGAAAACCAGTAGATCAATCAACTTTTAGATGTATGATAGGATATTTGTCTTACTTGATAGCTATTAGACTAGACTTAATGTTTTCCCAATGCTTATGTTCAAGATACAAATCTAATCCAAAAGAGTCTCATTTAAATGTTGTGAAAAGAATCTTTCAGTATTTAAAAGGAACTCTGGATTTAGGTCTTTTTTATTCATAGAGAAATAATTCTGTTTTAAAATGTTTTTCAGATGCTAAATTTTTTGGTTGTAGAATGGATTTAAGGAGTACATCTGGAACATGTCATTTCTTATGATATTCTTTAGTTTCTTGGTCCGGCAAGAAACAAAAATCAGTAGCACTTTTTACTGCAGAAGCTGAATATGTAGCAGTTGGAAGTTGTTGTGCTCAAGTGTTGTGGATGCAACACATACTCACTAAAAATGGATTGAGTTTTTCCAAAACTCAAATTCTTTGTGATAATACTATTTCCATAACACCTAGTAAAAACCCATCGCATTTCTCTCGTCAAAACACATAGATATTAGGCATCACTTTCTTAGGGATCACACACAAAAAAGAGATATTATTTTACAAATCATCGGAATGCAAGTACAACTTGCTGACATTTTTACAAAACCTTTACCGTCTAATAGATTTGAGTTTATAAAACATAAGTTTGGAATGATTACATTAAAATAATCATTCATATCTACTTCATGTTTTACACTTCTCCTTACATTAAAAAACTCCACTAAAAAAGGGGGGAGAACATTTTACTTAATGTTCTTTTAATTTCTATTTGTTCTATTGAATTGTTATCCTCTCATTATGATTATCGTCTTGAATGTTTTGTTATTATTTTAATTATCTAAAATATTGTTTATCGTCCTAACATATTGACATTATTTCCCATTGGCACATCAACCTATGGTAACAACTTTGTTTTCCATCGACACTTCAAACTATGGTAACATCTTTTTTTTCCATCGGCACATCAACCTATGATAATGACTTTGTTTTCCATCGGCACGTTAACCTATGGTAACAACTTTGTTTTCCATAATCACATCAACCTATGGTAATGACTTTTTTTCCATAGGCATGACAACCGATGGTAATGACTTTGTTTTCCATCATCATGTAAACCTATGGTAATGAATTTGTTTTCCATTGGCACGTCAACCTATGGTAATTACTTTGTTTTCCATCAGAACGCCAACCTATGGTAACAGCATTGTTTCAATCGGCACGTCAACCTATGGTAATGACTTTGTTTTCCATAGGCATGACAACCTATGGTAATGAATTTGTTCTCTATCAGCATGTCAACCTATGGTAACAACTTTTTTTCCCTCAGCACGTCAACCTATGGTAATGACTTTGTTTTCCATCGGCATGACAACCTAGGTTAATGACTTTGTTTTCCATCGACATGTCAACCTATGGTAATTAATTTTTTTTCACTCAGCACTTCAACCTATGGTAATGAATTTGTTTTCCATCGGCAATACAACCTGTGGTAATGACATTTTTTTCCATCGGCATGACAACCAATCGTATTATATCTCCTCGTACGCTGGTGTTTTCTTTCACTATGTTAATATTATTAAACTAACAATTACTTTACATTATCTGTTAGGTACATACTTTCCTTGCCAGGTTTTTTTCACTTTTTATTATTTTTCGTTTTAAAAAAACTCATTTTAATCATATCAGTCATTTTTTTCTTCTAATCTCAACCGTAGAAGATCAACGGTCACTTTTTTCGCTTATAAATAGACCCCTCCCCTCCACAAACCCATACCGATTTTTCAGAATTGTTGACAAAGCTCTGCCCCTATTTAAAACTATGTACGATCTTCTCTTCACATCACCTATATGTCTCAGTCCTCTGCCAACACTCCTGCTGAAGTGACTTCGAAGACTTTTTCAGAGAAATAATTCCTCATAGAAAGGTTAGTTTCTTGGGAGTTCTTTGACTCATACGATTCTACAATTAGGAGAATTATTTTGTTTCAAGGGTGGGAACATCTGTATGTTGAAAAACCTATATCTCAAGATCTGGTTCTTATTGAAGAAGATAGTCAGTTCTACAAAAATCTATCTTTTGAAAAAAATATGTCAATCAATTTTGTTGTGTATGATAGAAAAATATCTATGTATGTGAAACAAGCATCCCACATTCTAAATGTCCCAACAGAAGGTGATTAGATTTGTCCATCTCATAAACTACCAGAGAAAGTTTGTACGTTTAATTAAGAAAGTGATGAAAATTCATTATTTCTTATAAATTAATAGAAGATTAATGTGGCTCATCTATCTCTAGATAACAAATTTGTGGCACTTTGGATGTAAGGTTTTCTTAACCCAAGGAAAGAGGATAGAGAAACTCTGAAAGTCTCGGATATCTTCATGCTAGACTATCTTGTCAATATGGGAAAGGTAAATCTAATGGGATACATTTTTTAAATAGTCGAGAATGTCATGTCAGGAGCGATCAAGTCCCATTTGATTATGCATCCCTCTATTCTTACAAAGTTCATTCTTGAGAGCATGAAGTTATGTAATATTTCTTTGAAAGGCAAATTGATAGAGCTGAAACCTTTGTGGATATGTAAGAATACGTTGAAGAAGTTAAATATTTTTTTTACAAGAATTAAAAGATTTTTGTCAAAGATATAGAAGATGAATCGAAAAAAAATCAATCAGCACCAAATCAATCAGCACCTATGCCAGTCAAAGAAAATCCATCTATTGTTGCTCCTCAAAAGTCAGATATTCAAACCAGTTCAAAGACAAAGAAGAAACCTAAGTACAACAAGGAGGTTGTGGCCAAATGGAGGAAAGATTGAGAACAAAGAAAATAAAGTGATCTGAAGTTCGTTCTAGATCCAACCTATCTTTTGCTGAGAGGATAAGGGTAGAGGATACCCTTCAAGATGAAAATAAAAAGAAGACTCTTTTGAAAATAAATGATCAAGACTTTGATGTTTCTAATGTCATGAAAATGGTTGAGGGGGCTAGTGCTCAACTAATGGAAGAAGTATATCAAGAACCTATCGTACATAGTCTTCTAGATCCAGAGAATGGGAAACACATTTTTGAATAGATACTGGAAGTTGAAGAAGAGGAAGGATATTTTCTTTTGGAATTCCTCTAGAGTTCAATGAAATGTAGAGAAGAATCCTTTCAAAAAAAAGTGAAGGTATTCAACAAACTCCTCATGTCGATCAAGCTAAATCTCTATATTTTGAATCTCTAGAAATAATCCTTTTCCAAGAAAAACGATGTGTTCAATCATATCATACAAAAAAGTAACTGTTATCAGTGAAAAAGTAGAAGAATAAATAAAGGAGAAAGAAAAGGAAAAAGGAAATCAACCAGTTGAAGATTCTAGCTGATCAATTGAACTGGATTTGTATGATGAGGATACTGATTCATAACACACAATCTCTCTCAAGAAGAGTGATTACATTGTTCATGTTTTGAGAAGGATTGGTAAGACCGTTTCTTATTCTCATAGACATGAAGGAAAAATTGATTTCATTACTGAAAATCAGAGAAAGAAGTTTGGTTCGGTAAGAAAACAAAGAAAAAGAGTTTTTTCAATTGAAGTTGATTTGAATGTTCTGTCTGAAAGTTCTACTGGTCATAAGATGGCGTGAAATAGAATGAATAAGTGGTCATACAAAACAGAGAGCTCAGTGAATGATCATGAAATAACAATTGAAGACTTGAAGAGAATTTCAAATGATATTGCAATTGATTTCAATAAGCTGGACAATGAAACTATTGAAAAAATGAATCTATTATCAAATACTCGTAGAGCCGATATACCTTCAATAAAAGTGCTTCAAGGGAGAATGAATGTTTTTCAGTCTGAGTTTTCGATGGTTTCATCTTTAAAATATGAAATAGTTTTGTTGAGGAAACAAGATTATGTGCTATCTAAAGACAATAAGAATTTTCAAGACAGAATTCATACCCTTGAATAAGTAATCAGAGTCCTAGAAGAGACTATCAAGAATCAGGATTAGCTTTTTACCGATCAACAAGATCTTCTTAGATCTCTGGGTGATTCTATCTCAGAAGAGAAGAAAGAAATAAAAAATATGAAATCCATTCTTCATGAGATGATCAAGAAAGAAAAGGAAAGAGAAAACAAATGAGTGTTGTTGTATATTTCTTTGCTCATTTCCATAATTCTATAGACTTTTGTTATCTCAATGAGATTTATGTTACCTTTACCATTGTTTTTCATTTATTTTCTCTAACTCATTCAGGAAACTCAAGATTACCCCATTATTTTGGAAAATCACAAATGGGGAGAATGTTTTATAATGGGGGATAATTTTTTAGGGACAATGCTTTAATCAAATACTTCTAAATCAAGGAAAATCTACGAATACAATCTTTATGAAAGGAAATACCTAAGGGAGAGTTAGTTATATTCAATTTCATATTCAAAAGACTTTTCAATAACTTAAGGGGAGATAAGTATTTTCTTTTATTTTTACTTTTTGTTTTGTGCATTCCAAAAATGGGGATATTGTTAAGTCAAAAATTCTCTTTCTGACTTTTATGACTTGTTTTGGAAATCACAAATGTATTCATACATGCTTATCGTACAAACTATGTTTATCGTACTAACTCTTTCAATTGTACTAACACTGTCAAACGTAGAGACTCTGTCAATCGTATCGACTCTATCAATCGTAATGACTCTGTTAATCGTACTAACTCTGTCAATCGTACTGACTCTATCAATCGTACTGACTCTATCAATCGTACTGACTCTGTAAATCGTACTGACTCTTTCAATCGTACTAACTATTGTGAATCATACTCACTTTGAATCATATCAATACATTACACTATGTAATACTAATAATACTCATATTTTACTTCTGTCTCTTGCTTGTTTTTATCCATTATCAACACATTTCAATCGTACTCATGTTTATCATCATCATATATATTTTTTATCCAAAAAAATGTCGTGGAGTTAGTTAAAAGCTAATCAAAATGATTTTGTGTTTTCTGTTTCAATATGATCGTTATAATGCCAGGTGTCCATGTCCCTCTGAGTTTTGCAGAAAAATATGGTCGTTGGAAGAAATATGACCGTTGGAACCTAAGGCCTATAAATAGCAGGTCATTTGAAGCTGAGAAACAACAGAGAGACCTTAACAATTATGTTCTTCTATCCATTTCTAGAGAGACACGTTGTGAATTCTCTCTTGCTTACTTCGAAATCCTTGAGATTACAAAATGTGAATGGCTCATTCTATGTTTTTGTATTTCATCAAGTTCTTTGATCTGCTTTGTGCGACCGATCAGGTGATAACAATTGAGGGCTACTGAGGATAGGGAGACTACGGTAACGATCATCGTATCCAGGGATTTCAAGCATTTGAAAGATGAGGTGTCGATTATCTTCAAAATTGAGGGCTTGCAGGGATAGCAAGACAGAAATTCCGATCACTATATCGAGGGCTTGCGGGGATAACAAGACAGACGTATTGATCATCGTATCGAGGGCTTACCAAGCTAGTGGTAAGACAGACCTCTAATCTGAGGTGAAAGGATAACCGTTCTCTTTAGGGTCAAAAGAATTGTAATACTTTTACATTTTCACTGCTGTTAGTTTTAGAAAGGTAATTGTATTGTTTCCTTTATTCATTCCATATTCATTTGTAATTGTTTCAATTACAATCATAATGTTACATATTGTATCGATTGATTCTATAGGCTTTATGGTAGAATCCATCACTATTGTATTATTCTGATTATTGTATTCATCTTGAATACCATTTCTTTACATTTCTTATATTATTTCATTATAACATACCTTTATATTCAATAAAATTGTGGTTGTTTGTTGTTGTTGTGAACTGTATTAGTTTAAGATCTTTTAAACTAATTTATTAAGTGTTTAAATACAATGTTTTTTAACATACAATTCACCCCCCTCTTGTATTGTTCCATCTAATATTCATATACATCTATATATCAATCTGAAAATAATTAGTTTGAAAGATAATGATAGTCATTAAAAAGCCTAATACATGTTCTATCTGAATTTGAGAAATAAAAAAACTAAAAGCCCTCGAAATACCACATTCTATTTCAGTGTAATGTGGGATATCATAAAAAAATATTGGAAATAAAAAATATATAAAAATTTGAATTGAGATTGGGGAGCCCTAATAGTTTTTTTATATAAATAAGTGCTTCATGAAGTCATAAAAATTTATTTACCCATAATGGCGGTAATTGATAATTGAATTTAAATATAGTATAAATTATAATATATGTATTCTAGGTTTTATTTGATCATTAAAAACATAATAAGGTTTTATGGAAGATAATATCAATTAGAACTATTTAAGGTAAATATGATGAACTTCTTCAAAAACCTTATTAATAATGTGTAAAAGAATATAACTAAATTTTTATTTTACATTCATATAAATGTTATGATACTGAATATGAAGAACACAATTATTCATATCTTAGGTAGAAAATTCCTTCAAGTATTATTCTGTATTATTATCCATACTATTATTTTAAAAAATAAATAGTTAGTGCTTGGGTATGTTTCATTTATCCCCAGTGGTCCTCCTATGTCAAAAGAATATACACTAGATTTCTAGGTCAATGTATTTGAAGGATTGTTTTAGAAGATTTTTTGAATTCTTAATTACTCAATATGTCTATGGGTTCAACCATAAGTTATATCTTGTTATTGGAGTAATATTTTAGTGGTACTATATAAGAACAATAGTAGTGATTCATAACATTCATTGGTGTGACAATAATCTATTTCCTTGGTCATTAGGGAACTAGGTATATTTACTATGAATACTGGAAATCTATGAAATGAATTGTAGGTTAGTATGTGACATGACAGGACTAGGAAGATGACTCAATGCAATTAAGAGGTGGTATGAAAACCTGATTTTAATGTGTTTCATGGTGGGAAGCCACAAGAGAGGGATATGTGTGATGACACTTATTATTAAATTGTATTTATTTATTAGATATATATTGTGGGATTAATGGGTGTCCTTCCACTTGAATAAATGTACTGTGTGATTAGTAAAATTATGCAGGGTAATAGGTAAATGTTATAGAGAGGGGCCACACCTGCATCATCGTGTGGATGGCTTGAATTATAGATGGTTATGCTACCAAATATCATCCTAAACTCCTCACCATAACAAATTTTGATGGAGGGATTCACTACGATGGTTCATCATAACAAAACAAAAATCGCCAAAAATTTGTGGGAGGTGGGGTGGGGGAACAATATATTTACCTAGTATTATTTTTTCAACAAATATTGCATTGAGTCGTATTTTACTGGTTCATTTACATAATTCAGGATACAACTTAGTCATCTAGGGTATCTCCCTCAAATTCCTTATGTGTCCTTCATTCAATTAGACATTAAAGACAATATAATACTTGAATTTCATTCTATATAAAAAGTTTTATAAAATACCATCATTAGGTGCATGATAATTCCACTATGTATGAATGTGGGATGCAAATTTGGTATTCTAAGGATCCTGTGAGTTTTTTTTATTTTAATCCATTATAAATAGTGTAATATTAAAAAAATTATTAAAATAAAAAAATAACATTTTTGTCAATTGAATCATGAAAAATTATTTCTTAGAGAACCGTTCCTGAGAACTATACCTATTTGAATCATTGTTGACTTTTTCTTACAGACCATCAAATAACTAACGTACACTATCTATGTATGAAAAAACCCACTTTCAATAAATAGAGTTGGTAATTAATTTTATAAACTAATTTTGTTTATTTATCTATCAATTTTTGAAGGGTGTTTATGTATAGAGACTTAGAGAGTTAATTGGAATAACTATGTTTACAAATATCATTAATATATACTAAATTGATCCCTTTATTAAGAATTAATGTTTGAAAATAAGATAGTGTTAACAATCATTTCAATTGAAAATGAATCTTTTTTAAATAATACTTTATGTTGATAATGTTGGCGGTTTTACAAAGTAATCATAATTTAGGGAATTATTGAATCTGACCTCCCCACCAAAGACAGAGGAGATTGTTTTTGATATTGTTACTTCAAATTCATAGATTATCATAGATTCAATTAAATATATCATTTCCCCCAGGAACTGGTATATTCGTAATTATGTGGAATATCATTGATGAACAGACGATAGTAATTATTATAAATATTCACTAAATCATAATCCATGATAACGTTAATTTCACCATGTCACATTTTATATCTACTAATGATTCTCATTTCCATATCATTATTCAGACGATGGATGATATGTGATATCATTAAAATGAATATTTTATAGTCATTATCATTTTTATTTCAATTGGTTTCACATAATATAGTGAAGTTTAGATTAAATTAATGTTATATATATTTTATAATGTAGTATAATTATTAATGATGAGGTTTCAAAGTGTACATTGAATTAAAAACATTATTCCCTATTCGAAATGGTTGAATATTCAGGACCTAAAAGATCACTTTCATGCAATGAGTAAGCCCTGTAAATTTTATTTCATGGTCCATATTTGAATACACATGTTTCTTATAAACATATCAAAAGCTCATTTTATTCCATTATATTTTGTTTACACTATAGAGGAGGTGACAGAAAAGAACTATATAGAATTGGTCTGATCAAATACTTTTTTTATTCATGTCAATATTATATATTTTTTGGGGTAGGAGAATTTAGTTTATTCAAATGGAGCTTCACCAAACTCACTATTTCGGAAAATAAAAATTAGTGATAATGAATTTTTTTATATTTTTTTAATTTTTTTTCATTTTCAAACAAGGAATATAATTTATTTTGGTTTGGGGTTTATTACCAATCCATTTTGATGATATAAATATCCCAAAAATTCTATTTTTTGTATGATATGAATTTTTGGTGAAATATTTACTAGATGAAAACCAAAACACACTACTAGAAATTTAGTATATAGCCACGGAACTATAGCCACAATTTTATAGGTATGTGGAAATAGCTTGTTTATAGCCATGATTGAATCATAGGGATATACCTATTACATGTCCTCTTATTTTCCAAAACATTCCAGGCTCCTCCTCTATCCTCCCCCGATTCGAGACACTTAAAACCCTCAACCTCTCTCATGGTGTCACCCCCTCCCCAATACCCTCTATGCAGGACCCTCCTTCCCAAATGATTCCCATCGTGACCTATCCTCTCCCCGATCCTCTTCCACTGAACTTGCCTCGCACGACAGTGCCCCTAATGATGGTGAACATCACGACAGTTCTCCATGCAATGATTCCCCTTCCAACCACCAAACTAGGCTACCACACTAGAAGCTATCATTTCGGACCCTCCCCCATTGATGCTGCAACCAAATGTGGGAAACCTAACCTCCCCCTTCCGATGCTGCACCTAGGTGGCCTCCCCACCTCCTCCGACATGGCCAACCCCCTATTGGTGATCCTCCTCCTCCTTTTTATGATCAATTATGTGTTCATTATTTTTTTATCAGTTATTCATAGCTATTTTGTATCAAATATATATGATTTTTTGATATTTACTATAATTATACCTTTAATATGTCTTACATAATAAGTACATCATGGAGTTAGGTTGGTATTTTTGTGTATTTACATTAATTATCATTTAATTTTGTGCATAATGTTTTCTAAAGCTTCTTTGATCAATGTAAATCAATATTTAATAGATATAGTGGGTTTAAAAAGTGTTATAAGTGGGTTTATATCTTGAAATAATGATTTTTAATGGTTTTATAAATTTAAATTATTTTTTTTTGAATGGAATTATTTTGTGGGAATTCATGTATGGCTTGTTTTAAAATAATTTCAAAAACAAAAGGTATTTGAACACATTTGGGTATTGGTATGATTTTCATAGATTTTTTGAAATTAAATTGGTTTAATTGATTTTAAAATGACATGAATGAAAATGTAATTTGAGTTACAAATGATTTTATGTGTGGTTTCACATAGAATAATTTTAAATAAGGTGATAAAATCTATTTTTAAATGGTTTAAATGACATGGCATTTCTAGTTGGTTTCTAAAAAAGGCATATTTTCACTTTATATAGGATATTTTTAAAATGAGTGTTAGACCATCAATTATTCGTCTAGATTTGTTTATTAATGATTTGAATTATGGTCCCTGAGGAGGGATGTTATATTCTATTTTTGATATGGATAAAGTGAAAGGTGTTATTTCTTGTGAAAGAGTTAGAGTTGGAGGTGAGATGAGTTTTATTTATAAAAACTTTTAATGGATTCTTGTGATTGTTTTTATTTTCCACCTATACTAGATTGATTTGTCATGTGAAATTAGGTAAATAATGGAATTTCTAAAGGCATGTGATTTTAGATTAGCGTATATAAATAAGAATTTCGTGCATAACATTAAATCATGTCTTAAAGAATAGAAATTGATAAGAAACCCCATTAGATCAACTCATAAATCTCTGTACATTTGAAATTAACTTCATAAATAATTAAATTATGTTAACTAAATACATAAATATGAACATTATTCTTCAATATTTAATTTTATACAATCCATTTATCAGCCTTTGATATTTATTTTAACATAGTTTCCTCTAAAATTAGATGCTCATTGTTTGTTTAATATATTCAAAACACCTTTGGGTTGTTTATCATTGTTAAGGATGCTTTAAAATAACTTTATGATCTCCAAAAAATACTAATTTTATTTCCTTCACAATTATATAAATATAATATGTTTATAAGATTAATTGTAACCCCAAATTGTTCTAAAATTAGAATTGTTCCTTAAAAAGTCTATTTGAGGTTGTTGTAGTTAATATAATCTTTTTAATCAAAATATATTGTTATAAATAAAAAATATAAAATAATAATGGTTTGATAAAAATCATATTAGTAAACTAACTAACAATGTTAACCAACCATTTAAGGTGAGGATGGGTAATTGATCATGTCGTTCATGGAGGGTGTAGTTCGTACAAAGATATGAAAACATTTTATATTTTCATAATGATTTTGGAGGAAATTATTAAATGTATTTTACTTTATTATTATAAAAATTCAACCTAGTAAATATTATATATTTATCATACCTTCATATATAGATGGTGTTTTGTTGTTGTAGTAGAATAAATGATAAATTAAGTTAGGGTGAGAGTATTATATATCCCTTGGAAGTAACTCCATAAGAAAATACTTAAGGATAGTAATCTATGTATTTTTGTTATTAAAGGATGAAAATATGTGTACATAGTGTAAATGAGAGATAATGGAAGAGTTATGGATGATTAAAAATAACTTTAATGGGTGAATAAATTAGATGGAGTAGATTTTTTTATGAAAAGAAAACAAAACATTTTTATATACTCATTATTTCTTAGTTTCGTGACCCCAATTTTTGTGGAATAGTATAAAAACGGATAATAAGGATTTTGGAAGAGTTATAAGTAGAATCATCCCTCCAAAATCCAATATCCAAATTATCTTCTACATTTTGTTACCACTTGAATTGTGTAAAACAACATTATCCTTAACTTACCCTTACCAGAGTAAATCAACTTTCACCCTTAAAATATAATGTTTATGGAAGAAATATAGGTTCAGAATATTTAATAATTTAATATTTATGATTTAAATATGTAGATAAATTTATAATATAACATTTATAATAGTTTGTGAAATTATGTTTAGTATTATCTGACATTACGTGTAATAATCAATAATTAGAAAAAAAAAATTTGATTAAAATTTATGTTTACAATAAAATTATCATTTTTTTATTTTCATGAAATAAATTGAGGTATTATACATAAATTATATGTTATTTTTCATTCAAATATATTAAAATATAAATCTACAGAAGGAATGTTAAATTAAATTAAAATACGAAAAATAGTTTTTATGTGGGTTAAAATATTAACTCTATTTTATAAGGCTATAAATACGATTTATATTTATAAAAAATATAATTAAGAAAATAAAAATTTGTCCCTAAATAAATATTTAATACATCAAATTAGGAATCACTTATATGATGATAAAAGTCACTGTTTTAGTTAAATATATATTTTTTCATATAAAAATCATTTTTTATAAAAATATCCAAAAAATAATTCTATGTTAATTTTCACATGATGAATCTAAAATGAAAGTAATTTTAATATATCTATCTAATACATGTGTTGGTAATAACTCAAAAATAATAAATTCTTAATGTGTTAGAAACCAATTTTTTGAAAAAATATATGTTATGTTTCAAGATGTCTAGTATGCGTTAAAACCCCTTAAAATATTAAAACAACTTATCATATACATGTTTAGTCTTACAAAACGTTTTATTGAATTTGAAATGCTTAATTATATTATAATAATTTCATAATAGTTCTATTATTTATAAAAACAAAATTTTCTGTATTCAGGAAAAATCAAATCTTCATCGAAAAATTTAAATAAAACCATCTTAAACTAATATTGAAATAAAAATTCATAAGTTGAACATTATTTTTTAAAATGTAGTTTATAGAATTTTACTTTTTCAATTTTATATAAAATCATAAAATATAATGACAGTGTATTTCATCAAAAAATAATTTTTTTAAATATCATGTTTTCTAATTTTAAATTTTTATAAAACACTAATAATTCTGGAATTAATAATTCAATATTATAATTTGTAAAAATATTAATATTATTATAATTTATTTATTTTTATATAATTTAATAAATAATGTGTAAACAAAAATATTTATAAACACAATATTGAATTAGGTAAATATGTATAAGATAACTATAGTATATTAATATATAAATTAATATATTTTGTAAATAGGTATCTAATATTCATATTTAGTAGTTCAAAAATAGGTTTTATCTATATAAATGTCTTACTATTTAATTTTTATCGTTTTAATTTCTCTTAATTGGAGGAAAAAGTATATTAAAATATCAAGTCATTTCATTTTACCAATTAAATTAATTTCATCATCACAATTTCAAAACTCTTATAATGGGATTCATTTCAATATAGAGCTCAAAATTAACAATGATATAGTAGTTGATCATGTTTTTATTTTTGATATGATGTGATATTTATCTATATAAAAATATAGAATATTTTTTTTAATATAGATAGTTTGTTAATAAAATATTACTAATATATAAATAAGTGATAGATAATATGGTGTGACTTTTGACACGACAACATGGAGATCAATGTCCAACATTAGCTTATGTAAAACATATTTCAGTCCCTATAATGTAATTACTTGGTTCCTCTTCTCTCATTTATGACATTTAGGATGATGAATACTCTTTCCCTCTGTATCTTCATGACCTGAGTACCATACAACTTCATTTTTCCTTAATTTGGTTCACATAGTATTGAAACATTGTTTAAATTGAAAGTCATGTATTATGAAAGTTTTTTTGAATAATAAAAAGATATTATAGCTCATATCCCACTTATATGGGTTGATATTTTGTAAAATCATTTCATTTTCACTCACCCAAATTTAATTCACATTTCCTTTTGGTTCCAAAAATTAATAAAACTAAAAATGGAAGACCTGATTGATGAAAGATAATCATTATAAGAGAAGTATACTAGATAAAAAAATGGAAATTTGAGCCGAATATATCTTAATTTATAATACCTTCATGTTAGACAATAAATTCATTCCTTAATGTTATATTAATCAAATTTGAACATATAAAATTAATAGATTATAACACCATGAGAATTTATAATATATTTCTCCTAAAATAAATTTATTTCTTCGATGGATTGTGTTAGACACAACACAATGTTCAAAAATATGATTTGTTGAAAAATGGTTTTTAATTTTGTATATATTATAGTTATTTTAGGAAAGTTCTAGAAGATTTATTTTTAAAATTAAATTTTGTTTTCATGTCAAAATTATCTATATTTTAAATTATGATAATTTTCTAAAAAAGTTATATTTTTCTATGAAAATTAAAAAAAATCTGAATTTTATTGAAAATTGTAACGCCACGACCCCAGTTACCTAGAGTCGGTGCATTATTAAATAATATTGGCATGATCACAAGAAAAATCAAATCTCGAAAGACCGATTGGTTTAGTAGCCTTGGAAACACTAGATATATTCATAAAGTTTTACATTACATCATAAAGTGAAAAACTACTAAAACAACGTATTGTCTCCATAGTCCACACTATTATCCCCTCATAATATCCCTGCAGGTCATTCATAATTTACTTCTTCACATCCGGTGAAAAATAAAACAAAGAAAAGGGGGGAGCTCAAATGCCCGGTAAGGATAACAAAATAGCAGAAACGTTCATAAATAAGGAAAAACATTTAAGGCAGTGTATAACTAATACAAAAGCCTTTTAAACTTGAACTTCAACATAGTATGGAAAAAATAAAATGAAATAATTCCATTTACTTATTCACATGGATATTCTACTCATCGAATAATCACATGCAATATCAATAACCACATTCATAATGATGGAATGCATAATGCCAGACTATCATAACCACATAGCCAAGGCCTCGTTCTAAGACTACAAATAAGATTTTTCCAAGGCCTTGTGCCAAGGCACTATTTTGTCTCATGAGACCTACTGATGCATCTATGATCTATAGCGGGCTCCACTCGTCACATATTAAGTCCAATTCATTCCCATATGAAAAGGTTTAAGCATAACATCAACATTTGTATTAAAACTAGCATATGAAATGTAAATACTTCATCCATAAACTATGAATGGTATAAAAATAACACATCCATAGTAAAATATATCACAAAACCTTCAATAAAATATAGATGTTTTGTTTCATAATAAATCAACTTCTAATAAGCGTAAAATCCATCAAAGGATGTTGACATGAAATCAAAACTCTTTTTAGGGAAATGTCTCTTTCTATTTTGAAATATTTTAAAAGTCATATATTTATAAAATAAAACATTTTCTTTGAAAATATTGTTATAATCTTGTAAGGGAAGCTTGAAAGATTTTATAACGGCAGAAAATAGCCGCACCCGCCGTATAAGTTAAAAAAACATTCTTACCTTAATTTTTTCGAAAAGGTTAAAAAGAACCTTTTTTGGAAAGCGAAGGAAAGATTACTTTATATGCCTCTTATAAAAAGTCAAACAAGGGTATAAATGACTTGATCCAATATTCTAGTAAATTGTAAAAATGTTTTGAAATTCATTTTTACGAAACATGGATGTGGATGATAAAGATATCCCAGTAGATTATTATGTATAAACAACCTCGGATAATGAAGAGATTGCGAAATAAATCCTTACATTATATTTTTCCTTGGTTGGGGGTAGGTTAACATCCTTTATAATGGGGAAATAATTTTTATTAAATTATTCAATAATAATATACATTAATATGATATCATATATGATCTTTTAACATTGCTTTGTTAATAATATCTTAGAATTATCATCGTTTCGGCTGTTAACTTACTCGTTTTATTTTATATGTTTTGTTACATAAGTCGTGTTTGTTATGGATAGGTTGTATCTTATTCATATCCAGAATGATATAAAGTCCATAAACATTATTTTTAAATCATAAAATGATAATTATACTTGAATGGATATGATGGAGAATGAATCTCATCGCGTTCATGGAGACGGTAGTCCGTACGTACACACGAGCGACAATATCATTCTTTTGATATTAAAATAATATATAATTGGACGTTATAACATATATACAGAATCATTGTTATGTTATATTTATTATTTACATTAGTTACACATCATTATTATACCCATCCAAATTATAATTTATTGAATAACAATTACACCACGACGTGGAGACGGTAAGCCGTACGTACGCACGTATGGTGACATGTTATTCAAAGATGGATAGAAGACTGAATATGGTTGTAACATATTTATAATAAAATCACAGTATATATAAGATACTGGATTTATTATTTCAGAATGGTAATAATAAAGAAGGAAGAAGTGGAAGAAGAAATGAATTTGAAAAAGGGTGGTGAAAACATTACATCTTCTTCGGGTTCTTCCTTTTGATTTGATCAAAAGGGCTCTTAGGATGGCTTTATGAATAAAGGAAGGCCTATAGGATGAATTGAGGGATGTTGAGAGAGTATTTGGGCAGAGTTTGGCCGATCCAAAAGTCTTTGAAGGTGTGAGTTAATGAGAAGGGAGAGTGCCCTATTATAAGAGGGGTGAGGGGCACCTTTGGTAAAGCTAGAAATATTATTTTATAATAAATTCATATTCAGTTTATAATGGCTCCAAAGTGGATTATTTAAAGTTTAAGGTGGGGATAGGTCGCAAAGCACTCAACCAATAGAATTTAGACAGGTTTGGGTTACTATATTAACCTTATCATTAAGTATTAACTCTTAGTTAATTAGTTTCACTTTTACAATGTCTCTTTGTATTGTTATATTATATGGTTAATAAACATACTATATACATACAAGAGACCCCCAAGTGGACCATTAATGATACAAATATCATGATATAAGTCTCTTGGACTAGCCTTCGATTTTTAGGAATTTAATATCAATTAATAATATAATATTTGTTTCAAAAACTCTTTTATGTCAATTTTTACTCTATTCAATAATTGTTTTTTGAGAAAATAATAACAGAATGATTACTTCGAAAAAAGTTACTTAAGTCAATACTAACATGTAATATTAACCTAGAAAATTATTTTAATTCATTAAAAGTCTCAAATTATATTAATTTGGGTATTTATCATATCAATTATTTTAATTTTTCACTATTATGGTAATTACTGCATCATCATTGTGTCATAAATATATTAAAATATTATATATATAAAATTTATAAATAAAATATCATTATGTACTAAATCTTTTTATATTTCTAATGAATATTTACAATCTAATTTATTCTATTTATAGCCCTATATTAAAAATGTTTTTAGTTAATAAACTATTATTTTAACTCTTTTAACTCTTCTTTGAATTAAATAATAATAAATGTCCTAATCTAATCCAAGTGGACCTAAATGATAATATTTTATTCCTAAGGTTGTTTTTGGTCGAGATACACTTGTCCAATAGAATTAGGACATTTTTTAGGGTAATATTAATATCATTTTACCCTTAATTATCCTACTTACTTTTAACTGTGGTAAATAAAAGTAAAAAGTTACTATTCACCAAAAATTATTTTCATCTCATTGAACCACATTTTAATCCTTGATATTAACCGTGTCTCTCAGATTTTTGAAATTTCAATCACAGAAGCGGTGAAATTAAGTTTTATGAAAAATTTAGTTTTTTAACTACCACTTAGTAGTTTCACTATTCATCAAAAATTGAAGTTTTTCAGAACAATGCCGAAATTTCACCCTAATCTATAATTTATATTCCAAATTCAAAAATGATGTCAATTTTAAAAAATTCCAAACATATAAGCCGCATTAATTAATTTTATAATTAATTCCCGCTGTTATAACAAATTGTGTGTTTTTAAGAAACAATATATATCAAAAGATTGACAATTGTTTATGTCCAATTTCAAAGTGAAATTAATTCTAATGAACACCATTGGATAAAATGGAAAAAATATATTCTATTTATACTTTAAAACCACTAAATAATATAGTTTATCACTATAAATTATTTTGATTAAAAAGTTGTTTTTAAGTATTTTTCACTATTCATAAAAATTGGAAATTCTCAGAAAATACCAAAAATTCAACTTAGGATAATTTCGATATTCTGAATCAAAAAATGAAGTCCATTTTGAAATATAAAATATATATAATTTCAAAAAGTAGGTATTATTATTCATAACGACTAGTTTGATTGGTTGTGGTGTGTTAGAACTCGATGATGCATACAACACACGCTATTACATTATTCAAAGCGAAACGTACCGTAGAAGCTTGGGGTGTTACATTCTCCCTCCATCAAATAATTTCGTCCGAGAAATTTTTATAATACTACCGCATGAAAATACTCGAGTGGTTCTTCATTATATGTTCCTCGGGTTCCCACGTTGTCGCTTCCATCAAATGGTTTCTCCACAAGATTTTTACCAGATGGGTCGTCCGGTTTCTCAGTACATGTTCTCTCATATCAAGAATCATGACAGGATCTTCAAAATAAGACAGATCGTGTTCTAGTTCTAATTCCTCATTGGTGATAACATGCGTTGGTTCAGGCATGTATTTCCTCAATAGTGATATGTGGAACACATCGTGAACTTTGGAGAGAATTGGCGGCATTGCCAAACGGTAAGCTACAACCCCAATTTGTTTTAGAATTTCAAAAGGTCTGATGTACCTGGTAACCAATTTACCTTTCTTACCAAAACGTATGCCACCCTTCCATGAAGACACCTTCAGGAAAACATGATCACCGACTAGAAATTCCAAATCCTTTCTTCGATTATCGGCATAGCTCTTCTGCCTACTTTGATCTTTTTTGATATTGTTTTGGATTACCTTCACCTTTGCCATCATTTCCTCCACCAGTTCAGGGCCTACAAGTTTTCTTTCACCAACGTCATCCCAACAGGTTGGTGTGCGACATCTCTTTCTGTATAACGCTTTATATGGTGCCATCTGAATACTCGAATGGAAGATATTGTTAGAGGAAAATTCTACCAATGGAAAATATTGATCCCACATACCCTGAATATCAAGTGAGCAGGATATCAACATGTCTCATAATGTTTTAATAGTTTGTTCTGATTGTCCATCTATTTAAGGGTGGTAGGTAGTGCTCAAATGAAGTTCAGTATCCAAGGCTTTCTGAAGACTTTTCTAGAATCTTGAAGTAAAACGTGGATCACGATCAGAGACAATCGATAAGGGTACTCTATGATGTCTCACAACATCATTAATATATATTCTTTCTAGTCGTTCTTGTGGTACATCTTCCCTTATAGCAAGAAAATGTGCCGACTTGGTAAGACGATCAACAATGACACATATTGCATCGTTCCTTCAAGGAGTCTTTGGTAGCCCCATGGAAAAGTCCATCGTAATATTGTCCCATTTCCACTCTGGTATGGGAAGAGGTTGTATGACTCCTCCAGGCTGTTGCCTTCCAGATTTCACTTGTTGACAAACCATTCATCTTGACACAAAATCGGCAATCTCCCTCTTCATGTTGCCCCACCAAAAATGTTCCTTCAAATCTCTATACATTTTGGTTCTCCCATGGTGTATGGAGAAATTGGAACTATGACCATCATCCAGCAATTCCCTTTTTAGATCAGGTATATCGGGAACACAGAGTCTCTTCCCGAATTTCAAAATTCCTTGTTCATACACAAAGTCTCTCAATCTCCCATCATTCACAGCTTTAATCTTCTTTTGAAATTCTTCATCATCAGTATGAGAACTCTTAATCCTTACTAGTAAAGATGGTTTGGCATCAATTTGAAAAAGTATTGATGTTTCACCTTCCCTGGTTATTCCCATGTCCATCTTCACTAGATCCATGAAAATTGGATCCCTTTCAATTCTCATATTGTTCAAAACTCCATGATCTTTTCTTCTCAAAGCATCTTCCACCTTGTTTGCTTTCCTGGGGTGGTAGTGTATCGTACAATCATAATCCTTGAGTAATTCACGACATCTACTTTGCCTCATGTTGAGTTCTTTTTGTGAGAATATATACTTAAAACTCTTGTGATCAGTATAAATCTCACATTATTCACCATAGAGGTAGTGCCTCCATATCTTTAAATCAAAGATCACAACTGCTAACTCAATATCATGAGTATGATAGTTTTTCTCATGAATTTTCAACTGTTGTGATGCATTGGAAATAACCCTATCATTCTTCATAAGGACACAACCATATCATTTCTTCGATGAATCACTATAAATAAAGAACCCATCATTCCCCGATGGTAGATTCAATATAGGAGAATTGACTAATCTTCTCTTCAGTTCTTCGAAACATTCTTCACACTCTTTTTTACAAACAAAGTTAACCCCTTTACGTGTGAGCTTCGTTAATGGGTTTTCCAATCGGGCAAAATTCTGGATAAAACATCGATAATAACCTGCCAAACCAATAAAACTGCGTACCTCTGTTATACTCATAGGTGCTGGCCATTCTTGGATTGCATTTGTCTTAGAAGGATCAACATAGATTCTATCCTTAGAGACAATATGGACAAGAAAAAAAATCTCACGAAGCCAGAATTCACACTTACTGATCTTCCCATATAATTCATGTCTTCTCAGAGTCTTCAGGATAATGCGCAAGTGACTTTCATGATCTTTGTAGCTTTTACAGTATACCAAGATATCATCAATAAATACCACAACAAATTCATCGATATTTTCCTTGAAAACTCTATTCATCAGATCCATGAATATAGAGGGTGAATTATTTAATCCAAAAGGCATTACTGTATACTCGTGATGCCCATACCTAGTTCGAAATGCTATATTCAGAATGTCTTCCTTCTCCAAACACAACTGATGGTATCCAGATCGAAGGTCAATATTTGAAAAGTATTGAGCTCCATGCAGTTGGTCAAATAAATCATCAATGCGAGGTAGGGGATACTTGTTCTTTATTGTTATAGCATTGATCTCCCTATAGTCGATACATAACCTCATAGATACATCTTTCTTTTTAACAAAAAGAACAGGGGCTCCCCATGGAGAATCACTAGGGTGAATAAATCCCTTATTACTCAATTACTCTAGTTGTTTCGTTAGTTCAACTAATTCTACAGTGTCCATTCTATAAGGGGTCTTCGATACAAGCCTTGATCCAGGAATTAATTCAATGGAAAACTCAACTTCTCGTTCTGGAGGATGTCCAGGTAAATCATCCAGAAATACATATACATAGGCTTTCACAATAGGTACATCCTCTATTTGAACATTCCTTTCCTCACCCACCGTCATTTATTTCTCTTCCTCCCCAATAATTGAATTTAGTTGAGCTACTGGGGGTGGATCTAGATAAGAATTAGGTGGTGACGAATCTTCTCTAAAGATCAGGTGTTCCTTATCATCATCATCAAAAATTGTATCCTCATTCTTCTTACAATAAATCTTCGCATCATAGTTCGAAATCCAATCCATACCAAGGATTATATCAAACTAAATCATAGGTATCACGATGAGATCAGCAGATAAATTACATTTATGTGCTCTAATGGGGACTGATTCTCAAAACATTGTGGCAATGATACTTCCCATAGGAGTTTTAACTGACAACTCCCTTGTTAAATCAAATTGGAAATATCTAATTTTGTTAGCAAACTGGGAAGATATGAAACAATGCGATGATCCAGAATCAAATAATGCATTTGCTAAACTTGAGGAAACCATTAAATGACCTGCGACCACGTCTTTTGGAGCTTCTACCTCAGCAGTAGTGACAGCATAAGCTTGGACTTGATCCCTTGTCCTTTTCTGAGGTATGTTCCCCTGACGATTATGAAATTCATTTGTATAATGTCCCATCTCCCTGCAATTGTAGCATTGAACATTGGTAGCTTCCTTCTTCCATTTGCATTCACAAGCTTGGTGGCCTTTTTCCCCACACATGTAACAGACACCCATTCCCTCCAAGAAAGTACCGAGGTGTTTCTTCCCACATTTACCATAGCATGGATATTCAAATGTTCCCTTCTTCCCCTAATTTCCATTCCTAGATTGATCAGCAGATCTCTTCTTCTCTTTATTTGCTTTAATGTCATACGACTTAGAGAATTTCTTTTATGTTTTGATTGCACATGAGACAATGTCTTCGTACGACGAGAAGGATTGTGAGACTAATGATCGATAGAGAAAAGGTTTTAACCCATAAAAGAAACGATCAATATAACTTCTTGGGTTACGTATATAATCTCTAGCATACCTTTCCAACCTTGTAAAGTTAGCCTCATACTTTGTGACATTTTCATCCTCCTTTTGTCTCAGACTCAGAAATTGCCTTTCCATATCTGCTCGATGGTCACAAGGAATGTATTTTTCTAAAAAAAGATCATTGAACTCCCTCAATTCCATATTTGATACTTCTTCATCTTCCTTCTTGTTTTAAATCAATGAACACCATTGATCAGTATCTCCAGTGAGGCGGTAAACTTCCATGATAACTTTTTCGCATTCACTACTCCCCAAAGCCTGAAATATTTTCTCTAGGGAATTTATCCATTGCTAAGCTACTAAGGGATTTTTAATCCCATTGTACTTTGGTTGTTGTTGCCTCATGAATCAATCTAGCATTTATCCTCCACGCTGCGGATCTGGGTGCTCCATACAGGTACAGTTATTATTCATAACCTGAGTGAGTTGTCCCAGTAAGGTGATTAGCTGATCGGCACCTGTTGCATCACTAGCTCCACTATAATTATCTTGATCAGGAGGCAAATCCCTACATGGAGTGCATGCATTGATACAGTTTCCATTTCATCCACTAAGAACCATTTCTAAACAATGGAATAAACTAGATCAGTTTATGAATCAGAATACATAATTCCATAATTATAAAACACTTAACATAAATTGAACTACTTATGGATATAATCCATAATCATAAAAATGTTTTCTTTGAAGAAGTATATACTCATAAACCCTTCATAATGATTTGTACTGAAAATGAGAGTTATCCTAAGAATATCCCTCGAGAGTGTCGTAACCAAGAGTGCAGCAATGCCCGTTGTCGTGCACCAGTTCCCGTTCGAGTCTAGCTCAAAGCGGTGTTTTTGGGTTTTACCCCTAGGTACATATGTGCCAGATCCACCTCTACCTGCTCGTATCTAGACATGAATGTATTGCTCAGAAAACTCACAAAATCTCTACAATACCAAAATTTTAGGAAGTTCTTCTATATTAATCCTCAATGTCCATCTTATGTCTACGTGATTTAATCAGAGTTTATCTAAATCTATCTTCCAAGGTTTGTACTAAACATCCTCTGATACCAACTGTAATGCCCCGACCCCAGTTACCTAGAGTTGGTGCATTATTACATAACATTGGCATGATCACAAGAAAGATCAAATCTCGAAAGACCCATTGGTTTGGTAGCCTTGGAAATACTAGATATATTCATAAAGTTTTACATTACATCATAAAGTGAAAAACTACTACAACAACATATTGTCTCCATAGTCCACACTATTATCCTCTCATAATATCCATGCAGGTCATTCATAATTTACTTCTTCACATCCTGAGAAAAACAAAACATTGAAAATGGGTGAGCTCAAATGCCCAGTAAGGATAACAATATAGTGGAAACTTTCATAAATAAGGATAAACATTTAAGGCAGTGTATAACTAAAACAAAAGCCTTTTAAACTTGAACTTCAACATAATATGGCAAAAATAAAATGAAATATTCCTTTATAAACCTCTTATAAAAAGTCAAAAAAGTGTATAAATGACTTTATCCCATATTCTAGTAAATAGTAAAAATGTTTTGAAATTCATTTTTAAGAAACATGAATGTGGATGATAAAGATATCCCAGTAGATTATTACGTATAAACAACCTCGGATAATGAAGAGATTGATAAATAAACCCTGAACTTGTATTTTACCTTGGTTGGGGGTAGGTTAACCTCCTGTATAATGGTGAAATAATTGTTATTAAATTATTCATGAATCATATAAATTAATATGATATTATATATGATCTTTTAACATTGCTTTGTTAATAATATCTTAGAATTATCGTCGTTTTGGGTGTTAACTTACTCATTTTATTTTATATGTTTTGTTACATAAGCCATGTTTGTTATGGATAGGTTGTATCTTATTCATATCCAGAATGATATCAAGTCCTTAAACATTATTTTTAAATCATCAAATGATAATTATACTTGAATGGATATGATGGAGAATGAATCTTATTGCGTTTGTGGAGACGGTAGTCCGTACGTACGCACGAGCGACAATATCATTCTTTTGATATTAAAATAATATATAATTGTACGGTATAACATATATACAGAATCATTATTATGTTATATTTATTATTTACATGATTTACACATCATTATTATACCCATCCAAATAATAATTTACTGAATAACAATTACACCATGATGTGGAGACGGTAAGCCATACGTACGCACGTATGGTGACATGTTATTCAAAGGATAGATAGAATATTGAATATGGTTGTACCATATTTATAATAAGATCATAGTATATATAAGATACTGGAGTTATTATTTTAGAATGGTAATAATAAAGAAGGAATAAGTGGAAGAATAAATTAATTTGAAAAAGGGTGGTGAAAACATTACCTCTTCTTCGTGTTCTTTCTTTTGATTTGATCAAATGGGCTCTTAGGTTGGCTTTCTGAGTAAAGGAAGGCATCTAGGATGAATTGAGGGATGTTGAGAGAGTATTTGGGCAGATTTTGGCCGAGCCAAAAGTCTTTTAAGGTGTGAGTTAATGAGAAGGGAGAGTGCCCTTTTATAAGAGGGGTGATGGGCACCTTTGGTAATGCTAGAAATATTATTTTATAATAAATTCATATTCGGTTTCTAATGGTTAAAAAGTAGATTATTTAAAGGTTAAGGCGGGGATAGGTAGAAAACCACTCAACCAATAGAATTTATACAGGTCTGGGTTACTATATTAACCTTATCATTAAGTATTAACTCTTAGTTAATTAGTTTCACTTTTACAATGTCTCTTTGTATTTTTATATTTAATGGTTAATAAACATACTATATACATCCAAGAGACCCCCAAGTGGTCCATTAATGATAAAACTATAATTATATAAGTCTTTTAGATGAACCTTAGATTTTTATGAATTTAATATCAATTAGTAATATAATATTTGTTTTAAAAATTCATTTATGTCAATTTTGACAATATTCAATATATTATTTTTTCTAAAATCATAACAGAATGATTACATCAAAAAACGTTACTTAAGTCAATCCTAAAATGTCATATTAACCTATAAAATTAGTTCAATTAATTAAAAGTCTCAAATTATATTTATTTGTGTATTTATAATATCAATTATTTAAATTTTTCACTATTATGGTAATTACTGCATCATCATTGTGTCATAAATAAATTGAAATATTTAAAATCTAAAATTTATAAATAAAATATCATTATGTAATAAATCTTTTTAGATTTCTAATGAATATTTAAAATTGAATTTATCTTATATATAGCCCTATATTAAAAACGTTTTAGTAAATAAACTTTGATTTTAACTCTTTTAACTCTTCTTTTAATTAAATAATAATAAATGTCCTAAACTAATAAAAGTGGACCTAAATGATAATATTTTATTCCTAAGGTTGTTTTTGGTCGAGATACATTTGTCCAATAGAATTAATACATGTGTTAGGGTAATATTAATATCATTTCAACCCTTAATTACCCTATTTACTTTTAACTGTGGTAAATAAAAGTAAAAAGTTACTATTAATCAAAAATTATTTTCATTTCATTGAACCACATTTTCCTCCTTGATATTAACTGCGTCTTTTGGATTTTTGAAATTCCAATCATAGAAATGGTAAAATTATGTTTTAAGAAAAATTCAGTTTTTTAACTACCACTTAGTAGTTTCACTATTCATCAAAAATTGATGTTTTTCGGAACAATGCCAAAATTTCACCCTAAGGTATAATTGATATTCCAAATTCAAAAATGATGTCTATTTAAAAAAATTCCAAACATATAAGCCGCATTAATTAATTTTATAATTAATTTCCACTGTTACAACAAATTGGTGTTTTTAAGAAACAATATATATCAAAAGATTGACAATTGTTTAAGTCCAATTTCAAAGTGAAATTAATTATAATGAACACCATTGGATAAAATGGTAAAAATATATTATAATTATACTTTAAAACCACTAAATAATATAATTTATCACTATAAATTATTTTGATTAAAAAAGTTGTTTTTAAGTATTTTTCACTATTCATAAAAATGGAAATTCTCAGAAAAATAACAAAAATTCACCTTAGGATAATTTCGATATTATGAATCCAAAAATGAAGTCCATTTTGAAACATAAAATATATATAATTTCAAAAAGTAGGTATTACTATTCATAATAGCTAGTTTGATTGGTTGTGGTGTGTTAGAACTCGATGATGCGTACAACACACGATATTACATTATTCAAAGTGAAACGTACCGTAGAAGCTTGGGGTGTTACAAAAACAATAGTTTCATTAAATGAATTTATAAAGTAATTTTTTTGGATTGTATTCATAATTTATTACATTTTTTTAAATGATTTATTTTTTGTTTTTAAAATTGATTTTATACTAATCGCATAGCCAAAAATGCAATTAATTGTTTATTTATTACACCTTTCATGTGTGTTGAGGGGTAACCTTTCATGGATAATATTATCAATGTAACGTATGAATTAATACACCACCATTTAAGGACCCCGAAAGATATATTATGAGCATAACCACCCAACATAAATTAATTTTTGACAAACTCTAAACTCAGTAATGTTTCGCAAAAATCATTGCCTGCTGTAGAGATACACACAACTTGGTCCTAATGGAATATGAAACACCCTTTAAAAAGTGTACTACTTGAATCTGTGGTTATATAGGTGATATTTTAATATATAAATAGTCTTTTTAATTATAAAATCTATTTATTTATAATGGTAATTTATTTTTAATTTTATGTTATGGAATAATTATCTTAAGTTCTTTCTCAACATTGACGAAGGAATTAATTATTTAATCTAAAAATACATTAAATGATATTAAAAAAATTAAAAGTATTATAATTTTAGGCAATTAATTATATCCAATAATTTTCATACATTATCATTAAATTTTGGGAACAATCTTTTTTTTAAATTATTTGTGTTTTATTGATGTTATTATTGTCCAATTAGTGAATATTTCTAAAAAATGTCACTAATTATATTTTATGAAATTAATATTTTATTAAATTATTTAAGATAATAAAAATTATTAAATATATAAAAAATAGGTATGGTATGATTGTTCTTTTTAAGTTGACTATTTATCGTATAATTGACAATATATAAAAAAAATAACAACTTTTAATATAAAAAAGTTGTTAATATAGTTAAAATTAAAATAGTTTAAAAAAGGGTTAATCAATAAATTCATGTTTAAAATTATTCTCAAAAATGTCAAAAATATATATTATTGTCTGGTATTACAGACGTATCCCACATTATATTCCAATACCTTTACATTTGGAGGTATTGTTATTGGGATTCAATTTATAATAATTTAATTTTTTGAAAAACTTCAAAAGTGGTCCGCGCCTCAATAATAAAAGGATGCCTCAAACCTCATTTTATTACACTAAATTTTACCTTATAGATTCTATGAAAACTACCTAATTATATTCTAAAATTACCTAGGAACATTATAGAGGTTATTTTCTTCCCCAAATATGAACCACAGATCTAATTATAGGATATCGATAGAAGTTCCTTTTAAAAAAAGGTAATCATTCTAACTAATCACATTATTTTTGTACATTTCTTTACCTCTTCTAAATTTATGATACTTATCAAAAAATAATAAATTCAGTATACTTAATATTATTAAATGTTATTATTATTATTAAAATACCACTATACACCCTATTTATCATCAAATAAGAATTTAAATTATTTCTCAGATGTATGTAGGACTTACCATCTCCACGTTGTGATCCAATTTTGTTTTCATCACGATCTTTTATAAATAGATATTATGAAAGGGTTCATGTTTATATATGATATTTATGAGATAATTATACTTATTTAATGATAATATCATATGAAACAATTTTATCATCCAATCCATTCAGAAATTATTATGTCTTTAGTGTGTACGTATGGATTACCATCTCCATGATGTGATGTGATTAATATTCAATTTATATAACACATGGATGGTAATTATGAAATATTGTAGTAATATTATATATATATATATATACATATAATATTAAATAGTTTAGGATGGTGTATTATTTTTAACCATTCATCCATTCCATCTTTCGATAAATGGAATCAACATTCATGTGTACGTGCGACATACTATCTCATTCAATAGTGTAATTTATTTTTGATTCACAAATTTTAGTGAAGGATTATTAACAGGTATATAATGAATATATATTATTTTTATACCATTATTAATGATATGGTAATAATGGGACCCTGGTCAATGAATAATGTTCGCGACTACCGAACTGATACATACTGGGAAAACAAAGTCATTATCACCAAAACAATGTTTTTGATAACATACTATTAATAAAAGAGAGAATAGATGATATAAATAAATTAAAAATGGTAATAAAATTAAATATTTATTTTAGAAAATTATTATAAATCCATATTTATTATAGTAGTTATTTTAATGTGAAAAAGGAAAGGAGAAACTTGAGGCAAGCATTTATTTCGCAATTTCGCCATTATTTCGGATGGTTTATTTTTATGTCTCGGTTGTGGAATATTTTTTTCCCATGTACTTGTTTAATAAATATGTTTACTATTTTTTACTATTTTATTATATTTTTTAATTTTATATATATTTTTGACTGTATAGATAACAGTTCGAAATGAATCTTTTTCTCATCCTCAAAACACAGGGGTTTTCCCACTTTTTGACAAAAATACAGAAGTAATGTTTCTTTAAATTTTATAAAATGAGTTTATTTTCCCACCATTAGATTTAATTAATTAATTGAATATTCCATTACAAGATTAAACTTTATATTTCCAAAAAATCTATTCATTTATTATTTCACGTCTTTTTATAAATTTATTTCAAACAGGAAAAGATATCATAGTGATGATATTTTTCAAGTGAAATTTCCAAAATCAGTTTCCATTAAATATGACACTATGTAATGTCACATTTACTTTAATAGGGATTTAATACAAGGATAAAACAAATTTTATATCTTTTAATGGTATATTTTATGAAGGGATGATGTTTATGAATCCCATTTCTTTTTAATGAGTTATGTTTTGATAAGATGTTTGTGAAACAAATTTCTTCTTATGCAGTTTGATATGATGAATGATTTATGCTTCTATGAAACCAATATTTATATTATTCCTTATGTGATGGGTGTGACCTATATCTCCCTCTAATTAATTGGGTAATTTATTATATATCTTGATATTGTTATGAAAACCCAGTCAATGTGCTTGATTCGTTATGGAAAAAAGTTTATACATAATCAATTATTGGGAAAAAGTCAGTGTGATTTATATGTTATGATAAAAAAGTATATTTTACTGATTTTTTATAGGAAATAAGTTTATGTCCTTGTTACACTGTAACAAATAGGTTCTTATTCTTGATTTGAGGGTATTTGCAGATAACCTTGATCTATTAAATATGTTCTATACATATGATGATGGAACTGAAATTTAAAAAATAAATTTATTATTAATGATTTATTATTGATGATATATAATTCATATGATTCATGTATTCTATAATTTTAATGTTTTATTCCATAAATTATCATTATTATATTTGTTATATTGTGAAGGAACATTTTAAATTATTTCCATGATTTAATTTCCTTATGATTATATATTCCTCTTATTTGATAATCAATTGATATATACCACATTTGTACTAAATGAGAATATAATCTAACCCATTACTTATGATTCCTTTACCTATGATAAGATTAAATATTTTAAGTAAGATATGTCTAAGATGTGTTCTATGCATGATGATATTTTTTGGAGATGGTATAAATTTTTCTGAACGAGTTGTATAATTTTCCATGATATGCATATGTTTTTAATATTTCTAGAAATTGAAATAGTAAATGTTAATTGGGTATTTAAGTGATATATTATTTTCAATCGATGTTGAATGAGTTTTATGGAATAAATTCGGTCACATTTAATGGTATAAATGAAAAAAAGTGATGTTTGTACTTTTAGCACTGAGTCTAGAGGTGTAGGATTCAGGGTATGCACCAAAGATATTAGTGAATATTTTAGATTAATTCAGAGATTATGAGGTTTTCTTATAACCAAACTTTAATATTTATAGATATAAAAATGGTAATATATGTTTCATTTTTTATATAAGTTCAATGCATTAAACAGACCTTTTATTATTTTATGGGGAGGAATTTTCAATTTAATAATTATATTTTTGGAAGAAATTTTTACTGAGTGTGAGTTAAAGATGAAAATTATTTGTAAAATTTGAAAATTTAATTTTAGGAATAATTTTCTTATCATTTTGAGGTCTTAATTTAGAATGTATAAATAAATTTTCGGTTTTTATGATCATTTATTTTGAAGAAATTCTGAGTAGTTATATTGTTAGGATATAAAATCAAAAGTATGATATGTTTAATGTGGTTAAAAATTTACTTTATTGTATAATATAATAAGGAAATATTGAAAAATTCTATTACATTTTTGGGATGGTTATAAGGATTCTGTTAATATTATTTTAGTGGAATGATAACCTATAACCCCGGTGACAACATGTCACATTTGGAATGGCTATGAGTCTAGAACACAAAATTGAAGGGAGACAAGGGTGAATTAAATTCCACTTATAGAAACCCATGCCTTTTAAATAAAACATTAAATTATTTTAAGCATAATATTACATCAAAGTTCAAGATAAGGATTATTAAGTCTAGTGTCTTTGATGAATGGGTACTTGAAACATAAAACAAGGGGTTAAAAAACACTTCTTTATTTAATGTCTATAAAGAGATCTTAACTTCCATTGAGCCATTACATCTTCATATAGTACCCTGGGGAAATCATGAAAAATATGATGATCTAAAAACCCAGTAAGGGAATGAACATAAAGACATGTCTTATGCACATGAGTTATGAGAAATGACATAATGATATCCAAAGCATGGAACATATAAGATCGTATCATATAAGCAAGGAATAATATAAAAATGTAATCATATAAATGTGGAAATATTATTAAAAAGTTCTTTAGTATGTGTAAAGGCAATCTGCGAATCCTTTTTCCCATTTTAGTATGGGTATATTCTAACCACCAATCTCGTTTCCCATTTTTTGAAATTGTCAAGGATAACTGCCAATCCTGTTTCCCATTGAATCTCATTAGACATGAAATTACCCAATACATTAGAGAAATATATGGTAGAAACCATCTCTATATTTTCATGAATATTCTTTCAACATAAATAATCATACATAATCAACCATACATAAACATAAGGGAACCCATGTAAAGAAGTGGGTACTACAATCATGACATAAAGCATAACCAATGGGAATATCATGAAAGTGTCCATGAAAGAATGGGATTAGAACATAAATGGACTTTCATAAGGTAAAATAAACATATAAAAAGGTTATGGATTTCAAACATAAGTTACCACACATAATAAATGGATTTTAGAAACATTAGCGTTAAAACATTATTTTACAGTTTTAAGGTAAATACTATAGGGCCTTTAAAATAGAAAAGAGGAAAATATTTTATATAAAACCCGAATTAAACCAAGATGGATTTAATAATAAAAATAAAGATTTTATAAATACAATTGGGTTTTCAAACATATGATATAGTGCACTTGAAATTGGGAAAAAAAATCGTGAAGTTCCTATTAAGCAGGTCTTCTTATCAGAATGTTCTAAGGAGGGAATATTTTAAAAACATGTATATCTCCAAAGAGAGTGGGAAACGGGTCTTTGAAAACAAATGATACTAAACTAAAAATAATTAATAAGATGTAAATAAACATATAAGGTAACTTCTTTTTGATATAAAAAATGATAAGCAAAATCTAATGAATAAAGAAGCTTCTGGTAGAATTCGTTACGGCTTATCAGCATGGTTTCAGGTGTCCCCAAGAAGGATTTGATGAGAGAGAAAAGGGGGTTATCATCACTTATAGATCATGAGAGAAGTATGTAAAAGGTGTGAAAACATAATCCATCATTAGGGTTTACACAAAAAATGGTATAGCTTAGAGGAAAGTCTTGATTAAGAGAGAAATGTTGAGGATCCCTTGTCTTAAATCTGGCGGTGTTCTCCAATTGTGATTAATGACATGAATAAACAAATTATGTTTATTAATTAATAAATATATAACCCATTATATATGTAATTGATTTATTATAACTTTTTTTGGTTAATTCCAGGCCTTTTTTGATTGGCCATAAGGTTCAATTTCATTGTTCAGTCCCATTTGTTTACATGGTTTTAATGAATAGTTCTCTTATATTCAGGTTTTAATAAAGACGTAAGATAAAAGTGGTTATCCATAATTTATGTTATATTATATTAATGAACATTCCATATATTACATGGTTACAATTTTAATTTGGTTACTTACAATGATATCAATATATTATATAGAATACCTTAGTGATAACCGTTTTGGTTAATCGGCGGGTTTGATTACAATGAACATGTTTTTATTGATAACATAATACCATTAGTACAGAATGAATATAGAAACATAACTATGACATATTTAATATATAATAATCTGGTAAAACCACAACACAAATGGTTTAATGAAAATAATTAAAGATGATAATAGAAATTGATAAATCGTTGTCCTTGAATGTGCTAAATTTGCACATCTCAAAGAGTGCTTTCTTTACATTCAAATAAAAGATGGGGAAAATAGAGTAGATAATGATGTACCCCTTTACCATAATATCATTTCTATACATGTATGATATTGTAGTTATCATACCATATGGGTGAAGGGAGGTGAGAAAACAAACAAAAAGAAAAGAACCTAAAAGAAATAAAGGAATTGGAATGAGAAATTTACCTCTTGAGACTTCCTCCATTGAGAACCTCGAAAGGGGAGAGGTTTTGGTATATTGAAGAGAATACATGCCTCTGGATTTAGAGGAGGATTTTGGGGAGATATTTGGGTAGAATATTTTCAACGCACAAGGCTTTAGAGGAGTGAAGAGAAGAGGTAAGAATGGGCGGTATTTATAGTGGAGTGGAGGAGGGATTTCATAATATTATAATCATAAACATATTATTTCTACACAAGACAAGAAATATTAAGTATTCCATGACCAATGGTAGTAATAAATGCTTCAGATTTTGAGATTTTGGTGCTCACATAACTTGTGATGTTAGGAATAATGCATTTTCACTATAGTGAATTTGTAGGGTAAATTAATGTATTTTACTATTCCCTAAAAATTCAAGAATTTCAAAAAAATCGAAAAAATTCACCCTAACCATTTTACAACTTGTAGATTCCAAAAATTAATTCCATTTTTCAAAAATAAGTTTCTAAATTTTTTTAATTTAATATTTATTTAAACTCATAATTTATTATGAAAAAACCAGTTTTAAAACATTCATTTACTTTTTCTAAAATATAGGAAAATCATACCTCCACTTGCATATGGACTTTATACTATCATAGTTATAGTTACTATTCATTAGAGTATATCAATATTCATAAGGGTATGTACCTATTCATAAGGGTTTGTTACTATTCACCAAAAATTATGTTTTTCTTATCGGACTCCAAATAACATACTTGTTGTAACCATGTATGTCAGATTTTTAAAATTTCAAACACAAAAGTGAAAAGTTATGTTTAAACGTCACTTAGCATTTTATAGATCATTATGCTGTGTTTTCATGTGATTTTATGACATATTTATAAGAAGGTAATTTCAATTTGAAAAACATTGGGTCGTCACATTCTTCCCCCCTTATGAAATATCAGCCTCAAAATTTTGATTTACATTCTTATCAGTAAACAAGTGAGGGTACTTTACCTTAATTGCTTCCTCTAGTACCCATGTTTCCTCTTCATAATTATGGTTTTTCCATAATAACATAACTAGATGAGTAGTCCTGTTGCATAAAGCATTTTCTATACAATCCAAGATATTTACTAGTTCCTCCTCATTTGAATGATCTTCCACCAACTATACCACCTCTGAAGAGAGTACATGCGAAGGGTCTAGTATGTACTTACATAATAGGGATACATGAATGACATCATGTACTTTCAACATTGTAGGTCAAAGTATCGGTCGATATGCCACTACTCCAACTCGATCAAGGATATCGAAGTGGAAAATGTTCCTAGGAAATAACTTCCCTTTCTTTCCAGACCTCATGACCATTGTTCATGGAGATATTGGTAGAAATACCATATCTCCAACTTTAAACTCAATGTCTCATCAATGCTTATCTACATAATTTTTTCAGTCGGCTTTTTCATGCCATAATATGATCTTAAATGGTTTTAACCTTCTCCAACATTTCTTCCACCATTTAAGGTCCTTGTAGCTTATGCTCACCACCATCATCCCAACACACTACTGTTCTGCACCTTTTCCCATAAAGGACTTCATATGGTGCCATCTGGATACTCGAGTGGAAGCTATTGTTGTAGCTTAATTCAAACCGTGGAATATGTATGTCGCATCCTCTTTTGAATTCCATATAAGACACTCTCAAAATGTCTTCCTGTGTCTGAATAGTTCGCTCATATTTTCCATCAATTTGTGGATTATCGGTTGTACAGAAGCTGAGTTCAGTGCATAAAGCATGTTGGAGACTTTTCCAGAACTTCGAGGAGAATCTCAAATCACAATCAGATACAATAAAGAGTGGTACTCATTGCAGCCACACTAATTCTTTGATGAAATTTTTTGAATGTTAATCCAATGATTAGTCCTATTGAATAAATATAATGTGATATATCATTATAAGGCAATCTACAATGACCTATATAGTATTTTTTCCTCTGGATGTCCATGAAATTCCAGTGACAACATCCAGGGTAATGTTCTCCCACTTCCATGATGGTATGGGTAGTGGTTGAATCTTCCCCTTAGTCTTTTGCCCCAGATCCTTCACTATCTGACATACCAGGCACGTTGATGTTTATTTCATAATATCTTATTTCATATGGTCCCCCACAAGTTTTCTCAAAGATCTCGATATATATTTGTGCTTACTTGGTGGATAGAGAAGGTTGAGCTATGTTCATCATTTAGAAGATCCTTCTTTATCTCTAGATAGAATGGTGAAAATAAACTTGACCCAAATATAACAACTCCTTCCACATAAATTTTTAAATCAATGGATCTCCCTTTTCGGATAGCATCCACCTTTTTCTAGATTTCCACATCTTTTCATTGAGAATCATTTAATTTCTCTAAGTGGGATGGTTTAGAAATCATTTGAGAAAGGATTGATGATGTTCAACCCATAATGATTCCCATGTCCATCGTTTAAAAATATAATAAGATTAGATCCTTCTAAAATATAATCATTGATAAAGAGTCATGATCCTTTCTACTTAGAGAAACCACCACCTTTTTTGCCTTGCTGGGATGGTATAGGATTGAGCAGTCAGAATCCTTGATGAACTATATCCATATTCACTGGTGAATATTAAAAACACTGTGTGTGAATCTATATTTGATACTCTTTTGGTTATTATATAACTCAAAATTCTCCTCATATAGATAATGTTGCAATATTTTCAACGAAAAGATCACCGCTGCCAACTCCAAATCATGCTTAGGGAACTTGGCTCTTGGATTTTCATCTTCTTGTAAGTGTAGGCAATCACTTTATCATTTTTCATTATCGAAAATCTCAATCCCTTCTTAGAAAAATCATTATACACTATAAAGAGTTCTCCACTTGTAAGGAGTGTGAGTACCGGTGCAATGATATGGAACACTTTTAACTCCAACAAATAGTCTTCATATTCCTATATCAGGAAAAAATTTACTCCCATCCATGTTAGCTTGTTCATTGGGTTTGAAAATCATTAAAATTAAATAAAAAATCGTCGATAATACCTAGCTAGACCCAAATTCTATGGATCTCTATAATATAAGTTAGTCAAGGATACTATTCAATTTATTTTGTCTTAGAAGGGTCTATTGATATCCTATTGCAGGTGACAACATGCCCCAATAATGATACTTCTTCCATCCAGAACTCTTATTTACTACACATTTCCTACAACTTCTCCCTTCCCAAAATCTTTAAAATAGTATTAAAATTCTCCTCATTTTTCTCCTTACTCTTGTAGTATATCAGATTATCATCAGTAAATACTACCACAACTTTTTCATGGTTATCTCTAAAGGCTCTATTAATTAAATCCAGGAAAATTTCTAGAGAATTAGTCAGTCCTAAGGGCAGCACTGTTAAATCATAGTGTCCATACCTCCTTCAAAAGTCAATCATGGGAATATCATTCTTCCTCACCTTTAATTAGTGATATCCCGACTGAATGTCCACCTTAGAGAAATAAATGGTCCCACGAAGCTGATTGAAGAAGTCATCTATCCATGATAAGGGATACTTGTTCTTTATTGGGAATTCATAGAGCTCATGATAATCAATACAGAGTTGCATTGATATTTCCTTTTTCATGATGAAGAGGACTAGCGCACCCCATGGTGAATCCCTCAGGTATATCAAACACATCTCCATATTCTCCTGTAACTGCTTCTTTTGCTCCTCTAGCCCTACAATGGCCATTCTATAAGGATTATTTGAGATAAGAAAAGGTCTAGGGATATGTTAAATTGAAAACTAAACCACTCGGTTAAGAGGATGACCAGACAACTTTTTAGGGGACACATTAGTGTAATATCTCACGATGGGAATTTCTTCAACCATGATTCTCTCATTAGTCTCAATCATTTGAGCTAGATATGCTTTCTCATTAGGTAACAATATCTACACATGAGATTATTATTGTAAAATAGATTCATCTTCCTCCTTACACATGTAAATAATCAGAGAAAGATTTGGGATGTGAATAGTGATATACCTTTTTCCAAAAGTTTATATTATATTTTTATAAAGATATCCACTCTGTTCCCAAGATAGTGTCGAACTCCACTAAAGGAATTATGACAGGATTTTTGGGTAGGTTCAGTAGAAAAACATTAACCGGGAATAATTTATAAAATAGGGATGCAATAATTTTCCCATTTTCAATTTTAACATATAACTTTCCCTCAAAAATTTGAGGTGGTGTTTGAATATTTCTACTAATCATTCCAAATATGAAATAATGCATAGAACAAGAATCGAATTGTACATTTTTTATTATTAAATGAATAACTAGCTTACCTTTCACCACATCATTTTTTGGATCTACCTCATCAGTAGTGATAAGATAAGCCCCTCCACATTTCCTTAGAGGTTGTTGTGGATTTCATCCAACAACCCTCATCTTAGGGTAATGTCTTGCATAATGACCATGCTTATTATGGTTGTAACACTACTCTATAGGCTGAGTATTGATCTGAATATTCCTTTCTTGTTCAACAGTAGAGGTATTTTTCATATCCCTTTGGTAGTCTTGGCCATATGACCAAACTATCCTCTTTTGAATCAATTCATGGTTCCATTCCGACAGTTACCAGGATGCTTCTTCCCACAAGTTCTACTTGGGGAATAGTCAGGATTTTTTCCATCATGGGATTTGTTTGATGAAACACCCATGTTGTTCTCAATTTTCCTTTTCTTGTCACTGGGCCCCTGAGACTACTAAGAGTCTTCAATCTCCATTTCAACCTTGAAGGAGCAATGGAAAATATCCTCATAACTGTCAAAGTGTCGAATCAACAATTCTTTTTGTAGACTTAGATTTAGTCTGATAAAGAAGTGATCCAACTTTCTTTCAATTTTCATGACAAATTTGTTCAGCATGCCTTGCAAGGCTTGTAAGGTTTGCTTCATACTCCCGATGGACTCATCTTATTTCTTCTTGAGTTCAAGGAACTCTATTTCCCTCTTGAGATGGAGGGTTTGATGAAAATATTTGTTGAAAAACATCATATTGATTTCTTCCAAATCCATGTAATCCATTTCCTATTTGGAATTTTTATTTTTGATCTATGCCGACCAATGATCCCCTTCCCCATCAAGAAGTTTTAAAGTCAGTATGCCCTTCTCTTATTTTGAGCACTAGAGGATGGATAATTTCATTTCAATAGAGTTAATACATTTGTACTATGAGGAGGGTATTCGAAGATCCACTAAACATGGGAGGACTTTTCTGCACGAAGGATTCTACATCAAACTCCTCCTTCCTTGGAGGAGGAGGGCGTTCCACATGATTCATGTTATTATTCATATCTCAAGTCAGCTGAACTAGTACTATCATGTTTTTTTGAGAACCCGCTCCAATCAAATTAAGAATATCATTAGGGAAATCATCACATTACCTATCACACTGGTTTTTGGAGCATATTCTTCTATTTCCCTCCATTATCTAAGAAAAATAATGTATAATTAGAGTTCATTGATACATAGTTAATTAGCATAAAAAGGAAACATTGAACATAAAAGGATAGAATTATTATAAAGAAGTATATCCTAACATGTGATTCCTTAGGATTAAATTTAGGTTATCCTCGATCTATTTCATAACATATATTCATATGGAATTTTTTCCCTTAATAATGGTTCGTACTATACTCATGAATCTACAAAAGCATATCCCCCGAGAGTGTCGTAACCAAGAGTGCAGCAAGGTCCATTGTCGTGCACTAGTACTCATTCGAGTATAGCTCAATGTAGTGTTTTCTGGTTTTAGCCCTATATACATCGATGCCCGAGCCAACTCTACTTGCTCATATCTAGAAAGTGATGTATTTTCTTGATAAACCACTTACTCAATACTCACCAAAATTTTGGAATGTTTTATTATACTTAGTCTCAATGTTAAGGTTCTCACTATGGTTCTCTATTCCTAATATCTAAATGTAACTACACCATATTATGATACCAACTATAGAGACCCCATTCTTTTATATGAAACATTACATGATTTTAATTATAATTATACATCAGAGTGTAAGCCAGGGATGGTTAAGTCTTGTGTATTGGAAGACATGGTACATGAAACATTAACCACTGAGCTAAAAAAACTTCTTTATCTAATATACATAAAGATATCCTAACATTCATTGAGCCCTTATATCTTCAGAGGGAACCCTAGTGATCACATGAACAAAGGGATGAGATGAAAATCTCAGTAAGGGAATGAACATAAGGACACGTCTTAACCATATGAGTTAGTAGGAATGACATAATGATATCCAAATCATGGAACATACAAAGTCATATCATATAAGAAAGGAATCATATAAACACTGAATCATATAAATGTAGAAGGATCATAAATCATTTCCTTAGTATGGTTCAGGGCTATCCACCAATCCGGTTTCCCTTTTATTATGGGTCAAGGCTAACCTCCAATCATGTTTCCCTTTTTATTACGGTTCAATGCTAATTCCAATCCCATTTCTCATCGCATCTGATGAGACTTAAAATTACACAACGAATTGGAGCACTATCTAGGTGACCCATATTATCATTTTAATGAATATTCATTTCACATAAATAATCTTACATAATCAACAATACATAAACGTATTTGTACACATAGAAGGAATTGGGTACCAAAATAATGACATAAAGCATGACCAATGGGAGTATCATGAAAGTCTCCACAGTAGAAAGGGATTTGAACATACATGGACGTTCATAAGTTAAAATAGTTATATTAAATGGTAATTTATTTTAGACATAAGTGAAAAAGTTTAATAAATCTCATGAAAAAACATTACCATTAAAATATTTTTGTATGTTTTTAAGAAAAATACTATAAAGCGTTTAAAATAGAAAAGATGACAATATTTTATATAGAACCCGAATTGAACCAAAACGGTTTTAAAAAAGATAATTTAAGATTTTATAAATACAATAGTGGCTTAAAACTTATGATATAGTGCACTTGAGAATAGGGGAAAAATTAAGGAAGTTCCATTAAAATAGGTTTTCTTTTAAGAAAGTTCTAAGGTGGGAATCTTTTAAAAACACGTATATACCCAAAAGAGAGTGATGAAATGGTCTTCATAAATGAATATATTTCAACTATTTTATTTTAATTTATAAATAATCATATAATATTACTCCTTTTTATATAATTAATGATATTTCCACCTAAAAGAAAAAAGAAGGTTCGGGTAGAATTAATTATAGTTTATCAGCATGGTGTTGAGTGCACCTAAAAGGGATTTATGAGTGAGAAAATGGGTTTCACATCACTTATAAATTGTGAGGGATTTATGGGGGAGGTGATAAAACATACCACATCATTTGAGGTTACACATAAAAAGGCATAACATTGAGGAAAATCTTGACTAAAAGAGAAATGGGGAGGATCCCATACCTTAAATTTCGTGGTGTTCTCCACCTTTTATTAATGAACTGAATAAAAAATTAGTATTATTATTTAATAAATCCTAAATATATTCTATATGTAATTTATTTATTATAACCATTTTTTATTCATTGCAGGCCTTTTTGATTGTTCGTAAGGTTCAATTTCATTGTTCCTGCTCATTTGTTTACGTCGTTTTTATGAGAAGTTCGCTTATATTCATGTTTCAATAAACATGTAAGATGAAATTGGTTTCCCATAATTGAAGTTATATTCTATTATTAAAAATTTAAGATATTTAGTGGTTACAATTTTAAATTTGTTACATAGAGTGAAGTCAATATATTTTATATAAAACCTTAGTGATAACCATTTTGGTTAATTAGTGGGTTTGATAACAATAAAAATGGTTTTCTTTATAACATAATACCATTAGTAAAAAAGGGATACAGAACCATAAATAGGATATTTACAATATATAATAATCTGGTTCGACCACAAAAAAATGGGTTCATGACTATAATTAATGATGATAATAGAAATTGATAAATCGATGTCCTTTAATGTGCTAAATTAGCACATCTCAAACGGTGCTTTCATTTCTTTTAAATAAATGATGGGGAAAGGAGATAAGATAATGAAGTATCCCATTACCATAATATCATTCCTATACATGTATGTTACGTGTTTGTTTTGTACCATATGGGTTAAGGGAGGTGTGGAAAGAAACAAAAACAAAAGAATATAAAAGAAATGAAGGAATTGGAAAAAGAAATTTCCCTCTTTAGACATCCTCCTTTAAAAACCTCTTAAGGGGATATGATTTGGTATATTGAAGAGACTAAGGGACATTGGATGTGGGGTAGGATCTTGGGGAGATATTTGTGATGAATATTGGGATGGTATAAGTCTTGAGAGGAGTGAATATATGTGGTACGAAAGGGTGGTATTTATAGTGGAGGGGGGAGGGTGTTCATAATATTATAATAATTAATTTATTATTTCTTCACAAGACAATGAATTTTAAGTATTCCATGACCAATAATTGTAATAAATAAATATGATATCAATATTTGGTTGATTACATCACTTGTGAATTCAGAAATAGAGAATTTTCACTATAGTGTATTTATACTGTAAATTAATGTATTTTACTATTAACCAAAAAATCAAGTATTTAAAAAAAATCTAAAAAATTCACTCTATCCATTTTTCGACTTGTAGAATCCAAAAATGAAGTCATATTTTCAAAAATAATTTTATATATATGATTAAATTAATATTTAATTAAACTTATAATTTATTATTAAAAAACCCGTTTTAAAACATTTATTAACTTATTCTAAAATATAGGTACATCATACATTCACTAGAATATTATTTTTATACTATTATAGGTAAGGTTACTAGTCATTAGGGTATATCACTATTCATAAGTGTATGTGACTATTCAAAAGTGTAGATTACTATTCACCAAAAAATATTTTTTTTGTATCGGACTCCAAAAAACTGTATGGTTGCAACCGTGTATGTCAAATTTTCAAAATTCCAATCATAGAAGTGAAAAATTATGTTTATAGGCCACATATAAATTAATAGTTCATTATGTTGTGTTTCCATTTGATTTTATGACATATTTATAAGAAGGTAATTTCCATTTGAAAAACATTGGGCCATTACACCACTAGCATACATAATGTCTTGGTATGTATGATATTGTTTCAATTTATTTAGATGATAAGATAAATGATGGCTTTGGTCAATTTGGTAAAATATGTTTTGTCATATAGATATCAATGGTATTAGAAATTGATTCGGGGATTAATGTGATTTCAGAAGATGATCAATATTTTTGGAAACTTACGTGATTAAGGGACATTAAATATTATGAAATTTAAATTGAGTATTTAAGGTTGAATTTTATTTTTGAGAATTATTTTATTGAAGATTTGTGGTTATTCTGGTTATTTATTAAAATGTTTAGTTTATCTTATAGATTACATGTTTAGGGAATGTATGTCTTGGGAGATAAATATTAAATTTATCTATGAGGTCTATGTGACCATATATTTATTATATTGTTGATTGAATCTTAGTATGGAAATTTTTATAGAATTTAATGGATATTTATTTATGGGATGATCTATGACTATTAAAATTTAATTATAAAGATTAAAGAACCATATAAAGCATTATTGGTTTTTGGAATCATCTTATCATGTGTAAGAATTTTTTATTTTTTTAATTACTAAGGAAAATAAGAATATATTTCTCTACTTTTGATGACTATGAGATGTATTAGAGGTTTATTTTAGTGCTTCAGACTTGAAAAATGTATCTTCCAAACTTATAGTTTGATGAAACATATGAAATTTTTGTGGAAATTTATTAAAGGATAAACCTATACTATTCATGTTAGTATATTTATTCATGTCAATATAACAGAGATTAATTTAATTATTTTACTATAGGAAAATGATCATAGGAAAAAAATTCATGTAGCCTTCAATTCCAAAGAGCTGAGTGTTTTTTCTACATATGGGGTTTATGATTTATCAATTGTAAGCTTTCCCCATATCATTCATTTCCTTATTAATAATGATATATAGATGCTACATAAATTAAAAATAATTTTCATTGATATAAAAACTTAATATTTTTAATCCCAAATGTCTTTTGTACATTATTTTCTCTCTTTTACTAATAATTTTTTATTATCCCATTTTACAATTTGGGTTTCCACAATGGAATTATAAAATGTAAGAACAATAATCTAAAAGAATAGGTTCAAATATTAAAGGTGTAATTTTTTAGTATTGGAGAATATACCCCCTATAATGATTAAAAAATACTTCTATTGAAATAACTCTATTTCACCGATGGATTATGTATTATGTAACACCATGTTCAAATAAATAGCGATACACTAGTAAAATATTACTATTTAATGTCAATGTTAAATCATAGAAGTTAATTTAGTGGGTATGATTATGATAAAATACTTTATAAAATATTTATGTGTGTAATTAATTATATTTTTATTGATTAATTTACAGTAAATGACATTAAAATTTTAGAAAAGTAATTTTATTTTTCAAAACTACGTTTTCCCTAGAAAGGGTGTTTCTTGTTAGTAAATGTTATTGATAATTTATAAAGATTTTATAAAATATATTTGAGCTAATTAATTTCATTTTTTAATTTATCCTGAAAAATGTATATTAATATGAGTTGTTTATAATTTTTTTGAAAAGATTGATTTCTCATAGATTAGTGAAGAATAATTATTTTTTATTGAAAAGGTTATTTATAATTTTCTGAAAAGGTCTACCAAGATGAAAAATATCATAAACATTAATAGAAATATGTTAAAATTATAAGAAACATGATTGGAAAATCGAACCCTACTTTCAAATCAAAGATTTTATCCCCCATAATAAAGATTTTATTCACAAACTATTAAGAAATAAAAACTAAGATGATATAAATAAATAATTCATGGATTGACAGAAATATGGTTCTTTAATACATTTATATTTAATCCATATTTATTATTCATGTGGTTTGAACATAAACAATGAAAATATATACTTTTGGTAATTTTTTATTTCACAATATCAACATTATTCATGAATACATGTGTATAAGTCTCTTAAGGAGAATATTTATTCCCTTTTCCATATTTTGGAAAAATGTTTTCAAAAAAATTTCTGATTTATGAGAAGTGTTAATTTTACCTCATTCATGGTGACTTAATGATATGAATATTACTTTACATGTTTATCAGGTTAATTTCAGAAAAAATGAGTTCATTTATAATTTTACATATTTAAAAAATTATTTTAAAATGGAATGAATATTTTACTGAATAATTATATCAATTTACTATTCAATAATAATTTTCAATCTCAGATGACATTATTTGATGTCAGTTTTTCTTTAGGGGAGATATGTTCCAAGGGATCTATACTTATTTATTCTCTAAATGTTTTATGTTTATGATGATATGATATTTATAAATCTAGTTTCTTTTCAATGGGTAATGTTTTGTTGAAATATTATTGAAACCCTTTTTATTCTATGGGTTGAGATATGATGGATCATTAATGAACTTTTATCACACATAAGTAAAAATTTCATTATGTGATGTGTGGGAGTTATAACTTCCATCAATACATTACATAATTAATTATATCTTTTTAGATAGTTAAGGAAAAACATTCAATGTTCTTGATCCATTATGGGAAATAAGTCCATGTGCATCATCCATTATTATAAACAAGTCGATGTGCTTGATATGCTATAGGAAGAAATTTAATGTTATTGATCCATTATGATAAACATGAGTTGGATCCTAATTTTATGTTCTTAGTAGAAAAATTTGAAATATGAAATGGATTCTTTACTTATGATGATGCAACAATCATTTTTGATATGAAATTATGCTTCATTATTGAGTTATAATGAATTATCATTCTTATGATTAATCCATTTTTAAATGATAATTATTTATTCCCTTTATTATAATTATGAGTCTTTTTATTAGTAATGTTCTTTTTTTAGGTTATGGTCATGATTTAATTTCTTTATTCTAATCTAATACTTTATGTGATCAACAATTGAATTATCCTATGTTTATCCTTATTGATTATATATGCTCACCCTCTTCTTGTGTTTTATTTCCAGAAGATTTGAATAATTGGGTTTAAAATGATATTCCTAAAAATGGTTCTTCACATGATAATTTTTTTGGAGATCGTATATATTTTTATGTACCTATCATTTTATTTTACTATATATGTGAAAATTTATCCAAATTATCTAAAACTATAAATATAAAATTTAGATGGGTTTGTAACTGATGAACTATTTCATTGTTTATGTTGTAATATTTTCTTGTGATTTTTTTCAATTTTATGTGTATCGAAGTTAAAAATGAAATATTTATGTTTTTAGTACACGGTCAGGATGTGCAATATTTGGGGATATTACATAGATTAACATATTCCATTCATATTTCAACGTATATCACCCTTAGTTCAAACTATATTATTTATGATTCATAGTAGTTTACCTTTAGTTGGGGTGTATTATACATCTCATCCTAGTTCACCAAAGTAACTGTGAAATTATTACCTCATATAAGTTAATAAAGATCATATGATTTACAAAGAAATATCTATCAGGGTTTTCAAGATAGGTGTGAAATTATGCCTCTTGGTCAAACACTAGGTCATGACTGAGTTAATACAAAAATCACCATTTTAAAGTTTATTTCCCATAATTAGATCAGTTCTAGAACATGTATCCACATATTGTATCATAATAAGGATTTAATTTCTAATAAGACAACATACTAAAAAATGAAAAATATTAGGATGTTATCTTATAGTATGGCTTATACCTTAGATTTATCCATAGGGTTTTAAAATATTTCTCTTATTACATTCTTTAAATATAACTAAACTAATTATAGAAAAACTAAACCACGATTTGATTCTAACGATAGAGACCAAAGATAAAAATTTATTTACATTTCATCTTTTCCATAATTTAAATAGTTCACCTCAGCTAAAACTTTAACAGTCCCATGAATAGAGGGTTCAGTGTATTTCAGAAATAGCTAGAAAGGAATATTAATCTGTAATACCTATTAAATATATCCATAAACAAACTCTTCTAGAGACCCTTTTAAACTTATCATATATTATAATTATCTTCCGAACATAAATAATGGAAATATAAGAAAGGGGTGAGCTCAAACACTTTTTAAGGAAAAGTATAAGTGATAATAATCAATTATCAAATGTGGGAATTAGATAAGAATATGGTTATGGGAATGTAATAAAGGTATATGAATATATAATATAGAATTAATACCCAATAAAATAAGAACATGATCATTGAAATGAAAATAGAGAATAATAAAATAAAATCATAATATCATTTTTTAATAGAATATGTGGAAAAAACACAACAACAAAATTCATAAATATTAGTCAAGGGTCACTCCTAAAACCATTATCACAATGTGAAAAAGTCACATGGTGGATTGTGTTTACACCCCAATACAATAAACATAGTGGGAAAAGTTTCATTTTGTATTAGTTTCACCAATAATCCCAAACATAACATCTCATTAGTGATCAATGTTTACCCAATTCATTTAAGTGGTATATAATTCTATCCCCCATTCCATAAAATAGCATGCTTAGGGAAATCAACAACTCACCATACTTGGTGTCTCATGAGATAAAAACATTATCCAATGTATTTTAGGTATATACAATTTTTGTCCCATAAATCACATAATGAAAACAATACAAATTCATGGAACATGAGAAAAATATATAATACCTAATTCATAAACATGATCATTCCCATGAAAATGGTGTGTATTTCAAAATTTTGGTTCAAGGAATAAATTTTAGATTAATCATAATGATTTATAATAATGATAGGAATATAATCATTTTAAAATTATATAATTTAAAAAGGGACATACTTATTGAATGTGGTCTTGAAATGTTGAACATTTTTTCTTGGGATTTAGGTTGATAATGAATAGAAAAAAAAATTGGAGACGCTTGTCAAAATATGTAATGATATTTTTTAATGAAAGAAAAAGGAAAATATTTTATTTTAATCTATAATTCATTCATGAAGAATCTCTAGAAAATAATTTTTGTTCATATCTACAATATAAGGAATAGAAACATCTTATTTGGTTGATTATTAATATGAGATAAGAAATTAGAAAGTTCCCTTAATTCAGGTAAATATAAAATTTATAATTTCAAAGGCCGGTAAAATAATTATAACCCCTAAAATGAAAAATATATTTTACTGAGAGTATATGTAATTGAATTATTAAAAAAAATTCATGCGTATAAGATTTTATAAAAATGGATAAATATTAAATAATTTGTTACTTAAATATAGTGATGATGGCATGGATAATACCTTACCAGTCTTCATGGATAAAAAAATAAATATTCTTTTTGAAATCCATCTTTATTAGAAGGGATGTTGAAACATAATTTTGAGTATGGAATAAGTGAAATATTAATGACATACATGATAATCCAAAATTTGCATTCCAATTAAATAGGAGAAAATTAGTAGGTAGGGAAATTATGAACACGAAGAAGAAACCATCACTTAAGTGGAAGTGAATTATAATTAACAAAGTTTAATTTTTAGGAAAGAATATAACTCATTAGTAAGGATATATATATATATATCAAAAAGAATTTTCCAAATATTGAAATTGGTAATACCATACGTAATGAGATAAAAAAATCAATCATAAAGAAAATTTATCCTAGGAAAATATATTGAGTTATCATTGACCATTATATTTTTTCGAGGATATAAATGTCATCCCACAATAAGGATGATCCTAAATGGAAGTGATTTCTCCATGAAAAATAGCAATTTTTTAGTAAATATACAATGGTAGTATTTATGTCATATATAACGACTCAATTAACATAAAAAAAGTCACTAATTTATTATAGTGGTATCTGATACTAGGGATCTCACCCCATTGGACCAATAGGTTTAGATGTCTTAATGAAAATAATACACAAATGAGTCCTATATTATATTGGGAATTTTAACATCCCATGCTTTTTTATTGGCTTAAGGTGAGGTAAAATATTTACTAGGCCTTAGGTGATATATCCATGAAACCAATGGCTATAAATAAATGTCAAGGGCTTCAAAATAGTTGGGGGTAATTTTCCCTTTGAAGGAAACGAATGATATCCAAGATAACCGTAACTAAAAACCACTACATGATGAAAGTCCAAAATGTAATACTAATCAATGTATAAAAAAAATAAACTACATCATTGTACCAAGAGGAAACCAAGACCAATATCAAGATAAAAAGAAGAAGACGAACAAAAAAAGATAAAAGACAATGAATACACCAACAAAGAAACTCCCAACATGATCCATGATCAAAATCTAAAATAAATTACCAAGATATCACCTAAAATCACTAAATAAATGATATTATTTTCCTTTACTTGGGACTTTATAAATAATATCTACAAAGTTATAAAAATTAAAATGTAGGTGGTGGTTATTGAAACATATTACGTGTTCCACACATTAATTCCATAATCAAACCACTATGACAGAACATGTTAGTAGATTTATATAAAACAATTTAATATAGATCATAACAATTAAATACCATTTATTTGTAATGTAGTATTCATACAAAAATAGTTTTCAAAACAAAACCATTTCTAAGTAAAAGAACCAAATAGTTACTTAAAAAAATTACCCAATCCATAGTTCATAACCCATTCCTTTCCATAATACCACAAATGCATGAAACCATGAACCTTTATATAAAAATGGGTGATGATTAATCTTTTCAATAAGACATCACATTGTGAAATATTTTGACGGGAGAAATTTCATTCCCTTATGGATCCCAATAATGATAGTGTAGACTTATTACCCTTATCTATCATGATGCACATGAACACACAACAACCATTATAGTAAAAATCAAATCGAAATAAACCATTTCAAGACACTTAAATGAAAAATTTCATTTACTAAAAACATCACCATAAAACCATTTCCAAGAATCAAAAAAATCATCCTAAAAAAATCATTTAAAAATCAATAATATAAGAACATTAAACAATATCAAAATTTCAAAAATCCACAAAGCATAACTAAAGATGGTTTATATCATGATTTTTAAAAAAAATATTTTAATAAGTTTATAGAAATTCCTAAATATTGAAACTACTCCTTCACGTTATAATATGATTTGTAGAGATTGAATCTACATGCCTCAAAAACTAAGGCTGAAATTAATTACAACAGAAAATCATCAACCAAAATTTGGTTTAAACTAAAAAATAATCCTTTGATTATGTGTCATAACATCAAAACAACCATATCTCAACATGTTTGGCCACCCACAAACTAGATCCGTCACCAATTTATTTGATCCAATATTCATTGAAATGGAAGAAGATGAGATATACGAAAAACAATCAATCATGATGTCTGACCAATATATTCAGCATTCAACCCACACAGATTTTCTATTGGACCACCCCTAATGGAAATGGAATAGTCTCCACATCCTAGAGGAGGATAGAAAACTGATTTAGGGTTGTAATATAGGGGAAACGTGGGGTTAAGGGTCTATGTTGAGAGAGATCCATTTTTTTATGTTTCTTTTAGTCATGTGTGGTTAGTTTAGTGGACATGATATTGTTATAATAAGTACCTATCATAGTTCACTCACATGGATAGACAAACCATTCACCAACTTTGAAGAATAACATTGTACCACTTCACACAATTTCTCCTAGGTGGCCACATAGTGTGGAAAAACTATTTTCATTACTAGTAGACACTATTTTAGTTTGGATGGTTTCATGGAGGTGTTATAAGGGTTCTACTAACTATAATAAAAAACCGCTCCTCTATAAACTCCAATAATTTTTTTAAAAGTCATCTAAACCCTACTAATCATCAAACGAAAACATTCCATTCAAAAAATCAGTAATGAAAGGGGAATATAAATGAAACGGGTGGATCTAAATTATCCCCACCATTTTCCTTTTCATATAAAAAAATGTTGAGAATCATCATTTTACCAAAAGAAATTGGGCCATTGCTAAGCCATTTCCTTCCCCCATTCCATGGTTTCTTCATGAATCTAACTATGTTGCCAAAAAACAGACATCGTGCTAACTCTTTTTATTCATGTCATACTTTCTCTTACCTATCCAAAATTTGTAAAGACATATATACCAACAAAGCATCTAGATAAAGGTCAATGAGATATCATTTAATCAAAAAACTTGACCAGGATGGTACTTTTTCAACTAAGATACATGAAACACGTTTTTCATTAAAGAAAACTATGGGGGTAAATCTAACTCATATGACACCTCAATAAACCATTCTAGTGTCTGTAAAGGGCATATGAATCATGGATATATTTTTCCTGGAATCCCAAAATTATGATGCCAAACCCTTGGATAGATTCTCAAGAACACATGACTACTCACCTCGAACAACAACGACTGTTGACGATGATCTGAATATTATTCCAGATGACTTTGAGTTGTCTCTATTCTATTCCCGATGAAATAGATATACTACGTTTTCTCGTAAAAAATGGTTTCAGAGACCACAAAAGGTAAAATTATTTCCACCCAAAAAGAAGAGAATAAAAAGAAATCACGTACAATAATTCAAAAGCTTCCATATGAATTATTTCATAATTAATGTTATTATATGGGAACTGTACTAATGGAATGTGCTAATCATATGAGCCACCAAAATCCATTATAGAATCCAAAATCGTGTATTTAAACATTTTTATTGTTATTTCATATTTTAATTCCATTAGAGGGTGATACACCATACTCAAAGTTGACATATATCTATGGGCTTAGTGAAAGGATTTCTAGACATGAGATGTAAACCAAGGATCTCAATATGAAAATATTGAAACTAGTATTCCATCCCTATTTACCTCTCTTGGATATAGATTTTAGACTTGTACCCCATTTTTTGAGATTAATTAATATTCATGAAATTGGAAAACATTGTGAGTTTATCCAAAATCAACCATATGGAACCGTGCTTCTAAACTGTCCTTGAGTGATATGTTATAAAAAATCAATGGAAATATTCTCACATTTTTAAATAGTAATTGGAAAAGTCTACGGCATTCCCATTGTCAGATAATTCTTTGTCTTAACCAATGGACATGTTAAACATCTTGAATAATATACTACTACAATTATTTACTTGACTACTAACCAAAATTTGTGTTTTATACCTCATAAATATTATTCTTTCATTGATGAACAACCTATCTCAAATTGTGGGATGAAATAATATTTTTTACCAAGAAGCCCTAGGTATGACCATCTAATCTCAAAACCAAAAAAATGAACTCCAATCTAGCATACACCCCTTAATGGTATGGAAACCATTGAGTTTTTTCTTTTTTTGAAGACATTATGAATTTTATTCCTATTCCACTTTATCTATATTTACCAGATCATAAACCAAATAAACTGGAACAAAAACTATAACATTGTCTCTATGTTCAAAATCTGTGTTCATGTCAACTGTCACTAGCATAAACTTATGCAAATCTAAATATTATTTTCCCAAATCACCACAAAATAATCTATATAATGAATCCACTGCAAAATTTCCTTTAATAAGTTTATACATAAAATCAATGTCAAATATTTGGGGGTACTGAATCCATATTCTATATAATAGGTTAAAATTTCAATGTGTGAAAATGTGTTTCAATAACTTATGATCAGTAAATATAGTGACTGAGGATTAACATAAATGAATATTAAATCATTTTTTATTACTCTTTATAACATTACAATAATTATATCATAAAGGACATAATAGTTTTGTGTATATGGAAATTTTTAACAGAATTATCAATGTTTTTTAAATATCATCAATTTCTCTCTCAAAGATCCTCTCCATTATTTAATATACTTATAAACATTCTTTATAACCTCAATAAAGGATACATAATAAAGGTGGATAAGATTCTCAATAAGTGTAATGAAAAGAGATTCAAATGCATTACAAGAGAATAAGTGTATAATAACATTAGAATAACATTTTAGGATGATTCCTTTCATATAAATGATATTATACACGAGTCATGGAATAAATATTTGTAGGTTATAAGACATTAATCGTAAGGGAATAATGATAGAAATTCATGACACCATCACACATGAATGAGATATAGAGTTTGTGGAAGACACATAAGCCTATAAAATAACGTCCATAGTAGTCAAGGATTCACTATCATATCCACCTTAGTATATTTGGTTAACCCCCCCACACCATCATGGCTGTCATGGTTCACTCCCATGACCATTATTGTAGTCAAGGATCACTCCAAAGACCATATTAGTGGAAAAACCCCTTTTTTAACTGAGTTCACTCCCCACTCCAGCCATGTCTATCTCATGAAATATAAATCATTACCCAATACATTTGAAGGAGATATAGGTCCAAAAAATCTCATAATTTAGTCACACATACGAGTTAAATATGATGATTATCAATTAAATCATAACCGATGTAATGAAATTTGTATAATAAACATGTAAAAATTTCATAAACTATAGATAATAATCATGATTCAATATCATTTCATCAAATCATTACCAATGAAATTTTTTTGTTTTCATAGAAGTATAATATGTTAAATAGAATGGGTTTCATAACCATCGATCCACCAAAATATAAACCATTCAATGTAACAATATGAATGAACTATTGATTATTTTCACTAAAAAGTTAGGGGTAACCCCAATAAATGTTATCTGATATAGAAAATAATTTTGAAATTTCATTTAAAAGGTTTCCTAAGGAAAATATCCTTTAACAATGATTTTTTTTAAAACATTAAACATTTTGAGACCATTTTTAATCAAAATAACATGGAAAACATAGATATCATCTTGAAAAAATTATTAAAAAATTTCCCTTTGAAAATATATATAGGAATTTAGAAAATTTTCTGAAAACCATTCTCCATGAAAACATAGAGAAAAATTTTGTAAATAAATTGGAAATAATTTTCCCAAGAAATCATATAAAAAGATTTTAAAAAAATTGACAAAATTTTTATTTGATAATAATTTAAAATATTAGAAAATAATATTTAAGATAATTGAAATTCTTTTATTTGAAAACATCATTTTGAAATCATGTAAATGTAACTTTGAAAATAATTTAAAATAGTTTATAAAAATAATAACATTGAAAATAGTTTTTCATTGATGTTTTTAAAATCAAAAAATTCCAAAAATATTTCGGAAAAAAGTATTTAAAAAAATAACATGTAAATTTACAAAGGAATCAATATAGAAATGATGATCATCCCCGTGGGTATGTATGTACTTTCCGAACATTAATTTTTAAGATTAAAAAAAATATGGTAAGAAATTAATGATATTTATTTAGATATGTTTCATAATAAGTCTTTAATGAAATCATATTCATTAAAAATATTGATAAACAATGAAATTGTGGTAATAATATTTTACCACTTTGGTAAAATTGAATCCAAATAAAATAGGAATAATTACATTAAAAGAAGCATAAAATATCCTAAAAAAATTATATTTTTGATATATCATGTCAATGAATGTATATATTACTCATAGAAAAATATATGTTTATAACATGGTATGGGTCTTAAAGAAGGAAAATTGTGATAGAATTACTTTATCGATTTTGTAACTTTTGAGACATAAAACCAGTGAAAGAAATGTCATCAGTTGTAAATATATATATACAGATAAATTTAATTATACTTCTTATATAATACATCTATGTTCAGTATATACACCACACAAAATAAATGAGTGGTAAATTAGACATGTATCTCACATATATATATGATCTGATATGAGAAAACCCATACCTTAAGTCTTGATATTCTTTGAATATGTTAAAAGATACAGTATAATAAATATAAATCTATTATAAATATTAAAAAAACTGTTTTATTATATGTAATACCATATATTTTTTATTTATGAAATTTATATTAACCAGTTATTATCAACCTCGTGTTAATGTAAAATTTCAGGAAATATCTTCTTTGTTTTTTGTTGATATTTTTACATATTATTGTTGATATTATTTCATAGATATTGATTTACTTATATCCATAATGTAAAAAATGATATAAATATCTTATATAGTAAGGATATAAATATTAATTATTATTTAAATATGATATAAATATTAAATGGAATACACCGTTCATGCAGGTGGTAGGCCGTACAAACGGTTGGACATTTTTTCCTTTAATTATCATTTGGAAAGAATAAATGTATGTGGTATATATATATATATATATTATAATTCCATTAAAATTATTATTTCATATATGTCATATAATTTTACTAAAACCATTCTTAATATTTTCCACGTAGAGTGTGAACAAATCACATCATTTTGAGGAAGCGATGGTCTACACGTCCACAAACAAAGTTATCATTTTTACATGAAATAGAAAGCATTAAGGTACGTTTTACATAATGATTAAATAATATTATATACATAATTAATATAATATATATAATACAATAACATAGTTTCCATCATAATTATCAACTACGAGAGGCGGTAATGAAAAAATGAACAACAATGTTTCATGAGATGATAGTTTATCGTACAAAAGAACATTAATTTTTTTCCCATTAGATGGAATTTTGTGTATGTTTATGTAAAAAATGTAGAATATAAACATCTAAATATATTTATCATTTATGTTATTATATATGGGTTTAATATAAATAGTTGATGTGATGGGGAACGAAAATAAAACAAGGAGAGTAAGGAAGGATGCTACCTCTTTTGTGGGTAACTACTTTTTTGTTACAGCAAAGGCATTCCATGGATGGGCGTTTGCCTAATGACAGGATTCTATAATGAAGGGTGGGATTTTGGAATCTTACTTTCAACTATTTTGGGTGATACAATGGGATTTAGATGTGTGAATAATTTGGGGGGTTGTTGTGTGTATATTTATAGTGGACGACGCGAGGAATTATTCTAACATTTTAAAAGAGAATTCGACCCATATTTTCACTATGTAAAATCGATCCAATAATGTTCAATATTAGGGAAAATTTTTAATATATTAAAAATTTTATTATGTTATAGATTTTGGAAAAATTTATAGGTCATTTTTTTGCCTTAAATTTATGTTTTATTCATTTTTTAATTTAATATTTATTGTATTCATGATAATTAATTTTAGTCAATATCAAAAATATATTTGGTAAAAAAATTAAGTTGAACATATTATAAATTATAAATTATAATTTTTCCAAATACAGAAACCATTTATTAAATTATAATCACATAATTGGAAGAAATTAATTTAAAATTAATCTTTCATACAATATGACAAAACGAGGTTTTAAAGTTAAAATGTGCACATGGTTGTTATGTTTTTACATAAAATTTCAATTTTAAACTGATTCCAAAGAAAAAAATTGTATTAATTTATATAAAATATAACTTATTTAAATTTAAAACCATGCTAAATGATAATTAAAATATATAAGTAAATTATACAAAGAAGCAGTTATTTAATTAAAATCTACTACTTTCATTATTCATCAATGCATTAAAATTCTCATAAAAATAAAAAATATTTCTTCTAGTAAAATTTTTATGTTTTAAATCTTGAAATTAATTTTAATTTTTCAAATAAAAATTCAAAATGTTTCAAAAATCATATTTAAAATGGTTTCTCCATTAAAAAGTGGTAAACATAGATTTTAGAAAAATATATATTTTCATTCATAAAATTTTATTTGTTATTTTCTTATACCTATCAAATATATTGGATGGGTACCAAAAATATTGATTGAATATAAAATATATATGTTTAAGTCTAATAATTAATGAAAATTGGTTTGCTTAATTTATTGAGATAATTTTTTTTCTGTACATAGAAAAATAATTTTCTAAGAAATGTAATTTCATCAATTTCTAATATATCCTTCATTAACATACACTAATTTATAACCAAAGGAATATTTTTCATACATGTATAAATAATTTTTTAAACATTTTTTTAGTCTAATTCATGTTTTCATTACCATGGATAGGTGGTAGCAATAATAAAATTTTAATAACAATATTAATATTATATTATAGTTTGTTAAAATGTTGCCCTATGTATTATGAAAGATATCAAAAGGAATCAGTATTCTGTTTAATACAATACAAATATAGTGTTGTGTGTACCAAAATATAATCCATTTATTGCATGTGGTACATGATTAACTTGGTTTTCTATATAATTCAAGAACAACATATTGATTATATATATATATATATTCATTTTGTTATGAAATGAAAAATTATTTTAAACGGTTATACAAAAATAAATCAAATTCGAAAAATATCATGGTGTTACCTTATACCCCCATAAAAATTTATTTTTTTTCTTTAATGTCATCTAGGTTATCACAATATTAATACATAAAAGTTCATTTCTTTGAAATCCACATCGTAAAGAAGAATACAAAAACATTCTTTTACAAGGGAAAGTTAGAAACATAACAGTTACATAATGTAATGACTTACAAGTTTTCAGAAAAGGATAAAATATGTGGGAAGTGAAATCATAGACATATAAGACAAATCTAAGTATCATGGTATGATGTAGAGTGATAGATATCATGATTAAGATAATGTTAATAATACAAAAGGCATAAATCTGTGGTGATCTAAGGGTCAAATTGACTCATAAAAAAGATGGGTACAAAGAAAGCTTTTTTCGTTTTATGATTCTTTGTACTAAATAAAAAAAATTATGAAAATATATAAATACACGATTTCAGAAAAACCATATACTTTCTTTTCCTTCATAAAATCACACTTCATCCCTTATTCCTTAAGATGAAGATGAATTTTCCATTCTTAATGCATTAAAAGATCACGAGATCCATAAATAGAATTATAGGTCATTCTATCTATCATTATCATACGAAAAAGGTTATAACTTGTTATCAACTATTCATAAATAGTTATATATAAATGTAAAAATTTGATATAAACAATTTTATAAATGGTTAAACTTAAAACCTCATGAAAAATGGAATTCCATCATATTAGAAATTTGGTCACTAACTATCCCAAAAGAAAATTATAATTAATCCCCATATATTGTAATATAGCTCCGGGTTGTTGCATACCAAACATTTCAATACCTTCATCATATATTATAATAAAATATGGTAATAATTTAAATCATCAAAATTCTTTATTTAAAACATGCATGTTTCCTTTTTCTAAATTTATTTTTTTTATATTCTTTAAACTTATTTTTTTTATTCATCATGTATAATAGAAAAAACTTATTTACAAATACTTAACTAGTTGCAAGGTAATCAGTACTATCCAATTTACTTATTCATATTTATCATATTATTATTTTATAAAAAATTTCTTAACATATAGAACATATTGAGGGTTATTTTTTCCTTAATCATGTTTTTTACATGAACATCACCTTACCATTAAATACCTTTTCTAGTCCATATGATCCATTAAATGTATTCATTTATGTCCATTATGAAAAACATAAACTAAAAATCGTTATATATTTCACCAATAATATCACATAATTATTTAATCTAAATAAAAAATATATATTATTTGACATCATACATAAGCCAATAACATGGTAACCTTATCCTATTAGTTAATACCTATATCCATTCAAATTTCACCAATAGTCTCATCATCATTATAAATATAACCATTAATCATATCACCATGCCGATTCTCTTCATGAGACTTCCACTTAGGGAATCAATTTTCATAATGACCAATCATTCCACAAAGTAAAGCAGTTACCCTTTGATTTTGTCTTAGAGAGGAAAATATTCTAATCAAATATGTTAACTAAACACTTTATTTTACCTTTTAATTTACTTTATTTATTTCCTTATTTTCAATAGTCAAAAAAACCGTATGTTCTTATAATACATTCACATAGGTAATTCTTTAAAAATTTATGACATAAATAAAACATAATCTTCTTTCCTCCATAGTCAATATTTTATAAAATATCAGCAAACTCCTTCCCTATCATCCTTCGTGAGTATGGAAGTTTGTTAATGTATACATTGTAAATCAATTTCCGTGAATACTGATTGGGAATGATCCCAACATAATTTTCTCTAATGACCAACACATTTGACTTCTCAAAAGAAAATGGTTCATCACAATCTACATTAACCGTGTTCATTTTTGATTCTTCTATTGACTAAAACCATAAATCATAGTGTGAGAAACATTTGTCCTTGAAGAAAACATCATAATCCAGAAAATTCACTTATAAGATGTCAAAATCAAGACACTGACTTCATTATTATTTGACACCAGAGGTTTATGCTAGGTTACTCATAGTAATCTTCTATTTTAATCATTCATTATGGATCTAAAAGTGTCTTTTTAATCCAAAATAATAGCAACATGGGTGTCATACTGGCCATTCAGTAAGGATTATTGTCGTGCATGAGTTCTCGATCAAGTCTATATCAATAAAATGTTTTCAAGGTTGTTACCCCTATATATATATATCGTTCAGATCCACATCCTCATGTTGGATCCATACATGGATGTATATCTAGGAAACTACTCACTTTATCTCTACCAAAATTATAGGAAATTTTCTAAAACATCAACTCAAACATATATCAATCCTTATATACATCCATAGACATATCCTAAGAATTATCTCTCAGGATTTCACTAATTATTTCTCATCCATGTCCATAAAGGATGAGTAAACCATTACATGGATACCAGCTATAGAGACCCAGGCTAAACATACAAAGTTATTACATCATTTTAGATGAATATTACACAAATTTTAAAAATAAATTCTTGATGCCCAAAATAGTTTATTGGATTTTGAATTTTGTAAAAAATATATTCTAGCTTGATAAAACAAATTCAATGTTTCTCAAAAATATCTTCCCCTTCAGTAATTCAACTTAAAACAATTATATTTTTCCCGGGGAAAGTAAAAATAATAAATATGTGAGCATATATGCATAGTAAAGGTAAAATAAGATACACATAAACATAAAATTAGAATATGGGTATGAGGACATGGGAATAAAATTTTAAGATCATATCCTCCATATTAAAGATCATATACACGAGTCATGTCATAATGATTGATAGTTAAAAAAAGAATAATCATAATTAAATATGGATCTTAATCCAAGAGATCAAAACATATGAATGTGAAATAGTGTTTTTGGTAGACACATAATTATATAAAAATATTTCTATAATTGGAAATGAATCACTTCCACGGTCTTCTAAGTAGAATGGGTTCACTCCCCACACCATATTGGAATTCACGAGTCACCCTGTGTCTATATTAGCAATCTTACATCACTCCAAATACAATTTTACTATACTATGTTCTGTACATAACAAAATTTACCCCCTATTCCATCCATTTCAATCTCATGATATATAAATATTTTCCGAATTCCTTGGAGGGTGATATGGTTCCCACCCATATCATAATGAAAAAACACATATGTGTGCCACAATTTCATTAAAAATGATATCATAACCCATGAAGTGAAATTGGTATCACAAACATGTAATCATATGATAACTTATAGAAAATAGATAGGTTTAATAATAATTTCATCAATGCATAACCCTTGAAATGTATCATGTTTCATAAACATATAATGCTATGAAAGATAACATATTTCATAACCATAATTCCATCAAAACATTCACCATTTAATGAAATAATATGAATGTATCCTTCAGATCATTTTCCATGAAAGGAAGAAGTAATAGCAATAAATGTCATCATATATCTAAATGGATTGGAAATTTATTTTGAACAATATTCCTCTGTGTTTTTTCCTGTGCTCATTGAAAAATAAGTTTCTAAACATAAATATATTTTATTGCAATTTTATTTGAAAATAACTATGAAAATATATAAAAAATCATAAATATAATTTTAAAATTTTCCCTTGGATTATTATGAAATAATCTTTTATCATTTTGACAACTTTTTTCCTTGAAAACATATAAAATAAAATTGAAAATATTTTGGTATCATTTTTCCATGAATACATAGAAAATAAGCTTCAAAATATTTTGAAAATTATTTTCCATTAAACATTATAAAATATTATTTAAAATTTCTTGAAAAACATTTTCATTGAATTTTTTTTTAAAAAATTAAAATAATATTTGAAATCATTTAAATACATTTCATTGAAAAAAAAATTTAAAACAGATAAGGGGAGATTTGAAAATAATTTAAAACACATTTTAATCAATTTTTTTCAAACCATATTCATTGAAAACAATTTAAATGTAAGTTGATTTCTATAATATTAAGAAAAAATTAATTTAAAAAATAACCTTATAAACCATCAATTGGAAGCATCATGAAAGAGGTTTAGTCCATACATGCCAAAATTCCTTCTTTTCCCTAAAGTTTTAGAAAAGTTCCTTGATTGAAACATGTAAAGAATATCACATTTAAAAACTTTTTTTAAAATGTTAATACATGTGTGAAAAATTCCTTTTTAAATATAAAATTAATACTAAAACTTTTTTTAGAATAGTTTTACAAAACATGGTTTTGAGAGAACATAGATTTCCAACCGGAAGGGAAAATGAAGTCATATTTTCCTAAAGTAGTTTTGTTAATTATGTTAATTACCAAATAGATAAAAATGGTACAAATAATTTTATATAACATGAATAAACATTGGGTAATAAATTTACTGATATTTATTGAGACAAGGATAATAATATTTCATTAATTGAGGAATAATCATAAAGAATCTCAACAAATGGTGAGATTGAAGCAATAAACCGTAACCACTTTGTCAATATTGAATCATAAAACAATGTAATGAATAACATTAAATTAATAATAAAATATTATTAAAATAATAATATTCAATATATAACATTTCGATGACTGTATATATACCTCAAAGAAAAGTATAGGTTCATAATGTGGCCCGTGTTTCAAAAAAAGAAAATTGAGACATAATTATTTTACCAATTTTGGAAAATTTGAAACATACACCACATGAAAAAAAAATCTAATCAAATGAACATGTAAAAACCCATATGTTTATGTATAATAATCACATAATACATCCACAGCATGTAAATACACCACATAAATTAAATGAGTGGTAAAAAAGAATGTATCTCATAGATAAAAGATGTGAGATGGGAAAACCCTTACCTTAAGTATTGACTTACTACCAACATGTTAAAAATCCTGTATAATAAACATATGTTTATTATTAGTCTAAAAATTAAAAATATTTATTATATATAATACCATATATGGATTAGTTGGGAATTTATATTACCTATTTAGTAACAACTCCATGTTAATGTTACGTATTAGGTAATATATTCTTTGTTTTTCAATTATATTTGGACTTATTATTATTATTAATATTACTTAAATAATAATTTAATTATATAAATATTTATAATAATCCATAAATGAAGAAAATATGAAATAGAAGACACCATTCCTGGAGATTGAAAGCTGTACGTACACATGAATGTTGTTTCTCATAAAATATCATTTGGAAAAAAATAGAGTAATTGAAATTTATGTGTATATAAATATATATTAAAATTATCATATAATTGTTATTTCATAAACATCATATACATTTACAAGTAATAGAAAGCATGAAGGTTTGTTTTATATAATAAATAAATCATATTAAATAAATCAAAAATATTGCATATATCATATAAAAATTGAGTTTATATCATAATATCTAATTGTGAGGGGTGGTAAAGAGAAAAAGCAACATTGTTTAATGAGATGGTATACACAAGCATTGTAATTTTGATATCTATTAGATGGAAGTGTGTGTAAGTATAGAAGTAACAATTAGTATTAAAAAATATCATTATATTTAGGATATTGAGGTTATTATATAATTTTGGAATAAGAATAATTAATTTGGTGGGAAATAAAAATAAAGCAAAGGATATTGAGGAATGATGATACAATGTTTTTGGGTAACACCTTTTTAATTGCACCAACAGGCTTCATTGGATGAATTTATATGATAAGGGAGGATTATTGGATTAAGGGATATATTTTGGTTTTATATTTGAAGTGTTTTTTTTGAGAAAAAATGGTAGATAAATTTGAATAAGTGAGAGGGTGAGTGTATTTTTGTAATTGAGGATGAGTCAAATTCATGGAAATTTATAAAATGGGAACTCCACCCTTGTTTTCCCATGTAAAGTGGATCAAATAATAGTAAAAATTATATAAAATGTATTAAATATTATAGATAGAAACATACAATGGATTTTGGAAAAATTTCTAAGTGATTTTGGGCCATAAGTTTACGGTTTAGTCCATTATTAAGATAATCATCATCTTAATCAATGAAAAACATTAATCAAAGCAACTAATATTTTTAGTCACAAACTAACTGGAAATTATTATAAAATATAAATTTTCTCTATTCAAAAAATGGAATATATATTTTTAACTTCTAATAAATTATGTTGCCGTAATTGATGAAATACTAATCCCACAAAAGGGACGAGAATGTGAGGTATTAAAGTAAAAATGTTCAAAAGTTTACTATATTTTATATACAAATTCAATTTTAATTTTATTATCAAGAAAACATTTAGATTAATTTTTGTATGATTAATCTAATTAAAAATTAGAACCAATATGTATATATAACATTTATATGTAAATAAAGTTTATGGAAACAATGTTTTGAATTAAAATCATTTGTTTTTAACTATTCATCATAAATATGAAACTACATAGAAAAATAAGAAAATTACCCCAAGTAAATTTTGATATAATGATAAAAAAATGATGTTTATTTTTTAAAATAAATTTAATACAAGTTTCAAAAATCTTATATAAAATGGGTTCTCAATTAATAGATAAAAAATTACCTTTTAGAATTATAAATCATTTTATTCGTAAAATTAGATTTAATATTTTATTTTACCTACAAAAATTTATTACATTAGTATAAAAACTATTTATTGAATTTAAAATATTTATATTTCATTGAAAATAATAATGAAAACGTTATTTTTATTTTCCTGAGATAAAATTCTATTTTCACATAGAGAAATTGTTTTCATATAAAACCCATTTATTAATATTCAAATAGTTATATAATTCAATTCTACTAAATTATAACAAAAGAATTGATTTTATTTACATGTATATATAAAATTTTCAAAATTTAGTTAATCCTATTATGAAAATCTATTCTCATGTCTATGTTATAGATATACAAATATTTCAACAAGAATATTAATAATAAATTGTATTTTGGTAAAACTCGACCATTCATGTTATGGAAGCTATTGAAGAGCCACAATATCGTTGTTTCCCTCGGAATTCGGGGATGACCTCCTGAATGGGAGATTCAAACGTTCCGATCGGTTTCTAGCGGGTTTGTTCGTAGAACCAGAAACATCCAATGATTTCACATCCATTTGGACCTACTTTCCAAAGGTAGGTGCTCATTATCTTGTGGACTGATGAATCTTAGGAATTTTCATTGGTCGAGAGGATGGGAGGTCGGACTCATCACACCTTTTTGTGGGGAATTATTGTCTATTCTGGGACTCTATTTATATATTTAAGTTATGTTTGTGAATCCTTATTACATTACCAGGTGTAAAATGAGCTTTTCCTTTAGTTTTGACAATCAATGATTAAATATGTAAGAAATTTAGAGAATCTTTTATATGTATTCGAGGTTTTTCATCAATAGAGAATCATCTATATATATTTAGAGATTCTTGGTCAATGGTATCCTTCAAAACATTCATATAAAAGTCTCTTGGTCATTATGATGACCAGACTGGTTTTAAAGCCACTCAGTGGGGCACTTGAAGTTTATTTCCATTCAGAAGGACATGAATTTATTTCAGAGTTGGGATCGAACCCATAGATGGGCTACCTACGTATCCTTTGTTTTGGAAAAGGAATCAGAACCCACGTAGTTCGAGTAAAGGGTATGATGTTTATGATTGATGGCTCAAAGCAGGATGTCACAATTACTTTTACACTCTAAGCTCACGCGAGTCATGCTCGGTGTGAGAAACAAGAGGTATTGGTAAAAATTAGACAATTGTGCCATGAAAGATGCAATCATAAGAAATGGTTTGGGGATTATGTATGTATGACTGCCCAGAGGATTTACTTTAGGGAGAAAATCCAGGAACAGGGTCCATAAAGGTACATGTGCTTCATGGAGATTTTAATACTCTAACATAAGACTTATTCCTGAAAAGGAATCCCAAATTAGGAGAGGATTGATAACTGGGCTTTACTCCTGAGAAGGAATCCCAGATCAAACGTAAATTAGGACTAGTTAAAGAGAATTTAAGGGACTTGGGGCTTACTCCTGAGAAGTAAGCCCAAGATTAGGACTGGGACTTATTCCTGAAAAGGAATCCCAGGTTAAGGATTAAGGTTTGGGGCTTACTCCTGAGGAGGATGCCCATATTTGAGATTGGGGATTATTCTTAAGAAGGATGCCCAAATTAAGGGACTTGGGGCTTACTCCTAAGAAGGATGCCCAAAATTTTTGACTGGGACTTATTCCTGAAAAGGAGGCCCAGGTTGAGGATTCTCTCATCGTAAAGGATGAGATTGAATGAATGAACTCTCAATCTTTTGTGACATAAAAATTTATAAATCACTATGTTTTGAGAGATATTCCACAAAATTCTTTTCAAATAAGGAAGTCAAATTAATAAATCATGCCATAAATGGCTTTGAAGAGTATCTTGAAGACTGATTCTTGAATAGGAAAGGTGAAATGGCTTAAGAGGGGTAAAATGGGAAAGATGGGCACCCAAAAAGGTAGGGGCGCACATGTCTTGAAAGCCGCACAAGTCTTACATGGGCGCGCAAGTATTGGTCGCACAGGTATACCTGCGCGACATGTGGGGTACTTGCGCGATTTTCAACCAGCATTAGAATACTTGAGCGACTCTTTATTAATCCCTTTATAATCCTCTTGAGGTTCTTCTAGAAAAGGGACACGCAAGTTATATCGATGGAATAAGGCGGAGCGCAAGTGGGACCACTTCCCTTAAGGGTTGGCCACTCAGGCGCGCAAGTGTTGATGAGTTTCAACACTTAGGCCTTCCTCTCACTCTTTAGATCTTCCGTTATAGGTAAGAAATTACCTTAGAAGTGTTCCGGAAGCTTTGAGAAGAGACTTGGGCGTCGGGAGCTTCAATCCGAGTTTCTAGAAAAAGATCCTCTCGAATGGGGGCCCACAGGGTCTATTTATAGGCAGGAGAAGACCCCGGGTGGTTACCGGGCGATTACCACTTAGGTCGCGCAAGTCACTTGTGCGACCAAGGGCGTTGCACAAGTGTACTTGCGCGACAGTGATATAACGTGCGCGGTGAGGTTGCTTTTGATCCTTTGTTCATGCCTTTGTCGATTTCTGATATTTTCTTCAAAGGTTGAATCACTTTGAGATCAGATATTCCCCTTTTCCGATTTTTAGATTCTGTGAAGAAAGGAGTGTCAACAAAAGTCCCCCCTCAGAGTTGGATCCGGAGAGAAATGAGGATTTGACTCTGAGGAAATCGAATCCATCCCAAGGAAAAGGGGGAGCGCAAGTCTTCAGGGCATATAGGGTGGCGCGCAAGTTCTCTCCGCGCAGGCCTTAAGCTCATGGGGTACAGCGCGCAGGGTCTCGGCCACGTCTATAAATAAGGGGCCTCACTTCCGTACAAGCATCCGGATTTCCAGACTTCATACCTTCGAGCTCTCGCCGCGCAGGTCACCATAGTCGCGCAAGTTGTTCTGTTTTCCAGAGTTTTCCTTGATGTCGCGCTACTGTAAAGGCATTTGTACTTGCGCGGTTGATACTTGCGCGTAAAAAACTAGCGTGTCACACGAATACTTGCGCGCCTTAATTCCTTTAGCCATTTTTTAGAAATATTTCAAAAAATTTATGAAAAATAAACCCATTTAAGAGTTTAATTTATTCAACTTTTGTGCAGATTCAATGGCTCCTAAGGGAATTAAAACGTCTGATGAACTGGCTAGCAAGCAGATAGATGATATTATGGACATCATTGGACCTGATTATTATACTTTCAAAGATAGTACTCTTCCAAATTTGGCTATGTATCTGAAGAAATATCATCTCAACTATCCTCATTGCACTTATCTACCTTTGTATGGATATGGTCATCTAAAAGAAGTCATTATTCCAGAATTAAAGAATTATCTTCCATTTTCGTGGATTCAGAATTATACCAACTTTGCTTCAGCAAATATCTCAGGTGGATGAGTATTTATAACTGCTGGAACAGTGGAGAAGGAATATATGATGCATCATAGACCTTGCACACCAGATCTGAATAAACATACACCTGAGCTTCAACCACATTGTCATCCTTCGATCTTTCGGAATGCTCAAATGGATCAATACAAAGGCTCGATGAAAAGTTGGGACTTCCGTCCTGTGGGAGGTGTGAAGCCAACTTGGATGTGGGCATACTGGGTGCGACAGACCTGCGCAGAGTTTATTGAGGATCTGAAGAGAGCTGCAATATATGAGGTTGTCTGGGTTGGGCAAACATATGTTTACAGACATGATAACTTCGTGCCAGAGATACTCAGCCACTGGAGCCCAGCAACTAATTCTTTCCATTTGACTCATGGAGAAGTAGGTATCAGCTTGTGGGATGTCCACAAGATCTCAGGGGCTCCAATTTTGGGCGATATTTATGATGAATTCATTCCTCCCAAGGTGACTTGGAATGATTCAGATAAGACTCCTGCTTTAGCTCGAGAATTATTTAAGATCTTCCATAGGCTCAAGAGTTCAGAGACCTCATTAACTCATTTTAGAAAAGATATTCATCCGGAAGAATGGATGAATGTGTTTCTTATTGAGAAGAATGGGATGGAGCCAAAAGAAAAAGGATCCAAGAAGAAGAAATCCAAGGATTCCAAGCCCAAACGTCCTACCACCTGTCCAAAACCTGAGAAGAGAGGAGCTCCTGCCACATTCTGGCCAACTCTAGAAGCAGGAGAGTTTGAAAAGTGGGGATATGAAGTGAATCAAAGAATTACAAAGAAAACTCGTCTGGAGGGTTTCTTGGCAATGTGGCTCAGTGTTTGTCTCTTGCTGGTCAGGGATTCGAAGGGAGGCGTTAGGCCAGGGGCCTTCGTCGTTGCGGAAAAGTTGGATGAGGGAAAATGGATGGGTTAGCTACCCCCATTTTAGCAACGATTCACAGGAGCTTACTTCATGTCTTCCTGGGTAAATCTCCTTTAAGAATAGTGGGACCATTCCAGGTTTTGTGGGGATGGATCGCCACTCACTTCAGGACTTACAATGTACAGAATGGATTACAAATTCCTGGAAGCTCTTTCAGACCATCAGTGCAAGCATTATCTGGAATTGCTCCATTAGATGTTAATGGTTATGACATGAAAGTGAGGCTGAGTATGTTCAAGGAATTCAACTTATTTCCTTATAGAATTCTTCCATCCGGGCAATTTGTTGATGATGGGACATCCCATTTGGATTTGAGGGCATACATGCTAGCTTGCAGGGATGGTGTGTTAGTAGCCAGGATTGATGGAGAAATCATATGCGAGGCCTATGCTCCATATAGATTTGCACGCCAATTCAAATGTTTGCAACATATTGTTGTATCCCCTCCGGTACATGTCAGGTTAGAGCAACATCCGATGGTTGCTTGACAACTATGGCTGCTGACATCAAGAGAGAAGACCGGGGCAGTATTTGATCTACCAGTTGAAAAAGAGGCACATAATTTGACTACTTTTTATGCCGAACACTGGATAGAATCATACCACAAAGGGATATTGAATCACCCAGTATATCAAGTGGGAAAGAGGAAGAGGACTGTAGAGAAAGAAACTCTTCCTCATGAAGGTGACGCTTCCCCACCTGAAATAGGTTCAACAAACACCTCTTTTAGAACTGATTCATCAGATTATCATGATGGGGATGATGAGGCACAACCGGCAGCAAAGCAGTTTCGTGCCCAATATAATCCTCAGGCCAGAATTAAAAGACCCACTCCATCAACTCCTAGTGAGTTGTTTCATTGTAGTGATTTTAATCACTGCTACTTTATAAAGTAATAAGTCTTGCTTTCTTATTCTCTTTCTGTAGCTGCAGGAGCTGGGAAGAAATTAAAATAAAAAATTGTAGGACCTTCCTCGCAGCCTTTATATCTAAGACCAGAGGCTATTCAGCTATGGCAGAGCTTATACTGTGGTACTGAGACCGCCTGGCTAGATTTGTGTGAGGGCCTACAACTTCCTGGAATAGGAAATCTTGTAGCTTCTAAAAATCTTCAATACGGAGATAACCCCAATGAAGTGAGAGCTTACATCAGAGAGCTGGAAATGCTCATATATGCCACTGATGACTCGGTTCCTATCACCAGGCGGGTGAAGGAAATGATTGATCGTGGCTCCACTGAGGGGGCTGGTGGTTCCGGAGATGAGGAATGGCAAGAGTACGTGGCTCATGAAGATGTAAGTTTTCTTTCCATATTTTCTTTGCAACTTGATTTCAGTTGAAGCTTTGTTACTTAAGGATGTTATTTTCGTTATCTTGCATCTTGCAAAGAAAATAACTGGGGTTCCTTCGCCACAGTATAGCCCTGGTGGTACTGCTATTGGGGATGCTACTGATTCTCCTTGTGAACTAGGCGAGATATCTCTAGGCGAGAATGCCATGAATGAGGCACTAGACATAGCCTTCCATTCGCCAATCCAAGTGACTATAAGGGAGACCATTGATAATCCAAAAAAACAAAAGAAGCAAAGGCAACGAATGAGGAAATCCATAGCTAAACGTTTCATTAGCAGCGGTAAGTCATTCGAACAATCATGAGTTTATACCCATAATCATATGGTTACTCATATTTCTGAGGCTTGCAGGGGCTTCTTCAATTTCCCCCTTGAGGGAAGGGACTGATCCTCCTTCAAAGGCCTTGGAGGGTGCTATAGAACAATCACAGTCCCAAGCTGACTTGGTTGCTCCTGGAGAAGAGCTAGCATCTATTCCCAGTATCCCTCCTACTGCTGAAGATGTTGTCCAGGGCCAGGGGTTGCAGGACATAAGTCGGCAAGAAGATGTAGCAAATGTTCCCACTGGTGAGACTAACCAGGATTCTAAAATATCATTGGATGAAATGGTGAATCAAGGGATGACTTTCGAAGAATTTTATGATCATGCTAAGTTTTCATGTGATTTAGAAGACCTTGGGCGTGAGTGCTACCCTTTGGCCAATTTTTTTTTAAAAAAAATACACTTCTAACCAGGACTGAAAACAATATGCAGTTTCTTCTGTAGAAGCTGCTGAACTGCCAATGCCTGAAGAGGGTGTGGACATTGATGTCAACCCTACCATTACAGAAACATTAGCTCAAGTAGAGCTAAACCCAATAAACCCTCCTGAGACCCATCTTGAAAATCCTGTTGGGACCAGGAAAGATGGGGAGAAGTCTTCTCAAGTTGCTGAACCATCCTTGGGTAAGGGATAACAATATTTGTGATTGTACTTTATTCTCAAGACAATCTATTCTTTTTTTATCCTTTGAAGCTGACTAAATATTTCAATTAATCATGCAGGACCATCAACTTCAATGACTAGATCCGGAGGTGAGGCCTCAGCCTCTGTCCCAACAGGAATTGAAAGTGAAGAAGCACAAATCAGGGGGGGAAAGTAGGACAAGGCACTTCTTTAAGTGCACTAATTCCTGATTACATACCCCCCTCTAACGATAATACTGAATCAGATCCAGATATGATTAATGCGTTCATCTTTTCACTACATAAGGCATGGAACAACATATGGAACATTATATCTGGGGCGCCTTTAGAAGAGCTACCATTGAAAATTGCTCGATTTTCATCCCAATTTGTTATACTGGGACTTGGTGGTTTTGGGTATGAAAAGATCCATGCTGCGGTGAAACAGATCATTTTCAGGAGGGAGAAAGCGCAGACAAGTCGCGAAGATTTGACCAGAGTGAAATTGTCAGTCAACATAGGCGAATTTGAGGCTACAGTATCCCAAGCTGAAGCTGATTATGCTTCCAAGATGAAGGATCTGAAGCAAAAATCAAATAAAAGGTCGTCCAGCAGGTGAAACTCCAGCAACAGTTAGATGCTGTTTCTGGGGAACTTGATCAGCTTAATAAATCATTGGATGAAACTCATATGAATGGAATGAAAGCCATCGCAGATGCTAAGAAGGCACTTCATCAAGATGAAAAGAGTGAAGCTGGTCAAGTGAACGAGCTTCAAGTAACTGCTGATAAGGCTCAATATGCTATACATCAAATGAAGACTTATGTTGACAATCTTCTATAATTCTTGAAAAAGAGAAGAGACTCCAGTCTGTGGATGTCTTTCTATCTTCTGTGTATCAATTAAAAACACTTTCTTCTTCAATCATTTGTACCTGCATTCTTTTATTACCTGCTTCAAATTTACTTAAGCCAATGGGCTTAGTAAGCATAGTTTTATTTTTACTAGGATTATTACAAATAACCCTACAATATTTGAATCTTTTAATTGCTCAATATTACCTAAATCATACGAAAATGTATATTTAGTGAGCTGGAACTTGACTTTTATTCAGAGTTCCTTTGTCTTTTCTGGGCAGTTTAATGTCATGCATGCCAGACATAAAGGGGCTAATGTTTAAGGTCGAAATAGCTTTGACCAAAATGGATTAAAATTGATTCAATTCCATGACAATTTATCTGAAAACATATTACCATACTCAAGTATGAGAGAAAATATGTAATCTATGTCTTAAGAATATTTGAATCTGAGGAATGATATGAAAAAAGAGCTAAAAGGCATTAGAAGAAGTAGTTTCCAAGAATTATGTTACTATTATTTAACAAAACCTGTTAGGGGGTTGAAATATGCAGGGCCACCTAAGGGCATTGGCTGCATGGTCAAATAAATAGCATCTTTTGGCTGACAAGTCTGTTATGTAGACTGTTTATGCAAGGCCACCTATGGGAACGTGCTGCATAGTTAGGCAAAAGAACTCTCAGAAATTTACTTTCCTAGTGCTAAAAGCCAGTGAAAGTTTATGGAGATTTAAATTTTCTAATGTATAGAGTTTTTTGTATGGAAAGAGGTACTTGAATATGGAGAAGATATTTTCAGACAAGATTATCGAAGAACTGGATGAATATCACTCCTACGAAGGTCTGACACAAACGTAGGGAAGAAGAATAAACCATAGACTTGAATACATTCAGATCATGAAAAAGGATATGGGACAAATATGTTAAGGATGGCTATTTTTTGGGGATCCCTACATACTTTCGTTTAAGTCAAATAAGGACAAAAGAGGCATTCTTCCCAAGAATGAAGTTACCATTATTTAACAAACCCGTTAGGGGGTTGAAATATGCAGGGCCACCTAAGGGAATTGGCTACATGGTCAAATAAATAGCATCTTTTGGCTGAAAAGTCTATTATGTGTACTGTTTATGCAAGGCCACCTATGGGCACGTGCTGCATAGTCAGGAAAAAGAAATCTCAGAAGTTTGACATTTTTGTGACTAAAAGACATGAAAAGGGTTATGAAGATCTGAAAATATTTAAGGTTAGGATTATAACACATAAAGATGGGTATTCTCCAATGTATATAGAGGTACATAGGTCAATGATAACCATAATCATGTTGTGGCTGGGTCCTGAATTGAAATTTTGGACTTCACTACGTATCTCATAAGAATGAGAATCAAGCCATACGTAGTTCTTCAAATGAAGTTTAACGTCATGCTGGACGAAAGTATGAGAGATCATAGTTTAGGGTCATAGAATTTGGACCATAATAATGAATACACGGTGTGTGTTTTCATGAGGACTTTTCAGCCAAGGGACTGAATGTGAAATTTGGGGTTAGGCCCAAAAGACTTGGGACTGGATTCGAGGGATACTCGAATGTTCCTACGTATCCCATAAGGATGGGAATCCAGTCCACGTAGTTCTAGAACTACCCTTTGTACAAATTTGGTTCTTACATGTGAAGGGTGAAAGGGGACTTTAGTGTAATGATGGTTTAACCTGAGACAAAAATTTTAGGTATTACCATGTATGCACGTAGTCTTTTGAAATGAAACATGATTGAAGAATCAATGTCAATAATAGTTCTCTCTCAAATGAGGAAATCAAAGAGTATTGTAGTTTATTGTCGTACCGGACAAAAGTGTTGCATAGTTTAACGTCATATAACAAGGACGAAAGTGAATCAATGTAAAGATATTGATTCTAGGGGCGGTTTCACGAATCAACATCATATGAGATGGTGGTGAACCGATATGAAGAGATTGTCTTTGGGATTGAACCTTGGGAGGTTGCCTATATACCCAGCCTGGAGGGTAAGGATCAAAGTCTGTGTAGTTCAATTAAAGAATGAATTAATGATCATGTTGCTCTTGGGGGAAATGATCTAATAAAAAATGTTGTTGGGACTTACACATGGTTAGGGGCCCCAAGAGAGTGTTATGGTTGAGGTTTTCTCTAAGCTCATGTGAATCATACTCGGTGTGAGAAACAAGAGGTAATAACAACCTTAACGATGAACAGTTTAATGTCATGTAGGACATATCAAGGGACTATGCAGTTTAAAGTCTTGCAGTTAGGACTATTGGTGATGCGCAGTTTAGTGTCATGTAGCAGGGAAAAAATACAGTTTAATGTCATGTAGGATGTATCATGAATTTTCTATACAGTTTAGCGTCATGTAGTTAGGACGATGAGGACAATAGAGTTTAACGTCATGTTTGATGAAAGGGGGACTGTGCAGTTTAATGTCATGCAATAAGGACAAAATAAAACACCATTTATGTCATGTTGGATGCATTGGGGATTTTTTTTCCACAGTTTAATGTCATGTTGGACGAAAGTGTGAATATTTTAAGGTCATATGCATGGACTGTGGATGGTGCAGTTTAATGTCATGCTGGACCTTTGATGATTATATAGTTTAACGTCTTTCCGGACGTAAGGGACTTTTATACAGCTTAGCATCATGTAGTTTGGACGTCACAGTTTAACGTCTTGCTGAACATAAGGGACTTTCAAATAGTTTGTGGTCATATGCATGGACCAGGGATGATGCAGTTTAAGGTCATACTGGACCATTTAGGGAACTTTTTCACAGTTTAACGTTGTGTGGGACGAAGTTGCAGTTTAAAGCCATACAGGACAATTGCAGTATAGTTTAACGTCATATAGCAAGGGCGAACTGGTGCCGCACAGTTTAGTGTCATGTTGCAGGGACGTCTTCTTTTCTACAGTTTAACGTCATGTTGGACGAAGTTGCAGTTTAAGGTCATACTGGACCATTTCTGTATAGTTTAACGTCCTATAGCAAGGACGAAATGGTGCTGCACAGTTTAGTGTCATGTTGTAGGGACATCTTCTTTTCTACAGTTTAACTTCATTTTGGACGAAGTTGCAGTTTAAGGTCATACTGGACCATTGCTGTATAGTTTAATGTCATATAGCAAGGACGAAATGGTGCTACACAGTTTAGTGTCATGTTGCAGGGACATATTCTTTTCAACAGTTTAACATCATGTTGGACGAAAGTTGCAGTTTAAGGTCATACTGGACCATTGCTGTATAGTTTAACGTCATATAGCAAGGACGAAATGGTGTTGAACAGTTTAGTGTCATGTTGCAGGGACATCTTCTTTTCTACAGTTTAACGTCATGTTGGACAAAAGTTGCAGTTTAAGGTCATACTGGACCGTTGCTGTATAGTTTAACGTCATATAGCAAGGACGAAATGGTGCTGCACAGTTTAGTGTCATGTTGCAGGGACATCTTCTTTTCTACAGTTTAATGTCATGTTGGACGAAAATGCAAATAGTTTAAGGTCATATGCATAGACCATGGATGATGTAGTTTAAAGTCATACTGGACTAAGGTTGTATGAACCAATTGTAAGAATCTTGGTTCTGGGGACCATATTTTGTGTTTATACAAAATATTTCTTCAGAAATCTGGCATTGGTTGGAGTCGTGATGAGTTCTCCATCCATTGAGATTAATGAATAAGCTCCATTGGAGTAGACCGTATGTATTGAATAAGGTCCTTCCCATTTTGGTTCAAGATTGGGAGGCTTCTTTCCTGGTATCATTGGTGTTCTGAGAACCAATACCAATTCTCCCTAAACGAATGAACGAAGATGAACTTTTTTGTTAAAAGCTCGTGCTATTCGATTCTGATAGATTTCCAAGTGGTGAAAAGTGCACAATCTTTTCTCATCTAACTATTCCAATTCATTCAATCACTTTTGGGATTTCTCATCTGTAGATAACTGGTCACAAATGGCTACTCTGAGTGAGGGAAATTGAACTTTAATTGGCAAGACTGCTTCTGTTCTATCTACCAACGAATATGGAGTTGACCGCGTTGCATTGCGGGTGGTAGTCCGATAAGCCCATAAAGCATGAAAGAGTTTATCAGGCCATGACCTCTTATCTCTATCCACCATCTATTGCAGTATATTTGAAAGAGTCTTGTTAAAGGCTTCTATTTGGCCATTGGCCGCCGCATGATACCGAGATGAATGGTTGGATTTAATGTTGTATTCATGATACAATTTGTTCACCTCAGAAGAAAAAAAGTTGGTGCCGTTATCCGTCAATATGGTATGAGGGACACCAAGTCTAGTAATTATGTTAGACTTGATGAAGCTAACAATACATTATGAACTGACGTCTTTGAGAGGTACTACCACTGCCCATTTGGAAAAGAAATCAGTAGCAGTAAGAATGTACTTAAACTGCTTGGCCTTAGCTGAAGGGTAAGGTCCCACCACATCCATTCCCCATGTGGCCAATGGCCATGAGTATTCAGCTGTATGAAGCAACTCTGTAGGTTGATGAATGAAGTTGGCATGTACTTGACATGAATGACACTTCTTTGTGAAATCAACACAATCTTGTATCATTGAAGTACAAAAGTATCCAAGCCTTCGAATTTGATCAGACAATCTATGTCCAGACTGGTGGGCACCACAGACTCCTGCATGCACTTCTTTTATGACATCCATTGTCTCTTCACCATCAATGCATCTGAAGAGAACTCCATCAAAACCACTTTTGTAGAGAATTTTCTCTAGGTGTTTTGGGCTATCATAAAGAGTAAAATTGACCACACGTCACCGAATTTGTTCTTTCTCGGCTCTATCAGGTGGAAGTATTCCATTTTGAATGTATTCCCTGATAGGTGACACCCATCCTGTAGTATGACCATATGGTTCCGGAATGGGACTAATTTCATTAATTTCCTCTGTTCTGGTTTGAACATAAGGTGAAATTGCATGACGGTGGGCAATACTGATGGTTGTCCCGTCCCGATTTGGATCTTCTAGAGTTGTGGCTATATTAGCTAGTGCATCAGCTTGAGCATTTTGTGATATTGGGACATAAGAAAATGTCAGTTCTGAAGGGAATTCCGCCATTAACTCTCTAACGTAACCATACAAGGGATTAATTCTTCTTTTTTGATGGCATAATCCCCATTGACTTGTTTGATTACCAGGTCTGAATCACCTTTCACATTTAAGTTATTCACTTGTGCTTGGAGCGCTAACTCCAAGCCTGTAATAAGAGCTTGGTATTCGGCTTCATTAATGGTACCAACTTACCACAATAAAAAGGAATAAGGTAACACTGCCCTATTTGGAGAAATGAGCACAATTCCTAAACCCACATTGTTGAATTTAGGATTTTCCATTTTCATCCCTGTTGGACTTCTAGAAGCACCATCAAAATACATTTCCCATGTTTGAGGACTCTCTTGAATAGAGAAAACTTCCTCATCAGGGAGTTCAATATCTGAAGACGTGTCTTCCACTGAAGGATGTTCAGCCAGGAAATCAGCCAGAGCTTGGCCCTTAATTGCCTTTTGAGATACATACTGAATGTCAAACTGCTGCAAAATAACTACCCACCTTGCTAGACGTCCTGTAAGCATTGGACGACTAAGGATGAATTTGAGGAGATTATTGCGAGATACCAATTGGACATAGTGATGTTGCAAGTAGTGTCTCAGTTTCTAGACTGCAAAGATTAATGCTAGGCAGCACTTCTCAATACTTGAATACCGGGTTTCTGCTTCACGCATAGTTCTACTGAGATAGTAGAGGCTATTTTCATTCCCAGCATCATTCTTTTGAGCGATAAAGGCACCCAATGATCGCTCTAGAGCTGTCACATAGAGGATAAGTGGTCTACCTTCAACAGGTGGCATGAGTACTAGTGGACTCAAGAGGTATTTCATGAGAACATCAAATGATTCTTGACATTCTTCAGTCCACTGGTAAGTGACTACTTTTTTTAATAATTTGGTAAAGGGTAAACATTTCCCTGCCAAATTGGCTATGAAACGCCGAATATAGGCTAAGTGTCCTTGAAGTCCTCTTAATTCTTTCAAATTCTGAGGAGGTGACATACCAAGGATTGATTTGGTCTTCTCAGGATCGACTTCAATACCACGATGGCATACAACAAAGCCGAGGAATTTTCCTAAGGTTACCCCAAAAGCACATTTTAAGGGGTTCATCTTCAAATTATGTTGTCAAAGTTTGTGGAATATGACTTCTAAATTAGTCAAGTGATTAGAACATTGTTTGGATTTAACCAAAAAATCATCCACATAGCATTCAACAAACTTCCCTAAGAAAGGATTGAAGATACGATGCATGGCGCGTTGATATGTTGCACCTGCATTCTTTAAACCAAAGGGCATCACCCGGTAACAAAACACACCTTGAGGAGCTCTGAAAGCTGTAGATTCCTCATCTTCTGGGGCCATTCGGATCTGATTATATCCGGAATATCCATCCATGAAGGAAAGTAATTCATAGCCAGCGGTCGCATCAATTAAGAGTTCTGTAATCGGAACTGGGAAATCATCTTTAGGACAATACCGATTAAGATATCTGAAATCGATGAAAACCCTAATTTGTCCATTCTTTTTCATTACAGGGACAATATTAGCCAACCACTTGGGATACTGAACTTCTCCGACGAAGTTAGCTTTGATCAGTTTATCCACTTCAGCTTCAATTTTGGAAGCATAAGTTGGGTGTGTTCTTCTCACAGCTTGCTTAAATCCTCAATGTTCATTTGGTAAACCCCAATGATGAGTAGCAACATCAGGATCAAGCCCAGGAATTTCTGTATAGTTCCAAGAAAAAATATCTTTATTTTGCTTTAGAAAAGAAATATACATCTCTTGCTCTTCAAGGGTCATGGCCGCACTAATTAAAGTGGGGCGTGGATCTTTCTCTGTACCCAGATTTATTTCTCTGAGTTCATCCACAGTGGTAGAGATACAATCTTCAAATGCTGGAGGAGAATCTCTAAGACCTTCCTCTCCCTCTTCATTATGTGCTATTTCTTCCGTTTCTACTTGCATAGTAGATGACAAAACGAAATTCTCATGATCATAAGAGATGTCAAAATTTTCACATTTTGAAGAAGAAGCTTCCCTTTCCGACCCTATTGATGATAAAGGGCCTTCTTTGGGAAATAAAGGGGAGATGATGGATTGAGAATCGACATCATTATTCACCTCTGGTGTTGCTATAACTTCTTCTGGCCTGATTGGCGAAGTATAGACTTGTTGGAATTCAGCAGATGAAATGAAAACGTCACCACTTATGCTTTCATCGCTGTTTGGTAGGTTTCTAATTTCTCCCATGTTGTCTGGCTCAATTACCGTAATTTTCATTATGTATCCTTCCATAAGAGTATTTTGATTTGGGCCTATCTTGTCAATTTGACTGATAGGTAACACATAATCTGTACTCACATGTCTAAATGGATTTATTGGAATTTTCTCCAAACCATATGGATCATTAATTTTGGTAATTTCGTTCATTGTAGATTTTTCTCTTCCCTTCATTTGATAAAATTCTGCCTCAATGTATTGAGACTCACATGTCTTGAACGTGGCGTTATCACCATACAATGTTCCAACTTGACCATTGAAACAGTATTTGAGACATTGATGGTATGATGAAGGAAGAGCTGCATGCTGATGTAGCCTGGGTCTTCCACGAAAGACGTTGAAAGCTGAGTCTTGATCAACAATCATGAAATCCAAATTGGATACAAGATCTCCAAAATGGGTTCTGAGTGTAACTTCTCCCAGTGGTTCTTGTTCATTTTTATCATATCCTTGTAACATCATGGTAGAAGGAGATAAATCAGATTCCGTGAGGCCCAATCGACGAAGTGTACGAATGGGCATGAGGTTGACTCCTGAACCATTGTCAATGAAAACTCTTCGGATATCTATACCATTGACTTTGCCAGATAAGTACAAAGGTTTTATGTTCCCATGCACAACATCATCTTCATCTTTATCATTAAAAGATATCACTGCATGACATTCTGCAGGATTATTCTCTAGGTGATAGACTTCAGCTGCAGCAATTTCAGCTTCAAACTCCTGAGGACTTGACAAAGCTTCGATGAGTGATTCCCAAAGATCTTTTGACAGATTCAAAGCATCCAAAATTGATAACTTGGCTGGTACTTGGGCCAAGTGTTTCAATATATCAATCTTTTGATCTAGAGGTCTGCGTTTCCCAACAGGAATATGCGGTTTAGCAGGTACCTTGGAAGTAGATGCTTTGGAAGCTGATGCATCTTGTATTGGGATAGAAGTTGGAAACATCCTTGGTTTTGGAAGATTATACTAATTAGATCCATTTACTTTCTGAGATAAAGAAGATGGAACCTTTAATCGGTCTTCCAAAATAACGGTGCCAAAACTGAGTCGTCCATTGGCAGAAGAACTCGCTTGTTCTTTTTGAGCTCGCTGAAGGGCTCTACCACGAGTTTCTGCTGCATACACAGTGCTAGCAGGGGTAGAATTGGAGTAGTGGCTTCGGAAAGATCCACGTCTTCCCCTGTATCCTGAACCTCTAAAACTTCCTCGGATTCCCTTATTTGATATAGGGAATTTAGGCTCATCAAGACTGGAATATGGATCTGTTAATTGAATCATATTAACAGAACCGAAGATTAACTCTTCGTCTGATAAAGACCCCGCCTGACTAGCCTGTTTAGGCTGTGCCGTTTGATGGGGCGGTACCCGTTGTTTTGAAGTAGATGGCATGAAATCTGCCAGAGTCAAAGACAACTTAGGCCTCGATACATACTCATTCATTCTGATTCCTCTTTCTTCTTTGAATTGCGCTGCCCTTTTGAGGATTTGTCTTTTGATGGAGGCTTCACTGCAGCTTTTGTAGGAGACACAATTGGATTCTTCAATTGTGTTCGCAAAATGGAATGGGTCCGATTGATTATCTTTCTGACCATCCAATCATCATATTTTTGCGCAGTTTTTCTTTTAACTTCCTGCCACTCGCCTCCTTCCTCTGGATCTGTAGCGGTAACACACGCTACATGAGCTGAAAAACCCTTAAATTTGACTTGTCCCAAGTCGACCATCTTTTGCAGGAGGTCTTTAAAGACAAAACACTCCTAGATGGGATGCCCCAACATTTGATGAAAGTGACAATAATTGGGACGGTCTTCATCTCCTTCCTTGTTTGGCCTCTTGGGCACTGGTAATTGATCCAAATTATTTTCCAGAGCTAAAATGAAGTAACCAGGAACTTGCTCACTTCGGAAAGAGTATGTTTTACTCTTCAAATCCTCAAATTGTTTTCGTCGTTGATCTCTTTGATCATTTGGACGAAACGACCTTTGTTGTTGGCATTCAGGAGGTGGAGCCCTTCGAGTGGATGAAGGTTTTGAAGTAGAAATAGGTATAGGTGCTTGTTTAAGCATAATTGTAGCAGTTTCTGCTTTACCCATTCTCCTCCCTGGAGCTGATGGAATTACACGAGATTTAACCTTAGCCTGTATAAGGGAATCTTCAATCTGCTGAGTGATTGAAGTAAGGTCTCGAAACCCTCCCGTGTATTTCACAGGGATCAATGGCGTGCGTAATTCATCACGCAAATTTTCCACACAGATTGGCAACAACTCTTCCTGAGGGAGTTCTAAACTCAGGGAATACGTTAATCCCTTCCAGCAAGAAATGAAATCAGAGACTCTTTCATTCTCCCTTTTCTTGCGGTTTGTAAGATCGAAAACTATCGTTTTTGGAAAAGTTGAGCTGAACTGAAGAAGGAATTTTTGATGAAGATCCTCCCATTCGATGATTGACCGGGATTCCAAGCTTGTATACCAGACAAAAGCTGGTCCTTGCAAGGTTCGCATGAAGCATCTGAGTTTAACTACTTCTTGCTGCTCTGGAGTTCCCATCATAGGATCACAACAACACACGTAATGCGTCAAATGTTGTTCAGGGTCGCCTGATCCATTGAAAGTAGGAAAAACAGGGTTTCCAAAACTAGATGGAGGAGAAATTGAATCTACCCATTCAGGGTAAACTTTCTTTTCTGGTTGAACTTGCTCCTGTTTCCCTTCCATAGTTTCTAACCGAGATGTTAATGACTCAATAATAGTTATTAACTTTTGAGAAACATCCGGTTGAATCTGGTCTTGAGTAGGTGCAATGAATGGAGCTTGGACAGACATGGTGGTTGGTGCTGCAACTGATGGTAGCACTGCCAACCATTTTTGCGCTTGACCCACGGGATTAGACCTCTGAGGGTGTACTGATAAAGGAGGATATTCTTGATCCATCTCAGTAACTGCAACAAATTCCTTCGGCTATCTAACTTCAGCATTCTTAAGAAGAAGACTACTCTGATGTAGTTCTGTATTCATTCTTCTTAATTCATTCATTTCTTCCTCCTATTGTGCAAACCTTTGCTCTAATGAGAGCAATTGACCTTCTTCAGAGTAAGGATATGTAACATGATTCTCTCACCTCCCTTTGTTGGATACTTTTTGGAGAGAAGGAAGTGTATTACCTAAGTTCTGAGTAATCCTTTGACTTCGTGTACTCACACCTTCTTCATTTTTATTGGTGTGTACATTTTCTTGAGCATGACGCTCTTCATCTGAGTCCCCTGAGTGAGTCTCCTCTAGTGGATTAGAAACAACGGCATTGATGACATTGATTGATGCATAATGCATCACATCCCTTCTATCAACATTTCTATGATATTGTCTTCTTTCATATCTTTGATGAGACATTGACTTTTGTTGATTCAATCCTTTAGGAACTTCTTGACGAGCTATAACTTGGAGGGAATCTCCTGATAATTTGGCTCTTCCTTCCTCTTGGGGATTCATCCCCAATCGAGAAAAGACCGATATTCTCTGAGAAGGGGATTGATGATTTGAAAGAGTCCCCAGTCTCGTGAACTGGGGATGTTCCTTCTGATTCCGCTCAACTCCTCAAATCCCATTTGTTGAATTTGAGGGTTGGGTTAAAGTAGTCCCCAGTCGGACAAGCTGGGGTGGCTCTTGACATGCTACATCTGAGATCTTCTTAAAAGATCTCTTGATCTTGCGAATCATAGTTCGGAAATTATCTGGATGCATTAGCCTGTATCCACTTTTATCACCTGGTTCAACAGACCGTTGGATGATTTCCGAGACTTCTGTCATTTCATGATTTGTTTGCTCCATACGAGAGGCTTGTGCAATATTCTCGCCTGCTTGATGTAGGAGAAATTCAACAACTTGTTCCCTATATTCTTGATTTTGAGAGGAACTAGTTGAAGCCTGTTCTTGAACAAGCTTTTGATTTTGAACAATGCCCATTGACTATGGGCGGCCATGGGCAATAACATTGCATGAGACCATTTTCGGCGGGCTTTGCTGACTGGAAAGCACTATGAAATGTAGTGCTCCTTGAACACCCCATACTCTGATACGAACATCAGATGGAGCATTGGCAATTAACTGACGCAATTTTCTTAGTGCGCCAAGGCATGAACGTTGAAGGGTTCTCTGTTGCTTTTCAGCCTTCGGATACCGAGAGACTGATAGAGATGCCAAATCAATCTGAAGTTGTAGCCCTTCTATTATCTTAAGATGATGTTCATATTCATCATAAGATAATACCTTCTTCTTTAATTGACAAAGAGTTTTCCATATGTTGAGACGAATATCATGGATTCCATCATCTGTCAACATCTTTGGAATGTCGTACTGGGAGTCATCCAAAGGCCAAAACATGACTGGTACCTCACCTTTTTCCAGTTTCATCCTCATGTTCAGCATTTCCTCTTTATTATTAAATGAAGAATCTTCTACCTGTTTTGACCAGAGTTGGTGTTTCCTTGTTGCTTCATCGGATTCAACATGATTGGTAGAGACATCATTGATCAAACTAGAAGATGCATGACTTAGGGGTGGTTCGGAGAATGACCTACACCCTGGGCTATCTTATGATTGAGAAAGTATTTCACTTGCTAGCGATAAAGCATCAGACATGATTGGTTTCACATTTGCAAGTGCCTCAAGATAAGAGGGCTTTCTCGGCACTACATTGTCTACTGGAGTATTTTCTAGGCAATGTGAATCACTACTGTGGAGAGGACTTTCGCAGAGAAGTTCATCATCATGGGGAGTACCACCATAATGGGTTACAACAAAAGATGAGATCTCTTTCTCCTTGGTCTTCTGACCACATAGAGGGTTCCTGTGGCTCTCATCTGAAGATGAAACTTCAAGATTGACCGAATTGTCACGATGCAAGCCTTCATGAGAAAGTGTTTGTTGAAGACCGTCAGAATTAATGTTCCCTTTATTGGGAACTGAGGGAGTAGAATCTTGAATTCCAATAGATAAATGACTGAGGGATTCAAGAACTCCAGCATCGAGTAAATCCTTGTTGCAGATTAGCCTTTGATCTCCTGACTATGCTGGGAGGATCTTTTTCTTAGATGCCTTCTTACTCGCTTTGGAAACCACTTGTTGACGAATGTGGTTACTCTGAGCAGGTGTATGTGCCTGATCAGGAATGATGGTCAGGTTAGGCTGACGATCTCCAATCAAATCAGGTGTAAGTTCCTGACTTGGTTGTCCGTATGATATGGGGGAGTATGACCCATGACCCTCTTGGACTGGAACATATGTGTGTGTCTATTCTGGAGTGAATTGTTGATGTGTCACTCCATTGCGAGGGATAGAATTATGTGTCTGTCCCTGAGATGATGCTGAAGCTGTTATGATATCCTGGAAAGCATCCAGAATATGAGCAGGAATTTGCTTCTTCTCTTTCACCATTGACAAAATATTCTTGGTGACTTCAGCCGCCGGAACGGGGATATACGTCCATTCCGGGTTTGGAGTAGGTGTGTGTGCCTACACCTGTCCTCCTTTTCCTGTCAGTGAATCCTAACAGTACTCAAGTGTGGAGGCAGAGAGTTGTGTCTGCCTCCTGTTTGTCGTCGGGGCTTTCCGACTAACTTTTCCGTGTGCTACCAAGCGAGACTGTTGGTAGGCTTGATTAGTATTAGTAGGTGTATGTGCCTGCTGATTACACTTCACCAAACATGGTTGACGAGATCCATCATATGTAGTCAGACGAGCCTGCTGACTAGCTGATGATGTATAAGCAGGTGCATGTTCTTGCCTATAGTACTCCGTCGGAATTGCCTGGCGGGATTGGCGTGATGCTGCCAGACGAGTCTGGTGGACAACGGAATTAAAACGGACAGGTGTGTGTGCATGTTCATTGTTCACCACCAAGTTAGTTTGGTGGAATCTATCATATGTAGTCAGGCGAGCCTTCTGACTAACTGATGATGCATAATCAGGTGCATGTTCTTTCCTATAGTACTCTGCCGGAATTGCCAGGCGGGATTGTCTTGAGGCTGCCAGACGAGTCTGCTAGACAGCGGAATTAAAATGGACAGGTGTGTGTTCCTGCTCATTGTTCGCCACCAAGTTAGGTTGGTGGACTTCTCCGGAGATGACAGGGATGAAAACCTATCCATTGTTAACCGGATTCTGTCTCTGGAGGTTCATCATGCCTGCTCGGGTTCGAGGAACCTGGGTTGAATTCCTGGAGTCGGTACCCTCATCATGTTGAGGGCGCACTACCGCACGAGTCTGGTGGCGATTGTTGATGGGAGACCTCGGGAAGGACTCATGTATTTTTGAATTAAGGTCCTGAGGGACCTACTCATTCACTTCCTCAGAGTAAGGGAGTGAATGGAAATTGCGTTCCGGGGATAATGACCCGAAACAGTTGGAGACGGTAGTCAGCACCACATGCTTTTTGATCGCTGGCCGTCGTTGTCCGGATGACTAGGTAGAGTTCTTAACTTGGAGGGCTTGACGAGCGGCCTCCAGAGTTGGGATAGTACCGTTGCGACGGTACTCCTTAACCAGTGCATTTGATACCTAGCGTTGAAGACACTGAGTAGTTGATTTCATCCTCAGAGCAAATGAAGATCTAGTAGGAATAGAAGAATTGGTTTTCACAGCAGCAGACCTCACAATAGAGGTGTTCATAGCAGCAGTATTCACATGGGTTAATTTAAGGAAAGTCATTTTTCAGAAGATCTTGAGAAAAGAGTGCTTGTTCAATATAACAGACATAATCAAGATGAATCCGGCCACTGCATCTTTTGGATGAGCACATGTCAATGATTGATTTGTTGGCCCAAGGGGCCTAACAAAGAAGAAGAACATCACTTTAAATTGGTTAAGGATTCACGTCGGTTTCACCATTTTTTGTTTCCCTTGGAATTCGGGGATGACCTCCTGAATGGGAGATTCAAACGTTCCGATCGGTTTCTAGCGGGTTTGTTCGTAGAACCGGAAACATCCAATGATTCCACATCTATTTGGACCTACTTTCCAAAGGTAGGCACTCATTATCTTGTGGACTGATGAGGCTTAGGAATTTGCATTGGTCGAGAGGAAGGGAGGTCGGACTCATCACACCGTTTTGTGGGGAATTATTGTCTATTCTGGGACTTTCTTTATAGATTTAAGTTATGTTCGTGAATCCTTATTACATTACCAAGTGTTAAATGAGATTTTCCTTTAGTTTTGACAATCAATGATTAAATATGTAAGAAATTTAGAGAATATTTTATATGTATTCGAGGTTCTTCATCAATAGAGAATCATCTATATCTATTTAGAGATTCGGGGTCAATGGTAACCTTCAAAACATTCATATAAAAGTCTCTTGGTAATTATGATGACCAGTCTGGTATTAAAGCCCCTCATTGGGGAACTTGAAGTTTATTGTCATTCAGAAGGACATGAATTTATTTCAGAGTTGGGATCGAACCCATAGATGGGCTACCTACGTATCCTTTGTTTTGGAAAAGGAATCAGAACCCACGTAGTTCGAGTAAAGGGTAAGATGTTTATGATTGATGGCTCAAAGCAGGATGTCACAATTACTTTTACACTCTAATCTCACGTGATTCATGCTCGGTGTGAGAAACAAGAGGTATTGGTAAAAATTAGATAATTGTGCCATGAAAGATGAAATCATAAGAAATGGTTTGGGGCTTATGTATGTATGAATTCCTAGAGGATTTACTTTAGGGAGAAAATCCAGGAACATGGTCCATAAAGGTATATGTGCTTCATGGAGATTTGAATACCCTGACTTGGGACTTATTCCTAAAAAGGAATCCCAAATTAGGAGAGGATTGATAACTGGGTTTTAATCCTGAGAAGGAATCCCAGATCAAACATAAATTAGGACTGGTTAAAGAGAATTTAAGGTACTTGGGGCTTACTCCTGAGAAGGAATCCCAAGATTAGGACTGGGACTTATTCCTAAAAAGGAAGCCCAGGTTAAGGATTAATGTTTGGGTATTAATCCTGAGGAGGATGCCCATATTTGAGATAGGGGCTTATTCCTAAGAAGGATGCCCAAATTAAGGGGCTTGGTGCTTACTCCTAAGAAGGATGCCCAAAATTTATGACTGGGACTTATTCCTGAAAAGGAGGCCCAGGTTAAGGATTCTCTCATCTTAAAGTATGAGGTTGAATGAATGAACTCTCAATCATTTGTGACATAAAAATGTATAAATCACTATGTTTTGAGAGATATTCCACAGAATTCCTTTCAAACAAGGAAGTCAAATCAAGAAATCATGCCATAAATGGCTTTGAAGAGTATCTTGAAGACTGAATCTTGAATAGGAAAGGTGAAATGGCTTAAGAGGGGTAAAATGGGCAAGATGGGAACCCAAAAAGGTAGGGCGCGCAAGTCTTGAAAGGCGCGGAAGTCTTACGTGGGCGCGCAAGTATTGGTCGCGCAGGTATACCTGCGCGACATGTGGGGTACTTGCGCGATTTTCAACCATCATTAGAATACTTGAGAGACTCTTTATTAATCCCTTTAGAATCCTCTTGAGGATCTTCCAAAAAAGGGGCGCACAAGTTATATCGAAGGAATAAGGCGTCGCGCAAGTGGGACCACTTCCCTTAAGGGTTGGCCACTCAGGCGCGCAAGTGTTGATGAGTTTCAACACTTAGGCCTTCCTCCCTCTTTTTAGATCTTCCGTTCTAGGTAAGAAATTACCTTAGAAGTGTTCTGGAAGCTTTGAGAAGAGACTTGGGCATCAGGAGCTTCAATCCGAGTTTCTGGAAAAAGATCCTCTCAAATGGGGGGCCCAGAGGGTCTATTTATAGGCAGGAGAAGACCCCGGGCGGTTATCGGGAAGTTACCACTTAGGTCGCGCAAGTCACTTGCGCGACCAAGGGCGTCGCACAAGTGTACTTGCACGATAGTGATATAACTTGCACGGTGAGGTTTCTTTTGATCCTTTGTTCATGCCTTTGTCGATTTTTGGTATTTTTTTCAAAGGTTGAATCACTTTGAGCTCAGATATTCCCCTTTTCCGATTTTTAGATTCTGTGACGAAAGGAGCGTCAACAATCGTGTGTAATAAAATCCAAACATTATATTTCATGTACCATAAGATAATATAAGTGTTTCACAGGGAAAAATATTTACATGTTATTGTATAAAATCCAACCCTATATTAGTAATCTAATATATCAAAAATCTATATTCAGTGTGTTTAGAAATGATAAATATTAAAATATTAACAATAATAAAGAAACAAAATTCAAAAAATCACAGGGTGTTTCTTTTTACCTCACATAAAATTGAATTTCAAACTCAAAATTAATATATTTATCATAGTGTTAATACTTGAGAGTTCCTTTATTAGAAAAACACTTCGTTAAAATGAATACAAATACATTATTTAAAAATTGAATGTTGGAAACATAACTATTACCAAATTAATTTATAACATGGTTTCTTTATAGGGGAACACAAGTGGGAAATGAAAACATGGAATATAGAGAAAAATATAACTTTAATGTTTGTATTGAGAGATATATAGAAAATTGTTAAGAGAAATTTAACAATCCCATATACAGAAATCTGCGATTAAAAATGGTCCATTTGATTCAACAGAATCAAAGGTACTAGGATAACATTTTCTAGATGAAGATATTTTTTCCAAAAGTTAGTGAATTTTCATTAAATGATGTTAATACATGATTTCAGGACAACCTTTCCCTTTTTCTGGTATCAACATCCATTTGATTTAATTAAGAGGAATATTTAATTCTTGAATCATTGACGTATCATGTGATCCATAATTAGAATTATAGGCCATTCCATCAATCTTTTTCACAAAAAAATGTTATCAAAAGATATCTAATATGAATAAAACCTTTTATGGAGAGATAATAATATAAAATAAACCATTCCTTAAATAGTTATACTTATATACATAAAAAATATTACAGTCTAAAACTATAGAAATAAGGTCACTAAATTTCCCAAAAACATCCTCACATTGATTCCCTATATATCATAATGTGGATTCTAGTTGTTGCATACCAAACATGTGAATAACATCATCCATTATTCTCTAAAAACCTGGTAATAACCTAAATTATCACAAATACTTGTTGAAATCATGAATGTTTCCTTACTCTATAATTTATTTGATATATTCCTTAAATTCAAGAAGTTGTAAACTTCATGAATGTTAGAATAAAGAACTTATTGAAGAATCCTTAATTATTTTCAATGTAAATAGTACCATCCAATTTACTTATTCATATCCAAAATATCTTTATCTTAACATATTCATATTACCATAAGGAACATATTAAGTGTTATCTATTACTTAATAATGTTTTTTCATAGGACATCACCTTTCCATTTAACAACTTTTCTAGTTCATCAGAACAATTAAACATATTACTGTAAATTCGTAGTGAAAAAACGTAAATAATAAATATTTATATATTTCATTATTAATTGAAAATAATTATTGAATCAAACTAAAAACATAGATTATTCCACTTCATCCATAATCCATTAATAAGGAGAACTCATCTTGTATCTTAATACCTATTTCTTTTCACATTTCTCTTATTGTATCATTATCAACAATAGTATAAATTTTAATCATAACACATTGCTGATTCTCTTCCTGATATTTCAACATGGGACACCGATTTATTTAATTATCATAAACTACACCCTAAAATAATTAATCCTTTGATGATGTATTAGGGATTCCAATATTCCCATCAATTTCATTAAATAAACTCTTCGTTTTTTCTTTTGTAGATACCTGCATTTTTTAATTATTTCCCATCGTCAAAACATCTTCTAGTTCCTCTATGAAATCCAATTAGGTGAGTCTTTACATATAATTGACAAAATTAAACATAATATTATTTCTTATATTGTCTCTATTTCCTAAAATCTCAGTGAACTCCTTCCATATCATTATTGGTGAGTCTGAGAGTTTTTTATGCTATATGTTTTTAATCTTATCATGTGAAAATAGATTAGGCATGATCACAAGGTCCTTCACTCCAATGATAAACCCATTTGACTTCACATATATAATATTTTCATGACATTCAATGTTAACCCAATTATGTTTGGTTCCTGCCATGGACTAATACACAAAATCATAGCATGGAAACTATTTATTATTGAAGAAAACATCATAATTATTACAAATCACTTATATGATGTACAAATCATGAAATATAATTCATTAATCTATAAAACCTTATCTTTATAATAGGTTATTAATAGTATTTCTTTATTAAAATCTTTCATTGTGGTTCATAAATAGTTTTTGAATTCCTAAAGCATATCCCCTGGTGGTGTAAAATTTATCACCACTGTTTCAATTATGTATTCCTTAATTTATTATTTTTTAAGTATGTAATCTTTATGGTGAAATTTAGGATATATTAGAGTACTTTTTTATGGTTTTTGGGATTTAATATAGGTGAACTATTAATGCTTGGTTTGGGAAATTCGTGAAACACCTAGAGGAAACCATGCACAATGAATTGGTGGTAAGGGGACAACACACGGACAGCCCATGGTTTTTCTAAACTATGTAGAAGCCTATAAAAAATGTGAAACATGAAAATGTGTTTTGGAGATCATGTGATCCAACTATTTGAGGTTCATCCAAGAGGCAATGGCTGGTACACCATTTTTTCACAGTTTTCCTAACTGTTGGACCAAACCCTAAACAGTTAAACAACTGGATCCTATAAAAGTAGATCTAGTTCAAGCATGTGTTTTCATGATGATTGTTTTTAAAATAATTTCATAAACTTTTTATTCTACCCTCTCAAATGTTGTATAACCTATCCAAATCAATGTTAAGTGATCTAATGGCTTCTCTTAGTGGTTTGAATCCATATTTTAATTGTAAGTGATCATTATAGGTTGTTGGTTTTTTACATAGATATACTTCAATATTCACCTATTTTTCATAGATCTCCACCTATTTAGGATAGATCTAAGGTTGTTATGTTCAAATATCTACTTATTTTTCATGGATTTTGATAGGCGAAGAAATATAAGGTGGTTTCATGGAGTTTAAAACCAGTTTCATTATTTTTTGAATGTCATCCTTCATTTTCATCTTAAAACTCATGGAAATTGGATTTAATCATGTATCCTCTCTATAGAATATGATGGATTGATTTCATATTGATTATTTTGATGAAAATATATTGTGAATTTTTGTGGAATAATTTTTGAAAACCCACTTGGGCGACGAGTTATGGAAACATAGAAATTTGGTGTTTTAGAAAGTAATTTGGTTCTCGTTTTTTAAATATTTACTTTCAAAAATAGTGGTAAATGGTTAAATAAAAATATTTTTTGAAAAATTATTCCTTTATTAGAATGAATTCGAATGGTTGATTTTTTGTTTTCTATGGAATCGTTTTCGATAAAATAATTGTTTTATAAAATGGTTTTTTTGAATGGAAATGATTTTGGCATTGAACCAATTAAGGAATTTAAATTGTTTTACATTGAAATTGGTTGGAATAGTTTTATTAGAACATTTTATAGTCATACATGGTGGTGTGTGTTCATTATCTATTACTAGGATTAAATAAAATATGACCTTGTTCTTGGTGCCAAGGATTTAATGGCTCTTGAGAATTAGTTACCATCTGAAGAATTTTAAGTTTAGTGAGAAACTTTTCATTAGTATGGAACTTTCATAACGAGGAATGCATGTGTCGATGTGTTTATTTTATATTGGAATGAGTTATTCTAAATAGAATTTTTTAAATGGTTTTAGAATATTGTTTCGCTTCTTTCCAGGTAACATTGTTATTGTTTTGTAGTCTTCCTCTATGTAATTTGATATTGTGGTCTTTTTCTTGGTAGTTGGTTTGAGTTGGTTTTGATAAATTAAAAGTCGAGTTGTCTTTCATTATTTTCATGCATCATATTGCGGTTCATTGAGTTATGGAATATTTGGTTGGTCATTTCACTTTCAATGATAAAATCTTCCTCCACATTTATTGAATCCCTTTGGCATTTATTTCCATCCTTTGGCATCAATATAATACTGAATAAGGCCATGAAATTCACCTCTATCTTTTCAAGATGATGTGGAAGAGAGGGATGTTACATGTGGTTCCATCTTGGTCCTTATGATTTTTTGGAACAACTGGTAATAATATTGGTTGGTATTTGACTTGGTATTGCTTTTTGGTCTTAGATTGGAATTCATTCTTTTATATTCCTTGTGTTTGGATCGTAGAAACGTGTAAGATTGTCAGGATATAAAATTAAGAACATTAAAATAGGCAGTTAACCTTATAACGATAAGATTTATGTTTCCAGAATGTTGGGTACATTAGTTTTTTGGAGACCCATATTTGAATTTTAATATCAATGGCATGGGTTTATCCAATGAGATGAGAAAGACATGAATTGGGGGAATCACTTCCCACATGGAGTGCATATTTCTTTTTGAATAATTATATATGATTTATTTTAATGTGTTGATTTTAGAACAATGCTAAAGTTGTTTTTAAATGTAATATTTTGAAGAAGTGTGGGGTTGTGGTATTTTGAAAAAGGTTTTATTTTTGAAATGAAATTTGAGATTTCTAAAAAACTTATGTACACAAACAATAGTGATTCCGGATATCACTGTTGTGATAACTTGATGTGGTAGAATTTGAAATTCTAGGACATCAGTTGATAGTGGGAGAGACTTATGTTGTTTTTGGTCTATATAGAAAATAGAAATTGTTAGGAGTTATTGAAACAAACCATAAGAAGATACAAATAATTTGGTTACAAATGATCCATAGGTGAACCAATAGAATGTTTAGATTATTTTACAAGTAATTTTGGCTATGGATAGCATGAATAAGAGGGGTTAACCCAGGCCAGTAGATCATTCCATCTAATTTGAGAAGAAGAATTCACCCATCATTTAGGGTGATTTGGAACCAGAAAAGGCATAGATGCGGATAAATCGGATGAATCATATATTTTATTTCATCTGCACACTAATAGAGTTGAAATTTTTGTTGGAAACATATATACTAGTGGATCTTGCATGCTGATGGTGGGATAAAGCTGTTCTGGATAGATTAGACCTTGACCTGGCTTAATAAAATTTTGGGGAATTATTTAATAAAAAATTATATCCCCATACATTCAGGATTCAATGAATGAAAAACATCATTATATTTAAGAAGGAAAATCATTATATGATGGATTACAAAGCTAAATTCATTATTTTAGTGTGATTTTATCCCGAGGTTGCTGTTTATGTGTCTTTAATGGAACACATCTCTAAATCAAGATTGAGACAAGAGATTTACCCAAAGATTGATGTGCTCGATAATTCATATTATACATAGATATTGAATATATATATATTATATGAAAGTGATATCATAGGAGATAAAAAAAGAGTAAGTATGTTGATATCTATGATAAATAGTTCGAACTCTATTGTTGGGTTAATAGTGAAGAGGGATACTTATTTCTAAGGTGGGAGCATGAATCAAAATCATAATGTTGGGTCAATAAACTTTTCTCCACAACCCATGATCCAAGACGAATATTTAAAATTTGTTTCATCCGACCACATAAATAGAGAGTATACGATACCAAAGAGAGTATTCCATAATTTCCACCAGATTGGGCATCTTCGGTGCAATTATTACATTGATCGGAGGTCAGGTTTCTGAGAAACTTTTAGGTGTCGCCATTATCGTCTGTTATGGTATGGTGAGGGAAGAATAATAAATCTCGCCAATAAAATAAAACTATTCATGGTGGTTCTTGATATACCAAGACTCCATGGGATAAAAATCTCAAATTTAAAACAAGGTGAAAAATACAGTGATGAAGAAATTATATGGAGTATAATAGAATATTGTGAATGATCAGTATAGACCATCAATAGGTAGAGGTAATATTATTTGTAATTATACCCTTATATAAGTGATTTTTGATACGGGTGAATCCCATTTCTTTATTAATTCTCACGATGTTGATTCACTATGTTTAAACGTTGAAATAACTCCTTTTGTGATAATACATCAAACTCTTGTTAGTCAAAGAGTGCATATATCATCTGTGTGTAGATAATGTTCTCTAATAGTTGATGGAGTAGATGTAAAATGAGATTTCTATATTACTTATATAGATCTTTTTGATATAATCATGATTACAGGTTGGTTGAATATGTTCAAGGATCACAAGAACTATTATGACCAATGTTTTAGTTTCACGACTGAAAATGGCATCAAACATCTATTTCAAGTAGACCATAATGTGAAATCGAGTGTAATGGTCTTTTTGGAACTAGTTTTTAGAATGATATCATTCCATTTGGAAACATTGAACTTGGAATTTTTGGAAGAATTAAATAATTTATGTTTTACTCTATTGGTCAAGTAGTTTACTAATGCCCTTCCTAAGAACATCTTAGGGTTACCACATATAAGAGAAGTGGAGTTTTGGGATCAATCTCCTCCTAGGGACTGTTCTGATTTCTATTCTATAATATCTAATAAAACCCATAGAATTATGGTAACTTAATGTGAAATTGTAATAGATGAAAAAAAAATATTTCACTCATCCTAGCATGTCCATATGGGAAGCACCAGTCATGTTTTTCAAAAAAATATATGACACTATAATGTTGTGTTTTGATTATTATAAGATTAATAAGATTAGGTATCCACATAGATGAATAAATGTTATATTTCTTCAATTAATAAGAGATTAGTGGTTCTCTGATATTGAATTGTGATATAGATATCACCAATTATGTGTTCAAAAGGTGAATATTCCAATGAGTGCTTTTAGAATGACATATGACCATGATGAATATATAGTAACACCTTTATGTATTATGAGTGAACCTTTAGTTTTTATGTTATTGATGAATTATAAATTTCTTATATATCTTGATTCTTTCATGGTTGTGTTTTTGGATGACATATTGGTGTATTCAAGCACAAGGGATGATCATGAGCAACACTTAGAAATAGTACTGAGAATATTGAGGGGTCATCTTATGTATTAAAAATTATCAATGTGTATTTTATGGATAAAAGAGTTACAATTAATGATCTATGTAATTTCTAAAAGAAGTGTTTTTTAGATCAATATAATATTGAGGTGGTTTTCTCATGGAATCATATAAATAATTTCTTTGATATTAAAAATTTTCTTGGATTGGTTGTATGTTATCAATGCTTTTTTCTTGATTTTGGATGACTAGATTCGCATATGACTATATTGAAAATTAATAATGTTCCATTAAAAAAATGTGTAATTATAGATGTATTTTAAAACGTTTTATGTTTTCCTTACATTTGAACCAATCATGATTTTTTTGAATTAGGAAAATGGTTTGGGGTGTATTATGAAGCTTCAGGATCAGTTTCTGGGGTGTGTTCTCATGTTGGGACATTAGGTGGTTGCAAATGGTTGATGCCCATTGTGAGTACATCAGAAAAAATACCCAACATATTTTTTTAGTGAGATGTTGTAGTCCATGATTTGAATACTTGACATCACTTTGGTGGTAAATTTAAAATGTTTAAAAATCATAAGGTAATAATGAATATTTTATCATAGTGAGATTTAAAAAATAGAAAAAGAAAATGGATGTAGTATCTTCAAATGTTTTACATTAACATGATTTATACAGCATGTAAAGGAAATATAATGAAATATGAATTAATAAAATAGTAGTATGGTATGTTGGAAAAAGAGGCTTTCAATTTGTGGTATTTTATGTTAGTGATAATAGAAATAAACTTTTAATGTGAAGACTAAGATGATATTACAGGTTTCTTGATAGTTTCCATGTTTTGTTATTGGGTAAAAATGATGAATGAGGAACATGCGTCAGATTCAAAACAAGTGGTGATATGGTCAAAAATCCATGGCAGCGAGACCACTATGGAATGGAAACTGGATGAATATTCAGTGTTGTGGTTTAAAAATACAATGTTTATGCCAAAAAACTATCATGGACAACTTCTTCATACTTAATACCATTTATTATGGTCTATTCATCAATGAATTTAGAATATGTATAACGAATTGAAAGTATATTTCTCTTAGAGTGTTATGGAAGGGAATGAAGCTGATTTTTTTTAAAATGATAAACATTTCAACATGTTAAGGAAGAACATCAATGACCATAAGGTATGTTGTAGTCTTCACCTACCCCTATTTGGATGTGGGAGAAAATAACAATATATTTTTTAACAGTTCTCCCAAGAATCATCCAGAAACATGATTCTATAAGGGTGATAGTGGATCGACTAACATAGTCATATCATTCCATTCATATTAACAAAACTCATACGGTGTAGGGATTATAAAAAATCTCTATCTGATAAATGGTAAAGCTACATGGATTACTAGTTTTGATTGTATCAGATATAGATATGAGGTTTATGTATCATTTATATTATTACTTATAGAAAACCCAAAGGACATAGTCGACTATGAGCATAGAGTATCATCCTCTGATGGATGGGGTATCTAAAAGGAAGATATGGAATTTTATTGACATGTTGGGGGCTTCTATAATGGATTTTTGTTTCTCATGGGAAAAGCATGTTCCATTAGTGTATTTATCAAATAACAAAAAAATTCAATCCTTGATACAAATGGAACCATTTTATGGATTTTATGGGATTTTTTATTGTTCTAAACATTCCTAGGTTTAAATAGAAGAGACTCCACTAGTTGGGCCAAGTCTAGTCCATGTGACATCAAAGAAAATTCAGATGATCATAAAACGAATGGACATATCTAAGAGTCATCATAAATCATATAAGGCTAATCATTGATGACCACTGACATTTTTGGTGAGTGATCATGTGTTTTGTAGGATCTATCTGAGGCTTAAATATCAATATTATTGGATTGATGTAAATTTATCTCCTCAATACATATCCCCTTTTGAGATACTACAACCTTATAATGAGGTGGAATATCAATCGGAATTACCAACATGGTTTAGTGAGGTGCATAATTTGATCCACTTATCTTAGATGATAAAGTATCAGCTTGATCCTAACCATATGATTTGATGGGATCAGGTTGAACTAGTGTCATATTCTTTATTGGTACAAATCCTTGTGTAGATTGTGGATGGTAATGAGAATGAATTAAATGGTAAAATAATCATTCAAGAGATGGTTTTGTGGAAACAAAGTCTGATTCAAGAAGAGACATAAGAACGATAGAATGAAATGAATGATTAGTGTCTAGAACACTTTTAGTGAGATGCTATTTTTTTACTTTTAGGGGATGAAAATGCCAATGGTAGGAGAACTTATCGGTCAGAGTTTCATTTATGTTACCTGATATTTATTAATTTTATGTATTTATAGTATATGTGTGATTTCTGGGAGATTTTGGAGAAATTTGAAGGTTTTTCAGGGGATTTATATAGGTGTGTGGTCGGCACACTATTTGGGAAAATCGTGAAACACCTACATGAAACTCTAGATAATGAATCATGGGATAAAGGGAAGGTAAACATGTGGACATGGGGTTTTCAAAACCATGATGAATACTAGGAATATTGTGATACTTGAGATAGTGTGATTTGTAATGGATATGGAATGGTTTGGAAACCATGCGGTTCAATCATGTTATGTTCATCATTGAGGTAGTGAATTGAATATGGTTTGTGCATGGTTTGCCAAGCCGTAGGAGAAACTCATGTGTGGCTAAAAACAACATCGAAAAAACCTATAAATTGGTTAGCATGGTGTTTTAATTCATTTTCTACACAAAACACCCTTAACTAGGGATTTTCCCTTTCAATTGTTGGATAACCCCTAACAACTATTTTGGAAGTGATTTATATGCTTCCCTTAGTGATTTGATGCAAAATTCTTGTGGTATGTAATCATTCTTGGTTGTTCTAGGTGATTTTTGTTAGAAGTATTTCACTAGAACTCTCGGTTTCTTATATCTACACACACTATGGATATATATAATTTTGTTAAAACCAAATATGATTATATTTTTCTTGTTTTATGATAGGGGAATACATATAAGGTGGTATCTTGGAGTTTTAACTCAGTTTTGTATGAGTTTTAGTGCATTTCATTATTTTCTTCATAAAACATGTCGTATGTTTCTTCAATCTCAAATACTCTATTTATAATATTAATTATTTAAATAAAATTTATCTTTTTTTGTGAAATTGAATCTAATTTTTTGTTCAATAATTCATGAAAACCCTCTTCATTGACAGTTCGTGGAAACCTGGAAATTGGGTGTTTTGTTGAAATTTATTGGAATTGTTTATTTGAAATGGGTTGTTTATGTATTTTTAAAAAATTAATGGTTTAATTAGAATGGATACATGGGAATAGAATCATTTTGAAATTTAAATGGATTGATGTTGAAATGGTTCGTAATAATTGTATTGTCATAGTTTTTGGGAATACATGGCGGTGTGTGTTCATGTTTCATTACTATGATAGGTAGATAAATTACCTTGATCTCAGTGCCAAAGGCGTAATGAATCAAGGGATTTAATTACCTTTTGACGACATGGTCGATCGATGAGAAACTATGAATGAGTATGACACTATCACAATGAATTAAGAATGTGTAGATTCATGGGATATGGATTGGAATAATTTATACCAAATATAATTTATGAAGTGGTTTGAGGACATTGTTTAGTTCTGTTCCTTTTAACTTATTATTGTTTTGAGAAAACTATATTCCTATGGTACCTATTTATATTTAGTTATAAACTAAATTTAGAAATTGTTTTATATTATACGTTGTATATAATTGTGATAAAACATTCTATTATAGAGGAATTATTAGGGAATTCATTGGAAAAAATACAATGAGTTTCATTTTTCGCCCCTTATTTGGAACTTTTGTTCTTTTGTAGACATTGGTTATTGAGACATGGGAAAATGTAATGTATCACACATATTTATAAAAATTCATAATTTTAGGTATGTCTTGTGGAGTTAGATATTGGAACTTGTCTGAATAATGGAGTTTTCCATAGAGGGTTTAAATATTTTAGTATAGGAATAACAATTATTATTTAAAAATATCATTATATTTAGGATATTGAGGTTATTATATAATTTTGGAATATGAATAGTTAATGTGATGGATAATAAAAAAAGCAAAGGATATTGAGGAATGACGATACAATGTTTTTGGGTAACACCTTTTAAATTTCACCAATATGCTTCATTAGATGAATTTATGTGATAAGGGAGGATTATTGGATTATGGGATTTACTTTGGAATTATATTTGAGGAGTTTTTTTGTGAGAAAAATAGCTAGAGAAATTTTAATAAGTGAGAGGGTGAGTGTGTTTTTATAGTTGAGGAGGATTCAAATTCATGAATTTAATAAAATGGGAAATCCACCCATGTTTTCACATGTAGAGTGGCTCAAATAATAGTAAAAATTAGAGAAAATGTTCTAAATATTATAGATAGGAACATACAACGTATTTCGGACAAATTTCTAAGTGATTTTGGGCCATAAGTTTATGGTTTAGTCCATTGTTAAAATAATCACCCTCTTAATCAATGAAAAAAATATTAATCAAAGTAACTAATATTTTTAGTCACAAACTAAATGGAAATTATTATAAAATATAAATTTCATCTATTCAAATAATGGAATATATATTTTTAACTTCTAATAAATTATGTTTCCGAAATTGATGAAAAAATAATCCCACAAAAGGGATGAGAATGTGAGGTATTAAAGTAAAAATGTTCAAAAGTTTACTATATTTTATATCCAATTTAAATTTTAAATTTATTATCAAGAAAAAATTTAGATTAATTTTTGTATAATTAATCTAATTAAACATTCGAAGCAGTATATATATATATATATTATATGTAAATAAATTTTATTGAAATTTTTTGTTGAATTAAAATCATTTCTTTTTAACTATTCATCAAAAATATGAAACTATATAGAAAAATAAGAAAATTACACCATGTAAATTTTGATATAATGAAAAAAAATTGATGTTTATTTTTTAAAATAAATTTTATACAAGTATAAAAAATCTTATTTAAAATGGGTTCTCAATTAATAGATAAAAAAATTACATTTTAGAAATATAAATCTTCTTATTCATAAAATTGGATTTAATATTTTATTTTTCCTAAAAAATTTGTTAGATTAGTATAAAAACTATTTATTGAATTTAACATATTTATATTTCATTGAAAATAATAATCAAACCATGTTTTCTTATTTTATTGAGATAAAATTATATTTTCACATAGAAAAATTGTTTTCTTAGAAAACCCATTTATTTATATTCAAATAGTCATATATTTCAGTTCTACTGAATTATAACAAAATAATTTATTTTATTTACATGTATATATAAAATTTTCAAAATTTAGTTAATCATATTAAGAAAATCTATTCTAATGTATATGTTATAGATATACAATTATTTCAACTAGAATATTAATAATAAATTGTATTTTGGTAAAACTCGACCATTCGTTTTATGGAAGCTATTGAAGATCCACAATATCTTGAGTAATACAAGTCAAACATTGTATTTCGTGTACTAGAAGATAATATAAGTGTTTCATATGGAACAATATTAACATGGTGTCGTATAAAATCCAGCCCTATCATAGTAATCTTATATATAAAAAATCTATATTTAGTGTGTTTTGAAATGATAAATATTAAAATATTAACAATAATAAAGAAACAAAATTAAAAAAATCACATGGGTTTACTTTTTACATCACTTAAAATGAATTTTAAACTCATAATTAATCTCTTTATCATAGTTTATATACTTGAGAGTTCCTTTATTAGAAAACCACATCATTAAAATGAATACAAAAATGTCATTTTAAAATTTAATGTTGGAAACATAACTGTTACCAAATTAATTTATAACATGGTTTCTATATAGGGGGACACAAGTGGGAATTGAAAACATGAAATATAGAGACAAATATAACTTTAATGTTCTTATGGAGAGATATATAGAAAATTGTTAAGAGAAATTTAACAATTTCATATACAGAAATCTTCAATGAAAAATGGGCTATTTGATTCAACATAATCAAAGGTACTAGGATAACATTTTCTCGATGAAGATATTTTTTCAAAAAGTTAATGAGTTCTCATGAAATGATATTAATACATGATTTCAGGACAACCTTAACCTTTTTATGGTATCAACATCCATTTGATCTAATGAAGATTAATATTTAATTCTTGATGCATTGTCGTATCATGTGATCCATAATTAGTATTATAGGTCATTCCATCAATCTTTTTCATAACAAAAATTTTATCAAAAGTTATCAAATATGAATAAAACATTTTATGGATAGATAATAATATAAAAGAAACCATTCCTTAAATAGTTATGCTTATATAAATTAAAAATATTACAGTCTAAAACTATAGAAATATGGTCACTAAATTTCCCAAAAACTTATTAGCATTGATTACCTATATATCATAAAGTGGATTCTAGTTTTTGCATACCATACATGTGAATAACTTCATCCATTATTCTCTTAAAACCTGGTAATAACCTAAATTTTCACAAATACTTGTTGAAATCATGAATATTTCCTTACTCAAGAGTTTATTAGATATATTCCTTAAATCCAAGAAGTTTTTTACTTGATCAATGTTAGAATAAAGAACATATTGAAAAATCATTAATTATTTTCAATGTAAATAGTACCATACAATTTACTTATTCATATCCAAAATATCTTTATTTAAACATAGTTATATTAAAATAAGGAATATATTAAGTGTTACCTATCACTTAATAATGTTTTTTCATAGGACATCACCTTTCCGTTTTATCACTTTTCTAGTTCATCAGAACAATTAAACATATTACTGTAAATTTGTAGTGAAAAAACAAAAACAACAAAATATTTATTTATTTCATTATTAATTTAAAATAATTATTGAATCAAACTAAAAATATATATTATTCCACTTCATCCTTAATTCATTAATAATTAGAACTCATCTTGTAGCTTAATACCTCTTTCTTTTCACATTTCTCCTATTGTTTCATTATCAACAATAGTATAACTTTTAATCATACCACGTTGCTGATTCTCTTCCTGATATTTCAACATGGGACGTCGATTTATGTAATTATCATGAACTATACCCTAAAATAATTAATCCATTGATGATGTATTAGGGATTCCAATATTCCCATCAATTTCATTAAATAAGCTCTTCATTTTTCTTTTGTAGCTACTTGCATTTTGTCATTATTTCCCATAGACAAAACTTCTTCTAATTCCCCTATGAAATTACATTCGGTGAGTCTTTACTTATTATTGACATAAATTAAACATAATCTTATTTCTTATATGGTCTCTATTTCCTAAAATCTCAGTGAACTCCTTCCATATCATTATTGGGGAGTTTGAGAGTTTTTTATGGTATATGTTGTTAATCTTATCATGTGAAAATCTATTAGGCATGATCACAAGGTCCTTCACTCCAATTATAAACCTATTTCAATTTACAACTATAAAATTTTCATGACATTCAATGTTAACCCAATTATGTTTGGTTCCTGCCATGGACTAATACACAAAATCATAGCATGAAAACTATTTATCATTGAAGAAAACATCATAATTATTAAAAACCATTTATATGATGTAAAAATCATGGAATATAGTTCATTAATCTATAAAACCTTATATTTAAAATAGGTTATTCATAGTAATTCTTTATTTAAATCATTCATGGTGTTTCATAAAGAGTTTTTGAATTCCTAAAGCATATCCCATTTGGGTGTAAAATTTCGCACCACCGTTTCAATTATGTGTCCCTTAATTTATTTTTTTTTATGTATGTAATGTTTATGGGGAAATTTAGGATAGATTAGATTACATTATGGTTTTTGGGATTTAATATATGTGCACAGTTAATGCTTGGTTTGGGAAAATCGTGAAACACCTAGAGGAAACCATGCACAATGAATTGGTTGTAAATGGACAACAAACATGCAGCCCACGGTTTTTATAAATCATGTAGAAGCCTATAAAAATGTGAAAATGAGAAAATATTTTGGAGACCATGTGATCCAACCATTTGAGGTTCATCCTAGAGGCAATGGCGGGTACACCATTTTTTCACAGTTTTCCTAACTGTTTGACCAAACCCTAAAAAATTAAACAACTGGATCATAAAAAAGTAGATCTAGTACAGGCATGTGTTTTCATGATGATTGTTTATAAAATAATTTCATAAAATTTTTATTCTACACTCTCAAATGTTATAGAACCTATCCAAATAAATGTTAAGTTATCTAATGGCTTCTCTTAGTGGTTTGAATCCATATTTTAAAGGTAAGTGATCATTATGGGTTGTTGTTTTTTTACATAGATATACTTAAATATTCCCCTAGGTTTCATAGATCTTCACCTGTTGAGGATATATCTAATTATTTATGTCCAAATATCTTCTTATTTTTCATGGTTTGTGATAGGGGAAGAAATATAAGGTGGTTTCATGGAGTTTAAAACCGTTTTCTTTGTTGTTTGAATGTCATTCTTCATTTTCATCGTAAAACTCAAGGAAAGTTGATTTAATCATGAATCCTCTCTATAGAATATGAAGGATTGATTTAATATTGATTATTTTGAGTAAAATATATTGTGAATTTTTTGTGGAATAATTTTTTAAAACCCACTTGGGTGACAGGTTATGGAAACGTAGAATTTTGGTGTTTTAGAAAGTAATTTGGTTCTCGTTTTTTAAATATATACATTCAGAAATTGTGGTAAATGGTTTAATCAATATATTTTTTTAAAAAGTATTCTTTTATTGTAATGAATTCGAATGGTTGATTTTTGATTTTCTATGGAATGTTTTTCAATAAAATAACTGTTTTATGAAATGGTTTTTTGGAAAGGAAATGATTATGGAATTGAACTAATTAAGGAATTTAAATGATTTTACATTGAAATTGGTTGGAATAGTTTTATAAGAACGTTTCTTAGTCATACATGGTGGTGTGTGTTCATTATCCATTACTAGGATTAAATAAAATATGACCTTGTCCTTGGTGCCAAGGATTTAATGGCTCATGAGAATTAGTTACCTTCTGAAGAATTGGAATATTAGTGAGAAACTACTCATGAGTATGGAACTGTCATAACGAGGGATGTATGTGTATATGTGTTTCTTTTTGATTGGAATGAGTTATTCCAAATAGAATTTTTGAAATGGTTTTTGAATATTGTTTTGTTTCCTTCCAGGTAACTTTTTTATTGTTTTTTAGTCTTCCTCTATGTAATTTGATATTGTGGTCTTTTTCTTGGTAGTTGGTTTGAGTTGGTTTTTAGAAATTAAAATTTGAGTTGTCTTACATTATTTTAATGCATCATATAGAGGTTTATTGAGTTATGGAATGTTTGGTTGGTAATTTCATTTTCGATGAGAAAATCAACCTCCACATTTATTGAATCCCTTTGGAATTTATTTCTGTCCTTTGGAAACATTATAATATTGAAAAAGGCCATGAAATTCTCCTCTATCTTCTCAAGATGATGTGGAGGAGAGGGATGTTACATGTGTTTCCAGCTTGGTCCTTCTGATTTTTAGATCAATTGGTAATAATATTGGTTGGTATTTGACTTGGTATTTCTTTTTGGTCTTAGATTTGAATTCATTATTTCATATTACGTGTGTTTAGATCGTTGAAAATAGTAGGATTGTCAGGATATAAAATTAAAACATAAAAATAGGCATTTAACCTTAAAATGATAAGATTTATGTTGCTAGAAAGTTGGGTACATTAGTTTTTTGGAGACCCATATAGGAATTTTAATATCAATGGCATGGGTTTATCCAATGAGATGAACAAGACATGAATTGGGGGAATAACTTCTCACATGGAGTACATATTTTATTTTGAGTAATTATATATGATTTAGTTTAATATGTTTATTTTAGAACAATGATAAAGTTGTTTTCAAATGTAATATTTCAAAGAAGTGTGGGGTTGTGGTATTTTTGAAAAATGTTTGATTTTTGAAATGAAATTTGAGATTTCTAAAAAATTGATGTACATAGACAATAGTGATCCTGGATATCACTGTTTTGATAATTTGATGTGGTAGAATTTGAAATTCTAGGACATCAGTTGATAGTGGGAGAGACTTATGTTGTTTTTGTTCTATATATAAAACAGAAATTGATAGAAGTTATTGAAACAAACCATAAAAAGATACAAATAATGTGGTTACAAATGATCTATAGGTGAACCAATAGAATGTTTATATTATATTACATGTATTTTTGGCTATGGATAGTAGGAATAAGTGGGCTGAACCAAGGCCAGTAGATCATTCCATCTAATTTGAGAAGAAGAATTCACCCATAATTTAGGGTGATTTGGAACCATAAAAGTCATAGATGTGGATAAATAGGATGAATAATATATTTGATTTCATCGGCACAGTAATAGAGTTGAAATTTTTGTTGGAAACATATATACTAATGGATCTTGCATGCCGATGGTGGGATAAAGCTGTTCTGGATTGATTAGACCCCGACCTGGCCAAATAAAATTTTTAGGAATTATTTACTAAAAAATTATATCCCCATACATTCAGGATTCAATGAATGAAAACACCATTATATATAAGAAGGGAAATCATTATATGATGGATTATGAAGAAAAATTCATTATTTTAGTGTGAATTTATCCCGAGGTTGCTGCTAGTGTGTCCTTAAAGGCACGAATCTCTGAATCAAGATTTAGACAAGAGATTCACTCGAAGATTGATGTGCTCAATACTTCATATTATACATAGATATTGAATATATAAATATTATATGAAAGTGATATCATAGGAGATAAAAAAGAGTAAGTATGTTGATATCTATGATAAATAGTTTGAACTCTATTGTTGGTTGAATAGTAAAGAGGGATACTTATTTCAAAGGAGGGAGCATGAATCAAAATCATAATGCTGGGTCAATAAACTTTTCTCCACAACCCATGATCCAAGACTAATACTTAAAATTTGGTTCATCCAACCACATAAATAGGGAGTGTATGATACCATAGAGAGTATTCCATAATTTCCACCAGACGGGGCATCTTCGGTGCAATTATTGTAGTGCTCAGAGGCTAGGTTTCTAAGACACTTCTCAGGTGTCTCCAGTATAGTCTGCTATGGCAGGGTGAGGGAAGAATAATAAATCTCATCAATAAAATAAAACTAATCATGGCGATTATAGATATACCAATACTCCATGGGATAAAAATCTCAAATTTAAAACAAGGTGAAAAGTACAGTGATAAAGAAATTATATGGAGTAGAATAGAATACTGTGAATGATCAGTCTAGACCATCAATAGATAAAGGTACGATTCTGTGTAATTATACCCTTATATAAGTGATTTTTGATACGGGTGAATCCCATTTCTTTATTACTGCTCACGGTGTTGATTCACTATGTTTAAATGTTGAAATAACTACTTATGTGATAATACTTCAAACTCTTTTTAGTCACAGAGTGCATATATCATCTGTGTGTAGAAAATGTTCTCTAATAGTTGATGGAATAGAGGTAAAATGAGATTTCTATATTACTTATATTTATATTTTGGATATAATCATGAATACAGATTGGTTGAAGATGTTTGAGGATCACAAGAACAATTATGACCAATGTTTCAGTTTCATGGCTGAAAATGGCGTCGAGAATCTATTTCAAGGAGACCAGAATGTAAAAGTGAGTCCAATGGTCTTTTTGGAACTAGTTTTTAGAATGATCTCATTCCATTTGGAAACATTGAACTTGGAATTTATGGAAGAATTAAATAATTGATGATTTACTGTAGTGGTCAATTAGTTTCCTAATTTTTTTCCAGAGAACATCTTAGGGTTACCACATATAAGGGAAGTGGAGTTTGGGATCAATCTACTCATATGGACTGTTCTGATTTCCATTATATAATATCTAATGAAAGGTATAGTGATATATTAAATTAATATGAAATTTGTATATATGAAAAGAAAATTTTTCACTCAGCCTAGCATGTCCATATGGGAAGCACTGGTCATGTTTTCCAAAAAATATATGAAACTATAATGTTGTGTGTGTATTATTATAAGATTAAACAAGTTATAATTAAGATTAGGTGTCCACATAGATGAATTGATGTTATATTTGTTCAATTAAGAATAGATTAGTGGTTCTATGAGATTGAATTGTGATATAGATATCACCAATTATGAGTTCAAAAGGTGAATATTCCAACAAGAGATTTTAGAATCACATATGACCATGATGAATATGTAGTAACACCTTTAGGTATTATGAGTGAACCATTAGTTTTTATGTTATTTATGAATTATAAATTTCATATATATCTTGATTCTTTCATGGTTGTGTTTTTGGATGACATGTTGGTGTATTCAAGCACAAGGGATGATCATGAGCAACACTTAGAAATATTACTTAGAATATTGAGGGGTCATCTTATGTATTACGAATTATCAAAGTATATTTTTTTGGATAAAACAGTTACAAATACTGATCTATGTAATTTATAAATGATGTGTTTTTGTAGATCAATATAATATCTAGGTGGTTTTCTCATGAAATCCTATAAGTAATTTCATCGATATACACAATTTTCTTGGACTAGTTGTATATTATCAATGCTTTTTTCTTGATTTTGGATGACTAGAATCACCTACGTCTAGATTGAAAAAGAATAATGTTCCATTCAAAAAAATGTGGAATAATATAAGTATTTTGAAAAGTTTTATCTTTACTTTACATTTGTACCAATCATGATTTTTTTGAATAAGGATAATGGTTTGGGGTGTATTGTGATGCTTCAGGATCAGTTTCTGGGGTGTGTTCTCATGTTGGGACATTATGTGGTTGCAAATTTTTGAAGCCCATTGTGAGTACATCAGAAAAAATACCCAACACATTATTTTTAGTGAGATGTTGTAGTCCATGATTTTAATACTTGGCATTAATTTGGTGGTAAATTTAAAATGTTTAAAAATCATAAGGGAATAAAGAATATTTTATCATAGTGATATTTAAAAAATAGAAAAGGAAAATGGATGTAGTATATTCATATGTTTTACATTAACATGATTTATAAAACATGTAAAGAATATATAATGAAATATGTAATAAAAAAATAGTAGTAGGCTAAGTTGGAAAAAGAGGCTTTCGATTAGTGGTATTTTATGTTAGTGATAACAGAAATAAACATGGAATGTGAAGACTAAAATGATATTAGAGGTTTCATGATAGTTTCCTTGTTTTGTTATTGGGTGAAAATGTTGAATGAGGATCATGCATCATATTCAAAACAAGTGGTGATACGGTCAAAAATCAATGGTGGCGAGACCACTAAGGAATGGAAACTGGATGAATATTCAATGTTGTGGTTTAAAAATCTAATGGTCATGCCAAAAAACTATCATAAAAAACTTCTTCATACTTAATACCATTCATTAAGGTCTATTCATCATGGAATTTAGAATATGTATAATTCATTGGATGTATATTTCTCTTAGAGTGGTATCCAAGGGAAGAAAGATGATTTTTTTTAAAATGATTAAAATTTCAACATGTTAAGGAAGAACATCAGTGACCGGAAGGTGTGTTGTAGTCTTCACCTACCCCTATTTGAATGTGGGTGAAAATAACAATATATTTTTTAACAGTTATACCATGAATCATTCGGAAACATGATTCCATAATGGTGATAGTTAATTGACTAACATAGTCATATCATTCCATTCATATTAGCAAAACTCATACGGTGTAGGGTTATCAAAAATCTCTATCTGTGAAATGATAAAGCAACATGGATTACTAGTTTTGATTGTATTAGATATAGATGTGTGGTTTATGTATCATTTATATAATTACATATATAACACCCAGAGGACCTAGTCGACTATGAGCATAGAGTTTCATCCTCTAATGGATGTGGAATCTAAAAGGAAGATATAGAATTTTATTGACATGATGAGGACATCTATAATGGATTTTGGTTTCTCATAGGAAGATCATGTTCCATTAATGTATTTATCAAATAAAAAAATTTCCAACCCTTGATACAAATGGATCCATTTATGGATTTTACGGGATTTTTTATTGTTCAACACTTTCCTAGGTTGAAATTCAAGATACTTCACTTGTTGGGCCAAGTCTAGTCCATGTGACGTTAAAGAAAATTCAGATGATCAGAAAACGAATGGACATAGCTAAGAGTCATCATAAATCATATAAGGATCATCGTTGATGACCATTGTCATTTTTGGTGAGTGATAATGTGTTCTTTAGGATTTATCTGAGGCTTGAATATCAATAGTATTGGATTGAGGTAAATTTATATCCTCATTACATAGACCTTTTGAGATACTTCAACCTGTTAATGAGGTGGAATATCAGTTGGAATTACCAACATGGTTCAGTGAGGTGCATAATTTGATCCACTTATCTTAGATGATAAAGTATCAGCTTGATCATAACCATCTAATTTGATGGGATCATGTTAAACTAGTGTCATATTCTTTATTGGTATATATCCCTATGTAGATTTTGGATGGTAACTAGAATGTATTACATTGTAAAATCCTCATTCAAGAGCTGGTTTTATGGAAACAAAGTCAGATTCAAGAAGAGACTTGAGAATGATAGAATTAAATGCATGATTAGTATCTAGAACACTTTTAGTGAGATACTATTTTTTTAATTTTAGGGGATAAAAATTCCATTGATTGGAGAACTTATCAGCCATAGTTTTAAGTATGTTACTCGGTATTTATGACTTTTATGTATTTATAGTATATGTGTGACTTTTGGGAGATTTTGGAGAAATTTGTAGTGTTTTAAGGGGATTTATATAGGTGTGTGGTCAGCGCACTATTTGGGAAAATCGTGAAACACCTACATGAAGATTTGGATAATGAATCATGGGCTAAAGGGAAGTTAAACAGTTGGACTTGGGTTTTTCAAAACCATGATGAATACTAGGAATATTGTGATACTTGAGATAGTGTGATTTGTAATGGATATGGAATGGTTTGGATACTGTGCGGTTCAATCATGTTATGTTCATCATTGAGGTAGTGGATTGAATATGGTTTGCGAATGTTTTTCCTAGCCGTGGGAGAAACTCATATGTGGCTAAAACCAGCATTGAAAAAACCTATAACTAGGTTATCCATGTGTTTTAATTCATTTTCTACACAAAACATCTTTAACTAGGTATTTTCCCTTTCAATGGTTGGATAACCCCTAACCACTATTTTGGAAGCGATTTATATGCTTCTCTTGGTGATTCGAAGCTAAATTCTTGTGGTATGTAATCATTCTTGGTTGTTCTAGGTGATTTTTGTTAGAATTATTTCACTAGCACTATCGGTTTATTAGATCTACACACACTATGGATATATATAATTTTTTTAAAACCAAATATGATTATAATTTTCTTGGTTTATGATAGTGGAATACATATAAGGTGGTATCTTGGAGATTTAACTCAGTTTTATAAGAGTTTGACTGTAGTTAATTATTTTATTCATAAGACATGTCTAGTGTTTCTTCAATCTCATATACTCTATTTATAATACTGATGATTTAAATAAAATTTATTATTTTTTGTGAAATTTAATCTAAGTTTTTGTTCAATAATTCATGAAAACCCTCTTCATTGAAAGTTCATGGAAACCTCGAAATTGGGTGTTTTGTTGAAATTTATTGGAATTGTTTATTTGAAATGGTTTATTGAAGGATTTTTAATATCTGAACAGTTTTATTAGAATGGATACATGGGAATATAATCATTTAGAAATTTAAATGGATTCTTGTTGAAATGGTTCGTAATAATTGTGTTGGCATAGTTTTTGGGAATACATGGCAGTGTTTGTTCATGTTTCATTACTAGGATAAGTAGATAAATGAACTTGATCTTGGTGCCAAAGGTGTAATGAAACAAGGGATTTAATTACCTTTTGACGACATGGTCGATCGATGAGAAACAATGAATGAGTATGAAACTATAATAATGAATTATGAATGTGTAGATTCATGGGATATGGATTGAAATGATTTATACCAAATATAATTTATGAAATGGTTTTAGAACATTGTTTAGTTTTTTCCCTTTTAACATATTATTTTTTTGAGAAAACTATATTCCTATGGAACCTGTTTATATTTTGTTAAAAGCTAAATTTAGAAATTGTTTTATCTTATCCATTGTATATAAATGTGATTGAAAATTCTATCATAGAAGAATGATTAGGGTATTAATTGGAAAAAATAAAATGAGTTTCATTATTCACCCCTTATTTGGAACTTTTGTGCTTTTGTAGACGTTGGTTATCGAGACATGGGAAAATGTAATGTATCACAGATATTTGTAGAAATTTAAAATGGTAGGTATGTCTTGTGGAGTTGGATATTGGAACTTGTCTGAATAATGGAGTTTTCCAGGGTGTGTTTAAATATTGTAGTATTTTGATGTGTGCTTTGATATTGTGTTCTCCCACTATGGTACTTGGTTTTAGATTGATTTTGGAAAATGAAATGATGTGTTTTCTTTAGTTTTTATCACACATCATATAATAGTTTTTTGTTTATATAATATTTTGTTGGTTGTTTTATTTTCAAATGTAAAATTTTCTCAGATATGTATTGAAGCCCTATGTTATTTTTTTCCTACCTTCAGAATCGTTATCATTTTGTATAGGGCCAAGTATTTTTCCACTTTATTTACAAGACAATAAGAAGGAGAGTGATGTAACATGGAACAATCTATGCAGCAAGGCTCATTTCTATGAAAAAATTCATAATCAACTGTATATAGAAAATGTGTTTTCAGGGTTATTACCCACAAGTACATATGTGCTCGAGACACTTCCACTCATAATATCCATACATGGATGTTTTTCTAATAAAATACTTACTCTATTTTTTTTCTAAAATTACAGGTCATTTTCCTAATCATTAACACATCCCTAGACTCAACCGTAGATGTATCCCATGTCATATACATAGAAATATCTCTAGGTATCTCACTAATTTTTTCTCATTATATTTTCCATGGGATTAATAAACCTTTCCTATGATACCATCTATGGTGACTGAGGATAGACCAACATGGATATTGCATCTTTTTTTTATGAATATTCATCACATTATATAAATACATTCTAGGGAACCATAATAGTTGTGTGTCTTTGGAATCATTGGTAGAATATTCTCTTGGAAAACTATATTAAATTTTTCTGAAAAATATCATTCCCATTTGATCTTATCCTTAAAACCATTCTTTATAACCCAGGGAAATTTAACCAAATAAAGGGCTGAGCTCAGATGTTCAATGAGGGTAAACCAAATAGACACAAAAACATTAAAACCTTATAAGGGTGTGATAACATGAGAATAACATTTTAAGATCATACGTCATGCCCCAAACCTAGTTACCTAGATTCAGTGCATTATTTTAATACATTGGTATGATTACAAGGAATCAAGTCCAGAAGGACTGATCATTATAGTGGCCTTGGAAAATAGATTACAAAATGAATGTCACAATACACATTCAAATATTAAACACAAAATAAATAATATGTCGAGAATTCCATTATTACCCTAGCTTATCCCTGCATATCAAACCCAATACACTTCTTTGAATCTCGGGAAATCAAAACATAACAATGGGGTGAGCTCAGATTTTTAGAAAGGGTAAATAATTTATAAGAAGCTATAAACTGTTAAGGTAAGATGTGAAATAAAAGCAACAACCTTTTAAAAATAAACTTGAACATAATATTAAGAAAATAAATCAAAAATTACCATATAAACCTGAACATGGATATTCTACTAATATAATAATCACATATAATAATTAATTTCATAATGAGGGAATGCCTAATATCGGACATCATTACCACATTGTCAAGGCATCATGAAAAAAATACAATTAATTTTTTTTGTCCAGGGCTTGTGCAAAGACACTAATTTATCTAATGAGACCTTACGATGCTTCTAAAATCTATAGCCTGCTCCACCCATCACTTACAAAGTCAACATCATTCCTCATATGAAATTATTGAAACATTACATAAAAATTTGTATTGAAACTAGCATAAAAATGTCAATAATTTAGCCATAAACCATGAATGGTATTAAAATAGCACATCCACAGTAAAAAATATCATAACTCATTCAATACAATATGGAAGATTGTATTATAAAAAATCAACCTCAATCATGAATAATTTCCAGTAAAGGATGATTATATAGTTGATAATGATCAGTAAATATCTTTGAGTGAAATACCTCTTTTCCATGAAATCATGTAAATGTCATACAATTTATAATGGATGACATTTAAAAGATATTTTTGAGTCAAACTGTCCCATACCACTTTGAATCTTTTTAACAGAATTAACATTTTAATACATTCAGGTCCATATAAATAAATCCTTAAATCCATTTTGAAAACATGGAAATTAATGTGAATGATTTATAAAAATTAATATTTAAAACATTTAAAATGATGTTTTAGTTAAAGAGCCCCTTAAAAGAATAATTTTTAAATTTCATTTATGGAACATGTACAAGGATGATAAATATGTCCCAGATATTACTCACACGTAAAAAATCTCAACTAATAATAAGATTGAGAAATTAACATTTACCCAATACTTTCCTTTAGTCGAGGGTACATTTAACCTTTTTTATAATGACCACAATATGTTATTAAATTATACCAGAACCATATTCATAATTATTATATCATACATGATTTATTTATGACTTTATAAAACCCTTTTAATAACAATTTCAATGTTAAGTTAACATTTCCGGAAATATTCTCTTTCTTAATCGTACGTGTTTTAACTTGTTATTCTTGATCATATAATCTAGATCCTGATATAAATACTTCTAGAATAGAAAACATTATTTATATATAATATATATTTATAATATAAATATGTATAATAGATAGGTATATTAAATGTAAAATACCATTTATGGAGATGTAAGGTCATACGTACGCATAAATGTTGTTTCCTTTTTCATATTGTATTGGAAAAAATAAAGTCAATAAGATACACGTAAGTACATATATATATCTAATAGTATTTTAATGTCATATATTACATACTTATTAATAATATATAATTTTATAATCATTGTTGAATGGTGAATGTGGAAATGAATCTCATCGCGTCGTGGATACGGTAAGCCGCACGTACACATGAGAAAAACTATCATTTCCATAGTGATTAAAAGGTGTGGAATTGGATGGTATATTTATTTTACAGAGAAATTATAATCTTATTTTTATAATTAATATACATATTTATCATCCTTTTATTCATCCAAATAACATACTTTTGAGTAAAAAATTAAACCACGGTGTGGAGATGGTAAACAGTACGTATGGACACATGATGACATTATCATTCTTAGGATGGATAGAATTATGAACAAAGTTATACCATGTTTATAATAACATCACAGTATTATAAGGTAATGGCGTTATTATTTATTTTATGGAAATAAAAATTAAAAAGAAAGAGGAAGAATAAAAGAACATTGAAAGATGTGATAAAATAATTACCTCTTTTTTGGGTTTCCTCTTGATTTAAACAAAAGGGCTCTATATGATGGTTTTCTGCTGAACATAAGGCCTCTAGAATAAAGTGAGGGAATTTGGGAGGATATTTTCCTAGGTTTTGTCCTAACCAAACGGCTTTGGAGGATTGATTTTTAGAGAAGGGGAAGTACCCTTTTATAAGAGAGGTGAGGGTCACTTTAGGAAATTCTCTAAATAGAATTTTATTATAAAATAATTTTATATTTTTAATGGCTCAAAATGGATTTATTTCTAGAATAAGGTGTGTATGGGTCGAAAAAATCTAAAAAAATTGGTTTTAGACATGTTTTGGTCACCATATTAACCTTATATTTTAGATTTAACCCTTAGTTATTTAGATTATATTTTACAATGTCATCTTGAATTATAATAATAAATGGTTAATGAACATACTATAAGATTCCAAGAGAACCTAAATTGGTTTGTTAATTGCATACCTATCATTATATAAGTAATTTGGTCAAAATAATGATTTTTAGGACTATTATATAATTTAATAAAATAATATTTGTTTTAAAAAGTCATTTATGTCAATTTTGACACTATTTAGTATTCAGTTTTTGTGGGAGTCCTAAGAATCTGCTTTATTCAAACCAAATTCATTGAATTGACCCTAACATGTCATATTAACCTAGAAAATTCGTGTAATGCGTAAAAATTATAAACTTATATTTATTTTAATATTTATAGTATCAATTATTTTATTCATTAATTAATAATGTAATTAATGCATCATCATTGTGTCATAAATAAATTTTATTATTTAATGTCTAAAATTTAAAAATAAAATAAATGATGTTGGAATGATTTTTATATTTCTACGGAGTATGTATTGTCGAATTTATCTTATCTAATCCATGTCAATCAAAGATGATCATATTTTATTCTTAAGGATGTTTGTGGTCCAAATAAACTTATCGAATAGAATTAAGACATGTGTTGGGTTAATTACAATATCATTTTTACCTTTAATTTCCATATTTACTTTTAACTATGGTAAATAAAATTTAAAAGTAACTATTCCCAAAAAATTATTTAATGTCATTAAACCCAATTTTTCATAATTATTTCAAATTTATCCCAAGTATTTTTGATTTTCAATTTACAGAAGTGGTAAAATTATATTTATGTAAATGTGCAAATGTTCCTAGAAGGTGGGTAAAACAGGGTAAAAAGTTCAATAAAATATTATATGTCTAATATTATTATAAAACGACTCCAATTAATTAAATTGGACCAATATTTTTATTATTTATCTATTTTAACTTGAAAATAAATTTTTATTAAAAATAATTATTAAAATAAAAATTCATTTTTAAACAATAACGTATTGTTTCTCACTATTTATCAAAAATTGAAAGTTTTCAGAAAAATACCAATAATAATTCCTAATCTAATTTGGATATCCCAAATTCAAAATTTATTTATATTTTACTAAATTCAAAACATTTAAGATATATTAATTAATTTAATATTAATTCTAGTTGTCAAAACCAAAAAAGGGCGTTTTTTAAGTACAAACTATCCAAAGATTGACATGTGTTTTTGTCCAATTTAGATGTGAAATTACTTATAATGACCTTATTTATATTAAATGATAAAAATATAATCTAATTATACTTTAAAAGCACTCAAATTCATAATTTAACACTATATATTATTTCTATTAAAAAAGTTGTTTTCCATTAAAATTTTGTATTTGCACTATTCATCAAAATATGAATGTTATCATAAAAGTGCCAAAAATTTATCCAAACTAAATTTTTTATGTCCTTATTCTAAATATTAATTTATTTTCACCAAATTAAATATATAAAAGTTCCAAATATTGTATTTAAAAAGGGTTCTCTGATAAAAGGTGGAAAAACTGCATTTTTGGAAAAATACTTCTTTTATCTAAAAAATGAATTTTTCCTTATATTATTTCTAGGAAACAAAAAATTTTAATTTAAAAATTGTAAAATATATATATATAATTCCAAAGGTTGCTAATACATTTCATAACGTCTTTTAGAACGACTAGTTTGATAAGTCGTAGTGCGCTCGAAATCAGTGTTGTGTGTAGCGCATGTTATTGAATTTATTTATAGAGATAATGAATAATGAAATATTGGAGTGTCAAATTATCCCCTCCTTCAATAAATTTCATCCTCAAAATTTGAAATTATTCATCAAAAATAAATGGTTGAAGTTAGAAATAACTTTTTTGGAAAACCCACATCGAATATAGGGTTAATAAAATTTAGTCTTAATAAGAGTGAAAGAGAAATGAAAAATTCACCACCAAATTTGGGTTTTGAATATGAGAAAATTGGTGGAAAATATAGAAACAAAATTAGAGGGAAAAATAAATATTTATATGGAGTGATTGTGCTCACAAATCACAAACAAGTGAACAGTAAATGTAGAATTGAGGGCATCAAAGCCATCATTTTATGGTGATTCAAAGTATCATAGGTTTAACAAAAAATAAGGTTTTAAGAAAACACATTTTTTATATACATTTTTTTGAAGAGGATGGATTGGTTTAAGATCAATATAATAACTCAAGAAAACATAATTTATTTCATTATCGCTCATTATCATATTCTTATTAATTTATTGTGCATATATTTATTTTCACTTCATCCCTTGCACAAGGAAATGAATGTTGAAAAATGATTTTATTTTATACTGAAGCACATTTGATAAATAATAAGGTCTAAAAATATTCCATTGATCCTCTAAATGTTTTCTTAAAACCAAATGGTTTGGTGAATGTATCCATCAAATTATACTTCAACCACATACAAAAAAATGATGTGTTCAACATACTCAATTCCAACTATTAGACTTATCCAAAATACTTGTGTCCAAGATCAGAGTCCAAACATTTATAAGGAATGTCAACTTAACATAATGAATATCAACATGTTAATACCTTCATCATGTATTTTATTAAAACGTGGTAAAAACCTGAATTACCATAATACATTATTTGAATATTTATGTACTTCCTTATTCTTTTAGTAAAACTTAGTATACTGGATATACGCCTTAAATCCATAAATGTTTTAAACTCCATCAATGATGGAATATAACAAATAATTAATTAGTTTCAAGGTATTCCAAAATATCCAATATAATTTATCCTAATCAAACATATCTTATCCTAAAATCACTACGTCAGTATTATAATCGTATTAAGGTTTATATTTCATTCAACCATATATTTTCTTAAAATTTTAACTTCTTATTGAGTCATTTTACTTAGAACTATATAATCTCAAATCTTCAATAAAATATTGATGTAGTACAATCCCTAATTATTTTAATAATTCATATAACTAGTACATTATTGATACAACATCCAACTTACATAATCCTTCATTCTAGAAACACATATACAAGAATTATTCAACATAGACCGAAGTAAGAACTTATGATTGACCTTGATCCCTTTGATTCTTCAGAGCTATCTTTCCTTGATGATTAGGAAATTTATTTTTGTATTAACCCATTTCATAATAGTTTAAACACTGATTATTAGTCTTTTATAAGTTCCATTTCCATTCTTTTTCACGATAACCCTTTTCTACACACATCAAACAAACATCCAGTCATTTAAAGCACTTCACAATGTGATTTTTCCATAGTTGTCACATATGAAAAAATAATTCTTTACCTTCTTCCCTATATCCATCTTTCTATCTACCATCCTTTTCTTCTCTGGATTCTCTTCAAAGCCATAGGAATCAGTAAATTCTTTACTTATCTTATTAACACATGATATTATTTCTTCATATGATTAGTATATGTGGGAGACTATTTTCCATCCAAATATTGTCTTAAGACCATGAAATTTATGATACTTATTACTATTTGGATCATGCATATTATGGAAATTATCATTACTTCTACTGTGTACCATTTCTAAACAATGGAATACACTATGATAGTTTATGTATCGAAATGCATAGTTTTGAACATGTAAAATTTCTGTCATAAATTGAACTGTTTAGGCAAATAATCCATAATCATAAAAAAATAGTTTTTTGGAGGAGGTATTTAGTAATAAATCATTTATAATGTTTTCTAATTAAATGAAAATTATCATAAGCATATCCCCTAGGAGTTCCATATCCAAGAGTGCAGTAAGTCCTGTTATCGTATACTAGGATACCCCAGGTTAGGCCCAAAACTCGTTGTCAGAGTTTTCACTCTAGGGTAATCTGTGCCAGAGTAGCCTCTTCTTGATCGTATCAAGACAGGGTTGTATTATTTTGAAAATTTACTAAATCTCTACATTAAAAAAATTCTATGATGTTCTTCTCTACTAATACTCAAAGTCTATCATAGGTTAATGTTTCAAAATCAGAGTTTATGAAAATCTATTTCCACGGTTAATGTTAAAATTCATTTTATACTAATTCTAACACCCTGACCCCAGTTACTCAGAGTCCATGCATTATTTTAATACATTTTTTATGATTACAAATGAATAAATTCATGAAGGACCAATATGATTAGCATCCTTTGAAAAGAGATAAAATAAATGAACATTACATTAAAAATTCGAACATAAAACAAAACATAAGTAATCCGTTGAGGAAACCATTATTCCCTCAGCATAACCATGAATATCAATGAAAATAAACTCCTTGGAATCCTGGTAAAATAAAACACAGGAAAGGGGTTAGCTCAGATGCTCAGTAAGGGTAAATAATTTAGCAGAAGGTATAAAAATCTTAGGCGAATATGTTTAATAAAAAAACAGCCTTTTTAACCTAAACTTGAACAGAATATGGAGAAAATAAATCAAACATTACCATATAAACAAGCACATGGACTTTCTACCAGTTGATTAATCACATTTCATAATTAATTTCCTAATGAGGTAGCACCTAACACCGGACATCATTACTATATTGTCTAGGCCTCGTTCCGAGACTTCAAATAAATTATTTTTCAATGCCATTTTACAAGACATTATCATGTCTCATGAGTCCTACTGATGCATCGAGAAGCTATATCAGGCTACACCCGTCACATACTAATTCTACTTCATTCCTCATATTAAATTATTGAAACATAACATAAACATTCATTTTAAAACTAGTATACGAAATATCATTACATTAGTAATAAACCATGAATGGTATAAAAATAGCACATTCATAGTAAAACATATCATAACTCTTTCAATATAATATAAGAGATTTTATTATAATAAATCAACCTCAATCAAGAATAATATCCAGTAATGGATGATGATATAGTTGAAAATGATCAGAAAACTCTTTGAGTGAAATACCATGTTTTCATGAAATCATTTAATAGTTGCACAATTTATGAAGGATGATATTTGAAATGTGTTTTTTAATAAAAGTATCCCATACCACTCTAAATTTTTTAAATGAATTATCTTTTTTAAAACATTCATGTCTATAGAAATAAATCCTAAAAATCATTTTGAAAACAAGGACATTAAGGAGAAAGATTTATAAAAACAAATATTTAAAACATTTTAAATGATGTTTTTGGTAAGGGTAACTTATATGAATAATTTTGAAATGTCTTTTAAGAAACCTAGACATGGAAGATAAATATATCACAGAAAATACATTCACGTAAACATTCTTGGATAATAATGGGATTTAGGAATTAACCCTTACCTAGTACTTTCCTTTGGTCGAGGGTACGTTTAACCTCTTGAATAATGACCATAGTATGTCATTAATTTATAACATAACAATATTTATATTTATTATATCATACATGACTCATTTATGATTTTATACTACCCATTTAATAATAATTTCCATGTTAAATTAAAATTTTCATGTTATAATCTCTTTTTTATCTTACGTGTTTTAACTTGTTATTATTGATCGTATCATTTAGATCATAATTTAAATACATCTAGAATTTAAAAAATGATTTATATATCATATATATTTATAATATTAATATGTATAAATGATATATTTATAAAATGGAAAACCCCATTTATGGAGATGGTAGGTTATACGTACACACAAAAGTTGTTTCTATTTTCATATTGTATTGAATGGGTGTAAGTGAATAAGATACATGTATGCACATACACACAAAATCACACACACACACATATATATTCATTAGAATTAATATGTCATATATTACATAATTATTAATAATATATACTTTTATAATCATCGTTGAATGGTGAACGTGGAAATTAATCTCATTGTTTCCTAGAGATTGTAAGTTGTACGTACTCACGAGTGACAGTATCAATTATTTAATGATTAAAATTTATGGAATTGGATGGTATATTAATTTTAAAGATAAATTAGAATGTTATTTTCATTATTTATATTAATATTACTCATCATTATATCCATCCAAATAACATTGTGTTCAATAAAAAATTACACCATGGCGTGGAGACGGTAAGCCGTACGTACACACGCATGGTGAGATAATCATTCATATTATGGATAGAATATTGAATATGGTTGTACAATATTTATAATAAAATAACAGTATACATAAGGTACATGATTTAACATTTTGGTATGAAAATAACAAATAAAAAGAAAGTGGAAGATGAAATGATCTTTCAAAGATGTGATAAAATAATTACTTTTTTTGGGTGTTTCATGTTGATTTGAACAAAATGTATCCTTAGGTTGGCTTTATGCTCAATGGAATTCAATTAGGATGAATTAAGGGAATTTGGGAGGAGATTTGGGTAGGGGTTTTCCGAGAAAAATGGCTTTGGTGACGTGATTTTGGTATAAGGGGAGGTACCCTTTTATGAGAGAGGTGAAGGTCACTTTTGAAAAAACCTGAAATATTATTTTATTATAAAATAATTTTCAGTTTCTAATGGACACAAATGGTTTTATTTCGTTGTTTTGGTTGGTATTGGTTAAAAACTTCTTAACCAATAGGTTTTGGATAAGATTAGGTCACCATATTAAACTTATCTTTTAGATTTAACCCTAATTTAAATAGTTGAACTTTTACCATGTCTTCTTGTATTATTATAATAAATGTTCAATAACATACTATAATATTCCAAGAGAACCTAAATTGGTTCATTAATGACATACCTATCATTATATAAGTCATTTATCTAAACCGCTCATTTTTAAGACAATTATATAATTTAATAAAATAGTATTTGTTTTCGAAACCCATTTATGTCAATTTTGACACTTTTTAGTAATTGGTTTTTATGAAGGTCATATCAATCTGATTTCATTGAACCAAATTCATTTCATAAATTTTAAAATGTCATATTAACCTATAAAATTCATTTCATGCATCAAAAGTATAAATTTACATTTCTTTTAATTTTTATAATTTTAATTATTTTAATAAATCATTAATAAGGTTATTACTCCATTATTATTGTGTCATAAATAAATTTAATTATTATTGGATGAAAATAAAAAATAAAATAACATGATGTAGGAATGATTTTTAGATTTATAAATAATGTTAATAGTCGAATTTATCTTATTTATAACTCTATATAAAAAATGTTTTAGTTATTACATTTTCAATTTTACACTTTTAACTCCTCATTAAATAAAATAATAATAAATGTTCTAATGTAATCAAAGTGTCTCAAAAAGGATAATATTTTATTCTTATGGTAGTTTTTGGTCAAAATAAACTTATAAAATAGAATTTGGACCTATGTTGTGATAATTATAATATCATTTTACCATTAATTACCCTACTTTAATTTAACCATGTTAAATGAAATCAAAAGTTACTATTCATAAAAAAATATTTTCCTCATATGAAAATAAAATATTACAAACATATTTCAATAATGTTACTATGATTTTTGAAATTAAATTTATAGAAGCTGTAAAGTTAATTTTTTGGTATATTTACAAATTTTTCTAGAAGGTGGGTAAAAGACGGAAAAAAGTTCAATAATATTTTATATGTATAATTTTATTATAAATTGTATCCAATGAATTTAATTAGACAAATATAGTTATTATGAATCTATTTTGACTTTAAAATAAATTTTAATTAAAAATAATTATTTAAATTAAAATTTAATTTTGAACAATAACGTAGTGTTTTCAATATTCATCAAAAATTGAATGTTTTTAGAAAAATACAAAAAATTTATATAAGATAATTTTGATATTAAAAATAAAAAATGAAGTATATTATACAAAATTCCAAACATAGAAGTTAAATTAATTAATTTAAAGTTAATTTCCATTGTCAAAACCAAAAAGCGGGTTTTTTAAAACGTAAAAACTATTAAAATATTGACATGTGTTGATGTCCAATTTAAATGTGAAATTACTTATAGTGACATAAATTATATTAAATGATGAAAATATAATCTAATTATACTTTAAAACAACCCAAATTCATAATTTAACACTATAAGTTATTTCGAATAAAAAATTTGTTTTCAATTAAAATTTTTTATCTTTATTATTTATCAAAATATGAATGTTTTAAAAATGTACCAAAAAAATTTCCAAACTAACTTTTTTTTTGTCCCAATTATAAAGAAGAATTTATTTTTACTAAATTAATTATATAGAATTTTGAAAATTGGATTTAAAAAGGGTTCGTCGTTAAAAGTAGGAAAAAATGCATTTTTATTATAAATACTTCTTTTATCTGAAAAATTGAATTTATCCTTATACTATTTATAAGAAACACAAAATTTGAATTTTAAAATTTTATAAGATATACATAAAATTAAAATGTGGTCATTAATATTCATAAAGTCTTTTTGAAAGGCTAGTTTGGTAAGTCGTGGTGTGCTCGAACTCAGTGTTGCATGTAGCACAAGTTATTGAATTACTTTAAAGAGATCGTGTATTATGAAATATTGGGGTGTTACATCATACCCTACATATCAAATATCATATACATGAGATGTGGTATATATATATATTAATTTCATAAGGCATTATTCAAAAGGGAATCAAGTGCATAATCCATAAGAACAGAACATATGAATGATACATAGTTTGTTAGGTAAACACATAAGCATATGAAATTATTTCCAATGTAGTCAAGGAATCGCATACATGGTCATCTTAGTATTATGGGTTAACTCCCCACAATATCATTATTTCCATTTTTCCCTCCCATGACCATATTAGTAATCTAGGTTCACTAGAAAAACAATATTAGCATAATAAATCCTTTATTGAACCAAGATCACTCATTGTTCTATCAATCTCTACCTCATGATATATAAATATTTTCCGAATTCACTAGAGATAGTTATTGGTCTAACCATATCATAATTAAATCATACATAAATATTCGACAAGATAATCAACAATAATATTATCACCCATTAAATGAAATGTGCATCATAAACTGGTAATCATATTATAGCCTATGTAAAATTTAAAGGTTTGATAATCACTTCATCAAGGAATAACCCATGAAAATAAGTGGGTTTCATAAACATATAACCCATGAAATAGAAACGGGTTTCATAACCATGATTCCATCAAAACAAAAACCCTTCATAGAATGAATATGAATGGAACCATTATATAATTTCCACATAAAAGAAGATGTAACACCAATAGATGTCATCTTATAAAGATAATAATTTTGAAATATATTTTAATATCATTTCATTAAAAAAATAACCGTTTTTTACTTGGGACAAATGATTTTAAATCATAAAACATTTAAGACCTTTTTCCTTGAAAATAATATTAATGAATTATAATGAAGCATGAAAATAATTTAAAAACCATCCATCTATGAAAAATTATTAATGATGGTTGAAATACATTTGAAAAAAAATCGATGAAAACATACTAAATAATCTTGAAAACATTTTGAAAACCATTTTCCATGATAAATTATATGAAAATCTTGAAAATTTTTTGAAAAACAATTTCATTTAAAACATATAAAATAAGCTTGAAATTTTTTTCAAAACTATTTTTCTTTGACAATACATTGAAAAAATAAAAAATAATTTTTGGGATCACTAAAATCATTTTATTAAAAATCAATTTTAAAAAATATGAATGGAGATTTAAAAAAATTTTATGGAAAATTTAAAAAAAATTGTGTTGGAAAAACCTTTTCAGGAAACACAGTTTTGATAGAACATATATTTATGATTGAAAGGAGAAATAAAGTAGTATTTTCATAAAATATTATTTTGAATAATCATCAGTGATAAAGAGTGGAAAAAATGGTACCATTAATTGAATATAACATTAATAAATAGAGGGTAAGAATAACAATGAGGGTTATCGAAAGATAGATCATAATATATAATCAATGTAAACATAATGATAAATTAACTTGATGAATGATGATATTTTATAAATAAACATTTACCACTTTTGTAAAATTGAATTAGAATACAAAAGAAATAATAACATTGCATAAATCTTATAATATCATTAAACGATGGATATACATGATTTATCATGTCAAAGTCCATATATACACCTCACAAAAAATATATGTATATAACATTAAATTTATGTCAAAGAAGTCTTATTGTGACAGAATTACCTTAATGATTTGGTTAATTTTTAAACATAGACCCCATGAAATAAACATCATCAAACAGATATATAAATACACATAAATTTATGTATAATATTCTTAGAATACATACATGTAATGTATATACACTATTAAAATAAATGAGTGTTGAATATGGCATGTATATAATGGATATAAGAAGTGATAAGATATAAACCTTAATATATTACTTAATTTCTTCATACATGTTCAATAATCTGGTATAATTAATATAAGTTCATTATAAATATACCACAAAACATATAATTATATCTAATACCATATATAATTTGGTAATGAAATTATATTACATATTTATTAATAAATCCAAATTAATATTATGTTTAAGTATATAAATACTTATAATAATCTAAAAATGATAGAAATATAAAATAGAATACCCCATTCATAGAGATAGAAGACCAAACACACGAAATAATGTTTTTTCTGTTTAGTTATTACATTGAAAGAAATAAAGTAAATGATATATATTTATACACACACATATATATATATATTAAAATTAACATATAATTATTATTTCATATATATCATATACATTTTCTAAACCCATACCTAATTTTCTCATGTAATGTGTGAATGAATCACATCACATTGAAGAGGCGGTAGTCCACACATCCAGAAAAGATTTTATCATTTCTACACAAAATGAAAAACATGATCGTATGTTTTATATAATAATTATATAATATTAAATACATAATAAATAAAAAATATCTCATATTAAAACATTGTGTCCATCATAGTTCCCAACCGTTAGATGTGGTAATGGAAAAATAAAAAATATTGTTTCATGAGACGGTGGTCGGTTATACACCAGAACTGTACGTTCATTACCCATTTTATAGAAATATGTGCAAGTGTTTGTAAAAGAATTAGAATAAAAACATCTCCATATATTGAGTATGATGGCATTGTTATATAATCATATAATAATAATAGAGGTGCGTGTAATGAAAATAAAACAATCGCTACGGGAAAAACTGGCTTTTGCAAGGGGATTTTGGCGATGGTTTTAATTCCTGTCGCAAATAGTCCATCCCGGAGGTTATTTGTGATGGTATTTAGGGTCATGTCGTAAAAGGTAATGTGCGGTTTGGAATGGGTTACAAGACAAATTGTGGGAAGGATATTTGCGAAGAGAAAATATCTTCGTCGCAAATACTGGAGGTAGTAAATGGGGTTTTGCGACACGATGTTATCCCGTCGCAAAATAGTGTGTCGGAAAGACACTTTTTGACACGGGTCCCGTCGCAAAGATCGTTGGTGGTAAATGGGTTTTTGCGACGGGTACCATCGCAAATACCGGTGGTTGTAAAAGGGTTTCAGCGATGAGATATTGTCTCGTCTCAAAAATTATGTCAGTAGGACACATTTTGCGACTGGACCCATTGCATATACTTTTTTAACCACCGACATCAATTAATGCAGTCAAAGGTATTTACGATGGTTCCCGTCACAAATAGTCCCATCACAACTTGTCTAACCTATATATGCCCCCCTCCATTTTTCTTTCTCATTCCCTCAATTCTTAATTCCCCTCTCTCTCTAAACTCTATTTTTTGAGTGAAAATTTCTTTGAGTTTGTTTTTTTAAGGAGAACGTGTGAAGTCGTTTACATCAATATGAGATCATGTTTAAATGTATTAATATTTTATTTAATTTAGTATTCATTTCAATTTTTTATGATAATTATAATTATTGTTGATTAGTTGTAATTAAATATGATTTAAATTGTTTTGTTATCAGGATTTTTTTGTAATAATAAATTGAAATTATTAGTACTAATTATGAATAATTTGTAATAATTATTAATTAGTAATGATTAATAATTATTAATGAAAAATAGTATTGTATATTAATAATTACTTGTAATTAGTAATTAGTAGTTGTAATTTGTAGTTGTTATTATCAATTAATGTTAATAAGTAATAGTTATGTTAAATCCTCAATGATTATGGGTAATTAGTAATAATTAGTAATAATTATTAATAAATAGAAATAAATAGTAATAAATAGGAATAATTTGTAATAAATAGGAATAATTGGTAATAAATACGAATAATTTAATAGTAAATAGGAATAATTAGTAATAAATAAGAATAATTATGAATAAATATGAATAATTATTAATAAATTTGGATAATTAGAAATGAATATGAATAATTAGGAATAAATAAGAATAATTAAAAATAAATAGGAATAATTAGTAATAAATAAGAATAATTAGTAATAAATAGAAATAATTAGTAATATAAACGAATAATTAAGAATAAATAGGAATAATTAGTAATAAATAGAAATAATTAGTATTAAATAGGAATAATTATTAATATATAGGAATAATTAGTAATAAATATGAATAATTAAAAATAAATAGGAAAAGTTAGTAATAAAAAGGAATAATTAGTAATAAATAGGAATAATTAGTAATAAATAGGAATTATAAGTAATAAATAAGAATAATTAGTAATAAAATGCAATAATTAGGAATAAATAGGAATAAATATTAATAGATACAAATAACTAGTAATAAATAGGAATAATTAGTAATAAATAGGAATAATTAGTAATAAATATGAATAATTAGTAATAAATAGGAATAATTTGTAACAATTAGTAATAATTAGTATTAAATAGAATAATTAGTAATAAATATGAATAATTAGTATTAAATAATAATAATTAATAATAAATAGGAATAATTAGTAACAAATAAATGAAATTAGCAATAAATAGGAATAAATAGTAATAAATAATAATAATTTGAAATAACTAAAAAATAAATAGGAATAAATGGGAATAATTAGTAATAAATATGAATAATTATGAATAATTAGGAATAAATAGAAATAATTAGTAATAAATAGGTATAATTAGTTATAAACGTGAATAATAGAGAATAAATATGAATAATTAGGAATAATTATGAGTAATTAGGAATAAATAAGAATAATTAGGAATAAATGTGAATAATTAAGAATATATAAGAATAAATAGGAATAATTTTGAATAATTAGGAATAATTAAGTATAATTAGGAATAATTAAGAAATGTTAAGAATAATTAGCAATTATTAGTATTAATTAAGAAGTATAAGGAATAATCTGAATAAATTTGAGTAAATTGGATTAAATTGGAATAAATAGGAATAAATAGGAAAAAAATGGAAAAAATTGGAGTAAATATAAATAAATTGGAATAAATAGGATTAAGTCAGAATAAATTAGAATAATTAAGAATAAATCTGTATAAATAGGGAGAATTCATAATAATTTGGATGAATTTGGAAGAATTTGGAAGAATTTGGAAGAATTATGATGAATTAGGAAGAACTTGGAAAAACTAGGAAGAACTAGGATGAATTTGGAAGAATTATGAACAATTATGAACAATTTGGAACAATTTGGAACAATTAAGAACAATTAGGAACAATTATGAATATTTATGAACAATTAAGAACAATTAGGAACAATTAGGTTCAATTATGAACAATTAGAAAAAAATTGGAACAATTTGGAACAATTTGTGACAATTAAGAAGAAATTATTTGTAATAAATTGTAATAACTTCTAATAACATGGCACAATTTTCAGTGGATTAATGGAACAACTTTTGCTCGATGACTCTTCTCCTTTCATCTTTCACCAACTCAAAACATTATGAAAATTATGCTTCTACATAATTATATATTATCTCTTTTTCACGAGTTTGAATATTCATTCGTAGGACCAGATTTTTCATAATGTGTTCAGGTGTTGAACGTTGCAAGAAGATGATTCACCAACGAAAAGGGGGATATTTTTTCCAATGACTCATTAACTTGAAACTTATGCATGGGAATGAATTTGTGTGCCTTTGAGTAGATTCTTGATAGTTATTTCTATGTGAGGAAGTTTCAAGAAAATGAGGCGTTAGAAAAAAGTGTAGCCATTAATCAACTTAGAAATTTGGTCTTCCATAAGTAATGGTAATTATTAAGATGTAGTTGTAAATATTTAGCATTTTTTTCATATAGTGTTTCTATAATTTCATATTATTAAAAAACAGTAATGATTTTATATTTTGTAGAAAAACATGGAACCAAAAAGTCACCAACAGTCATTATTAGATGATCATGGTTGGATTAATCAGCATAGAAATCGAAATGGTTCTGGTTTAAATCCTCTATATATTGGGGGTGTTGAAGCTTTCTTATCATTTGCATCAACAAAAACCACAATATGTTTCATAAGGAAAAATAAAGTTTCCTTGTAAAAAATGTGCTATGGGAACGTTTGAAACATTTGACAAGGTTGGGGGACATCTATTGTGGTCAGATTTTCAACCAGATTATGTATTTTGGTATCAACACTGTGAACTTAGTACAAGAGAAGATACTAATATCTTGATTTTGGAATTTTCGCGGTTTCAAAATTTAGTATGTGATGTTGCAGGTACGTCTGTTCAACAAACTGAAACTCAAGATGATATTGATTTAACTCCCGAGTTGGCACCATCCAATTTTTATGAGTTGTTGCGGTCCATTGAGGATACATTGTATCCTGGTTGAATGATAAGAAAATTATAAGTGGTTGAAAATTTTATGGCTATTAAATTAGATAATACAATGTCAAACAACTATTTTGATCAGATATTTTCTTTGGTTAAAACACCGTCACCTGAAGGAAAGGGGTTGTCTATAAATTAATATGAGAGCAAGAGGCTGGTTTGTAATCTGGTCCGTCCTTATCGAAGGATTCATGCATGTACAAATGATTTCATCTTATATTATGGTGATAATAATTCATTGGATAGTTGTCCCACATGTGGACAATCGAGGTATAAAAAAGCTCACCCAGGGAATTCTGGATCGATTCAAGTAAAAAAGTTGAGATATTTTCCCCTTACACCCAGGTTCCAGCATTTATTTATGTCTCAGAACATGGAGTCAATGATGTCATGGCACAAAACCATGATTTCAATTGATAAATGCTTGAATCATCCATCTGATGGTGATTCATGGAATCATTTTGAGCATGTGCATATGTCTTTGGCCTTAGAAGCTAGAAACGTGCGATTGGGTCTTTCTACTGATAGTTTCTATCTGGTTGGTTCTAATGGTAGTCAGTACACATGTTGGAATATCTTTATAACTTCGTACAATTAATTTAAAAATATGTTTATGAAGGATACCTTTTTCTTTTTGACCTTATTAATCTCTGGACATCCAAAAAATAATATTGATTTTTATTTGAAACCATTGATTTATGTGTTAAATGCATTTTTGGAGTGATAGTGTTAGTACATATGATGTTTCTATGAAACAAAATTTTATATTAAAAGATGATTTGAAGTGGATGATTAGTGAATTTCCATCATATGGCATGTCATCTGGCTGGAGTACACATGGTCTGAAATCATGTCCTTATTTTATGAAAGACAACAATGCCTTTATGCTCTTCAATGAAAAAAATCCTTTCTATTTTGACTATCCTTGCAGATTTCTTCCAACTGATCACCATTTTCAGAGCAAAAAATCTCATTTCAGAAAAGATATAATTGGAAGGGATGAAACTCCAAAAATGATCTTAGGTATAGAGTTAAAATCAGTTATATTTTCATTAACCCCCCCCCTCACATTTAGGATAATAGTAAACCAATTGAAAATTAATGGCTTTGGGAAATAACATAATTGGATAACACAAAGCATTTTTGGGGTCTTTCATATTGGTATGATTTGTTGTTCTTCCACATGTTGGATGTCATGCATATTGAAAAGAACCATTTTTATAATTTATTTCATACAGTTTTGGATATATAAGTTAAGACCAATGCTACTGTAAAGGCGCAATTAGATCTTGCCCAAATTTGTAGGTGACCAGAACTTGAACAATTTGAAAATATCAGATCACAGAGGTTAATAAAGCCAAAAGTTGCTTATATATTGTCCAAAGAGAGTCTCTTAATATTTTTTCTTCATATTATTTCATATTTGGGACTTCAAGATGGAAATGATTCTAATTTGGGTAGATGTGTTAAGAATGGTTATATTATTGAAATAAAGAAGTCGTGATTTTCATGATTAATGGAAAGACTAATGCCGATTGAATTTTGAGGTTTTTTGAATTCTATGATTTGGGATTCGATAAAAGACATATCATATTTTTTTAGAGACATTTTTGCAGCGACAACAGACTACAATGCACTATGAAAACTGGAAGAAGATGTTGTTGTAATTATATGTAAATTGGGAAAAATCATTCCGTCGACTTTCTTGAAAAAAATGAAACATTTGATATTAAATTTTCCACATTAAGATAAATATTGAGGCATCGTATAGTATTGATTGATGTACCCATTTGAGAGATGCATGCAGAAATTGAAGAACAAAAATACGTAACAATGCATCAGTTGAAGGCTCAATTGGTGAAGCTTATTTGAAAAAGGAAAATTTCTTTTTTTGACTCTCATTATTTTGAATCTGAATATCACTCAAAACAAAATCACATGGGATGAAACGATGGGAATTTTAATGATGAAATGGAAAATAAATTATCATTTTTTAATCATCTAAATCTTGGATTTGGTGGAGTTCATGAACAATGGATTTCAGATGATGAGCATCACATAGCTCATACATATGATCTGCTCAACTATGAAGAAATGACATCATTTGTACTATTATTTTTTCAATCACCTATTCTATAATTTATGTTACAGTATGTAAAATTATATTATTTTTAGGTTATATGATAATCATATCAAGAAACAACTTACTCAAATTATAGTAGCTACTCATAAAGAACGCATACAAAAACTTTTTCTCAATGATTTAAAAAACTAGTAACAATAATTATAGATGATTTACTATCATTTAAATTTATTATTTATTATATTTATAATTGTTTTACAAATTTTCAGGTGTCTCAACATGCTGATAAAATTGATAAGCAACTGTGTATATTGAGTAACCCACCATCCAAAATTGTTAAATCTTATAATGTATATATGGTGAATGGTTTTCAATTTATTACACGTGCATTTGGAGAATCAAAAAAACAATGAAAAATGGAGTTTTCATGAGAGGATCACATCACAGAGAAACTGAATTTAACTTTTAGGGAATTCTGGATGAAATTATTGAGCTGTGATATCTACAACAAAATATTATAACGATGTTTAAATAGCAGTTATTGGATAATGAGAGAGGTTTTCATGTTCATCCGACTCATGGAATCATAGATATTAAATATAAAAGAAATTTTTCAGTATATGAATCATTTATACTGGCTCAACAGGAACATCAAATTTATTACACAATGTACTCTACTACTTCAAGAGACTTGAGTGATTGGTGGAGCATAATAAAAATGAAATCGCAGGAAAGCCAGTTTACTGAAACTGAATGTTGTTCCGCTGAAGTGGAAGGAATTTAATTTTTTCAAGAGACTGATCAAAATCCATATTTTTCAGAAGGACAAATGACTATCAATTATGGAACCCCACAATTAAGGATCGAGGATGATGAAGATGTTAATGATATTACAAATTAATTTGAAATAACTTGAGATGGTGAAACTGAAACTCATATGGATATTGATGATGCTGAGTATGAAGATAACGACATTGAAGTTGAAAGCTATGGATATGAGCCTGAAGATGGAAACTGACATAGTTAAATGTTGATTATAATCATAACTAATATATATCTATATATAATAATTATTTTCAACTATCTGCTAAAAATAATCATTTTATGTTTCAGATGGATCTTGAACTTTTTTGTGAGATGCAAGAGGATGAGCTACCTTTGGATGAGATAGATTTTGTATCATCTGACCCTCAGCCTACTAGCGGATCAAGGGGTACATAGTCTTGCACGATTGATGATTATTGACCCTATCCTCAAGTGACGTCCACATCTAGGCTTCGATCCATGCACACAGAGGTATGATAACCTAAATATTTTAGTTAGTTTTTATTAATTTATTTAAATATATATACATATTGTTTGATTATTTATTCCTTTTTCACAATTTTGCGCATGTAGTTTTTCGACAAGGGAGTGCTATCTTGCACAATTATTATTCCCAGCCATGGATCACATGGCTACAGATTCCCGTTGATGTACGGCTCATCATGTTCAATCATTGGTTGTTACGTAAATAAATAATATTAATTTTGTAATTATTTTTATTAATAACATGATATTATAAATTATTTGTAGGGTTTATGGTATCCCATCAATGATAGCATGCGTGACGTTATCCATGCCGCCTGGCAGGTGTCTAGGAGTCAATGTTTTCGTCAGTTTTTGCACAATTTGAGAATAACATCCATTAAGAAAGAAGGGGTGACAGAATTTGATGAGTCGTGTAGAGCCCAACGACCAGAGTATATTTCCTCTCACGTTTGGGATGGATTATGTTTACACTAGTTGGGTGGTGGATTTCAGATGAGATATTCAGTGGGTTGGCATAACCAGGGGAGGCAGGTGGTGACACATCGACCTGGTAGCCGTACATTCATTACGCATAGAGAGCATATGGTAAGTATATTTTTTAAATATTTTATAAAACATTAAATATAAATATTTGTTTTTATATTTTTGTAGGCAGTCGAGCATCCCAATATTACAGAGTACGACATTTATCAGGGGAAGTACAATGATCCATCCACTAGAGAGATTAGAGGTGATCTACATCATCGAATTGTGGTTAATATTATTTTATCAGTTCGACAATTAACTGCATATAATATTTTCAAAGTTTTAATTTAAAATTGGAAATGCGGAATTCATATGAAGCTGTGACCTCTCCAACATAGGCTGAGATTTAGGATGAGATGACTGATCAGACTAATGACCACCATTTCAATGAGGCTGAATAGATGTAGGTGACTCAATATGGATTTATGAAGGGAAAGTAGTTTGTGTCTGCTCTCATTTGATTCCTAGTACTTATTACGGTACGGTTGCTATGTCAGTGTCTAGCTCGAGAGGAGCTCATGGAGAGGCATAATCTTCTACCTCACAGTATCAGGAGTAGTTGCGAACTCAGACTGAGCTTATAGAGAGTTTGTAGAAGCAGCATGATGTGGTGTTTCGGTTGCCGCAGCAGCCACAACAATAGCACGATGAGAAGATGCATCGATGACAGCAGTAAAATCATTATCATATGGAGTACATGCGCCATCTGACTCATAGTTTAGGGATGGAGTTTACTCCACCATCTCATATAGCTCCTCCACCTCCTCTAGAAGACGACCGCCCTGGTGTTTTTTATGTTACCAACATTTGAATTCAAGATTTTATTTATTAAGAACTATTTACAATTTCTGTCTTTTATATTGGTGAAAATGTTGAATAATATTTTTTCAATATTTTATTATTTATTATTAGTATTATATTTTTTAATATTTTTTATTTTACTGCTAATAATAATAATAAAATTTTATATTTTTTATATTTTTTTGTAAATATTAAAAAATTTAATATTTTTATTATTATTTTTATTATTTTAATAATATTAATATTAATTTTTCATTTATCATGATTTTATTAAATATTTTATTAGTATTATATTTTTTAATATTGTTTTATTTTACTAATGATAAAAATAACAATATTTGTTGATTTTTTTATATTTTCTTGAGAATATTAAGAGTTTTAATATTTTTAATATTTTTTTTTATTTTAATAATGTTAATACAATTTGTTCATTAATCATAATTTTATTAAATATATATATATATATATATATATATATATATATATTCATTAGTATTTTTCACGAGACATTTTGCGATGGCCTCCCGTCGTAAATAGTTTAAATATGAAATTTTAAAAATTGTATTTGCGAAGGGCCCGTTGAAAAAAGGGTTATTTATATATAATTTATATAATATAAGACTTATTGGTGAAGGGAACCTATCCTGTCAGAAAAAATTTTATTTTGGACACCGTTTTCTACAATAGGAAATTTTCGATGGGGCCCCATCACTAAAGCCTATTCGCGATGAGACCCCATCACAAATAGCTCGTCAAAAATAAATCTAATTCCAATAGTGAATGAAACATAAGGATGTTTGTTACCTATTCTTTATGTTACTCCATTTTGATTGAACCAATGGGCTTCCTTGGATGGATTTATAGACAACTAATAGACTCTAGTTTGAATTTAGGGTTTTGGGACCTTATTATAGTAGTTTGTGGGAGAGGAAAATTTCATGAAATGTCCGAAAAAGTCGGTGGAGTGAGTGCCTTTTTATTGTGCCGTAGGAGTGGAATTTTTTTAAATGTTTGAAAGGGGAATTCTATCAACTTTTCTGATTTCAAGAGGATCCAATAATACCAATTATAGAAAATAGCAGATTGGATTGAAAAGTTTACATAGAATAGATTTTATACAATGGTCTATTTTTTGGGGCCTTAATTTAAATGTTTAGAAATTTGTTAAGATGTTTTTTCTCTTAACAATTATAATTAATTTTAGTCACATTCACATATATTTTTTTCCAAAAAATAATTTTAACTTATTAGAAATAAGAAATTATTATTATTTCAAATAAATAATAAATATTTCCATATTCAAATTGTATAAATGGAAGAATGTAATTTAAAATTATTCTTTCATATGGGATGACAAAGTGGTGTTTTAAGGTAAATTATTCAAAAGTTATCTATGTTTATATATCCAATTTCAATTTGAAATTGATTCAAATTACCTTCATTGTATCAATTGATATTGAATTGATCTAATTAAAGATATATAACATAATATAAATAATTTAACTATATAGATGAAACAGAAAAAAAATAATTTTAGAATTAAAATTTATTGTTTTTAACATTTTAACATAAAATAGAATTTCTCATAAAAATACAATAAATTTAATCAAAGTAAATTGAGATATTCCTCTTCCAAAATTGAAGCCTTTTTTAGAACGAAAAATTTAAATGTTCCAAAAATTAGATTTAAAAAGGGTTCTCTCTTAAATGATGGTAAAATTACCTTTTAGAAAAATATATATTTTTATTGAAAAAGATGGATTTATTTTTATATTATACCAATATATAGATGGAAGGGTGGAGGGATGTGAGACAAGGCTCATTCTATCTCTAACCAAAGGTATGATTAGGGTTTAATGGAGTCGACACTTTAAAGATCTATGATAGCGTCTGATGTTGCGTGTTATGAAGTTGATGATATTGTTGCGATGACCGGTAGAGTGTCGGCACCGCAGGCTGTGAGGCGTGTTGCGGTTGTGACTAAAGTAGTGGCCTCCATTGTTTTTTATAATATGGTCAGTGGATTGGTGAACTCATAATACGTTGGTGATTCTATGACTACCTCTGTGACGACATTCGAGGTTGTGGGTTGTGACTTTGACGGCGTCGCTGCAAAGACCGATTGGGTTTTGAAAGCCAAGGTGAAATGGAGTTCTGCAACGATGTTTGATGTGGTAGTCATCATTGAGATGGCTAGTGTAAATCCAATGACATCTCAAGTGAACAATGATTTTTTGTAGTCTGATATAATGTCCCACATCTAGAAGACATCCTTTGATATGGAGATGGATGTGTTCCCACATGGTGATCCGAATGAAATATATTTTTAAAATCGCTCATTTCCTTGATTTAATGGTATGTCTCATTATTACATTAGATGGAATGGAAACATTGCACACATTAATGTGAACACTCATGACTCTTCAGAAAGAATCAAAGTGGGATAATTTTCAGTCATTGCTAGGTTATATTTACCCAAATGCTCTCGACCTCAGAAAAATCGAGGACCTCAAGGATCAAATTTCATCTTGTTGTTGATTCTACTCCCAAAAATGTGTCTCGTTGGAAAAAGGATACTTAAGACTTTCTTTTTCCCATATAAGAACATAAAATTAGAGCTTGGGGTTTTGGTTCCATTACGCTGAAACACATAATTATTCATCTTAGTGAATGGAATAAGAAATTCAATCCATTTGAACTGGGTAACTATACAACTCAAGTTTTTGTTAGAGGTCATGGCTTAAATTTGATGTTTTGGCATCAAAAAATTTCATTTGATATTCAGATGTCTATTAGCATTCCAATTAAAATTGACATGGAAATAGAAGTAGCTCTCTTTGAACACTTTTCCTAACTATTGGTTGAATTTGAAAGGGGTTTTACTCTAGTGGATAATGAAATTCTTTCAACAGAGGATGGAATTATTTAGTTGAAAATAATTTATGAAAAAATGCCAAATTTTTGGAAGGATTGTACTATGATTGGTCATGTTCAATATTCATGTAGGAACTGCATTGATTGCAGCTTTTTTTCTTTGTGGTGACATGATGAAAATGATTATTTTAAGAAACAAAAAACCACATAGGATGAAATTTCTTCTGAGAATAGTAAGTTGTTGAAATGAGTGAATGATTTTTTACCGAAGGAAGTCAAAAAATCCATAGGTGTTGTGAAGGGGGAAACTCATGCATGAAATCTTAGGCTGACATCTTTTCCATATAGATGAATGGTTTCAATGACAAAATTTCATTAGACAGAGCTAATGATATGACAACATAGAAAATGGTTGAAGATAATCTTCAAAAAGATATTGATCCCCAACTTTCACAAGGGAGGATTGTCACTTTAGATAAGTGAAAGGGATACAAAATTATAGTATCTGACTCTTTTTTCAGTTCTAAAAAAATTCATGCATTCCCAAAACAGTTTGTGGATAAAAGTTGATATCAGATTGAATCCTATAAAATGATAAAGGCTCCCATTTTCCCAAAATGGTGGATGAGTTGGTTACTATAGGTAATCTTACTCCCCTCCCTGACCAAAATATAAATGGTGTTGATAAGTCATAGGTTACCATCATGAGCACAACTGAAGATTTCATGCAGAAAATGATTATTGCTCTATATAAGGCAATTAAAGATAAAGAGGAGATGAATCTAGCTATTTGTGGAGTCTATCATGAGAAAATAAAATAATACAACTCTGATGAAATCACAAATGATGAAACATTACTAGAAAGGCTTCAGTATCTACCCTCAAATAGGGGGAGAGCATGAGGTCGAGGGTGTGGATGTGGGAGAGATGGATGTCTTGTTATTCAAGAGGAGGAAAGAAAACTCAATGAATGACATTTAAAAAAATATAGGATGATAGCTATTGGTTGTGGATTTTTTTTCATTTTGATTCTTGTGCTCTCTTGGGCTCATTTCCTTAACTGGTTTTTAATAAAATAGGTGCACCCTCCAACCTTTTGGAAAAATACCTATAAAATATATTATAGGAGTATAAAAAATTTGATTAAATATAATATATATAAAATTTCTTGAATTCATTAACTAGGAGTGGTTTGTTTAATTTATTGAGATAAAAAAAAAATTTTCATAAAAAAATATTTTTCCTAAAAAATTGATTTCATTATTTTCAAATAGTTCCTACATTCACTTGAAATAATTTATATCCAAAGGATTCATTTTATGTACATGTATATATCATATTTGTAAAATTTATTTAATATTATTACTGACATACATTCCATTGTCTAGGTGTTAGATATAATAATGTTTTAATAATCACATTAAAAAAATATTATAGTTTGGTAAAACATGGAAATTTGTGTTATGTAAACTATCAAAGGGACTCAATATTATTTTCAATACAATTCAATCATAGTGTTTTTTATACCACATACTATTCTAAGTGTTTATTGTGGAACAATATTAACTTGGTGTTGTGTAAAATTCAATCCCAACATATTTATTTTATATAAAAACTATATTCAATGCGTTGGGAAAAGGAAAATATTATATGATTAAAAAAAACGAAAAAATAATCTACAAAATCTCAGGTTGTTATAGTTAACACATTAAATTTATCATAAAATATGTAACGAAACCAATTCATCAAATCATGGACTAGGGTAGCAAACTCCAACTCACGTTTTGGGTAGTTTTTCTCATGAATCTGTAACTATCATGAGACAAAAGAAACAACATGTTCTCCCTTCATGAGAACTCATCCCATCTCCGATCCCAAAGAATCACAAAACAACACATACCATTTTCCTTATTCAAAAAATATCAATATTTGTTCTTATTTAAGGTTGTCATTAATATGATGAAATACATTTGACTTTATTCATTACAATGGAATGAAACACCATTCATTGTCAAGGATGTCATAGGTAAACCTTATTCTAAGAATTCATAAAAAAAACCTCAATAATAACCAGTCATACCAAATAAAATTCTTATATCAAAGAAATTCATTAGTGGAATTCCAAGTTCTAACAACATATATATATTTTTTTATCATGAAAAACATATATTTCATATATTACGTGTAATTGGTGATATCCATATAATGAGTCAATGTTTTAGATCCACTAGGACCTGAAATAAAAATCAGAAATGTCATCATTGTGGGGAAGGGGCTATATATTCATTATCATAACATGGTTAGTCTTATGATAATATATACACAACTTTGTAGTTGGGCCCACTTTTTCATAAAAAAGATCGGTACTACCCACAGAGACATGCTAGTCTAAACGAACCGTTTATAATACAACAAATACAACTAGACGTTAAATTCCCTTAATAATATTAGTCTCATATGATATGATGTAATTGATATCGAATTGGTCCCTGGGTGGAGGTCAATAGTAAACATGATTTCTCGTGTGGGTGGAATCCCTATGAAATTGTGGGAAAAACATCCAAAAATATATCTAGAACAACTGGAAAACCACAATCTCTATTCTCATTCATTGATTCCAAATTCTACCTTGCCATTTGGTATGATATGATTCAAAATTTTAGTTCCAACAATAACGTTTCACTGACCATTATATTCTGGTCTCTTTTATAGAGATGTGGAACATCATCATCATTTGTAATCCTAAACCATTAGGTATTTAAAATTGATGTGATATCTGAAAAGTTTCGTCCAAATTTTACATAGTTTTATTTCCTTGGAATCCATATCAGGAATATAAATATAACACATAAACTCATATTCATAAATAGTTATATCACGTACTTTAAACACATGGTCTTTACATTCTCTTTGAACAATATTAGTTTCTAGATTCCAAATAGAAGGCATCATGATAAATGTTAAACAAAAAAGATAAAAAACACAGAAATAAATAATTTAATGAGATGAACTAATATCAAATGATGTTTTCATAAGGGAGGAATTCAAAAGAATAGTACATATCAACATTAATGGTAATGATTGATCATCCACAATAACATTCTCATCAGAATATAAATTCTTACTCGAAGGACATGATTATTTATTTGACTCTTGATACTTCCCTTAATGAGGACTCATGTAATTACAAGAATCACCACGTCCAGATCAATTCTACCAATGAGTAATATTATTTTATACTCATCTCATCGAAGTAGACGATGTCTGAAAAACATTATATGTGTCTCGAACAACTGACCTTGGAGCACTACGATGATAGATAAGATGATTCTTATCTAATTGCAATTGGTTCATCCTCTAGGTGATTCCTTATGATATAAATTTATGTGGTCGAATAAACCACATTGAAAATAGATATGTTTTCCCTTTGGTTTTGGAGAATGAATAAGGAATCCATCAATCTAGTTTTCTTTCATCCCACTACCTTGGATATTGGTGTCCCTCTTCCTCTTGTTCCTAATATTTTGGTTAAGAATTTTTCCAGTAGGTATAAAAATTATCCCTCCACCCATATCCATTGATTTTTATTTTTATACCTCCATATATTTACAAACCATCTCTGTATAATCAATTAAAAATATTATAGAATTAATCGAGAGAATCTATTTCCTTATGTCTGATTCAAAAAATGTGTTCCTTCAAGGATATACTACTAGAAAAACCATGTGGAAAGGGAAAAAATTCATAAATTCATCTACATATTCTCTCAATAAGAGTATGTCATTCTTTAAGATGAATGTTTTTATCATTTTAAAAATTATAAACATCGGAGGATTGAATTGTTAGTTGACTAATTCTTAAAAATCCTCTCATGAAATTACTTCATCCAATTTATACTAAACTAATAAATCCCACCATTAGAATGACATATCCTATATAATAAATTTCTTCAACTTTCATTTCAATTTTTCTAATACGGATATGAAATTGATGATCTGATTCATCCTATTCATCCACACCTCTTCCGTTTATGGTTCCAAGTCACTTCAGAAATTGGGTGGATTTTGTTTATAGAATTGAAAGGAATGATTCCATTTCCTTTGTCCATCACTCATGTTATCCCAATATACTACCTGAATTCCTTGGAAAGTAATCTGAATAAGCTATTGGTTCACCAATGGATTAGGTGTGACCACATTTTTAGTAGTTTCATCTGGTTGGGTTTTTCAATGCTTATTGGATTCCATTTTCTATCAACAAAAAAAATTACTAATGTCTAAATCTATATGAACTTAAGGATAAGAAATTAAAATATAACATATCAAAACTATAACATCATGGATTTCCAAAATATAACACTCTTTTTCTTTAAAAAATTTAAAAAAACAAACCATCAATATTTAGAAAATAAAACCATTTTCAAAATACCAATATTATGCCTTTTAAAAATCTATCATTTGGAAGAAATGTCATCATTTTTTCAAAAAAAATACACTTTAACCACATCATATATCATTACAAAAAGATATATATGCACTCTCTGTGGGAAATAATTTCTAAAATGTTGTTCATGCTCTTCTCATTAACTAAACTAACGGTAATGAGCTAAAAAATCCTATAATTGTGTTAAAACACCTATGTAACCAAATCCTTGGTTACATGAGGTTCAACAAAAAAATATCTATGAAATTTTATGCTCTAAATTTCATGTTCTTATGATCCTAATCTTTTCCACCATCGCAACTCAAGGAATAATCATGAATGATTGTCATCTCCAAGAATGTCACAACTGTTAACCTCTAACTTAACAAACAAATATAGTTGTTCCTAAATGAAAGACTAACTGGAGAAGAGTAATTCCATTTGTAACATACCACCCATCCCCATTGGTTTGAGGTGAGGAATAATTTTTACTAGGACATAGAAGACACCCCAAGACACCAAAGGCTATAAGTAAATTTTAAGGTTTTAATACAATTAAGGTTCGATAGTCCCTTCGAATGGAAAGCAACAAAAACAATATAACAATAACCAATATGAATTAAATTATGCATGATTTTTTTAATAAAACTCTAATAATAAAAAATTAAACCAAACTACATTAGGGAACCATGATATAACTAAGACCAATATCACAATATAATAATGAAAAAATACTAGAACTGCTCACAGACATTAAAGACACCAACACTGAAACTACAAACATTCTCAATGATCAATATCCACATTAAATTCCCAAGGTATCTTGAAACATCGCTAAAGAAATGATATTTGTTTCCCTTACCTATGTCTCGATAAAAAATATATACAAACATACCAAAGTTCCCAAGAAGGGTGTGAGTAATTAAACTCAGTAGGTTTCCCCCAAATGAATTCTATACTCACACCACTAGGATTTAACATGATATCCCATAAAAAACTATATAAAACACTTCATAACATTTTATTTCAAATCCAAATGATTTCAATAAAAAATAGTTTTCGTACCAAAATATATTTCTGAACCAAACCGTCTCCGAGGGAAAGAAAATAAATAATTATTTACAACCATTTCTCAGTCCATTTGGAATAAACCATTCAATTACAGACTCCTACTATTGCATGAAACCAATGACCTCTATATACTCATGAGTGGTGGGTCATCCAATCACCAAGCCGCTACCTGGTGAACCATTTTGATGGGGGAATGTAAATACTATTATCCATCCCACAAATAATGGGGGAAACTTCATGTCCTAATCCATCATAAGTGACATGAAATAACATCACCCATTATGAAAAAAACAATTCTAAGTCACCAATTTCAATAATACATCACTTTTATTAAAAATTTAACCATAAAACCATTTTTGTGAAACATAAAAAATTCTCAATTTTAAATCATTATTATAAAATTCATAAAACAAGAATAGTACACAACAACCAAATTTAACGAATCTATTATCCATTACTGAAGATAGTTTACTATTATTTTCACCTAATTTTCACAGTCAATTTCCTGTAATAATAAAAAAATTATATTAATCCTCATGTTCTAATAAGTAATGTTGAGTGTCAATCCACATACTTTGTACACAATTGTGGAAACGAATAATAACAAAAATCATCCACAAAAACCATGTTGAAAATCCAAAAAACTACATTAGATCTCGTTCCTTATATATCAACACAACTATATTTCAAAATCACTAGCAATAGACAACCATGATCCATCACTTAAGTATTGGATCTACCATTACTAGAGTGAGAATGAGAATAGATCTATGAAAAACCATAAATTTTAGAGTCTTAATAATAAATAACACCTTCAATGCTAGTAGATTTACAAACAGATAACCCCCACATTGAAGGGAATAGTCTCTACTTCCTATGAGAGGAGTGATAAATGAGTTAGGGTTAAAATAGGTGAAAAAATGGGTTCATGAGCTAAACAGAGTGAGATACACAATTTTTCATATCAATTAGTCATGCAATATTAGCTCACAATGTCAGGAAAACCATGTTACAACAATGCATATGAATCTTCCACAAGAATAACTTTTCATAATTAGATATCAATTTTAGAGAAACCATATGCCACCATGTATAATCCCTATGTCCCACTTCACAAAATTTCTCCTAGGTGGATGCACAGTATTGAAAAATCGTGTGCCTAACAGTTCACTGACCTAGTAGCATTTGTTTCACATTTCATGGTATCCTGGAGGTTTTCCATGATTTATAATAACATTGATAAAAACGAACATCCATAAATTCACCAAAACATTTTAAATGAAATTAAATCCCTTCCAAAGATCACCCATAATATTTACGTAATTAACATACAAAATGAAAAGGGTACTAACTTGAAACAGTGGGTTCAATAGAAATATAAAATAAAAGACATAGTGAAAGTAAGAATTATTTATCCGTCAACACGTTCAGAGATTACTTCCTTAAATTCTAGGTAATGGAAATACATTTGGATGAGCTCAGATTCTAACTAACGGTTACATACAGCGGAATATATAATGTCTAAATAATGTATATTCAATTCTTCAAAGTAAATAATTCACAATACAATCGATTTAATCAATTAATTGAGAGAAAAATAAATCCATGGATAATATCAAAACATTAATATCACGGATAATAATGTTAAAAAAATTTAAAGTGATGAAAATACTTAATATTGTATTTCATGTTCTCAAACATCATGATATCAATACTATCAATACCTTGTGTACCAACCCAAAATTAGAAAATACCAACATTGCACTATATAACATATGTGATGAACAACAAAAGGGTTATATGGATATATAAAAAAATAAAACATTATGATATATATTTTTCTATATAAATTAAATATCACTAATATATTTCCTTAAATGCAACACTTAGTTTATCCTACTGCGCACGCAACATTTATTTTACATTGCATTTCTCGAAATATCGAGTTTAATTGAAACACAATATATTATTAAAATATTATTATTTAATATAAAATTTATAACATATCCATTATTTTTTGGTGTTTCAATAGTACTAGATAAATATTGAAACTTTTGTTTATCTATTTATTATGTAAAAAATAATTATCATCAAAATTAATTATTTTTTTTAAAACATTATTTTTCTAAAATATGTTTTAATCAAACTTGTGAACAGAACATAAAAATTAATTTTTTATATTTTTAGAAAATTAATTTGAAAAAATACAGAATTTTTAAATCATCATAATAAAATAATCTTATGGTATATTTTTGTGGATTTTCTGGAATTTTTATTTTTTTTTATGAATTGTGATAAATATAATTTTTTTTTCGAAAATTACCTTTTCATTTAAATTATTTATAATGATAATTTTTTTCAATTATTTGAAAAGTACAATTATTTCAATTATAATTTCAATTAATATAAATTATTTTAGTGGAAGCATTTTCAAATTTAATTTTAATATATAAACATTATATATTTTTGAAAACTTTCTCGTAAAAAACCTATTTTCACGTCACATCTATAGGATTAATTTTAAATTATAATTTTTTAAAAATATGAATTTAATATGGATAAATGGATGCCAAATTTTTATTATTTAAAATAAATAATTTCTAATAAGTTAAACTACATCCTAGACCAAAATTAATAGAGAATAAAATTAAAATTAATCACCGTGATTAAAGTAAAAATTGATTTACTTGGGGTTAATCTAAGAAGTTAAGGGTTAAAAATGACCTAAACATCTTTTGAACAAAACTTTTATGGAAATATTTATACAAAATGTCCTCTATTTCATTAATGACCAATTTTTTAGGCTTTTTATGAATAAATGCATGGTAATGATTAAATATTTTCGAAAAACAAACCAGTGTGACACTCACCTCACTTATAAAATTAAAACCTTCCCCTTGATAATTAAAACAAAAAACATCCTTATTGCTAATCATTACAACCCAAATCACATAGAAACATACATCATCACACCCTAGAAGCCATAGGATGGGTTGTAATCAAACCTAGAATTCCCTTTGGTGCAAACCTAATAAGGATACATGAATAATAGGTAATGTTCTTCTAAATGCCTTTTTATTTTATTTCTTCCTCAACATCCTTCATCTATTATGACACTATGAATATATAATAAATAAAGTATCTTACACATACTATGTATTTTATAGGATATGGGAATGACCTTAAACATCCCCCCACCTCCATCAAATGGGTTATGACATCATCCTTCTTGTGTGTGTTGAAATACCACATCACAAACCTATGTTATTAGGTTTTACATTAACACCTGACACATTTTTGGATGATGATGGATCTAAAGACTAGATAAAATATTTTTATCAAAATTATACATCATGGTTCATTATATTTTATATATAATTTGACATTTCATTGCATGGGGGATACGATAATGTCGATTGTGTGTACGGTGGACTACCTCCTCGCGAAGTGATGTGATTCATATTTCAGTAATAAATTATAAGAAATGTACTAATGTTAAAATTAATAAATAAATTTTATCAAATTTAAATAAATTTTATATTAAAAAAATTAACAATATGAAAATATAATATGATTTGTCAAAATTTCTCCCACTTAAATATTCTTACATTGTTCATGTATATGTAGACTACTGCCTTCACAAAGCTATGTTACTCTATTTTCATCACCACAACATGTGGATAACTAATATAAGTATTTCTAAAGACATAATATTTTATATAAGATATTATTATAATTCCAAAATGTAAAAATATTACACACCTCATTTATATAATGATATCTAAAAAATGGAAACACTACCCATGCATATATATGGTCTACACTATCAATGATCGTAACATACTTAATTTTTCGTAACTATGTTTCATGAATAGTTTTTGAAGTATAATTGATGTATAAATATCATAATAATATAATTATTATTATTATAAATATTTTAGATCTATATAACATGTTCAAGAATAATATCTTCCATGAAGAAACATGCATGTGAAAACAAGGAAATTAACACCCGAAATAAGGAAATAAAAAAATATTTTTAATGAATGAGTGATAAGATGTTATAAAAAGTTGATATATAATATTATAAATATAAATGTGGTTCTATAATAAGTTATTTAATTGTTTAAAACCACTATCCAAGTATATTAATAACATTCAAACAAAAGTTAGTGTTGTAATGACCCGCCAATTCTCATTGGCATGAGAGTGAAACGAGTCATTACTAGGACTTAAGCGACTTCCCCAAGGAGAAAATGGAAGGAAAGAAATGCCGAAGGGTTTTAAATACAGGTAGGGGATGATTTACCCTTTATGAAATAATACAATAAACCAACAACTCATAACAAAAAATTCACTATATGATGCATGAACAAATTAAAGACAACCCAAAATCTTCATGTATCTCAGAACCATATCAATGTAATAAACAATGAATGAATAACCAACTATCAAAGAAAAAAATTGATAAATTATACAATACTCTCAAAAGACAATAAGAATTCATGATCTACAAGATCAAACTTCCACAATCATCGAACTACTCAAACATCATGAGGTAGTTCCAAATACGTGTGCAACATTACCGTTGCCCCTGTCCTAGAAGATAACATATGAAAAAAAACCAAAATTCCAATGTTGGGGTGAGTATAAAACTCAGTAGGTTTTCCCCCAATGACATACCTACTCTTGCAACTAGGATTGAATGGTCGGTCACATTTATATAAATTTTTTTATATAAAAAAATTTACCAAAACATTTTATAACCAAATATAAACAGGTATCCAAAACCATTTATAACCAAAAGCATACTAGTTCAATTGAAACGAATTTTTTCAACAAGTTATTTTTCCATAAAAATAACTAAACCAGCTTTAAAACGTAATCTCAATATTCCTTTGATATACCCAATTTGTTCCATACATCCACACAACTAACCCTATAAGTAACATGGATCTCCCTATACTCGCAAGTGGAGAGTCATCCTTTCAATATGTCATCCTTAGAGAACCAATTATGGGGGAGAGTCCGAATACTTATCCATCCCATTAACAATGGGAGAGACCCCCCACCCTTATCTATCCCATATGCACCCTTTGACGGGGGAGATACCTAACCCTTATCCTTCCCATTAATGATGGGGGAGACCACTAACCCTTATCCTTCCTACATGCACCCTTTGATAGAGGAGCTCCCAAACCCTTATCCATCCCATTAATGATGTGGGAGACCCCAAACACTTATCTATCCCACATGCTTGTGAACAAACACAACCATCATGTCAAAAACCAAGTGTGTTCAACCAAATCAAACCATTTCAATAAAACTGTACATTTATTGAAAACCAAAGAATAAAACAATTTCAAAAAAGCCATTTCACTTCAATAAAACAATGAATTTTATTGAAAACATTTAATACAAATCATATGTCACAACTCCAGAAAATCCCCATTTTAAAATCTCTATTTTAAAATTAAGAACCAAAGCACTCATTCAAAATCCCCAATTTTCCAGATTTCACAACCATACCTCAAGAAGGTTTCCAACAAGTGTAAAATAACCAAATCAGAGTCAATTCAAAAGAAAACATTCAATATGAAAGCATTACAATTAGTTCTACTAAGTTCTGTCGAGAATGATTCCTCCTACCTTGAAGGTTTTGACGTAAACCACAATAAACAAATATTGCACAAGAAAACTAGGTTGATTCTTCAAGAACCCACCTTAGATCTCTTCTCCTAGCAAGGAAAAGACCAAATATCAATATATTTGGAATCGAGAAACATAGATCTACCCATAATGGGTGTAGATATTAGAAACCATGATAATTGGAGACGTAGATATAAGAAACCGATCAAAATGATGATAAACGATCACATACCTCAAGAATCAAGATTTGATTCGACAAGGATAGCCTTCGGATCGCCTCCAAAAAACATAGGAGAGATTCTGAAACCATAAATGTAGAGTGATCCTAGTTTATGGCCACTTATGAGGATGATTAGCCACATAGAGGAAAAAAAGTGTAAGATGCACTTTTTTAGGTTCTCATTTATGTGCTCGCTCGGTTAGTTCGCACGGTTTGAAAAATTGTGCACTGAACATCTATTAAACACTACCTCAGTAGACCCTCTCATAACCTCCTTGCATGGTCTCTCAAACTGTGCTCCAACCGTATGAGATCCACTGCCTCCAAAGTTCCTACTATGCATGGTTTGTACGCATGGTTAGACAAACCGTGCACCACCTGTGCAACATCCCCTTTGCCTCAAAACCTCATTCCATGTTCTCCCGACTCTCCCATTCGTCACCCATGTCTTTATAACCATGAAAAACATTAAGAAAGGGTTATATACCAGAATATAGGGGTACTAATTTCTCCCCACCACTGGTCATTACATCCATATAAAGTAGAAAACCTTCACCCAACTTAAAGAGTTTCAGCCACTGCTCTTTCATTTCCTTCTCATGTTTCGAAGTCTATTCTTGAATCTGACCATGATGTCATAAAACCCGCACTAACCCAATTATTTTTCCAGAGAGACTTTCTATTTCCTATAAAAAATCTGCATTGGGATAAGTACTAGTGATGCATCCGGTTCTAGCTCAACGTGATCCCATCAGATCACCTGGTCATCATCAGGGTGATACTTTTTCAACTAGGATACATGGAACACATTATGCACTGAACTAAACCGTGGTGGTAATGCCAACCAATTTGTCACCTCTCCGACCAGTACTAGTATCTAAAAAGGATTAATGTATCTAAGAGATATCTTTTCCTTCATTTTGAAATGATGATGTCCAAGTCATGGATAGATCTTCAAGAAGACATGATCCCCCACACCAAACGACAACAGTCTTCGACAGTGATCTACATAAGATTTCTGATGACTCTGAGGCGTCTCCATCCCCTTTCAAATCAAATGGATCTTCTCTATTGTTTCATGGACACCGCTTGGCCGGAAAAGTGATCATTCACTCATTTCCACCAACCATAGTAGAGAATGACAAGGACTCCCATGCAATGCTTTAAACCGAGCCATGCGTATTTAGTCTTGATAGCAGTTATTGTGTAAGAACTCCACTAAGGGTATATTCTCCTCCCATGAGACCACAGAATTCATTACACAATCCCACGACATGTCTTCCAATGTTTTTATCATCCACTCAGTTTTCCCATCCCTCTGAGAATGATACACCGTTCTCATAGTCAACATAGTACGAAGGGCATGATGTAATGATTTCCAGAAATGAGATGTGAACCTCAGATCTAAATCTGATACTATTGACACTGGTATACCATGCCTATTTACCACTTCTCATATATATATTTTTTAAATATCCTCCATTATACGATTTTAATGAATAGGGATGAAATGGGTGACATGGTTAGAAGATCCACTATCACCCAAATGGCGTCGTGCTTCTAGATTGTTCTTAGAAAACCAATAACAAAATTCATTTCTATTTTATCCCTTTTTGACACTAGGATGGGATATTATTGTAACATACTAGCTGGTATATAATGCTCTAATTTAACCTGCTGGAAAGTTAAGCACTTCAAGAGGAACTCATCCTCTTTCATTTTCATTCCTCTCCACCAAAATAGTGCCTTCAATGACTTATACATCCTCTGTGTACATGGATGTACATCTCATCTAGAATAGTTGTAAGCATGAGGGAGTTTTTCTTGACAAACCGTAGGTACAAACATTCGATCTGTAAAAACAATTGTGCCCCCATCATGTTTTCATCCCTCGATGGTCTCCCCACCATTGAGTTTTGACCTTACGACCAGACATGTGGCATCAAATGTTTATACCTCTTTGATCATTTTTACTAAATCCAGAAGACGAGTAGTAGAAAAGAAAACTACAACATTACCTTGTTCTTCACATTCCTCATGCATGTCAACTTAGGCCAATATCAATATCCATTTATCTGAAGCTTCTTTTGACAACTAGGTATATGACATTCTACTCAATGCACCCCACACCAAATTTTCTTTCCCTAGTGTGTACGTAAATTCAAAGTCAAACATTTCAAGATAATCCATCCATATACTTTTCCTTAGATTCAAATCTCGCTATGAGAAAATGTGTTTCAAGATTCTTTGATTTGGAAACATAGTAAATTTCACACCAAAGAGATAATGTCTCCTTGTTTTCAAAGCATAGACCACAACAACTAACTCTAAATCATGTGTTAAGTAATTCTTTTCATGCACCCTCAAGTACATTAAACCATATGCAACCACATGGTATCCATGCATGAGAACACATCCCATACCTAATCCCGAAGCATCACAATTAAACACATACCCCTGTCTTGATTTAAGAAAGATAAATATAGGTGCCGATGTAAGCCGAACTTTCAGTTCCTGTAAAGACTTCTAATATTCCTCTGTCTATTGGAATGAAGTATTCTTCTTTGTCAGAGGTGTCATTGTTGTATATAGTCGTGAGAAATCACGAAAAAAGCATCCGTAGTATCCATCTAGACCAATAAAACTTCATAAATCATACACATTCTTTAGTGGTTGTCAATAGATAACGGGTTCTATATTTTCCAGATACAGAAAAATTCCTTTCTCAGAAATGACATGGCCAAGGAAACGTACTTCCTATATCTAAAAATCACACTTTGATAATTTTTCTTATAAAAAATGATCTCTAATTATTTTTAACACTGATTCCAGGTGCACCTCATTATTATCCCGTGTATTTGAATAGAACAAAATGTCTTCTACAAACACCACAATAAAATAATCGAAACATTGTTGAAATATTTGATTAATCAATTCCATGAAGATTGTTGGTGAATTAATTAGACAGAATGGCTTGACTACATATTCATAGTGGCCATATCTACTTCTAAAATCTATCTTTTGAATATCCCCTTCTAAACACTCAGTTAATGATATCCTGATCGCAATTCACTATTGGAGAACCACTGAGCTCCCATTAATTGATCGAACAAATCATCAATTTGTGGATGTGGATATCTATTCTTTATAGAAACTTGGTTAAGCTAACGATAATCAACACATAGCCCAAGACTTCCATATGCCTACTTCATGAACAAAATTGGTGCTGCCCATGGAGACATACTTGGTCGAATAAAACCCTTTATTTATAGAAGCTCTAACGGAACATTCAATTCTCGTAACACTATTGGTTCCATCCTCTAAGAAAAAATGGAAATAGGATTGTTCCCCGGAAAGAGACCAATCATAATCTCCACTTCCCTTAGAGGTGGTAACCTTGAGAAGTTCATGGGAAAGACATACTGGAATTGATCCACAATAGATGGAAAAATATTTTACTCGATCACTTCCATTGATGCCAAAGTCAAAGGAACCAATTGGTACGAGATCATTCCCACCTTTGGTTCCAACAAGCTCTGTGCACCCTTTTTTACAATCCTCTCTCCTACAAAGAGAAGCTCTATGATTTCTTCAGTCATGAAATTAATTGTTCTCCTATAATAATCTATTTGTGCCTTGAACATTGTTATCTAATCCATACCAATGATTACATCATAGAAACCCATATCCAACATCTAGAAGTCCCATTTTATCTCAAAACCTATAAATGTTATAGCACACGGTCTACACACAAAGTCGTGACATTATCTTTCACCAAGAGGAGTTTGCAGTTTCAAAACTGACGACATTATTTACTATTTTAAACATAGCAAGTCAACAATGTGATATGAAATAAAGGAATGTGATGCACTAGTATCAAATAACACTTTCACAATGGTAGAAATCAACATAATCGTACCTCCCACTGTAGATGGTCCAGTCTGATCACATTCAATCATTTTCTCAGCTCCATACAATTGCTTCTACACTATTCTGTTCTCCCTGTTTCCATGCAAAGGTTTCCCGTTTTGAGGAGTCATGGTATTTATAGAATCACCAAGGCTTTCCCTTCTATAATAACAAGACTGATTCTTCTATCCTCATTCAGTTGAAGCATACGACGCTTGCAATAGCTGAGAAGTGTCTCGAGCACCTGACCTTGGAGCACTGTGAAAATAGAATTGAAGATGTCCCATATTGTTACAATAATTAAATTCTCAGGGTTGTGTCATAAAATCTTTCTTTATGTGGTCAAGCGAACCACATTGATAACAAAATTCTTCGATATGGGGTCGTGGAGGATGGTTTACAGATCTAGCCATCTAGTTATGATTTTTACTTGCACCGTGGATATTGGTGTCTCTTTTCCTCGTGTTCCTAGTGGATGAGTTCCCACCATTTCATATAGGTATCATCATTAATCCTCCTATCAATCCCAAGATATCAAGTTTAACAATAGTCACTCTACTTACCATCTCTGTATAATATGTAATACAGAGCACCGTAATCTTTGATCGAATCTCCTATGTTGGCACCGATTCGATGATGTGTGCCTTCAAAGACGCACTTTCCGCAACCAGTAGTAAAAAATAGACTAAATTCATGAACATAGAGACATACTCTGTGATAGTGACCCTCTACTACATCGAGCTAAAGAAGTCCATCATTTTTTAGATTTTGAACGTGTTAGGATAGAATTATTTGTTGAAATTTTTTTCAAAATCCTTCCATGTAAGGCCTTCATCCAATTTATCCTTCCCCACTAAATCCCACCACTGACGTTCAAGATCCTTGAGCATATACGTCACTAACTTGACCTTGTGCTCTGATGGTGTGCTGATGAAATTAAAGATACAATTCATTCTACTTAGCCACACCTCTGACTTCTCGGGTTCAGCATCATCCCAAATGTTCGGTGGATTCTACTTCAGAAAATGGATGGTATGATCCAAATTCCTTAGTTCATTCTTCCGGTTCCCCGTATCCATAGCCTGAATAGCCTGTACAATACTCTGAACTAGCTCTGGGATCAATAGTGGCTCAGGTGCAACCACATTCTCCATAACTTATTTGGGTTGGTTTTGATGACGCCTACCAGGTTTCATTTTTCTAAACCAATGACAAACTCCATCAATCTCAATATCAAGAAATTTATGGCTTAGAATTTCAAGTTCCATCACATCAACTATCACAACAGTGATTTCCAAAAAGTCTTTTTTCCATGTTATGTTTTTTTGAAACCATGTCACATTCTTTAGAAAATTAAACTATTTTCAAAATATGATAATCATTCGCTTGTTAAAAATCACTCATTTGAAAAACAATTCCATTCTTTTAAAAAATGAACAATTTTTTTTCACAACATGAATCATTTCCCAAAATGGTGTATGCACTCCGAGTAGGAAGTCATTTTTCTAAAATTCATGTCTTGTTCATCTCATTGGCTAAACCCATGACAATGAGATTTCAAAATCCAAGAAGTGTCTCTAAACACTTATTTAACAAACTCCCTAGTAACATGAATTTCAGCATAAAATGGTTAGCTATGTCCTTTTATGCTCTACATTTCAATTTATGACTAGCCTACTCCTTTCTATGATTCCAACACAAGGAATAGACAAGAAATAATTTCATCTGCGAAACTAGGAACATCTATGACTACTTGTTAGTCAAGGACCGAACAAGCTGATACCATGTGTAATGACCCTCCAATTCTCATTGGCTTGAGTGTACAATGCGTCATTACTAGTCCTTAAGTGACATCCCCACAATGCCAAAGGATGACAATAAATGTTGATGGGTTTCAAATACAATTGGGGGATGATTTACCACTTAAGAAATAAACCAATAAACCTATAAACCACAAAAAAGAATTCACTATATGATGCATGAACCAATGAAAGACAACCCAACATCTTCATATATCTCAAAACCATATAAAAGTGTGTAATAGAGGAAGAATAACCATTTATCAAAGTACATAGTGGATTAATGATACAAGACTCTCAAAAGGCCACAAGACTCCATGCTCCACAAGCTCCAAGCTCTACAATCACAGAACATACAAACGTCATGATCTAGTACTAAATTCATGTGAATCATTACCTTTTCCCCTATCACAGAAGATAGCATCTGCCAAAGAAACAAAGTGCCAATGTAGTGGTGAGTATAAAAAAAGTTTACATAAAAACAATTTACCAAAATAGATTATAACCAAATATAAACAAGTTTCCAAAACCATTTATATCCAAATTTAGAAAAGTTCAATTGAAAAAAAATTTCCGACAAGTAGTTTCTCAAGAAAAATATCTAAATAATCTATAAAACCATTTCTCAATATTCCTTTGACATACCAAATTCATTCCATACATTCACACAACCAACCCTGCATGTAACCTGGATCTCTTTATACTCACGAAAGGCGAGTCATCCTTTCACTACGTCATCCTTAGTGAACCAATTGATGGGGGAGAGCCCTAACCCTTATCCTTCCAATTAATGATTGGGGAGACACATAACTCTTATCCATCCCAAATGCACCCTTGTACAGTGGAGAGACCTAACCCTTATCCATCCCGTTAATGATAGTGGAGACCCCTAACCCTTATCTGTCCCACATGCACCCTATTGCAGGGGAGACCCCTAAACCTTATCCATCCCATTAATGATGGGGAAGACACCTAACCCTTATCCATACCACATGCCCATGAACACAGAAAACCATCATGTCAAAAAACCAAGTGTGTTCAACCAATTCAAACCATTTAAATAAAACTGTACTTTTATCAAAACCAAAGAATTAACCAATTTCAAAATAGCCATTTGACTTCAATAAAACATTACCTTTTATTGAAAAAATCTAATCCAAACCATTTGTCACAACTATAAGAAAATAACCATTTTAAAATCTCTATTTTAAAATTAATAACCAAAGCACTCATTCAAAATCCCCCATTTTCCAGATTTCCCAACCCTCACTCAAGAAGGTTTCCAGTAAGTGTTAAATAATCAAATCACAATCAATTCAATAGTACACATTCAATTTGAATTCATTTCAATATATTCTACTATGTGGAGTCAAGAAAGAAGCCTCCTACCTCGAATGTTTTGACAAAAACCACCATGAACAAAGAGCACCCAAGAAAACCAGGTTGATTCTTTAAGAATCCGCCTTAGATCTCTTCTTTTAGAAAGGTCAAGACCAAATATAATTATATATGGCATCTATATAGTTAGATATTCCCATAAGAAGCATAGATCTATGAAACTAAGAGAATAAGGGAAGTATATCTATGAAACTGTTCCAAAAGATGATGAATGATCACATACCTCAAGAATCCATCTTTGATTCACCAAGGAAAGCCTTCAGATTGCCTAAAAAATGCTTGGAATAGGTTATCCTACCTTCAAGGGAGAGTTTTCCCATGTTATGGCCTCTTAAGATGAAAAACAAGCCATTTATAGGAAAAACGTGTGAGATCCACCTTTTTTAGATATCACATAAGTGCCCACATGGTTAGTTTGCACAGTTTGAAAAACCATGCACTAACCAAGCGTTATCCACTTCCTCGAAAGACCCTCACAAAGCCTCATAGCACAGTCTCTTGAACCATGCTCCAACCATGTGGGAGCCACTACCTCAAAAGTTCCAACTACCCATGGGTTGGATTCACTGTTAGACAAACCATGCCCCACTTGTGTGACTTCCACTATGCCACAAAACTTCATTCTACGCTCTCTTGACTCTCCCATTCATCACCCGTAACATTATAACCATGAAATGAATTATGTAAGGGTTACAGACTAGAAACCGGGGGTACTACAAGTGTGAGGTAATGGTTTCATCTTATTCTCTTGTTCATTTAAGCATATTGTAATCTTATGAACATAATTTCTTTTATGATGTCTATATATTATCCCATTAACATGTAATATGATTAATAATTCACTCATCATATTATTGGATTTATATTTTTGAATTATTTCATCTATAGGTGTTTGAATTAAATGTTACCACACGGTAAAGAATATCATAACTATTTTTTTAATTGGGTTATTTTACATAGTTGTTATTGTTGATATTTTTGGAATATGTGTTTAAATATTTTGGGTTAAATTATGTTGCATTTAGTATTTTTATGTGGATTTATTGTTGATATACGTAATCAATTCATTTATTAATTCTCACATCAATATTATGATCATTGTATGGGTTTATTTAACAATCACATTCTAATTGATATTTTATATTATTGAATTTTATTTAAAGGAAAATATTGGATCAGTATATTATAAAACGTTTTCAATTTATATCCTACAATTTATTCAATATATTTTCATGTTATGGTATCATTTTACTACCATTTGGTAGATAATATGTATTATAAAATGTTTTTATGAAAATATGACTTGAAATTTCTAGTCAGTAATAAATATTTTTGTGCAGAAACCATATTTTCTTAAAAATGTTTTAAAAATGATATTAAAATATGCAATATGATTTATTAATTACATATTTACCCATTTCCCATTATAAAGAATGTTCTCCTAGGAATATTATTATTTTTTATGAATATGTAACCTTTCAATCCTATTTATATTGAAAAAGAAATGTTTTCTAAACTTATACCAAATGTGCATAATTTCACGTAGAAATGACCATCAATTCATTGAGGATTAATTTCCATGTTTCCATGGTTATTGTTTTAGAAAAATAGTTTTCATAATAATTTAGAAATTCATAATTTTTAAAATTTATTTTCATTCAAATGGATTGTTTAAATGTATTATATTGTAGTTTTTTAAATGAAAAGTTAACATTCCAAAGAATAGTTTTTAAATGTATTTTGATGGAATATATATTACTAAAGGATAGAAAATATTTATTTTATATATACTCCACTGAGGATATGTTATATTGATACCATCATTTTTCAACACCATGTTTGAATATAATTATTATAAAAAATGAAAGTGTTCCCATTCACTTCCTTGATTCATTTTTCTAGTCATAAAAATTCCCCAGATAGGTTAATTTTCATAGGTTAATTGGAAAATAAATTTCCGAAAAATTTCCAAATTATTTATCCGGTTTACCTTTATTTCTTATATCGTGTGTAATTTCTATACAAAATGTTCTCTATGGAAATTAATTTGTATGTTTATGATATAATTAAAAATAAGTATCCATTAATTAGTAAGTATATTTGATGTTAAGATATATTTTTTATTGAATTAAATAATTCATTCAATATAGGAGGAATTATTTATACTTTTAGAAAAGGGAGGGCCCTGGTGTTATATATCCCATCAAATCATTGGTTGGTTATATGAGACAAATCATAAAGATACAATTAAACATGTTTTTATATGTAGTTTTAAAATGTATAGTGAATGGTATTAATGATATAGGTATCATAAGCCAAAGTAATGATGTCCAATAAGAATATATTTCCTTCATTATGAATTCAGTTATTATTATCAATGATATTTGTACATTGATATTATCTCTAGATTTAATTTTTTCTCTATTTATTGATTAAATAGAATATGTTCTATGTTATTTTCCTCACCATATTTATTACTCTTTAATTATTTATGATTTCAATTTACTCAAATGAAATGAATGTTTAGTTATTTACCTTGTTATTTTTATTATTCTCTATTGATTTATTATATCATCTATTGTATGTAACCCTTTCATAGAATTTTATCTCACCAATATTTTATTTTATTTCTAATGAATCCAAGAAATGTATGATGTCTAATATTAATGGGTATCCTAGATTGAATAAAGTTGTCCTAAAAAAATATGGGTCAATTTATTTATTCAAATATAATATTGGAGTGACGTATGTAACAATTTACCATTACTACTAAAAAATTTAGTCTATTTGGGATTTTATTCCTTGTATATTATGAAACTTTAATAATGTTGGAACTGGATCTGATCTACAAAGGTGTGTTCATTTCAGTTGGTGTTAGGGAAAGTTTATTAGAATACCTTGGAACTTTATTTTCTAAAATATATATTAGGGATCATAACCATATGATATAATTTGAAGATAATTATATTAGAACATCCCAATTTTTTTAAGGAAGAGATTATGTGGTCTTTTCCTTTAGGTACATCCCTTTTTAGATACTAAAATTGGAATTGTTTCTTAAAAATAGGTATGTAGGGGTAGTAAATTTGAAATGGATGCATTGGTTTTGACTTGATAATTACATGGTGTATAAAAATTTCATCTACTACAAAACTATTATGAAACTCAACAAATGTATACTAATGACATTTAATTATTTATTTACAAACCCCATAGAATAACTTGATTAGATGATGGAAATAAATAACCCAGGTAAATCCTATCAAGTCAACATATCATGTCAGAGATTAAAAATAATGTGTATCAATTGAATGGGAAAATGATTTATGTTTGGAAAGTAATGGCATAATGAGAATTGTTTCCATGAAAAAATTATGTGTGAAATAGAATGAAATAAATTTTTTACTCTGGTTAAATATAAATATTATTGTATTGAAAATGGGGAACAATTTTTTTTTGGTTTTATGTGATGAATGTATAAAACATTATTGATGTATTGGAAGAATGTTAAGGAAATAAAACCCATTTTTTTAATTTATGTTTTAGTTTTAACAATATTTGGGGAATAAAATATTTAAAACTAATAGACATAAGTTTAAAGGTATTTATAACCTTTAGGGTTGAAATGATCTTTAAATATATTCTAATAATAGTCCAATATGATTATCATAAATTAAACTTAAATTTATAAAATAATTTTTACTGATAAACTTAATAAAAATATTATTTAATGATTAATTTTATTTTATTGAAAGACAATTATGTTTTATGAAATGTTTTTATAATTTTTTAAATGTAGTAATGAAAAATGAAAAACCGTATGCTCGGAGAAAATGTTTCACATCCAGAAAGTCTATGGGGTTCAAACACATGACCGACGAAAAATAAGGGCTTATGTTCCTACAAGTTGTCTACATGATGACAAGGTTGGAATGTTGTTTATTTATTTAAACTATTTAAATAATAAATATAAATGACAAATTAGTTGTGTTAAATATGATTTTTAAAAATTAATGTATTATAATGGAAATGTTTTTCTAATCATATTTGTTTTGGAAAATAATTAGAGATGGAGGGAATGACGTTTCACTATTTTATGGTTCTTAAAAACAATTAAATCTGAATTTTAATGGTTAAATAATTTCAATTCATTTTTTTGATTTTAATTTCATTGTGTAAGCAATAAATTTGATATTGATAGAGGAACAAAAAATGATGAAATTATGCATATAAAATAAAAACATATCATTTAAGTATATTATTTATATTCACAGATAGTAAAATAAATCCTCATATTTAAAAAAAGGATCTTGAAAAAAACATTATCCTATTACATTCAACTCATATGAATCAGATGGTCTTTTAAATTGTCACATATTTATGGTCTAAAATCCTTTAACATTATAAAAATCATTTACTTTATTGTAATATATAACCCCATTCACCCTCAATAATTTTTATGATTTTAATCCACATCAATATGCTCACATTACAACAATATTATCCTATGTAGAAACCTAGTTATATTCTATTCAATATGGAATTTGGTTATACCTATCTACGTTATTAAGAGGATATTTTATTAACCCATTCTTGATTTGGGGTTTTCAACCCTTATATTAGAAGAAAATATATGACCTTTATTCCATAAAATAAATATATTTCATAACAAATTAAATCCCTTAAATATATTTAATACATGTAACACTCAGTTTATCTTGCATTATATAAAACAATGAGTATAACATGTGTTGCACATAACACCGTGTTTAAATAAAACATTACAAGTTACTAAAATATTATTATTGAATATTAAAGTAATAACATACAAAATAAATTGTGTGTGGGGGGGTATGAATATTTCTAAGTAAATCATTAAAATTAGGATTATTTATACATTATGAATAAAATAAGTACCATTTTAAATAAAAATAAATGTTTTCTAAAAAAATCATTTTTCTAATAGATGGTTCAATCTTGCATGTAGAAATTATTTAAACAATGTTTTACCTATTTTATAAAATTCATTCAGAAATGTATACATAAATACTGAAATCAACATATCAAATTTTTCTCAGGGGGAATTTTTTGTATTTTTCTAAGATGATTCATTTTTTGGATGAAGAATGAGAAATACTGAATTTTAATTGAAAACATTATTTTCATTAAATTAAGTTACAATGTTTTAAAATATTTTGAAGTGTTTTAAAATTAAAATTAGTAAAATAATACATTAATTAATCCAATTTAGGTTCCTATAATTATTTTCATACTGAATTTCTAGGAAAAACCATTGTAAAAAATTGAACAATTTCTCTTCAAAAACCCGCTTTATCATTACATTTGTGGGATTAATTTTAAATTAAAATTTCCATATTATAATAATTTAATTTGAAAAAAAATATTTATTAAGAATTTAAAATAAAAATAATTTATAATTTAGAATAAGATCAACATAAATTTTGACTAGAATGAATATTTAAAAAAGTATAAATTAATTACCAGGGTTATGGTAAAAATTGATTTACCGGGGAGATAAACTAGTAAAATACATTTCAAAAAATATACTAAAAAATATTAAAACACCGATTTTATGGATATATTTTGAAGTTAACTAATTTATCGTTGAAAATTTTCCATTTTTAAGGCTTGTGGGTTGATGAAATTATGGGTATGATATAGTGTTTTATGAAAAAATACATGTGTGCCACTCACCTCGCTTATAAACAGCCACACACTATCCACCCTTCATCACACCTTCCAACATCAATAGTTCAGAAATGACTTTACCAATTCGCATCCCAAATTCTCTTATCTAATCATAGAATACATATTTTGGGAATAAAGACTTTATGTGAAGTGATTTGGTGTTAAACTAAACAGGATACTTAAAGAAGTGGTAACATTATTTAGGGAGAAGGTTATTTTATTTTTTCCTCTACCACCTTCAATTATTATTACACAATGATGATATAAAAAAATCAGTATCTTATATATGCATAAATTATTTAAGGAAGAGGTCAAGACCAACAACATTCACTACATCCATCAAATGGGTTACGAAATCATAGTTCATGTGTATTCCAGAATATGTCCTCATGTACTATTTTCATTTTTTTCCATTACCACATCCCATAATTAGATATAATGTCAGATATATATAATATATTTGATTTTAATAACTTAATTTCAATTTTTGATTCATTATATCATTAATATACTTCCAATACTTTCCATTTTCATAGGGGATATGATAACATCCCACATGTTCATAGTATACTACCTCTTCATAATGTGATGCAATTCCTCTTTCACTAACTCTTTACATAGAATATAATAAATTTTAACTTAATAAATATATGTTATATAAATTATATAATTATTATATAAATGCTTTATTTATTAATCATAGAATGTAATATTATTATTTACATGTTTACTTACGTAAATATTATAACATCATTCTTGTATGTGTGGAGTGCCACCTAAACGAAGCGATTCAACTCTCTTTTCATCACCAAAAAACCTTGATGATAAATATAAGTATATTTCTAAAAATAATATGGTATATATGATATTATTTTCACAATATGAAGATAAAACATTACATACCACCTTTCGATAATGACTAGGAAAATGTAGAAATGTTACTCATGCGTTTCTATAACCTACCATCATAAAGATCATAATGTACATCATTTTTCATAACCAAAATTCTTGATTTGTTTTAAATTTATAATATATATATAGAAATATTATTAGTAGGTCTTTATTATTATTATTTTGATGCTATAAATATATAATATTAATAATAACCAAATACTTCATGAAGAAACATGCATGAAAAAACTTGAAAATTATCACCATAAAAAATTAAAAAAATGAATGATTATTAAAGAACTAATGATAAGATATTTGAAAATGTATCATATATAATATTATAAATATTAATATGTTTCTTTAATAAGATGAAAACTTGTTTAAAACAATTATACTTGAGGTAAAATAATATTCATCCAAATTGAATGTTGTGGTAAGAGACTTCATATCAATTTCATTTTATTAAAGAATTTGTTAATGTTATACACTAGATTCCTTTATATAGTGTATATAATATCCCTTTAATATTTAATCTCACTATATGTTCATTATACATTTTATTTTAGGTTTCATTATTAATTATTTTACTTAATTATATTTGAATTAAAAGTTAACATGTGCTAATGAATTCCCTAACTCAATTTCTTTTAATTGGGATATATTACATCTTCATTATCATTTACTTTATAAGAATATTTGTATAATAAATTTTTATTATATTCTATTTAATTTTAACTTTTTTTATTTTGATTTATCTTTGATATAAATATTCTATTAATTTATTAAATCTCACTTCTATGTTATGATCATTGTTAGGGTTTATTTCATAATTTCATTCAAATCGAGATTATTTAATCTTGAGTTTTAATTGAATGAAATTATATGATTGTTTTTATATAAGAAAATTTAATTTAATTATACTATTGTTATTAAAAATATTTTCACATAATATTTATATTTTTCCAATATTTATTACATAAATAGATATATATATATATATATAATTAAGAAAACAAGACTTCATTTATGTCTTCAAGAAGAAATTTGTTTTCATAAAAAACCATGTTTCCAAAAAATATTATATATATATTTTAACAATTTGAAAATGATTCCAAAAATATATTTACCATTTTTCCTATTAAGAAAATGTTTTCCAAGGAATATTGTTTTCATCATCTAAATATGGTACTTTTTAAACGATATTATAGTGTGAAAGGAATGTTTTTTAAACAAGTATGATAGTTAAAAAATTACCCATAGAAAGAACCATAATTTCATTGAAAAATATTATTCTAGATTACAAGGTTATAGTCAAAGATTTTTTTCACTAATATTTTATAAATTATTATTTTTTTATTTATATTTTTTTGGAAAATGGTTTATTATTATTTTTAAATAGTGATTTCAAAATTAAATGGATATTTTTCCAAAAAATGTTTTTCAATACATTTTAATGGTATTAATATTAATCAATAAAAAACCATATATTTTAAATAAACTATTTTGGGGAAATGTTGTATTTATTACATATTTATTTTCCTATTGATGGTATATGAATATATTGAAAATGTATTGTATTGAAATTATCTTCTTTGATTCATTATTATAGTAAATAAGAGTCCCATGAAATTTTAAATATTATGTGATTATTAGAGATTAAATTTCCACTAAATTTAGATATTGTTTATCATAAATAAGTTTATTTCATAAACCATATATCATTCTAATATATTTTTATATAAATTGTGGATAATTTTTTATCTATATAATATTGATAAATATTTATATTTTACTCAACATATATATTTCAAGTTATTGAATATTAGTTCATGAATTAAATTAATTATTTGATATATGCGAAATTCTTTTGACATATAGTGATATGTAGGGGATGATATTATATATCCCCTCAATACATTAATATGTTTCAATATAGAAATCCATAAGCTATCATTAAAATGGTTCTTACGTATAGTTTTGAATCAACTTGTGAACAATATTGATTGTATTGGTATCATGTTACTATGTTATTAAATCCAATATTTATGAATTTCCATTATTTAGAACTTATTAGTTATTATCCATGATATTTTAACTATGATATTATCTTTGAATACATGTTTTTATGTGTTTATTGGTTATATGTAATTTGATGTCAGTTATTTATCTTTTCATATTGATTATACCTTATCTATTTGTGATGTCAAGTTATTTAAATGAAATCTGATTCAGTTATTTAAATTTACATATTGATTATTGTATAATGATTTAGAATATATTATACTTTACATAACCCTTTTTGAGAATTTGAGAACAGCTATATTTTATTTCCTTTTATTGGAATACAATAATTTTACATTATCTAATGTGAAAGTAAATGCAAGATAGAATAAAGTTATTATAAAAATAGTTATAATTTCAGTATTCCAAATTAATATGGGAATCATGTATATATTTAGCTTAAAAAGACTAATAGACTATTTTATCCCTTAGTAATTGATTAATTTTATGTTATTCTAATGTAATAAATATGATATCAACTTTGAGCTACTGTGGTTGGGTCACTGCACCTTGCATCAATATAGTTTTATCAATTTATAGATATACACTAAAACACATTTTATTTTTGTAATAAATTTTTCTCATGAGACATATCGATTAGTTTGGGACTATATAATTTTGGGTCCCACCCATTGATGCATGTCCAATTCATTAATAATATAATAAAATTAATTTTAAACAAAATTAATTTTTAAAAAATATCTATATTGAGCGAAGAATATAGACTTGTCAGTGTTTTTCACAATTAATCAAATAAATTCCATTGTAGAACTCTGAATAAAAAAATTATAAACTATTGATGAAATAAGTATATCTATGTTGAATATTTAATAAAAATGAAATGTCTAATGGTCATAATAATGTTAATGTAATGACCTGACATTTTAAAAAGGAAATTCTCTTTAGAAATAAATAAATACCATATTATAAATTTATATTTTAGTTAATAAATATAATACATTTGTTGTTATGGAATATTATATGTTACATCCTGTAAAATATAAATTACATCTATGAATCATAACTATAACACCCCATGTTTTAGGCATGAAACCTATGTTCGATAGCATATGTGAAACCTAGCACAAATCCAAAAGAAACCATAATTATTTAAATATAATGATTATAAAATTGCCACAATGTTTCCATGTATAAATAGATTTAACAACTTTAAGATATATATATATATATATATCCCACTCATAAGAAATTTCTTGAATTTTTCATATTAAATAATCTCCCAATTTTTGGTAATGTCATTTTGTTGTTCAAAATACATATTCAAAAAATGATTTTTATTCATAGTTAAGAAAAATGTATTATAATTATTTTATGTTTTTAGAAACATTATTTTATAAAATTAAACATATATTTTATATCATCATATAATAATTATTTTGGGGTGATACTTTTATATTATTTGTAAAATATATACTTCACAGTGAATATTGGAAAATACCATTTTATGTAAAATTTTCATTTATTTTTGAAAATTAAGTAATTCAAAAATTATATTTATTCATTAAATTTTATTTCTTGGTAACTTAATTATTAATTTGTTTTATTTAATTAAATTAATTAAATTTAGATCATATTTATACAGTATATTAGTATAAGTATATTTTTTAGTCTTAAAACCTCATTTTATAAAAATTGTTTAAAAATGAATAATGATTCTCTATTGAAATTAATTAAATATATCTTAGTAAAGAATTATTTATGTTTAATTTATTATTTCATATTTAAATAATTATTAATTCAACCTCATATAATGAAGATTAGTAATTATTGAGTTGAAGTAAAATCATCTTTTCCTTGAAAATTGCTTTTTTCTTGAGAAAATTTTTTCCCATCGGGGTTATAGGTTTTATATTAAATTAAAATCTTCCAATTATATGAATATTGTTTTTAGAAAATGGCTATTATATTTGGATTAATCATAATTTTTATTTATTAATATTTTCAACCAAATTTTTGGATTGATTGAAAAGAGACCATAGAAAATATTTATTAAAACAATAAAAGTAAAAATGGTATAAGTGTAATAATAATACAATAAGTACTAGTAAAAATGTAAACGTAATTATAAGAATATTTATATTTTCAATTAATTATAATAATGATTATATATTTTAAAAAAAATAAATTATTTAATAATTGTTTTTGTAAAATCGTTTTTTGAAATTTTATAACATAAATTATATTTGAGTTAATTTATAGTTTTGATCAAGACATACATCTTGATTAACTAATTATTTTTTAAAATAAATAGTATTTTAAATAAATTGTTTTATTAAATGGTATATATTAATTATAGATGATAATATAATTATTATGTTGTCAAATTTAATTTTTATAAGTCTTGAAAAATATTTATTGTAAATAAAACCAACATAACTTAATAAAAATCAATTCATATATTTAAATTAAAAAATAACATATTTTTTTTAAAAAAAAAATTATCCGATATTTGAAATTATCCACTAATAAATTTTAAATAATTTTTTAAGACTATATATATTTTGGGTAAAAAATGATTATGATATAAAATACTGTTTGTATTATAAAATCATATAGTAACAAATTTAAGTAATAATTTTAATAAATGTTAAACCAGGACATAATATTAGTTTCTCCTTTAAAAAAGCTTTGTTTTTAGGTTATTTGACATATTTTAGAAAGCTATTATGAATCCCCAAAACCATATGTTATATTTGAAGGGTTCATAATAAATTATTTATAAAAATGACTCACATCTACAAGACCAAGGGTAATATATTGTTGATTTCTTCCATTGTCCCCTTAAAATATTTATAAACTCTTCCTTTTTTCATAAACCAATTAAAAACCATTCTATGGTAAGTGGTTTAGATTAAATTATTATATAGAGTCCAAAAACATGTTTGGGAAGAAATATAGAACTCCCCTATCTTTTTCATAATAATCCAACCAATGAAACCATTCCTATTCCCTGAAAAACATTGTATCTTTTCCTTACTCTGACATAATCCTTAAAGAGCCATGCAACGTTTCCTTAAAGACCAAATGAAACTCCTACCGAGAATTTGAGATCACCCTATGAACATAAGAGACCTTTACATTTTCATTTCCAATCGAGCACATTATTTTTAATTAGGAATTTGAATATACATTTCTTAAATTTTAATGAGTTAATAAACTTCCCATTAATGTTTACATGATTTTATTTCAATGATATATTATTTATAACTTATTATTTTTCACTTTACCTTAGTCGTTACCATAAAAAAATATTTCTAGGGATCATTTCCTCTTCTATTTATTATGGAATATTATTCATTTTATGACTTTTATTTCCAATTCAAATGGGTTTGTTATGTTTTTACATATAACGCTTATGTAACAATTTATATAAAAATGATGATACCCTTTCTATCTCATTAATCTAGTTTTTTAATTTTTATGTACTTTCATTGTGATGTTGAAATTTCATGGCAAATTTTCCATGCCAAATCGATATATTTGGAATACCATCAATACTTTTAGTCAAGGTTATTCACATATAACTATATATTCATATAATATTGGATAATCCCATGTATTTATTAAATATTTCCCAAACATGGGATCATATTTTATAAAATATGACACCATGTTTTATGATTTATGTGGAACAATAATGAATGTAAATGATATAAAAGATACGGTTGTGACCGAAATTATATAGTTATCTAATGCATTGGGTAATTTTTTAGCATAATTGGATGTCATGAAATGTATTAATGACTTACCCTAATACATATTGGAAATATTAATAGCATGTTATGATTTATTGTAATTTATCATTGACCTATGTTTATGATGTCATTTTTAATGTTGTTTACACTTTCCCGTTTTCCCATTATGTTGTCATGTATTATCATGCCTATCGGTTCATGTTTAGGATTTTAACCCCTTTTATGTCCCATTGAAATAAATATTTATTAACATATAATAATTTTAGCATGTTTTTCTCTGTTAATTTCTTTACTAGACATTATAGATCACCCATTTCTTATGTATGTCTCTTATAATCCCATGAAGTTTTATGAATGATGGAGTATATTGTGCATTTTAATAAAGTTTCCAATAATGTTGATGTAGCCCCTAATTTAATTATTATGTAACATACCTAATTACGAAAATAAATATTGTTTATTGATCTTATGGAGTTTACTATTTGTAATAAATCACCAATTAATGTGTAATAATGATATGTGTTGTTGTCATTCCAATTTGGATAAATATCATAAGAGGGGGGGGGGGGGGGGTGAATTTGGGTATAAAAGATTAAAAACTAACCCTCTGGATGATGCGTTTTTAAACAAAACACTCTTCTCTCTCTATCCAGCTGCATTTTATGAAGAAACATTATATCCTGAATGGGACAAAAAAATTTTTTGGTTCACCCTCATTGGTACACATCCACGGAGCATTCAATAACCATATTCCGATGTACCAAATCCAATAAGGCTCACTTACAAATTACATGGTTTGTTCCGGATAACTTTTATTCCTAGGAACAATACCATTAAGATCTTTTGGGTTACCTCACTACATTCCAAATGTTCACTGCCTATGCCTCCTTGTTTTCCTCACTTCTAGTCAAAGGGATCACCATATTACTCTTCCATCTCTCAGTTATCCTTTAAGCTATCCACTCATTGTTCATGGACATATATGACCCTTCATTTTCTTGAATTAAATCATCCTCAACTATAGATAGATGCACGGTGGAAGTATATTTTTCACCCATTTATGAAATAATGTTTTACACATACTTTTAGTTTGTAGAAATTTCATTCAAAAAATTTTATAGTCTCTTTATTAACTTCCTCAATTTCTTCATGAACTAACTTACACTGTGTGGCGTGAGTGCTTCACAGAACACATTTTCCTTCTGTGGACTATCCGTAGATCATGATCGAATAGATATTATGTAAACCACTAATCATCCCTATAAATCTAATTTACCATAGACCACCACTCCACCATATAAAGCTATTCCATTGTGGTCTAAAACTTCCCAAAATACACTTTCATGAACTTTCTTCATGGACACCCATTGTAGAATTGATTCCCTATGAACAATCTCTTTCATAGAATCCATCCACATTAACTCTTTCAGAATTCACAAAATTCTTTGAAAAGAAGTGATAATTTTTAATTATTACCCCTATATGTAAGGCTTTTATTAGAAGTATTTATATAGAAAAATAGATCTGCAAAACACGATGATATGTTTTACACAAACGTCAATTGGTACATCCTCCATAGGAGACTGTGTTATGCGGTCCACATATTTCTTTCATTTCTCATTGTGGCTAATCACTTCGACAAATAAAAATCCTATGTGGCCCCTCAAATCATAGCCTAATTTACACAAAAAATTATCCATCCTAGGATCAAGAAGCCTTCCACAGACTCTAAGACTCCCACAAACAATTTTTTGATTATAGTCTACACATCTTCCTCCACGGCCCACATAGCGTGATTATGAATAAATCCTCCATTTTCTGATTTTAGTCTCTATTCCATGTATATTCTTTGTGGTACATGAACTATATTTTGTGCTATGAAAACAATCATTTTCGGCCATATACCTTTTTCATCAAATAAATGTACTCCAATAACATTGATAGGATTCCTTGAGAGATTTTTCATGAATGTTTTCATAGTTGGTATCATAGATATGTTTAAGAATTTTGGGATTAGGACTAGTTAACTCTATAGAATGGCTTAGGGGTAATAATAAACATAATAAAATGTCCCTAAATTTTGTTAATGTAATGATAATGTGTTTTTAATAAAAAATTTCAACCATACATACTACACATTAATTTGGATATAGAAATGATTTACCTAGGGGTAACACCCGAAAATAACATATTGATCTAGAATCAAATAAGAACTAGTGCCTGAAAATGGTCTTTTCTGGAAAACTACTTTCAGTAAAATGTATGGGATACGATCTGGTAAATCCATAACATCTTTATGAACCATAATCAAGGGGGAAAAGGCCCATAGGAGTATATTTTATAATTTAGATCATTCATAACACAGTTTTAATTCTTGAAATTCATAGGTTAAGGAATATATATATTTTATGATTTTGTATTATAAATCTCATTATTCATTATTTATGTTTTTTATTATTTAAAAAATAATTATGCATAATTTTTAACTTATTCTTTTCATTCGATAGAAATTGAAGGTATAAATTCATCAACCAATCTTGTAGACAATTTTATTAATACCCACATTAAATTATTACCATGTTGGGTTATTATGTAAAAAGTATCGTGATTTTTTGATACCAAATATCAAAAATTACAACTGATAACTAACACATAGTCAAATATGCACATATATCATAGAAGTGGAGGATTCCATCTAAGAAACGTTCATATAATTTAGGTGATAATGGAAAGAATATTCAATTTCATAATTTTTAAAAATATAGAATGAAGAACCAAGGGAAATTTTATGAATGAACTCAAAGGTATGATAAGTTTGAAAAAGTAGGTTATAAATAAGATAGTTGTTGAAAAAAATAATTATTATGATGGAATAGAATATATTAATTTCTAAAACACCCTATATTGTTAAATGTATTATGTGTGGAGAATATGGGAATTATCAAAGTCAATCAGCTAATTAATGGGTCAAATACTAGACTAAGGAAGGGCATAAGATTTAGAAATTATTTTTGAGTATGGATGAAAGATTTTATGTGATTTTTTAAAATTATGTTGTTGAATTAGTATATTAACGAAATTATAGATATAAGAATCATAAAAAATCTAAATATTGTTCCATGGTATCTTATCATTAATTATTTGAAAATTAAGTTGATTTGTATCGATAGCCACTAAATTTTATTTAGTGATATGCTGATATTTTGGAAGGCACGTGATTGCGGGATTGATAAAACATAATTATATTTTGATTTTTAGGTAACTTAAAGTGTATTGTAATGATATGTATTAAGAATAAAATAATTTCAAATGAGTTGATATAACTTTTGAATATTTATGTGATGAAATTTTAGCATGATTATGTATATTTTGGGAAATATATTATATAATCAAATATTTTTTAAATTTTTTTTAGGAGATTTGTGATATTTCAGGAGTTGTTTTGTTGGGTTGAGGTATATATACCCATTAGGTTTAATATAAATGGTTATTTGAGGATAATTCCATTATATTCGTGGAAACATACTCTTTAGGGTATTGAGAGACACATACAATTAAAATATTGTTTAATGTTGAGATTTTTGTTGTTTTTTGGGATAAAGGGTTGTTAATTTAAGGAGTGATCTATATTAATCTTTTTTTTATTTTGTTTTGGAGATTAATGTATTAATATTTATTTAGTTTTAGAATAAACATAATTAATGAAAAAAAAAATTGGATTTAGTGATGACATGTGGAGTATCTATTTTCTCTTTGGTGGATTATGTGATCCATTAAAAGTTATTCTAGTTCTTAAGGTATAAATTGTTTTTCTTCTAAATTCGTCATTTGAAAACAATAATAGATTATATAGAAATTGATTTATGTATAAAAGTATACTTGTGATGAAATTATATTTTTCATTATGTACATAGTCTTGATTGTTAAGGAATTACATAATTCAAAGAAAATAATCAAAAAATTATCATTCACAAATTATGATCATTTTCATGGAATGAATGGTTTTGGGATTATAGTAGATGTATGGGTTTTTGGGCATAAAATTTCTCAAAACCAAGTCATCTGTTAGTCTATAATAGTTATTGGGAGACAATTTTTCTTCTATGCCCACATTTTTGCTCACCGCTATTATTCTCCAACTCGGAAACCATGTTATTTATTGGGCTTAGTATTAAACAAAAACTCATTTCAAGGGGATATTTTATTTACAATTTTTAGTGTACGGATTTTCAATAAAGGTATTTTCAAGTGTCATCCATTTTCATATTGAGATCATGATTAAATTTTGAAGAATAAATTTATTAATGTGGTGATGAATGAAATTCATTGTGTTTTTAGAGTGAAAATTATGTTTGATAGGGTGGCCAATATGTAACAATGAGCCGAAATAGGCAAATATTAGTCAAATATAACTATTATAACCTAGATGATAAATTTAATGCTATGAGTGGGATTTAATAATTTTTAAGAATATATATATATATATATATCCAACTCAGGATATATGGTTTGATTGATTATTTTTAAATAATCACTAAATTTTTGGTAGTGTTCTTTTTTTCATCAAAATATGTATTCATCAAAAATGTTTTTATTTATTTTTTTTAAAAAATTATTATATATATTTTATAGAATATATTTAATATGTATTCAACAACATAAAAAACTTTTTTATAAAAATTTATAAAAATTAACATATGGTGAAATTTCTGTATTTTTCAAACAATATAGACTATTCAGTTATTAGTAAAAGCTTCATTTTTATGAAAAATTATAATTTATTTTTAAAAATTTAGTAATTTAGGAATATAAATATTTATTTTATTTTAATGTAATGGTTACATTAATATTAATAAGTTGTATTGTTTTCATTTAATTACATTTAAATCATTTTTATAACGAATATGTTTATAAGTTTAATTTTTATGCTTAAAAATGACATTTTTATGAAAACTATTTGAAAAGGCATAATGTTTTTTTTGTTATAATTAATTAAATAACCCATAATGACAAAATATTTAAATTATTATATTTAGATTATATATCTATATTTATGAATTTATATACATATATCATGTATTAATCATTATAGTGTTAATGTAAAATAATCCTTTCCTTGACAAAGGATTTTTTTTGGAGAAAACAAATATCCATCACGCATGTAGGTTTAATAATAAATTATATTAATACACCTATATGAATTTTTTTTTATAAAATGAAACACATATTTGGAATCATTATAAATAATATTTGGTAAAAAGGTCAACTAATATTTGGACAGTTTGAAAAGTGATTGTAGTAAATTTGTATTACCACCATAAAAGAAAAATAGATTATGTGTAAAAATAATTAGACATGTAATAGAAATAAAGTAATCCATATGGTTAGAATATTTATATTCTAGTTTTAATATAATAATAATTTTACTAGTTTTTTAACTTTATAAATGATTGAATAATGTTTTATTATAAAATTAGGTTTTGTAAAAGTGAAAACATATTTTTGTATTTGGGGTAATATATTGTTTAAATCAAGAAACACTTCTTCATTATTAAATAATTTTTTAAATAAATGATATTTTATTTGAATATTATTATTAAATAATTTATATTAAATATATATTATAATATAATACTTATGAAGTCAAATTTAGCTGTTATAAGAGATTAAATATTGTTATTATTAATAATGTTAGCATTTCTCAATAAATAATGATTCTTATTTTTAAAGTAAAAAATTCACATATTTAGAAAATTATTTTGATAAAATAAATATTATTTTGGGACTAATAAAAATGAAATTTTATAATTATTAATTATTCATTATTCATGGAGACAATAAATGTTTTGTAGAAATGTTAAATATTATAAAAAATATGGTCTGTATTATGAAATTATATGATCCCAAAAGTGATGTAATAATTTATATAAATGTTATACAAAGAACAAATATATGATTCCCTTTTAAAATATTGTGCTTATGAGGTTATTTTATTAGTTTTATAAAGCCTTCTAGAATTCTCAAAAACATATACTATATTTTAAGGATTTAATACCAATTCATTATAAATATGACTCACTTTCCCAACACCAAGGGTAATGTTTTTTTCTCGAAATTATTGTTATAAAATAATTAAAACCACTCATCATTATAATAAACAATAGGAAAACTCTTTTTAGGTTCTGTGGTTTTGATTACATTATTACATAGAGTCCTAAACTTGGGTTTGGGAAATAATAAAGTACTACCCCTATTTTGCTATACAATACCACCAAATCACCTATTAATAGTCACACAATAATCATTTATAATTTCATTACCATTATGTAATATATCTATAGTCCTCCCAAGGAATTAGCTTGCTGTCAATAATCTCCTTCGAAGCTTTTGGAATAACCCACTAATCTTATGGGACCTTTCTCTCCTCTTCCCAATTCATTGAAATAATTTGTAAAAATCATTTTAAATTTAAATTGGTTATATTTTAATGAATTAATAAAAAAATTATTTTCCACCTTATATTCATGTAATGAGATATCATTTATTCCAATTCATTTTGACCATTAACTAATTCACTAGTATGACAAAATATTGTATGTGGTCCTTTTATTTTACTATTTATTCAAGAATATCATCATTTTAAGCGTTTTATATTCAATTCATAATGTATGGATATGTTTTTTATAATTAATATTACTGTACATTTTATTTTCAAATTATTAACTACAACATTATTCTACATAATTTTTTTTATTCTTTAGGAATTTTCGTTATGCTCTAGAAATTTCACGGTTTTTTTTCATTCCAAAACATTGTATTTTGAATACAATCACTATTTAAACTGAACGGTATTCAACCTAGAATCCCTTTTTTATATTACTATGTTATTATATTTATCTATTCTATAGTAATTGATCATGGAAATAAATGTGATGAAATCTGATCATATGTTGAATGATTTATGTGTCATACTTATTAAAGTGCATGATATGAAATAGGAAAGTGCGCCAAAAATTATCTAGCCCTTCAATGCAATGGGTAATGTTATAGTCTCATGATAACTCATTAAATGGATTAGGGAGTTAACATAATCTATAATGGAATTTTTTACACAATGTTATGATGTCCTGGTGGTTATCCTTGAATTATGTTTTTGATGAAATGTTTATTTTTGTTCCCACTTTCTTATTTTTATTTTTTCTATCATGATGTATCATACCAATTTGTTCATGTTTTGGATTCTCAAAATAATTCCCCATTGAAAATATTACTCTATGAAATGTTATAATTTTTCATTTTATTGCATTTAATTCCCTTACATGGATTTATATCTAACATGTTTCTTATCCTTGTCCCCAGGTTATCCCATAATATTTTTAGAATAATTGAATATATTAATCATGTTAAAGAGGTTATCAATAATAATTTTATAACCCATGTTTTACGTTGTTATGTAATGTACCTAATTACCCAATAAAACTACTCATTTCAATCTTCACAGTTGTATGTTTTGTTGAATGTTGGTGCCCAGGACCAGACATGTGTTGTAATTTTATTACCACCACATGCATGCAGTTTATTATATACACATGTGTTTATCTTTCCATAATTGTTTAGATACTTATGAATCCTCATTGTTTATGGAAATTTCCATAGATTAAATGTTGTATCAATGGTTTATAGCAGATCCCTTGATATAATGATAACCCAAAGATGCCATGAATGTAATCATAACACAGTGAACTATAGTCTAAGTACGTCATTATAAAAGGACATAGATGATGTCCGGCTATCAGGTGATGGGGGTATCATTAGAATTGGGGCTTATTCTCATAAATTTCACACAGGACAATCTCTAGTAGTTGAGATCATGAGGACTAACCCACATAATAAGAGAACCACATGTTTCAGGTCACATTGGTTGTTCCTATCTATGAACATGTGTAATGGTCTCCAGATTTAAGATCATTTTCAATGTATTTCATTTAATTGTGTACTCTGATTCAAGGAGAAAACCATGGAAATGATGTCTTGGAGAGGCTGTTCCTGTTGGGTATATCACTGGTGAAATGACATTAATCGAATGATCAAGATATGATTTTTCGATCTCAAGTTGAGGAAGAGATATATTAGTCTTGGATTTTTAGGATGGTTTCAACATCATTAAATCTATGTCCATTATAGTGGAAGGTAAGGTGGTCCAAATAGATCAAAAAATAAAATAATGCATGATAATTGATGTTGAAAATTGTGTGCATTCTGCTTTATTGAGATATCGATGATGAAGGGAATATATTACACATACCATGTTCGTATGAAAGAATTCGTTTCATTGACTTTACCTTATCACTATAGGGTGCCTCGATGGGTTGTTAGACACCACTCTTGATTGGAGGATATTATTCACAACTATTGGGATAAGGGCCAAGAGTTTCACACAAAATAAAGCTTTGAGAATCTTCCCTATTATAGGAATAAGAATATAGAACATAGTGGGCCCCGCCATGGGGTCTATGTATTATCTATGTTATATGAATCCACAAGTAATAAATAAATTATTTAATTACTTCACTTTTTAATAATTCATTGAAATTATTTATAACATGTATACACAATTGATTATGTAAATACATAGATAAAATGTTATTTGATCAAATATAAATATCCTAGGTTTGTTTAATATTTTCAAGACCTATGAGTCAAGTTATAGACTCATGATTATCATGAAATGTATATATTTAATATATATTATAGTTAGTGATAAAATTACAATTATAATTTATGGAATAATTTAAATTATCATAAATAAATATTTATAATTCTTATACTGTTATTATTAATTACATGAGGTTTGGGAACCCATACTGGGTATTTTAGATATTCCCAATATAAGAAAGAGAGAGGCCCTTCCCATTGAAATTTTCATGCATGGGAATTGAGAGACACTCTCTCCTACTAGATTCAAGAGAAATACTCTCTCAAGGAAGATGTAACTTTAAGATTGTACTTTTGGGATCAAAGAATCTTTCTTGTGGTGATCACTGTTGCGTTGAAGTTGTTGTTGGTGTACTGCACTAGTACCTAGAGTTTTACTAATGATAGACAAGAAGATTTAAGAGGTATGTTTGGATAATCTAGGGGGCTTCGATGTTGGTGTCGTTGAGAAAAAGTCACCAACATACAGTGATATACATTCACATGTGAGATCCGAACAATGTACATGTTTTATTTTATTTGGTTCTCTTTAAAATTCACGCATGATCATCGGACCATTCCAGGATAAGATCACTGACGTTGACATTGCTACATCACTCCAGTAATGAATTGTTTTCAAATTCTAGGCCCATCGGCTTCTCCTGCCCATCCCAGAACCTAACATTGGTATCAGAAGGACATGTGGTTTCTCAGATTAAATGAAAAAATTTAATTGCTTTAAATTTATGTATTGGATATTAAATTGGATCCAAAATATCTGATCATATGTTGTTCCGATTCAAAATGGCCATCCATTTGAAATATTTAATTGGATTGATGTCGTTATTTTTATGTTATTTAGATTATTATTTTTGATTAATAAATTTTAATTTATTTATGAGTTCTTCAATGTACCTAAATCCTGCCATTCTTTGGCCAGAGTCCAATCACTAGAAATTGTTTGGTGGTTTTTTCGAAGTTAAATAAATTATATTATTATTTTATTTTATTTTATTTTTCTCTACTACAAAAGGATGTCATTTAGATTTCTTACTCTTGTATACTCCTTTTATTAATTTCTTTAGAGTTTATAATTTAAAAAACAAAATTGGAGACAAAGGCCCCAACTAGGTCTTCTCATTTTAATAATAAAAGGTGGTTGGTGTTTGTTTTTTAGAATGACAAAACAAATAAAACAATAAAGGGAATGGGATCTTCCTCCATGAACTACGTGCCACACCCCCTGAAACCATAGCCACCTCCCACCTATTACATCCCTCCGAGATCGTTGCTTCCACTGTCTCAGCCGGACCACACTGCACCTGGCCTTCCTAGCATCACACCTTTCCAGAACCGAGCCGTACCTCCCTCAGTGTTGCGCTTGTTTGTGCTGATTGGAGCATGTTGCCTTGTTTACTCACACGGACCTGACTCCCTCGTTTCCACCTTGTACATGACACACCACCTCGTGCCACCTCTGCCTCGTCGTTCCAATTGCAAGGGAGCACCCACACCTCCCATTAAGCTCCCCAGAAGTAGTGCTCCAACGGAACCACACGCCTCTCTGGACCGGGTACCTCAACTCTTCCCTCAAAGATCACCGGGTCAGCGCACCACTGCCATCACAACTCATCGGAGGAGTCCTCATACATTCCTCTCCTGTCACCCCCACCCCCAACGGAGTATTCTACTATCATATGTGTGTTGCAAGACCAGATAGACATGCCACAATGAAGCCGATGTCATGCCATGATCCAGTGGCGGTAACGCCGGGGTCACGCTTCGGTCATGCCGCTGTCACGCAACGGTCACACCGCGGTCATGCCATGGTAATTCCATAACCGCGTAGCCATCAGGTCGTGATTCATCCATGCTTTAGTAAGATACGCTCGTGGTAGTTCGTTGTCTGGCCAAACTCTTTTCTGGGCTAAAGGTAATCCCTATAATTTAATTAAATTAATTTAGTTTTTTTGAATAAAATTAATTATAATTATTTTGGGGTTTATGTTTAAGTAGAATATGAAAAATTAATTTAATTATGATAAAAAATAAATTAATGTTTTAATTTAATTTTTAGTATTAAAATTAGATTAATGGTTTAATTAATTTTTGGAATTAAATTAAATTAAACAAATTAGAACTGATAAATTAATAATTTTTTTAATTGTTTTAATTTATTAGAACTCTCTCATACTATTTAAATTTATTACATCATAATTTTAATTTTACATTATTTATTTCGACTAGTCATGAGAAAAAAACAGAACCATGAATGCCTGGTTTATTTATTTAATTATTTATTCAATTCATGCGATGTTTTTAATAATTAATTAGATAAATGAAGGTCTGTGAATCGTATTTTAATTCAAATATGTATAAGGGCCTGCACATCCAATGAAATATTTATATTTTTTCCCCTAGACCACCTCGCTAATGTGAAAGTATATTCGTAATTATTTAGTGATGACTTGAGATGCAGACCCCGCCAAGACGAGGTAGTAATCTAGACATGTGTTGATCTTATTGCATTAGGGCTAGCTATGTTGTGAGTCAGGTGTCTACTCATGTATGGATTCCCCTAGATCAAGATTGACCTGTTATGGATCGATCAAAATAGAATGCTTTAGACTGGTCATATTGAATGATTTACCTTTATTCATTGTTTATTGTCTTACGCGAGTTCATAATTATGGCATGATAACATAAAATAGTAAACAAGATTAAAATGCATAAATAAGTGACAAATGTATTCATATTTCATGTTTAGTTTTGAGTGTCACAATCTAGATTAAACATATAAATAGAAAATTAATATATTCATCCATATATATAAAAACCCCTCAATGATATAATAAGTCTTAATTATCTTCCATTACCCACATTTAATCAAAACTGGGTTTTTGGGGAGCTCGTCAGCCATAGTTGAGAGTGCCTCTTACTTCCAAGGCGTTTTCATGAGAGAACTAGGTCAAATTATACAAAGTGAGTTATCATGGATTAGTCATAGAGTACTTGTTATCACTTTAGAGGCATGATTTTGATGGAATTAGGTTCTGATTCCGAAATCTTGGCCTTTACTCAATAATACAAGGAACCACAATTCACATTTTCGGCCAGCCTAGTGCCTTCCATGAAACCCTCTATATAGTGGCGTTTCCATAACATGTAGACTACGAGGGAGGATTCAAGGATCCTTACAACTATATTACTCAAGTGACATATTATTCTGAATATAATAGTGAGGGATATTAAGGATCGTTAAAATAATGAGAGACATTAAAATGATATAATAATTTAATAATAATAAATGTCAAAAGTTAATCAGAAAAATGTAGAAACTAATAATGTTTATATGATGTATATTTAAAATTTAAATCACCAACATAATAAGTAAATTATCACTACGATCAATTATGGATAAATAAAATATCATGACCTGTAATAACTTAAAGGAGTGGCACAGATGCTTCTTCATAGTACTATGATAATAAAGTATGTTATATGTGTTAGAATCGTCAGTTCTCGGTGAGCCTCCTCAGGGATAAAGTAAGGTGGAGCATGATAAATGGAAAAATCATTTATACGATGAACTTGTAATTCAATGCATCATGTTGTCATCCATGTCTAGCCAGTTGCAAAAAAATATAGGAGGAAGAGGATACCTACAATATTATTTCACATCCCCCAGAATTATATGAAGAGTAGGCCAGGCAGAAAGGGAATGAGATCTCAAGATCCCTTTATAAGTGTAGGCTAGATGAAGAGAACAAATCTGGTCCTTATGTACTCAATATTCTTGGGTATAATGATATTTTTAAAGCCATTGGGTTAAAATTGAACCCAAAACTAGCAGTTTATCTCATTCATGCCCATTTACTGTAAATATTTTTGAACATCATTGTCAATTATAACATAAATGGTATGACAAAGTCTCTCCCAGACATTTGGGATTTAATTTTCCATGATGCAAGGATATGAAAAATACCAATTCATTTGTCTATATAGTGAGAAAACAAACAAGGTCAAGGAAAATGGGTCTAAGGCGGAGTCCATGCCAAAGACACCAATGCATCATCTTTCTATGAATAAAAAGATTTAGAGGAAGGGTAATGAGAATGAAGCTTTCTACTTTGGTTGTGGCAAGAAAGTCCACTGGATGAAGAATTGCTGAGATGGGAAGAGGAAGCAATGTTATGCTTCTAAATCAGGTATATTTCTCATTGAATGCATTCTATCATTATATACAAGTTGGGTAATTGATACGGCATGTGAATCAATCATTTTTATTCACATATATGAAAAAAGTTGGTTCAAGAAGATTTCAAAAGGTAAAGTGGATATCCAAGCTAAAAATTGGGCATGTCTGGTCACCTTGGTTGTGGGATACTATCACTTAACCATACCAAGTGGGTTGGTTCTAGTTTAAAAAAAAATTATTATGCAAATTCTATAACAAGGAAAATTATCTCTCTGTCGAGTTTAGACAAAATGGGATTATATTTAACTTTTTGATGTTAATGTTTTCTCTTTTATAGGGATAACATATGTAATAGTATGGAATATCTTAATAATGGTATATACGTGCTAGAACTCGAGAACGCCGAAATGGGAATCAATGGAAAAAACCAGACAACATGACATATATATCACACGCCAATGGAATGTTAGTCTGGGTTATGTAAAAGAGAAGTGATTATGAAGATTACATCAAAGAAGTGTATTTAGACTTGGAATAGTTTGAACCTGTGGATGTATGTAAATCTCATTTACAAGTTAAAAGGCCAAAAGAACCTTTCTCATGAAAGGGACAATGAGCCAATTCTATACTAGAATTAAAAAATACAGATATATGTGGTCCTTTTCCAGTAAATACAAGGGATGATTTTTCATACTTCATTAATTTTCCCAATGACTATAGTTGGTATGGCTGTATGTACTTAATGATGTATATGTTTGTTTCCTTTAAAATATGTAAGGACTGTAATAATGACGTAGAAAAAGATCTATGTAAGAAGATAAAATCACTCTGCTGAGACTGTGGCAGATAATATCTTAACCTATATTTCATTAATCACTTTATGGAATGTGGGATGGTATCCCAACTCACTCTTATTTATAAAAAACTAGGGTAATGTTTTAGTGAAAGGATAAATATGACCTTTACTGATAGAGTCATATCAATGATGAGTCATGCAACTCATCCATTATCTATTTGGGGATATGATTTGCAGACATCAGCATATACCCCTAACCAAGTACCAACATAATCTGTAGGTAGGATTATATATGACTTATGGTATGGAAAGAAACTCATTCTTACACACATACGTGTATGGGGCATGAAAATTTCTTGAAGACTTT